>HG995244.1:14800000-17200000 GCA_905332985.1 Mimas tiliae
ACATTTATATTAAACTTCGCTCGACCAGCGGTATATGATATAGAAATTAATGGAAGAGACATTCATTGACACCTGTATACATTATTATTTATTTTGACAGCCTCCGTGGCGCAGAGGGCGAGTAGCCAGCTGCGAAGCGAGAGGCTGTGGGTTCGATTCCCACACCGTGACAAATATTTGTGTGATCCACAAATAATTGTTTCGGGGCTGGGTGTTGTGGGACCGCAAGCCCATCGTAGTTTCTGATACCCACGATACAGGTTAATCTAGTGTGGGTTCAGGACTATGTGTGTGACTGTTGGGTGTATATCATTATTATTATTGTTCTTCGTTTCATTTCAGTGATTAAAACACAATTAGTATGATGGAAATCGACTTTTAAAGATACAATGATTTAAATTTGAATACCAATATTAATTTATATACTAGGTGGTAGTTCAAACGTCTGCGAGAGGCTGGCTGGGTTGGTATCACCACTTTGTCTGTTTTTGCCGCCAAACAGCAGTGTGTAGGCACTGTTGTGTTTCGATTTGAAGGACATTGAAGCTAGTGAAATTACTGGCCATTATGAGACTTAACATTTTATGTCTCGGTATAACGAGCGCAGCTTAGTGCTCTGTAATCTGGAATTCTGTTTATGGGTAGGCATGACACTTAACATCAGGCGCGCGACCTGCTCGTCTCGTCATTCAAGCAAATAAGAAAAAAACGGGTGTGTGGCCTTCGGTAACAAAAAGCCTCATAATTTGAGTAACAAAATATAGCGTCAGTTTTTCCTTATTTTGATTCGTCTGGTGGGTTATGCCACACAAAAGCAGTAACTTAAAAATAAGGAGGTACTCAATTCGTATATGTATATCGACCGTGTCGTTACCACTTACTCACTAAAGACCGGCATAAAGTATCGGCTTGCTGCTGCATTTTGTACGGTGAGTGAGGTATCCGGATGCCCGAATCCCCCTCCCCTTTTCAGTTGCTTTATTATCCCTTTCCTTTAAGGTCGGCAACGCGCCTGTAATTATTTTCGTATTGTGAGAGTACATGGGCCGTGAAGATTACTTACCTTTGGGTAACTACTACTTGCTCGTTTGTCGGCCTATGCTATAAAAAATATATAAGCTTAGAAACCTAAGATCCTGGGTTCAAAACCTAGGTCAGGCAATCACAGTTTATTTTGAGTTTGCGATTAGAAAAAACACAAATGTATTATCTAAGATTTAAATTTATGTTCGGTATGGCTCCCCACTTACATCATGGGATAGATCTAAGCTCGGCGAACAGTGGGTGCAGCACTAGTTGCACCTCTGCCTACCTCTTCGCAGATATAGGTATGAGCTTATGTTATATTAATTATTTTAATAACAAAATAAAAATAAAATTTTGGCGGCCGGTAAAAACTACAAGCCGAATCTTTCTGTAACATGTGTTAAAAAGCATTTGCGCAGACCCCACTTCGAGTGGGATAAGGATAGGTGAAAGAAAAAGGCAAAATTAATGAAATGTCTCTTTAAAATATGAGGCAACTACTTTCAACATAATCGAGCGTTCACTGGCTAGCTCATCTAGTAAATTGTGAGGCGTTGTTTTAAATGCCCAGTGTGACGTCATTCGTTCCGAAGTGATGTTCACACACGTGATTGGTTCCACGGAGCATCCGCGCGAGCAAACCCAGATAATGGAGTTGTCTGAGCGCTGTACCGTTCAATATTATATATTTATTAATAAACTATCCACAATTCTGTACCATTTTATAGACGTTAAAAATAAAGTAGCAGTACCTCACTGTGGTCAGTTTTATTTTCAACATGAATGGGCCGGCTCGACTGGGTTTGCTACTAAACAAATATTTGTGGATCATAGAAACATTTTGTCTTGGTTCGGGAATCGAACCTGCGGCCTCTCGCTCTACAGCCGGCTACTTGCCCAATGCCACAGAGGCTGCCAATACGAACTCTGACATGAAGTACATACGCACTCACGCCTGTAATCCCCGAAGGGGTAGGCAGAGGTGTAACCAGTACACCCACATTTCGACTAGCGTATCTCCGTCCCACGATGTGATAGGGGGCGAGCCTATCGCCATACCGGGCACGAATCCCAGACTCCGGGCTGATACTGAGCTTTTCGTACTAGAAAAACCCAATACCACTTTACCCGACCCGGGGATCGAACCCGAGACCTCAGCGTTGGCCTCAATCGTATCGCGTACGCATTACAACTATGCCACCGAGGCAGTAAAACTTAATAATAAATCATTTTCTCCCACAGTGTCATCAGCACAACGCGAGCTCGGCAAGACCGTGTTCAATACATCGGCAACATCACCGCCGGCGGGCTCGGCAGACAACGCCATACAGCCGGGCGCGGCCGCCGCAGATGCGCCCCGGCCTACACCACGCACCGGGCCTTACTTCGACCTGGTGGCATCCAAAAATGTCACCGCACTGCTTGGCAAGACTGCCTATCTGAACTGCAGAGTGAAGAATTTAGGAAATAAGACGGTGAGATTCCTATATTATATTTCTTTCTGCCTGGCTTTATTACGGCTTAATGCAAGGGTCCGCCTTCTCGTGCTTGACGATTTTTGGTATTATATGCGGCGTCCTGTCGTCTGACCCTCACAGCTAGCAAAGCAAACTAAATTTCACCATGGCCTTGCCGTTAAATAACAGAATGAGGTATGTCATGGAAAATAATTGGAAGGTGTGGAAGACGGCTTTCGAGTATTACATTATTGCATCTGGCAGAGGAGTCAAATGGGAAAGAGATGTGTGCGTTGTTATTATTTGAACCTAAGATGATGGCCCACTTATACTCCAAAGATGTTGGTGGTCCATTTCCACCCCCGATGAGATTGCTATATTACATATATTGGGTAATTTTGTTTTTAATATTCTTGATTTTTTTGTTCTATGTCAATATTCCATTATATATTGTGGTAGCGTTTTGAGCGTAGAAAATATTCATATTTCATTTTATGAAATTATCATTTTTTAATTTATAGTCTAGTTATTCTTTGATGCTATTAAAACAGCTCACTAAAATTGTGTGAAAACGGAACAAATGTATGTTATTAACGGGTGTTATGCTATACAGAGTTGGTAATTCCTAGTTCTGGGTGATGTTGCTACTATTATAAGGAGACGAGGCTAGACATAATCGAGGCTAGCGAGCGACATCCTCGTCTCGTCCTTCAGAAGTTTAACGCCTGAATACTGAAAAGGCAACTCAATAACATTTTTTTAATTTTAATATTTAGGCATTTACATTTTTTTTAATGTAATAGGCTCGCGTTTGGCCACTATCACGCCTGATGGTAGGCGATGATGTGGCCTAAGATGAAGTACGCTTGCTTAGCAAGCGTAAGCGTAAGAAAATGATTAACTCGATTCAAAGATCTTGTTAATCATGTTAAGATGCTCTTATCTATCAAAATTATATGAAAATAAGTAACCGTCAGACCGTCGATGGTTAACTACTTAACCATCGACGTTCTGAGTAGACGGTAGCGTTTCAGTATTCAGACGATAAACATTTATTAGAAAAAAACTAAAATTCAAATATGTATAACCTACCAGTGTGTCGACATTTTGCCCCAGTTTATAAATGTAAAAATTGAATTACAGTAAAACATTTTCCAATTGCATCATTTCATACTTGGTACGGTTCCAATAACTTAATAACGTACAACAAAATTGCAAAAACTATGTTGTTTATGAAACCAATTTCACCAGTTACAACATTAACATAATTCAATGTAAAAAAAATATTACTCCAGTAATAAAAACGTACAATTTTTCAAAAGGCACGTCGCCACTGTCCTGAGTTTCCGACCCAAGTTTATGTTGACGGCCAGTACGTGAAATGGTCTTAAAGTTGAAAGACTTGGATAACCGTTCGCTTACTAAGTTTCGAAGTGTCAGTACGGCCAATCAGGCTCGTCTTGTCGGAATTGCTTCACTGTTTGATATTGCCTATTGCAGTTGTATTAGTTTGAAGAAATAATAAATATATAAATAACTATCTTATGCCCGCAGCTCCGTCCGCGTGAATAGACTTTTCTGAAATAAAACGTAGCCTATAACCGTCTCCAGGGTCCCATCTATCTTTACATCAAAATTCATCAAAATCGGTTCAGTGATTAAGGCGTGAAAGCGTAACAAAAAAATTGATTTTTTGTTCTTAAAAAAAGGTATCCTATGTTCTTAAACCTCCAAGAATATGTGTACAAAGTTTCATGATGATCGGTTAAGTAGTTTTCGCGTGAAAGCGTAACAAACAAACTTACATTCACATTTATAATATTATTATGATAACGAAAATTAAAATAATTGAAATAAAAAATACAATTAGTATAATTTTATGGTATTTTTATACAGTGTAAAATGATTGTTTTACTATGATTGTCTTTATACTTTATACCTCGGACTTTTGTTAGTTACGTGTATACGATACACACACAGCAGTGGAAAAGTATGTATTTTAATATGCTATTATAATTATCTTTTTTAATACTATTATTGAAACAAAAACACGTATTTTACGATAATAAGCAATACTTTTAAATCAGTAACCAGAACCACTTCAAGATTATTAAACACAATATTTCAAACTTCAAGAGTTTTGATAAGATTATGTCTACTGTCCCAAATTTATTGCTTTAATTTACTCAGAAACCACTTGTTTTTATGATAGCCTACAGTACTCTCAAATCGTACGCAGTTTATTTTTAGCTATAAAATAAAATATATCGAGAACCATTATTTTAAAGTTAAAAAAGATTACAGTAATTATCATCTTCAACTGGATAAAACTTACCTTTGTATTTTTTCTTACCTGAAATTAAAGAAAACTCTAATTAATTTAGTATAAAACATTTCGTAACTGAATCGGAGATTTTGTTAATATTGACTACGACTTTATCCTCATAAAACAAATCTCTATAAAACGAGCAAGTTGTACCAAAGAAATAAAATATCTACTGCATAACATTATAATGCACAAATATAAATTCAGAGTTTATATTTAAACGAGCGCAATTTTATTTTACTATTATAATGATTTCTTAGGTTTACGCGAATATTACACATTGAAATAAAACTAGTATATACGGATTTTATCGCGGTTTATTTTTTATTTTAGTCCCGACGTTTAGCTTAAATTAATTTAAATTAAACCGTGATAAAATCCGTATAAACTAGTTTTATTTCAATTACTATTATAAGTTAAAATAAATTATCAATTTAACCCTTAATTAATTTAATTTATTACCCTTATATAAGACTGTCCTACTGTAGGCTACGAGCCTCCTCTACGAATGAGAGGTGTTAAGCTTTAGTCCACCATCCTGGATTTATGCGGGTTGACACTACTGGTTCACCCACGAAATTCTTATAAAGAATTCTCAGGTATGCAGTTTCAGTCACCGTTAAAGCAAGCGATAAATTCAATGAATACACACGGAACTTAGAAAAGTCAGAGTTGCATGCTTATGAGGGTGGTTTGAATCTGCTACTTCATCTAGGCAGACCGTATCACTTCTCGCTGAGCAATAAAAAAATCTAAAGTTGAAAAATAAAATAAAGAGCCAAATGACTTCACATTAGGACCACCAGTACTTACAATACAGATGTACGAGTGAAGTGGAATCCACATTCGTACTAACGAGTCCTCATGCCAACAGCGACCGTCCAATTTACATAGCGGTGTACCGCAAACTCCTCGTTTAAAATGAAAAGCAACAATAGCACAATGCAACTTTAAAGTCCCCATTGTGTGCTCAACTTTATAAATAAAAGTCTCATTAGGCCGCGTCGCCACATCTCCCACCTAAATAACAAGTCAGGCTAACGAGATCTCGCTGTTTCTTTCACGCGGACTTTATGATGCCACGGTTATGCGGATTTTTTTAATTTACCTCCTGGTAATTGGAGTGAGGGTACAAAATTACTTCTTAATTTACTAGCTTCCGCTCGCGGCACCGTCCCGTCAACGGTCTTTTCCTGGATTAAAATTCAATGTCCTAATTCAGGTCATGGTTTACCTTTGTGCCAAATTTCACCTTAAACCGTTCAGCTGTTATGGCGTGATTGACTAACAAACATCCAAATTTACAAACTCACAAACATCCAAACTTTCTCATTTATAATATTACTAGGATGAACGGATTTTAGATTATTTAGCAGTCTATAAAATTGTTGAACAAATTATGGCTGAATTACTAGAAAAAGATTTTATGGTAACCACGTCCTATACTCAATCGAAAATTATATTGTATTAAAAGGAGGCAATATTTACAATTTCGTTTAAAAGGTGTGCATGAATGGATAACTCATAAGATTGATTGTGAATCATTTTGAATTTGATTTTAAATTTGAATCATTAATAATAAAACACAATGGTCGGCGACAATACCAATAATTATCTCTTTTGCATCGTTAATCAATATAAGCTGACGCCTGTATTCTTGAAGGTGAAGGTAAATGCCCAACTAGTGTACCCACGGTTCGCTAAACTAATTTCCATTCTTTAGTGTGATAGATGGTGAGCTATTACCATATCGTTTGTGAAATCTACTTCCGGGTAACTCCTATTTGATTCATTATAGAGCCGAAGGACTCCGATACAAATTGTTTCGTCAAAATATTTTTTCCATTATTTTAACTTTCATATTTTTTTTATTAGCTTGAATGACGAGACGAGCAGGTCGTTCACCTTATGGTAAGCGCCACGCCTGCTCATAAACAGAAGCAACGCGACACAGAACTTAGAAAAAAAAACAAAGCACTGCATGACACTGGACTGCGCTCGTCACCCCGAGACATAAGTGTTAAGTCTCATAATGCCCAGTAATTGCACTGGCGTCAATGTTCTTCAAACCCGAACACAACAGTGCTTATACACTGTTGCTTGGCGGCAGAAATAGACAAAGCGGTGGTACCAACCCAGCCGGCCTCTCCCATACGAGGGACTTACTACCTTGTAAATATAATATAGTGATCATTATAATTCTATATTCGTGTACTATTGTACAGAGGTCATGCAATGCATGGCACTAAGTTCTTTTGGTTTCTCAAAGAAGCAGCGATACTCTGCCGAGACGAAATCGTCGGTTTAAAACCAAAACCAACAACATGGCCCTCTGACTTTTTAAAGTAACATGTGTATTGTTTGTTATTAATTATTTTATTTTATTTTATTTTATAATACACAATACAGATTACAATTGTTGCAAAGATATGAGATAAAATTATACAGTTATGAACTAGATTGTAGTCTAAAAAATATGTGTACATAGAAAAGTAATGTAGAAGAGTGTTAGACGTTACAAATATTTAGAACTGCATGAAAACAGATTAAGTTACCAATAAAGAAATTGCTAATTGAATGAGGTTGTGTTTGAGGCAACGAGACTCGGTGCTGGTGGTGATGAGTAAAAATGATCACTCACTTTAACGGTAAAGGAAAATATCATGAGGAAACCGGCATAATTATGAGTTGAATTTTGAAGGCATGTGAAGTCTTGAAACTCACATTAGGCCAGCGTGGTGAACTAAGGTGTAACACCTCGCATTAGTAGAGGAGACCCATGCTCTGCAGTGGGATTGCACAATACAGGGCTGATATTATGGATCTTTGAATGACCTAACGTTGCTTCGACATTTAATTGAGACGCATACTTTTATTTGCTACTTTAAATACCATAAAACAGACAAAAATAGAACAGAAAGGCTAGCACAAATAACTTGCGAGAACGTATTCGTATCGAAAAGTCAAAAAAAAAATTTGAACCTTCATACAAATGTTAGTGTTCTCGATTCGAATACTTATTCGTAAGTTGTTCATGCGCGCCCCCCAGTACGACAACTTTGAAATATAAATGGTACCATAAAACAAATAAACGATTGAACAAGGATAAAGCTTTTGTACCAAATTAGACTAATAACAGAAGCAATGTAGCACTTTGAACATTTCGCGGCGAACGTTCTGCGTACTCGCTACCATACATTAGCGGTTTTCAACCATCTATTTGGATAATTTGACGTGATTACGCTGTTTAGTTTTGTTTCTGATTGTATGGATTTCTGAATGTCGTAAGGTTTGAATTTCAATGTCCGTTTCAAATACAGTCATGGTTTTATAGTGACGTCATATTTATTTGCTGCGATTCAATTTTGCAATAGTTCACCTTATTTGCGTTAGCAGTAAACTAGAAATCTATTTCAAAGCTCCTTCCTTAACATTGGACTACTGTATATAAATAAATAAAATAATATATACGACTGATAATTAAAGAAATTATTGTTGACTAGTTTTTGCTCGCGGCTTCGTCCGCGTGAACATTTTTTTTTCGGGATAAAAAAGTAGCCTTTAACCGGGATAAAAAATAGCCTAAAAGTCCCATCTATCTCTATACCAAAATTGAGTGAAAACGTAATAAACCCACTTCGCTTTTATAATATTAGTTATTATTGATTCTATCAATAATGATTACACCTAAATCGGTGGATGAGCTCAAAGAACCAAGAATCACGTTCCACAAAAAAGAGTCGCTATCGATCCAGAGGATTTGAAGGCCAAAATAATTTTTAGGCCATTGTATAATATAACAATAATGTCCAGCAGTGGACGAATTCAGGCTGATGATTGAGAATAATCTGTTTCATGTCCACTGCTGGGCATAGGCCTTTCCAAGTTGGCGCCACCCTTGACGGTCCTCCGCCTTCCTCATCCAGCCGCTTCCCGCTATGTCTATCAGGTCGTCGGTCCAGCGGGCTCGAGGTCGGCCTACACTACGCTTGGATAGACGTGGTCTCCACTCTATCACCTTTCGACCCCAACGGCCATCGTTGCGGCGACAAATATGACCAGCCCACTGCCACTTCAGCTTGCTGATTGGGCGGGCTATGTCGGTTACTTTAGTTCTCTGACGGATCTCCGTATTTCGGATTTTATCCGTCAGAGAGATACCAAGCATAACCCGCTCCATTGCTCGTTGAGCGACCTTAAAGTGGTGAATTAAGCCCTTTGTTAGAGTCCACGTCTCTGGGCCGTACGTCATAACAGGCAGGACAAGATGTTTGAGTGGTATAGCCACGCTGTAGACACTTTTGTCTACAGCATGAATGGGCCGGCTCGTCCGGGTCGTTACCACTGTCTCACAGAAAACCGGCGTAAAGTAGCAGCTTGCTGCTGCGTTTCGTACGGTGAGAGATATCCGGAGGCCCAAACCCCCTTCTTCCACTTCCCAATCCCTTAATTATCCCTTTCCCTTAGGGTCGGCAACGCACCCATAATTCTTTTGATAATATGGGTGTACATGGGCGGTGGAGATCACTTACCATCAGGTGACCCACTTGCTCGTTTGCCGGCCTATACCATAAAAAAAAACAATGTAATCAAGACAAGAATAATCTGTTTGTTGCAGTTAAACATGCAAGTATCGTGGGTGCGACACCGAGATATTCACCTACTGACTGTTGGCCGCTACACATACACAAGCGATCAGCGATTTAGGGCGATACACTTGCCACATTCAGAAGATTGGACATTACAGGTAAATCATATTTTTTATGGATTTCAGATCTACTTTGTAGGTCTATTATTTAAGACTGCCTCAGTAGCGCAATTGCGTACGTATACGTACGCGGTATGACTGCTGTGCTGAGGTCTTGGGTTCGATCCCCTGGGTAAAGTGATATTAGGTTTTTCTATCATGAAATGCTTAGTATCAACCCGGAATGTTGAATTTTGCCCGATATGGCGATAGGTTCGCCCTCTATCACATCATGTGACGCAATTAAGCTCGACTCACCGTAACGTACTGGTTACACCTCTTCTTACTCCTTCGAGGAATACAGGTGTGAGTGCGTAATATGTATGTATGTATGTATGTACCGCAGGTTTTACAAATTAAGGTACAATTGCAAATGGAAATCAGTTTAATTAATATAAAGTAATTTATATTTAAACTTTGACAGCCGTCGCATCGGTGGTTGATATGTTTTTCATTACTTTGAATAATTTACTAAAACATACTTGAATAATAATATTGTAATAACTTTTAGAAGACACGAGTAAATTAAATTTAACGTATAGTTGTTCATAAAACTAATTTAAAAGAACATTAGATCATATTAATTATATTCATATTTGTTTAAACATTTCAAAAGCAAATTTAGAAATTACAAAATGTAATACATGTTAAAAACATGGAATACGAAAGTTTTATCCAAGTTTAGATTACAAGTGTAATAATGCAAATTACAATAATACTCGGCTTGAATTGAGACATTTTACTAGAGGGCGTAAACATTCAAGAAACATTAAAGCTAGATGATGTTACGTAATGTAATAGTGAGATTATATTAACTAAACTTGAAGTTAAAGACGTCGGTTCTGAGATAATGCCTCGCGTTTAGCTACGATTGCCTAATTACAAGGATTTCGCAAGATATAATGATGATTGTTTGGGATTATAATGACTGAGATTGAGATTGTAGTCTAGATTGTCTGTATTCGCTTATTATTTACCGTTTAATAATGTATAGCTAACATTTGTGAGCTTTGAAATTACCTAAAACTTAATTTAATTGTGGTCTAATACATAAAGTATCTATAATAATAATAGTACTAGCCCTGTATTATACACGTCCCATTGCTGGGCACGGGCCTCCTCTACTAAATGAGAGGGGTTAGGCATTAGTCCACCACGCTGGCCTAATGCGGGTTGGCAGACTTCACGTACCATCGAAATTCTAATGAAGAACTTCTCAGGTATGCAGGCTTCCTCACGATGTTACCTTCACCGTTTCAGCAAGTGATTATTAACAATTAATACACACATAACTCAGAAAAGTCATAGGTGTATGCTCTTAAGGCTGATTTCGAACCTGCGACTTTAGTCTCGACAGTCCGTACCACTCGCCACTGAGCTATCGCTGCTTTTTTTAAAATATCTATAGTTCTAAAGTATTTATAGTTTTTTAAAATGATAGTTTTGCTTGAAATAGAGATAGTAGAGGCGCTCAAATACAGTTTCAGTCACTAATCGGTAAACGATTACTGAGTTAAGCAACACTTGGTGCGGTCAGACTGTGGATGGATGACCACTTAGTGAGATTTTAACTGAGCGTCTCCGTGCTTCGGAGGACGTGTAAAAGTCGGTCCCGCCGGTTATCAACTGACAGCAATCGTTAAATGATGACTGAATGATTGAGAACTAAGGTATTGAATAATTTGGTACAAATATGTGAATTTAAATCGAAATCATTATAAATGGCTTAATAATACTGACACTAGAGAACTAGCCATCAAATCGCATTGATCAAGCGACTAAAACCTACAAGCCTACTGTCCAAACGTGACGTCACAAAATATTCCGAAACGTAAAGAAATTCAGATCTCTTACTGAGGTCTCTCGATGAGGCCAGCCTCATATTAAGTACTATTGATCATATTGTTATAGTTCTTCCACTTCGCTATTTACACAGCGATCCTTTTACAAAATAAACAAATCTTTACACTAGTATAATAGAAAAGAACATATTAAAGTTATTATAGTGTAAACGGGTTTTCGAGAGAAATGTGAAGATGAAGTTTTAAAGCAGATTCGTCTCGTGCTCACCAGACCTTAAAATTGAGTTACACTGTATTATTATTTTCTATCTCGTTGAATAAATTAATTTTATGGCATCTCTGCAAGTTTAAAGCTGCTTAATAATATGAGTTTAGCTATATTAAAATAAATCTCTTCACTACTATCAATAACGTTTAGGATTGCGTGTAAAGTCGATTATAACGCTTTTGTGTATGTGAAATACTGTTTTTGTATAGAAATATAGTTGCAGTAGATGACGAAGATAAATGCAATGTCGTGTCGGATATTAGCTTTTGTTACATTAATTCCATTGAGTGGATAGGTTTTGTTATTAGCACGAGTAGTAGAGAGTTTGTTTTATGTCCTATCGATTGTTCATCAAATGACGTTGAACTGTTACGTACCTATGATTTAGTGTATCAATGTACCAACCTAACTGTGAATTGAAGAGCGTCGCGTTCGCTCAAGTATTGTCATTTTACGAATAATCATTTGTTATGAGGGATATTTTAGATGTTATGACACACATATTTCACAATTCGTTTATTTTCAGCCAATTTCCAGAAATTATCTAAGTGACTTTCAGGATACCAAAAAAATATATATCTTAAACGTCAGCATCGTCATTTCTTTAAACAAAATCGTCTGGATATCTATGATCAGTGAAATTGTATACACATGATCCGATATCCTAGACATGTTAATTTGTTTAGTGTTTGAAGACATTCCTTTCCACTAATTGAGGAATTAACTAAACCGCTAAAATATCCACTAGCCACTAGATAGCAAAATTTACAAACTAGCGGCGGGTCCAACCCACCATATCTAGGGATAATTCCACTAAGTTGGGAACACTGTAGTTCCATTTTCTACCATTTCACAGTTAACTTGGTATATCTTAGTTTGGTGTCTCTAAATTGTAACCTGGTTAATATTTAGACAGAATAGATACCGTATGATAATACCAAATATCCGGTAATATCGATAATATTAATAGGCTCGTGTTTCTTATTATTAGTTTTTATTTTACATGTGGGATTACGAAAAGTTTTTAAATATGATCTTTTATTAAAGACAGCTTCCGTGGCGCAGTCGATAACTAGCTGTGAAGTAAGAGGCCGCGGGTTCAATTCCTGAACCTATTTTTTGTGTGATCCACAAGTATTTGTTTCGCTTCTAGGTCTTTTCATCCCAGAGAGGTTGACGTAGACGGGCGACCGTTCATAAAAACTACAAATCAAATGTTTTTGTAACAAGTGTTGAAAAGCATGTTGCGCCGACCTCACTGCGAGTGAGATAAGGACAAGTAGAAGAAGAAAATTAAATTGATATCGTTTGTTACAGATAAAATACCCTCAGCACAGAGATTCTGGGATATACGAATGCCAGATATCAACGACTCCACATATGAGTCATTTCATACATCTTAATGTTGTTGGTAAGTATCTAATACCTTTATACAATAATAATAACGGAGGGGGTTTGGACCATTGTCCCACCACGCTGGTCCAGTGCGGGTTGGTGGGTTGCTTGCCATTGCCTCGTCTGTTGATCGGCAGGGTGCACCACGGGCAGGTGTAGTTGGCTTGGGTTCCGAAAGGTGTTAGTTGGACCCCCTTACACCCCCAAGGCCTTTGCCCAACAGTGGGACAGTGAAGGCTAATTAATTAATTATACAATAATCCAACATACATCCTCGCAGTCGTGCATCCTCATTAGTCTAGTTGCAGATTACGAAGGCTGAGAACAGTGGCGACACAAGTTCAATTCCTAGGTCAGGAAATCACAATTTGTGTTTGAGTTTAGATTAGAAAAATTACACGTAAATTTTTGGGGATTTTTCTCGTCTCTTATCACATCACGACGGCAATAAGCTCGGCGAAACGAGGGGACTCTTCCGGGACCGTTCCGCATGCGCCAAACAAGGGCACCTCTGGGATTTTACGCGGTATGGGTCAGGATTTGGTTAGAGCTTTGATCGAAAATCTGGGCCGGAGAGTCCGGTATAACCATTCTTTTTCCCCTCAGGGTTGGGAAGGTATCCATAAATAGAATTTTCCCCGCGAGAAAAAAATGGTTGCATTCCCAATAACCCGCGTTAGCGCTCTATATTCTAGTAACTGGGACCACCGAGACACTGACTCGGTAAAAATATTGACAAGCCCATCTACTGCGTGGTGGTCTTGTTGATGAGGCCGTAGATTTAAGTTAGTCTTAGACACTCTATTGTAGAGTATAAACGTGTTACGAACGTTTAAGTTGTATTTTTAAAAGATCCTCCGGGTTGCCCATAACTTGACTATCTCTTCGTGATTTCGATTCCATAATGGGATAAATTGCTAGTTTAATCACAATAATACAATAATATCATCGGATACTCCAATTCTGACCGCAATATTTTTATAAAAAATACGCACGTAATTACACATGGAATTGACCCAAGGTTGGACAACAAAATTCGCAACGATGACAGTAATTTTATATCTAAACAGTAGGTACAGACAGATATTAAATATATTTTGTTATTCAACAGGCCATTTGTAAAGTATGTAGGTACGTAGTTCTACAAGAAGCCTAGCATATTAACAACGTTGTATTTTCAGAGCACACAATGTAAGAATACAGATGTTTTTCTTTGTACAATAAATATATATACTACTTGTGTGGGGCCTTTTTTGAAGCCAGACAGCGCGTGGTATTGCGACAAATCTAAATATTTTTCTTTTTATAAGCCTTTCTGAGTATTATTGATGACCTGAATATGTCGTTTTTGTTCGTGGAATTATTTATAATAAAGATTTTTTACCCACAAATGATATTTCTTCATATGTTTACGAAGATGAAGTATGTGGTAATGTGCGCTCCACCGACCTTAAAGGAAAGTGATAATTAAGGGATTGCGAAGGACGCGGATTTGGGCCTCCGGATATTTCACTCACCATACGAAACGCAGCAGCAAGCTGCTACTTTACGCCGGTTTTCCGTAAGACAGTGGTGACGGCCGGCCCATTCATACTGAAGACAAAACTGTCTACAGCGTGGCTCTACCACTACTAGATTTTATTGTCAACGTCAGTAAAAGTGTATGTAACATTCCACCTCAACCCCTCCTCTTCTCAATGCCTTAAGAACGCGTCCGTGATTCTTCTGAAATCGTGTGTGTACATGGGTGGTGGATATTTCTTAGCATCAGGTGACTCGCTTGGTCATTTGCCAGTCTATTCCATAAAAAATATTGTAAATATCGTATTGTCTTCGATATTACACACATTTGTAGAGTTTCAAATCGATACGAAAGTTACAAAGTGACTTAAATTCGACTTCCAAGATTTGTTTACTTAGTTTCTTAGTTACAAATGAAGCTAATAAAATTATGTTAAAATATAGTCAGTCGTATATTTTTTTCCAAATGATATCAAATCAATCACTTGACGAGTAAAAAAACGCCGATAAAAAGTTGTTTGTAGCCGACTGCGCCAAAAGGAGAGTAATCATTAGTGTATTTAAAATAACTGTTAACTTTTACTCTTTTATTTCACATAGAAGTATATTTATATTCTCGTATTTTAGATACAGTATCAGAATTCCAAAGTAAAAAGTGCCTCCGCTCGGGTAGTCGCCGTTTTATATCTTTTTTTGAAGCGGATGGCGCCACTGTAGCAACGGCACGCAGATAGTACTAGCGATGCCAATGTTGCCAACACGGCCATGCTGCACGGTGCCTGCCCCAGGCACCTCATGAGTCTGGATAGGACACTGAAATCAGAAACAAGTACATGTTAAAATACAGTTAACAGCATTCGTTTAGTACTTGCAGGTATATCGCACATTCATATATATGTATATATATTTAATGCACTGCAATTTCAAATCCCGCACCTAAAGGGACTTTGCCACACTTAGGAGACCAGGTTTGTCGCTGAATGATCACTTGCACTCGAAGAGCATTTCACTCACTCAAGCGTACCAGGTTGATCTCACCTCAAAACTGACAGTACATCTCAACACCTTGATATGTGCGATATTACTCTATGTTGATGGAGACAGTATCCTATCCCGGCTCGTTAACTACAAATGAAAGATTAGTTTTACCTTTAATATTTGCAGGGCCGCAATACTTAGGTACCTACTTAATTACCTAAGCATTGTGTATAGCCATAAATATAAATACAATCAAAATAATAAAGTTTCAAATAAAACACATAAATACCTTGCCAACACGGTTTAAGTTGATTTTGAGTTATATATTTATTCAATGCTCCAATCTTCAATATTTATCCATGGTTTCATATTTTCCACCACGGCTACCCCATTATACATCTTCGAACTTCTTTGACTACCTCTTAAATCAGATATCTCATATCTATCATTATCCAATATTTTCTTAATTTGAAATGGACCTTTGAACACCGGTAATAATTTTCGGCTTTGACCATCATTACTCTGACTTTGTATTTTTACCAACACCAAGTCTCCTTCCTTGTACCGTGTGGCTTTGATTCGTGTTTTGTCGAATCTTCGTTTTTGATCCTCCGCACTGGCTTTAACATTTTCGTTGACTTTTTCGCGCAATTTTGACACGTCTATCAATGCTTCGCTATCAATATCCGGGGCAAGACTATCGCTATCGGTACGTAATCTGTATCCGAACATTACCTCACTAGGGACCGCTTGAGTTGTTTTATGGATGGTGCTATTAAGTCCTTGCTGTAAGGATTTTATGCACTGATCCCACCTATCGTCGGAAGTATCGGCACCCATAGATTTCAAGGCTTCTAAGATTGTTTTATTAAACCGTTCCACCTGTCCGTTCGCACGAGGTACGCCTGTTGCTACGATATGTACCCTAATGTTTTTATTCGTGCAGTATTGAGTAAATTTACTTGAAGTGAAACAAGAACCTGCATCGCTAATAATTCTCCTAGGGTTACCAAATGTTTTTGCAACGCATTCCAACTCTTTTATCACGCTGGCCGTATTATTTTTACGTGCTGCAGATATAAATACAAATTTTGTGAATGAGTCTACTATTACCAATAAATATTTGTTTTTATTTTTAGTGGTTACGAATGGTCCTAAATAGTCAAGATGCAGAGTGTGGAATGGTTGTGCATATTTCGGGAGAGGGTATAGATGTCCTTCTTTTGGTCCCCCCTTATTCTTAAAATATATGCAATTTAAGCAATTTCTTATATATTTTTTTACAGTGTTACGCATTCGCGGAAACCAATATCGTGTACGTATACGCTCAATACACTTGTCTACTGAAAAATGACCCAAATCATCGTGGTTAACTTTTATGATTTGCCAAATACATTTTCTTGGTACAACCCATCTACGTCCTTGACTAGTTCTCCTATAAACCTTACCACCTAGAAGTTCATAATTATGAAAAATATCTTTGTTTTCATCGGCCTGTCCTGATTCCAAAGCATTTTTAATTTTAACTATCACAGAGTCTTGTACCTGTACTGCCAGTAACCAATCTGCCTCCGTGATGGACATAATAATCTCAGATTCTAATCTTTCTCCGGATGGCACCGGATTGCGACTTAACGCATCCACATGTTGCATCCGGGAGCCTTCCCTATGAATAATATCAAATGAAAATTCTTGGGTTGATAGAACCCAACGGGCTATTCGCGGAATGATATCTTTTTTTGTTAACGCATACCTAACCGCACTACAATCTGTAATTATTTTGAATTCTACACCTAACAAGTATAAACGAAATTTTTGAAGAGAGCATACAATGGCTAATAGTTCTAATTCAAAAGAATGGTATTTCTTCTCATCTTCCCTGGTTTGTCTACTGTAGTAATGTACGACCTTTTCACCCTCATCGTCTATCTGGGTGAGTATACCGGCAATACCTTCCCTACTTGCATCTGTATACAAGATCTTATCTTTGATCGGATCAAAAATAGCTAAAATATTTTTAGATGTTAATTTCTCCCTCAAAGTATGAAATGCATTCTTTTGTACATCATCCCATACCCAAGCGGCATCTTTCTTCAACAATTTTGTTAGGGGAGCCGACAAGGTTGCACAATTCTCTATGAATTTTCTGAAATAACTAATTAGACCTAAAAACTGTCGAAGTTGGTGAACCGTTTTGGGTGTTGGGAAACTTCTAACGGCTTCTACTTTTGAATTATTTGGCATAACGTAACCCGGTTTAATTTTATATCCCAAGAATTCGATTTCGTCTTTAAAAAAATGACATTTCTTTAGATTTAAAGTCAAACCATTTTTTCT
Organism: Mimas tiliae; assembly: GCA_905332985.1. Lineage (NCBI taxonomy): Eukaryota > Metazoa > Arthropoda > Insecta > Lepidoptera > Sphingidae > Mimas > Mimas tiliae. The sequence continues at coordinate 14,817,858 of HG995244.1, forward strand.
AAATATCTGTAATACCTGTTCTAATAATTTTATATTTTCTTCTATATTTTTAGTTACTAAATATACATCATCTAAATAAACAATAACATTACCGAATCTCAAATTACCAAGTACTTTGTTCATCATCTGTTGGAAACAAGATGGAGCATTTGCCAAACCGAACGGCAATCTTAAAAACTCGTAATGCCCATCCTCTGTTATGAAAGCAGTTTTCTCTATAGAGTCTTTATGTACACAAATTTGGTAGTAACCACTTTTTAAATCTAAACTAGTAAAACATCTTTGCCCTTGAAGCCTATCTACCAAGTCTTCAATCCGTGGCATAGGGTATTTGTCTTTAATTGTTTTCTTATTCAATGCCCTGTAATCAATGCAGAGCCTCTTTTCGCCATTTTTTTTATTCACTAATAAGGCTGGACTGGCGTAGGGAGACTTACTATCACGCACAATGTTGTTTTCAAGTAATTCTTTTACCATTTCCCTAATTATCTGCCTGTCTAAATTAGAGGTTCTAAAAGGTCTAAATTGAACTGGCTGCGAACTTGATAAACTAATGGTCATTTCGTGGTTACTAACCTTACCGAGTTCTTTTATACTTAAAGCAACACAATCACTATAACGATTGAACAAAGCTAATAACTCGCATTGATGTGTAGTTGTGTCTAGGTCGACTGCGGTTATATTCCTACAAAATTCTTTAAACTCACTCGCGTACTGGAATGTAAGTTTGTTACCTACACGAGAGTACACTAGATCGGATCGTTCAGTCACATTTCTGCCTATCAGAATATCACATCCAACCATATCATCCACAATGTACATATCTATATTACTCAAAACAATAGAATCCAAAGAAAGGCTGATCGTAACTTTTCTAGATACGTATTTATAATTATCTTTACAAAATCCTTGTAAAATTATGGGTGAGGGTAGTGTGATATATGGCAATGATATTTTATTTGCTAAAGAATCCGATATTAATGAGCAACTACTACCAGTGTCAATGAATGCTTCATAACAACTATTAAGTATGTAAACCTCTTTAATAAATTTATTTTGTGGATTTGTAGAAATAAATTTAGTCTCTTGTTGTTCAGGTTTCACTAAGGATTTTAATGAATTTTTCTTATGGTAACAAACCGATTCTATGTGCCCTCTTTTCCCACAATATTCACATTTATTATTATCACATTGGCTCCTTTTATGGTTACCTCCGCAATTATAACATTTAATTATTTTACGACTAACATCTTGGGTAACATTGGACGGAGTCGGTGCATTTATATAGGCTGAATTTGTAACTACCGGAGTTCGATTTACTGATATTGACTGACTATGTGTACTTGATTTAACCTGTATATCACGCGAAGTATTTTCTTGTTTTCCGCTTTTCTTATAAACACGGCTGTGTAAATAACTTGCTAAATCATCACTTGATTTAAAATTACTAGCCTCTATAGATGCACCGATATTATTGTCACCAATGTTGCCTACTATGATTGAAATTATATCTTGTTGAGAAAAATTTAAACATAAACGATCAATCTTGCATTTTTGTTCAAAATAAAACTCATACAAAGATTGGTTATCCACTGGTTTCTTTTCAATGATTTCTTTTAAAAGGTCAAACATATTTCTACGAATCTGAAAACTACCCGACAATTTTAACCTCCAATCGTCCCATCTCCATGTAGGCCACTGCTTTTCTGTACGTAATAGCGAATCATACCACATTTTAGCGGATCCTTTTAATTTATTCAAAGCTTGATAGCGAATCATTTTATCTGACCATGCAAAAGTATTTGCGTAAGACCGAATAATGCTAAGCCATGTGTCAATATCATCTTTTAGAGGATCAAAGTCAGGTATAAAATTGTTTAGAGCAATGGAATTTGAACTACTCACAGTTTCGGTATATTTACGTGATACCTTATCCTTCCGTCTTAACGGCGGTGATGGTGTCCTTGCACTACTGGAGCTTGAAGAAGAGGTGGAGCGAGCACGCTTTCGCTTCGAAGAACTACCACCTCGCTTACCCATGGCGTGAAAGTTGCTTGTCACTTCTGATGTTAACTTTTACTCTTTTATTTCACATAGAAGTATATTTATATTCTCGTATTTTAGATACAGTATCAGAATTCCAAAGTAAAAAGTGCCTCCGCTCGGGTAGTCGCCGTTTTATATCTTTTTTTGAAGCGGATGGCGCCACTGTAGCAACGGCACGCAGATAGTACTAGCGATGCCAATGTTGCCAACATAACGCTTTTTAGTATCATTATTATTTTAATATTAATTATAAAAGTTAGGTATAATATAAGTAATCTAAAATTTATAAACGTTCTTTTAAAACTAAATTAAATGGTGTAAACAATGAAATAAGAAGGACGATGTGTTTGTTTGTTCTGTGAGGGTATCTAATTCACTTGCGTCACAAAGTTCGTTAACTTAGTACCAAAATGTTTACGTTACTCATGTTTGGGCAAGCTTGTTAATTAACAGTGGTGTATTAAAGGCACGCACGCGACTTATGGGGGTTGTAAGAAAAACAAAACTCAAACGACCTTCCGTCAACGCGTCAAGGTTTCGAATAAATATAAGTAATGGCAACTCGTGGCAATAAAATTACGTTAAGTTGCGTAAGTAATTTGATTTCTGGGCATGTCTGAAATTACTGCAAAAATACATAAAGGATTTTTTTTGTTTACAAGACGAAATTATCAGATCGCTTGCCTGATGAAAGGCGCCACGTCCGCTTATAAAAATCAGAATTTAGGTCCAGTGTAGTCATTGCTGTACGAGGATTAAAAAAACATAATTTTATAGCATACGTGTTTGTCCAAAATACACCTGATTTTATGCTGATGTCTTGCTATGAGTCACTATGGTATCTTTACTTTAATTCCCTTAAAATAAATAAAGCAGCTGATTCCGAAACATACATTACACCAAACCGGGCTTAAGGTTACTTCGTATCCTAAGTTGAAGTAAGTAAAGGAGATGATTGATATTCTCCAGCCGTCGCTGACGTTACAGTGTAGATAAGTATTCTGTACCTATAAAAAGAAAATTAAATAAGGTTGCCATAAAAAATTCCAACATCCTCGTCAATTTATTCAGTGTGACAACGCTTTGTTAGTATTTTTAATAAAAGGTAATAAAACGGCAGAGTATAGATTATCTAAAAATAAACGTGGCTTTGCGATTTTATTCAACGTCAAATGCACCTAGCATTAGCAGTAGCATTAAATCGTTTTGTCTTCAGTTAAATTTTATTCTACATTCTATCTTATTTCATTATTGGTTTAAGAGAATGCCATTTGCAACTTTCTTGACGCTGAGACTAGATCGGAATGATATTTTGAACATTTAAAATTACGAGAATTGACCTTCAGGTGGCAGCGTATTTAGCTGAGAAACCTGGGTTCAAGTTCTAAGTAGGTCAATCACAATTTATGTCTGACAGGAGTTGTCGGAGACTGTAATTCGTATGCGATATGGGCGAATAGACTCGCCACATCTTTTTCTCTCTCTCTCTTCCTTTGTCCGTCTATCTGTGGCACTGTACAACAAATACTTACAAACCGATTTGAATACGTTATTTTAATTTTAAAACTGATTTTATAAAATGGTATTCAGCCGTTTAGAAATCATATGTTTTCATATCATATCTTGATGAGCGAGGTTGATGTAACATAAATATCGGCACATTAACGTAATATATGTAAACATAGTCAATGTTCCGTAATTGTCTATTTAATATTAATATTATCAACATTACTTTTCTTGGTAATTCCGTTCATGAACCTCTTAAAAGGGATGTCAAATCATTAGCCTTATATTATTTCCTCATAGAAATAAACTGGGTATATTCACCTCGTCTTTTGCCATGAATCCTTACGCCATTTCTATAATTATTTGACATTACTTCGCAATCAATTCAAATGATTCCAATAGAAATTCTGCTAAGGGTGATGTAAATAGAACGTTATATATTGAATCACATTACCGTCGCCTTTTCGATAGGTCAGAACGAAACCTTGGAAGCCGAAGTTGATGGCTATATAATTGCTTTAGCGTGGTTTGAAACTATGGCGTGTACTGAAATGTAAGCCAGTTTGCATGTAGTAGTTAGTAACACTTAAATTATTACAAAACTTTGTCGTCGATTTATTGTGACCTAACTGTAGAACATGCTGACTGACTAATTACTATACTTTGTCAATTATTACATACAACTGAGTGACAAGACGAGCAGGTCGCTCGCCTGATGATAAGCACGACTCTTTTCCTTATACATTAACAACTCCAGGACTTTAAATTATAAAATACTACAGGGCACTGTACTGCGCTCATCATATAAAAAGATGATATGTTATTATCCCCAGTAATAATTTAAACTGAAACACGACAGATCTTAAGCACAAGTTCCACCTATTTTCATGGAATCTCTCATATGGGGTATATGAGAGTATAATAAAAGGGGGTTAAATTTTCACCAAACAGCTTCCAGAGTTACCAAAGTCCTGTAATCATACTCATCGGTTCACGAAAATACTTGTAACCACTATTACTCAAACTTCTTGACTTTCAAATACAAGTATAATCTTGGATACTATATCTCATTCCAAACGGATGGTAGTTGCAAAATGCATTTTGGTGCATTACATTACAAAGCGAATCTTGGACAAATTATTTTGATAAACTCCAACAACACTTAACCTGGAAAATAGCCTTGAAACCTACCTAGCACTATCGAAATAAAATAACTAGAACGATAACTCTCATATGAATATGTCAAAAATACGGCTCCACTTACTTACACATACAAAGGTTACAATCACACGTAACACTCAAAAACGCAAAAAAAATTAATAATCGTTCAAAACCATTTTTTTCCATAAAAGTTAATGCCTAAAAATATTAAATATCTAAATCGAGATACGTCGTTCTGCACCGCGCAAAAAATTAGACGTATTAAGTGTCAACTAGAGATCATGAATATTTTTTTATGAATTGATGAATGAACTAGCTGCACAGACTTTTATAGCCCCGCCCCCTTGCAAAGAGGTTTGGTGGGGTCATTTTTTTGCTTGAGTTACGTTTCTTGTCATCTTATTTTGATGCCTAGCACCTTAACACGTCACTTAATTCAACTTAGAAATAAATGGACAAACTAAACTAATAAAGTGTAATCGCTGAGACTGAGTCGTCTGAATATGCAATGTTGTGTTCCGGTTGAAGGACTGGCTTCAATGCCAGTGAAATTACTGGGCATTATGAGACTTAACACCTTATGTCTCGGGGTGAGGAGCGCAGTCCAGTGTCATGCAGTGCTTGGTTATTTAAAGTGCTGTGTGGCGTTGCTTCTGTTTATGGGCAGGCGTGGCGCTTACCATCAGGCGAGCGACCTGCTCATATCGTCATTCAAGCTAATAAAAAAAAAGTGAAATAACAAAAATCTTAATCGAAGTCCATAGTTCCTCTATTGTATTATGTAGTAACAATAATTTCTTTCCAGAACCAACAACGGAGATAATTGGCGGTCCCGAGCTCTACATAGACCGAGGCAGCACCATAAACCTTACTTGCGTGGTTTTATACTCACCAGAGCCACCGGCATACATATTTTGGAATCATAATGATGCGGTATGTAGTTCTCCATTATTGTCTTGTCGGTTTTGTTTTCTGTTCCGTAATTGGTACATATACTTTCATTATTCTATTTGTTATGCATTGAATAAAAGAATTTTATGCTGCTTTTTATGACATTGTATTTTGTTTAAGTACTTACGTGCTATTCTTTCATTGTTTTTTGGTATTGTCTTTGCTGTGTATGAATCTTTCGTTATTTTTAATTATTGTGCAGCTTATTCATCCATACAATCCTTTTTATTATACAAGCGATTTTTCTACTTAATGTAAGTTAAGTTCTTTAATACTTATAATACTTAAATACTAAAGAGTTAATGTGACTGAAACAGCATAAAAATAAATAAAATGTTAAATTATTTAAATACAAATATTCATACAAATCGGTTTATTCACTTTCACTTTTATAAGGCCTTCACTTTTACTCACGTTAGCCCTTCTTCCCTATTGCTCAATTAAGGTGCTCAAATTCAAACAGTGGGTAATGATTTTTTTATGCCACTGCTCCACTAATTACTAGTCGTTTTCATATCTGTTGATTGAGTTTTGAGGAAATTAAAAACGATTATTTATTGGGATATCCATAATATGTAATGTTTAGGTACATAATCAACTGTACCTAATGCAGACTGTAGTATAATTAATCATGAGAACATTATAACTTTGATATTATTTCCAAATCTGCATTTGTCAAAATTAATTAAAGGATTATTTATTATGCACGTTGATACTTACTCGTAATTCTATGATGGTTGCCAAACAGACTTATTATTTTTATAAAGTTTTAGAGAAGTTAAGTATTCCAGTTGTTGAGCAGCAGGGAATAAAGATCTTCATTCATATAAATTATGCCATTGCTCATCTGAGTTGAGCAGTGTGGAAGAAGGCCACGTTAGTTAATTACATAAGTTGACTTACGAAGAAATTACTAATGTAAATAGCATTGTAAGTTTGTAACTGTAATTTTCATTAAATTACATAATCTGTATGCACATCTAAAATTTCGTCTAGATGTAAATGTAATGCTTACGAAAGTAAAATTTACAAATGTAATTAAGCCGTAAATATGGTTGTTTAAGAAGAATAATATTTTATTATTTGCACAGATCATTAGCTACGATTCCCCTCGTGGAGGAGTCTCCGTGGTAACGGAGAAGGGGGAGACTACAACGTCGTTCCTTCTCATCCAGCAAGCGAGGCCATCTGACTCCGGGACTTACCAGTGTAACCCGAGCAACGCACAATCCAAAAGCATTGTAGTTCACGTGCTAAATGGTGAGTACTGTTTACTGTTCTCATTAATGCCTAATATATTTAGGAAGCAGTGATAGCTCAGCGGGGAGTGGTATGGACTGTCGAGACGAAAGTTGCAGGTTCGAAACCAGCCCCAAATGCACCTTTGACTTTTCTAAGTTATGTGTGTATTAATAGTTAATTATCACTTGCTTTAACGGTGAAGGAAATATCGTGACGAAACCGGCATACCTGAGAAGTTCTTCATAAGAATTTCGAAGGTATGTGAAGTCTGCCAACCCGCATTAGGCCAGCGTGGTAGACTAAGGCCTAACCCCTCTCATTCAGTAGAGGAGGCCCGTGCCCAGTAGTGGGACGTATATAATACAGTGCTGGTATTATTTATATTTTAAAATAGATAAATGATACAGAGTAATATAAATTTGGAATAAGTTCTAAATGAAAAAGTTTAGTGTAACATACATAGTGATTATGTTACTTATCCCATTATGCTTTAAAGGGTATTAGGAAGTAATATAATAGACATTTAAAGAAATAGGAAAGTAGCGACAGTAAAAAAACTTGACGGTTTCTGAAGAACCATATAACATAACGTAGATCAATAAGAAGATGTAGGAGATTTTAAATTAACACAAAATGCTAATAAATTATACAAAAAGTCTGAAATGTCGAAATCCAACGATGATATGATTATATCACCGATATTTGATGAAATGTGATGGTAAAGTCATTCTTTATTTAACTTTCATTTCATAATTTATGACGTGTCTAATCTCAGAAGAATTCGGAGGCGCGGTTCATAAAACCTCAGCATCTCGTTGATAAACGACCACAATGAGATAGCGGAAGCGAGATATACTTTTAAAATCCAACCAAGAATAACAATCGAGAAAGACTGTTATCGTTAAGACAACCATTGAATGAATCAGACAAAACGAAATGTTTCCTGAGAATGGGTGCGTTAGTATAAAGTACAACATAAGACGATCGCGGTATAAAATCTTTTTATTCTACAACTGGGGTGTTGTTATCTGTAATCTTATTTTTATTATAAGTGTTGGTTTAACATTAATGGACTCTTTTGTGTTGTCATACGACAATTTTTAAAACATTGCGTTATATTTTTTTATTGTTTTGAGTTTTTTGGCAAAACTTTTCAGCTACTTCGATGGATAGTTAGGTAGCTAGGTAGATAGTTAGTTAGTTAATCTTAGTTGTAACAACCATCAAAGTTAAATATTTACAACTACATTAAAATAATCGCATAACTCCTAATTTTTTACTAGAGTATGTACTAGGCTACCGCTACCATCCATATAATACGTAATATATGTTTGATCCTTTTAAATATAGCGTAAGCAATATTGTCAAGGGCGGTTTTAATTTTTGCCAAAGAAGCAAATTCTATTTTTCCTTTATCAGGCGAGTACCCCGCGGCGATGCAGAGAGGGGGCCAGGCGTTCGCCCCTACTACGCCGACGCACTGCCTCGTGTTGGTGTCTTGCCTTTTCCTAACTCTATCTTGACATATAACTAGAATCCAAACGGTGTAAATACAAGATTTTTATCATATTCGGTTGATTACACTGACGGTTGTGAAACAAATTTAATGAACTCTTAAACTTTGTTTCAATCCACAAACGTCAATGTAAGCAGCTGAATAAATTCGCTATTTTATAGTGTGGGTTGTGTTATGTACAATATAAATTTAAATAAATCCCTGAGCGAGTAGTTATAATGCTTGTTTCGTATAGTGTACATAGTGTAATATAATACATGCGGTATCATTTCCTTTTTGTGTATCCAACATAGACGTCTGACGTAACATTTCATTTACAAGGTAACTAAGCTCCTTACAACCTGAACGAATGAAATTACCTATAAATATATCAGAATGTATTATTCGTTTGCATGTTATGCATTTATTGGCAAAATGTAATAGATGATTAGAAAATTGAAATGTGGTAAAAATAATAAACTGTTGAGTAAAAAGATAGAGGACACAGGAAATGTATAAACAGCTGACAATACTATGTTAAACACAAATGTTTAGAAGTGAATAAAACTGTAAATAATAACGATTAAAGTTATACGAATCAATCTACCTAGCTTTACCGTATCTGTTCTAAGTGATGTACATTGTAATTAAGTTTTTCGGAAAACATGTGAATCTAATTGAACTGTAAATATAATGTATAGGCAAATGTATTCGCAGATGTTCTAAATAAAATATCATATGAGGTATTAAAATAACGTTTATTGGCATACGAGTAGAAGTTAATACCCACATGGATAAAACCAACGATATTATTTATTTAGGATATCTGTGAGGTGAAAAACTCATTGTAATTAAAACATATTAAAGAATATTGTATTAGGGTAGACATATAAGCTTAATGTTAGGATATATAAATTTTACAGGTTAGTTAGAAAACAATTCTGATTTTAATACCTATTGTTTATATAAACGATCTTCCTGTGAAACATAGTAGAATGGTAATATACGTTCCTCTCTTAAGGCGAGACTGTATCGATTAGAATAAATCTACGCGAAAAGTATTAATTACATTTCAATAAAACACTGATTTTAAAAATCATGTTTGATACCCAAATAAAATTCCCCTTCTTAATATACCCTTGATGATCTTGATTTAGAGGATGAAGATATCAAAACATACTTTAGATGGTGTGTTTTGTGAAAGGCAAACTTACTATTGATCATTTGAAAATTATAAACCGCTAAGATGGATCTTAACATTTTTTAGATCCGGTCGTTTACGACCTCTCTGAATACTTTATCCATAATTATATTATCATCATGCCTGATCATCATTAAAGAACGTTTTCGGGTATCACTCGGTTCATCATCACTACCTCTTCGTTGTCGACTAGTCTTGTTCAAAAGTTCCTTGACCTACTTCAGTATTACTCTAAATTGCCAGTCTCGCACCCCGTCCCACGCCTTTCTTATATTCCATTAAATTAATATCCAAGTGCTTTCATGACAGATACTGTCTCTAAAATTCTAGAAGTTAATTTTCCCTAGATGTACATAGCTCACTCTCCAACCACATCCCGCTATTTCGATGTAAAAAAAACTATTTCATTGAAGTGTTTTTCTTGGATTAGGATATTGTACGGACGATTCTGGATTAATGTAACCAGTTATTATTATGTCGGAAAGTTTATTATTGTATACAAGTAACAATAGTAATAAATTTGTTGTATGTATGATACTGGAGGTGCGGTGTGACGCGCCATATAATTACATGTATATTAAACATTATAAAGAAACAATAAAGTTTTAAAAAAATAGTTGCGTTTTCTTTCCTACCGTAGTAGAATATGGAATGGCACAAAGGCCTCACGGGTAGCGATGAACGGTGACCCTTTTACCAGGTTATCCCCTCTTCTATAAAAAATGAGCATACTCACTAAATTTTATGATCAAATTACAAATGATAGTTCCCTATATCGCCTATTCGATATTGGAACAGAGACAAATATTTATGTGATCCACAAATATTTTTATGATCGGGTCTAGGTGTGAGGCGTGTTTTTGGTTGTTCTTGATACCCATGACACTAGATAGTCGTGTCTTACTGTAAGATGAGAACTATATACTGTTGACTGTTGTTTTGTAGACTGTTGAGTGCGTATACATGTGATATACATGTGAGATGCATGCCACAGAACAAGCATCTCAAATTGATTAAAATCAAATCAAATAATAAAAGACTAAGCCTGATGGCAGATGAAAAGGAAATGGGAAAAAAAATAAAAACATATGCATCTTCATAAAATTGCTCTAGGGATTTGAAGAAAGTTATATAACAGATGATATTCTTACAAAGAAGGAATATAAATTCAGATGGATAAAGAAATATGGATGATGTCATGTTAAAAGAAGTAGAAAGCGCAGAGCAATCAATCCTTCATCTGTTGCTGGTTGCTTAAAGTACTTTACATTTTGAGTGAAACTGGGTCAATGAGGTCTATATAAAATTGTACGTACATTACATCCCTCTATTACTCTTATCCCATCTTAAAGTGGGGTTGGGGCAACATGCATTTTATGTAGAATAAATTCTTGACCTTAACCGCCTTTAGGGGGATCCCAACCGTGGACAAAGTCAGAAAAATTAATGTATTCCCTATACTGGGAATTGAACGCAGAACGTCCCAGTTTACAGTCTACAAAGCCATTACTAAACTAAGAAGATGATGTCTTTTTGTTTTCTTTACTTTATATCTAACTTCCGACCTAATATTACTATTTCTGAAAATAAACAAAAAGTGTCCGTGCCTATTTTGAAGGAATCTTCAATTATTATTATTAGAGTAGCGCACGAACAATTAAAACTTTATCAATAATGATTAATCGTAAATATTGAATGTTTAATCATTTTCATCCTGAATTTTTAAGTGTGTAATGTATTTATTAAAGGAAAACAGATATACCTTAATATTTGTGGTACTTAATCTACAAAAATTGTTAATTGTTATTGTGCATGTATGAATTTTTTTATGAGGGTGATTGAGGCCAAAGAGGTATGCAAGGATCTTAGCAAGTGGAAATCCGTTTTCCCTGCCTACTCCTATGGGAAACAGGCGTGAGTCTATGTATGTATGTAATCTACAAAACCAAAACCATGACAGACAACAACCAAACCAACCAAGGCAACACATAAAAATATACATACTAGCCACGTTGTAGTCAATTATGTCTGGATGAATGGGCCGGTCCAACCGGGTTATTACTATTGCCTCACAGAAAACCGACGTGAAGTGGCATCTTGCTGTTGCGTTTCGTACGGTGAGGGATATATCCGGAGGCCTAAATACCCTAGTCCTCTTCCACGTCATTTCTCTTTAAGATCGGCAAAGCGTCCATGATTCTTCTGTTATTGTGGGTGTTTATGAGTGGGCGAGATATATATATACAACGTGTTATAGAAAGGGGCGGGCAAATTTAAGCAATGTATAGTGTAGGGTATAAGTATTTATCTCCCATAGTACCAAATCCGATTGCATTGCACGTACAATAATTATAGAATTTTCTTTTTTATCGAATGAGTAACATGTCGATATCGACTTTCAACTTTGGACAACACTAAATGATAAACAATGATACTATAGACCTCCTTTCATTTAATTATTTTATAATTAAAAAAACATTAAACAGTTGTCAAATGTCAATATTTATTTGACGCAGTCAGTTCGGCAAGTACTGATTTTATAAAGTATGATTACGAGTTTAAAAAATATGTTGTAATTGACTAAAAACAAGTATTATGTATTGGTGTAACTGATAAAAGTTTTTAAGAGGATCGTCGACTGTAATAAGCCAAATTCATAGATGGAAGACCCGTGAATGAAGTCTAACATGCTTATAAAGGATGGTACCTATTTGTCTTCAACACACAATCTCTTTCAGGTGTTAATTTGTGTTTAAATTACAAGTTACGTACGTATGTCCGTAGAATTACGTGCATCTTATTCAAGTTTATTAAAAAGTGAGTATCGTTCATAATAATTAATAGTGATGTCATCAATCTGATCGATCTTAATAAACGAGTGATTAAATTTTACGTGAAATTTTCGGATGTCTTGGTTTTGAAAAGATCCGGTACATAAGTACTAATTGTACGGTGTATGTAATGACCCTAAAATATGACCACACCTTTCTGTAACACGTTGTATATATCATCAGGTGATCCACTTGCTCATTGTCAACCTAGGCTACAAGAAAAGAATTGAAAAACTAATAGAATTTTACCTGTGTATGATGATCGGCATCTGAGTAAGTAACAGAAGCTAGCCAGTAATAAATTATTAGTATATATCTTTTTTTTTCGTAATATTGCTTTCGTTTAAAAAAAACTTGACGGTACAAATCTAAACACCCGTAAGTTTGATCTCCGTCACCAAAAGACAAACCTAAACTGTGTTGAGCAACGCTCATGATGAAATTTGAAATTCATGAATTTGTTCTTTTGCAAACCACGCATCTGACTGTACCTGGTGGTAGGTACAGGAAATATAATGACGACCATTAAGTGAAATTGCATCCTGACGGTTGCCAGAAGTGATACCAGTTTGAACTGATAGGATACACACTCCGAATCTGAAATTGACTACTAAACTGATCCCAGAGCGCAACATGTTGGAGCAATTTGGCGGGTGTTTACACTTACGCTCGGTTTCTGAAAGGCTGATCTATGTAAAATTAACTAATCATGTCAAGTCAAAATTGAATTGCTAGAAGCGTGGTCAACACCTTTGATTTGACACACATGTTAGCTAACATAACTTTCAAATTAATATGAAAAATCGTATGTCAAACGGTACTAAAGAGAGATCAAAAATTATTAATTTTTTTTCACTAAATAACGTATCAGCAACTAGAATTGATTTGACAGCGATGTCAAATCAAAGTTCTGTTAGTTGAATGTTAATTTGATCAGCCTTTCAGAAACTTGGCATAAGTGTAATCACCCGCCAGCTTGTAAAAACCGGCTGGGAAAAACAGTAGTAGAATAACATAATATTCTCAAAATCACCAATTCATAAATAAAAAAGATAATATAATCTTCTTTATTACCTCACAAAACGAATACAAAGTCATAATACGCGGAGAAGTGAAGGATAAAGCATTATAGATTCATAATATTACTGACGAAAGAAACTTTTTGTTTATAATAAATCACAAAAACGCTCTGGCCGTGGGGTGGGGGCTCATCTCATGAATAACTAATAGCGTAGCACTGTTGAAAGATATGTTCCGTAATTCGTAAAGACTTATTTACATGCTACATCGGGCGTGTGTTATGGAAAATATTAAATAGACACGTACATGCTCCACGAACGGGCAACGTTATTAGACGTGACGTTTCGAGGTTGAAAATGGAATTTGTAAGTTTAATTTAATGGAAGTAGAACAATATCAACATACCCCTATTTGAGTTTTGTTTGGTATCACATACATACATACGCACTCACGCCTGTAATCCCTGAAGGGGTAGGCAAAGGTGTAACCAGTACACCCACATTTCGCCGAGCGTAAGATATTATATTATATTTTTAGGTGAAAGGTATTATTTACTATTATTAATTTTATTTTGCAACAAATTAAGTAAAATGTAAAATGGTTTTACGGCACAAAAAAGTGATAAATACATCAATAGATAAGCGGAAGAGTTTAGAAAATACGGTTTTGCTAAGCGTTCGGGTTTAAAATCCTAATTTAAAACAGGATAGTTTAAATATTCGCAGAAGAACTTTACGATTCTTAAGCTTTATATATTACCTTGACAAAAATAAAAAGTAAAGCAACGGTTTTACTTCAGAGACTAATAAAAATAGATTAGAAAACCAGGGCAGCAGACAAACGCAGCAATAATATCGTAGTTTTATGTACTACTGACTTTAGCATTCCTTTAATATTGCTTGTAATTTAAAGCGCTGTATAGTGAAAATAAAATTTTATGAAAATTGAAGAAACCTTGAAACTCAACAAAGGATTTCAAAATTAAATTTGTTTTAATCTTTAATTAAAATCATCACGATATATTAAATTTGTGTATTTCTACATCGCCTCATTAGTCTGCTAGGGAAGAACTGATTTGAAGTTTTAAAGGGAGATATGAGAGTCAATGTTCTCACTATAAAGGACACTTAAGACTGGCAGAATGAAGAATGAAGCGTTGTGATTGTTGGTCCCTTTTCTTCGTACTTAGCCCGTAAAATATCGGGTCATTGTGCATGAAGTTGTGGAAGCACAATGTGGTAGGTCGAGGAGCTGTCTGGGTTGGTACCACCACTTTGTCTATTTCTGCCGGCAATTTGGCAGTAACAGTGTGTAAGCACTGTTATGTTCCGGTTTGAAGGAAATTGAAACCAGTGATATTGCTGGGCATTATGAGACTTAACATATTGTGTCTCAGGTTGACGAACGCAGTCCAATGCCATGCAGTGCTTTGTATTTCAAAGTTCTAAGTGTTATTGATTCTGTGTATAGGCAGGCGTGGCGCTTACCGTCATGCAAGCGACCTGCTCGCTTCGTCACTCAAGATAATAATAAAAAAATAATAGTGGGACGAATTCTGGCACTAGGCCGGGATAACTCCAGGCAGAAAGAAAAGATAATTACATTTCCTTCAGGAGTGTATTAACGCCCACATATGTACGGTATTTTTTCACCATAGGTCGGAAAACGAGCAGGTGGGTCACCTGATGGTAATTGGTTTCCACCGCCCATATGCGCCCACAATACGGAAAGAATCATGAGCGTGTTGCCGATCATAAAGAGAAGAGATAAATTAAGGGATTGGGAAGGTGAGGGGAATATGGGCCTCCGGATATCTCTTATCGTATGAAACGCAGCAGCAAACTGCTACTTTACGTCGGTTTTCCGCGACAGTGGTAATGGCCCGTTTGAGCCGGCCCATTTATGATGTCGACAGAACTGTCTAGAGCGTGGCTCTACCACTATTAAATGTATTACAATATATATATTTTTAGTAGTGTCCTATGAAATGCCTGTTTCTCCAGGTTTCTATTGATTACTCAATGGCATAAGTTTAATCGTAGCTTAGTACTGTGCGTGCTTGTCATGAGAATGTCCGAGTAAATTGATACTACAGAAAACTACAGCATAATTCAATAAATATAACTTAACCGTAAAAAACTCTCGACGTCAATCATAAAAACATATTTTAAACGGCTGAACTGATTGTCTTCAAACAAAGCTACGTAAGAACCATCTCAATTAACAATTCGTGACCAGGAAGGCTGAAAAGCTTTCGAAACGTCGGGACTAAAATAAAATTAAACCGTGATAAAATCCGTATAAACTAGTTTTGTTTCAACATCTCAATTAAATTATCTTTCAAACAAAAAGCTGACTTCAAATTGTTCCATTTGTTTAGACGCCACGGTGCCACAGACAGATACATACACATAAACAGACAAAGGGGTAAAATCTATAACACCCCTCTTTTTTGTCGGGGGTTAAAAATACTTCATACTTCAGTGAGAGCACTGACAGCACCTTTATTTTCTTTCACAAATTAAATCTGAAAACATGTTTTTGAAAATAAAAATGTATAAATGAGCAAAAAACACTTGAAAATGACATCTGAGTGCTCTTAAGTGGGTACGCTGTGAAGCATGTCCAATATGGTAAGGTCACATTTCGTAAATTATTCTTTAAAATCTCTGAGAAAGCGTGTTTTATTCTTCTAATGATGTTTTTATCGAAAAAGTTCATTTTTATCGTTTCGTATAATTTACGTTCGTCACGCGATCGTAATGTGAACGCTTAAATTACATTCCGACACACAATGTGACTAAGTGAGAAATGGGCTCAAATTCATTGAATAATTTCATATTATAACTTGTGGTGACTGGTGCGGACTGACGAACAACATACTCTAGTTGTTATCTCAGCCTCCGTGGCGCAGCGGGCCAGCAGCCGGTTGCGAAGCGTGAGGTTGTGTGTTCGATTCCCACACCTAGACAAATGTTTGTCTGTTTCACAAATATTTGTCTCGGGTCTGGGTGTTGTGGGACCGCCAGTCCCTCGTAGTTCTTGATACCCACGATACAGGTTTACCTAGTGTGGGGTCAGGACTATGTGTGTGACTGTTGGGTGTATTTTATTTATTTATTTTGAATGAAATATTTTTAGTGTGTGATGATGTGACTAGTTGTCGTGAGTCGTATTTGATTATGGAAGAATAATAAATGATAAAAGTTATTTACCTATGAAATTGTTGTGTACGAAAAATGTTAACATAATTTTTCCAGCCTTTTTATTTAAATTAATCAAAGTAACCGGGTAGTTGTGGCCTGCATGGGTGGGTATGTTATCAGCCAATGCCAGCGCAGTAGAAATTTATCGATGCCCTTCTTAAATAAATCGGCGGGAAGGGAGGCAAACTCTTCAAAGTCATATTGTACTGCCTCTCGGGTATTCAGTTTTTTTTCCCACCAAAAAGTTGTCCAAAGTATTAAAAGTAGAAATCTGTAGAAGAAGTCTGTAGGCGCAAGTCTGTTGAGTACGATGGATGACGGAGAGCGTCCAGTCTGAGCTCTTGTAACTTGGAGATCGTCTGTTATGCAGTATGAGGGCACGCTTAATTTAAAATACTTTAACATTTTTGTATTGAACGGCAATTTCATAGGTAAAGGCCTATTATTTTGTAAAAACAGGAGACAATTAGTAATGACTGCAATGAAGTAAAGACGGCTAAATGCCGTTCTATATTCATTTTATTACATGAATTTGTGGGCTTAATTTAAATTATTAATCTAAGCCCACAAAACCCAACCCGATAACTTTCATTTCTACTTATATACCAGTATTTTTGCTCGTTGATCGGCCAAGGCCTTCAATTTCATGCTCTCAACGCCCAATCATATCCCAATATAATTATTGACGCCACCCATACTTGGCGCTTTAGTAATTAATTATCCTAGGCAGACGGAGCACATCATGTCAGATACAAATTGCGCCATTTTGAAACTACTGTTGTAAATGCATGCGGGTTTACTAATACTTGTTACTAACATTATTGTAGAGTAAGGCTATGAATATATGTTTTACTAGCTTATGCACGCGGGATCGCTCGCGTGAATCAAATTGAAAAACCATTTCCCATACAGACAATGCAACACTGTGTCTCCCGGTAGGTGTTGAATTTTGAAAAATCTCTTAAATTTAAATAGTACCAAAATTTTAAATTTCTATAGTCAACAGTTTGCGATAATGTATTAGTCAGGGCATTGCCTTTTATATTTACATGATCAGACTTCTTCCTTAGTTACTGTTTGTATAATTTAAGCTTACAATAAGCAACGTAGGTACAATGTCGTTTACATTAATAATAATTTGTTCGTAAGTCACTTACGTAATTTAGTTATGTGAGTGTAATCTTTATATAAATTCAGCCACACAGTAAATAGTACTTAGCATGGAAGAATAATTTAAATCGTAATCAAACCTAGTCCGTTTTATTTAGGTACTTTCATAGAGCCGACTTTGGAGCTCACAAAATTTCGCCATGAAATTTATTTTAATCTTCTCTTCCACGTGCCCTTATCCGACTCACAGTGGGGTCAGATCAATTATTTTTTTTGCTTTTTACACAGGTTGCAGAATGATTTGGCTTGTAATTTTTACGACCGGCCGCCTGCCTGTCGTCAACACCTCTGGAGAAAAAATACCCAGACCCGAAACAAATATTTGTGGATCACAGAAACATTTTGTCTCAGTTCGAGATTCTAAGTCTCTCGCTTCACAACCGACTACTCGCCCACTACCCCACAGAGTCTGTAAAAATTTACTTTAATAATTATTCGAAAGCAGTTTTTTTCGCAAGTCTAAATCACTACTGATTTCAGTTCAACTGGCTTATTTCCGTGAGGCTAACGTTTTTCTGAGAAAATTTGTGGAATTATGTTGGCTTGTTCAGAACGTGTGGGCGTCGGATCGGTCGATACCATTTAAGACCTTTTCTAGCCAGAATACTTTCATCCTTTTTCAAACATCCCATGGGATCAGAATTTCTACGCTTTCGAAATTGCGGGCGAAAACTATTCAATAAATAGAAGAAATAATGTGTTATTTAACTTTTCATTATGTAACCAAGCAAACAATTTACTATGCATATAGTTTGTTCGAAAAGGGCAAGTACAGCAGAATTTTTCCCGGAAAAGCTAAACTTGGTCAAGAATAAAAAGAAACTTACGGTCACAATGGGTAATATTTTATTCAGAAGGTCTGTCAACTGACATTCAATCTATACAGGGCATTGACAGATACAGGTAAAGTTTGATAGTTTTCTAAAGGTCCATTTTGAAAAGATGTGGAAGATTTGCGGCGTGTTGGTCACGAATACGTGAAAGTCTAAGTCATGACTTAGAATATTACGTAATATTACTCATAAGATGATATTATTATAATGAACCCGGTGTTTCCACCCAGGTCGTACTCATGAGTGTTTCACCAAATTGACCCGCGTGACTTGCTATACTAGACTGCATTAGCTCTGCGGTACACCAAGCGTAGTTTATTAGTTTACAATAAATATATTTTTTTGTTCTAATAGTCATACTATTATGTAATCTGGAAATATCCAGTTACGCCGATAATAAACCACGTTTCAATCACTATTCGAAGACCAGGAGTTTTTTATCTTTCCGCACATACTTAAAAAATTATTCAGATAGTACAGTGTTATTAAGGTTGGCAATGGGTATTCCCATGGAGTAATGAGCATAAAAAAATCTGAAAAAGTGAAATAATTTGGTAAACATCAACCTGAAGAGTGACGTCGGTATGATGTACAACATTTTCCATAATTATAAGAGGAGGGGGAGAGCGGCCCAAGTGGTTTATGTTATTTTTATCAGTAATGTACTCCGCTGTTTCGGTCTAAGCAATGCGTATACCGTATAAAATGACTAGCACTTGCGCGTGGACTATAGTCCATAACACTGTTTCTCTTTCTCTTCTTCTACCACCTGCCCTTATCCCACCCGCAGTGGGGTCGGCGCAACATGCTTTTTAATACATGATACAGAAAGATTTGGCTTTTAATTTTTTGCATCTGGCCGCCTGCCTGACGTCAAATTCTCTCTTTTTATATCAGGTATCGCCATCAAGGAAGTGGGTCACCGGATGGTAAGTGATATTCACTGTCTATAAATATCCACGATATTTTATGAATCGTGGACGCATTGTCGACCTAAAAGGAAGGGTATATAATATATTTAAGAGACCAGGGAGGGAAAGGGTATTTGGGCCTCCGGACATCTCACTCACCATACGAAATGCAACATCAAGCTAAAACATCGATACAGCATCAAGCATCAACTATTTTACGTGGGCTTACTCTAAGACAGTGGTAGCAACCCGATTGAGTCGGGCCATCCATTCTGTAGACAAAACTGGCAATAGCGTGACGTTACAATTTATTAACAAATAGGTCAACTAACAAATTAACTTACATCTATAATTACTTTTACAATTTCTTGGTCTAAGTATACCTAAGACCTACAGAATCGATTCGAGGTTGAAGTAATAACGCGAACCCATAACATCCGGCCGCTAGAAGGTTTATAAGTTGTTAGTTTAAAATTTACCGATCACCTCGTCGCTTATAGACCTTACGATCATTTCTTATATTGTTTACTGAAACGTAACGTGACTGCCTTGGTGGCGCAGTTGTAATGCGTACGCGTTACGACTAAGGCTAACGCTGAGGTCTCGAGTTCAATCCCCGGGTCGGGTAAAAGTGGTATTGGGTTTTTCTATTACGATATGCCTGAGCATATCAGCATCCGGAGCAGCCTATCTTATCAGTATCAGTCCGGAGTCTGGAATTTGTGCCCGGTATGGCCATAGGCTCACCCCCTATCACATCGTGGGACAGAGATAAGCTCGGCGAAATGTGGGTGTACTGGTTACACCTGTGCCTAACCCTTCGGGGATTACAGGCGTGAGTGTTTATGTATGTATGTATGTATGTAAATAATATAAGACACACACGCATAGTACAATTTTGGAATCAAATGAGAGCAAAATATGATGCGAATATAAAGAAGACAAGCTGAAAAACATGATTGATTTTGAAACATTACGCCGTAAGTTCTGAGGATTATTTTAAGTAGTCATCGATCTTCCGAACAAATAAAAACTTTTTGACAAAAATTAAAACCGATTCAGAGAAACTAAAAATAAATTATTGACTATTAAACTACATTTTCACCGACTTAAAAATGTTTAGTTTTATTGAGTCGGTTTTATATTTTATTAAAAAGACGGAGAGCGGCACTGCGCAGAGGCGGTTCCGGCTGAAACCGGAACGCTACTCGCCTCTGGAACCCGTGGTTGTTCTTGATACACCCAAGATGGCAGCGGCTTTGCTGTGCCCTGACATTGTAGAAGTATATGGGCGGCGGTGACTACTTACCATCAGGTGGCCCATTTGCTCGTCTGCCTATCCAGGCAGTAAAAAAAAAGATGGCCACCGCGTAGTTTTTATTAAGTATTATCGGCGTAGGGTGTACACAGTGTTAGGGATTCGGCCCAGCGGTCGTCTGAATGTTTTCCATCTCTCCTAGGCCCCTCCGTGGTGGGGCCAGTAGTGATAAATCGGTTCCCCCAAGACAAAAAAATGGGTACAAGAACTGCGAGTGATTTTCAGTCCCAACCCGAAATAAAAAGTTGAAAATCACACAAAGATTCTTCTTGGTGTGAATATCAAAGCCACATCCTCTAATTTCAGAGCCAGCTACTCGTCTACAGCGCCACGGGTATTGTCATATATGTCTTATCAATTTTACTAGGTGGTAGGCCCCTCGTATGTGAGAGGTCGTCTGGGTTGGTACCATCGCTTTGGCTGTTTCTGTCCACTAGCAGCAGTATCTAAGAACTGTTGTATTTTGGTTTGACGGAAATTTAAGCCAGTGAAATTACTGGGCATTATGAGACTTAAGAGTATGTCTCGGGGTGACGAGCGCAGTCTTGTGTCATGCAGTGCATTAAAATTCAAAATTCTGTGCGGTGTTGTTTCTGTTTAAGGCCAGGCGTTACGCTTATAATAAAGCGAGTGACCTGCTCGTTTCTCTATTCAGACCCATAAAAATAATACAGCGTTGTATTTAAAAACAACTCCAGAGGTTAAACTCACTGTCCCAGTTAAATAAACGAAATGAATAAACATCGCCGCAAAAGCAATTATTTTTACTTTAGCCCCAACGTTCAATAGGAATTAGGTGCAAATCCTCCTTTTCCAATACAGTAAAGCCGAGACACATCTTTGACCCGTGGTTCATTTGTTTATTCTCAGGTAAGGCATGTTCATACTGCAAAATATCGCACGTAATTTTTAGAGCTTTTTAGTTATTTCTCTTTTAACTCTGCGATTACTTTAAGGTGATGTGATACTATGATTATGTTTCAATTGATTCAATGAGTTTGCTTTATAAATTATTGAGCATATCGTGGTACCAATATCGATTATGCAATGCTTTTTGATTCAAAGTTATCGTAGTATTGTTGCTGTTAAAGGACAGGCGTGATGCTTAGTATCAGGCGAGCTACTTTATGTCTCGTCA
This sequence comes from Mimas tiliae, assembly GCA_905332985.1. Taxonomy (NCBI): domain Eukaryota; kingdom Metazoa; phylum Arthropoda; class Insecta; order Lepidoptera; family Sphingidae; genus Mimas; species Mimas tiliae. Next base: position 14,839,887 of record HG995244.1, read on the forward strand.
TTCTTCTTCTTGCACCTGTCCTTATCCCATTTGCAGTAAGTACATACGCACTCACGCCTGTAATCCCCGAAGGGGTAGGCAGAGGTGTAACCAGTACACCCACATTTCCCTGGGCTGATACTGAGCATTTCGTAATAGAAAAACCCAATACCACTTTACCCGACCCGGGGATCGAACCCGAGACCTCAGCGTTGGCCTCAACCATAACGCGTACGCATTACAACTGCGCCACCGAGGCAGTCGAAGTAAGGTTGGCGCAATATATTTTTTTGACACATGTTACAGAAAGATTTCAGAAAAAGAATCATGGAAAAGTTACCGACCTTAAAGGAAAGGGATTTGTGCCTCCAAATGACATACGCATCGATACGGCTAATGATACTCACTAGTAGATAACTGCAACTGTTCCTAAATGAATCCGTTTTTAATCCAGTAAAACAGAATACTGTAAAAACGTGCGGTGTGTGAACGAGGTCTACACCACACAATCTCTAACAATGTCCCAAAACGAGCTGCGGTTTAGTTACATTGAATATTTATTCGATGGCGTGTATAATAAATGACGGTACATAGGCAACCAACGGCCTATAATTACGCTATGTTTAGTGGGGTCGGTTTAGGACCGAAAGGATTCCGATTTCCGAACAAATAATGCATGCTTTACACACGCGGTTGGTTTTAATGTAATTACATTATGCATAATAAATATATGAATCCCGTTTAATAGATTAACCGATTTTTTAGGGTTCTGGTGTTCTTTAATAAAAGCCTGTAAGCGAGCAATTGGCTCTCTTGATTGTAAGTGATGTCCACAAAAAACGTTTAAGCATAGGAATCGATTTTGGAAAGGGGGTGGGGGATAGTTTTTACCCCGGAATATGCACATTGCATAGTTCCCCAAGAACAACCAATATACTAAATCAAACGAGTGAAACTGTGCACTAATATTAAACAAAATATCGTCAGAGCAAATAACAATCATATATCAATCATGACATATGGGACTGAGACGTGGCCTCTTACTATGGGCCGCATACGTAGACTCAATGTCACTCAACGGGCTATGGAGAGGGCTATGCTTGGTATCTCTCTACGTGATCGAATCAGAAATGAGGAGATCCGTAGACGAACGAAGGTAACCGACATAGCCCAGCGGATTAGCATGTTGAAGTGGCAGTAGGCAGGCCACAGCTCGCAGAACTGATAGCCGATGGGGCAGAAATGTTCTCGAATGGAGGCCACGTACGGGTAAGCGCAACAGAGGACGTCCACCTACAAGATGGACCGACGACCTGACAAGGGTTGCAGGAAGCCGATGGATGCAGGCCGCTTCCAACAGGTCGGCCTGGAAGGCATTAGGGGAGGCCTATGTTCAGCAGTGGACGTCTTGTGGCTGATGATGATGATGATGAAATAACAATCGCGCAACTACAATTAATATTTGATTTAAACAAATCACATAGTTGATCGGTATTTGGGCCCTATATGGCGATAGGCTTTTCGTCTAATGTCCGTTCTCAGTATTCTGTTTACCAACAGGTTTGCTAAGTGGCAGTAAATTTTGGACACTTTTTGTACGGAAGATCTGTCTATACATCCTGATTCCTATCCATTTCATATCCATTCCATCCTAATTCGCTCGATTATCGTCCTTCGCTATAAAATTCACAAAGCTCGTGATTTAATTTCTCTTATCCATTCAATACGCAGCCATCTAAAAAGTACAAGACACCAAGCCGAACAAAAGGTCACACTACACACTAGAACACATTACATTTAATACAAAAGGAAACAAAAAGATATCAACAACTTTTGTGACGTGAAACTTTTTAAGTTAGATAAACGTCTAAGGAATTTAATTATGTCGACTGACACTAAAGTTTGGAGAAGTTTTTTTCGTGAGTTGAATAGAGGGGCGTTTTTACAGTAACGCGGTGGACTTTGAACTGATGTGATGATAAAGTAATTAGGAATTTGGTTTTTAATGTAACTAAAGCCCTATTTATATGAAGAGGATTCTTCGTACGATATACGCACTCATGCCTGTAATCCTCGAAGGGGTAGGCAGAGGTGTAACCAGTACACCCACATTTCGTCGAGCATATCTCCGTCTCATGATAAGGAGTGAGCCTATCGCCATACCGGGCATAAATTCCAGACTCCGGGCTGATACTGAGCATTTCATAATAGAAAAACCTAATATCACTTTACCCGACCCGGGGATCGAACCCAAGACCTCAGCGTTAGCCTTAATCGTAACGCGTACGCATTACAACTACGCCACCGAGGCAGTCTAAAATAGATTAATTCATAATTAAAAATTAAGACCCTGGGGGCGTTTATAGGATAAAACCATCGCGACCGTAGTAAGCTTAGGAAATATCCCTCGTTACATAAGAACGATAATAACACTAAATCCAACAGCAAAAATGAAGGGTTAAATAATTAAAAGAGCATGAAATTGTAACGTTCTCGGGGACGGTTAAACAACAATTAGTATAAAACCAAAGTTCCATTCCATTATAGTATAAATGTTAATTACAGTGAGTTGGGCCAACAAATTGTTCTGTGAACTGACGACTACCTATACTTCGGATTTGTTACAAATTATGCATATTTAGGTGCCGCTACTTCATGTCTTTCTTATTCGGACAGAATTAAGTGGGGGATTATCGCATTACTTGCGCACTTCTTGGGGAATTCTTTTTTATGATTAAGGCACGTTTTGAGGTGCATGACATAAGAGATCGCGATGTTCGACGGTATTTAATTGAATAGGAACGTTTTGATGAACTATTTGAACGAACGTATGCAAACGAGATAGAAGTCCATTTCCGTACAATTTCATACAAAGCGGACATATCAATATCGCCTGACATGCCGCACGTGTCGCGGTCGATCGGTTGTGTACTTCAAAACGTACCATTAGGGTTGCCACTTTTTAAACATTTTTTAAAAATTATATACGACTAAGTGTACCATAACTGAAAGTCTAGATAGTCTGTGATTTTAAAACAATTAACTGACATCAAAAAACGACTGACAAGAAGCTTGAGTTTATCAAACGTGTATTTTTTGCAGAATCAACAATACTTGGGTTATCTTATTCGTTCCTTAAGTTTATTTTATCAAGCAACGGTTCACTAAATCTACAGACTTTGATAGTACTGAAAATAACTGGAAACAACCTTTAAAAAAATGTGTTACATTAATTGTTTCCATTAACTTTGATCCACGGATAAAAAAAAATCCTCACTAACACAAGCTCAACCCTATAGCCTCAAAAGATTAGACGGAGATGCAAATAGTGCCCACGATTGGCCGAATTTATGTCTGTCCCATAATGAGATAGGTAGCAATAATAACGTAATATCTGTCAAAAATTCAGATCCAAGGAAACTCAAAAGGGCCATATAAAAAAATTGTGATTACCCGAGTGGGAATTGAACCCAGAACCTCGTCGATTTTTAGCCTATATAGATCAATGGTACCATTCTAACTTCACGAGGCCTTAGTACTAAACTGAATTCAAAATCGACTTGATAATTCCGCAGGGACAACAAACCAACTCATTATTTTATTCTACACACGTTACTTAATCGAATACGCTCGTACGCACTCACGCCTGTAATCCCCGAAGGGGTAGGCAGAGGTGTAACCAGTACACCCACATTTCACCGAGCGTATCTCCGTCCTACGATGTGATAGGGGGCGAGCCTATCGTTATACCGGGCACAAATTCCAGACTCCGGGCTGATACTGAGCATTCCGTAATAGGAAAACCCAATATCACTTTACCCGACCCGAGGATCGAACCCGAGACCTCAGCGTTGGCCTCAATCGTAACGCGTACGCATTACAACTGCGCCACCGAGGCACTTGATCGATTATTCAGATAATTTTATATAATCCCAGTCTCCATACATTTAACTATGAGATTTTCGATTAAAGAAGCTATTAGAATAGGCACAAACAGCTCACGGCACCCACACGTAATCGACTGAACCACGTTTGATTACCGACCGGTGATTAAGTAAATCGCGCTAGACCCTTGGGCCAATCAACCCTCACGTACGTAGTGTTGCCAACAATTGAGAAAGGTTCCGAGATAGTTTCAATTAGTAACCTGGGATTACGAGAGGAATATTGACAGGAAATAATGTTCCAATAATTCAGAGCATAATAAATAATAATTAACTATGTTTAATGTTCACGTAATGTGCTACAAAATTCTATAAAACTGTTTGTACGTAATACTATAGCAAATAGGCAATCATAAAGTTTATATTTCTCGGCTTTTTAACCGAATTCAAAATAGGAGGAGGAGGAGTGAGGAGCTGCGATGTGGTCCCATATAAATTCGTTTAAAATCTGATGACGGAGTACGGAGAAAACTAAACTCCTCAGTGGACAACAGTACACTCGTCGTGATTGTGTTATTGTATTGGAATTTCCATGCTATTGCTGTAACTACCACTAAAAATGCAAGTGCAATTTAATTTGACCGGTAGCGACACAGGCACTGACTCTAAAGATACCTATAGAATTTGTTATTTTTGACTTTTCAGTGTTTTTATTTTGAAGTCGGTTTCTAAGTTTTGTTAAACGTTATTTTATCAATATAGTGTTTACGCACTATATCCGATCCGACTCCGATAAATGCTGATCGGAACTGTTTTTATTAGCCTAGATAATGAAACGAGCAGGCCGCTCATCTGAATTGTAAGGTACACCTGCCCATAAACAGATAAACACCACACAGAACTTTGAATTCAAAGCAATGCATGGCAATGAATTGCATTCATCTCCTCGAGACATAAGTTGGTAAGTCTCATTAATGAGATGTTGCGCACTGACGAAATTCTCTTAATTTGATCTCTAGTTCGTATAATATTCTGATTCGGATTGAATGTAGTGCGTGTTCACTCTTATTTTGATAGTGTATTTTATATATAAACCTGCATACTTGAGAAGTTCTTTATAAGAATTTCAAAGGTATGTGAAGTCTGCCAACCCGCATTAAGGCCAGCGTGGTGGACTAAGGCCTGACACCTCTCATTCAGTAGAGGAGGCCCGGGCCCAGCAGTTGGAAAATGTATAATACAGGGCTAGTAAAAAAAAAGTATTGAAATAAAACTAGTTTATACGGATTTTATCGCGGTTTAATTTTTATTTTAGTCCCGACGTTTCGAAATCTTTTCAGCCTTCGTGGTCACGGGAGAGACTAAGTAGGTCGTCTCGAAAAGTTAAATGTTACATTGTCTACCTTCATTTTAAAATTATACATTTATTCGTCGTACGAAGTCTGCAGTTGTTGAACATTCAGACGAAGGCTCCAAACATTACCTTAGATGTATTTGCTTACCTAAGCTCTCTTACAACTTATGCCCTAACAAAGACTAAGTTAGACAATTTTAGATATATTTATAACATAATTTAGGTCACGAGTCATCTTTTAAGTGCTTCTATATGGCTTTCTAGGACTCAAGGAGTTATTCAATTACTCAGTGTGAGCTCGGCTTGTTTGTAAAATCAATATCCTCTAAACATTATAGTGAAGAGGGTTCTTGTCTGGCACAATCAACTCAAAACTTACTTGTAAACTAGTCTAAAATACTCTTCAAGGAATGGAAGAACAATAACTACAAGTTACATACATACATACATACGCATTCACGCCTGTAATCTCCCTTCGCGGATTACAGGCGTGAGTGGGTATGTATGTATTCGGCTTTATTTTTATTAAAAAGTTTTTACTACTTGTTACGAGATCCCCGTCTCAATATGGGTTGCAAATAATAAAGCAATAAACGCGCTGCACAGCGGTTCTCAATTACTACAACTTATTCATATATGTGGTATGTAATCCAATTGCATCCGTACAGCGGGTAGATTACCGCGCTCTGTTTACTGCGACATAAAACGTCGCATCTGTACGATTGGTATATCTTTTTTTATACATTCACAAAGATACTTAGTGTAATTGGACTTATTTATTCATTAAAATGTTTGTTATAATATTTTTTTGTGGTTTGTTAATATAAATTGTTTTGTTAGTGTAATTGGACTTATTTATTCATTAAAATGTTTGTTATAATATTTTTTTGTGGTTTGTTAATATAAATTGTTTTGTTCTTGATTTCGACTACATGAAAATAAATCTTTTACTGAAAACTCACTTTTATCACAATTAGATATAATGTAGACTCATCAACGCCCAGAAAAACCCTTGACCTAGAAAGTTGAAATTATACACGGTTATTCCCTTTATTTTTGTATACACAAGGAATAGAGAAGAATATTTTGAAATTCAACCATTAAAAGAGCAAAATAGGGTTCAAAGTTTTTATGTAGACACAATTCAAATTAATATTATAAAGAGGAAAGATTTTTATTTTTGTATGTAACGAATTAACTTAAAAACTACTGGACCGATTTCAAAAATATTGCCGTTAGAAAGCTACATTATCACTGAGTAACATAGGCTACTTTTTATCCCGGATAAGGCTGTTCACGCGGACGGAGCCGTGAGCAAAGGCTAGTATTAAATAAAAATTTCGACTCGAAACTTCGTAGGAGTAACCCCTACCCCTATAAGCAAATACGTACTTCGTGTTTTTTCAAAAATCAACCCTATAATATTCATATGCTTTAAAGGGGCGGGGTTTATTTCGAATAAGGAAATTCACGCGGGTGTAGCCGTGAGTAAAAGCTAGTTGTAAAAAAAATTGCCGTCACCAAGATGAGTTGATGAGTTTACGAGGCCGCATCATGTAATTTAAAAGTAAGAATCTTCAGACGCGTCGAAGTAAATGAGAGTTTTCTGTGATGTTCTCGTCTGTGTTGCATGAGAAAATCTCTAATCTAAATGGTGCTTTAGAAACAGAAATATTGAATCAAAATCTAAAATTAGTCAATTATTTTTATAAGCCCGAATGACGGAACGAGCTAGGCAATCGCCTATTGTAAAGCGCCATGTGTGCCCATAAATAAATATTAATACCTTAAAGAACTTTGTATTACAAAGCACTGCATGGCATTGGACTGGGTACATCACCCCGAAACATAAGAACACTAATTTTGCGTGACGATAGTAGTAGATACATGACGATGTGTATTAATGAATATCAATAGATTTACAGTTTCCCCAGAGGGGTTGCCGTCAGTCGTAAAAACTACAAGCCAATTTTATTGTAACATGTGTTTAAAAAGCACGTTGCGCTGACCCCACTGCGAGTGGGATAACGGCAGGTGGAAGAAGAATAGATTAACAGTTATGTGGGATGAAGATAAATATACATCTCACACGTTTTTCCCCAAAAGGGTAAGCAGAGGTGCACCTAGTTCTACAGCCATGTTACACTGAGCTTAGTGCCGTCTCATATTGTGCTAAGGGGCGAGCTTATCACTATACTGGGCACAAACCCTGACTCCGCTCTAATAATGAGCATTTCGTAATAGATAAACCTAATATCGCTTTTACCCGACCCGAGGATCGAACCCGTGACATCAGCAGCAGTCGTACCGCGGACGCAAAAACAATTCGCCACCGAGGCAGTCATCCATAGTTATCTTGGTTTTATGCCAGGCCCACGTCCCTATAATGATTTGACGGTGGCTTTGTGGTGCGACCTGCAGTCTGACTCCCATAACCCACAACGGTAACCAAGTTTCGCCATTGCCTAAAGAAGTTAAAACTACACATAAACGTCATTCAAAAACTTAGAAAATGTTCAGTAACAATATTTGGCTTCCAACCTGATGCCAGGTGTCTCATCCTTATGTACACCACGTCCACAACGTAAAATTTTCTTGATCCAATTGAGTTCTAAAAAATAGTTTTATAGGAAATCACGGCAGCAAACATTCTTGATCCACTTGGGATTACAACTTTATACAGGCCAATTTCTACCAATGGTTCGTACTATGCGTAGAGAAAGTTTCGGAGGTTTTGTGTTCCAAAGGTGTCATTATTGGGAATTCTCTTGATTAGATACCGCTTTGTTTCAATACTTAATATTCTGTGTTTGTATGGTTTCATGTAAATAGTTTATGTTTAGACTAGCTTCTGCTCGCGGCTCTGCCAGCTTGAACGGTCTGTTCCGAAATGAAAGGAGCCTATGCCCTAATCGACGTCATGGTCTACCTGTGTACCAAATTTCATCCAAAACCGTTCAGCCGTTAAAGCGTGATTGACTATCAAACATCCAAATTCACAAACTCACAAACATCGAATCTTTCACATTTATAATATAATAGTAGTAGAAGATAGCCGTAACATTTGGTATTTGATACCCCCCGTACTAAATACTGGCTTAAGATTTATTACATTTACCACGTGTTGCTGAAATTTAATAATAACCGATTAATTGGATTAATCTGAAACCTAGTATATACAATTTTTCGAGCCGCCCGAAGACCTCCGACTTGGCTTAATGACCGATGTCAGTTGATTATACCCGGAACCGACTTTTTACGTATCCTTCGAAGCACGGAGACGGTCAGTTGACCAATAAGCGGTCTCCCATCCATAAACTGACCGCGTCACGGGTTGCTTAACTCTCTGATCGTTTACAGATTATTGAGTGCATCTGGCTATAAGCGCCTCCATGGTGTATTGGTTAGTATTGATAATTACTGGTAATTATTAATAAATAAAAAATATTCCGATTTTCATCCGCATTGTCACTCACATATATTATTTGAGTTTTTATTTTCTTTAATCATGTATGTCTAAATTAGTAAATGTTTATGTTTGATTTAAAAATCAAATGGTAATATATTCAAAAAATGCAAAAGACTTACGGCTGAGTTTCTTGGTGCTGCTTCTCAGACCAGTGGGCATTTCCAAAGCACCGGTAGATTCTTAATTTGACGTGTAAAAGTGCCTTTGGCGGCCTAATTACTGAATAAATAATTTCATTTTGATTTTATTCCTTAGTTACAATTCATATAAACGTATCATCATTTCTTTGTTTCTTTGTCCTCCATACAGATATAAATTCATAAATAAAACATGAGGAAAATGACATGACGAACGATAAAAATGCAATATCTTTCCATCCCCTATATGCACACATGAACAACCCTTTATGTAAATGAATAACTAGTTACAACATATCTTTATATATATAATTCTACTGTACGTGTGTATGTGACTGAACTCCTCCAAACGGTTAGCCCGTTTTGAATCTTTTTTTGTATGCATTTGGGTGGCGGCTGGATGGTTTAGATTCACAATTGGACCCGGTAGGTGTAGCTGCTGTAGTTGCGGGAGAAACCGCGCGGCACAGCTAGTATATATTATGATACCCTGCCCGTCCCTTGGTTTTAGGGACCAAAATAAAAATTAAACCGCAATAAAATCCGTATAAACTAGTTTTATTTCAATGTATAGTTGGGTTGGGTATCCTAAGAAATCACTAGTTACACTAATATAATATTAAATTCAAATTCAAATTCTTTATTGAATCCATAAAATGTTATACATCATTTAGATTCAGTCAAATTTTAACTCTACCGCCAGTTCGGAATGCTGTTTCGCTAGAGAAGAACAGACAAGAAACTCTAACGTTGCTCTTTTCAAAACTGATTTACAATATTGATACTATGTACATTACAATTTATTTGCGTTAAAGCAGCTCAGTTTATCCCAAGAGAAACATTATAACAAAATAATGATTATTGACCATGAGTCCCATGACCACGATGAATAAATTAGGACCACAAAGTAAAAAATACTATAACAATAAATAACAATTTGAGCAGACCAGTCCACACAAGCAGCACCTGTTCACGAGTATGACGCATGTGTCAGCCATCGGCCTCCTCAACCATGTTACAGGGAAGTGACCGACCCGGCACACGACGCCGTCGCAAGTACAGACACTTTAGCGAGCATGACATACCTAAACTGAATTTAAATGAATGAATATAATGAATATAGTTCTTAGTTCCCAATGGTTCCCATGGGAGTCATGCTTCTCCAATTCTGGAAAAGGGCGAAAATTCATTTCATAAACATAAACATAAAGATCCCAATAAAAGCAATAGCTACTTTATATATTTATTTATAAGATTTACTGTAATAAATCATTCCCAAGCCTTTCTATCCTCTAGATATTCTGAAAATTTGTAATAGGCTTTATTACATAACTTTCGCTTAATAGTAGCTTTAAAGTTAACGATATTAAGTTATTTAATATCATTGGGAACCTTATTGTAAAAGCGTATACAAAGACCTTTAAAAGAGTTGCTAATTTTGTGGAGCCTGGTTGTATGACTAACAAGGTTATTTTTATTTCTAGTATTTATTCCATGCATATCACAATTTTTCGGAAATTTTTCTATATTCATATGAACATAAATTAGGTTAGCGAATATAAATTGTGATGCTACTGTCATGCTATGTACACACAGTAGTACTTAGTAGTTTAATCCCTTGAGTAACGTCAGAACTTTAATTATGAAATGCTGTATTACACTAAACTTGTGAACCCAAGACATAAGACTCATAATGCCCAATAATTTCACTGGTTTCAATGTCCTTCAAACCGGAGCACATCAGTGTATGCATTTGCACAACATTCAGTGCTTGCACACGATTACTTAGCGTTTTTCTAGCGTAGCTGGTGTGGCGTCCAAACATATGTAGCGATTTAGTACTTGCAAAACTAATACACAGATTAAATAGATATCACAGCAGCCAGTCTAGTTTACAAAAGCTTTTCTAGGCATCTTAATTCGTCTAATGTAAGGGAAAATATTTGAATTATATATGAATATTTAAAGAAATAAAGCCCAAGTTACACATTCAAATGTATATTCAGGCGAGCCCGTATATTTGGAGAGGGACCCCTGTCTCCGGACCCTACTTCTGATATTGCATACAATAACAATTGTGCCTTTTGCCCCTTTCTTCGTTGTAATTTTATGGCAACATTTATCTCGATGCTAAGATTTTATATTCCGGAAGATGTTTGACAATATTTTGATGCGGCGCATTGAATAATTTGTTAACACACTTTGTTACATGTTGAGTACAAAGATGATAATACAGTTTATTGTAGGGGAATTGAAGTTTTTGAAGGGGGTTGAGTTGCGGCGACGAGTGTAGCAACTGGCAGTAATGGCGAGTGCAAGAATAAATATTTTGGTACTAGCTATATCAGCCAGTGATATTTTGAAGGTGATTCAGACTTATGACACAGTCTTCCGTTAGATTACAATAAACTGAGCAATAAGTTTGTTGCAAATTGCAATGTTTTTTCCCGAAAGGCAGTTCACTCCCTATCCAAGTACATCATAATATTATGACCTACTAATAATCAATAACTGTGAAAGTTTGACATTTTGTAAATTCTAATGGTCCTTAATCATTAGCGCATTAAACTGATTAAAACGAAATTTGGTACACAGATGACTTGGACTAGAACATAGGATAGTTTTTATCCCGGAAAAAGATATTGACACGAGCGGGGCCGCAAGTAAAATCTAGATACATAATAAACTCTAAGAGTGACTGCGGGTGCCATAGTTGCACCTCTGTCTGTCCTCTCGGGATACAGGCGTGGACATATCGTATAAAATGAAAAAGATTTTTTTCATTACTAAATTTATCTTATCAACATATTCCATCACAAGCACGCCAGATAAAACACCAAATACATCCCGTTTAATAGTCCGAATGAGATGATTTAGGGGGAGCTTATGAAAACCCGATCACAGTGTACCCTAAGTTATTTAACTTGACTACTCTGTCATAAATCTGATCATATTTCTTGACATAATAGGAATATTTTATATGTTGCAGGCCCGAGGGAGTAATGTTACGTCAGCATTGATAGGACAATCTTGGGGACAAAATAGTGTTCAATGTATTAAAAGCGTTCATCCATATGAAGAAACGAATTCTACAGTCACATGTTCTACCTCTTTTGACCCTAGACAGAAAGAGGGGTGTTATGAGTTTAATCCCTTCTAGGGGCATTATAAGACTTGAAATATTGTTTCTCGGAATGATGAGCCCAGTGCATTGTTATTAATTGTTTAAGGTAGGCATGGCACTTACCACCAGACATGCGACCGGCTCGTCTCGTCATTTTCATTGGAATATATAAAAAAAGAAAAGGTATATAGTGCGATATTATGCTTACAGATGGTGATCTTATGATAGAGTAGAAAATGACAACAGAAATGACAGCTTTATTGCAATTATTGGTGTATATTTACATACATACAATCGCACTTACACCTGTAATCTTCGAAGGGGTAGGCAGAAGTGTAACCAGTACACCCACACTTCGCCAAGCGTATCTCCGGCCCGTGATGTGACAGGGGGCGAGTCCATCGCCATACCGGGCACAAATTCTAAACTCCAGGCTGATAACTTTTATCCGACCCGGGGATCGAGCCCGAGACCTCGGCGTTAGCCTCAGTCGCAACGCGTACGCATTACAGCTGGGCCACCGAGGCAGATGTCTATGTAAAAATTAATTAAAAATTAGATTGAATGCAAAAGCTAAAGTGAAGTAATGATTTAAGAAGACCGATATAACTTTAGCTAATTTAATATTTGTTGATCTTGTTAGGTGATATTTTTTGTACTTCACTGTACCTAGAATCAGATGTAGCGTATTTACTTGAAAAAAATATATTTTGATAATTAAACTTGAGTATGACTTCTATAACACCTTCAGAAGTGTAAAAGCAATTATATATTTTTTGGGCTTACCTATAACGAGTAAAGAGTATAATATTGTTTTGATATATTACTATAATTATTAGCCTCCGCGGCGCAGTGGATTAGTAGCTGGCTATGAAGCGAGAGACCGTGGGTTCGATTCCCGCACCGAGATAAAAATGATGTCTGATCCACAAATATTTGTTTCAGGCCTGGGTGTTTTCTCCACAGACAGGCAGGCGGCCGGTCGTAATAACTACAAGTTAAGTCTTTCTGTAACATGTGTTAAAAAGCATGTTGCGCTGACCCTACTTTGAGTGGGATAAAGGCAGGTGGAAAGAAAAAGACTATAATTGTTATAATACCAGTCACAAAAGCAAAAAATCAACATTTAACTGATGTTGAGTTTTTGATTACATTCCGTAAAGAGTAAAATAAAAAAATAGTTGTAAAAACGAGAAAATAAATCCGACAGTATTCACAGCAGATTATATTTTGAATGAATGAAAATAATGGTTTGAAACGAATGATTTTGTGAGTATTGCATCGCACTGCCTGGATTTCCAGCCAGGCTTAAAGCCAAAGTCATTAAAACGAAATGGAACCGTTAAAATGACATTCAGCCTGAAATATGTACGTAAACTGAGGCTTTTCTACAGAACTTTTCCTTTTTTATAATAGTGTTTTAGTATTTGCCTCACTCGTATAGTTCTGTTTTTGAAAGTTCATATTTAGAACGTAAAGCAAAAGCTGGTAAATTAGAGTGGAAAATTAAGTTGGAAGATATTTATTTGTTGATGCAACACATTTTACTTAAAGAATTCTACATAATTAATACTTTAAATTCTAAAATACCTTTTGTATAATCTATGAATCATAAAATTTATTAGTATTATTATTTATTAAATTTCTTATTTATAATTAATTGAACTAGCGACCAATAATTAACAATAAATACACACGTAACTTCGAAAACTCAGAGGTGCATGCCCTTGATGCTGGTTTCGAACCTGCCGCTTTTCGTCCGTAGTCCGTACCACTCCCGACTAGGTAACCGTTGTTTTTTTATACATAGTAACAATAACTTAACCGTTATAAACCCCCAACTTCAATAAAAAAAACATCTGTAACTTTTACACGGCTGAATATATTTTCTTCAAATATAGATCTATTTTAAGATATACACCTCGATTAAATTGCCTTTTAATTAAACAAAGAACATTTAAATTGATCCGTCCATTCTACAATGCCAAAGACATATACACTCACATACACCCACAGACAGACAAAGGGGTCAAACTCATAATACCCCTATTTTTGTTATAGGTTAAAAATTATTTTATTCGTCCCCTTTCAACAGCTAACAACTAAACAGCGACCCCGGGCGTAACATGACCTCTGACTTCCGTCGGCTATCTGCCAAAATTGACATGCCCTATCCGCTCCAATTTAGCAAGAACTGTATTCCTCCTCCGGCAGATACGAAAATGGATATCGGAGGTGGAATTCAACGAAGCGGTAGGGGTCAACTCACTCAGGTCAGATGTGTAACCGACAACCGATCCATCTGGCAAAGCAAATAATTCGACAGTTTAATTTGCACGTTGTAAAAGTCTGTATTTTTTGTTGGAACAGTTTTGGTTCATCATATTTTTTAACCTATTTTAATGTAACTGAATAACACGGTAGATAGATACATGTGAAAATTTCAGTTTTAGCTGTTATATCCGTTTGTTTAAAACATCAAATGATAATTAAGGGATTGGGAAGAGGAGGGGGATTTAGGCCGCCGGATATCTCACTCACTATGAAATGTGGGTCTACTGGTGACACCTCTGCCCACCCCTTGGTGGATTACAGGCGTGCGTGCGTATGTACTCGTATGGGGCTTAATATTGTTATTCACTACCACCAAAATTACAGTTTCTATCACACTCAACCTATTATTTGGTAAAGAAATAAGCACATACAACACCATTAACATCTCAATTTCAATGTAGAGCATTTGTAGGCACACAAGTAGCGTATGAGTTGATTAACCGCGGTGGAAGCGGCGAGTCGTCACCGTATTACCATAATGCTAACTGATGTCGACTCCACACGGTGACGTTATTTACATGTTATTTGAATAAGTTACGCAACGGTAGAGGAGAAATGAAACAATTCCTATTAATACGTCTTTTGAGAATTAGGAAAGTAGGTTGGTTGAATAATAAATATATTTTGAGTCTACTCGAAACAATGAACATTTAATATACACAGTATGTAACAAAAATCCTGCTGGTCCTATATGGGTCGTGAAGATAGTCATATAGACAGCTTAATAAAAATAGTGAAATTATAAATAGAAGCGAGATACTATCCTTACACAGTCAACCTAAAAAAATTACATATTTAAAAAATGTTATTTTCATCTAAATTTCTATGTGTATTGACGAACGGCAATATACCTTAGACTGTCGACTGAACACTGATCATAGGGAACTGGAGATGGACTGAGTGACTGCGGGAGCTCCCAATGGAGAGGCGCTCTTTTATATTAGGCTTGACTCCCCTGCTAGACACTGGTTTATGATGATGAAAATAATGATGATTATTTGCACCACTAATATTCCCATACACCCTCCTTTATTTTACTCGTACACCCTCTAAAATTACCGATAAAATGGAAATAACTTAACCATATACCAATAGCACCGTTTCCGAACTGCTGTTTTTTTATGAGCTTTAAACTAGCGCCAAGCACTTAGTGTTTTGGCGCGGTCGTGGTGGGACATATACCGTCTAAAGAGGGTAGGTATCTAGGTACCCACGTACTACTTATAAAAATATTTTTTCCGCATCAATTGTAGACGTACCACCTAACGAAAGCCAATAAATGCTTTCTTTCTTTCTTATTATTATTTGTTAAAAGTTATAATTTTACTACTTTTAGTTTATGAATTATCAAAATCGGTCTATAAATGTCGAAGTTTTAATCTTTCCCTGATTTCACCCTCATAGGCGTGGAACTACTTGAAATTTAAATGGAAAAACTTTGAGCTAGATACTTTCGAAGGAAAATAGACTTAACGTAATGAGAAGAATACAGAACCAAAAAATAACCGAGATAAATGATTGTGTCGTCCACAAGTATTTTTTTTGGGTCTGTTGTGGGAGCGCGGGTCCCTCGTGGGTCCTGATACCCGCGATCCAGGTTGACCTAGTGTGGGGTTGGAACTATGTGTGTGAAAGTTGAGTGTATATATTTTATTTTATTTATGTGTGATTTTTCGGATCTAAAACTTCCTCTTATAAAATTATTAATAGCCAACCTAGTATCAGTGTTTCAAGCTGACCGAATGCCTCCGACTTGGCTTAATGACTGCTGTCAGTTGATAACAGTCGGGAATTACTCTTTACTTGCTCTTGAAAGCATGGAGACAATCAGTTGAAACACCACTATAGGTGATTCGTTTCGTCATCCAAGCTAATAAAAAGACAAACATCAAAAAATGGCCTCTGGATGACGCAGTTGTGATGCGTACGCGTTGTGATTGGGGCCAGCGCTGAAGTCTCGGGTTCGATCCCCGGGTCGGGTAAAGTGGTCTTGGGTTTTTCTATTGCGAGGTGCTCAGTATAGGGCCCGGAGTCTGGAATTTGTGCCGGTATGGCGACGGGCTCGCCCCCTGTCACATAAGGGACGGAGATGCGCTCGGCGAAATGTGGGTGTACTAGTTACACCTCTGCCTACCCTTTCGGGGATTACTGGCGTGAGTGAGTGCGTGCTTACATAAAAAAATCGTAACGTTTCACATAATACTTCAACAAAGCTTTCATAGATGAAAAGAAATTAAAATACATTCGAATTTCACCCATTTACGTTTGGACACCTAAAATTCAACTCAACAGTTCACGTCTAGGAATTTTTCAGTCGAAAGGGTAAACCGATTACCTCAGTTCGCTTACTGACAATGGCCGATTCACTAGTCGTAATCTCATTTGCATAGAGTTCAAAACTGCCTGACAATTAGCTCAACTGGCTTCAGTAGATTAGGCAACGTAAAATGTAATGAAGCTTACTGATAATGGGTATGGCTCATTAGTTTCCTTTAAACGGAATATATGGCTGTTTATCTACGTATTTTAATGTGAATGACATTAGTTTTAGTAAACCATTGTTTTCTATGTTAAATTGTGTGGATAATAGATAAATAAGACAAGTGTAGCCACGTGTAGACATTTTTGTCTACAACAGATATTTCTAGAGAATACCAAAGCAACTAACAGGCACATAAAAAGCAAATTGGCAGCTCGTTAAACATCTCTAACGTTGCTTCTATGCATATAATGCAATACTGAACGAAGCAGGCAACGTCTCCGAGAAATTGTTGAAATGAACGTAATTTTATCCAAAAATAGCGGCAAGAAATGTTATGAAGTGTTGAAAGTGCAGTCGGATTGGATTGTCACCAGTCATTTCACTTTATAGAACGATTGTACAATGCCTATATTTCTTATTGCTTTACTTGCCGAAATATTTTCAGGTAGGTAATAAGTGTTCAGGAGTTTTAAGGGTAGCATAAAAATTGTTTGTAGGATCTCGCTCTTGCCCAATAAGCGCTCAAATACTACTTGATTCATTAAACTTATTTGTCCATCTTAGTTTATGGTTAAAGATGTAAAAAAACACATTTCACGTAAATGAAAATAAAACTAAATAATGTACATTAAAAACCTGCTCTGAACAATTATGAGCCACAATAGTCTTACTACAGGTCTCAAGACCATTAAAAGCAGTGAAGTAAGCAAGCGGACACTGAAACCAGCGCAAGGTGAAGGAAAGAATAAATATACCCATTAGGACAGTCAAACATATCAATATATAAAGATTAGTAACGCGAACTAAATTTCAAACTTATAGTCAAATTGATGTATCAGGTCAGAACCCTTCGTTATAATATACCTATACGTTGTTGTAACAGTACTAAAATAATATCATATTTCTGATAACATTTTATAGTGATTCTCGTTAAAGTTCGAATTGAATGGAAACAGAGAATTGCGTGAGTTGTGAGTTTATAATAATATTACCAGCCTGGTATTACACAAGTCCCACTGCTGGCCTCCTCTACTGAATGAGAGGGGTTAGGCATTAGTCCACCTCGTTGGCCTAATGCGAGTTGACGGATTTCAAATACCATCAAAAATCCTATGTGAAATTCCTTCTCAGGTATGCAGGTTTCCTCACGATGTTTCCTTCACCGTTAAAGCAAGCGATAATTACAATGAATACACACGTGATTTAGAAAAGTCAGAGGTGCATGCTCTTCAGGTTTGTTTCGAACCTGCGACTTACGTCTCGGCAGTCCGTACCACTCCCCACAGAGCTATATATCGCTGTGAGGTTATTTACTTTAGTAGTATTTTTGTAATATTAAAATATGAAACACTATATCGAAGTATTTTTGCAAACATTGAGTAAACTATTAAGTTTGACTCTTGTAACCTTAAGCATTAAGATCTCTACATTTTTATTTGAACATTCAATTCTAACATTTCAAGAAAACAAGGTAAGTTACAATATCACAGCAGTAACAGCCATTAACTTACTTGAACAAATCCATTGCCAACGTGACGTCCCATTAGGTGAATTACTTCGATATTTCATATCGGCTAATAAAAACTAATAGTTTTATGTGAAGTGTTTTTATTACATTTCTTGAGTGATTTGAGTTTTATTTTAAAATAAGGTGATATGTGAAGAACATTCAATATATAATGGTGCTTATAGGAATCAATGTATGGCAGAAGAGAAATTTTGTGAGTGTTAGGGCCACGCTGTAGACACTTTTGTCTACAGCATGATGGGCCGGCTCAACCGGGTCGTTACAACTGTCTCACAGAAAACCGTCGTAAAATAAATCGTAACCGTCGTAAATATTTGTGGATCTCACAAACGTTTTGACTCAGTGAAGGAATCAAACCCGCGGCCTGTCGTTTCACAGCCTATTCGTCCACTGTGCCATGGAGACTATCCTGTCACGGAGCTGAGGAAGTACTTTATAACAAATAACAGACGCTCTCTCGCTCTGAGAACACGTATTTTTATTAATTAGTTTTAAAAACCTCTTGCCAGCTCCCTCAAACTTGACTTGCATGTTATTCAGTCAGTATACTACGGTTATATGTCTATATTTGTAATAGATCTATCAACAGATTTCATATAATCGTTTGTTACGATGAATACTTAATTATCCCTATTTTGCCATTTCGTTTTTCATGGAAAAGGTCATTTAACTTAATATGGTAAGATGAGTGAAAACATGAATACCAAGAGAAGTTATGATACTTCATACCCGAAATAAAGTCTCGCAATTACCTAATAATATTATACCTAATAATATAAATATTATTATATTATGAGGGCTACCTTTCTAACTCCTTTCCAATTCTCCAATGGAATTAAGAATTTCCAGTATTCTAATTTCATTTTGTTGGGTTTCTCTTAAATGTAAACCGTATTTCGCTGTACAACATTTCCAAGAATAAACTGTCATCAAGTGAATTGACCACAGAATGCGTTCTCTTGGCCAGTATGTGGGGAATTCCATTCCTTTGAAAACTTATTAACCTAATGTAGTTTGACGAATGTAAAATGTGCTTGGCTGCTGCTTTATCGCAAGTATTTTAGGAATTACTATTTCTCTCAAGTCATTGCTGTGACACTGTGGAACAGTGAAGCGAAATGTTTCGTTTTTGTCCAAAGAGTAGGAATTACTCGTACGTGCAACGGTCGAATAGAAATAAAAGTCTAGCGGTCTCGACTCCATGTTAGGAGTGCTGGAACTAAAGTCTAGCTACATGTTTTTTTTAAGACCAGGTGGTATAGGTTCAGACTTGTTATTTCAGATACTTAATATTAGGAAGATGTGTGTTGTGTAACTCATAATGCTGTTTATTTTAATTTTTTTATTGCATAGGCCGGCAAACGAGCCAGTGGGTTACCTGATGGTAAGTGATCTCCACCGGCCATGTATGCCCACAATACGAAAAGAATTATGGGTGAGTTGCCGATCTTATAGGAAAGGGGTTAAGGGATTGGGAAGGAGAGGGGGATTTGGGCCTCTGGATATCTCACTCACGAAACGCAGCAGCAAGCTGTTAATTTACGCAATTTAATTTTCTGTGAGACAACGGTAACAACCCGGACGAGCCAGCCCATTCATGCTGTAGACAAAACTGTCTACAGTGTGACTCTACCTCTCTGAAATTTTATACGTTATACGTATGTTATATTTATTACGTTTTAAAAAAAAGTACAGTCGACCAACCCAGACTACCTTCCTGGACTAATTAATTATTCCTAGCCTCTTCTCATTGGTAGAAGTGCAATATATTTTTATTATCATTTAATTTAAATTCGCGACAGATTACGATATATTAGATGCTGACGCGATGCTACTCGTATCACATATTTCTTTCCATTTATAAATTATTGCACATCATCGATAAAATATTTAAATTCCGAGAATTGACATACACCCGTAAGTCCACGCCTGTATCTCCAAAGGGGTAGATAGCGGTGCAACTACTACTGAACCGACGGTTTGCTGAGCTTATTTCCGTTTCATGATATTATACGAGACGTAACTAACGTCATACCGAGCACCAAGTCCATGCAGATCATGTGTGATTTTGTGCAATTATTTCAAACAAAATTGTGATTGCTTGTCTTGGAAAATGAACACAGGACCTCAAGGTGTCTCAGTCTAGTTACGATGCCTCGAAACCGATGAATCGAATAATAGAAATTAAAATTAATTGACGTGTCTGAGAGCGACAGTGTTATTTAATAACGAAAAATTGTTGAACAAGTAATTTTATACATGCAATTCTTAAGGAATTGTATATCGCGTGAGAAATTGCAATGATTCGCTGGTTTTCTTAATGGAATCGTCATAAGATCGCTATCTGACAGATAACGACTACGCTTTTGTTTTTCTTTTGTTTTCTTTATTGTAGCGCAGCTCGCAATGGATTGCATAAAATCACGACGAATGAAATGAAGGTTCATTATAATTGCAACGAATATTTTAAAATTTTGTCGAACTTTTGGCTATTATGACGATGAATTTGATCGATGCTGTCGCGCAAATACTTAATGCAAATTTAAGACTTATATGGCTTTCTCATGGATGCCATTGTCAGAATTGGGCCAAATTGAAATGGGACCACACGGGAAGCACCGGCTACCAAATAAAAGAAATCATCAAAATCGGTTCACCTAGTCGAAAGTTCTGAGGTAACCAACATAAAAAAAAATACAGTCGAATTGAGGATCTCCTCCTTTTTTTTGAAGTCGTTTAAAAAGAGAAAGAGAAGCCAACGCTAATTAGATAATTATAGTCGACATTTGGGTAAATTTTTGCTACCAATATTGATGTGTATAAGCCTTGGTTGTAAGCCAAAACCTATACGACAAATTCACCGCTGGTTGTTTCTAGAAGGTCCCGTCGCTGTCCCGGCCTCACGCTCTAAGAGTGCATAGAAATAATAAAATACATATACACATACAAATAACCTACACTCACCCCGACTCCGCCAGCTTCCGAAACAATTTTCCACAACTGCGCCACTTTAAAATCTCTGTTTTTTGCCGACTTATTTATTATTTGTGTTTTCTCCTTGTATTCCGATCGCCGCTTTTTTCAGAAGACCTAGTTCTCTCCTTTTTCCCGCTAGAGAGCGCTTGCAGTAGCCGGCGTAACAATTCATCCAATCATTTTATATTTCCTGTGTATGCCTTCTCACACCGTGTTGGTGGCAGAGTCCCCAACCCCATAAATAATTATAGAAATACGTTTTGAAATAAACTAATAGAATATTTATAATTTTAAATGCAACAAATGTGATGTATGTATGTGTGTACCGTAAATTCAATTGGCGAACTGTATCCGCTTCCTTCTTTGCTAAGTATAGATAATAAACATCCCCGCGCCCGAGAAAGGCTAAAAAGCCTTTATCAAATTAACAACTTCTAAACCGTATAGAAAATATAAATGAAAAATAATAACTTCAAACTAAAAATAAATTCTCCTACTCCAGTGGCAGCCTAGCTATTTTTACCACTGGCCTCAAAAATATCCCTGAGAGAGTTTTCAGCCTCACAGATCTGATCACCCCATCCTTTCCAGGCAGAAGTTCTATAACCCTCCCGCGTTTCCATTTAAGAGCAGGAACATTCTCCTCTTTAACTAAAACTAGGTCCCCTATCTTAGGCGGATCCGTCGGTGTTGTCCACTTATTGCGGTTCTGTAGACAATGCAGGTACCGGTCACTCCACTGCCTCCAGAACCTTTGAGTTATAGCCTGAACTAACCTAAACCGACCTAAACGTGTATTAGTCACATCTTCCAGATTATATTCTGGTACAGAAAGCAATGGTTTACCAACCAAGAAATGTGCTGGTGTCAGCACTTCAAGATCCCTAGGATCATTAGACAAGGGACACAATGGTCGAGAGTTGAGTACCGCTTCAACTCGGGCAAACACTGTAGTCAGTTCCTCATAAGTCAAAACTTGCTCCCCGATCATACGTTTTAATAAAGTTTTCGCAGATTTTACAGCCGCCTCAAATAAACCCCCGAAGTGTGGCGCCCCAGGAACGTTGAATAACCAAGTAATACCGCTCTTGGCTGCAACGTTCGTCAGGTTATCCTCAACTTCCCTATTCCGTAGATACTTATTAACCTCGTTAAGGTGTTTGTTCGTCCCTACATAGTTAGTACCATTATCGGAACGTATCACGCTCGGTAGTCCGCGCCGAGATGTGAACCGTGTTAAAGCCGCCGTGAATGCCTCTGTCGTTAAGTCTCCAACAACCTCTAGATGCACCGCTTTGGTTGCAGAACAGACAAATACACATAAGTATGCCTTCAACACTTTAGCATTTCTAAGACGAGATGACTTAATTGAAAATGGCCCTGCGAAATCCGTTTGCACTGTATGAAATATACCAGTTGCATTCACTCTGTCACTCGGCAACGAGGACATTATGGGTTCGATCGGTTTCGCCTTAGTCCTAAAACACGACATACATTTGAAAATACGACTCCGAATGGCTTGCCGAGCCGAAAGAATCCAGTAATCTTTTTGTAAAATAGCCTGAAGGGCTGTTGCTCCAACGTGACAATGAGCTCGATGTGCATGGTCAATAATTAGCTTAGTCAAAGGATGATGATTAGGTAAAATAAGTGGATGTTTTGCCTGAAACGAGAGACTCGAATAGTCGAGGCGGCCTCCAACGCGCAATAAATCCGTGTTATCCACAAAAGGAAGCAACCGCCTTAACCGTGTGGAACACTGTTTGTTTCGTTTTAAACCATCTATGTCCGCAGCAAATTCCGTTTGCTGAACTAATTTAACAAGACGAACCATGACCCAATTTCGTTCCTTGACCGTCAGAACACCAGTAATTTTATTAGAGGGATTACTAACATTATTAAAAAATCTAAAACAGTAAGCTACGGTCGACTGTAGCATGACTAACGAGCTGTACCTATAAAACACGGGGTCTGGTTCCACAGTACCCACATGGACCTTTAACGATTTCCGCAATCCCGGTATGTCTTTCTCTTGCCTAACTAAGTCCACAGGCCACGTCGTTTCATGACCTTTAAGCCACTGGGGTGACCACCAAATAGTACATGCGATCAGCTCTGATGCCCGACATCCTCGGCTTGCGACATCTGCAGGATTCATTTCCGATGGCACATGCCTCCATTTCAGGTCTAATCCGCAATTTATTATTTGAGACACCCGGTTCCCTTCAAATGTTTGTAAAGTATGAAGAGGCGTTCGCAGCCATGAGAGCACAATTGTACTATCCGACCAACAGTATAAATCTTGTACTTTTACATTTTTTTTTATTGATTCGAATACATATTTAATTAGCCGTATCAACAAGGCAGCACCCAGTAATTCCAGTTTCGGAATTGTGACCTTCATTTTAGACGGTGCCACGCGCGATTTGCCCATCATAATAGAAACCTTCACTACGCCTTTTTCATCTACGGCCCTAAGGTATACAACCGCGCTGTATCCGCTTTCAGACGCATCTGAGAAACCGTGCAAAGAACAAGTCTTATTTTTATTTGGCGCAAAACGTTCTATATTAATATTTTCAATTTTATGAATGTCAGCAACAATATTACTCCATTCCGCTAACACATCCGGTGGTGGAGTATCATCCCACGACAAATTTAATCTCCAAAGCCGCTGCATAAGAACCTTACCCTGAAATAGCACCGGCGCTATCCAACCTAGGGGATCAAAGGTCCTTGCCAAGGTTGATAAAATTATCCGCTTACTATACTTTCCAGAATCCGTCAGTTTACAATGGTATGAGAAGCTATCTTTATTCGGGTCCCATTCTATACCTAAAATTTTGTAAAAGCCAGTACCGTCCTCCTTATCAAAAATTCGTGGCTTCTCCAAATCATCAGCTGGAATGTCTTCCAACAGGCGCTCACTGTTTGACACCCATTTGCTTAACTCAAAACCACCAGAAATAAGCAAGCATGACAGATCTGCCTTTAACTTTCTAGCTTCCGTCTCTGAATCCGCGCCCCCTAATATGTCATCCATGTAAACTGCGGATCTTAAAAGTTCAGCCGCTGCCGGGTATTTCGACTCACCATCATGAGCCAGTTGACGCAGAGATCTAATTGCAAGATACGGACTAGACTTCATACCATATGTAACAGTGTTCAAGGCGTACAAGAGTAAAGGCTGATCCGGTGTCTCCCTCCAAAATATCAGTTGATATTTTCGATCCTCTTCATGGATCACGATTTGCCGAAACATCATCTTAATATCAGTTGTAAAGACATATTCGAACATCCGAAACCGACAAATAATCTCCATTATATCCCGTTGAAGCTTTGGTCCAGCATGTAACGTGTCATTTAGGGATACTCCCGTGGTAGTCTTACAACTGGCATCAAACACCACACGAATTTTCTCCGAACCCGTTTTGAATACACCATGATGAGGTATTACGTTACCTTTTCCTCCCGCATAGCTATCTAGTCCCCGGTCATAGACAGACATATGCCCCATACGTTCATAATCTCGCATAAATTGAATATACTTTTCACGCAATGCTTTGTTTAAAACTAACCGCCTTTCCATTGCCAAAAACCGCTTCTTAGCTATTAAAACTGAGTCACCCAACTCAGGTTTATCGACTATAAAAGGTAACCGTACCACATACCTCCCTGTCTGCTCATCCCGCTGATGACTTTCCCGAAACCCATTTTCACATTCGGCGTCTTTAGGGTTAACTAAAACTGTTTCCGGAATATCTTCCACCTCCCAAAACCTTTCCAAAAGCTGGTCAGTGGTAATATGCGCGGTGAACACCATTTGAGTCTGAAAGTTATCACTTTGAGGAGCTGCATGGGCTACCGGACCCATTAGTACATAGCCAAACACCGTATTCATTGCGCACGGTAAGTAACTATTAACTTTTACACAACCCCCAGTCATTACTTCACCCATGAGATCCGCGCCTATTAAAATATGTATAGGCCGACTAACATAAAACTGGTCATCTGCTAAATAAATACCCTTATACCAATCCGCCAAATTCTGGGATAGTGTTTCAGCTGGTAGGTTGTGAGTGATGTCACTCAATATTATGGCCGTTGTTACCAATCTAGGGCGTTCCGAAAACTTAGGACATATGGCCAAGTTTACCCCTCCCCTGCAATCACTCACCGGCCTTCCCCCTAGTCCCGTAACCGAAACGATATTTGACTTAAATCGCTTTAATCCTAGCCACCTAACACAGTGATCAGTGATAAAAGTACTCTGACTACCCCCGTCTAACAGCGCGCGCACTTCGTGATATTCACCGAATCTGTCCATAACACGCACTACAGCCGTTGCGAGTAGCACTGTCCGCCGATAACTACCTACAGCATTCCTTTTGTTACAAGCTGTTAAAGCCGCACCACCATCCACTGCTGATGGTTCCACTACTCTCGACGCTGTATAAGTAGATACGTTCGCGGGATACCGATCCGCTCCGGGTGTGCCTGACCGACTTGGGTCCGAATTTGGAGCATGAGATCCCCCAGCCGCTGGTGAACCCCCCGACACCCCCCCAGTCGCAGCCGTCGTCGGCAAGTCAAAGTGGATAAGGTAGTGGTGTTTGTTGGATTTGCACTTAAAACATAACCAACCCGATTGACATTGACTGATGCTGTGTTTTCCTAAACACCTAAAACAAAGCCCATTTTTTTTTACATGCTCCTTTCTTTGGCGAGGACTGAATGCTAAAAACTGTTCGCATTTTGATAAATGATGGCTTCCCCGCTTACAAAATTTACACCCAATCTGCTCACTCACAGATGTTAAATGGTGTACCCGGGAACTCGAAGAACTACCTTTTCCACCGAGACCCTCTCCACTGGATTCTAAAATCCTAACCTCGTTTTCCAAAAACTGAATAAAATCGGAAAAACTGGGCAACTCTCTGTCCGTGACTTTAGCTTCAAATCGTTTTTTCAAACTAGCATCAAGTTTTTGGAAATTTATGAAAAATAAAAGATAAGACCATGCCGTCACAGGAAAATTCATTTTTTCTAAGCCTTTTGTGTTCTCCAACAAGGTAATAAGAAATGGTTTCAAGGAAGAAAAGCTGTTAGTAACCCTAGTGGTCCCCAATAAATTATGTAATAGTTTATCCGCTAATAATCTTTTGTTAGCATATTGACGCTTCAATAGTTCCAAAGCTATTGAATAATTGTCACCAGTGATGGACAAATGCTTGGTTAGCATTTTTGCCTCTTCAGACAGAGACCCAAGTAAATAATATAGTTTCTCAGTGTTAGTCAGTGTTGCATCTCTCCCAACCAGTGACTCAAACAAATCCATAAAAGCCGCAAACTCCTCTATTTTACCCGAAAAAGTTGAAAGCTGAACCCTGGGCAAAAGAGCCCGCTTGCCCTTTGCCCTATCCGTTGAGGATGCAGTGCCATACTCCGATGACTGACAACTGCTCTCAGGAAACAACTCCAAATACTTCCGTTTCACATCATAATATTTCTGGTTATATACCGTATACCTTTTTGCAAATTCTTCCGAATCAGCTTCATCCTCCAAGTTAGCCTGGAGTTCTATATGATTAGATGAGAAGCCGGTATATATTTGTTCTAAATCCGCATATCTTAACTTAAATTCATTTCTTTCTTCCTCAGAAATAAGCCCTGACTGTGAGAGATCACAGAGTTTGTCTAAATTCAGTAAAGCTATATCATACTTCACCTTCAAAAGTCTAGGCTGAGCTTTAGGAGGCATTATGAAAATTTATGAAAAAATATTATTTTAACAAAAACTCTCTCAAACCATATTAAGGTCAGGAATAAAATTATATTGAATTTAAAAATATATTGAGCTATAGAAATAAAAAACAAAACGTTGGATTTTCAAAGTGGATTCGAACCCGCGTTCAATACTACCACTGTATCTATACGCTCAAACCGCTAGGCCACCAAAGGTCTTATGTCAACAGCTAATGGTATGTCACAAATTTGAACGTCAACTGTTGAATAATCTAGATATCACAAATAAAACCGCTTTTGAATTTGCGACAACTCCTTACAGTAATCTAAGATTATATTATTGTAATGAGAAATATAATTATTACCGACTCATACAACCCGCAAAAGAAAGCGTGTACTTATTACACCAAAGGAACAGACGCCGTATTATGTATAATGTCTGTGTAATGTATGAAACAATAAATACCAATACCAAAGGGAAAAGCAATTACAAATATGTGTAGCCCTACCGAAATATAATATAATTCGAGTTTCTGTGTGCAGTATATTATTATAGCGCAATATTAGCACCTGTCCGCACAATCCAGCATTAATTAATATCTCCGCTAATATTCAATTTAATGTGAATTTCAGTCAATCACATACTTTTATCCGCTAAAGTATATTTATCTGAACGATATTATCCGTGCTTATGATACCGCATAAACTACGGATATGAGAATTTCCTTGACGAAAGTATTCATATACCGCCAGAATACTTCGACAAGGAACCGACCGCGTGTTTTTGTAATAGCTCGCAAAACCAAGACAACGGCAAGACCTCGTAAAAAACAATATCCGACTCGATCAAGACCAAATGATGTGTATAAGCCTTGGTTGTAAGCCAAAACCTATACGACAAATTCACCGCTGGTTGTTTCTAGAAGGTCCCGTCGCTGTCCCGGCCTCACGCTCTAAGAGTGCATAGAAATAATAAAATACATATACACATACAAATAACCTACACTCACCCCGACTCCGCCAGCTTCCGAAACAATTTTCCACAACTGCGCCACTTTAAAATCTCTGTTTTTTGCCGACTTATTTATTATTTGTGTTTTCTCCTTGTATTCCGATCGCCGCTTTTTTCAGAAGACCTAGTTCTCTCCTTTTTCCCGCTAGAGAGCGCTTGCAGTAGCCGGCGTAACAATTCATCCAATCATTTTATATTTCCTGTGTATGCCTTCTCACACCGTGTTGGTGGCAGAGTCCCCAACCCCATAAATAATTATAGAAATACGTTTTGAAATAAACTAATAGAATATTTATAATTTTAAATGCAACAAATGTGATGTATGTATGTGTGTACCGTAAATTCAATTGGCGAACTGTATCCGCTTCCTTCTTTGCTAAGTATAGATAATAAACAAATATTATTAATTTAGATTTAAATATTATACATAATTTTAAGGAACAATTCAGAGGAACCCTTATTAATAACTATCATACCATTATGAAGTCTTATAGATAAAAGCGATCCCTACCAGTCAAATCTACCAGGGAATCGAACCCGCGGCCTCTCGCTTCACAGCCGGCTTCTCGCCCACTGCGCCACGGAGGCTGTCGGAGTGATATTCAATTAATTATACGAGTAATGGCAGATAGAAATAAATTATCAAAAACATTTATTAACTATATCACCTATAGTTAAATAGCTACAAACAATGGATTGCAATCATCAGAACCACAAACTCGAGTCCGCAGTAAATACTCTTATTTGTTGAATACTCTCGGGCGTCTGCGAGGCGGTGGGAGTCCGCTTTATTTGAATAATTTGATTAAACTCAGCCGCTGCGATGGGCCAATGACGTGGCCCTTACAGTCCAAGAAATAAAGGCTATTATTGCGCTACAGGACACAAACACTTCATACAGCGGTTTATTTCTTAGAAAGTACTGTATACTATTACGTTTTTAAGGTTTAATTAAAGATAATATTGGGTTAGTTTTGGTGGAGTACTTACAAGAGATGTTAGATTAGTTTGAAAAAAATTATTATTTGTTAACATACGCCCTCACGCCTGTAGTCTACGAAAGTGTAGGCAGAGGTGTAACCAGTACACCCACACTTCGCCGAGCCTATCTCCGTCTCATGATATGATAGGGGCGAGCCTATCGCCAAACCGTATACAATACCAGAGTCCGGGCTGATACTGAGCATTACGTAATATAATATCACTTTTATCCAACCCGGGAATGGAACCCGAGACCTCTGCACAGCAGTTGTACCGCGTACGCATTACAACTGCGCCACCGAGGCAGTCTTTTATTTATTAAATCGTTAGAACTCTTTTCGCCTGTATAATGAGTAGAGTAAGTCGCATTGATGGAAAGTTCCTGCCCATAAACAATAAGTGTACCAGACAGAACTTCGAGCTATAAATATAGTCTCATAATGCTAAGTTATTTCACTGGTTTCTATATGCTTTAACCCAGACGGCCTCTCGCATACGAGGGACCTACCACCTTGCGACTTTCGTCTCGGCAGTCCATATCAATCAGTTGTAAATAATAATAATACTAGCCCTGTATTATACACGTCCCACTGCTGGGCACCGGCCTCCTCTACCAAATGAGAGGTAACTCCACCACGCTGGCCTAATGCGGGCAGACTTCACATATCTTCGAAATTCTTATAAAGAACTTCTTAGGTACCACGAGGTTTCCTTCACCGTTAAAGCAAGTGATAATTAACAATTTATACACACATAACTTAGAAAAGTCAGAGGTGTACTTGAGGCTGGTTTCGAACCTGCGACTTTCGTCTCGGCAGTCCGTACCACTCCCCGCTGAGCTATCACTGCTTATCAGTTGCAGTTGCAGTTGTAAATATTCTGTAAATATGTGAAAGCAAAACATGTGGTATTTAAATAAACGTTAGAAAATTATAACGAGCATTGAAACTTGTCGAAAAAAATACTCTACGGAATAAAGGTTTTTTACAATTGCCATTAAAATGAACAATAAACGAAGTTGAGCCGTTTTACTCGCGAAGTGTTTGCGTGCCACCAGTTTTTAAGAAAGGTCACTGAACTGCAATATCTCGGAAGTCCACAAGAGTGGGTATTAACTTATAATTTTCATAATTCTTCACAACTTTGTACATTACATTGTTTTGTGTGTAGTAAAATCCTTCCTCGAAATATTTGGAAGTTCGTAACAGTTTTAATGTTAATCTTTTTATATAACATAGTCGGCAAATAAGCAAGTGGGTCTCCTGATTGTAAGTGATCATCACTGCCCATGAACGCTCACAATATCAGGAAAATGTTTTACGTGTTACGAGTTTATAATAATTTATAAAGGTAAATATGGATTATGAGCATTTGTAGAATTTAAACAAAAGAACAATAATTAAAATCGTGTTGTATTCAAACCATTATCAATTATTTAATTATTCGTTGTTTTTAACTGTGACTGGATTGTGTGATTGATGGACACACAGACACATAACGACTAAGGATAATGCTGAGGTTTCGAGTTTGATACCCCGGGTCGGGTAAAAGTGATATTGGGTTTTTTTATTAAGAAATTCTCAGTATCAGCCCGGAGTCTAAAATTGTGCCCGGTAGCGACATCAGCACAATAGCCTATAGCCAAATAGGCTCACCACCTATCACTTCATCTATCACTTTCGCTCGGCGAAATGAAGGTTACTGGTTACACCTCTGCCTACCCCTTCGGGGATCACAAGTGTGAGTGCGTATATTAATCTGCTGTGACAAATTATATTAAAATTAAATACGTACGTATGTATAGATACATATAGATACACCCAACAGTCACACGCATAGTCCTGACCCCACACTAGGTAAACCTGTGTCAGGAGCTTAGAGGGACTTGCGGTCCCACAACACCCAGACCCGAGGCAAATATTTGTCAATCAGACAAACATTTGTCTAGGTGCGGGAATCGAACCCACGACCTCACGCTTCGCAACCGGCTCCTCCCCCGCTGCGCCACGGAGGCTGTCAGCGACAGATCTTTGCGGGAACAGTTTAAAATTACGTTATATGTGCAGAAATACATTCACAAAAGCTATTATTATATAGTTTTAATTTTATTATTGGAATCAATACAGCTATTGTTAACGTTATTTACTTATTGAAACCTTTATTCTTTATTCATGATTTTTGAAACAGTAAAGTATCAAAGACTTCAAATTTATTACATAAATATTATACTACATTGAATGTTATTAAATTTAGTTTTCACAGCTGCGCGCTCGTGAAAGTATTTTAGTACACGTAGGTGTACGTAATAGTGCAAATAACCACACCGCGCTACCCACATGAGCGGCATTCATCGACTTTAAGAATAAGTTGTATGACATTATATGCAACCTCGCACACCTATTTTTACCACACTAGCCTCATCGTAGTGATACTTCATACGATTCTATGAGTGTGGTATGGATAGGTGTACGTTTTAAATAGCATATATTGGCAAACGAGCATGTGGATCACCTGATGGTAAGTGATCTACACCGCCCACAATACCAGAAGAATCATGGGTGCGCCGCTGACCTTAAAGGAAAGGGATAGGTAAAGGATTCGGAAGGGGGGATTTGAGCCTCCGAATATCTTACTCCCTGTACGAAAAGCAGCAACCCGCTACTTTACGTCGGTTTTCTGTGAAGCAGCGGTAATGACCCAGTCGAGCGGTAACAACCCGGCCCATTCCATTGCCACTTATAAACGTTTGCTTTAAATCAATAAACAGGAAACAAAAGTTAATAAACTGCTCTTAAAACAAGTTAGTTACTACCCGGTTGCTACGCACGTAGTGCTACGTCGTAGCAACTACGCTGTAGCAATCAGCCGAAGTAATGGTTGGATGCCATGTCAAAGGAATTCCATAAAATGTGTATATACTGGAAATACGTTTCTTTAGTGAAACGAATGATGAAAAAAAATCTTAAGCGACTCTTCGCGTGACCGTATGCGTGGTCAATTCAAATTTGGGCTACGAAAAAGGAGTTTGTTTGAAAATGTTATGTAACAAGTTTTCTCGTATCAGATATTGTTCATTTATATTTTTTAAAATATATTTAGGTTATTATTTATCGGAGTAATTACTATACAACGTGTTACAGAAGAGTGTGGTCAAATTTAAGCAATCTATACTGTAAGATATAATTATGGCACCCCGTAGTATCAAACGGATTGCATTGCTAGAAGGTAAATAAATCATTTTCTTTTTATTGAATGAGTAACATGTCGATATTCGACTTGCAACTTTGGGCAACACTAAATTATATATAGCCAATACGAATGAAGCCATTACTAGACGTGCTGAGGTAAGCAAATAATTTATAGTGATGTGATCGGTCATATCGATCATAATAAACGGGTGATTTTTAAATATTTTATTTTTTAGAAATGTAAATTTTTTTAGTACGCACTCACGCCTGTAATCCCCGAAGGGGTAGGCAGAGGTGTAACCAGTACACCCACATTTCGCCAAGCGTATCTCCGTCCCTTATGTGATAGGGGGCGAGCCTATCGCCATACCGGGCACAAATTCCAGACTCCGGTCTGATATTGAGCATTTCGTAATAGAAAAACCCAATACCACTTTACCCGACCCGGGGATCGAACCCGAGACCTCAGCGTTAGCCTCAATCGTAACGCGTACGCATTACAACTGCGCCACCGAGGCAAATGTAAATTTCTTTTTAAATAAATAGTTTTGTATACATAATAATAC
This sequence comes from Mimas tiliae, assembly GCA_905332985.1. Taxonomy (NCBI): domain Eukaryota; kingdom Metazoa; phylum Arthropoda; class Insecta; order Lepidoptera; family Sphingidae; genus Mimas; species Mimas tiliae. Next base: position 14,872,646 of record HG995244.1, read on the forward strand.
TAGCCCTGTATGCGTCCCACTGCACGGGCTTCCTCAACTGAATGAGAGGGGTTGTCTATTTCTGCCGCAAAGCACCAGTGTGTAAACATTGTTATTTCGATTTGAAGGACATAGAAAGCCAGTGCAATTACTGGGTATTATGAGACTTCTAGACTAACATCTTATGTCTCAGGGTGACGAGCGACGTCCAATGTGCCAGTGCTATTCTGTAACTTAAATTGTTGTTTTTATTGGCAGGCGCTGTGTTTACCATAAGGCGAGCGACTTGCTCCTTCCTTCATTCAAGCTATAAAAAAACCATAAATTACAACAGTTGAATGTTACGTAAAACTGCTATATATTATTACATCCTTATAATTTAACTAAGTCCAATAAAATGAAGCCAATTTGAAGTCACGCAACACTGTATTTAGGAAACACTGCATTTTACGTGCACTTCTTAAAAAAAGTTTATTTTTTCATTTGTGGTCTCCAGCTATTAATTTTATGTAATTCGGAGTAATAGAAATATCGTAAACTGTTATGAAATGGGTTCATTGGCTTTAAATATCATAGTTATTTATTTTTACCGACTTCAGGTGGATTGGTAGTCAGTAGTATTCCCATATCTTTTTATTGCATAGGCCGGCAAACGTGCAAGTGAGTCACCTGATGGTAAGTGATATTCACCGTCCACGAATGCCCATAATACCAGAAGAGTTAGCATAATACCAGGAGGCGCTGCGAACGTGCGATTTAATTTGACCGATAGCTGCACCGGCACCAACTTCAAAAAATCTACAGAAATTGTTTTTTTTTAATTTTCAGTGTTATTTTTTGAAGTCGGTTTTTAAATTTTGTTAAAACTTTTTTTCGTTTTATATCACTATTTGTCCGCCCGCGTATAGATTTTGCTCAATAAGGCGTTCTTAGCGACAACGTGGGATGGAAATACGGAAAAATATGGATGTTTTTTCACCCAAAGTTTAACCCTATTAAGGCAATTATAATTTCTCTATCAGCATCAATAAAATAAAGAATAAACCTGATATTCATTTTTATTCTATTAGCATACCTATGTACAAAAAACAAGTAATGTTTTAACACTAAATACACCGCGATAAAAAACACTTTTCGTAACAATCCTAAAATAATATTCCTTTAAAAAATATATATATTTGACATTACTTATTTTTTGTCGCAGAATGAACGCGTTCTAAATGATAAAATGTATCGTAAAATGTTACCGAGTTTTTTGTCTATTTTTATATATCTTAAGATACACCTTTTTGTTAACAGGTCCGACCTTTGATGATTCTTAAAACTTTCTTTGTCCTTAATTTTGAAGACACATAAAGTCAGTCTCTAGGTTTACAGCGTCGTAAAGCAAGTTTCAGACAGATTTTTTTCTTAGTATACGTAAGGAAGCAGATGCTATATCTTAATACTTAAAGTAAGGAAATGTAATATTAATTAATTTTGTTCTTTTTGACTTAAATTGTTTTAAAATCGACTTAAATTAAATTCGTAACGGAAAATCATATTTTTTCGGCTTACTCAGTCACTATATGTGCCAGTTGTGTATGATGATGATTATGATGTTATCTAATATTATAATTGCGAAGGTGAGTTTGTTTGTTACGCTTTCATGCCTAAATCACTAAACACATTTTGATACAGAGATAAATGGGACCATGTAGTCGGTTACAGGCTACTTTTTATCCCGGAAAAGGCTATTCACGCGGGCAAAGTCGCAAGAAAAAGCTAGTTTCAAATTTTAGGTCCTTAAAGTATTGCACAGGTTTATAATTCTTTTTTAAGATCATTGTAATTCAATGGACACAATTAATTATACCGTGGTTACTTATTATAAGTATACGATGTAAAAATAATACCAGTTTTATTATTCAATCCCACTACTGGGTACGTGTCTAATCTATTAATGGGCTTAGAACTTTTATCTCTTTTTAATCTTTTCTTCATAGCGAGTTGGTAGACTAATTTTAATAGCATAGAAATTCTTATGGAGAATTCTCAATATTAAAAAAACTACTAATAAACCTTCATCTCTTCCGTTGCAAGACAAATCACAAGATACAATAAGCTGCCACAAATCTTACATCTCATGTTGACAACTCAAAGTGGCACTAGGCTGGTCACACTGAACACAGAATGATCAGCTGTTATACAGAAGTAGACATACTATTGCGAGGCTTAAACTATTCACCCCTGACAAAACTATCTAATTAAAATTTTAACTCGTGAAATAAGCTCATGACTGTAAGGCAGAGTAGAGTTTTTTTGAGTGGTAGAGCCACGCTGTAGAAACTTTTGTTTTAGCATGAATGGGCCGGCTCGTCTGGGTCATTCATTACCACTGACTCACATAAAACAGACATTAAGTTGCCATTTGGTTAACCCAACACACACTCAACGTAAAGTAGCAGCCCCATCCGGAGGCCCAAATCCCCTTCCTACCCAATCCCTTAATTTTATGCATTTCCTCGAAGGTTGGCAACGCACCCATGATTATTCTGGTATTGTGGGTGATTTGAACTTAGTACTTCACCGATTTCTGGGCCCAAGTACGCTGCAATTAGACTAAAGAGATTTTAATGGTAATTATTATTACTATTATTATTATTATTTAATGGTAATTGAAATAAATTTAAATAATGCTAATTTTTGTTGGTATTAGGAAATCTGCTGTTTCCCCAGAAGGGTTGACGTCAGGCAGGCGCCCGGTCGTAAAACGACAACCCAAATATTTCTTTAACACGTATTAAAAAACATTTTGCGCCGACGCCACTGCGAGTGGGATAAGGACAGGTTGAAGAATAGATTAGGAAATCTGATATATTCGTACAGAAAATGTTAATTTTATACGCATAGTTCTTGGCAACTCCACCGGTAGCACTCGGACGCTTTACAAATTAAAACGAATTCGTAGGATCCTGGACGAATGGCTGCTCTACAGTGGCCATGTTTAATCCAGGCACCCGAAGCGTAAAGGTATGATTAAAAATTCTCAGAAATAGAGTTCATTTGAGCCTTTTACGTGTTTATACAGGTGAATGGTAAACAAAAGTTCAAATAAAGTTGATGTGGGCTAATTAAATGAAAGGACGTGGCGAACACAAAAACGTCATTATTTTGTCTGTATTTGACAGTTCCGTGGCACAGTGGGCGAGTAGCCGGCTGCGAAGTGAGAGGCCGTGGGTTTGATTCCCACACCAAGATAAATGTAAGTGTGATACATAAATATTGGTCTCGGGTCTGGGTGGTGGAACCACAAGTCCCTGGTTGTTCCTGATACCCACGACACAGGTTTACCTAGTGTGGGGTCAGGACTATGTGTGTGACTGTTAGGTGTATTTATTTATTATTATTTATTTGTTATATAAACTTTTTGTTTCTTTTATGGGCAGGCGTGGCTCTTACTATCAAGCGAACGATACTCATTTCGTCATTCCAGCTAATAAAAAGGTACTCGGTTTAAATTCTCAGGGCAATCACAATTTGTGTTCGAGTTTCCGATTCGAAAAATGACATGAGTTGCCCGAGATTGAAACCCGTTAGACGACATGCTCGCCCCTACCCTATCAAATAATGGAAGGCAAATAATCTCAGCGAATCGTGGGTGCAGCACTAGTTGCAACTGTGCTTATACTTACGAGAATATAGGCGTGAGCTTATGAAATACAATGTTTTCATCATTGAAATAAAACTAGTTGATATGGATTTTATCGCGGTTTAATAATTAAATAATTTAAAAAAATTATACCGCGATAAAATCAGCATAAACTAGTTTTATTTCAATGTGTAATATTCGCGTAAACATAAGAAATCACTATGTTTTTATTATACTGCATGCAAATTAATTAATTTCTCATACCACTATCTGTAATTACAATTGTAATTACAGTGAGATGTTTCATTAATGTAATCATTACCAAGAACATATGAATAATTAGTTTCAATCACGGATTTCAAATGACTTCAGCGCCTGTTCATATACATACATTCATACATACGGATCCACGCCTGTAATACCCGAAATGGTAGGCAGGGGTGTAACCAGTACCCGGTATGTATGTTAAGTTTTTCGAATTGACGTTGGGAGTTTTTAACGGTTACGTTATTACAACGCACTCACGCCTGTATTCCCCGAAAGGGTAGGCAGGGGTGTAACCAGTACACCGACGTTTCGCCGAGCTTATTTCCGTTCTATGATGTGATACAAGTCGAACCTATCGCCATGCCAGGCACATTTCCAGACTCGGGGTTGATAGTAACCATTTCGTGATAGAAAAGCCCAATATCACTTTTACCTGACCCGGGGATCGAAGCCAAGACCTCAGCACAGTATTCGTAACGCGTACGAATTACAATTGCGCCACCGAGGCAGTTACATCCACAAATTGAAGAAAAAAAAAAAAACTGATAAACGGTTGAAGCTTATAACACGTTTCTTTTTCGTTGGAAGTAAAAAAAAAACACGCGGGGCAGTCTTTGGGGACTGCCGATAGAAGTGAAAACTAAGTAACTTGTGAATTGTATCGTCGAGCTATTAGATTATTATTTTGAATTATTTTTGGTTTGTAAAGAAGTGTTAATGCCCAATTTAATCTAATAAATACAATTCTCGTGTCACAATGTTCGTTCCCATACTCCTCCGAAACGGCTGGACCGATTTGTATGAAATGTTCGTGTGCATATCGAGTAGGTCTGAGAATCGGCCAACATGTATTTTTCATCCCCCTAAATGTTAAGGGTGGTCCAACCCTAATTTTTATTTTTTAGACAATTTTTTTTGTTTTTATTTTGATATAGCATTAAAAAATACATGCAACCCTAAATTTTCAACCCTCTACCATCAACTCCTATTTTTTTATAGCGATATTAGTATTTTTGTCAAGCGCTTGATGCGCCCACTAGGCTACTTTAATACTGGAAATAAGCATTCACGCGGGCGGAGCCGCGGGCAACAGCTAGTATATATGTAGAGATATATACACTTTGTATATATATAATGTATACTAATAACGCACGGAGGTATATCTATGTACATATATACACAGTATACATATATATATATATCATGGGAAGCGTGCGGTGACGATGACGCGAGTTTCACGCTTTATGTTCACCCAAAAAGTACACATATATACACAATATACATATAGCTCATGGAAACCGTTCGGTGACGATGACGCGAGTTCCATGATTTTTGTTCACCCAAAAAGTGCTCAACGCACCTAAAGAAGTTTTTACGTCAAAAATCTCTCTCATATCTGTAAGTTTGCATACGATGCCCCCACGTTTATCGACTTTCCTTCAGGATAGGCCACTTGAGGCATACAGCATGACACTCAACCGGGCCCATTTCAATTTGTACACATTGCAAAAATGTACCTAAATTGGTACAAAAACGTTGGCAACACAAAACGTACTCTCATTCAATTGCCACCCACCTACTTTATTGGAATTGTACCTTTAAAACCCTTTGCCTATCCCTTACATGTATGTAGATGCTTATTGGAAACCTTTCCTTTGTGTCGCAACGCGTGACGTTTTGTATGAGATCTTTTATACACTTTCAGTAACTATTGACTGTGCCCTAATATACCTACGTAAATATATTGCCGCATTTCTATTTGGCCAACGGAAAGGGTTAGGTGTGAAAGAATCGATTCAATCAAGCCTGACAATTGTTCTATTTAGAATTCTCGTGTATAACTCGATTTGTCACTAAAATAAAAAATGTAAAGGAGCAAAATCTAAGGGAGTAATATACGCATTCACACCAGTAATCCCCGAAGGGGTAGGCAGAAGTGTAACCAGTACACCCACATTTCGCTAAGCGTATCTCCTTCCCATGATGTGATAGGGGTCGAGCTTATCGCCATACCGTGCAAAATTCCAGACTCCGGGCTGATACTGAGCAATTCGTAATAGAAAAACCTAATATCTATTTTACCCGACACGGGGATCGAACCCGATACCTTAGCGTCAGCCTCAGTCGTAACGTGTACGCATTACAACTGCTCAGGTAGGCAGTCTCAAGTAAGGGAGCAATGAAAGCAGCAAAAGCCTAGCATAGACTGTTGAGATGAATGTCGCAGATGCGATCTCACGTTATGTACCTCGGTCATTTCGAAGGTATGTTACACACATACTGTAAATTATCGGTTTTTATTAGCTTTCATGACGAGACGAGATAATCACCCGGTGTTGAAGCCAGAACTTCTGGTGTTAAACACAAGCAATTAGAATTATGAAGTACTGTATGGCACTGGTTTCGCTCGTCACCCCGAGACATAATCTTTATATGAAATTGTCCAACTCCTTGGACACACACCTAGACCCGAAACAAATATTTTTGGATCACACAAACATTTTATCTCGGTGCGGGAATCGAACCCGCGGCCTCTCGCTTCACAGACTTGTACGGACTGTCAAGACGAAAGTCGCTGATTCGTATCCAACCCCAAGAGCATACACCTCTGACTTTTCTAAGTTACGTGTGGATTAATTGTTAATTATCCCTTACTTTAACGGTGACGGTAACATCGTGAGGAAACCTGCACACCGGAGAGGTTCGCCATAAGAATTTCGGAGGTATGTGAAGTCTGCCAACCCGCATCAGATACGGGTGGTGGACTATGGTCGAACCCCTCTCATTCAGTAGAGGAGGCTCGTGCCTAGCAGTGGGACGTATAGAATACAGGGCTAGTATTGTTATTTTATTTTATAAACTTATAATGCAGTTAGGTGAGTGGCGACAATTGTCGGATACTGGCAACGCGGTGACCTACTTAGTAAGTTCGTATTCGACCTCTGACTGACTTACTAATCTGGATCTAGTTAACTGAATTTCTATCAACATTAATATATGTATTTGCTGAGAGTATTATTAAATGACATTTATCGCTTATGTCTTATCTATTTCTACCGCTAAGCAGTAGTATGTAAACACTGTTGTGTTCCGGTTTGAAGGGCATTGAAGCCAGTGAAATTACCAGGCATTATGAGATTTAACTTTTAGTCTCGGGGCGATGAGCGCAGCTCAGCAGGCCAATTCTCGTAGTTGATTATTGGTTTAAGAGAATGCCATTTGCAACTTTCTTGACGCTGAGACTAGATCGGAATGATATTTTGAACATTTAAAATTACGAGAATTGGCATTCTGTGCGATGCAGTACTTCATAATTTGAAGTTTTATGATGTTGTTTCTGCATGGGCAGGCGTGACGCGTACCGTCAGGCGAGCGCCCTGCCAGCCTCGTCAACTAAAGCTAATAATAAAAAAACTACCACCTAGGATGTAAAATTCAAATGATTCGCATTTAAGTTTCAAGCACACCCCGACATTCTAGTCTCTCCACGGTCGTATCGTAAAGATACGTGTCCAAGTGCGACCCCACGACATTTTTACTCGATAAACATATCCCTTTACATTTCAACCTTGAACGTAAACATAAACTACACAAAACCTTTTAAGGGACATCATAAAAATGTACATAGTTTATACAGAGCACTTTGTCACCCACTCACACGCTCATTATACCGTCGCCTTAATTTATGATAGCACCTGATTACTTACCATGTCTTAGCTTATTATTGTATAACTAGCTGTTGCCCGCGGCTCCGCCTGCGTGAATGCCTATTTCCAGGATTAAAGTAGCCTAGTGGGCGACAGCGGTGGGCGCGGCGTGGGGGGTGATCGCATCAAGCGAGTCCCGTCATCGCGATCGGTGTGAGAAACGCGCTTGACAAAAATACTAATATCGCTATTAAAAAATTGGCGTTGATGGTAGAAGGGTGAAAATTAAGGGCAGTATGTATTTTTAAATGCCACATTATAAAAAATAAAAATAAAAAAAATTACAAAAAAATTAAAAAATGTTTGGGGTGGACATCCCTTATCACTGAGGGGTATGAAAAATAGATAGTAGCTGATTCTCAGACCTACTGAATATGCATATAAAATTTCATAAAAATCGGTTACTAACATTGTGACACGAGAATTTTATATATAAGATAAGCTTCTTTATAATCTGCGATGTGCCTCCCGGAAAATCTTCACAGTTTTTTTTTCTAATTAAAATTCATGAGGTTGCGTTAAGGAAATGACACACTGACAGTTGGGCTGTGACGCTGAATACGTATCATTATTTTTATAAAAGAATTTTGAGATGGTATATTAACGGAGTATTAGAAGTGGTACAGTCGCGCAGTAGATAATTTTATCTATAGCGTGAATGGGCTGCCTCGATTAGGATGGTTTGTGTATATGTGTGCGTGTGTGAGTGTGTGTGTGTGTGTGTGTGTGTGTGTGCGTGTGTGTGTAGAAATAGTAAAATAGGGGAAAATATTTAGTAAAATAAACGGTCAGTATCAACAATAAAAAATATAATAAATTAATATTCTTATAAATCGGAAATAAGTATGTTTCTCTAAAGCGTAAAACCCCTCTCAATCATAAAGGAAGAGGTTCGTACCCAGCAGTATAAAGGGCTGATATTGTTATTAATTCGGTCAGATGATAGTTTGCGTAATGTAAGGGCCTGTTAAGAAAGTATTTTTGAAAATTTACATTTACGGGGGGTAAATGTAAAAGAGGGGTTTCAATTTTGCATGAAACACGGGAGCAGAGCAGTAATATGCACGCGGGTGAAACTGCGCGGGATAGCTAGTATTTTATATGAACTGCTCATTAACTCGAGCAATTCAGTCAATTTAGCGACTAATTAATCGGATTTATATTACGTATTTTGAGCAGCCTTAACATGAAATTTAATTATATGAAACCCAATTAGACATTAAAAAAATCTTAATGAGGATAATTAGTGGTCCATTATTAATTTCCGCCTATAATTTATTTTTCTCTCATCTTTACCTCGTAATTCCGTAATTTTTCAGGTATAAAGTAGTTTTAATAGCTTATAAATGTTTTTTTATGAAAGTGGGGGCAACGGAGCAAGCGGGTCAACTGATGGTGAGTGATCACCGCCGCCCATGGACGCCGTCAATACCAGGAGGCCAATTCTCGTAATTTTAAATGAATTAAAAGAGAATGTCATTTGCAACTTTCTTGACGCTGAGACTAGATCGGAATGATATTTTGGACATTTAAAATTATGAGAATTGGCCTCCTGGGGATTTGTTGGTGCGTTGCCGGCCTTTGAGGAAAGAGTAGGCTCTTTTGTTGAATGTTCCTAATTAATGTTTACTGGAGGTTCTTGCAGTTCTCTTCATAATACGAAGTTTTGAAGGTGTTGCTTCTGTTTATGGGCAGGCGTGACGCTAACCATCAGGCGAGAGACCTGCCAGTCTCATCGTATAGAGCTAATAAAAAAAGGTTTATAAATATTTCTGTTGAGCAATATTTTATCATTTTATCGAGACCGTTTTCAAATAAATCAATACACAGTCGATTCCAGTAATTCCATTGATTACTCCAATCTATTTGATATCTTCGCAAAACCAATTTGATTGATCCGTAACGTTAGAACGCACTGGTATTTGCACATTACACGATAATGTATTTAGCTCCATTTCCCTTTATATTCTGAAAGGCTTAGGACTTGTAAATTGCATTAATTGTATACACAACTAGTATACTGCCTCGGTGGCGCAGTTGTAATGCATACGTGTTACGCCTGAGGATGACGCTGAGGTCTCGGGTTCGATTCCCGGGTCGAGTAAAAGTGATATTGGCTTTTTCTATTACAATTGCTCAGTATCAGGCCGGACTCTGGGATTGTGCCCGGTATGGCGATAGGCACGCCCCCTATCACATAATGGGACGGAGATACTCTCGGCGAATAGTGGGTGTACTGGTTACACCTCTGCCTACCCCTTCGGGTATACCAGGCGTGAGTGCGTATAATATTTTCAGACTGGCAGCAGGTCGTAAGAACTACTGGCCAAATCTTTCTGTAACATGTTTTAAAAAGCATGTTGTAGCCGACCCCACGGCGAGTGGGATAAGGGCAGATGGAAGAAGACATATCTAGAGAGGCAGCGACGAGGGAATAGCGATGTAACATGTGGTTAAGAATAGGTTTTTTATTAGACTGAATGACGAGACGAGCAGGTCGTTCGCCTGATGGTAAGCGGTCAGAGTCAGCCTCAATCATAACGCAAACGCATTATAATTGCGCAATCAAGGCAATCGTTGAGGGAGAAATTAGTACAAATAATATAATCTTAGTAAAATGACTAAGCTTATATCTGATTCTTTGATATCATAATAATTCAATAAATCTTAAACACAAACACAATTTTCAAGTTCAATACAATCAGCACGATGTTATCTCTCGGTCTTTCGACATATTCCATCCTTTATTGGTGTTGCTGGTTGTTGAGCAATATTAGGTCTTATTACATAATGGATACGGTCGGTGACGTTTGCTACGATAATACAGTACATACGTAACCCTTGCTGGGTGAGTTGTTTGCGTGTTCTCTCACGCGAATGCTCATTGCTTTTGTTTGGTCTACAGTAAAGGCTTTTTTATTTTGATTGAGTTGCAATAGGCTACTTTTTATCCCAGAAAAGGCCGGTCAAGCGGACGGAGCCGTGAGCAAGGCTAGTCTTATATAAAACCTGGCTGTGAGAATTATAATGAAAGCAATAATAACGCTTATTGAGGTAAAAAATCGCTATCGCTTGTACAATTAGATCCACAATCTAAAACTAGACGATACAGAGAGTTGCGGTTTGCGTTAATTAACTACTGACTGAAAACTTGTTACAATAGACTAGAGTAATTTGGAAATTGTTAATAAACGGGCCGTTTAATGTTGACAAAATAATACGCCGTCCCCAAGGTGAGGTCACTTTTTCCAATTAAATTATATATTATATATACTAGCTGTCCCGCGCGGTTTCACCCGCAACTACAGCAGTGCTACCTACCGGGTCCAATTGTGTATCTAATCCATCTAGGGCGCCACCCAAACGCATACAAAAAAAACATTTCAATTCGGTATGTACAGTATAATTATATATATGTATATAGCAGTGATAGCTCAGCGGGGAGTGGTACGGACTGTCGAGACGAAAGTCGCAAGTTCGAAACCAGCCCCAAGTGCATACACCTCTGACTTTTCTAAGTTATGTGTATATTAATTGTCAATTATCACTTGCTTTAACGGTGAAGGAAAAACATCGTGAGGAAACCTGCATACCTGAGAAGTTCTTCATAAGAATTTCGAAGGTATGTGAAGTCTACCAACCCACATTAGGCCAGTGTGGTAGACTAAGGCCTAACCCCTCTCATTCAGTAGAGGAGGCCCGTGCCCAGCAGTGGGACGTATATAATAAAGGGCTAGTAAAAAAAAAAAAAAATATATATAAAGATATACGCTCTCACGCCTGTAATCCCCGAAGGGCTAGGCAGAGGAGTACAGTATAACCACTTTTCGCCGAGCGTATCTCCGTCCCGTGATGTGATGGGGGCGCGCCTATCGCCATATCAGGCACAATTCCAGACTCCGGGCTGATACTGAGCATTTCGTAATAGAAAAACCCAATATCAGTTTTAACCGACCCGGGGCTCGAACCCGAGGCCTCAGCGTCAGCCTTAGTCGTAACGCGTACACAATACTGCTGCACCAGCGAGGTAGTCATTAAAATGTATAAACAAATAATTATCGCTTTCGTAACTGAGCAACTACTGATCTTTTTGCCTGGCGTTATCCCTGCTTAGTCTCAGTGCCCACATTTTTACTAAGACGCCTCCACTTCGCCAGATCTTGAGCATCCTCTGTAGTAAGATCGTTGGCTCTTATATCTCCCTGTAATACGTCAAGCCAGTGCTTTTTGGGTTGTCCGCGGGATCGTGTTCTGGTACGATCTGACACAACCGCCTTAAGCTTTGAACAACTGCAGACTGATATGCAATATAATAACCTATGCCATTAAATTCTATCATATAAGACGGTATAATAATTATCATTAATTAGTAATTTCTTAGTATTCGATTATCTGCTCCCTCAGAGCTCTTTTACCTTCGTTATATACTATCAAAATCATCGTAATTGGCGTCTATCTCTGAGAAATCTCTGTGATTCAGTTCCAAGAAATGGCTAATAGAATATGTTCGTTTGTTAAAATATTTCCATTTAGTTCTATATGTCTTCTTCCTTCTATATGTGTTCATGCTATTAAAATGCTACGAATAAAATGTATTGTTAATATATATTTCTTCCACCTGCCTTATCCTACTCGCAGTGGGATTGGCGCAACATGGTTTTTAACACTTGTTAAAAAATGGCTTGTAGTTTTTACGACCGACTGGCTTACCAGACGTCAACTCTATGAGGAACCTACTTATATCGTACACTACACTATATTAAATATGACTACACCTTTCTGTAACACGTTCTTTATCGTCAGAGTGTGGCTTTTGTATTTGAGCTCTATTTTATTTGATAAGTAGCATTCAGATGTGGTGGGACAAACGCTAAAATAACAGAACACAGAAACTAATACAGCAAAAGAATCAGTACTAAACTAAAACCTAAGAAAAAAGCACCAAATCCTATAACAAGATAAAACGGGTCCTGAGCTTCTCTTGGAAACAATTGAAGCACTTACTTTGCCGCACAATTTGCGAGTCCGACGATACGGTGCGCCGCAAACTCCTCCACAATTAAACCAAGCTAATTTTTTGGAAGTCTTGCGACGCCAGCAATTGTACGATAAAAATAGTCTCAATGAAGTGTGCACTAACATTATTGGCTTTTCTTCTATAATTGATATAATCAATCTGATTTGATTATGGGATGTCTCCTATTGTTTTATGTACTATGTTTCAGCTATATACAGGGTTGTAGTGAAATTAAATTCTGGCCTGTTACCTATTAGCATTTTCATTAATTATACCTCTCTTCTTGGTCGTATTCTTCATTACTAAAGGTCGTGTTCTTGAAAGGCCATCGTTGACCGTTGTATTAGCTGTTTCCACTTTGTCCGGTTCTCATCTTCCTTTAGGGCGGTTGTCATAGGGAGACCAGTGAGGGTGGTTGTTTGGTCACACCAACGAATACGCGATCAGCCGCGGGGTCTCTTTCCTTCAACCTTACGCACAACAACTAATTTATCAAGGTTGCCCGGTTGTCGACGCGCAATATGACCGAAATTAATTCAGTCGGTAATATCAAATTAAATTATACCAACCATATCCAATAATTTCCTAATATGTTTACAAACAACACTAGTTGGTGATATTCTAATCTAACGGTTAGTAGTCAATCTAATGTTTAAGTTTTCAAGCCGCCCGAACGTCTCTCTGACTTAACGACTGATGTTAGTTGATAGCAACCGGGACCGAATTTGTACGTCCTCTACAAAGCACGAAGACGCTCAGTTGAAATACCACTAAGCGGTCACCCATCTTAAGACTGACCGCGACAAGGGTTGATTAACCTGCTAATTGTTTATCCATTAGTGAGTTCAACTAGCTATGACCGCCACAGTTGGTCATAACAGAATAGACATAACTGACTCAGTCGCCACACCATTTCCTATATGAAATCTTGAACACAAAGTTCCTTCATTTCTCCTAGGAATAAACCGCAGCCTTCCGAAGCGCCAAGTCTTGACAGTAGATTTGAATCTTTGCTTCAAAGTGCAGATTTGTTGGGTTGAACCTGAAGTAATATCATTGAACGTAATCCAATGGGTGATGGAGCCAGGGCCTAAAAATCACACGGTTTGCCAACTCGTTTGATGTTGACCAAATAACTGACATCGTATGTGATTGAAGTAGAAGATATTGTGAACGTACACCTACACGTGCCGCAAGGACTACACGAGCCACTGTTATCAAATGTTAGACTTCGACAACGAATCAAACAAACGAGCATATAATTTAATACGAATTTAAAACTCTCGGTGATTTCGGCGTGTTTTAGTACACGGTCACCTTATAGCATCTTACACGAATAATGTTATTGCTACAAAGTCCGCGTCTCAAACCGGATCGCACCGCATGATTGCCCCGCTTACACGATTAGCTGGACAGACTGTAGGATATTTTAGACTGTGGTAAACTCGAGTGGAAGGCGACCAAGCGAAATGCATTCTAAAAAAAGATAACTGACTGGAATCCTCCCGCTAACTGAAAGAAGAGTAAAACATCGATCGAACTGCATTTTCCGATTAAAGAAAATGGTAAGAAGGCCATTACATAGAAGCCCACGCTTATATCACTGAAGGAATAGGCAGAGGTACAGCTAGTGCTGAACTCACGGTCCGCCGAACTTATTTTAATCCTATGATGTGATAGGGGGCGAGCCTATCGAAATACCGAGCACAAATTTCAGTCACAAGCAGATCATGTGTGCAATCTCAAGCAAATCATATCTGATTTTTCGGATCAAAAACAAAATTGTGATTGCCCGGTCACAGTTTCTCAGCCTAAGTAGGTTGCTACTAGACCAATGAGGCGAAAGAACGACATTAGAGCATTTGGTAAATTATTGAATTCTTCATCTAATCTTTACCCTGAATGATCGTCGTCGTCGGTTCAGGGTTAGAGAGAAGCCATTTTTTTTTGTTGTATAGGCCTGCAAACGAGCAGGTGGATCACCTGATGCTAAGTCGTCTTCACCGCCCAGCGCTCAATAACAGAAACACGAATGTGCGGGCTCGATCGGATTGTCATCACTGTCTCTCAGAAAACTGACGTAAAGTAGCAACTCTCTGCTGTGTTTTCCCCTCCCCTTCCTAATGATTTAAAAATGCGCATTGCTTACCTTAAAGAAAAGGCATACTTTTTTTAAGATCAGCATGCGCCCCTTAGTTCTTCTGGTAATGTGGACGTACATGGGCGGTGGAGATTACTTACCATCAGTTGACCCAATTGCCCGTTTGCAGGTCTGAAAAAAAGAATCATAATCTGGGGCGAAGAAAGAAACTGTATTTAAAACGTACAATTAAAAGTTTTTAGTATCCCAAACCAATGAGTTTATTAGAGATGTACATGATTCAGAGTACAATTATATTAAACCTCCTTACGATGCTGACCCGGCTTGGTATCAAATAGACCTGAAAGAATGCCAAGAAAGCGAAGTGGCCACTAAGTGGTTTGCTCCCTTTGTTACTTTGCGTTTCACTACTCCAATGGCCTCTTTAATAGTTCAGTTTTATGCGAGCAGTGGCGTGTGTGTTGCACTGGTTATGCCATTTTTAATGTGTTGTAATTGTTCGTGATTATTCTTTTTTAAATTTCTCGGGGTTTAACTTTTATTACAATGTGTTTAATTATTTCCTTTACTATATTGTTACATACTTTATACTGAGGGAATGTTTGGAGTTATACGGCTCATTAATGCTTTATCTACGGCGGCTTTATGATTTTTATCGTTGGTAATTAATTGCTTTATAATGTTTAAGTGTAGATTAAAAATTTACTAATACAGATGTTTAGATTTTAAACTTTATTTATACAGATCGGCTTAACGATTTTAATAAGTAATACATTTATGTACTCGTATGTATAGGACATTTAAAATTGCTTCCCGATAGGCTAAAAAACAATATGAAAATTATCTTTGATCCAACGAAATTTAGGTATAAAAGTAATCTCAATCAGACCTTTAGTAATTAACAAAAAAAAATTACAACACAAAATATTATCAAAAATACACCACTTATTACCCAAAATCTTTCAAAAACAATTTGAATCACACCTCTACCCAAATATGCATTACTATTTATACCGTCAGTGAAATCGTAATTTAAAACGAGTTATTATAAAACCATTATTTCCGTGAAATTCATTTGGTTTAAAAATGAAATCCAAGTTCTCAGTAAGAAAGTAAATATTGCAAGAAGTTTCAATGTTAGCTCACCTAACGAGTTGTGAATCAGTAAATGTGTTTGTTATTTGATCACCTAGATAGCGTTCACCTCTTTATGAAATGTGATTTTTCTTAACATCATAAATAATATATTTACCAGTAACTATTACATAACATTAATTTTATTTTATTTGGTTATATGAATATCGTTATCCGCAAACTCGAGGTAACAGCAGTTGTATAAAACCTAAATTCTAATAGCACATTATGCTATTGCAATATACATTTAGATATTTTAAAGCGAAATTTATTCAGAGCAATTTTTCCGTGCGCAAGTCGTAAATTCAAATTTAGCTGAACACGGATGGTCATTGGCATAACTTTATTTCTTTTATGACGTAGACAGGAAAATAGCAAGGAACAAACAGGTCAAGTGCGAAACGGAATCAGGCAGTGTGGGTTCCATGCAGAAGGATGCCAACGAACCCTATTACCAAGCCTACACCATTCGTCAGTCTCTCTGCCTGTCTGTCTGTATAACCTTTAAAGGGATCTGTCTTTTGAACCAACTGAAATTTATAATCTCTGTATATTATTTTTCAACTATGTTTTTTTATCGGAACGCCATAACTTCCATAATGTTTGAAACTAGAATAAGTGCGCCCTTTGCGAGTACTTAATTCAATTTATATAACGTTATCTCCTACCGAGTGAAAAACAAATTGTATATCCAAGTAATTGCAACCTCTAGCAAATACATTTCCTAGTTGGAGATTTTCCAAAGATAAGAGAGCGTTCAGGTTTCAATTAGGACAGCTATCAGTTGATCGTATGTATGCGGAAAGCGGGATATTGCTTTTCTAATTATGCAAGATGCTTCAAGCTAATCTAGCGGGTGCTATGTAATTTGTCTCCGTGATAACTATGCCGCCATTCCAGTTTGACGGACGGACTAATGGGCTGCGCTAACGTTGTATTCCAATCGTGTGAAAAGTTAATTATACAGACTAGAGGGTTTTGCGCTTGCATTGATTTAATGGGCTTTTTAATTTATGGAATTCGTTTGTGGAGCGTTGTGTGTCTAATGATCTACGAACAGAATATGTGTTGACCGTTGTTTCTTAGTAAAATTAAAATAATAAAAAGGAAAAACGCAAAATTGAAAAAAGTCGTGGGTGGTGAGTGGTTCAGTTAACTTAAATTTATTATTCAAACAAAGCTTGAAGACAGTACTACGACTGATTTTGATAGTATTGTATAGAAATGAAACCTTAAAATAACATGCACTGTTGTTACAATAACTAAAACTTAAACCAGCAAATGCTACAACCCACACGAGTCCGTTGGTTTAACACTTTCTGCCATTTGTAATTTTAACATTGTTTGTAAGGAACAATGGTTCACAATGTCTGATTTTGACGTATAGTTATACTGAAAATAAATGAAATAATAATACCCTTTAAATCATTTGAACCTTACTTCTTATTAGAACAGTTGAGAAAACCCACGCAATATCAAAATTTTCATTATATTCCTAACATAATATTTTTTTTTATTTCTTACATCTTTCTTAATTTAGGAATGGATTAATAGAGCCACGCTGTACAGTTTTGTTTGCAGCATGCAAACAAAATAACCCGGTCGAGCCGGCCAACCGGGTTGTTACCACTGTCTCACAGTAGCCTACGTAAAGTAGCGGGTTGCTGTTACATTTTGTATGGTGACTGGTGAGTGAGATATCCGGAGGCCTAGATCCCCCCTTCTCTTTTCCCTTTATTGTCGGCAACGCGTTCATGATTCTGATGTTGTGGACTTTCGCAGGTGGTAGAGATCACTTACCATCAGATGACCCACTTGTTCGTTTGCTGGCCTAAGCTATAAAAAAGAATATATTCATAACTTTTATGTTCCTTCAATTTCCAAAATGATTGTGTTTTTGCTTTCTCATATCTAATCACGCATTTAGTATAAAAAATAGATTAGTAGAGATTAGAGATGCCGTACAAATGTTCGTTTTTACCTTATTTGAACAAATTAAGTTCAAAGTTATTCAAAGTCAAAATATATTCTATTTATGATGGATTTACTAGGTCTGTTTTTCATTTTATTATAAGGCTTGTATCTGCTGGACATGAATCTCCTTTACTAATGAAAAGGATACTCGTAGGCAAAGTTAATGCCTAACTCTTTAGGAGGCTAAGTTTTTATTGGTGGCGGGCATTAATGTAGAAAGCAAAATAATAATAATAATTAATTTTCCAAAAAATGCACTAGTTGTGCCAAGTTAAAGTAGTCTGACATTGGAAGTAGATTACATTTAGATTAGAAATTTGATAGAAGTTACATATCACAAAACGTTTATTACTATTTTTATATTAAATTATGGCAAGATTTTCCTATCAATAGATAGCAAGAAAATTATAAAATATCTTTAAATATTTCAAAGGAGGGAAGGGACGTAAAATGTTTCGCTCTTTAGAGGTATCAAAGCTCGTCTCTCCGATAGCCTTCTTAATAGCTTCTTCTTTTTTATTTTCTTTGTTTCTTTACTGCGGCGGAATGAAACTTCACAATGTAGGTAATATTTTCTTGAATTAAAAGAGTTAATTAGCAAAATGAACTTCCAGAAATATTTACGTACTTAATTAGAACAAAGTTAGCACTTTATTCTCGCTTAATGAAACGAGTATTTTTCTTACTTTATTTTCTGTTTTATTGTATAAATTGAAAATATTTCAAGGGTAGAAATTACATAATAGTGTAGATGGTGAGAATTTATGTAAAGTCTAGAGTACTAATAGTCTAGTTTAACAACGCGTGCTAGTGCTTCATAAAAATTATCAGGAAAATTAATTTCACGATTTATTTAGTAGTATTGACAGCCTCCGTGGCGCAGTGGGCGAGTAGCCGGCTCCGAAGCGAGAGGCCGTGGGTTCGATTCCCGCACTGAGACAAATGTTTGTGTGATCCACAAAAAATTGTTTCGCGTCTGGGTGTTGTGGGACTGCAAGTCCCTTGTATTTCAGAATACCTACGATACAGGTTAACCTAGTGTGGGGTCCGGACTATGTGTGTGACTTTGGGTGTATTTATGTACTCGTAATCATCAGTACTACCATTCTGTCTTAGTTTTTAGAAGCGCTTCCCTTACACCCATTATAACTTGTTCCATAGAAATTCGTTCCGTTGATATAATCCTACTATCCTACTACTATAATAAATGTGAAAGTTTGGATGTTATGAGTTTGTGAATTTACATGTTTGTTAGTCAATCACGCCTTATTGGCTGAACGGTTTAGGATGAAATTCGGCACACATACAGACCATGATCTGGATTAGATTATAGATTTTAGATCCCGAAAAAGGTAATTCACTTGGGCGGAGCCGCGAGCAAAAGCTAGTGAGTTCTATTTTATGTAATCTATTACATTTATAATATAAAATCTATGATTATAAACTAATAGCTAATTACAAGCCTCCACCAATTCATGACCATATTGGTTATCACTTATTCAATAGCGCTATCATTATTTTATCAGTAGGTATATATAATAGTTTACAAATACACAGATATCAGTATGTGCTGTGTTAAGAAGTATTCTTATATCAAAACACGTTTAATATTAATAATTTTATATTCAAATAAAATATCACGCACGCTACTCTATTCTCTCATAAATGTACAAGATCACACTAAATAATGATAATCCTAACCACAAGTTCTAAAACAAAAACCAATTTCAAAGTTGATCCATGATTCAGCATCAAAAAAGTAGAACATGAAATTAATTTGAAAAGGCCCGAGTGGAGGACTTATTCCTATAGGTCTGTCGCCTCCCCCTCAGCTGATGTTAATAAGGCCGCATGGGGGGTGATATTGCTAGCCCAAGGGTCTCATTTGGTTGGTAAACAAGGCAAATGAACCTTGGCGCTTCAATGGGGTGCAAAGTGTAATCAGTAATCGGGAACTACGCTTTCCTTTACTCACATTATCAGATTGTTTGCAAAATTGTATAATTTTTATGTGGGTGATAATTCTACGAAAGTTAAGACTGTGTTAATATTAATTAAAACTTTAATAATTAATCACTTATATAATATGATCATTAGGTTGCAATAAAAAATACACACTTTCTACTTACTTAACATTATTTATGATCTAAGGGTAAAGTATTAAATGTATTTTTTACGTGGCATGATATTGTCGTAGTTGCTTACGTCATTCTAAGCTGAAAACATATAGAATAGCCTCCACACTTACCTTTATATATAAGCTAGTTATTAACCTAACATAAGCTCACGTCTGTATCCACGAAGGATTAGGCAGAGGTGCAAATATTGTACTTAAGTTTCGCTTAACTTATTTCAGTCCCATAATGTGTTTCAGCGAGCCTATCGCCATTTTAACGGGCACAAATTCCAATCTCGGGTAATTCATGATATTTTACGAATCGAAATCGAATAAAAATGGTGATAGCCCGACCTGAGAATTGAACACACGACCTCACATATAGCCTAACACGATACCATCAGACCGATGAGGCTAATTATGTTTGGTTAGTGATTTATTGTCATCAATAACGAAACCAGCAGTGCGCTCGCATGATAGAAAGCACCCATAATGAGACACAACCTCACACTGAACTTTGAATTACAAAGCACTCAATGGCACTGGACTGCGTTCGTCATCCCGAGACATAAGTTCTAAGTTTCATAATGCCGAGTAATTTAACTGCCTTCAATGTCCGTCAAACTGAAACACAACAGAGGTTATACATTGCTGCTTGGTGGCAGACGGCCTCTCGAATACGAACGACCTACCAAATATTAAATTATTTAAATATTTAACACGGCTCCATGGGAAGAACCGCTCATGCAGCGAAACGACGAAGAATCTCAAATAAAATTTACGTTTTACATTGTTTTTTCAGTACATACACCTAACTTATTTATATAATCATTAAATAAACATACAAATAGTGATTACAGTCGATATGAGCTGAGGCTAAAAGTTTTGAAAAAGGAAAACTTTATTGTGGAAAGTGCTAAGTATATATTATAAATTTATACACACTGGAATTGCGGTGTAAAAGTTCTTACATTAAAGATTTTACTTTCAGTATATTTTTAGTTAACACGAAAATTCTAGTTTAAGGTAAAAGTTATTTCATTTTATTGTGTTTAAGAGAAATTTTTGAGTGGTAGAGCCACGCTGCAGACAGTTTTGTCTACAACACAAATGGGCCGGCTCGACCGGGTCGTTACCACTGTCTCAAAGAAAACCGATGTTTATAAAGTAGCGGCTTGCTGCTGCGTTTCATACGGTGAGTGAAATCCGGAGGGCCAAATCCCCCAAATTCCACTGGAAAGGATTGCCTTTAATTAATTAAATAATAAATTAATTAATCTTTGCTTTTAGGTCGAAAACGCACTTATGATTCTTCAGTTATTGTGGGCGTATATGAGCGGAGAGATCACTTACCATCAGGTAACACTCTTGCTCGTTTGCGGCCTATGCTATAAAAAAAACTTTAAGTAAGTTAATTTTATAGATTTTGCAACTTAATATATAATATCCTTGTTAATAAGACCTTGTGAACTCAGGACAGGAATGTCACTTAAGCTGTTTCGATCAAGTGTTTGAGGAAACCGCAGGAGTGCGGCTAGCGTCAAGTGGAAAGAAATACGACATAGGGAACCGAAAATTAAAGTAAAAGTAATACTTCTAAATAAGAGAATAGGCTCTAGAAATTGATATAGCTCGCCACTGATGACAAAACTGACTCCTTACATACAGCTACGCTAGTTTTGGGATCAGAGACAGAGTTTAAATTGCATTACAGTATATAATACAAAATA
The DNA here is from genome assembly GCA_905332985.1 of Mimas tiliae. Classification (NCBI taxonomy): domain Eukaryota; kingdom Metazoa; phylum Arthropoda; class Insecta; order Lepidoptera; family Sphingidae; genus Mimas; species Mimas tiliae. The sequence goes on from HG995244.1 coordinate 14,894,302, forward strand.
TTTTTTTTAAATGGTATCCAATGTTATAGCTTAGATTATTCCCAAAAAAATAACGTATATACATTCACATAACTAATACAAATTTAAGTTCATTAGGCGGTAGGTCCCTCGTATGCGAGAGGTCGTCTGAGTTGGGACCACAGCTTTGTCTATTTCTGCCGTCAAGCAACAGTGTGTAAGCACTATTGTGTTCCGCCTTGTAGGACATTGAAGCTAGGGAAATTACTGGGCATTATGAGACCTAACATAAACAATAAAAAAAAAAACGTTAGACGATAATTTACATATATACATACATACGCACTCACGCCTGTAGTCCCCGAAGGGGTAGGCAGAGGTGTAACCAGTACATCCATATTTCGCCGAGCGTATCTCCGACCCATGATATGACAAGGGCGAGCCTATCGCCAAACCGGTCACAAATTCTAGACTCCAGGCTGATAATGAGCATTTTGTAATAGAAAAACCCAATATCACTTTAACCCGACCCGGAGATCGAACCCAAGACCTCAGCGTCAGCCTCAGTCGTAACACGTACGTTTTACAACTGCGCTACCGAGGCAGTCCACGTACGCATTTTCATGCCACATCTTTTTGTAAGCAGCCTTTGTTATGGATAAACAGTTAACAAAAAGCAATAAAACAACAATCCTGGCTAAGGCGTAAATGTAAACAACTTAGAACCACGACGTCTTTGCATTTATTAAACAAACGTCAATCATAACTCGGTTAATAAATGGTATAAACATGTAATTTTACTCTTAACTTTGTTTAGCTTGTGGCGCAAAACATGGACTGTGTGTAGATTGTTTTATTTTTAACCGACTTCAAAAAGTTCATCTGTTTATATTTTTTTAATATATGTTCACACATAAATAACTTCGTTTAATGTGGACAGATTTGGATGTTTCATTTTGTATTTGACAACGTTTACTATGATGGCCTTCCCATTTTTGAATTTGAAGAAATAATTCCATCCCTAAGTGGGTAAAATCGGGAAAGACTAAATCACCTTGTGATTTAACATCGATTTGTATAATTCTTTCTTAAAAAAATATAAATTAAAAACTTTTACACAAAAAATAAAACCGACTCAAAACACTAATAAGCTAAAAATAAACCATTTTGAGTCGATGGTATCGATCATTGACTATTAAACCAAAGTACCACCGACTCAGTTATTTATTTTTATTTTTAGCTTTTTAGTTTTCAAGTCGGTTTTATTGGCTGTTAGTTTTAAAGTATAAAGTTTTAATAAGTCCCATATAAGTTCTACGAAATTATATGGGACTAGTTTTTACTTGCGGCTCCGCTTGCGGAACAGCCTTTTGCCATTATACTCTATGGGAACATGCTACCGGAATAAACGTAACCTTTGTCTTATTTCATGTCATGGTGTACCTTCATGCAAAATTCTATCCAGTACATTTGTAAATGGGCCACCAACATCTTATGCACAAAGGCAACCTCATCTACACGTGGTATGCTCTGCTGGTTAACGGACGCGGCAATGGTTACTCTTGGTTCCCATTGCCGGTTGTGAGGATCAGACGGCAGGTTGCCCCACGTAACACCAAGTCCACCGTCAAATCATGATGGAAAGGCAGATACTGGCATTATGCCAGGATAACGCCAGACAGAAAGAAGATCATAATAGGCCGTAGATAATAAGATCCGGGGTTAGGCCTTAGTCCACCATGTTAGCTTAATGCGGGTTGGCAGACTTCACAGATCTTCGAAAATCTTATTGAGAACTTCTCAAGTATGCAGGTTTCCTTACGATGTTTCCTTCACCGTTAAAGCAAGCGATAATTAACAAGTAATACACACGAACTTGACGAGATGCATGCTTTTAAGGCTGGTTTCGTCCTACTTGAGCTATCGCTGAGCTAATGCGGAGTCCCTGTTTATTCAAAACTTAAGAAGTATTAAGACAGCCTCAGTGGCGCAGCGGGCGACTAGCCAGCGACTAGCAAGCAAGAGGCCGTGGGTTCGATTCCCGCACCGAGACATATGTTTGTGTGATCCACAAATATTTGTTTCGGGTCTGTGTGTTGTGGGAACGCTAGTCCCGCGTAGTTTCTGATACCCACGATACAGGTTAACCTAGTGTGCGGTCAGGACTATGTGTGTGACTGTTGGGTGTATGTATGTATTAACTTATAAGTTTTGAAAAAACAAATTGCTCTCAGCTTTTGGATTAAACCCACACTCCGCCGTCTGGCGACCCTTACCGATAATGGCAAAGCTTAACACGGCACTTATTGCCAAAATAAATCATCCAACGCCTGTTTTCGTGTTTCTTAATCTATTTGTGGAACAATGAGAAACGAAATTTACTTTTATTGGTTACTAGTTTTTATGCCAAGCTTTGTCTACGTTTTTATGTTTATATCTTATCGAATTTGACTGCCTCGGTGGCGCAGTTGTAATGCGTATGCGTCACGGCTGAGGCTGATGCTGAGGTATCGGGTTCGATTCCCGGGTCGGGTAAAGTGATATTGGGTTTTTCTATTACGAATTGCTCAGTATCATCCTGAGTCTGGAATTTGTGCCCGATATGGCGATAGGCTCGCCCCCTATCACATCATGGGACGGAGATACGCTCGGCGAAATGTGGGTGTACTGGTTACACCTCTGCCTACCCCTTCGGGGATTACAGGCGTGAGTGCATATGTATGTATGTATGTTTCTTATCGAATTGAATATAATTTTGTTCTTTTAGCTTTTTGTTTATAGTTTTTATCTATGATTACTAGTATAGCCCCAGAGGGGTTGACGTAAGGCTGGCGGCCAGTCGTAAAAACTAACAAGCCAAATCGTTCTGTGACATGTGAAAAAAGCATGAAGCGTCGACCCAACTGTGAGTGGGATAAGAGCAGGTGGAAGAAGTATCGACCGTGATCGATTTTTGAAGTAGCGAAATTTAACTTGTTTTTGTTTGTTTCTTTTCTCACAGAACTAATAAGTGGTAGAGACACAGGTATAGAAAGTTTTGTCTATAGCATGAATGGACTGGTTAAACTGGGTTATTACCACTATCTCACAGACAACCTGCATGAAGATGCAGCTCGCTGTTGCTTTTCATACGGTGAGTGAAATTTGTGAAATAAACAAAGATTACTAAAGATTTTATCTGATTTATAATTTTTGACCCTGAGGTCTCGGGTTCGATCCCCTGTGAAAGTGGTATTGGGGTTTTCTATTACGAAATGCTCAGTATCAGCCCGAAGTCTGAAATTTGTGCCCGATATGGCGATAGGCTCGCCCCCTATCATATCGTGGGACGGAGATACGCTCGGCGAAATGTGGGTGTACAAGTTACACCTCTGCCGACTCCTTCGGGGATTACAGGCGTGAGTGCGTATGTATGTATGTATGTATGTATGTATGTATGTATGTATGTATGTATGTATGTGTAATGTATGTACCTACTTGTACTTAAGAGGTCTAATGTCACTGTCCTGTCTATTAAAGACATCGTCAGATACTAGAGCGTGGAGTTGTCCTGAATTTGAGAAAAATATGACTGTCATGGGCACATTCGCATAAGTATCTTATTTGGATGTATAGAATGGAAGGGAAAGTCTGAACGCACAAATATGATACGTAATTTAAGAAACATGCAAGATAGGAAATGTAATATTGCGTAGGGAAAACGGTCTGACATGGCGGGAATGTGAAAATAACAACAAAGTATTATAATTTACTTTACGTTTAACATTTTTACATTATTTTACATACACACTCACTCACGCCTGTAATCCCCGAAGGGGTAGGTAGAGGTGTAACCAGTACACCCACCTTGCGCCGAGCTTATTTCCGTCCCATGATGTGATAGGGGGCGAACCTACCGCCAAACCGGCACACTAGATTCCGGGCCGATACTAAGCATTTCATGATAGAAAAACCTAATATGTGAACCCATACCAATATATGATAACTCCTTATCACATCATGGGACAGAAATAAGCTCGGCAAAATTCGGGTGCTATTTACACCTCTACCTACACATTCGGGGAGTGCGTAAGTATGTATATACTAAATCAATAATTAAAAGTTGCTATTAACAGCATATTTATCATTAACTGAAATAAGACTAGAAACCCTACATTACGTCATCACCAATTCATTATCCCCAATTCATCTGGGGATGTACGAATAAAGCGAAATTGTATAAAAGATGTTAAATTTGCGAGCGCCAGAATTGTGAGTTATAAACGAGGATCGTACCTAACCACTCGCCACCTAAACACCAACCGAGATAGACGCATCCAATTTCAAAGATTTATCTTTGTCTAACGGCCTTGGATGACAGCAGTACTGGATAAGATAAAATTGAATTAAAATTTTAAATCAACTGCTTGTTTTTTTTTTAAATATAGCATAGGTAGGCAAACGAGCAGGTGGGTCATCTGATGATAAGGAATCTCGACCGTCTATATACGCCCAAAATACCAGAAGAATCATGGGCGTTTTGCCGATTTTGGGCTTTCAGATATCTCACACACCGTACGAAACGCAGCAGCAAGCCGCTACTTTACGTCAGTTTTCTGTGAGACAATGGTAATGATCCGTTCGAGCCAACTCATTCATGCTGTAGACAAAACTGGCTACAGCGTGGCTCTACCACTCATACTCGTTTGTTTGTTTGGTTGTATGACAAGACAAACAGGTCTCTCGACTGATGGTAAACGTCACGCCTGCGCATAAACAGAAGCAATACCACAGGCACCTTTGCATTTTAAAGCACTCCATGACACTGCTCTCGTCACCCCTAGACTTAAGATCGTATGTCTTCTAATTTTTTGTATTTTCACTGACTTGCCTGTCAATCTTCGTTGACAACTACTTGGTGTGTATTATGAAAGACAACTTAGATTATGAAATTGTTGATGTCCTCGTTTTGACCTGAAGTACAAAAAAAATATTTACGACTCGATGATACAAACATGATTTAATCAGCGCTGAAATTTGTAGACTCTGTTTGGACCCGACGTACTACATTAATTCCTTTTTGAGTTTTACGACTCGATAAAACAAACATGATTAAGTCAGCACTGCAATTTTTAGAATCACGTCGTATCGCAGGCCTCAGCAAGTGACAGAAAATTGCTCGATGATACGTGGATACAGTAGTTTTACCTCTACCTACCACGTTGGGGACACAGGCAATGAACTTATTTTTTATAAGGTAATGAAACCCTGTGATTTGAAAGACGCAAATATATATCGAATAAAATCAGTTTTTTTGCAGGGCTACGTGCTTGCATTCGTTGCTTCCATAACTTAATATTACAGTATCTGTGAAAAGACTATTTTAAGTAACTATAATATGAATTGTCCCTATAGACAATTCATATTATATGACAGCTCCGTGGCGCAGCGGGCGAGTAGTCGGCTGCGAAGCGAGAGGCCGTGGGTTCGATTCCCACACCGAGACAAATGTTTGTGTGAACCACAAATATTGGTCTCGGGTCTGGGTGTTGTGGGACCGCAAGTCCCTCGTAGTTCCTGATACCCACGACACAGGTTTACCTAATGTGGGGTCAGGACTATGTGTGTGACTGTTGGGTGTATTATTATTATTATTATTATTAGATATTAGTGCACACTCATTTAATGTTATGTATAAGCTATAGCTTGCTGCAGTGATAGCTCAGCGGGGAGTGGTATGGATTATCGAGACGAAAGTCGCAGGTTCGAAACTGGTTTCTAACTTGGTATGGACCCAAGAGCATACACCTCTGACCTTTCTAAGTTACGTGTGTATTAATTGTTAATTATCACTTGCTTTAACGGTGAAGGAAACATCTTGAGGAAACCTGCATACTTGTTAAATTTTCCATAAGAATTTCGAAAGTATGAGAATTCTGATGCTAATCCGCATTAGGCCAACGTGGTGGACTAAGGCCTAACCCCTCTCATTCAGTAGAGGAGAACCGTGCCCAGCAGTAGGACGTATATAATACAGGGCTTATCTTTATATATATAATTCTATGTGTATGGGACTGAACTCCTCCTAAACAGTTGGACCGATTTGAATGATTTTTTTTTGTATGCGTTTGGGTGGCACCCTGGATGGTTTAGATTCACAATTGGACCCGATAGGTGGCGCTGCTGTAGTTGCAGGTGAAACCGCGCGGGACAGCTAGTATTATTATACTATTTTATAAGCTATACGTAGGTCAGACATAAAAAGGAATCCAATTTAAATTTAATAAAGCGTGTTGTTGACCACAAACTCGTACTATATCAATACAATGTGAATTTCGTGGAAACAAAAGGACGATCTAAATTAAAATAAAAAAAAATCAAAACCGACCCAATATCGAGGTCGGTAACCTCAATGTCTGGCTGTTTCATTCCACTTGAACGAACATGTTGCCTCGATTTGTCGTATTTGACTTATTTACTAAATATTTAGAGCCAGTTTCATTTAACTATTATTTATTGATGAAATATAGGCTTGTTCGGGCCAGACTATCCCGCCCACACACCCGCCACTGTAACTCCTGTAAGCCAGGATCGACAGTGGCACGCATATTTCGACACCGAGCAATGAAGCCCGTAGAGAGCAACGGCTGAATTTATTTGGACTGGTTTGTATTTTTCATTAGGTGATCATATCATTTATTTTTTTATTAGCTTGAATGACGAGACGTGCAGGTCGCTCGCCTGATTGTAAGCGCCACGCCTGCTCATAAACAGAAGCAACGCCATACAGAACTTTAAATAACAAAACACTGCATAACATTGGACTGCGCTCGTCACGCCGAGACGTGAGGTGTTAAGTCTCATAATGCCCAGTAATTACACTGGCTTCAATGTCCTTCACACCGGAAGACAACAGTGCTTACACGCTGTTGCTTGGCGGCAGAAATAGACAAAGCGATGATACCAACCCAGCCGGCCTCTCGCATACTACCACCTTGCTAGGATAAAGAAAAACCCAATTATTTTTATGCGCAAAATTGAATAAGCTATTGTTTGCGACTGTTTTCGTGATGATTGATGACAGAGATCGATCGATGGTCTTGGGGAATTAAGTCTTAAGTATTTATGAGGTGAAATGTAAGCTAGTAGAAACCTATAGTATAGACCGTGATTAGTGAAAGAAATAAATACACAACTCCCAGCCTCCATCGTGCAGTGAGCGAGTAGCCGACTGTGAAGTAAGAGGCGGTTCGATTCCCACACCGAGACAAAAATGTTTGTGAGATCCACAAATATTTGTGTCGGGTTTGGGTGTTTTCTCCCAAGAGGGGTTGACGTCAGGCTGGTCGCAAAAACTACAAGCCAAATCCTTTTATAACACATGTAAAAAAGCATTTTGCGAACCTAATGGGAGTGGGATAAGGGCGGGTAGTAGAAGAAGATGACACCCAATAGGCCAGGGGTTCGGTTCCAGCACCGAGACAAATTGTTGTGTGATTTTCTAGGTATTTGTTACGTATTTGCGTCGAGCCTGGATGTTTTAGGATAGCAAGACAGTAATTTCTTGATACCCATGATATGGGCCTAGTGTGGGATCAGATATCTGTGTGTGGTTATTGTTGTTGATGTATTTATTATTATTAATTATTAATTCTGAAGCAAATAACTTTAACCGTAATAATGTAATAAGGCGAAATTCCTGCAAAACAATGCACAAAAATTGTAATGCTGTTGAATATTTCAACATCAAAATAAATATAGAAATTTTCGCTACCTATCCACAGTCATAAAATTGACCTTGCTAAAAATAAAATCTTTCTATACCGTAAAATTTAACGTCAGTCACCAATTTTGTAAAATTGACAGTATTGCATTTTGCATACCTATGATGTACTCGTATGTCATATTATTCATTTTATGTCTGTGCTGTTTCAAACGATCTTATCTGGGAATATTCAAACATTACGACTTTACGAAATGTTTGGATTGATATCGACGTTTATAGTTTCCTTTACCTGGAGTTTAACTGATTTTATCTGTTTTATGAATGTCTTTCGGAATTTTTATGTATTTTGCTCGTTTAATGAAAATATTTAAATGGTTTTTTTGTGAATGGGAGACCCACGCTGTAGACAGTTTTGTCGAGTGTAAAAAAAGAGGAAATTCTCAATTTGACAAGTTTTTTTGTTTTTCTTTCTCGTTTAATACTTTTTTTTTATTGTATAGGCCGGCAAACGAGCCAGTGGTGGTGGTGTTACCACAAGATGGTAAGTGATCTCCGCCGCCCATGTACGCCCATAACACCAAAAGAATCATGGGTGCGTTGCCGACCTTAAAGGAAAGGTATAATTAAGGGATGGGAAGGGGAGGGGATTTGGGCATCCGGATATCTCACTCACCGTACGAATCGCAGCAGTAAGCTACTTTACGCCGGTTTTCTGTGAGACAGTGGTAATGACCCGGACGAGCCGACCCATACATGCTGTAGACAAAAGTATCTACAGCCTGGCTCTACCACTCATAAAAAGTAATGTAAAGTTTATAGGTTTTTGTGCGTGGGAGAGCCACGATGTGGACAGTTTTGTCTATAGAATCCAGCTCCGTGGCGCAGCGGGCGAGTAGTCGGCTGCGAAGCGAGAGGCCGTGGGTTCGATTCCCACACCGGGACAAATGTTAGTGTGAACCACAAATATTGGTCTCGGGTCTGGGTGTTGTGGGACCGCAAGTCCCTCGTAGTTCCTGATACCCACGACACAGGTTTACCTAGTGTGGGGTCAGGACTATGTGTGTGACTGTTGGGTGTATTATTTATTTATTTATTTATAATGGGCCGGCTCGTCCTGGTCGTTACCACTGTCTCACAGAGAACCCACGTGAAGTAGCAGCTTAGTAATGCGTTTCGTACGGTGAGAGATCTCTGGGTTCCCTTTCCAATCCCTTAATCATCCCTTGCCTTGTCGACAACACGTCCATGATTCTTCAATTCTTGTGGATGCACATGGGCGGCGGAGATCACTATCTACCAGGTGAATCACTTGATCTAAAAAAAATACTTATAATCCCGACTCCGTGCTGATTCTGAGAAACTATTAACATCACTGGAATTTTGGCTTCAAATATACATACGTTTCGTTCAACAAAACTGAATGCTGAAAAGCTTAAAGCAACTTTATGATTAGAAACACATTTCTATCGCAATAACTTTAGTACACGAAAGTTCAATGTACTACCCATCTCACTACTCTTTAGACGACTATTTATTTGGAAACTTCAAAGATTTATTAATGAAGGTTTCTAACAAGCAAAGTTCTCAGGCATCGTGTATGAAGTTTTTTAAAGTTCATATGTGCAGATGGATTTGGAGGACATAGCTCGTAGCTTGAATTCTTATATAGTCAAATATTTTTTTTAGTACCTATATGCCGTTGCGTTTGTCTAATTGAACTTTTTTCAACTCGGAAAAATGACTTTGATGATGATGACTCTGATGGTCTATTGATAAGTATGGTCTAGACCTGATTTAATTAATTGCTTATTACTAGTGGTTGCATAGTGGTCGAAATTTGACCATTTTTTTGGATTTTATTCTATTACGTCCGCGGCAGCTGCAAGATTTGACATTCAGACGTATTCAGTGTAAGTGTAAACAATGAACGTTTTATTTAATTTAATTAAATGTACATATTTTTTACAGATAAAATATGATAAAATGTAAATCGCATGCTGCACTCCTCTGTAAATTTTTTAATAATACCAAATCTCACATTACTCCGTGCGCACAATATGCTTAAAAAGGTGTCCGAAGTTTTATATTCTATACATCTAATATTAGCCCTGTATTATACACGTCCCATTGCTGGAAACGGTCCTCCTCTACTGAATGAGAGGGGTTAACCTTTAATCCACCACGTTGGCCTAATGTGGATGGTAACCAGACTACACATACCTTCGAACTTCTTATGAAGAACTTCTCAGGTATGCCGGTTTCCTAACAATGTTTCCTTCAGCGTTAAATAAATAAATAATAAATAAATAAATACACCCAACAGTCACACACATAGTCCTGACCCCACACTAGGTTAACCTGTATCACGGGTATCAGGAACTACGAGGGACTTGCGGTCCCACAACACCCAGATCCGAAACAAACATTTGTGGATCACATAAACACTTGACTCGGTGCGGGAATTGAACTCACGGCCTGTCGCTTCGCAGCCGGTTACTCGCCCACTGCGCCACAAAGGCTGTCAAATCTAGCGCTAATTAACAATGAATACACACGTAAGAGCCTAATAATAATAGCATGAGCTCTTAGGGCTGGTTTCGAATCTGCGACTTTCGTCTCGACTGTCCGTACCACTCTCCGCTAACCTTTCGCTGCTATTAGAAGAGTATTGGTACTGACCCCTTAGTGCGGGAGTCCAACTTGCTTTAACCGGATTTTTAAGTTTTCAGTCTCAATATTAAATCGAGTTCTTCGGTGAAATCTGTAAAATTATGTTTTTCTTGTCTGTGAAACTCAATTTCGGCTTCCACGTTGAACTTTCTGAACGGTATACGAAACTAATTAAGTATTAACAAGATATGCTTCATCTTGGAAATATTAATATTCTGAGATATTCTGGATTCATATGTGTGGGTGGTCAAAGGATACAAACTCTGAACACGGTTTTAATGGAATTACTGGTAATTGGATTAGATTGGGCATATTTCATAATAATCTTCTTCTTCACTGGCCTTTATTCCACTCACAGTGAGGTCGGCGCAACATACTTTTAACACATGTTACAGAAAGATTTGGCTTGTACTTTTTACGACCGACCGTCTGACTGACCTCACGGTTTTGCAGCCTAAATAGCTGCAACTAAAACAATGAGGCGATATGTCTCTAATTTCAAATATTCAAATATATACCTATTCTCTGTATACCGAGACAGGGTGGCGCAGTTGTAATGTTATAATGATAGCTAACGCTGAGATCTCGGATTCGATCCCCGGGTCGGGTAAAGTGGTATTGGGTTTTTCTATTACGAAATGCTCCGAAGTCTGAAATTTGTGCCCGGTATGGCGATAGGCTCGCCCTCTATCACATCATGGGACGGAGATACGCTCAGCGAAATGTGGATGTACTTACTGGTTATACCTCTGCCTACCCCTTCGGGGATTACAGGCGTAAGTGCGTATGTATATACCTATTCTCTGCCTACACAACCTTACTCAGAAAAGACGTGGAATTAAACGCGTATATAAACAACAACTTTGTAGCGATGAATATGACGTCACAGCGATAAAGTCAGCGCAAATATACCCTTCCAAACATGAAGGTTTCACGTAAAATAAATATTGTGCCCGAGTGCCTTCTACGGCTTAATTAAATACAACGTTGTTACGTGTTTGTTTCCACTCGAAGCTAGCGAAAGGTGATGCCTGCGACAATAGTCGTTTGCAGTTTGTTTTTCTCAAGACACTCCGAGTGCTGTTAATAGTTTATCTTTCGGAATTACTCACAATAGAGAAGGTGGAAAACTTGTTTTTAAAAGCACTTGTGTTTTAACCGACTTCAAAAAGATCTCAATTCGTTTGTAGAAACACATTTTGAGTGGTAGAGCCACGCTGTAGACACTTTTGTGTACAGCATGAATCTCGTCTGGATCGTTACCACTGTCTCACAGAAAACCGGCGTAAAGTAGCAGCTTGCTGCTGCATTTCGTATGGTGAGTGGGATATCCGGAGGCACAAACCCCCTCCTCTTCCCAATCCCTTTCCTTTAAGGTCGGCAACGCGCGCATAATTCTTTTAGTATTGTGGGTGTACATGGGCGGTGGAGATCACTTACCATCAGGTGACCCACTTGCTCGTTTGCCGGCCTATGCTATAAGAAAACATATTTTGATGATTCACAGTTGTAATGCGTATGCGTTACGACTGAGTCTGATGCTGAGGTCTCGGGTTCGACCCCAAGGTCGGGTAAAAATGATATTGGTTTTTCTATTACGAAATGCTCAGTATCAGCCCGGAGTCTGGAATTATGCCCGGTATGGCGATAGACTCGCTTCCTATCACATGGGACGGAGATACGCTCGGCAACAAACATGTGGGTGTACTGTTACACATCTGTTTACCCCTTCGGAGATTACAGGCGTGAGTGCATATTAATATTTTGATGATTTTTCTTGTATTTCACAGGGTTTACCTCGAGGGTGATCTGATAATATTGTAAACTAAAAGTTGGAATAGCAAATAAAAACCACTTAAAATGCTATTAACCGTGCCTAGGTCACGCGAAACCTCCACTCCGATAGTTTTTGTATAGGGCAAATCCTCAGTCATTGACGCGACAACTTTAAAATAGTGATTTCTTAGGTTTACGCGAATATTACACATTGAAATAAAACTAGTTTATACGGATTTTATCGAGAGACTCCCCCGTGACCACGAAGGCTGAAAAGCTTTCGAAACGTCGGTACTAAAATAAAAATTAAACCGCGATAAAATCCGTATAAACTAGTTTTATTTCAACTTTAAAATATTTATTTTTCGCAGTCTATTCTATATCCTATAGACTATATTTATGTCGTGATTTCTTAGATTTACGCGAATATTATACATTGAAATAGAACTAGTTTATACGGATTTTGAAATAAAAATTAAACCGCGATAAAATCCGTATAAACTAGTTTTATTTCAACTATATTTATGTTTTTTGTTTTTTTTTATTAGCTTGAATGATGAGACGAGCAGGTTGCTCGCCTGATGGTAAGCACCACGTCTGCTTATAAACAGAAGCAACGCCACACAGAATTTTAAATAACAAAGCACTGCATGATACTGAACTGCGCTCGTCACCCCGATAAATAAGGTGTTAAGTCTCATATTGCCCAGTAACTTCACTGGCTTGAATGTCCTTCAAACCGGAACACAACAGTGCTTACAGACTGTTGCTTGGCGGCAGAAATAGACAAAGCAGTGGTACCAACCCAGACGGCCTCTCGCAAATGAGGGACCTACGACCTTGTAAAATGTCTAATGGTTAGTGACCAACCTAGTGTGAAAATCCGTTGTCAGTTGATAACAGCTAGGACCGTGTTTTTACATGCCCTCTGAAGCATGGAGAGCCTTAGTTGAAATACCTCTAAGCGGTCACCCATCCATAGATTGAACGACCCAAGTGTTGCTTAACTCGCTAATCGTTTAATGATTAGTGAGGATATGAGCGTCTTTTTCTTGATAATTTTTACCATAAAAAAATATCATATTTTAGTTTTGAATTTATAAAATCACCTAAGTAAATTACAAGATACATGGTACCTTCAAAGCAATCAACGTTTATAAAATTGCCTTATTCCATCGCTACGTGCTTTCTTCATGTGATTTTTTTCAATAAAAACGTCAAGATTTCAATTACATTTTCAAACACAATGAAGACATTTTCGCCTGTCAGTTCTGTCAAGTGTGAGTGACGTAGGTCGGTGTCAAAACGGTGTTTGACTCTGAATAAAATGGGGATCAAGAGTCGAGACGCGTGGACCCCTTGGGACTGTAATTTCATTTCTCATTAATTTTTTCAACCTCTTTTCTATAAATTACAAGGTGTTCGAGGTGTTGGAAAAAAATGAGGATTCAAGATTTTTCTAATTAGTACATGTCAGTCAGTACCGTTAAATACGAGTTGATGCCTTGATGGTCCCAATTAGAAATAGATTTAAATTGTTCAATTCATTCTTGCACGTCTTGCCACGTCTATGGGTTTGTGTAGAGGCAAAGACTGTGTTCGCCTGTCACTATTGTTTTTACATGTCCTATGGCCGTTCCCAATATCTGTCACAAAATGATGATCTGCCATACAACATTGTCATACATTTTGAATGGAAAATCAAAACAACTATCGACTGACGCATCACTGTCACACAAATTAAAATAACATAAGACAAGCTGACGAACCGAGTTATCTAAACCCGATAGCAGATAGCTTAGCGGGAAGTGGTACAGACTGTCGAGGTGAAAGTCGCAGGTTCAAAACCAGCCCCAAGAGCATGCACCTCTGACTTTTCTACATTACTTACATACGCACTCACGCCTGTAATCCCCGAAGGGGTAGGCAGAGGTGTAACCAGTACACCCACATTTCGCCGAGCGTATCTCCGTCCCACGATGTGATAGGGGGCGAGCCTATCGCCATACCGGGCACAAATTCCAGACTCCGGACTGAGCATTTTCGTAATAGAAAAACCCAATACCAATTTGCCCGACCCGAGGCATCGAACCCGAGACCTCAGCGTTGGCCTCAATCGTAACGCGTACGCATTACAACTGCGCCACCGAGGCATTCAGTTTTCTACATTACGTGTGTATTAATTATTAATTGTCACTTGCTTTAACGGTGACGGAACCATAGTAAGGAATCCTGCATACCTGAGAAGTTCTCCATAAGAATCCAGAAGGTATGTGAAGTTTACAAACCAGCATTAGGCCAGCGTGGTGGAATAAGGCCTAACCCCGCTCATTCATTACAGGAGGCCCGTGCCCAGCAATGGGACGTGTATAATACAGGGCTAGTATTATAATTTCTAAACTATTTGCGAATTCGACCTATTTATAACATACACACCCATCTACACCCTTGTTTAGAAGTTGAACTTCTTTCAGAATTTCCTCGTTCAAACATAGAATTTTCAGAAATTTTAGCAGAAGCAATCACCGTATTTGCCAGGTAATGCAATGGAAAATAACGTTTCATACACCGATCGTTAGTTGTTAGGTGCATTGAGATTGGCTGTGACCTAAATATATCGAACTACGTTTTATCTGCTATTTGCTTCCTACGAAAATACAAAACATGTTGTGTATGACGGGAAACTCTGAAATATCAGTTGTTTCAAATAGAAATTCATAGGATAATGATGATGAAAAATATGTGATCTACCAAAATTATACCATCAATTTAATTCAAGTCTATATTTTTTCATATAATTAATACACCCAACAGTCACCCACGTCGATCCCACACCAGGCCGAAAACAAATATTTGTGGATAACAAAAACGTTTGTCTTAGTGCGTGGATCGAACCCGCGGCCTCTCTCTTTACAGCCAGCTACTTGCACGCTACGACACGAAAGCTGTCATATATACAAGAGGCCGCAAAACGAGCAACAGACAGAAGTGTAACCAGTAAACCCACATTACACAGAGCGTATCTCCGTCCCATGATGTGATAGAAGGCGAGCATATCGCCATACCGTGCACAATTCCAGACTCCGAGCTGATACTGAGCATATCGTAATAGAAAAACCCAATATAACTTTCACCCGACCCGGGGATCGAACCCGAGACCTCAGCGTCAGACTCAGTCGTAACGCGTACGTATTACAACAGCGCCACTAAGGCAGTAACTTACTATTACTTATAGGCATTTACTATTAGGTGAAGTGTAATTACAGCCAGCAAATTTGCCAGGATAAAAATATAAAAATCTCGTTATATTTTGTCCCTCGCACAAAGAACATTACAGCAATCCGATAAGTATCAATGTGATAACAGTAGTTCTAACTTTCAGGTTCATTCTAAGTTAGAATTTCTAACGCACTCAACTCTTTGCGGTTATTCGCAAAGTTAACCTGACCGGACTTGAATTTCAATGTAAGCAGAGTGCTCATGGCAATAACTGTACACTGTGCTACCGGATTATAGACAAATCTTTTTAACTGCAAAAGTTACTAAGTCTTCGGGTGAAGTAAAAGCTATTTTAATACCCGTTAGTGGCTGATGGATGGTGGGTTTAAAGCCTTACAGCCAGTTTCGTCACGAAAGGGCTGATTCACTTGGGAAGGTACCTCTGTGTCAACAAGTGAAGACCACTTTGGTGTTGCGATTATTTTAGCTAAACGAAGGCACTAATTCGTGGCACTAAACTCACTATATTTTCTTTATTAACTTGATTGGCGAAACGATTTACTGCATACTCACTAACTCAATAAACCTTATGGCACTTTATATCTATTGCGTGGACTTCGATGCCTGCTTGTTCTACTCGACTTGATAGCATGGCAGCGACGCCAAAACAGTATATCGCAGCCGGACACTTCGTGATATGAAACGCTGTTTATAGGCCGTGGTGATACCTTCAGGATGTTTTATCCTAACGAGACGAGCAGGTCGCTCGCCTAAAAGTAATCGTCATACTTGCCAGATGATAAGCATCACACTTGTCCTTACACAGAAGCAAAACCACTCAAAACTTTAATTCAAAAAGTACTCCATGGCATTGCACTGACTTCCTAACTCTAAGACTTAAGATATTAAGTAATAATCAGTTCATAATGCCCATGGGATATCATTGGCTTCAATATCCTTTAAACTGAAACAAAACAAGGCTTATACAGTTGGCGGCAGAAATAGACAAAACAGTAGTACTCTGATAGTCTTTCACACATGATATGAAAATGAAAATGAAATGAAAATATTTTATTAAATCCATAAAATGATATACTCGTAAATCATTTAAATTCAGTCAAATTTAAACTCTACCGCCAGTTCGGATTTCTGTTTCGTTAAAGAAGAACGGACAAGAAACTCTAACGTTGCTCTTTTTTTAAATTCTTTTACAATATTTGCACTACGATAATTCAATTAATTTTTAATAGAGTTAGAACAGCTCAACTTATGCCAATGAGCAACATTATATAATGAAATTATAATGAATATTGAGCATGATCCTCATGAGTACGATGAATAAATTAATACTGCGAAGATGACTATAAAATAAGATGAGATATCTAATGTGTTATATAACTAGCAAAACAGTCTCAGCAGACCAGTCCACACAAGCAGCACCCGTTCACGATAGAAGCTACTACCTAATGAATATCACACATTTGCTCAGCAGCCACTCATCTGCTATTACAATAGCCTATTTGATTACAGCTGGTCATAACTGCAGTGCGATATCTTCAAAAATATACCGACAATGCGACATTTTGCCTCAACGCGTTATTGGGAGCAATATTTTATTCAACGGTTCGCGCGTGATAAGATTTATGCCATCCTTAGGGAAGCTTGCATTTCTGCGGATTAAAATTGCCATAGAATCATAAATCTAAGATAAGTACTGTCTACCCACTAAGTTTGCACATTTAGTCGTTATAAAGTGCAAGAGTAATAAACGTTTAAAACTCACGCTTTTTTATTATGTTTTATTTTCATAACAGAGGCTGGCAGACGACCAAGTGGGTCACGTCATGGTAAGCGAGCCCTATCGCCCATGAATATCTTTAATACCTAAGGAATCATGGATGCGCTGCCGACCGTTGGAAAGGGGTTATTGAGGAATTGGAAGGGAGAGGGGGATTTGGGCCTCCGGATATCGGCTATTGGCAAAGTGAGTACGTTACAGCTGACGATAATAAAGTAATTATAGTACAATCGAAGAATAGTATCTACTATCGGCAGCCTCCATGGCGCAGTAGCCGGCTGCGAAGCGTGAGGTCGAAGGTTCGATTCCCGCACCGAGACCAATTTTTGTGTAACCCACAAATTTTGTTTAGGGTCTGGGTGTTGTGGGACCCCAAGTCCCTCGTAGTTCTCGATACCCACGATACAAGTTAACCTAGTGTGTGACTGTTGGGTGTATAAAAAAAACTATAGACATTTACAAGATGGTAGGTCCCTCGTATGCGAGAGACCGTCTGGGTTGATACCAGTACTACTGCTTTGTCTATTTCTGCCGCAGTGTATAAGCACTGTTGTATTCCGGTTTGAAGGACATTGAAGCCAATGAGATTACTGGGCATTATGAGAGTTAACATCTTATATCTCGGAGTGAAGAGAGCAGTCCAACGCCATGCAGTGCTTTATTCTTCTAGCGAGACGTTTACCATCAGGCAAGCCAAGGCAAGACCTGCTCGTTCAAACTAATAAAAAAGGAGGATATTAAAGTTTTTTTTATGGCATAGGTTGGATACGAACAAGTTGGTCACCTGATGGTAAGTGATCACCACCGCCCATATACGCCCACAATATAACAGAATCATGGGCGCGTTGCCGATCTTAAAGGAAAGGGATAAATTAAGGGATTGAGAAGGGGAGGGGGATTTGGGCCTCCGGATATGTCACTCAAACTCCGTACGAAATGCAGCAGGGAAGCTGCTACTTTACATCGGTCTTCTGTGAGACAGTGGTAACGACCTGACCAGCCAGCCCATTCATGCTGTAGACAAAAGTGTCTACAGCATGAACAGTTCTACCTCTCAAAAACGAATTGTCATCACATCCTTTTGATCACGTGCATGGCTATATGAACTATCTATATAGGATTCCTTTGCCTTCTTTTACGGGAAAAATTACAATAAAGTTATGCAAATTAGAGTTGATTATATTTATTTCAAATGCTCGAATTCCGAACACAGGCAATACTAGTTTCTATTATTCTTCCACAGATAACTGTACATAAGATTACTAGTCAATAACAAAAACACTTCAAAAGCCCTTCTGATACAACTAACCCAAAAGAAGTAAATGAATTCCAAACTACACTAAAAAAGTTCTGACAAGTTCCGACTAAGAAAACGTCGGGGAAATATTGGTGAGTACCAAAGGTCCAAATAACAAGTAAAGTCACGAGTCACGACTGACCGACATGGAAACTATCCTGCAGAGCCCTGTGGCTATTAAATTAATGATAATGTAGCAGGACTCGGTGAACTGTTGCCGTTATTTGCACGTGTTTCGGACCGGGTGGGCACGTGCTCGGAATTGAAGCGGAGCGGAGAGCGATCTTAATACCGCCCATACAAATATTGGTTATAAAACATGGTGACGTGTTTGGACATTTTTAACTCCTGATAAAAAGGAGAGATGGTATAATTTGACAGCTTCCCTGGCGCAGTGGGTGAGTAGCCAGCTGCGAAGCGTGAGGCCGTGGGTTCGATTCCCACACCGTGACAAATGTTTGTCTAATCCACAAGTCCCTCGTAGTTCCCTGATATCCACGATACAGGTTAACCTAATGTGGGGTCGGGACTATGTGTGTGACTGGTGGGTGTATTTATAAAAAAAAAATACCTCTTTAGCAGTGAGACTCGTAGCTCAGTGAGTATGCACTGTTGAGACGACAGGCGCAGGTTCGAAACCAGCCCCGAGAGAATGCAGCTCTGACTTTTCTAAGTTACGTGTGTATTCATTGTTAATTATCACTTGCTTTAACGGTGCAGGAGAATCGTGAGGAAACCTGCATACCTGAAAAGTTCTACATAATAATTTCGAAGGTATGTGAAGTCTGCCAACCCGCATTAGGGCAGTGTGGTGGACTAAGGCCTAACCCCTCTCGATCCAAACAAGACTTTATGCATGGTTGTGAGTAGTGTCTTCATCATTCAATTTTACAAAAAAATATTATAAATACTACAAAATATATTCCTTTCGCTGAGTAACAGATGATTCTCGCTTGAATATTCTAAGTTCCTATTCATTTTTAACCGACGAACAAAACGGGGAGTTTCTTAATAATACGCGTATATCTTTTATATGTAAAACCACGCATAACTCTGCCGAATGTAAAGCAAGTTGGATGTTTTTTTTATTCGGAAGAGCTAATTAGCTCAAAGTGGATCTGATTAAAATTTCAAGAAGAAATTACACCTTTGGTTTAATCGGTGGGGGGATAAAAAAACATTTATGCATCAATTTTGATGATTCTTTCACTAAAAATAGTGCAATAAATCGAATCGGTGCTTTCTACTTATATTGACCATTAAATTGAAATAGCGCGGATTCAAAAGTGCTTATTTTTGTTAGCTTTTAGTTTTTAGAATCAGTTTTATTTTTGTGGAGATAAAGTTCAAATAAGCTATAAATGCGGGCTGTTATTCATCTGACTCAAAGATTTATGTTAAAACTAATTTTAAATAAACCACTTTTAAGTACACTTTATCTCACCAAACAGTAAATGTGTCTAATCGAGGACTTTAAAAACCCATTTTTTATTTCTTTTATCAGTGGCGCAGTTGTAATGCGTACGCGTTACAATTGAGGCTAACGCTGAGGTCTCGGGTTCGATCCCCAGGTCGGGTAAAGTGGTATTGGGTTTTTCTATTACGAGATTCTCAGTATCAGCCCGGAGTCTGGAATTTGTGCCCGGTATGGCGATAGGCTCGCCCTCTATCACATCGTAGGACGGAGATACGCTCGGCGAAATGTGGGTGTACTAGTTACACCTCTGCCTACCCCTTCGGGGATTACAGGCGTGAGTGCGTATGTATGTATTATTTTTATAAGCTATTGTAAATACTAACATCTTATGGGCTATGCCTGAAATAAAAATTATTATTATTATTATTTGACTGCGCTTGTCACCCCGAGACATAAGATGTTAAGTCTCATATCCATTCATTTGACTGGCTTCAATGTCGTTCAAACCGAAACACAACATTGCTTTCACACTGTTGCTTGCCGGCAGAAATAGACAAAGCGGTGGTATCAACCCAGACGGCCTCTCGCATACGAGAGACCTAAACTGTACAAATTACCATTAAATAAGTATCTTCATACATTAATAACAGCACTAAAACCGCAGCCCATGGGCACAATATAAACCTCAGTTGATTCACGAGGTGGCTACGTGACGTCATGATCCCACTCTGTGTACACCAATCCAGTTGATTCCGCCGCATTAAGCACAAATTGGAATTTTAAATGTGTTTTTGGCTACAGACGATCATAGTTACATTGAAATGTATGTCCATGAAGTACTGGGTACAAATGTCAGGTGGAGTAATCACAATTTGTGTTTGAGTTTTCGATTCTAAAAAGAAAACACGAGTTGCCGAGGATTGGTGTCTGTGCCCGGTATGGCCCCTATCACATCTTGGAACGGAAATAAGCTCGGAATCTCAGCCTACCTTTTTCTTTAACGCCTTTAGATGTTTGGCACACAGGTAAACCATGCATGGCCTCGATGAGACTAGTTTTTATGCCAGGAAAAGAACTTCACGGGCGGATCCACGAGCACGGATTTTTATGATTTAGTAACATATTGATTTTAAATTTAGAATGCAACAAACTGGTAACTTGAAATAGATGGTGTAACCCTTTTAGTCCTGCTATAGATCATAGAGCAATCACATACTCTATGGCCTATGGCATGGACCACAACTTCCCGCCTTTTTGTATGTTTTTAAATTAAGAACGACATATCATAAGAAATCTTGTACAACTTCGCTATATAATTTGTACCTTTAATAAAAATAGTATTGTTTTTGTATAATTTAATTATTATTACAATATCCTTCTAAAATTACTATTGATTATAATAATGTGGAAATTGATTAAGTAATTAATGTACTTGTACTCACCTTGGACTCGCAGCACCGCCGTTTTCAGGGATACTCCGTGAGTTTTGGTGGTCACAGGAGCTGGGTGCTGCCAAGGAATCTTCAAACTCACTACACACAAACACTAACTTCTATATGAGAAAGTCAAGGGTCACGGCGCGCATGCGTATTGCGTATAATGAGATGGTTCGAATTTAAATATTAAACTGTGAAGGTGGTAGCACTTGTCACTGTTATTACTGAGTTCGGTTTTATGATGTATTCTTCCATACTTAAGCAAAGACTTTAATGTATACTACTAGACAAGCTGGGCGATACATAGAAATTGTACCACTAAGTTGCGGTCAATTGACCATAACTCAATATTACCATCTCGCTTACTCTCAACTAGAACCCCCATCGCGCTCCCTGTTTGTGTGCTGTCAAACACCCGCGTTATGTGACGCAATTTTACTTCTAAACAGCCCGTCTAGTAGTATACATTAAAGTCCTTGTACTTAAGGTAGAAAAAAATATTAATTATTAATTTGGCCTTTGTACTAACATATTACAAAGTAAAAGTACAGAACATATCACAATATTCACAAATAGAATCCTCCCGGATCTTAGAAACCACGTACTGCAATTTTAACCCGGAGAAATAACCATATATTATGATATAAAAATACTAAGAAATTTTGCTACCGTTGCAGCGTTGCTCTAAGACACTGAAGGTAGATAATAAAATAAACATATTTTACCTACATTGGCCCGATCATAGTATTACCCACATCATGAAGTGTTTTTTTTTAAGCGGAAGACGGCAAATGTTTCATCCTTTTCCTTTAAGGTCAGCAACGCGTCGTAGTATGAATGTTCATTAGCGAAGATCACTTACCATCAGGTGACTCAATTGCTCGTTTGATGAACAATACTCTAAGAAATGCTCCAACATAATCTAAAATTCCATAAATATAAAACCGGGAACCAATAACAGTTATAGATTGAAATAGTTGACTAACCATTATGAAAATTCTTTGAAAAATGTCTGATGCATTTTCTTTGTAAACATTCGCTTCCAAAGTTACTGAATGCAGTCGCCTGGTAGGAACTTTACGTGTGGAATGCAATTTCCTTTTGGATTCAATTACACACATAGTGGACGATTCGACATTTTGTTCGTTCTATTATTGCATCGCATTTGCATTATTATGTCTCTGTTGCGGCGTCTTGTATGAGATTTGATTGCGTTGACCGTCTCTTCTCTTGATTTTATATCCTCTTTAAATATAGTAGTGGAATTGTTACGGGAAATGGCTATTGCATGCTTTGTTGAGGCGTCTTTGTATCGTGTTTTCGGAAGGTCTAAGGATTTATTAGTTAGCTCGCGTACTTATTAGTTAGCCCACGTACTTGTGCAAACAAGTGTCCGATAGGCATATAATATGGTGGCAAGTAATAAATTATATTATTATACTAAGTGGTAGGGATCTCAGTTGGTTAAGTCGTTACTATCTATACAATTACAGACGGTCCAACAAATTTTTAAAAAGTATTTTACCTAAAATTAAAACCTACTCAATAAAACTAAAAATATGAAACAAAGTAATTTTGGGTCGGTGTTAATGTAGTTTAATAGTCATACTTGTTCAATTTTATTTTTAAGTTATTAATTATTTAGTTTAAAAGTTTTTAATTTACCATTTTTTTTTAGTGAAAGAATTATCAAAATCGGTGCATAAATCAGTGCATGAAGGTTTTAGTCTATCATCCTCGATTTCACCACCTTAGGGGTAGATGTATTCATTGAAATTGTAATTCTTAAATGTTACCACCATAAATAGAATACAAAAAGAATCATCCAAATCGATCATCATTTAACGGAGTTATACAGTCGAGTACAGAACCTTAATTTTTTTGAGCTGGTTAAAAATCACCATACGTCAAGAATACTGCAAAATCGTGCGTACCGAAAACCCCATAAAATTTTATCACTCACATGCTTATGGGTCGAAAAAGCCCGCGCTCTTCAAATTTTGCCCCGATCGTCTGAGGGCGTCCACGCTTCCCGGACGTGATCTCCACTCGAGAATTCGATTTGAAAACCTATCAGTTTTACGAGCGATGTGATCAGCCGTGAGCCGCTTCGGCTTACCGAGTTTGTGGGTTAAAAATAATTTTTCCCTAACCACGTTATTTTGGCTTTGATTAAACTAGCCTTCAGGCAGCTGTGTTAATTTTGGGTTATAGGCGCCCTGATTGCTGGGTTCTTAAAAGATTTTAGGATTTTTGTGAATAAACAGTATGGAAGGTTTTTTGTTTATACTATTTTTGCTTTTATAACATAAGCTGGTAAAGAGCAAATGGGTCACCTGATGGTAAATGATCTCCATTACCCATGTACGTTTACAATACCGCATTACCGACCATAAAAGAAAGGGATAATTAAGGAATTGGGAAGGGGAGGGGATTTGGGCCTCTGAATATCCCACTCACCGTACGAAACGCAGCAGCAAGCTGCTACTTTACGTCGGTTTTCACGGACGGACCCGGACGAGCCGACCCATTCATGCTGTAGACAAAATTGTCTACAATGTAGCTCTACTTCTCGTAAAAGTACTTTTTCAATTATTTAGGGTAAATACTTATGAATTCCTAAAGGACAGTTATATAACGTGGGAACACAGCAGTCAATTTATTTTACCTGCGTACCTTTCCCGACCACGAGGGAGTGGCCGAAGGAAATTCACACAGAAATGTCAACATCTATGAAAGTAAACATTAATTTTCTATGAATTGTACATATTTCGTACCGTCTGGGTATTGTTGCCGAACACAATTTTATTCGTAACCGTTCCCCAGGCGAATGTAGTAAATTATTTTGTAAGTTTCCTAACAGATAAAATGTTAAGCCTCATTTACACGGAAACAGTTTATCGCATGACAGAGGCGAGAATATAACTAAAAAGTGTAATTTAAGAGGCCGGGTCATGTAATTTGAAAACGTGAATCGTCTGTTGACAGCCTCCATGACGCAGAGGGCGAGTAGCCGGCTGCGAAGCCCGTGGGTTCCATTCCCACACAGAGACAAATGTTTATCTGATC
The DNA here is from genome assembly GCA_905332985.1 of Mimas tiliae. NCBI lineage: Eukaryota > Metazoa > Arthropoda > Insecta > Lepidoptera > Sphingidae > Mimas > Mimas tiliae. The sequence goes on from HG995244.1 coordinate 14,918,647, forward strand.
CACAAATATTTGTCTGGCCTGGGTGTTGTGGGCCCACAAGTCCTTCGTAGTTCCTGATACCCACGATACAGGTTAACCTAGTGTGGGATCAGGACTAGGTGTGTGACTGTTTGGTGTATTTATTTATGAATATTACTGCTAACGGATATACATCCAAGCGCAATAAGTATAACATAAGTTGTTGTGTTCCGGGTCCGATTTAGGCAGTACAGTTACAGGCGAATGTGAGACCATCTTATGTCTCGGTATGACGAGCACAGTCAAGTGTGTGCTTTGTAATTCAAAGTTCTGTGTGGTGTTGCTTCTGTTTATGGGCGTTGCGCTTACCATCAGGCGAGTGACATGCTTTTCTCGTCATTCAAACTAATAAAAAGAAAAGCAAAACAGATACAGGCTCGTCGATGACAGTTTTCTGTAATATTCTCGCCAATATCGTACGAGAAGTTATATCCATATAGATAGAGCCTTAAGAATAACCACGGCACCTTTGCGCCTGTATTAATTAATATAACTTCAAATCGATTTGTAAATAGGCAATCAAACTGAAGTTTATTTAATTTAATTTTACACAGTTTGGAAGCGACCGCAGACCTTGGAAGTGCTGTAAAATATTTAGAACAAAATTCATATTGCTCTCGATAGAAGCCAACGTTCATTCATTCGAAGCATGAAAATTTTGCTTTTATTCGCAGCTCTCCCGCGTGTACATCTTTTTCTGGGACAAAATTAACCTATGTACATACACATATTACACAGGTAATGAGCTACTTGGGTGCCAAACATCCAAATCCATTCAGGCGTCAAGGTGTGATTGATTAGTAAGCATCCAAATTCTCAATTTTTCATTTAGGAAGTAAAATATAAGCCTCACGCCTGTATTACCGAAGGGGTAGGCAGATATGCAACTAGTGCACCCACATTTCGTCAAGCGTATCTCCGTCCCATGGGTAATCATGATGTGATAGGGGGCGATCTTATCGCCATACCGCGCACAATTCCAGACTTTGGGCTAATATTGAGGATTTCATAATAGAAAAACTCAATATCACTTTTACCTGACCCGGGCATCGAACCCAAGACCTTAGCATCAGCCTCAATCGTAACGCGTACGCATTACAATTAGGTCACCAAGGCAGTATAAAATCAAATATAGCGTAATAACAATTTTGTAACAAAAATGAGAAAAGATGACCTCGATTGATATAAAACCTTTACTCCCCACCTCAAGGAAAAGTGCGCAATAAACATCCGGGAAACATAACAGGTCAAGATACCGACAAAATTATTTCACTAACACCACACCGACGCACCAATCATAACGGAAAAGGAAATATGTTTTGCACCAACTTCGTTAATCTCTGCATCACCCAAATGTTGACAGGTAGAGAAAGCCTCAGACATAATGGCCGCCTTTATACTATTTTGTATAAAAAGTGTAATAAATAAATGACAATATTAGTAAGAAGCAGCGATATCTCAGCGGAGAGTCGACGGACTGTCGAGTCGAAACCAGTCCCAAGAGCATGCAGCTAAAAGTCAAAGAACAATAAATTGCATAGCTCTTGTTGTATCTAATCACTAAAAAGTTTTATATAAAAATATATATATTGTTAGAACTATTACCCATGAGCACTCTGAATGAACTGAATGCTCCTAGGCACGAATAAGTTCAACTGAGCCAGCGTAACTTCATAGTAATGTCAGTACTCACAGTACTCACAGTACCGCAACACTCACAGTACTGAGCTCCCATTGTAGGTCCTCACACGATCGCCCTTTTCAAGGCAACCTGCGGATACATTATCAGGGCGTAGCCCTCTGGATGTGGATCTCCTCGCGATCCGTGTATAACGGATCGGTCATTGGGATCGTTGATGGTTCTCCTCACACCGGGGGGGTGTGGGAGAACCAAAAACGGTGGTACTAGTCACACTGTGTGTGTGTGTGCCATTCGGAAGGAATGTGCTATGCTGAGGGACGGCCTCGTGATCTCCTTCTTCTCGCCGTTCACGCGATATCAAACCCGACCAGGTGGAACCCGTTGGGGAAGCCCAGCTTAGGCGATCAGCAGCGAACGGCTCGCGAATCATGATCACGAGTGTCCTCAGGCATGTTGTGGTGTTGATGATGTTGTGGCTGTCGCCGCCGCGGTTGCGGCCAGAGTGAGGCGTCCGCGCGCTCAAACATCTTTTTCGCGAGCCTCTGGACAAACTCGTCCAGTGACGAGTAACTGAGCTCCCAATGACGGAGCGCTCTCTTATAAAGCAACTGTCTCCCCACCAGGCGTACAACTTGTTTACTACTTGCACGGCTATTATTTCAATCTACCCGGCATTACATTCTCGGCTACCCTCGAAATAGCCGATAAAGAGGAATGTCTGCCAACTTTTTTTTTTATTGCATATTTTTAAATGACCCAGTGGGTCACCTGATGGTAAGTGATCTCCACCGCCCATGTAAGCCCATAATACCAAAGGAATCATGGGTGCGTTGCCGACCTTAAAGGAAAGGGATAATTAAGGGATTGGGAAGAGGAGGGGTTTTGGGCCTCCGAATATCTCACTCACCGTACGAAACGCAGCAGCAAGCTGCTACTTTACGTCGGTTTTCTGTGAGACAGTGGTAATGATCCGGACGAGCCGACCCATACATGCTGTAGACAAAAGTATCTATAGCGTGGCTCTACCACTCATAAAATTTCAATATTTAACAGGACGCTTGTAATTTCCCCTAACATATACTTATTATCACCCCTAACACGATACCACGTAAATCAAGTTAACTATAAAGCATCCAGCTTGTGTCAGCATGTCGTGGTTCAATCAAATTCTGCTTATTCCGTGAGTCAGCCGCAAATCACATCGTCCGTCCGACCGGCCTTGCACTGAATCAGCTGGAATAAATCCTTCATGCGTGTTCAGCCGTCGCTGTCGAATACGATCTGTGTATTAAATTGTCTGTAGAAGGGATTCAGGTGTTTTAATATCGTTTTTGGTTTCCTTTAACGGTGTGTATTATTTGTGTTTTTTTCGGGAAATAAATGAATACATGGCTGGCAGAAAATGAATGGATATTATTTATTGGCTGGATTTATAGTAATGTTTTAGGAAAACATTAAACTATCTAGGGTTTTTATTATTAAGGTCCGTTTTGAGGTCCGTGATCGAGATAAGAGACCGCTACGCGCGACGAAAGCGGCACATTTTTTTGTTTTTATTGCATAGGCCGACAATCGAGCAAGTGGGTCACCTGATGGTAAGTGATCACCACTGCCCACAATACCGAAAGAGTCATGGGCGCGTTTCCGACCTTAAAGGAAAGGGATTGGGAAGGGGAGGGATTTTGGCCCTCGGATACATCACTCACCCTACGAAACTCAGCAGCAATGTGCTACTTGACGGCGGTTTTCTGTGAGACAGTGGTAACGACCCGGACGAGCCGGCCCATACAGACTGTAGACAAAATTTTCTACAGCGTGGCTCTACCACTCGTGAAAATAGTCATCCGCTTTATTTACAATTGTATATGTACGCTTTGAGCGTTTGACCGTTTCTTTATAATTTTATACAAATTGTATGTGTTGCTCACATTATTCGCAGTATCTCTGTTGCGTACTAAAATAAACCTTGAAATGTTTGAGTATAATATGTGTTAATTAGACAATATATGGATTTTATTATATTATTATATAGTCCGTATCAATCTCCCTTAAAATAGAAATAGGACTGTATTTCCCTAATTATTTTGGATTACAAAGCCATAATTCAAATGCTATAAGTTCCATGAATACATTACACATTATACAAATTGAAAGTAAAGTTAAAGTTGAAGACTGCCTCGGTGGAGCAGTTGTAATGCGTACGCGTTACGATTGAGGCTAACGCTGAGGTCTCGGGTTCGATCCCCGGGTCGGGTAAAGTGGTATTGGGTTTTTCTATTACGAAATGCTCATAATCAGCCCGGAGTCTGGAATTTGTGCCCGGTATGGCGATAGGCTCGCCCCCTATCACATTGTGGGACGGAGATACGCTCGGCGAAATTTGGGTGTACTGGTTACACCTCTGCCTACCTCTTCGGGGATTACAGGCGTGAGTGCGTATGTAGTGCGTATGTAAATTGAAAGTAAAATATGACGGCGCGTCCATAATTTCAGAGCATTCCATAATATAGCCGCCTATTGGTCGAATGATAAATAGAGGTGTATTGATAAATAGGTTAGAACGATACGTATCAACTGACAAACGCCTATTATGAACCGCCAATGTTGAATCACTCATTTGATGGGAGCAATCATAATTTCCCGCATGTTTTAGTCCCCCGTTGGACATAAGCCTCTCCTAAAGCAGTTATTGAACCCGATTCTCGGTTCTTTTTTATCCTGGCTCAGCTAATGACTACGCTACACCTGATGGTAAGTGTAAAGTCTCATAATTTCACTGAATTTAATGTCCTTCAAAATGAAACAACAGTTTTTAATTCATTTTTATTTGCTTGAATGGCGAGACGAGCAGGTCGCTCGCCCAATCTTAAACGTCACGCCTGTCAGTAAACAGAAGCAACGTCACACAGAACTCTGGATTAGAGAACACTACGTGGCACTGAACTGCGCTCGTCATCCCGAGACATAAAATGTTAAGTCTCATAAAGCCCAGTAATTTCACTGGCTTCAATGTCCTTCAAACCGAAACGCAACAGTGCTTACACACTGCTACTTGGTGGCAGAAATAGACAAAGCGGTGGTACTAACCAAAACGGCCTCTCGTATACGAGGGACCTATCTACCTTCTAAACAGTACTTACATACTTCTGTTTAGCAGCAGAAATAGACGAGGAACAAGCGACCTTTTACGTACTTCCACTATACATGTATCCTTGCGTCACACCAAAGTAGCATCCCATAATGATTGTTGTTGTATAATTATTAGTGTTCCAACAATAAACGCCTTTAATTTCGTTAATTCTTTCTATAAGTAATTAAACAAAATTAAATCACATAAACGGATTTCCACTTAAAATAGAAATAATTCAGGACGTCGCGTCGTGACCAGTATTGCACATTACAAGAGACCGGTTCCAAATGTATCGAGAGTGCCATTTACGTTGGAGCCATAGATATATAAACCTACACGACGTCACATTTCGATGTATCTCCATTCATGAAGCTTAGACTCAGTCTGTACCCAAGGCGCGACTTATCACAAGCCGTTACTTATCAACCTGTCAACGTTTTTGTTTCAGAGTGGTAGAGCCACGCTGTAGATAGTTTTGTCTACAGCATGAATGGGCCGGCTCGTCCGGGTTGTTACCACAGTCTCACGAAAACCGGCGTAAAGTAGCAGCTTTCGTACGGTGAGTGAGATATCCTTAATTACTCCTTTCCTTTAAGGTCAGCATGAGTCTTTTGGTATTGTGGGCGTGCATTGGCAGTTGAGATCACTTACCATCAGGTGACCCACCGGCTCATTGAATGTGGTCTACATTTGGTTTTATCTTCGTTGAAAAGTTTTTCAGTTATAATTTAGTTTATGTGGCGTCTTCGGTTTAGTTGTCTATGGTTACAACACTAGGTATTCTCTACTCTACTATTAATTGAACCATCTATTCTGGTTTACGGATGCACTCAATACATTAACTACGCCCCAGACTATTGTGACGTAAGCAACACCGCCGGGTGAGTGTTAAAAATCAGCAAAATTAATTAATATTTGTCGCTAGATTGAACAAAGCTTTTTACAACAATAAAACATAATCAGACAAACTAAAAACCAAAAATTTTATAATTTTCAGACGGTGGTATAGTTGTAGTTTAAAAGTCAATTATTGATACCGCCGACTTAAAATTGTTGACTCATAGCCCTTTAAACGTCCCACTTCTGGGCATTATTATCTCAGCCTGTTGTCGTCCACTGTTGGACGTAAGCCTCCCCAAGTGAGCGCCAACCATCCCGGTCTTGAGCAGCCCGCATCCACCCGCATGCATTCTGGGCATGGGCCCCCTCTATTAAGCGAGAGGGAGTTAGGCCTTAGTTCACCACACTGACCTAGGAATTTATATTATTTTATGTTGTTTGTGTGTTGCTATAAGTTTTATTTAATTTCACCTGATAATGTGTAAATAAATGTAACTGAATTTTAAACCAGTTCCACCCACTGATCGAACTGAGATTTTGCGCACTATGCTGGTGATACTCAGGTAAGTAGACTCAATAGTATACGCTGTAGACAGTTTTGTCTACAGCATGAATGGGCCGGCTTGACCAGATCGTTACCACTGTCTCACAGAAAACCGACGAAAAGTAGCGGTTTATTGCTGCATTTCGTACGGTGAGTGAGATATTCGAAGACCCAAATCCCCTCTCCCTTCCAAATCCCAATCCTTTCCTTAAAAGTCGGCGACATTCATAATATTTGGTATCATGGGTGTTCATTGGCGCCACCATCAGATGACCATTATGGCCTCTGTCCTATTTATTTTCAACAAAATCAGTCCTTAATTGCCGCCAAATTGATGTACATACATAAAAAAGCAAAAAAACTTGCCGTATTAAGAACTTTCTTCTTTTTTGAAGTTAGTTATAGAAATACACCAAAAAGGCGATATACGAAAATTGATTTGTCAAATCAAATTCAGTGGCCACGCTCACAATAATTACGACTCTCTTAAAAAGAGACAAATTAATAGATTTATTTAATTCAATTGGCAAACAATGCTACGCATTCAAGAATGAACAATACCACGTGTTTTGGTTTGCGGTCAATGGAAATCAATAGCTGGCCTTTATATGGGTTAATTGTTTTGTGTTTGATAATACGTTCATTCTAACAGTGAAAATAAAGGGAAGGATAGACATACCAAAGCAGCCTCCATGGCGCAGTCGGCGAGTAGACGGCTGCGAAGCCAGAGGCCGTGGGTTCGATTCCCATAGTGAGACAAATTGTTGTGTGATCCACAAATAATTAACTACTTCGGGTCTGGGTGTTGTGAAACCGCAAGTCCCTCGTAATTCCTGATACCCACGATACAGGTTAACCTAGTGTGGGCTCAGCACTATGTGTGTGACTGTTGGGTGTATTTATTTATTTATTTATTAACATCAAAATTTTCACTATTAAGCTTTTATTTCTGCAAATTCGATAGCATATAACTATAACAACATAAATAGTGGAACAGCGTGGGGGATTATTTGGCTGAGCTGAGGGGCTAGCACGGAAAACTTGCGAAAAGTTATTCGAGCTGTCATCGACAACAATTTCTATGAGATTTTGGTACAGCGCTTCTATCGTACGTAAAAGAAACTAATATATATGGAATATAGACCAATAATATTTAAGGAATTATCTATCGAGCCCTCGATACCTTTACATTACGATTCCGTGCTAGCCCCTCTGGTTCTTTCAAAAGTAAAGTAAGTCGTGACTCTGGGGTGAGTCTCAACAGACTGATAAAAATAAGTTCTAGACTACTTTTTAATACAAAGTTCTGAGTGGTTTTGCTATTGTTTATGCGCAAGCGTGGTGCTTAATAACAGACGAGCTATCTGCTGGTCTCCTCATTCAAAGAACCCAGTATTTTTTTCAACAGGTGTTCATCTCAAAACTGGCACCTGTGCCACATTTTTTATAAAAAAAATGCATAATATAAGTCATTTTAGGAAAAAAATACAAGAAAATTCACCACAGCAGATCCAGCAATCACACTTAAATTAAATCTTCCAAGATTAAGCGAATTCATCGTGGCCAGCGTCGAGCTCTTGTGTTTTATTTAAATTATTTCCTTAATAGATATTTATTTGATGAAACACAACGAAATTCTTACCGTTTGGAGTAATTTAGACATCTTTTTTCTCATTTCCTTTTTGTTCTTGGATCCCCTGTACATGTTATATTTAATGAAACTGTTATTGCTATCAATTGTTTCAGTCTTTCGACTTCAAAATATTCCATATCTGCTTCCAATCGCTCTCTTACTTCTTATAATAATAATATGAGCCCTGAACTATAGTTTTACTGCTGGGCATGGAAGTCTTTTATTTATAAGAATGGTTAGGTCCGCCACGCTGGCCTAATGTGGGTTGAAAGTTGAGGTACTAATGCTTGTGGATCCTAAATAAATATAATATATATATAAAGTCTCAAAATCCCTAAACTGTCAATCTCCATACCAATCCAAACACCCCAATTTTTTTAGCATAGTGGGTGTACATTGTCGGTAGTGATCAATTACCATCAGATGAATCATCTGCTCGTTTGACTATCATCTGCTATAAAAAACAATCCATACACATATATTCTTTCTTTATGTATTCTACATATGGATAAATTTTGTAAATAAATAAGAATAAGGAACCTTACAGGTATTTCAATTGTTGGAATCATAAATTCTTCGAAACATATTTACAATATTCATACTCAGAAAATAAACCATTCTTTATGAAGAATATTTCGCCGATTTGCTTCGAAGAGTTGCTTTGTGTTCCGTTCAAGACCTATTTGCTCATATAAATGCTTTATACATTTAGTTCTTAGACCACCAAACGCAGGTTGGTAAATTTCACATGCTTTTTAATTTCTCATACATTATTTTCAGGTATGCAGGTTTCCACATCTTATGCAAGTCAGAGGTGTGTGTCCTGGAAGCTGGGATCGAACCCGCAACTTCTGTCTCAATAGTCGGTTGCCCTCCAATCTAGGCTATGACCGCTTATGTACTAAAATGAAAATAAAGATATTAACTAGCCATTACGTGTGCAACTGTTGAAAAACGGCCTGTCTCAACTTCTCATGATTAGGAGGTTCAGAACTACAACGCCGGTCTAATGCAGGATTGTGGACGGCAGATCCTCGTCTTTTAGCCAACAGGGTGCACCGCGTGCAAATTAGGTTATGAGACTATCTAACGCCTATACACCTGCCACTGTAACTTTTAAACCAGGGTCTACAGTATTTTGTTGATACAGAGCACTGTAGCTCAGCAATTCTCTGGGATTGCTAAATTGTGTTTGGCTGGCAACGAAATTAATCAAATAGAAAGTTATTGAGGATTTTGAAATGACAAGAAGGTGAGATAAACTTATGTTCTGAAGATGTTAGTAGGACCACATAAAACTTATTGTATAATTAATTATAGTAGAATATCTGAACGTTAGACAAAAGTTCCTAAGTAATATAATTTCTGACAAACTCAATTTGTCCTTTAATTCTTTGAAATAACTAAATGCTGCCCACTTTTTGATCGTATTCATGATTCAGAATTAACCCTGAGGGATCAAAGCACGCCATTATGAATTAAACAAGAGCCTTATTCCCTCACTATGTAAAGATAATAAAGGGCAACCCTCTAGGGCACAGTGAATCTGGCTCTGTTAAATGTACCACTGTAATGTTATCCATCTTAATTGATTGTTCAGTACTTTTGTATTCTTATTTCAATATATTTTTGGGAGTTTACTACACTTACTCAGATTTTATTGCTAGCATATGGGAAACAAGTAATTAGAATAAAATAAATATGTTCTCATTTATTTTTTGCGTGATTACTTCATTTTAGAAACAGTATCAATAAAATCCATAACAATATAATAATAATAAATACACCCAACAGTCACACACATAGTCCTGACCCCACACTAGGTAAACCTGTATCATGGGTATCAGGAAATTCGACCCAGGGTCCCACAACACCTGGGTGTTACTGGGTGTGTGTTACCTGGGTCTGGACCCGAGGCCAATATTTGTGGATTACACCAATATTTTATCTTGGCGTAGGAATTGAATCCACGGCCTCTCGCTTCGCAGTCTGCTACTCACCCACTGCGCCACGGAGCTGTCTAGGATTAGGTATATTAGGATAGGATTTAACCTCCTTAAAAACAACCTAAACAGATGGTTAAGAATAAAAATAAATGAAATGCAACATCGAATCACAATAATACATTAACACGGGCAATAACACGTTGCAGAATATTGTAAATAAGACCAGAGGCTACCTGACCTACCTGCAGAATTGATCATTATCCTCTTAGCGGCTTTCTGTATTCCAAAGGTGTTGCGGTTTCAATGTAAGGTACGCCCAACAGCCAGCTAATGGCTGATTACATCCAGGATATTAGAATTATCAGTAATGTCTATTCATCTACCTTTCAATTCGTAGCTCTTGAGGCCGTTAGTGTTTGTATAGATTTTTCTACCTATCGGTAACCTTTTCTGTAAGACTAAGCTTTGGAACATCAATAGTGGCGCAATCTAGGAAAATCCGATATTCTCTTGCAGACTCTAATTCTTGATGGATAATAGATGGACAGACATACACATCACATACAGAATGTTAGTTTTTATTTAACACTAGCCTTTGCTCGCGGCTCCGCCCGCGTGAACGGCCTTTTCCGGGATAAAAAGTAGCCTATGTCACCCGGGGATAGTGTAGCATCCCAACAGTGAAAGAATTTTTCAAATCGGTTCAGTAGTTTCGGAGCCTATTCAATGCAAACAAGCAAACGTATCAAATCTTTCCTCTTTATAATATTAGTATAGATAAAACTTAAATAACTTTTTAGCGTAGTCAAATGAAGAAGAAATAAAAGCGCCAAAGAAAATTATCTTCAAAGCAGAACAAACCTTAAAAACTATGAAGTGAAATCGGTTGAAGTGTCGTGAAGCAGAAAGAGACCGCCTCGTATTAAAATTTAAAGAGCAACATTAAAAACGCAAGAAGCGGTCCTCTTCATAATGTCAAGATCAATTTCGGCACTGGTTTAATGTTTAAGTATTTTCAAAGATGTCTTGGCAAGTTATTAATAACTCTGTACCTTCTAAAATACTCTACAGTTAGTAAAAAATATATTTCAGCATCAAAATTTGAGCTATGATTTACTACCTTTTGCTCGTAGCTACGCCACGTGGAAGTCTTTTTCTAGGATAAAATATAGTTTTTATCTTAGTTTTTATAGACTATTGGCTTTTCTAGCGACTCCGCTAGTACGAACGCCCTTTTCCGGGATAAAAGTCTATGTTCTAATCCAGGTCATGATCTTCCTCTGTGCCAAATTTCATCCGAACCCGTTCAGTTGTTTAGGCTTGTTTGATTGGGGGAAAAATCAATACCCGAGAGGCAGTACAAAATGCCTTTAAACAGTTTGTTGCCTCTTCTCCAGTCAATTTCTTCTAGAAGTACATTAATAAATTACCACTGCACTGGCAAAGATGCATCGATAGCATGGGTGGTTACATTGATTAATAGAAATAAAAAGATTAAAAAAAGCACTTACTAAAAAGTACCCTTTTCCTACAGAACGGCAACTTCATAGGTAAAAAGCTAATAATACTGAAAACTGAATCGAAATTCGTTCGGCAGTTTTCACTTGAATTGCGTTCAGGTTTAACAAACAGTCCCTCCTGTTTTTTCATAATTATAAACGCGAGGCTAAAGATAATTTAACCAAGTAAGTTCACCGAAATTAATAAAAAAAATATATTCCACGGACGTACATTCTGTAACTTTGTCATTTTTATGAATTTAAACAATATATTGAATAGGAATTCGGCTGGCAATATTTAAATTCCAATTAAAAATTTCTCTGCTAAGCAGTGATAGCTCAGCGGGGAGTGGTATGGACTGTCGAGATGAAAGTCGCAGGTTCGAAACCAGCCCCAAGAGCAATACACCTCTGACTTTTCTAAGTTACGTGTGTATTAATAGTTAATTATCACTTTAACGGTGAAGGAAACATCACGAGGAAATCTGCAGATCTGAGAACTTCTCCATAAGAATTTCGAAGGTATGTGTAGTTTGCTAACCCGCATTAGGCCAGCGTGGTGGACTAAGATCTAACCCCTCTCATTCAGTAGAGGAAACCCGTGCCCAGCAGTGGGACGATATAATACAGAGCTAATAGGTACGGGTAGGTAAATTCTTCGTGTTGGTTAGATACCAACTGCCTCGGTGGCGCAGTTGTAATGCGTATGCGTTACTTCTGAGGCTAACGCTGAGGTCTCGGGTTCGATCCTCGGGTCTGGTAAAAGTGATATTGGGTTTTTCATTTACGAAATACTCAGTATCAACCCGGAGTCTAAAATTGTGCCAGGTATGGTGATAATCTCGCACCCTATCACATCATGAGTCGCAAATTGGCTCAGCGAAATATTTGCACCTCTTCGGGGATTACAGGCGTGTGTGCGTATTGTTAGAAGTTACTTGAGACGAGTATTATGTTATTAATAACAAACGACAATAATCACTTTAACTCATAGTTTATTGGCTACATTTACAATATTACTGCTTTAGTGACCACAACCCCATGTCAGGATTCTCTAGAGACCGTCCTCTGATTATAACTAAGACAACTAGGACCGAATAGTAAACCAGAATAGCTACCGCGTAATGAACACTTGGACTATTGACTGAATATTGATCCTTATGAACTGGAGACTGTCTGACTGACTGTGGGCAAAAGACCTTCAGTTATGGCGACAACCTCTTTTATACCATTTAACTACCCTTACACAACTATATCGCACCATTATTATTCCAGTTTACCCAACGTTGCTTTCTCAGACACCCTCAATATACCAATATTAAGAGAAAACGCTAACATTATGTATGTCAAATTAGTGTAAAAGTCTACTTGGCCATGTGAATTCATCAGTCATTTACCAAAGCCTTGTGTACACAAAGGAAACAAGGTAACTTCGCAAACCGGCACACCCCACTTCAATCACCTATTCACGTTGATTTACAACACTCCGTCAATGGGTTCCAAGGTGCGTACAGTAAACCGCAAACCAAATGTCTTTGTGTGACAGCTCGGTCAGTAATCACCTTGTGGTGCGTCCACTGACCGTAATGTATAGTGTTCTAATCAATGCCAGTTGTAATCAATGGTGTTCTGTCTTGGCAATCATTTTAACCGACTTCAAAAAGGAGGAGGTTCTTAATTCGGCGAGTTTTTTACTTTTTTGTGTATATGCGTCGATATCTCCGCCAATTGTAGACAGATTTTATTAGAAAAATAATAATTCGATAGAGTTTAACTACGATGTGATCTTATATAAATTTAGTTAAGATCTGATTAATAAGGAGTAAAAAAATTCAACTCCTCAACAGACAATTCATTCAATACATTCGCCGCGATTGTATTATTGTATTGGAATTTACATGCCATATGTAGTTACCACTAAGAGTTTAAAATAAACCCTTTTGAAAAATATAAAACTGAAATATCAAAAATAACAATTTCTATAGGTTTATTCATCTATGAAATTTCGGTCATGAAAAATTACTTCGTCGGTGAAATTTATAGGAACGATATTCAAAGTTATCATATGATATTCAAAAATGCACTATCATCAATTTATGACCATTAAATTACCATTGACTTCATTTATTTTATGCACATATTACTATTTTAAATGGAGTAAAAATTTTATACTTGATTCAGCAATATTTTCAGCTTAGCGAGTTGTTTATAGATCCACTAGACTTGAAAAAAGCTTCTCTAAGGGTTTATGTATGTAAATTGGTTGTAAATAACGCTGCATTTAGATATTTTACACTTTTTAACAAAACTTATAGTCACGTCTCTATCCTAGGGGTAAGCAGAGGTGCAACAAGTACATCCACGGTTTGCCGAACTTAATTCCGTCCCATAATGTAATAGGGAGCGAGCCCATCGCTATATCGGATACTAATTCCAATCATCAGGAAATTCATCAGTGATTTTTCCAATTGAAAAACTTAAACAGAAATTGTGATTGACCGACCTGGGATTGAACCCAGGCACCTGCGATCTCTCAGCCTATGTAGGCTGTTAGTAGAGCCCAGTCTAGTGACTAGACCAATAAGCCACTTTATCTGGAGAAAAGTGATAAATATTGTGCCCAGTATGGCGATAGGCTCGCCCCCTATCACATAAGGGACGGAGACACGCTCGGCGAAATGTGGGTGTACTAGTTACACCTCTGCCTACCCCTTCGGGGATTACAGGCGTGAGTGCGTCTGTATGTAACTTAGAAAAGTGAGAGGTGCAAGCTGTTTCCAAACCTGCGACTTTCGTCTCGATAGTCCGCACTAGTCCTCACTGAGTTATAAATGATTTAGCAGATGATCAACTGAAATGGAACCGTGTGATCCCGCTATAACATTCTTGTTCTCGATGTTATTTCAAACACGTCAACTCTGTCAAACATTCCAATTACTCTATGCAATTGGTTTGTTGTAAACAGGGCAGGCGATGCTATCAATCATGTCCAGAGGTGGCCGCTAGTCGATTTCACGCAATGAATCTTCATCGCAGAGGCTGACGTTTACTAATCTGCTTTTAATCTATACAACAGGACATCTGGGCAAACTAAAGGTAAGGAGACGTACTTGAATGTTTTTTAATGGTAATATCATACATACATACGAGAGGTAGAGCCACGCTGTTGACGAGTGGTAAAGCTACCCTGTAGACAATTTTGTCTACAGCATAAATGGGCCGGCTCGTCCGGGTCGTTACAACTGTCTCACAGAGAATACGTAAAGTAGCAGATTGCTGCTGCGTTTCGTACGGTGAGTGAGTGGCACTTGTTTCGCAGTCCCAAAACCCCTCCCCTTCCCAATCCCTTAATTATCCCTTTCCTTTAAGGTCGGCAACGCGCCCATGACTCTTTTGGTATTGTGGGCGTACATGGGTAGTGTTGATCACTTCCTAACAGGTGACCCACTTGCTCGTTTGTCGGTCTATGCAATAAAAAAACATATATACGCCTGTATTACCCGAAGGGATATGCAGAATTGTAACCAGTAAGCCCATATTTCGCCGAGCTCATTCCCATGATGTGATAGGGGGCGTGCCTATCGTCATAACGGGCACAAGTCCAAACTCCGGATTGATAGTAAGCATGTCATGATAGAAAAACCTAATGTGACTTACCCGACCGGGGGATTGAACCCTAAACCTCAGCACAGCAGTCATACCGCGTACGCATTACAACTGCGTCACCGAGGTAGTCGTAGTTTTTATGATGGCAATATTAATACATTGACCCAGATAGGTAGTTTAGAGCAGAGGCCATGGTTGAAACTAATCGGAGTTGAAGGTCTCAAGGTGCTTGTAATCGCAATATTAGCATACCACTACGGTCGCTACAGCGTACTATATCTCAGGAGAAATATAAAACTCAATATTTTTTTATGAACATGTGTGATGCAACCAATGAATTACGCGGTGACAGAAGTGTTTGAATATCGTGCTTTTTATGGTTATTTACCACTCAGATAATTATAAAACAGTTTTTCTGACGCATAAATGGTAAAGTTTAACTAATTGTAATAACAGCTCTGTATGATACTCTCCCACTGCTGGGCACGGGCCTCCTCTTCGAATGAGAGGGATTTGGCCTTAGTCCACCACGCTGAACTAATGCGGGTTGGCAAGGTATGTGAACCTTCGAAATTTTCATGGAGAATTTTCAAGTTTCTTCACGCTATTACAACCAAAGGTGCATGCTCTTGGGACTGATTTCGAACCTGCAACTTTCATTTCAAGAGTCCATACCACTCCCCGCTGAGCTATCGCTCCAATAAAAGTAAATAAATAAAAAAAAAAAACTACAAAGCCCTTCGTTATTGAAGAGTACCACGTCGTGGTTATTGCTAAATGGCAGCAATAATTTAGACAAGTTAGAAAATCAACATATATTTAATGGTTCTGACAGTAGACTGGGCGCTGATCTGTCAAAATAACAGCAACATACAAAAAATTCTACAAGAGTTTTATTGAACGAGAGTGCCAGTTGAGGGAGGGCGCTACTGGATTCTCAGTGTGCCAAGAATTAAACAATATCTAGATTTTAGGGAATCTTTAACATGAAAAATCATTATAAAAATATGAGTATTTAAACTATTTTAATTATGATATCAATTTTATATTAAAATAAATGTAGTTTTACGTAAAATTCTATAGCGTAGTATGACCATACACAAGGATTTCTGTAAATGATAAACAAATAGGAAAATACATGGGAGCAGCGATAGTTCCTATCGTAAACACCGAACTGATAAACGTAAATTATGACGTTTCACAAGATGGCAACGTTAGTTCCAATTTTAGCCACGTTCATTATAACCCTTGTAGAACTGTACTTTGTTCATTTTATACTTTGACCTACATACTGTCCAGATTTAAATATTGATTAAAGGGAGGCATCGGTTCTCTGCGTCCCTTAATGCCACTCTGTAAAGGACTTGAGAGGTCAAAGGGATAGACAACCCGTAATAAAAGGCCTATGCTGTCAGAATACGTAAGTGTCCTTCATAGATTTGAAACGAAAGTACCTATTAAATATTTGTTTGATAAATATAAGTTTTGTACAATAAGCGTTTATTGTTTAAAAAGCTTTTTCTTACAACTCCACCCGCGTGGACGGCTTCTTCCGGGATAAAAAGTATGTCTTAGCCGGCTCATGGTATATCTATGAGCCAAATTTCAGCCAAAACCGTTCAGCCATTAAGGCTGACTCACAGACCCACAAATATCCTAACTTTTAAAAACATTTTCTTCGTAATATTGTTTTAAGTATTAAATTTTTATTTGGTCGGAAAACCTACAGCTACCATTTACAATATTTATACACGATAAATTAAAAAGGCCATTTACATTTAATTTTCACAAATAATTATTGATGTAATCGGATGTTTCTCTATCTAGTAACATTTAAGGATAGCCATATTGGCCTAATAACACTGTACTTTGTTTGAGAAATTGGTAGATCCTGGATTCAAACCCAAGATCAGGCAATCCCATTTGTGTTTGAGTTAATTCCAAAAATCTCACTTGGGTTGTCTGGAATTAGAATTTGTGACGCATATGAAGCAATTCGCAACTTTAAATCATGGGAGCAAAATATGGTCAGCGAATTGTGTAAGTATGCATTACATCTTTGCCTACTGCTCCGAAGATTCAAGGATGAGCTTATGGCATGTATAAATAAGAACCATTACAACTCAATTAAGAAAACATTTTCAATTTGAAACTTTGTAAGTTTAAACTCACGCAGATACACACGCTCACGCACTCTTGGACGCACGCATGCATGCACGCACGTACGTACGTACGCACACTTATACACACGCATGCACGCACGCACACAAGTGTGAAAGACGCTTCCTATGATTATAATTACAAATGGTTTGGAACAACCCAACTTTCCTTACCTTAGTTGTTTCCGACAACATTTACTGTTAAGTCCAATAACAATGTGTAACTTTATATCAATATTGAATAATAATATCTATAATATCAACTTAGAATTTTGATCAACGACAGAGGAACGGTTGCGTGACCTTAATATCAAGTTATTCAATTTCAAATAACGTTCTGCCAAAATTTGTATTAATAATTTGTTAAAGTCCAGCTTCCTGGCTCTAATTGGAACTGATGTTTAGCAAAACATTTATAAATTTGTTTCTGGAAGTAAATCTAAGGGTATTGGCAAAATCAAATCCTACCAAAAACATATAAAATCCTTTCAATTCTTAAGTTCCTTAAACTATAGCTATGGGAATGGTAAACATTTTTCAATTCAATACAGATAAAACTGTTACGTTCTTTAATATTAAGTTTGTAACTTGGAAGTAGAAATATTATTTTTAAAATAATATTCTTTAGTCAAGTTAACATTACGAGCGGAGCTGCGAGCAAAACTGGTATTTTATATCATAAACATTATATTATTAGTTATATTTCTTTGTAAATTAGATTTCGTCATTTATTTTCAATTTTAGTTCATTTCATTTTCAATTTTAGTTGACTGATCTCGAAAGATAGTCTTGAAGATAATAATCCTTCAAACCATCTTCATTCCAGACTTATTACCACTACGGGTATCAAATTAAATGAAAAAAATAAGTGTCTCAAGTTCCTCTTTTCCGTAAATTTCTATCTTTAAGTTTTAATTGCCTTCCATCGGCACAGCTGAGAAATTAATATCTTTCAAGGGGCTTTAATTTCTGGACATTGTTGGAGGAACGTCGTACAAGTCTCGTCTTGATTTAGAGACGGTGCTACATTAAAGAAACTTTCCGCAATTAGGTATTGTATTTTCACTGTGGAAATGGTCATGGAATTTGTGCATGTGTTTTAAATTATCCTCAATTTTATATAAAAATAATTAATTTAAGATATCTTTTAATCAACTCAATTAGTATTTATTTATCTTAGGAAGGTTTGCAGACTAATACTGTCAATAGGTGATACTTTTGATTATTCTATGCTAATTAGAAATCTTCATAAATAGTAAAATATCTGAAGGTAAGAATTTTACAAGGTGGTAGATCCCTCGAATGCGAGAGGCTGTCTGGGTTGGTACCACCGCTTCGTCTATTTCTGCTGCCAAGCAGCAGTGTGTAAGCATTGTTGTGTTCTGGATTGAAGGACAGTGAAATTACTGGGCTTTATAAGACTTGACATCTTATGTCTCGAGGTGACGAGCGCAGTCCAATACCATACAGTGCTTTGTAATTTAAATTTCTGTGTGGTGTTGCTTCTGTTCATGGGCAGGCGTGACGCTTACCTCTCGTCCCGTCACTCAAGCTAATAAAAAAAAACAGTGGAAGGGAAACGTTTTCAAAAATAAGAAAGATAGTAGTGCTGATGATTATGGATACGATACCACAGAAAAGTCGCGATATAATCTGAATCTACTGGTTTTGTGCCTAACGAGCCTTGGGGAAAGCGATGGCTATTAACTTCGAGCGTCAGCTGATTTTTTTACTAGCGTTACATTGCCATATAAACACATTAAACCAATTATTTCAATAAATAATTGTATTTATCTATCCAAACAGGATGCTGGGTGAAGGATAAAAATAATATTTAGCGATTTTATTTTAATTGTATCATGACCATAATCACTAGCACTACTATCTGCCTGTGTTTTCAGAACCGTACAGCCAGTATTTAAAAAAATATTGAATAATAGTGAAACCAATCGTCTATAAGGCAAGTTTTAATAACATACAATTATGAAATAACTGTGTTGATTATTATCAAGTTCACCTGCACTAAACAACACCGCTTGTAGGTAAATACAAAAGCTTACATGCGACCCCGGGATGGACGGCAGCACGGGTGGTCGGCCTCGTGTCTGCCGTTGACGCCGAGGGCGTCCTTCGGTGTGCGGGGGCTTCTGAGCCTCCCATAAGGAGACGGGCCGCCAGGCGGCACCGCACAGGGGCGGTTCTGGTAGCAATCCTTAGATATAGCTAAGGATACCCCGGGGCCGCTCCACATGCGCCGAAGAAGGCCACCGCGAGGTTTTAGTTGGTATGCCGGTGTAGATTGTATATAGTGTTAGGGACTCGGCCCAGCGGTCGCTCGGATTTAACATCTCTTCCGGGCGGCTTAACGCTGGGTCGTAAGACCGGTGAACCCAACATAACCGTTCCGCCTTCCCCCGGGGCGGGGCGGTAGCAATAATTCGCTTTCCCCGCGACAAAAAAAAAAAAAAAGGTAAATACAAAAGCTGACAGTATTGATACTATCCAATCCATCAATTTACATCACAACAAAAATGACGTTGATTGACTTGGGCCAATGATAATGCCGTTCACTGGATTCATGAATAGCTGCATATTTTGGAGCACTAATGATACTTAGGTCCTCTTTATTGGCATAATTTATGAGCAAACAGTAGCCAACACCAGCCGGAATATAATAAGTTAGATGAGCAGAGCAGATGCACTGCGGCATGTTCAAAATATGGTTATTACCTGGTTCAAGACACAAGCGACATTTAGATGTGTTTTAAATTTTTAATAAATAAGATTGAATAACTAATATCCACTTTTAAAGTTTTTTACTTAATATCTGGTGTACTGTGTAGTGCAGTCTCTTTTTTTTTTATTTATTAGATTGAATGACGAGACGAGCAGGTCGCTCGCCTGTTGGTAAGCGCGACGCCTGCTCATAAACAGAAGCAACGCCACACAGAACTTTAAATAAAGCACTGCATGACACTGGACTGCGCTCGTGACCCCGAGACATAAGGTGTTAAGTCTCATAATGCCCAGTAGTTACACTGGCTTCAATGTCCTTCACACCGGAACACAACAGTGCTTACACACTGTTGCTTGGCGGCAGAAATAGACAAAGCGGTGGTACCAACCCAGCCGGTCTCTCGCAAACGAGGGACCTACCACCTTGTAAAGTCTTTGATAAGTCTATAAAGAACAAGCAATTTTACACTATGTATTTATGTTGGTTTTCTTTATTCAGAAGATGACGCCTTATGACGTCTTATTAAATGTAAAGAAGAAAGACTGATGACTGTACTATAAACAATACAGATATACAATGTTTGTGGAGGATACACACACAAAAAAATCTAGCAATTGAAGGAAGAAAACAAAGGGGTAGCACGTGTTTAAAGTATGGTGCGCCGACCCCACTGCGAGTGGGATAAGGGCAGACTAAAAATACTAATTGATCATATTATATCTAATTAGTAAACAAAAAGGTTAGAGAAATAAAGTAATATGAGCGTCCGGATATCTCACTCATCGTACGAAACGCAACTTCATGTCGCGTCGATTTTCTGTTCTTACAGTCTTCCTGGTACTAATATGGTCAAGCCGGCCTATTCAAACTGTATAAAAAAATACAGGTGTATCCACCACTTACTGAGTCAGCCCATAACTATGACCAATGCAACTCAGTCGAAAGATCGGGAAATAAAGTAATTGGTATTTATACTTTCAAATAGATCCGTTTTAATATTATATTTCTTAAGTCTCTCTCTGCCTTATCAAGTAAGCCTTATACAGAGCCGATGAACTAGTTCTCTATTTTTAACCGACTTCAAAAAAGGACGAGTTTCTCAATTCGGCGCGTTTTTTGCTTTTTTATGTATGTTTATCGATTTATCCGCCAATTGTGGACCGATTTTGTTGTAAAAAATTTCACTCAATAGAGTTTAGCTGCGATGTGGTCCCATATACATTTGGTTATGATCTGATGACGGAGTACGGATTAAAAAAATAAAACTCCTCAACGGACAACAGTACACTCGTCGCGATTGTGTTATTGTATTGGAATTTACATGCTATTGCTGTAACTACCACTAAAATTTGAAGTCGGTTTCTAAGTTTTGTTAAACGTTATGTTATACCTCTGCTTATCTGTTTGGGAATATAGGCATGAGCTTATGTTTTAATAAAGCTGTTTTATGTTCTAATAAAATTAATAAATGTTTAATAAAATTAGTAACAGTAGAAGCACAAGAAGAATAATAGGTCCAAGTCAGTTTCCAAGTACAACGAAAAGATAACCGCAGAACGACCCCTCAAGCGTGTGTCTTCAAGTTACGCCGAAGCAACAATTTCTCGCTGGCTTATTCCAACGTTTTGAGATACGGCCAAACTTTGCCATACGTTCCACGGACCCGCTCTTATTTATAACCCTACTATAGATACTTTTCTGAACGTTTTATTTACGTACAGTTTCTAATTTTGGACATTTCAAGACTCTGCAGAGTAATTACAGAAGCAAATACGTCATGGTATACATTCTTAATAATCGAAAATATATATTGTTCAACGCTTCTTTACCACTTTTGAATAAATGCTACTTACCAAATACAATTTGAGACGTTCAGATATAAAAGACGCACTTGAATACAATTATTATTTAAACATTCTTTCCCGCTTTCGACATAAAACGACAATTTCATAGGACCTGATATTTGTACTCGTAGATCAAACAAACATTTGTTTCGGTACGAGAATGGAACCCGCTGCTTTTCGTTTCGCAGCTGGCTACTCGCAGGCTGCGACATGGAGGCTGTCACCCCTAGATTTGGGTCATTATCAGATATATACATACATACATACGCACTCACGCCTGTAATCCCTGAAGGGATAGGTAGAAGTGTAATACACCCACATTTCACCGAGCATATCTCCGTCCAATGATGTGGTAGGGGGCGAGCCTATCGCCATACCGGGCACAAATTCCAGACTCCGGACTCTGATACAGAGCTTTTCGTAATAGAAAAACCCAATATCACTTTTACCCGACCCGCAGATCGACCCCAGACCTCGGCGTCAGCCTCAGTCGTAACGCGTAACGCCTTCTCGTACCATGGATTTAACAATATTTGGTATTATATGGCGCGACCCGCTGTCTGACCCCCACAACCCACAACGGGAACCAAGTTTCGCTATTACCTCGTCCGTTAATCAGCAGAGCGTACCACGTGCAGGTGAGGTTGACTTTGGGCCTAAGATATTGATGGCCCACTTACACTCCAATACTTTTTGGCCAAATAATCATAATTGAGAAATGGCCCGTTTTTTGATAGGATAAATCTTGCTGCAGCCAAGTCACTCAACAATGGTTGCACTAAAGTAAATGGATATAGCCTAGTGTTGTTTAAATAATGAAATGTCACGTAGCATTTATTTATGGTTGGGTTGCATTCTAAAATGTTCTCGCGTATTCATGACTGACATTTTAATACATTTTGAAGAGCTGCCCAAACTTTCGCCGTCGAAAATGTATTTACGGTAGAATAAACGTGAAATATACGATGCACATGTATTATCTTTTTATAACAATAGACAAGCGAATTAATGGGTCACCTCTAACCGATCATCACCGCGGTTCAGATGTTCAATTTATCATTGTAAATATGAGGATATTTTGGATCTATAGGTTTTCTGCTAAATCTCAAGATTAGAATATTTTAACACCTTTTTATCCTGGCTCAGCAAGTGATTGCACTGGACCTGGTGAATTATGGTGCAGTCGAATGTCGACTGTCAATAGACAGTCGGCAGAATTATGTTGGACTGAAGTTATTGGATATGCACTGACTGACTCCGGAACGTGACTTGTATACACGACACACTATACCGGGTTATTCACCATGTATATACTATGGTATCAGTAAATCGAACCTATAAATTAATAATTTTAGCTCAGAGACAGTACAAAGAAAGAAAGACTTCAGAATTTTTTCTTTTTCTTTATTAGTTTGAATGACGAGACGAGCAGGTCGCTCGATGGTAAGCGCCACGCCTGCCCATAAACAGAAGCAACGCCACACAGAACTTTTTATTACAAAGCACTGCATGACAATGGAATGCGCTCGTCATAGATAGATAGATAGTAACTTTTTATTGTAGACACACAGCAACAAAAACAACAAAACCAGAAAACAGCTTAATAATAAATGTGCCACAAGTGGCGGCCTTATCACTAAAAGTGATCTCTTCCAGGCAACCATTGGATGGAAAGGAATAATATCAATGCAATAGACGGGGTGTACAATAAAGGAGCAATATAAATAAAATACTAATACAATATTACATGCAATTCATTTACAATATGTCATCCCGACACATCAGTTGTTAAGTCTCATAATTCCTAGTAATTTCGCTGGCTTCAATGTCCTTCAAACTGAAACACTGTTGCTTGGCGGCAGAAATAGACAAAACGATGGTAACAACCCAGACGGCATCTCGCATACTTGGGACCTACCTTGTGAAATGCATGCTTTAAACATTTACTTTTCAGTTAAAATTTGTCTAGTTCTCTAGTATGAACATGTAAAAACTTGTACTATTGATTTTATCTCCCAGTTTTACCAATTCTTAAGCTACCTTTTAAGTTAAGTATAGAAAAAGATGAACATTTCGAAATAATATCTCCAGTAAAACTTAATGTTCAGACATTTAAGTAAGAGCCCGTAGGTACTGTATGGGTGCTTTAGTTTTACGACGACAAGTCAATTTTAAGTTCCCGGATTAAACTGTTAGGAAGAGATATCTTGATATCAGTAATCAAAGTAGTTTTTCGATCGGTTTTCAATGTTTTTTTTTTTATAGCAAAGGCCGGCAATCGAGCAAGTGGGTCACCTGATGGTAAGTGATCTTCACCGCCCATGTACACCCACAATACTAAAAGAATTATTGGTGCGCTGCCGACCTAAAAGGAAAGGGATAATTAAGGGATTGGGAAGGGGAGGGGGTTTGGGCCTCCGGATATCTCACTCACCGTACGAAACGCAGCAGCAAGCTACTACTTTACGCCGGTTTTCTGTGAGACAGTGGTAACGACCCGGACGAGCCGGCCCATTCGTGCTGTAGACACAAGTGTATACAGCGTGGCTCTACCACTATTAAAATTCTTATGTTGTTTTGGATATTGAAAATCTGTTAAATAATGTTTCAGTAATCATACATACACACTCACGCCTGTAATCCCCGAAGGGGTAGGCAGAGGTGTAACCAGTATACCCAAATTTTGCCGAGCGTATCACCGTCCCTTATGTGATAGGGGGCGAGCCTATCGCCATACCGGATACAAATTCCAGACTCCGGCCTGATACTGAGCATTTCGTAATAGAAAAACCCAATACCAGTTTACCCGACCCGGGGATCGAACTCGAGACCTCAGCGTTGGCCACAATCGTAACGCGTACGCATTACAACTGCGCCACTGTTTCAGTAATCGTGACGTTATATTACATTAATTAGGATATAAATATAACATTCTAAATTCTTCTCTGAATTAGAAGAACAACGTTGTAATCAATGAAACTGAGATGTCGATACATGGAATTGCATTTAATTCGTCTGGATCTGGCCTTAGTTCCAGTAACTACGGAAGTGTTAGACCTAGTGCGGTTTAATGGATAAATATAATGTGATAGTCAAAATCCTTTATATCTGCAAACCCTACATCCTCTTGGTTCTTAACTGCATGCTTTCTAAACAACAGCCAAAATCTACAGTATAACACATTGACTCGCGGAATTACTCTAAATTTTCTCATTATGTACCAACTCTAGCCAAGTACAGATTAACCGAGGCCGTCTAAAGCAATAGACGGTGTATAAAACCATTTCACCGCTTTATCTCCAAAAGTTACAGTTTAAGTGTGCGCCTAATGGCTATTTATTGATGATAAAACTTTAGCACTCGAATGTTTTGACGAACTGCAAAAAGGTTTTGGTGATAAAATGTTGTTACGGACTTTTACAGAATGTTATTCCTCTGATTGTCGACTTTTAACATTGTTTGATTTATTGCTATATTTACGAACGTAGTATATTTATGATAAAAGTTATAGCTATTCTTTGTATGACAAACTCTTCACGTTACGTCGTGTTTATCTAAAGGCCTGTTTCGGAGACTGCGACGCAAACAGTCGCGCATCGCTGTATCCTATCTTGATCACATACCTAAAAATATACGCATACATACACTCACGCCTGTAATACCCGAAGGCGTACTGCAGAGGTGTAACCAATACACCCACATTTCGCCGAGGTGGAGGAACGCACTTGATATTTTTTTAGGGTTATATCGTATATACTCACGCCCACAGCTGTATTCCCGAAAGTGTAGGCAAAGTGTAACCAGTACTACCACATTTCGCTGAGCTTATTTCCACCCGACGCGATGATGTAATAGAGAGCGAGCCGATCTCCATACCAAACACAATTCCATACTCCAGGTTGATATTGAGCATTTCGTAATAGAAAAACCCAATATCACTTTTATCCGACCCTGGTATGGAACCCAGGACCTCAAAACAGCAGTTGTAGGCAGCCTTACCTTTCACCTCAAAATGTACTTATACAACTATATTCATATCGAATGTGTCGCTGTCGTCGTGTGTCGCTGTCGTCGTGTGTCGCGGTCTCCTATCTCAGTCGCGTACCTTAAAACACGCCTTAAATATTTCTTATTATACCCATACCTCAAATACGTTAGAACTTTTGCTTGCGGAAATATTATTCTTGACTCGAGGTATGCGATTAACCTAAACAAAACTTGCGTATGTCGGATATTACACTATGCTATGCAAGTATGGTATTTCATATTAGGTTCATCATGGCAAGGTATTGCATTTCCAAAACAATACTTACTTGGTATCCTATTAGCTAAATATCAATGAACAATGTCCATATCATTGGAAATTGGAAGGATTAATCACATTTGAAAAGAAAGATAGATAATGCGTTTATTTGCCGTAGGACAATAAAAAGATAGACTTAAATTAAATATTACATACATACATACGCACTCACGCCTGTAATCACCGAAGGGGTAGGCAGAGGTGTAACCAGTACATCCACATTTCGCCGAGCGTATCTCCGTCCCTTATGTGATAGGGGGCGAGCCTATCGCCATACCGGGCGCCAGACTCCGAGCTGATACTGAGCATTTCGTAATAGAAAAACCCAATACCACTTCACCGACCCGGGGATAGAACCCGAGACCTCAGCGTTGGCCTCAATCGTAACGCGTACGCATTACAACTGCGCCACCGAGGCAATTAAATATTACTTCGCACAAAATGGGGGCCAGTTAAGCATTTTACTACGCTGTTAGCCTTGCGCTGGTTTTCAAATATCCCACTCGGTGGCATATCGACTACGGTCATAAGATCGTATATATTTAGTCGATAACCCGTGATTTTAATTTTATGGTCGTAAGGGACATAAACTAATATTCGATAAAATATTTCGATACGAAAGTGTGATAGACCACTATTTTTATATGTTAGATTTATGGGCTCTATACATTCGTGTCCATTATGAAATTACATAGTAAAAAATAGCCCATACATTTTATAATTATCATACCTTTGATACCAGACTTACTAGGTGGCCATTGCTAGAGACCCTCGTGTGCGAGACCGTCTGGGTAGGTACCATCGTCTGCGGCCAAGCAACTATGTGTGAGCACTGTTGTGTTTTGGTTCACAGGACATTGAAACCAGTGAAATTACTGGGCATTATGTGACTGTTATGTCTCGGGGTGCCGAGCACAGTCAGTGTCATGGGGCGCTTTGAAATTCAAAGTTCTGTGTGGTGTTGTTTTTGTTTATGGACAAGCATGAGGCTTATCATCAGGCGAGTGACCAGCTCGTCTCGTCATTCATGCTAATAAAAAAATACCTTATGCACAGATCGCATTTCCGTACGTGTTCTATTTGAGAATCATCCTACATTGCCTTTCACACCTATCCGCAACCTAGTCGGAGCATATCAATAAAATGCTGAAGGTAGTACACGCGTACAATGCTGGCAAATATGCATAAACCCTTAATCCACTAGTCACACTTTAAATATTACAAACTTAATAAAAAGCTGAACTAAATTTGAACCATAAATCTCAGTCCGTTTCCATAAAAAATAACAAATGGTGTACAGAAACATTATGAACCGAGCAATGTGAGCTTGAAGATTTTTTTCCCCATCCTATTCCCTTCTAATTAAATCTCGACATAAGCCCGAGTTTCTGTGAAGTAGGTCGCTGTGTTTAAGCCCTGGGAATGGACTAGATTACTAGAGTTTTACACACAGCGTCTCTAGAGATCTGGCGAGCTGAATTATTCAAGATTCATTAATTACACCATTTTTAGATTGGTTTTGTGAAAATAATTAAGTATTAACACTCGTTTGGTCGGATACATGTATGCACGATTTATCTCTCTATTCTAAAAAAAAGTAACTAGCGCTTTCGTTAGCGTTGTCGTTTTGTTTTGAATCCGGTATGATTCAGGCTCACCTATCATATTATACCGAGTTTACATAGTTCGATTTTAGTTAATCAAATGCTAAACCGCATGCGATTCCAACCGTCTGAATAGAATTTTAAATGAATTAATAAACAAAGAAAAGGAAGAGTAAAGGGGAGGCCTTTGCCCAGCAGTGGGACACAGTGTAGGCTATTAAAAAAAATCAAAACTTATACTTTGAAGTATACTAACTTCGAACTTTATTTCGCAAGTGGTAAAGCCACGCTGTAGACAGATTTTTCTACAGCAAGAATGGGCCTGCTCAACCGGCATTGAAAATCGACGTGAAGCATCAGCTTGCTGTTCTTTATCTTACGGTGAGTGAGATATATCTCTCTCATTTACTGACCTTTATCAATAAAATGTAAAAATAGTTTCATCTATAGTCTATGTCTCTTAAGATACAGGTTGTCCTAGTTTAAGAGGCAGGGTTAATTACATTTGTGTATACAGATTACACCAACAAACCTATCAATTTTACTGTTGATTACTCTACCAAACATGTAAAAATGTTGTTCAATTACATATCTGTATGTTTTTTGATTAATAAATACGCACGCACTCACTCCTGTAATCCCCGAAGGGGTAGGCAGAGGTGTAACTAGTACACCCACATTTCGCCGAGCGTATATCCGTCCCACGATGTGATAGGGGGCGAGCCTATCGCCATACCGGGCACAAATTCCAGACTCCGGGCTCATACTGAGCATTTCATAATAGAAAAACCCAATATCACTTTACCCGACCCGGGGATCGAACCCGAGACCTCAGCGTTGGCCTCAATTGTAACGCGTACGCATTACAACTGCGCCACCGAGGCAGTCATAAATATATTATTATTATTATTATTATCTATAACAATAACTGGAAGTATAGGTAAACAAACGTGATGCATATATGAGTTTTAGACTACGACCTTTTGTTTCAAAACAGTACATTGCCTGCATCGTAACCTTGTAGTGACAGGTAGATGTGAAATGTCTGGTTTACTTTGTTTAATGAAAAGTTTTTAGTAGTCAGCTAACCATGAATTTTTAATTTTACTTAGTAAACTACATTAAGAGATTGGTAGCTAGGGACTCAAATATGCTTGAAAATTCACATATTTTAACGATTGGGTTATTTTCATATTTTTTTATACTGGCTTGGCAAAGTAAGTGACTACGTTGCACCTCGTGGTAAGAAAAGTGCTGTTAAGTCCAAAGTATATATAAGGTGGTATATATAAGGTGGTATATATTGGTACTAGTCCAAATAATAATAATTAATACACCCAACACCACACTAGACTAACCTGTATCGTAGATATGAGGAACTACGAGGACTTGCGTTCCCACAACACCCAGTCCCGAAACAAATATTTATGGATCAGACAAACATTTTAATAATGTTAATGTCTCTCACATTGTGTACCAGTCAGCAGAATTATGCCAAGCTACTGGATATACATATATAACTGCCCGGTGGCGCATTTGTTATGCGTACCCGTTACGATTGAGGCTGACGCTGAGGTCTTGGGTTTGATCTCCGGGTCGATAAGTGATTTTCGGTTTTCTATTTCGAAATGCTCCGTATCAGCCAGAGTCTGAAATTGTGTCTGGTATGGCGATAGGCTCGCCTCCTATAACATCATACGACGGAGATAAGCTTGGCGAAATGCGGGTGTTCTGGTTACACCTCTGCCTACCCCTTCGGGGATTATAGGCGTGAGTGCGTATGTAAATAATAATATGACGGTTTTAAGCAACTCCTGTACATGCACTAATTTACACTATCTTGAGAATTATCACTCAGTAATTGACAATATCTCTAATTAATGAACAATTTGTATAGAATCTAGATAGACCTTGATAAATATAATTAAAGACCGCAAACCTATTATTATGATTTACATTGAAAGGTTAGTGAACTGCATAATAATTGAAAACAAAAACGCAGTTAAAGACCTACAGAATAAATACACATTGAATTCAATATATTTTGTTTATCTTGACATCAGTAATTACTGGACCTTCAAAGATTTTGAAAGCTATTCGGAGTTAGTCACGAGCTGTGTGCACGCAATAATAATTATTATTATCACAATAATTAAATATAAAGCAACAAAATCAGTCAATGGGAGTTCTTATAGAAATAAATATGACTGGGTGACCCGTGAATACTTCGCATCTATAGTGTTCAATTGCGTAATAAAATAAAGTGTTATACCGTCAACAGATGGCAGTGTTAATTTATCAATTTTTTTGGGCAAAACCTATAACTTTAAAACATTTGTCTATTTTAATTCAATAGCATCAAATATAAGATAAAAACGGTTTTGTATCATTCAATTTGATGAAGATTTATGGAAGTTATGGCATACCGAAAAAAACACCTTTGAGAAATAATATAATATAGAGATTAGACAAATACTGATACCAATATAATTATGTATAGGATACACGTACTTACTTATAAAAATACTATATTATAGAGAGAGAGTGAAAGAGGAAAGCAAATGAATAAAAATGCATGATTATAAATTAAAAGGCGGACGGAGGCTATTTGACAGCCTCCATGGCGTGGTGGGCGAGTAGCTGGCTGCGAAGCGAGAGGCCGTGGTTTCGATTCCTGCATCGATACAAATATTGGTTTCGAGTCTGGGTGTTGTAGGACTGCAAGTCCCTCGTAGTTCCGTATACCCACAGTACAGGTTAACCTATTGTGGGATGAGGACTATGTGTGTGACTGTTGGGTGTATTTATTATTATTAAAAATAGTAATCACATCCCACTTACTCTGAACTCCATATTTCATATCTTAGTCACAGACGGTTCTGTGAGAACATTTTCATTTCAACGCTGCTGCTAATGATGTTCTAAATTATCTCGCCCAAAGAAACACTGGGAATAGTTCGTCAAATAACCTTGATATTTCTTAGAGTTTCATTGTTCAAGAAGATTTATCGTGATTTACTTTGAAAGAAGCTGCGACAGATAAAGTAAATAAAAACAAAAATACTAGAGCTTCCAGTAACAATGCAACAGCATTAGTGAAATGCAAGTCTAGACAATACATACAAAATTATTCCTATAACAGTTCTTTAAAATGTAAATCCTGACGGGAATAAGCGAACTGAAAAGGTCAAAATGCCCAACCAAAACGTGGGAAGGAAAATTAAAAATATTTTCGGGCCGCGGGATTCCACTAACGAGCCAGCGGTTCTGGCCTATCTGCATTTTTGTACCAACCAAATTGGATTTACTCGGTTTTCCCGAGTTTTTGACTCGTGCCTTTTTTGTGAGTTTAGCGGTGACGAGTCATTTGGCTATTACATTTTTATCACCTCCAAATAAATGTTCATAAGCGGCTTAGTGTGCCACGTATTTTCAACGTCTGAAGTTGAAAAATTAAGCTCTTTTTGTAAATTTTGATGTTGCGGCAAACAACCGTTTTTGAGAATTCAAGGAAATTGCTGAAACTTGCAATAATTTTAAAATACTGGTAGTAGAGCCATGCTTAAGACAGTTTTATCTACTGCATGAATGGGCCGTCACGGTACCACTGTCTTGCGAAAATTCGGCATGGAGGTGGCAAGCAATTAAATTTATACGGTAACTGCGATATCCGGATCCCAATATCCCCGTCCCTTACTTACTCCTTTCCTTTAAGGTCAACGTATCCTTGAGCCTTATAGTATTGTGGGTGCTTATGGGTGGAGATCACATATAATCAATTGGCCTTTCTCGTTTACCGGCCTCTGCTATAAAAACACGTCCTCCATTATTTCAACCAAAAAAAAACATGCGGGGCAGTCTTTGGGGACTGCCGATAGAAGTGAAAACTAAGTAACTTGTGAATTGTATCGTAGAAATTATTAGCTTATAATATTTGTATATATATATAATGTATACTAATAACGCACCGAGGTATATCTATGTACATATATACACAGTATACATATAGCTCATGGAAAGCGTTCGGTGACGATGACGCGAGTTCCATGATTTTTGTTCAACCAAAAGAAGTTTTCACTTCAAAAATCCATTCCAAAATCTTTCCTCACTATTTCGAAGCCGGAAAGATGAAGCGGTCTTCATTATTGAATACAAAGGTTAACACGGGTAGAGTTTACAGCTCGATGTAAACGCAGATCCAATCTAGATATTAGCTGAGTGGTTTGTATACTGTGGCACAATGGGTAATATTTGCAGATAGTGCGTGGTTTTTAACAAGACAGGGTTGCCAGGTTAAAGTGATTGGTGAATTGATGGGAATCGTGATAGAATAAGGAAATCTATCTAGGGAATTGTACATATAACTTATTTAAAAGTTATGTGTATTGAAAGTGATGTTTGAGCCTTTTGGTTTGGTATAGAAATGGGCCTATGCCAATGGTGTATAAAAAATGAGACGGCCTGACCTGGTGTTACGAGTGAGTTACAGAGGATAGACGAAAACAGGTAGCATTACTAAATGTGTTTCATGTAAAATTGCCAGAGGCCAAAAAATTTACCATCTCTTTTCAATTCCCGCTCCATTCCTTTTTGTTATTAAATATAAAATACACTAATATTTTTTATTAAATCATTACATTAGCCGTGAATCTCTGTTTTATAATATTACTTAAAATCTTTGTCCGGCTGGTTTTTATTAAGATTAGTTCAATAATTTTACGGTAAACAGTCTCTGCCACCCCTATGAACCTCGGTCACAAATCAGACTCCATTGTGCCACTAGCCTTCACTGCTCGCTATGGCTTTCATTTAAAGGTTATGCCATAGGAAATCATATTTTGTGCCCTAATGACTCTTATCGTGCGGGCTATTCATGAGCTAACGGTCAACAACAGTCAATTTGCGAGGTGTGCGAGGGTTCGTGGAAAAATAAAGTAATGAAGGTATGAATATATTGGTTTTGATGGTCGTAAACTTGGTACTAAACGTTTTAAAATGTACCTTGCGGTAGGTTGTTAGAAGATATTTTTTTCCATCAAGTATAGAAATCAATAGATTTTTTATTTTATTTGCTTGAATGACGAGACGAGCAGGTCGCTCGCCTGATGTTAAACGTCATGCCTGCCCATAAACAGAAGCAACGTCACAGAGAACTCTGGATTACAGAACACTACATGACACTAAACTACGCTTGTCACCCCGAGACATAAGCTGTTAAATCTCATAATGCCCAGTAATTTCACTGGCTCCAATGTCCTTTACGGTTTAAAGGACGCAACAGTACTTACACACTGCTACTTGGCGGCAGAAATAGACAAAGCGGTGGTACGAACCCAGACGGCCTCTCGCATACGAGGGACCTACTACCTTGTATTATAGAAAAAAAGAAAGAAAGACACTTTTATAGATACAATAAACGTCATACATTTATCTACAAATGTTAAATACAATAGGTCGATTGCGTTATATTATAATGAATTAAGATATTAGCTAAAACATATGTATTTGACACATTATAGTACCAATACTGCGACGATTTGGCACTGATTTGTTCTACATTATCTCTTATTGGAATAGTTAGCAATAGCATATAGTTACAGTTTGAACTAAGATACATCATTGCCTATTGGTTGTTTTTAAATTAAGCTCATTAAGAACATTTAAACGAAGCAAGTCTTTTAATTCTTCAAACAACGTGCTACAGAAAGGTGTGGTCATATTTAAGGACGTAACATACACCTGACAATTGGTGTTTATGTGCCGAATCTTATCACAATCTAGATAATCTTATATTTCACACTAATTTTAATCACTCGTTTTTTATGATCAATCACGTGAAGTGCGAACCTCAGTGTATCATTATCATTAGTGTTGTCCAAAGTTGCAAATCGAGTATCTACATGTAACGCATTCGATGAAAAATCAAATGCTTTATTTATATCGTAGTAATGCAAAAGTTGGTACTACATCGGGCTGAAATCCTTACAAAACAAACGTTTCTTAAATTTGACCACACCATTCTGTAACAAGTTGTATAGTAAGTATGCATTAGCCATGAAAATGGCTTCGTAATAGGAGGTTATGTAAGCCCGCCCCAGCTTTACACTTGGCAAGCTGTCCGTCTATCTGTTGTCGAATATTGAAAGATGTTCTTTAAACGAAGAGCTGCAACAATGGTAGTCTATGCTCCTCCTCCTTCCTCTTCGTATAGGAATACTACATACATCTTTCGATCCCAATATTATTAAAAAAACAAATAGTAAAACTAGTTTATACGGATTTTATCGCGGTTTGATTTTTATTTTAGTCCCGACGTTTCGAAAGCTTATTAAACCCCGATAAAATTCGTATAAACTAGTTTTATTTCAATGTGTAATATTGGCGTAAACATAAGAAATAACTACCTACAAATGGTAAAATAATGAATATTAACACAAAAAGAGTCATCTAATTATAGAAATACCTTGAAGAAGTCGTGTCAAAGGAAGACAGTGAAATGAGCGCTGTGGAATAGCGAATTTTGTGTAAATTATGTGCTGAAAGCCCGAACAGAATACACAACGAAGTACGCTCGAATGGAAAAAAACATAAATAACATATTCTTCTGTTTATGTCCCAAACAAGGCAGATTAGTAATAAAAAAGTTGCTATTTGTTCTACACGTATGTAATGGTAGTTTCTAGAAATGTATATACTTTTTTCGCGATTAAATGCAGAGATTGAAACGGCGATAGACTTCATTCTAATTGATAGCCGGCAATTGATTCTAATGGCCGTTCCCAATATTAATCTTCAATTTCACGATAGATAGCTGTCGTCAAACATCCGTATTGTTCTATCTACTGCTTGGAATCGTCCCTATTTTTTAGATATTCACGTCGGATACTATGATAGCAATAGATAGGCAGTTTATCTGGGCCCTCTTGTGCGTTATGTTCATACAAGCTGAGAAAGAGGAACTATTGTTTAATTTATGTTAGAAAATATGAAGATATGATTTAGATTAGAAATATAAGTTTTAATTTAACATTTATCTATAATTCTTATTTTTTACCACTGTAAATGAAATAATAATAACGAGAAATACTTATTATGTTGTAAAACACAATGTAATAACGAAACGTTTTACTGTCAATACATTACGGCTCTGAATACAAGTCCTTTGAACAAAAATCCCAAGCGAATTTGGGGGATTTTACTGAAGTGGGGAATTATTTTGTTCGCATTAATAAATATTTATATGTCTCTTGCACTTAATTTAATTATCAAAACGGTGCATTATTTTTATTTATGGGAATTTTAGATTTTTTTTATATTTTCTTTTAGATTTTTACATAATTTATTTAGTTTTTTGTATTGCAGTGCAAGTGCCATGTAAGCCTTGTATACTCATGGCTATTTCTTCAAAATGCGTTATTTATTTCGTTTTTTTACAGCCGAGAATATCTGTTTATCGGTCAAAATCTACCGATAAAGAAAAAACTAAATAACTTTATCGACAGATAGCACATAAAAAATATTGGGACGCTTGAACTGTCATTTTCATAGTGTTGTATATCTGTAGTCAGCTATCAGTCCTCTCATCAGTAGACAGCAATGAAGAATAGGATTACCTATCATTAGTAAGTTTATTGGGACGGTAAAACGGAAAATAGATAAAATTTTATATCGCCGGTATAGCAAAACTAAAGACAGACAGAATATAGGGAACGGCCATAAGTGTCTAGTGCGGTCTAGTGCTTATCTAGAGGTTATATGGTGAAATCTGTCATGACAAAAAATACATAGAAAACAATACGAAAATGATATCACTATAAGTATTAGCGCGTACTACAAAACATGTGGTACGCGACCGGACAAGATGCGAGTCAGATGACAGCGACAAGTCCGCTTTATTTGAAATTGTGTGAAATGGATCACGCGTCACGATATCCTATCTCACTTGTATACCTCAATACGTACCAATGCAAGCGCATATAATATCGGGCGTCGGGTCTCTTATCTTGGTCGCGCATCTCAAAACAGGCCAACAGGCAAAATTTATTTATTATGATAATAATAAATAAATATACCCAACAGTCACACACATAGTCCTGTCCCACACTAGGTTAACCTGTATCGAGGGTATCAGGAACTACGAGAGACTTGCGGTCCCACAAAGTATACTTACTTAGGTAGGGTCCTAAGCAGGCATCATTGTCATAACATTATTAATGCATAATCTCTCGAAGTTATTGTACGCTTTCGAAACGTCGGGACTAAAATAAAAATTAAACCGCGATAAAATCCGTATAAACTAGTTTTATTTCAATGTTTAATATTCGCGTAAACATAAGAAATAACTACAATATACATATACGCACTCACGCCTGTAATCCCCGAAGGGGTAGGCAGAGGTGTAACCAGTACACCCACATTTCGCCGAGCGTATCCGTCCCACGATGTGATAGGGGGCGAGCCTATCGCCATACCGGGCACAAATTCCAGACTCCGGGCTGATACTGAGCATTTCGTAATAGCAAAACCCAATACTACTTTACCCGACCCGGGGATCGAACCTGAGACCTCAGCGTTAGCCTCAATCGTAACGCGTACGCATTACAACCGCGTCGCCGAGGCAGTCAGTAATTAAAGTTATCGTAACAAGCAATGGTTTAAGTTATTTGTTACTTGTATCGTTGATTTGAATATTATTAAATCTGTATTTGTCATCAGCCATTGCTTGCTTGTTGATGATATAATGTCAAAATCAACAGCTATAAAAGTAAAGTAGGTACAACGGAAACATGTTCAAAAAATAATAAAAATTCACTGATGTAGTTTAATATGACAAAACTGTCTCCCACACTACCGGTATGGGACGCATAGAAAAATATATCAAATTCAAATATTTCTGCGTCCAATAATAACTGCCTCTAGTGTAAACTGGAAGACTTCGCATATTTGTTGTCATATCGGCGGGTTACAAATGAACTTGTCTCGACATCATGAAGTTGGAATTTTAGCGCCACCTCAAGAATGTTTCACACATAATAAGTAAATGTTTAAGCATATATTAAGCAAGGTCTGGACTTATTTGTTTGTAAATCAACTTACTTCAATAAACTACAATAACTTTGTATTCTAAGAGTTAATTATGATCTTTCTTTAAAATCTTCGGAAACTATTGCGAAAGAAATCTACAATATGAATCGAAGGTTTGTAAAAGTCAATAGTCACATAATAGGTACAGTTTTACGTCTAGAATTGTCTGAAAACTAAAATAAAAGCGTTGAAAGATTACACAGCTACCACTGCACTACAACCGAGAAGTGATTTGAAGCAGGATCAATTACTGCATCTGACAGCACAAGAGTTTTCTCAAGCAGTCTTGACCTATATCACGCTGAAGATTTCTTGTGATGTGTTAATAATTTAAGAACAAAAAATATTTACTCGAAAACTTTGCACGTTATTAGCAAAGTATACTGAATACCCCTGTACCTGGTGATGAAAGTAAGGATGCAGGCTTGATCATCTTTTTTTGATTTCGCGGGAATAAGCACTTCTATATATATACACCCAACAGTCACACACATAGTCCTGACCCCACACTAGGTAAACCTGTATCGTGGCTATCAAGAACTACGAGGGACTTGCGGTCCCATAACACCCAGACCCGAAATAAAAATTTGTGGATCACATAAACATTTGTCTCGGTGCGGGAATCGAACCCACGACCTATCGCTTCGCAGCCGACTACTCGCCCGGTACGCCACGGAGGCTTTCAAACCTATCTACTATCGCTACCGCCTCAGCATGGGGAGAAGCAAGTATATTAGTGTATCAATGGCAGCAACCAGGCCAATCACCCACGCTGCCGTCTAACTCGAGCTCGCACGATGTAGGTGTTTATAGTGCAATGGGAGCTATGACAGCACGAATACGGGTGGAAGTCGCCTCTTACGACAAATTGGGGATAACTTTGGTGGAATTCTCCAAATATCCCCAATCCACAGGCCGGGAGGCATCGGTCAGTCATCGTTAGTTTCGTTTGTATGGAAGCGGTCGCGTGTCGCATCCGGGGAATGCATTTTGCTTGCATCCCTCAAAACGTACCTATACAATTACAAAAAAGCGGACGTATGGCTGTCATCGCTCATTGCCGTCTCTTGTATCGGTCATGCATCTTAAAACAGGCTTTTAATATGACTTAGGGGAATTACTTTTCTTCTAAAATTAATCTTATAAGACAGTATTCTAAAAAGCTAAGACGTTAAGGAATAAACAGAGACAAAAGCTAAAATAAATGGTACACGTAATAATGTTCAAGCAAAGATATCGCTATAAATCTCAGATCTCTCAGAAATTTAATTTAACGATCTAGATACAGCTGTTAAAAGCGCTGGAATATAGCACAAAATAACGTCAAAGAATGGCCGTGATACGGACAGAAATGGCGAAAGTAATTATAATAGAGTCAGAACACATAACATAAAGCTCAAAGCTAGATTTATACTCCAATCTCGCAGCCACAGTCGCTACTCGATTCACCTTTAGATATTTCTTATTGACTGATCAAGGTATAAGAGATAGGCGAAGTAAACCGTTTTTAACCGACTGATTAAGGAGCTTTTGTATTCGACCCGTATATGATAAAAATGATTATAATAAACTATTTAAAATTTGTAGAATATTACCAGTTAGTCTTAAACATAAATTACTTCTTGCTGCTAACAACTTCGGTAAACTAGAGTATAACTCATTATAAGTAAATGTACTGTATAACAGTTATAATACAAGGACTATGACTAAATACGTGGTAAATACGTGGTACCCAGAGTCACTAATGTATATGGTGATAGAACACTTAGAAAGCGTATTCCTTATATACTTAACAGCTTACCCAAGGATATAAGAGGGGAATGTATAAAACACAAGTTTAAAGTTAATTTAAATAAATATTTATTAGATACCCTACCTTAATAAATTCTTTTATAATTTATAAGAAGTTCACGTAGTTTAATACTTTCTATTGTTTTGCTGATCCTGCAGTCAAACTGTTTGTACAGTTTTGTGGGACATTGTAGTAGTTAATAAGTTTTTCTTTTTTTGTATTTTCATAATTAAATAAATAAATAAAATAATAAATAACGTTCGCGATTTTCTCAAAAAGTAAATTAATTTGTTGGTTCTTACTTTAACGTAATTTGCATACTTTCAGGAGGGGTTTAGTATACAGTACATCAGGTCATCAGAATGTGTGTGGGTCTTCAATATTTTCTCCATTATCCGCTGTATCTCCGGCATTTCTTAATAGATTTTGATAATTCTTTTTTTATTCTATAGGATATGCCCCAAAGTTGATTATATTTAATTTGGAAGAAATAATTCCATCTCTAAGAAATTGGTGTTTAAAACAAGACTTTATGCAGCCTAGCATTTATACATCGATTTTGAGGCATTTTTGTAACATTACGTATTAAAAAAACAACTTAAAAAACCGAAACGCAAAAAAATAACACTGAATTGGTTGGGCCTTTCCAGTCACGCCAGTACTTCCCGAAGGTAGGCAGAGGTCTGACTAGTATACCCACATTTCACCGAGCTTATTTCTGTCCCATTATATGATAGAGGGCGAGCCTATCGCCATATCAGGCACAGACTCCGGGTTGATACTAAGCACTTCATGATAGAAAAACCCAATATTACTTTACCTGATCGGAAATCAAACCCGAGACCTCAGCACAGTAGTCGAACGAACGCATTTCAACTATGCCACCGAGGCAGACTTCTTTTTATGTTGTTTTTTTGTATTATGTAGTATGATAGAGGGCGAGCCTATCGCCATATCAGGCACAGACTCCGGGTTGATACTAAGCACTTCATGATAGAAAAACCCAATATTACTTTACCTGATCGGAAATCAAACCCGAGACCTCAGCACAGTAGTCGAACGAACGCATTTCAACTATGCCACCGAGGCAGACTTCTTTTTATGTTGTTTTTTTGTATTATGTAGTATGATAGAGGGCGAGCCTATCGCCATATCAGGCACAGACTCCGGGTTGATACTAAGCACTTCATGATAGAAAAACCCAATATTACTTTACCTGATCGGAAATCAAACCCGAGACCTCAGCACAGTAGTCGAACGAACGCATTTCAACTATGCCACCGAGGCAGACTTCTTTTTATGTTGTTTTTTTGTATTATGTAGTTGTTACATCTAGTTTATTTCATTTTGATGGCTATCATCCTATTCAGAGGATTAATTCGATTCAGACAACGACCGATTATATAATTATATTTTACGATCTTTAACATAGGTTTCACAATTTGGCTAAGGGAAAAATAAGATTTTCCCTTTCAATAGTATATGGCCTTCATTTTCAAATTATTTTATTACTACGAAGATAACTATATATAGAAATAGTTTCTGGAAAAAATAACCTAACAATAACCTTTGTAAACGCTCCACACTTGTAACTTGCAAGTGCAGTATCTATTCTGAGGTGTCGAGTCTCAGGTACGTTTCGGACTTATCTCGCTGGTGAATAATGCCCGCGGGCAGTGATCGACGACTGACGACATTTCTTGGAACATCGCTAGGGACCTAACCGTCTAGATTCCCAACGGGACCGTATTCTCGATGTTTCTCGTTTGTTTCTATAGCAGTAAGGATTTACAAGGTGGTAGGTCCCACGTTTGCGAGAGGCCGGCTGGGTTGGTACCACCGCTTTGTCTATTTCCGCCACCAAGCAACAGTGTGTAACAACTGCACTGTTGTGTTCCGGTTTGAAGGACACTGAAGCCAGTGAAATTACTGGGCATTATGAGACTTAACACCTTATGTCTCGGGGTGACGAGCGCAGTCCAGTGTCGTGCAGTGCTTTGTTATTTAAAGTTCTGTGTGGTGTTGCTTCTGTTTATGAGCAGGCGTGGCGCTTACTATCAGGCGAGCGACCTGCTCGTCTCGTCATTCAAGCTAATAAATAAAATCCTGTATTTTTAAACAGATACTCTTGCTTATGTCCTAAGTTACGTGTGCGTTAATTGCTAATTATCACTTGCTTTAACTGTGAAGCAAACATCGTGAGGAAACCTGCATACCCGAGAAGTTTTTCATAAGAATTTCGAAGGTATGTTAAGTATGCTAACTCGCATTAGACCAGCGTGGTGGACTAAGGCCTAACTCCTCTCATTCAGTGGAGGAAGCCCATGCTCAGCAGTGGGACATGTATAATACAGGACAACAATACAAAACAATAATTTCCTGATAATCGGTGTTGGTGTACCGCATCTTAACAAAATTTAGACATCCTAAAATTACACACAAATTTTTATCACTAATGTATTGCGATCGAAGAGATCGATCACATTCCAATAATTTAAAGGAAATGCGTGGGGAAGAATTACAATACTGGAGTGAGACGAACGCTTAGTTGTTTATCATTTAGTGTTGTGCAAGTTGAAAGTCAAATTTCGACATGTTCATTATTCGATGAAAAATAAAATGATTTCGGGTAAAGTGGTATTGGGTTTTTCTATTACGAAATGATCAGTATCAGCCCGGAGTCTGGAATTTGTGCCCGGTATGGCGATAGGCTCGCCCCCTATCACATTATGGGACTGAGATACGCTCGGCGAAATGTGGGTGTACTGGTTACACCTCTGCCTACTCCTTCGGGGATTACAGGCGTGAGTGCGTATGTATGTCCTATCAATGTAATCGGATTTGGTGCTATTTGTAAAATAGTTATATCGTACACTACACGTTGCTTAAATTTGACCACACCTTTGTATAATACGTTGTATTATTAATTTGATATGTTCCACTATTGTGCGATAAATTCGAGATGCTCGATCATTTATATCCCAAGGCATTTTTCTATCTGGAGTTCTAATTTAACTTTAATGCATTTCGGAATGATGAAAAAAGTCTACCTTTTATTTATTACACAGAATACCAAGAACTAGGTAATAATTAAAATAAGAATTAACTGCCGTACTCAGAGCTACAATTAACTTAACTGTGATTAATTCATCATTATCATCAATAAATCATTTCTAAGAATCCGATTATTCCTTAAAGACTGGATAAAGATTATTTCTGTACCTGTAACATATTATATATA
This sequence comes from Mimas tiliae, assembly GCA_905332985.1. Taxonomy (NCBI): domain Eukaryota; kingdom Metazoa; phylum Arthropoda; class Insecta; order Lepidoptera; family Sphingidae; genus Mimas; species Mimas tiliae. Next base: position 14,960,269 of record HG995244.1, read on the forward strand.
GTGTGATCTGGAACGCACTTATATTTCTCTTCTTTAGCCTTTTTCAACCTGTTTGGTGTAGGCCTCCTTCAAAATTTTCCATTCGTTGCGTCATTGAGCTCTTTGCATCCAATTGGAACCAGCTACCTTCTTCACGTCGTCTTTCCAGCGTATTTGTGGTCTGCCTTGAGGACGCTTTTTTCCCCATGGCTTCCATTCAAGGAGACGTTTACACTACGATGTTTCGTTTTGTTACATCTGCGACTTTGCTTTGTTCTCGAAGAAATTTGTTTGTTTTGCGGTCCATCAATGTCACTTTGCAGTTATATATTCCCACAAAGACAACCAACAAACAAGACAAGAATAAGAATCAACAGTTAACATCACAAAAGAACATTCAAAATATAAAAATACATTCCTTATTCAGAATATGAAAATAGCCGAATTCTAAGAAACTACTTAATGACGTAGAGCCCTCGTATGCGAAAGGCCGTCTGGGTAGGTGGTACTTTGGTCTTTGTCTATTTCTGCCGCCAAGTAGCGAAGTGTGCAACTACTGGGCATTATGAGACTTAATTTCTTCTGTCTCGGGGTATCGAGCACAGTCCAGTGCCATGCAGTACTTCGTAACTCGTAGCTCTGACTGGTGTTGCTTCTGTTTACAGGCAAGCGTGATGCTTACCATAAGGGGAGTGACCTGCTCGTCTCGTTATCTAAAGCCTATATAATTTTAATTTTCCTTTTTTTTATGGCATAGGCCGGCAAACAAGCAAATGGGTCACCTGATGGTAAGTGATCTCCACCGCCCATGTACGCCCACAATACCAAAAGAATCATGGGTGCGTTACCGACCTTAAAGGAAAGGGATAATTAAGGAATTGGGAAGGGGAGGAGGTTTGGGCCTCCGGATATCTCACACACCGTACGAAACGCAGCAGCAAGCTGCTACTTTACGCCGGTTTTCTGTGAGACAGTGGTAATGACCCGGACGAGCCGGCCCATACATGCTGTAGACTAAAGTGTCTACAGCGTGGCTCTACCACTCATAAATACAGTCTGTAACATAGTAATATCTGATTAAGTACACTGTTCGGGACGTATTTATTACCGCAGTACTTTATCGTTCACTTCCACGAATGCTTTGATACTCCCTGATACTCCCCGTGAATATTGCCAATATTGAAGGATATTGAAATAGTTCCTACAATTTCTGCGTAGCTAACAAATTCCTGGCTACAATAAATGTTTTAAGTTTTATTTTCATCGCTTGTACTTTTCTGGTAGTAAAATGTAACAGTTGTAGTATAAAATGTAACCGGGTCTGTCTATGTAACTACTGTCTCCAGTCATTGACAGCCTCCGTGGCGCAGTGGGCGAGTAGCCGTCTGCGAAGTGAGAGGCCGTGGGTTCGATTCCCACACCGAGACAAATGTTTGTGTGATCCACAAATGTTTGTTTGTAATGTGGACTAATATTATAATTCACCCAAACAATGTGAAAAAAAAACAAAGCATAAAACTATGTATCTTCTTTTAAAATTGCAAAAATTCCGTAATACAAGCGAACAGTCCTTTGATTCATTACATAACTTTTATGTTTTTTAATAATCAACGTAGCGGTTTATTAATTCACTTCTCACACATTTTCGTTTATAAAAGAGTGGGCAAAAATGTGTGTTCCGTCAAAGTTTATGTAGGACGATTAAAGGTTCTCCTTTTAAAATTATATATATTTTTTATCCTACATCGGTGCCCTGTGGAATTAAATTTTTAATGAAATGGTTAAGGTCAGATGGTGAAGTTAGCCCGTTAAAATATATTGTTTTGTGTTCGTCGGGTTTTTTAAATATTGTTCAAATATTATATTATGTTCCAAGTTTAAATATTATAACGTCACTTCCGGATTCTTAACATTGTATTTAAAATATTTTAAACCAGTTTTAAAACAAAAACAACATTATATATTATTGGCCTTACTTATAAACGTTAATTAAGCATTGATTAGTTAAACACTCTTTTGTGTTTCTCTGTCAACGCGACTTCCATTTTTTTTTATCCTAGCTCGGCAAAGTGACTACGCTACACCTGATGGTAAGTATAGCGCAATCCAAGAATACTGTCTAAATATAAAAGTGGCTAGAAACAGACAAAAACAGTGGTTTAACTAATCAGTGCTTAACAAGTTGATAAGTAACGGCCTATAAATCGGTCTATTCGTTTAAGCGCTACGACGTCACAGAAATATACAGACATAAGAGCTAAACTTAAAAAAGCACTCTTTTGTCTGGGTTTTAAATTATCTTTAAGTATGTTTGAGACTTTGTTCCCAAAACACGTTAAAAGCGGTAGGAGTGAAATAAAGTAAGACCACGAACTGGGAAGATCAGTTTTCTGAGCTCCGAAAAATTTTCACGTCTTGCGAGAAATTATTCCGTGCAGCTGTATTGTAGTTGATAACAATAGCCGTCTTACACGGAAAGTGTAGAAACTAAATAGAATAGAATTAGTGTGCCTAGTGTGAGCTTTTTAAAAGCAATAACGTCATCCATATACGAGAAATACGTTTGAAGTCAATACCTTTTTAATACAATCTTGAGGAGCTGTAGGAATCAGTACCTGTAGTTTGAGTTTTTGCGATTTATCGAAAGGCTGTCACATCCGTTTTTAAAAAAATGTATACATTTTCTTACATATTGTAGTACATACAAATTTGTACATTTGTTTCCTAGTAGTTCGTATTGGAAACGCATTACCTACATAATTCTCGTGTACGAGAACAGATATGTGACATATGTGAGACAGTAGTGAATCAGCAGAGTGTACCACGTGCAAGTGAGGGTTGGTTTTTTTTTATAGTATAGGCCGGCAAACGAGCAAGTGGGTCACCTGATGGTAAGCGATCTCCACAGCCCATGTACGCCCACAATACAAAAGAATTATGGGCGCGTTGCCGACCTTAAAGGAAAGGGATAATAAGGGATTGGGAAGGGGAGGGGGATTTGGGCCTCCGGATATCTCACTCACCGTACGAAACGCAGCAGCAATCTGCTACTTTACGCCGGTTTTCTGTGAGACAGTGGTAACGACCCGGACGAGCCGGCCCATTCATGCTGTAGACAAAATTGTCGACAGCGTGGCTCTACCACTCGTAAATAGGATTTGGGCTTAAAATGTTGGTGGGCCACCAACTTACACTCCATTCACTTATTTCACTTACTTTTATTATTATGTACTACAATGCTTCTGAATAGGCCGTGGAATGCATATTAATAGCTAGAAACGAACGTATTCATTGTAAAGGTATGATTCCGAGCTCGGTAGCAGACCGCAGATCCCAACGATATAGCCAACCTAGCGCACGAACACTACTGGTTTCTATGTTTTTTTTAATTAACTTGAGTGACGAAACGAGCAGATCGCTCGTCTGATGGTAAGTGCAACGCTTGACCATAGAGAAGCAACACCATATAGTACCTTAAATTACAAAGGTTGTCTGGGAGAGATCGCTATTAGCGATAAGACCGCCTATTGTTACATTCATAATTTTGTTTTTTCTTTACTATAATATTCTGCATGGTGTACAATAAAGTGTTATCTATCTATCTATCTAAAGTACTGCATGGCATTGGACTCCGCTCGTCACTTCGAGATGTAAGATTTTAGCGGCAGAAAGAGACAAAACGGTGGTATCAACTCTCGGCCTCTCGCATACGACGGGCCTACCACCTTGTATCATTTCATTGTATCAACTTGTTTCACATGGCGACACTATCGCCACGTTCAGAATTAAAATACTTACAAACCGTATCGCAGTAGTAGGACGACATTGCTGCTACGATCTACCACCAGCTTGAACGCATACACTAATAATTGTGGCCCGGAGAACGCGTATTCGTAAAATGCACATACTATAATGATAAATATTGGTTGTCGGGCGTTTTAAGCTCAGTGCATGTTTACGATAGCAAAATAGTGTTCAAGGCGCCGACGCTATTTACGATAGCAAGATAGTGTTCAAGGCGCCGACGCTATTTACTTGACTAAATGCATTGAGCTCCCTATTCTTGGTTTATAAAGCGTCCCACTCGTGCCTCGATAAAGCGGATAGAAATTTTAATATTTAATTCCGCTAGACTGCGTTGGAGTGTGGAATTTACTCGAAATGACGTTTACGGGCGCAGCTTTCGATGGTTTGAGATGGTGCATGGATTATTTTGTCGAACTAGCTATTTGATACTTGGTTATGCTAACATTTTTTTTGCAACATACATACGCACTCACGCCTGTAATCCCCGAAGGGGTAAGCAGAAGTGTAACCAGTACAGCCACATTTTGCCGAGCTTATTTTCATCACCCGATGTGATAGGGGGTGAACCTATCGCCATACCGGAAACAATTCCTGACTCTGGGCTGACACTGAACCCCAATATCAGAATCTGAAATAGAAAACCCCAATATCAGTTTTACCTGACCCAGGGATCGAACCCTAGCGGTGCTGAGGCCGCAGTCATGCCGCGTTTCATTAAAACTGTGCCACATTTACTGTTGTTAGTATATTTAAGGACTGTTTATAATAATATGGAAAACAGGGAATTTCCTACCCTTATGGGAAACAGGCGTGAGTCTATGTATATATATTTGTAATATGTGTCTTATATTTTTTCTGACAGATGAAGTTTACATGGAGGCCTAAATCTTGAGCTTAGTTTATCATGTGTCAAATTCTTAGGACTAACTTTTGCTCGCGGCACCACTCAAGTTATACAATCTTTCCCATCCCCTTTCTCCAATTAATGACTGAATATTGAAAATACGCCGAAATATATTCATTAATTATATTGCGGAGCATACCAAGTTTCAAGTAAATCTGACCAGAAAATCATTATTTCCAATACAAACTTTCCAACCCCTATGGAACCCTTTAAGGATGGAATATCAAAAACCTTTCTTAGTAGTTATTTATGTCGTTATAGAAATACGGAGTAAAAATTCTCCTTTGTCTGGGCATCGATGAATCATTCAGTCAGTCTGTACAAGTGACAAGTCACTTTGTGAGTGTAGAGCCACGCTGTAGTCAGTTTAATCTACAGCATGAATGGGCCGGCTCGACCGGGTTACCACTGTCTCACAGGAAACCGACGTAAAGTAGCGTAGCTATTGCGTTTCGTACGGTGAGTGAGATATCCAGAGGCCCAAATCCCTTTCCCCTACCCAATCCCTTTCGTTTAAGGTCAGCACCCATGATTCTATGATTCTTCAGGTATTATGGGCGTACTTGGGCGGTGAAGAACACAAATTTTATTTTCTCAAAAAGAATTATCTTATTTTCTCAGAAATGATTTTCATAGTGGTAGGTCCCTCGTATGTGAGAGGTCGTCGTGGTTGGTACCACCGCTTTGTCTATTGCTACCTCCAAGCAACAGTGTGAAAGCATTGTTGTGTTTCGGTTTGAAGGACATTGAAGCCAGTGGAATTACTGGGCATTATGAGACTTAACATCTTATGTCTCGGGGTGACGAGCGCAGTCCAATGCCATGCAGTGCTTTGTAATTCAAATTTCTTTGTGGGGTTGCTTCTGTTCATGGGCAGTCGTGGCGCTTACCATCAGGCAATCAGGCAATGGACCTGCTGGTTTGGTCACTCAATGTATTAAAAAAAAACCTATAGATTTTTCTCTTTAGCAATAAATTTACATTGCAGCCCTGGATGTTTGCCGTTTATTTAACTAGTAAGGCAGACTTACTAGGTGGTAGGTCTTTCGTTTGTGAGAGTCTGTCTGGGTAGGTAAACTTAACACCTTATGTCTCGGGTGACGAGCGCAGTTCAACGCTATGCAGTCCTTCATAATTCGAAGTTCTAGTTGGTGTTGCTTCTGTTTATGGACAGGCGTGACGCTTAACATTAGGCGAGCGAGCTGCTCGTCTCGTCATCTAAAGCTAATTAAATAGTATACGTTCAGAAAAGTTAAGTCTTCACCTCGATGCTGTTTTGATCCTGACGCTTATAATGACAAAAAGCTTCAGTGAATGCCCTTTTTAAAGCTCTTTTGTGAAAAGAAGAGAACACTGTGGAGTGAATATTTTAATGTTACATTCTCACTGTCTGACGAATGCAACTTTGGAAAATTACACTAGAAAAATAAATTCTGCTGATACAAAGACGTGGATAAACTTTTTTACATTTCTCAGCTGCAATTTTTTCGGTTGCATTGGAAGAATTCGTTATTTTTTGGAGAATATGAAACTCCTAATTTAGAAAGGTTTTTATTTTATAAACAACTTTGTTGAAGTTATATAGAGATTTAGAATTTATGTCCTTAGATTTCGTTATTTATTTGGATAATTACTAATTGCCTCATTAGTCGAGTGGCAACGTACTAAGGCTGAGAGCCGTGAGGTCCTGGATTCAATTTCCAGTCCGGATAATCACAGTTTGTGTTTGAATTTTCGATTTTAAATATCATACATGAATTGCTTGGGATTAGAAATTGTGCCTTATATGGCGAAAGACCCGCCTTCTATTACATCATTGTCGGATCATGGAAATAAACTCGGCAATATATGAGTGCACTAGTTGCACCTTCTTCTACCCCTCCGGGGATAATGGCGTGAGGTTATATTAATACTACAGAATATGTCCTTGGTCAATCTGCTAGATGTTGGACCATTTTTATAGCCGATCGTGTTTTTCAAGATAAATGACAATAATATAGTCAAGCCTTAATAAATAATAATAAATAAATACACCCAACAGTCACATACATAGTCCTGACCCCACACTAGGTGAACCTGTATCGTGGGTATCACAACACAACACCCAGACCCGAAACAAATATTTGTGGATCGCACAATTATTAGTCTCGGTGCGGGAATCGAACCCACGGCCTCTCGCTTCGCAGCCGGCTACTCGCCCGCAGCGCCACGGAGGCTGTCAAAAATAGTTAATAGTTCTTTTTCTTCTTCCACCTGCCCTTATTCCACTTGCAGTGGGGTCGACGCAACATGCTTTTTAACTCATGTTACAGAGAGATTTGGACTGTAATTTTTACGACCAGCCGCCTGCCTGACGTCAACCCCTCTAGGGAGAAAACACCCAAACCCAGAACCAATATTTGTGGATCACTAACATTTGTCTCGATGCGATAATCAAACCCGCGACCTCTCGTTTCACAGCCGCCCACTGCGCCATGAAGGCTGTCAATAACCTAAATAGATAATACTTTTAAATCTTAGTATGCATATTACATTTCAGTTACGTTTTGAAATAGTATTAGGCTGATTATATTTTTCCGAACCCAAAATGCGACTTAGTATGCTAAACACTCCAACTTTGATCATTAATAACGAAGAGTCTGCAGTGGAATTTAAAAACGTGTCCATTAATCTAGTCCCACGCAAAAACTACTCGACTTGGAGTGTCGACCCTAACTTATTAACTGTACTTAACTTCGGACATGTGCATAATATGGAACTCAAGATTTAATTTATAATGTAACCGGAGTAGTTTTTCGAGCTTTTCGATAGGTGTCACGTCATATACGAAAAATGTACATACGCACTCACGCTTGTAATCCCTGAAGGGGTAGGCAGAGGAGTAACCAGTACACCCACATTCCGCCGAGCATATATCCGTCCCACGATGTGATAGGGGGCCAGCCTATCGCCATAGCGGGTACAAATTCCAGACTCCGGGCTGACACTGAGCATTTCGTAATAGAAAAACCCAATACCACTTTACTCGACCAGGGGATCGAACCCGAGACCTCAGCGTTGGCCTCAATTGTAACGCTTACGCATTACAACTGCACCACCGAGGCAGTCACGAAAAATGTGTATGAAGTTAATAAGTTTTCAATTTAATCTGCCATATTTTCGTCCCATAGTGTGACAGAGGGCGAGCCTATCACCATACGGGCATAATTCCAGACTCCAGGCTGATACTGAGCATTTCGTAATAGAAAACCCAATATCACTGTTACTCGACCCGGGGATTGAACCCGAGACCTCAGCACAGTAGTTGTACCGCGTACGCATTACAACTGCGCTACCGAGGCAGATCCGCATACATATTTGCAATAAGGATTGTTTTCAAGTACATGCGGAAACGGAACCTAAAAACTGCTGCAATCAGAGACGTCACTTGACTTTAATTATAATCAAGTCATTCCTAAGATTTTTATTATTTCCTCAAAGTAATGGAAATATCAAAGAAATAGTATTCTCAATAAAATAAAAAATACTAATAAATACAGAAAAAGTAAAAATAAATAAGAAAAAATTTATAAAAAAAACAAAAAATACTTCGATTTACTAACGGAATATAATGCATTTTCTGTATTCAGTAACGGAGTGGAAACAATCGAATTCTTATAAAGGGCTTAATGATACATACATATACTCCAGCCTGTTTCCCATAAGGGTAGGCAGAGACAACGGATTTCCACTTGCTACGATCCTTGCACACTTCTTTGGCCTTTGACTTATAATTAAAGTTAATTAACGTCTCTTGGTGCGACAGTAAATCTGCTAAGATAAATAAGATTCATATTCCAAGCTGTAAAGTCGATAATATTGAAACTCAATATTATACCTTTTTTAATCAGAAACCCCATTTTTTCTGTTAATAATGATCATTAGAGTAACTAGATTCGGCTCTTTGATATATTAATGAACCGGCCTATATTAATTTTACTTCGCTCACGCCTGTCATCCTCGAAGGGGTAGCCATAGGTGTAACCAGTACACCCACATTACACCGAGCGTATCTCCGTCCCACGATGTTATAGGGGGCGAGCCTCTCGCCATACCGAGCACAAATTCCAGACTCCAGGCTGATACTGAGCATTTCGTAATAGAAAAACCCAATACCACTTTACCCGACCCGGGATCGAACCCGAGACCTCAGCGTTGGATTCAATCGTAAAGCTTACGCATTACAACTGCGCCACCGAGGCGGTAATTAATTTTACTTCTTCGTTCATTAAAATCGTATCAGCTATGTAAATTATTCCGATAGTCGTGTGTTTGTGAGATGGAAAATTTTAATTTCGCCAAGTTTCCGCCGCAGTTTTAATGACATTAGTGCTCGGTGCCGTTAAATTGATGTCAGTAACCTTGTGTGCGAGTCTAGCCTGAAAATATTTTAGAGCCTTTCGCTATGGAGCAATATGCAGAACTTCGAAATATAAATATGTTTATTGAAATAAAACTAGTTTATACGGATTTTATCGCGGTTTAATTTTTATTTTAGTCCCGACGTATAAACTAGTTTTATTTCAATGTGTAATATTCGTGTAAACCTAAGAAATCACTAAATATGTTTATCAAACACAGGCCGGCAAACGAGCATTTTGGTCACTTGGTAGTACGTGATCTCCAAGAATGAATGATGAATCATGGATCCATTGCCGATCTTTAAAAAAGAAATGAATATTGTGAACTGATGGGTGTTTTTATTTTCTATTAGTAGGCTGAATTACTAAACGAGCAGGCCACTTGCCTGATGGTAAGCGCCACCTCTGCTTATAAACAGAAGCGACACCACGCAGAACTATGAATTACAAAGCACTGCATGACAATGGACTGTGCTCGTCACCTCGAGATACAAGATATTATGTCTCATAATTCCCAGTAATTTCACTGGCTGTTATGTCCTTCACACCGAAACACAACAATGCAGTGCTACACACTGTTGCTTGCCGGCAGAAGTACACTAAGTAGTACGGTAGTAGTTATACACACGGCCTCTCTTAGACAAAAAACCTACCACTTAGCATAACTACCCTTACCACCTTACATCTCATCTGCTATATATTTCGGTCAGATACAGTAAATGTATATTGTGCAAAAGAAAATAAATTACGCGTCGTGGTCCCTAAAGACTCGAATTATTTGGACCCTCACATAAGCCGATCAAAATCTACCAACTCATTCTAATTCAAACTATATGCCCATATTATAATAATATGAGTAAGAGCACAGTCAGAACGATTCAGTCTGTCAATTTGTTTTGTCTTAATGAAAAAGCCGATACCCTATTTATTTTCAAGCATTCGTAAATATCTTATTTCACATGATGACGAGCGCAGTCCAGTGCCATGCAGTGCTTTGAAATTCGAAGTTTTATGTGGTGTTGCTTCTGTTTATTGGCAGGCGTGACGCTTACCATCACGCGAGCGACCTGCTTGTTTCGTCACTCAAGCTAGTAAAAAATAAATAAACAGATTAGAACAAGTACAAAAAGTATGTTCCAAAATACATCAATTTTAATAATATTGTTGTTATGTAGTCAAAATTATTGTTGCAATATTGTCTTTACGAAGCGATTTGAGTGAGTACTGCATAAGCCAGCGTACTTTCTGCACATCATCCGTACAGATCGCACGATTCTTCTTCTTCTTCAGTCGTGCACTTTTGACAGAGTGGTCGTGGTTTTTGATGATCGATGTTGGGTTATTAGTAGGTAATTAGTCCTTCGTTACAGAAGCCTTGGCGATGCGTCTCCATCGACATCGGTTGGTTGCGTCGCGCGAGCATTCCACAATGGAACTTTGTGTGGCAGCTTTGATGAGATCTGTCCAGCGCGTTGGAGATCGGCCACGGGATCGTTTCCCTTCTACAGAACCCAGGACAATTAAACGATCCATAGGCTCTTGGTTACGGATGACATGGCCGAAATATTTGAGATCGCACGATTACCCTGTCTTAATTATTTAGTTGATATACTGGATGGTTTTATTACTGTGATAGAGCATAAACTGTAATTTGAGGATTTGTTTAATCCACAGATAGTTTGGCTACTTGTTCTTAGCAATATACATTTTATGAAAAGGCTTTAATTTATGCGGGTTTGAACCTAAATCTTTAAGCTATGAAATTGTGGGATTATCTTTGAAACATTCTATGGATATATTAATTAATAGGTTTATCTATGAAATTACCGTTCTGTAAAAAAGTATTTTTTCCATCTTTTTTATTTCTATTAATCAAATTAACCACCCATGCTATCGATGCATCTTTGCCCGTGCAGTGGCAATATATCGATTGATTTAATTACTATTATTAAATTAATAAGCAGCGATAGCTCAGTGGTGAGTGGTACGGGGTGTCGAGACAAAAGTTGCAGGTTCGAAATCAATCCCAAGAGCACGCACCACCATATCAGTTATTTGTCTACTATTTGCTAATTATCGCTTGCTTTAACGTTGAAGGAAACATCGTGAGGAAACTTGCATACCTAAGAATTTCTTCATAAGAATTTTGATGGTATTTGAATTCTACCAACCCGCATTAGGCCTGCGTGGTGGACTAAGGCCTGACCCTTTTCATTCAGTAGAGGAGGCCCGTGCCTAGCAGTACAAGGACATGTATAAAAACCTATTTATTGTCAAAAGAATTTTATAAATTAGCTCAAAAATATTTTAGTTACAATCAATTTATATCTGATGAAAAGGATTAAATGACGGAAAAAGATGCAAGACGTATCTTGTAACGCCTTTACAATACACGCGTGTAAGGGAAACAGTGAGCTTTTCCCACAACGCAGCAACGTTTGCGCGTGACAATATTTAAAATAAGAACTGCGGCCTCATTTTCTGGTAAATTTTAATTCTGTTTGCGCAAAACAGTTTCTTTTTCGCTTAATTTTCTGTTGCATATAAAATAATGTATAAATTAAAATGTAGCGTCATAATACCTATTATTGTGGTGGGATGAAGTGTTAAACCGCTACAGCATACAAACTAATAGCAAAATTCTAGCTGTGGGCACGGTCCACGAGATACCTATTCGTGTTTATGTAAAACTTGGCCAGTTAGTGAGAATTTCACCACCTGCGACTGCAACTTTATTAATTTAGTAAAGTCTCGCAACAGTCGCCTGTAGAAACTAATAAACGTTGTGTTTACTTTGGAAAAACGCCAAATATTTTGTTTGCTCTTGTTCATATTTGTTTTCCTTTAATTATTTCTGTACACCATGGAAAAACATCAGAAATTTTTCCCAATAAAAGGTCACTGCTTCGTTACATTTTCGCGTTACAACCGTTTCTCAACTCGAAATAATTTCAAATGTTGTAATTTTATTTTTGTTTGAATTTTTTGCGTTAGCTAGGTGGTGTATCTTGGGTCAGTGATATAGCCGGAGACCCAAATTATCTGCTTTTCCTAATCGTATTCCACGTCTCAATATCCTCCCCTTGCCATTTTTAAAGCGTCCATTATTTTTCTGGGCAATGAAGATCATTTACCATCAGGTGACCCAGTTGCTCGATGGCGGCCCACGCTATACAAAACAGGTGTGTTCTTATGTTACGTCAAAGTAATAACATGCGTAATCAATTCAATATCTTGATATTTAAAGTAAGTATATAATATGTTAAAATAAAATATATTATACTTGATTGTATATAAGTGGTGTAACTTGGTCACTAACATCTTAGTCCAAAAGCCAATCTCACTTGCATGTGGTACACTCTGCTGATTAACGGACGAGACAATGACGAAACTTGGTACCCATTTCGGATTGTGGGGGTTGTCCCATAAAATACCAAATACTGTCAAATCTATAGTACGAGAAGGTGGATCTTAGCATCAAGCTGGGCTAGCGCCAGGCAGAAAGAAAAATATTTGATTGCATTTTGAAAAGTTTCCATAACTCAGCAGAGACGAAAGTCGCAGGTTCGAAGCCCCAAGAGCATGAATTGATTGAGTTTTCTAGGTTATGTTTGTATTCATTGCTAATTATCGCTTGCTATAATCTACGTTCTCCATTAGAATTTCAAAGGGATGTGAAGACTGCCAACCCGCATCAGGCCAGCGTGGTGAACTAAGACCTTACTCCTGTCATTCAGTAGAGAAGGCTGGTACCCAGCAATGGGACTTGTGTAATACAGAGCTGGTAAATAGAAAAGTATGAAATGCATTATCTGAACAAATATAAATAAATACACCCAACAGTCACACACATAGTTCTGACCCCACACTAGGTAGACAAATATTTGTGAATCTGACAAACATTTGTCTAGGTGCGGGAATCGAACCCACGGCCGTAACCGGCTACTCGCCCGCTGCGCCACGGCGGCTGTCACATGAATAATTTATCCAATATCATCACATTTATCAATCCTAAGTATTTTGAGTGTTATTTATACGTTACTTTGCACACGAAACATAATATCAAATATCCAAAATGTAAATAATGAAAATTATCATAAAACTCATTTGCGGCGTGTACACCTTAATCTGTGATCAGACGGCATTAGAGTGGCCATGATTTTCGACACACCAAAACTTATTTGATCCAACACCAGCTCAACAACTGCCTCGGTGGCGCAGTTGTAATGTGAACGCGTTACGACTGAGGCTGACACTGAGGTCTCGGGTTCGATCCCCGGTCGGGTAAAAGTGATTGGGTTTTTCTATTACGAAATGCTCAGTATCAGCACGGAGTCTGGAATTTGTGAGTCGTTACCACCGTCTCACAGAAAACCGGCGTAAAGTAGCAGCTTGCTGCTTCTTTTCATACGGTGAGTGAGATATCCGGAGGCCAAAATCCCCCTCCCCTTCCACAATACCATTAATATCCCTTGCCTTTAAGGTTGGCAACGCGACCATGACTTTTTTGGTATTGTGGGCGTGCATGAGTGGTAAAGATCACTAACCCACTCGCTCGGTTGCAGACCTATGCTATAAAAAAAAAACATAGCAACTTATATCTCGGTGTGACGAACGCAGTCCAGTGCCATGTTGTGCTTTGTTCTTCAAAGTTCTGTATGGTTTTGCTTCTGTTTATGAGTGTTAAGGAGTGAGATATGTTGTTACATATTTTGTTCTATCATAATATTTTCAATAATGTACTCAACCGAGCTATCAGACCATAATTACGTCACTATTCACCTTTATGTATGTTTCTTGAGCAAACAATGCCTAAATAATCATAGTTCATACTATACTATTATAATATTATAAATGTGAATGTAAGTTTGTTTGTTACGCTTTGACGCGAAAACTACTTAACTGATCATCATGAAACTTTGTACACATATTCTTGGAAGTATAAGAAGTAACATTGGATACTTTTTATGAAAAAAAATATCTATTTGTTTGTTACGCTTCACGCCTAAATCACTGAAACGATTTTGATGAATTTTGATGTAAAGATAGATGGGACCCTGGAGACGGTTATAGGATACGTTTTATTGCCGAAAAGTCTATTCAAAAGCAAAAGCTAATATTACATAAATCTAAGACTATTTATAGTGGGAATATTATACACGTATCATCAAACGAAAAAGGTCTCAAAACATACAATCTTTATTTGTATAAGAAGCGTCCTAATGCCTTGGAAAATAATTATTACAATAATACAAGGATAATATACTAAGACCCAATTATATCAAGAAATGCTACATTGACTAATATTCGAAAACCGTTCAGAAAAATAATACAAATATTAGATACTACCTACAATAGCATTACCAGGAATGTCCTCATTAAATAAAAAACATGGTTAACGTAGCTCACTAGAGCAGCCTCACAATCTATTGTTACAACATAAAAGGGCAGAGTTCAAAGGATACAATGTACCCACAATTTTATATCGTATTACTTTGCAGACGCTGTTAATCATTTGCAAAGGAAAGGTATCTTACTCGTATCTGAGTGAGACTAGAGAGATATCATGTCTGTGTGTAGTAAACATTTTAATGCGTAGCGTTTATCCATATCGCATTTTTTTACATACATACGCACTCACGCCTGTAATCCCCCAAGGGGTAGGCAGTGGTGCAACCAGTACACCCACATTACGCCAAACGTATATACGTCCCATGATGTGATAGGGTGCGAGCCTTCGCCATACCGGGCACAATTCCAGACTTCGGGCTGATACTGGACATTTCAAAACCCAACATCATTTTTACCCGATTCAGGGATCGAACCCGAGATCTCAGTGTCAGCCTGAGTCGTAACGCGTGCATTATAACTGCGCAGTTATTTTCTTTATTACTTTGAATGACGAGGCGAGCAGTTCACTCGCCTGATGGTAAGTGCCACGCCTGTCCATAAACAGAAGCAACACCACACAGAACTTTGAATTACAAAGCACTAGATGGCATTTGACTGCGCTCATTTCCCCGAGACATAAGTTATTAAGACACATAATGCCCAGTAATTTTAATGTCCTTCAAACCGGAACACAACAAAGCTTACACACTGTTGCTTGGCACCAGAAATAGACAAAGCGGTGGTATACCAACCCAGACAGCCTTTCGCATACGAGGGACCTACCGCCTCGCCTCATTAATCTAGTGGCAGCATACTAAGGCTGAGAACTGTGAGGCCCTAGCTTCAATTCCGTGGTCGGGCAATATCATTTTGGGTTTGAGTTTTCAATTCAGAAAATCTTACATGAATTACCCGGGATTGGAATTTAGGTATGGTATGATGATAGGCTCGCTCCGTATCACATTTTGGAACGGGAATAATATCGGCGAAACGTGGGTGCACTATTTGCACCTCTGCCTACCCCATCGGAGACATTGGATATAAGCCTATGTTACAGTAATTTAAATATCGCCTCTTAGGTCTAGTGACATCGTAGCCTGTGAAAAGGCGAGGTCTTGAGTTCGATAGTCATTAGAGCAATGTAGGTTTGTGTGTGCTCGCTGCGAAAAACCACGTGTAAGTCTATCACATGAGACGTTAATTTTGCCTACCTCTTTGGGGATGCAGTAATAAGTTTATGATGATATAATGATTAGTTAATTAGTGCCAAATTAGCATAGCCTTGACTTCATGTAGAATTCATCCGCGTTTATACGTTTGTGGATTTCACAAACATTCTTTTTTTTGCTGTCAATGCATTGTTATCCCCCATCATCCTTGCTCATCGCTTGCTACAAAATAATCCATAAGGAAAATAAGGTATGGCCACGCAATGGGCTTATATGTCTTACCAACTAGAATAGTGTGTGGTAGAGCCACGCTGTAGACAGTTGTATCTACAGCATGAATGGACCAACTCGATTAGGATATTCCCACTAATTCCCAGAAAAATTACTTAAAGCAACAGCTTGCTATTGGGTTTCTTAAGTAGAATAATATTTCCTTTAAAAAATACAAATCATTATTTTTTTCATCACTTTATACCACACACCACGCTTTATAAGCATTTTATTTTAAAAATACAACCCTAAAGATATATTATCAAAATATGCCCTACCTGTATCTAGCACAAACAGATCAAGACGGATGGTAGATAATGTTAATCGGGGTTCACCTTTATCTAACCTTTGCAAGAAGGGCGTGAAGGCCAGAATGGTTTGAAGAAAATCTCATTTTCTTCACTTCATATCATATCAACATTATTTTGCAGGCTTCTTCGATACAAGCACGTATTGTAGTTTCTAATAATATTTATTTCGAGATTTTTAGCTCTGTATAATTTCCATTTATAAGATCGTCTCATTCATCTAGTAGTAACGAACTATATTTTTTTTTACCCAAGCCAATGACCATGACGAGTTAAAATATATGCGCTGATACAAAAATGATTTACGAAGAAGTCTACGAAAATGATGTATCGCACTTTATTTTTGTTTAATTTAATATTTTGTTAGGGTCTAGCTTTTGCTCGCGGCTTCTTCCGCGTGAATGTCTTTTTTCGGGACAAAAAGACCCTGTGTCCTTCCCCAGGATATGACCTGTCTCCTTCCCGAATTTCATCAAAATCCTTTCATCTGTTTAGCCACGAAAACAACAGACTTACTTTCGCATTTTATATAATATTAGTATGGCCAATAATATGGAGAGTATGAATGTTATAAAAGTAGCTATTTTAATCGATCACATTTTTTTTGTTATCTACGTGAACCGATAAGCTTATTCATTTTCTTATCTTAGCATGATGTATTGACTACACTGAACCTGGTGATAAGACCATACAGTAACTAAAGTCACTCAACCTCTGGGGTGCAGCAAACGGGGCTCATACCGAAATCCTTGGGGAGGCTATATCCTACCAACCTTTGATAGCTGCCCCCAATGACAAGATACCCAAACAACACATCTTCAACAAGACGTACATAGTACAGCTTATTGAAGAACAATACAACTCGTCTGGAGTCCACGAACTGCGCATATATACCGATGGTTCCAAAACCAGAACAGGATCGGGCGCAGGAGTGTACTCACCCGAGATAAATATGAATATATCAACAGCCTTTGGGGAACATAGTTCTATTTTCCAGTGTGAATGCATTGCCATCACGCAGGCTGCCAGAGCAGTGACTAGACGGAATATCGAAGAGCATAAGATTCGCATAGTGTCCGATAGCGCTGCAGTGCTACGAGCCCTCGATAGTAAAACCATTCAATCCGGGCTCATACTAGAGTGCCACCAGGCACTGGAAGTGATAGGTAGTAACAACCAAGTCACTTTACAGTGGATAAAGGGGCACAGTGGCTCTCTAGGTAATGACGCAGCAGACGAGCTGGCGAGAAAGCTGCTGAGCTGGAGCATTTCGTGACAGAAAAACCCAATATCCATCCAAATATCAATATCGTCAATATAATGATGTTCCTGGATATACAATGGCTGGCCTCGAACACGGCTCGCCAGATTGAGCCACCGTGGCGTTTCACCGTGTGTATGGTGTTCCTTATCCATTTCGGTACAAAATTTGTAAGTACCCTTTCATTTTACGTCACAGCAGTGCGAAAAAATAGCACTTTTCTACATAACTTTAGATTACAGAACACATGGTACTGAACTGCGCTCGTCATCCCGAGACGTAAGATGTTAAGTATCATACATAATGCCCAGTAATTTCACTGGCTTCAATGTCCTTGAAACCGAAACACAACAGTGCTTAGACACTGCTGCTTGGCGGCAGAAATAGACAAAACGGTGGTACCCAGACGGCCTCTCGCATACGAGGGACCTATCACCTTGTACCTTACCTTAATTACCATATGAAATGGTTTTTTTATGGCATAGGCCGGCTAACGAGCTAGTGGGTCACCTGATGGTAAGTAATCTCCACCGCCCATGTATGCTCACAATAACAAAAGAATTATGGGTGAGTTACCGACCTTAAAGAAATGGGCTAATTAAGGGATTGGGAAGGGGAGGAGGTTTGGTCCTCCGGATATCTCACTCACCGTACGAAACGCAGCAGCAACCTGCTACTTTACGCCGGTTTTCTGTGAGACAGTGGTAACGACCCGGACGAGCCAGCCCATTCATGCCGCAGACAAGTATCTACAGCGTGGCTCTACCACTCATAAATACCACTCAATACTACATTTCCATAAAATATAATTAAGCACCTATACCATTCGTATCTCTTGCGTATTCTTTGTGACAAAGCTAACTTGTACAGCGGTAAATCATCGGCAATCTTTTGTTTACGAGCGTAGATAGCCGACGCCGTTGTACCGACTTGCCAGCTAAGCCATTTCACTTTTTTTATTTTTTACTCCAACTGGTACTGGTTTATGGGCCCGCTGGCTGGTTTTTACGAGCTTTTGAAAAACTAAAGGATTTAAGTTGGCAATTTGAAATCAGCCGTGTACCTTTTGTTTAAAGCGTTTCGAAAAATTATATTTGGAGTGAGGTTTTTGATTCGGTTCTCTTTTGATGTGACGGGTAGCAGGGACAGCATTTGCAGTTACTTCGTAACAAAGGATTTTGGTACAGTTAACTTCACTTGTTTTGGTTATCGTCGCTTAGCTTACAAATACCGCGTAACTCGAAATTGGCCATGTGATATTGTCATTGAATAAATTGTTTTTGCCGCGTATGCAAAAAAAAATAACAAAAAATTGGCAGTTGTAGAGACTGCCAATAGAAGTGAAAACTTAGAACTTTTAGTATTAAAATTTGAAATTTCATAATGTTTGAATTAAAATTATCAACATCAATCTGGTTTTCAAATCTATTGATACTCCAACAATTGTATGCTTGTTTATATGGTTTTTTGGTACTCACTATTGTACTGCACAATGATTCCACAATTAAATGATTCAAGCAAAAACACTATTTCAACAATGCACAGTATATACACATTAAACTTTTCACTAAATCAATTCAATTTAACTTATGAGATATACACAGCATTAATGTTGCACAATACGTCAGCTGCATAGCTACAGATATACTGCTATAAGCATGTTGGTGACGCGAACGCACGAGATTTAACCCATCCAAACAAAGTGTCTAACGCACACAACACACGGCCGCAGCGCGTCATGAGCATGTCAGTGACGCGAACCCATAAGATTTTCCCCTACCAAAAAATGCCCAACGCGGCTAAAGAAGTTTTAACTACAAAAAATTCCATTAACCATACAAAGCACAATATACAAATAGTTCTGTCACCACGTAATTCAATGGTTACATCACACATGTTCATAAAAAAAAAATAAGTTTTATGTCTCTCCTGAAAACTAAGCCAATTTAACTTGCGCGGTATTGTTAGCTAAGCGACGTTATGTATTAATTAAAACATGTAACACAAGGATCTGTTTATCTTATTTATTATCATTGAAACACAAGACAGCCTAAACAAAATCCTTCGAAATATATTTCTACTCAACCTACAATTAAGACGTCTGGGCACAAAGATTTCTAAGATCTTTACTAGTGGTTGCTGGAAACAGGATTTGCCGTTAAGTGCTCGGAGCTAACGTTTAAAGTACCTCTTAGATAAGAAAAAGGACAGAATAAAAACAATTTGCTAGCGAAATAGTGTATATTGTAAGAAATACATAGAAACTATGTTAGCGACGGAGATAAAAATGGATGAATGTACGCAGTCACTCACGCCCGTAAACCCCGAAGGGGTAGGCAGAGGTGTAACCAGTACACTCATATTTCGCCTAGCGTATCTCCGTCCCATGATGTAATAGGGGGCGAGCCCATCGCCATACCGGGCACAATTCCAGACTCCGGGCTAATACGGAGCAATTCGTAATAGAAAAACTCAATATCACCTTTCCCCGACCCGGGGGCCGAACCCGAGACCTCAGCGTTAGCTTCATTCGTAACGCTAAAGCATCACAACTGCATCACCGGAACAGTCACATGGATGAATGTAGGTGTACATAGTACAGATGTATAGTTAGTTAAGCGAGTGGTAGAGCCACGCTGTAGACAATTTTGTCTACAGCATGAATGGGCCGGCTCGTCCGGGTCGTTACCACTGTCTCACAGAAAACCGGCGTAAAGTAACAGCTTGCTGCTGTGTTTCGTAAGGTGAGTGAGATATCCGGAGGCCCAAATCCCCCCCTTCCCAATCCCTTATTATCCCTTTGTTTTAAGGTCGGCAACGCGCCCATTATTCTTTTGTATTGTGGGCGTACATGGGCGGTGGACATCGCTTACCACCAGGTGACCCACTTGCTCGTTTGCCGGCCATACTATAAAAAAAAATATGTAGATAGAGATATAACAATACTATCAATTCGCTTTAGATTGTACAAAGATGTATAATTAATACCACATTAGTGATATGATTGGCCTACACACATTTCACGACAGAGAGTAATTACCACTTCCGCATTATGGAATAGGGTGTGAGCCATTACTTCACTACGCTAGCTTAATGCGGATATTTAGTACTATTAAGTTATAAGTAGATGTATACAAAATTGATGCTCAAAGCACTCAAAATTACGCAAGGCTTTCAGTCGTCGAGGAGATGACATTAAAGAACCTTGTAGAAAAACCCAACAGCAAGAAATGGTACGGGGAATAGTTGAAAAATGTCTTCTTAGAACAGACATTTGTAAATATTGATAATGTAAATGTCAATTATGGAATAATTGTAGTTTTTTTTGTTATTAATAGACCGGCAAA
The DNA here is from genome assembly GCA_905332985.1 of Mimas tiliae. Classification (NCBI taxonomy): domain Eukaryota; kingdom Metazoa; phylum Arthropoda; class Insecta; order Lepidoptera; family Sphingidae; genus Mimas; species Mimas tiliae. The sequence continues at coordinate 14,981,105 of HG995244.1, forward strand.
CGAGCAAGTGGGTCACCTGATGGTAAGTGATCTCCACCGCCCATGTACCGCTAACAACTTAGGTCCAAGGTCAACCTCAGCTGCACGTGGTACACTCTGCTGATTAACGGATGAGGCTATGTTGAAACTGAGGTCAAACGGCGGGTCGCTCTACATAATACCAAATCCACCGTCAAATCATGATGGAGAAAGGCGGACCTTGGCATTAAGCTGGAAGCCAAGCAGAAAGAATAAGACCAAACAAATAAAACAAAGCAATTCAAATATGAGCAAAGAACCTGAAATAAAAGTTGAACGCGAACATTTAACTTCAAGTATCAACATTTATAAAAGCCTTCGCAAGACATCTCGAAATAAAGATAATATACACAAACTCGCAGTCAAAGTACGCGTCACAATGAATGTACCACGCATACACACACAGAACTCGTCAACAACAAACAAAAGGTTTCCTTTGTGCATCACAATCCCGCGCGGTTAAGTGCAAAATATTTGTTCTGGCATCCAAGACCGAGGAAATTCAATGTGGTAAAATAAATTGTGAACCTTTGAGTGAGGTTAAGCGTATTGGCTCGCGTGGGGTTTACACCCATGTTACAATTTTTTGCTTTGGGAAAATTGAAATTTATGACGTTTTTATCATAGGAACGGTATATTGAGGAATTCAGATCAAATGGGATCGAACACATTCACAATTCGATATTTGACTTGGGCAAAATATGTTAATATTTGTGGCAATAGGGTAGTTGACTAGATTTTTTTTATTATTTAAATCAATAAGTTATGTTACTCAAAATCTATTGCAGAAAGAATTTTATAAATCGGACCAAAAATAAATAAGATAGAAGCCATTCAAATCCTGTAGAAGGGGTAATTGTCAAATGACAGACGATGCAACCTTTGACGTCACTGTGTAAAATGTTCATTATAGTGCACGCGTGCAAGCGAGATAGTGAGATATCCCTACTACGCACCCACTTTTCCTCATACCAACATTTAAAATCATAACTGCGGGCACATTTCTGAACCAATTTTGACTGTGTTTTAATAAAATCGTTTCTTTTGCGTATCATTTTCTGTTGCTTATAAAATAATGTATAAAATTCAATATAGGAAACTACCCTATTGTTTTGTCTTGTGTCTATTTTATCCACAAGGGTAGTGTATTCACTATTAAAGTATTAGACATAAGCTCACGCCTTCATCCCCGAAGTGGTTGGCAAGGGGCCAATCAGTGCTACACCCACGACCGCCGAGCTAATTTCCATCCCATGATGTGATAGCGATGCGAGCCTATCATCATTCCGGGCACAAATTTTAATCCCAGACAACTCATGTTTGATTTTGTGATTACCCAACCTGGGATCTAAACCCAGGACCTCAATATTTTTCAACATAAGTAGGCTTCCACTTGACTAAGGAAGAGATGATATTAGAAATCGCAAGTTGAATTGTAATTATAAAATTATTATATGAATCCAATAAGGACTTGATATTGGAACACCTACTGATTATATATAATGACACTGGGCTCTAGTCTTTATTTCTGTCTGGCTTTATTCCGGCTTAATACTAGGTTTTGCCTTCCCATTAAGCTTTGGAGGTAGATTTCGTATGATGTGGAGCGAACCTCCGTCTAAGGTGCACAGCCCGTAACGGGAACAAAGTTTTGCCATTGCCTAGTTCGTTGATCAGCAGAGTGTACTACGCGCAGGTGAGGTTGGCTTTAGGCCTAAAATGTTAGTAGCTTCTAATACTCCTACTAGGCTCTATACTGGGTTCTAATAATAGGTAAAAATATATGAATGCGGCTCTGCTATTTTCAAATATTTCAATCAAATCATATGCCCAAAAAGCTACAAAAATGTGACCAGAGGCCTCTTCATAAAAATTCCGACTACCGTTCAATCAGCGCGAATGAAAACTAAAATGCCAACGGCACTTCAAAAGTACAACGTTTTATGCAATAAAGATTTAAAGGATGTTTCGATAGCAAAATTCTAATTGCGGTAATTTTTATTAAGTAATTGGAAATTTATGAGTAAAATATTTCACTTTATTAACTTCAAATAAATTTTCAACGCAATAAATGTACTCAATTACTCCATCCTGCATGTACCTACATTCACAAAGCACCGATAAATTAAAGTATTTCCTAACATAGATAAAATCTAAAAACCAGAAAAATAGGACATCTAGTTCTTACAACCTGCGCTCTTATTTTTCAATTTACGCATTGCTGCCGCCGTATAACAAACCCTTAGATAGTAAAGTTCGGCGAGAACTGATAAAACATCTGATTTATAAGGAGCCTTTAGGACGAATTTCGCGTTTCTCACAAACTTGAAGACAAAATGCGAATATCTTACTTTTACTGTTGATTTTACGTGTGGATTATTTTGATAATGTCACCGATAAATAAATTTGCTTGTTATGTTGGTTCTTGTACTTCGTAAGTGGAAGTTACGGTTTCGGGTGCAATTTGTATAAAGGAATTTCCTTTCTTTTCCGAGAATCTCTTTACTATTTTTTTTTTTATTTGGGTAAACAAACAGTGACACTTAAATATAAAATAAAAGCCTTTTACATGCGGACATAATAATAGTAACACCAACTTCGTTAACCACATCTATGTTACATTAATAAGGTATGTAATGTGGAAGGGAATAAAATATTTTAAATGAATTAGTTTTAAGAGTAAGATATTACGGACCATTATAGATGGCCAAGCCATTATAGATATTTACTTACGATTGTTGTTTACTCGTTTGTCAGCTTATGCTATAAAAAGTTGTTTAACTATACCTACAGTTTTGTCTACAGCATGAATGGGCCGGCTTTTCCGGGTCGTTACCACTATCTCACAGAAAACCGGCTTAAAGTAGCAACTTGCTGCTGCATTTCGTACGGTAAGTGATATATCCCGAGGCCCAAATACCCCTCCCCTTCCCAATCCCTTACTTATCCCTTTCCTTTAAGGTTGGCAACGCGCCCGTGATTATTTTAGTATTGTAGGCGTACATGGGCGGTGGAGATCACTTACCATCAGGTGACCCACTTGCTCGTATACTATAAAAAATACTATCGTAATGTCTCAGATTAACATTTTATCTACGAGTATACATTGCTAACAGACTTGTAGACGATTAAAGGTAATATTCATAACTTAACTGCCTCGGCGGCGTAGTTGTAATACGTACGCGTTACGTCTGAGACTGACACCGACGTCTCGGGTTCGATTCCTGGGTCGGGTAAAAGAGATATTAGGTTTTTCTATTACGAAATGATCAGTATCAGCCTGGAGTCTGGAATTGTGCCCGCTATAGTTTTAGGCTCGCCCCTCATCACACCATGGGACGGAGATACGCTCGGCGAAATGTGAGTATACTGGTTGTAACAGTGTAGTAGGCAGAGGTGTACCTCTGCCCACCCATTTGGGGATTACAGGCGTGAGTGAGTATGTATGTACTTATTAATATAAATGCGAAAGTGTTTGTTGGTTTATCCTTCTTTAGCGCAGCAAGATGTCGAGCATCAGATAGACATGTTTTTTTTGCATAGAGATCGTTTAGAGCTGAAGAGTGACAAAGGATATAGACTATAGACAACTGCGCCACCGAAGCAGTCTAATAATATTCATCTAGTAATATTAAGTATAGATTAAAAACTCAGTAAAATAACGCGATTATGGTTTAAAATTACCGACTGTGAGCGACCAACTGTCCAATGCAAAAAGAGAACGTTTATAAAAATCACAAAGTTGCGGTGATATCGCTTTATTTCATTTTACACCTCAAATTAACCCAGTTTTGGGGTAAAATTACATTTTGCCAACAAAATCGGTCTCGTCCGACAGCTCTACTCTCTTCAACAGATTTGTTATTGTCATAAAAAAAAGCCCTTACTCCTTAATGCATTGTCGGGTAATGATGAATAATTACTGAGTTTTATTTCTTTAATTGCTTCCTCTAAATTATTTTAATTTTAATTGTAGTTCTATTTCTGAATAAAGAAACTGTATTAGTTTCACTGTAACATAAGCTCACACCTCTAGCCTCGGAGAGGTAGGTAGAAGTGCAACTAGTGCGCCCACGGTTTGCCGAGCTTATTTTCGTCCCAAGATATGATAGGGACTAAATCTAAATACACCGGGCATAAATTCCAATGCAGGACAACTCATTTCTGTTTTTTACCCGACCTCAAAAAAGGAGGAGATGAGAACCTGTTTGAGATTAAGTTTGCTTGAACTAAGATTTGAACTTTTATTATAAACTAGCTTTGCTTGCGGCACCGCCCGCGTGAATAACCTTTTCCGGGATAAAAAGCAGCCTTTAACCGTGATAAAAAGCCTATAACCATACCATATTTCATCAAAACCAGTTCAGCCATTTAGGCATGATGTAACAAACAAACTCATTTTCGCATTTATAATATTCGTTAGGATTGAGGATTTTCAATCCGAACTAGAGGGATAACTACAGTAAGAAGGCCGACTCTATCATAATGCGAAATTAAAAGCCAGGAAGATAGACTCGGTGGCGCATTTATAATGCGTACGCGTTACTACTGAGGCTGACGCTGAGGTCTCGGGTCCGATCCCCGGGTCGGGTAAAAGTGATATCGGGTTTTTCTATTACGTAAAGCTCAATATCAGCCCGGAGTCTGGAATTGTGCCTGGTATAGCGATAGACTCGCCCTCTATCACATCGTGGGACGCAGATACACTCGGCGAAATATGGGTGTACTGGTTACACCTCTGTCTACTCTTCGGGGATTACAGGCGTGAGTGCGTATGTATGTACGATTAATTGCTTTTTCATATTCCACTCTAACCCAATATTGTAAAAGAGGTTTTAAGTTGTTATAATTAATTCGCATACTCATTACACGCTAGTCGCAATATTGATAAATTGTTTTAATACTTCATGTTAATTCCCTTAGTCTTTAATACTCGTAAGACTACGCCGGAGGAACTAAGCTCTATGCTTTTGGGGATTTCAAAAATATTCTAATAAAAGTTCATCGACACTTCATCAATATGAATATTTAGTTTAATAATACGCACTCACGCTTTTAATCACCGAAGGGGTAGGCAGAGGTGTAACCAGTACACCCACATTTCGCCGAGCGTATCTCCGGCTCTTGATGTGATAGGGGGCGAGCCTATCGCCATACCGGGCACAAATTCCAGACTCCGGGATGATACTGAGCATTTCATAATAGAAAAACCCAATACCACTTTTACCCGACCCGGGGATCGAACCGGAGATCCCAGCGTCAGCTTCAGTCGTAACGCGTACGTATTACAACTGCACCACCGAGGCAGTCAGCAGTTAGTTTAATTAATACAAGTCCTGTATTCTACACATCGCACTGCTGGGCGTACCCAGCGTCTAGTCTTTCATTCAGTAGAGAAGGCCCTTGGGCTAAAGGGGTTAATCATCATCATCATCAGCCACAAGACGTCCACTGCTGAACATAGGCCTCCCCTAATGCTTTCCAGGCCGACCTGTTGGAAGTGGCCTGCATCCATCGGCTTCCTGCAACCCTTGTCAGGTCGTCGGTCCATCTTGTAGGTGTACGTCCTCTGTTGCGCTTAATAAGGGGTTAATGATCAAAGCAAATACATTATTACAGATTGTCTATATTTCTGTTCCTTTATATCAATTAAATTAGTTTCTACTCCTAAATGTGTTATATTCCATATTGTGAAGCTAGGCTATGATCAAGGAATTTATGAATACATCAATATCTACATCAAATCTAAAGACACGCATTCTATAACCTAGCAAGACAAAAACAATACACAAGTTTTACGGTTACAAAAAATATAACAATCAAAAACAGCAGTTTGATCGGCCCTGACAAACAAGATTACCGCTGATTTATACCGACAACTTATTTCTGATAACAGCTTTCCGCTTTTCATGTAAACAACAGTCTATAGGGACGGTGTTTCGTATTGTGGATAAGCTGTAGAATTAGTTTGACTTTTGTTTGAATGACAAAATGAACAGGTCGCTCGCTTGATGGTAAGCGTCACAGAAGCAACACCACAAGAACTATAATTTACAAAGCACTACATACATACGCACTCAAGCCTGTAATCCCCGAAGGGGTAGGCAGAGGTGTAACCAGTACACCCACATTTCGCCGAGCGTATCTCCGTCCCTTATGTGATAGAGGGCGAGCCTATCGCCATACCGGGCGCAAATTCCAGACTCCGGGCTGATACTGAGCATTTCGTAATAGAAAAACCCAATACCACTTTACCCGACCCGGGGATCGAACCCGAGACCTCAACGTCAATGTCCTTTTAACCGAAACACAGCAGTGCTTTCATACTGCTGCTTTGCGGCATAAATAGACAAAACAGTGGTACCAACCCCGACAGCCTTCGCATACGTGGGACCTACCACCTTGTGCTTGCCTCACTGGCCCATAAGGTCCTGAATTCAAATCCCAGGTCGGATTATAAAGTTATAGCGATAAGCTCGCCTTCTGTCATGTCATGGGACAGAAATAAATTCGGCCAAAGGTGGTTGACGTAGTTGCACCTCTACCTACCACTTCGGAGATACAGGCGTGAGAGCTAGATATGGTAAAAATTCAAAAAGCCAGCTTAGAGTTTGGCTCCATTTGGTGATATCACCGAAGGGGTAGGCAGAGGTGCAAGCAGTGTATCTAAAGTTCACCGAGCTGTTATGTTCTTCAAATCAAAAAAAATTAAAGCAACTTAAAATCTAAATTCTAAATCAACTTAAATTCTAAATTAATTAAATAAATATAATATTAATCAATGCTAAAGTAATAAATAATTAATCTAACTTTTTTAGAGTGGTAGAGCCACTCTGTAGACACTTTTGTATATAGCATAAATGGGCTCATCCGTGTCCTTACCTCTGTCTCACAGAAAACCAACGTAAAGTAGCAGTTTGCTGCTGCGTTTCGTACGGTGAGTGAGATATCTAGGGGGCCAAATCCCCCTCCCTTCCCAATACCTTAATTATGTCTTCCCTTTAAGTCGGCAACGCGTCCATGATTATTTCGGTATTGTGGGCGTACATGGATGGTGGAGATCACTTACCATCAGGTGACTCAATTGCTCGTTTCCGACCTTAGCCATAAAAATGCTAAGATTTCCAATTACACAATCCGCCCACGTGACAACATGTAATACAATAACTCTAAACCAAATAACTGATCACTATACTATCAGTCTGGTAAACACGTTCACAATATTGTCCCTTTATGTCGCTCACTAGGTGTATAACCACCGCACTCGAATATGACGCAGCGAGTTTTATCAGTTTTATTCGGGACACAGTGCAGAGTTTCAATTATGTGTGATAAACTACGTGAATTTGTCCATGTTTCGTAACAAGGAATCGCTAACAAATCGCGAAGGATAGGGGTCTTGAGCCCTAAGTCACTATGACGAGACAAGTAATTCGCTAGCCTGATGGTAAGCCTGCACATAAATAGAAGCAAAACCACACAGAACTTTGAAATACAAAGCACTACATGTTAAGCCTCATAATGGCCATTAGTTTCTGAAGACAACAGTGCCTACACACTGTTGTTAGGCAGAAGAAATAGACAAAACTGTCGTACCAGCCTCGCATACGAGGGACCTACCCTCAAAAAAATCAAAGTGAAATAAAATTGTAGTACAGAATTAAGGCCGTGGATGAAATGTAATTACTTTGATACTGTCCCGTGTTGACGTTTGGCATTTTATTCACGCTTTACATGCGTACCGTTCGCTATTGAGGTCGGGTCGGTTCAGGGTTTTGCATTAAAACTTCCCCTTCTTTTTTAACGTAGCATAGATAGTCGGCTTTAATTGGGTTAAAATGTAAATATATAAATACACCCAACAGTCACACACATAGTCCCGACCCTACACTAGGAAAACCTGTATCGTGGGTATCAAGAACTACGAGGGACTTGCGGTCCCACAACACCCAGACCCGAGACAAATATTTGTGAATCAGACAAACATTTGTCTAGGTGCGGAAATGGAACCCACGGTCTCACGGTTCGCAACCGGCTACTCGCCCGCTGCGCCACGGAGGCAGTGCCTCGAAAGACCACTGCACGTTTGCAATACGTAGGATGAAGCTTAATTTGTTTTTCTTTTTTTAATTTTAGTGATAACATAAATATGATTGGCGATATGAGATATTGAATTATTATAGATTTGGCTACCCAATGTTGCTAATGCTCAATTTGATTTTTTTTTATGTTTTTTTTATAAATAACGAATTGGCAATACCTTAACTACAATAATTAATATTGACGAAACAAATATGCATGGCAAGTGTGAAAACACTGTCTTGTTTATAGCATAGGTCGGCAAACGAGCAAGTGGGTCACCTGGTCGTATCTTATCTCTAGTGCTCTTGAACCTGCACAATACCTGAAGAATCATAGACGCGTCACCAACATTGAAGGAAAAGGATGATTAAGAGATTGGGAAGAGGAAAGGATTTGGGTTTCCGAATATCTCACTCAGCGTACAAAATACAACAGAAAGCTACTACTACACATCAGTTTTCTAGAGACGGTGGTAACAACGCGAGCTGGCCCATTCATGCTGTAGACTAAACTTTCTACAGTGTGTCTACCACTCACCGATATGACAAGAAGCTAGAATCTTAGTAAGAAAAAATTACATCAGCGGTTATTATATGCCTCGGTGGCGCAGTTGTAATGCGTACGCGTTAAGATTAAGCTAACGCTGAGGTCTCGGGTTCGATCCCCGGGTCGGGTAAAGTGGTATTGGGTTTTTCTTTTACGAAATGCTCAGTATCCGCCCGGAGTCTGGAATTTACGCCCGGTATGGCGATAGGCTCGCCCCCTATCACATAAGGGACGGAGATACGCTCGGCGAAATGTGGGTATACTGGTTACACCTCTGCCTACCCCTTCGGGGATTACAGGCGTGAGTGCGTATGTATGTATGTAGGTTATTATATTTGATATTCAACAACATAAACATTGAGCAGAGGGCTTTATCCAAGGGTTTCTAAAAACTAGTTTATGACTCCAAGCATCACGAAAGAGAGAATGTAGGTCAATAACCCCACATATAATAAACAATCCAGACAAAAAGAGCCTTATCTACATGGCTTGTACCGAACGTGTTTGGCGTGTGTTCAAGAAGCTAAACAAAACACAAATAAAACTGAATAACACAGTAACATTTGCATCTACGCAGATTTAATAAAATAACTTCATTTTTAGGATTTTTTATTAGCTAGAATAACGAGACGAGTAGGTCGCTCATCTGGAGGCCAATTCTCGTAATTTTAAATGTTCAAAATATCACTCCGATCTAGTTTCAGCGTCAAGAAAGTTGCAAATGGCATTCTCTTAAATCAATAATCAACTTCAAATGCACCTAGCATTAGCAGTAGCATTATACCGTTTTGGCTTTGCAGTCAACTTTTATTCTACATTAAATCTCATTACGATCTTTTTTCACATTTGACGTTGATTATTGGTTTAAGAGAATGCCATTTGCAACTTTCTTGACGCTGAGACTAGATCGGAATGATATTTTGAACATTTAAAATTACGAGAATTGGCCTCCTGATGGTAAGCGCCGCGCCTGCCCATAAACAGAAGCAACACGACACAGTACTTTGAATTGCACTGCATGACAATAGAATGGGCTCGTCACCGAGAGACATAAGTTATTAACTCTCATAATGCCCAGTAATTTCCATGTCCTTCAAACCAGAATACAACAGCTTACACTCTGTTGCTTGGCGGCAGTAATAGGCAAAGGGGTGGTACCACCCCAGACGGCCTATCGCATACAAGGGACCTACCAGCTTGTGAAAAAGGGTGCCAACGGAGATCTTTTACTAAGCGGTCTATCTGTTCTAAATGGCTTTTTATGAACCGTAATAGGTAACTGGCAAAAAAATTATTATCCTGTTACCGGAGACACAAATCCTCCTCTCCTTTCCAATCCCCATTCCTTTCCTTTAGAATCGGTAATGTACACATAATTAATATAGTGTAAATGGGCCACCAACATCTTAGGGGAGTGTAAGTGAGTCACCAACATCTTAGGCCCAAGGCCAACCTCACCTGCACGTGGTACACTCTGTTGATTTACGGACGAGGTGATGGCAAATCTTGGTTTCCGTTGCGGATTGTGTCACACGGCGGGTTACGCAATAAAATTCAAATTCAAATGAAATTATGTTGATATCCATGAAATGTTATATATCATTTAGATTTAGTCAAATTTTAACTCTACCGCCGGTTCGAAATGTTATTTCGCTAGAGAAGAACGGACAAGAAACTCTAACATTCCTCTTTTTAAAACTGATTTACAATATTGGTACGACAATAATACAATTTTATTTGAGGTAAAGCAGCTCAGTTTATGCCAAGAGGAACATTATAACATAATGACCCCATGATTTCCAAAAACTCGATACATCGTATTATACATAATTATTAAATTATAGGATAATTTTAATTCACAAAATCAGAATAACAAAATTAAATGAAATAATCATTCCGCAGCAATTTCACGAACAATAATTAAATACTGAAAAAAATTCAAAGTACCACATTAATAAGCACTTAAATTTTGTAACTGCCGCATTTAATAACCATCTATCAACGGAAAAAATCTCGCATTTTCCATGAAATTGAACAACTCGAAACGCCGAAAGTATCTGAAGAGATCCGCTCAAATGAGTCGTTTGATGAACTCGACACGGCCCTTCGGAGCGGGGAGCTTAATAAGTTTCCCTCTAACCACAGTCTCTACGTCGATGTTTTCCTTAAATATAATCAAGAATGGGGCCTTAGACGGTATTATGGGGTGCGATTCACAACTTACGTAATGGTGTCGCTTTGAAGACATTTTTGTGGTATTACTTGATTTTCTTATTCCTTAGCTCGCGCTATAATCGAAATATAATGTCGAAGGTCGCAATGTCGCCAGAATTATGCCGGTCTGAGGTAACTGGATATACAGTGGCTGACATCATCACGCGACTTGGCTGAACAATGGCGGTTTTTTTCATCATGTGTACGGTGTCGCTACCCAGTCAGCTACAAAAATGAATCGAATAAATTTAAATGACACAACGGTTGGGATAATCCTTACATACATACATACTCATGCCTGTATTCTCTGGGGGGGAAGAGGTGTAACCCACATTTCAAGCGGATTATTTCCATCCCATAATGTAATAGGGGGCGAGCCTATCGCCATACCAGGTACAATCCCAGACTCTGGGCTAATACTGAGAATTTAGTGATAGAAAAACCCAATCTTACATTTATTCTACCCAGGGATGAACTCAAGATCTCAGCACAGCAGTAGTAACGCGTACGCATTACAACTGCGCCACCATGGCAGGCAATTTAAATAAATATAGAATAAACTTCCAAACTCAGTTTCAGGATTATTTCAGCTCTCTAAAAATAAGCACAAGAGTTATTGACGACTCTTGAATCCAATATTCGTCTGCCAATTTAGTCAATTACCTAAAAATAGCTCGACTATATTCTTTAGAGTATTTTATAAGTACTTTCATTTCCATCGAGTTTTAAATTTATTTATTTTCATTTGAGTTGGCAACTCAGTTGATTAGGTATTTCGTCTTTGTCGCGTGTCAACGAGTTTCAAACATAGACGATGTTTTTTATAGTTATTTTTTTTATAATTTTCTCAATGAAAACTGAAAAACAAATGGGTCCATAGCTATATTACCCACTCGACCTACGGGAGTGGAGCAGTACTATGCACGTAGGTGAAAATGCGCGAGACAGCTTGCTAGTGCTAAATATCAAAGATGTGTACCCTCCAGGCTAGTATTGAATCCGTGACGTCTGTCTTAATAGTGCATTCCATACCCCGCTAGGCTATCGTCACACGCCGCCAAAGAGAATTTAATTACTTTCTTTTAAATCTCCTGAAAACGAGACGAGCATGTCGCTCGCCTAATGTTATCACGCCTACCTATAGGTAATCAGAAGTAACACCACCCAGGACTACAACGTACTATATGACACTGCATTACGCCATCACTTCAAGACATACGACGTTAAGTCTCATAATGCACAGTAATTTCACTGGATTGAATTCTCTCGAAACCAGAACATAACAGTACTTACACACTGCTGCTTGGCGAGATAAAGATGAAGTGGAGGTACTTACCCAAACATCCTCTCACATACCAGAGACCTACCAAGTAGAAGGTATTATTGTCCTCCTAACCGTTTTCGATTATGGCGAACCCTTTGCAACCCTTACCCTTTCATGAGCCCTAATGTGGCTGGCTAGACCTAGTTTAGTTTTGAAAACTCTATCACAAGAAGAGCAGTAGAGCTGACCAGCACTATTATAGGTGTAGTTATACGATCGCCTTGGTTTCATTTTGGTCTGCAGGCGTCTCTCATCAAGGGAAACTAAGCGAGCGATTTCAAAAGTTTTTACGCCCTTCTGAACGGTGGCGCGCCATTCAGATCGTTCAGCAGTGAGTCCTTCCCAGTTGTTATGATCTATATTACAAGCTTTAAGATGTCGTTTAAGGACGTCTTTGTAACGAAGGTGTTGTCCTCCACGTTTACGCTTACCTTCGGCCAGTTCATTACATTATCAAATCCTGGTCTGAACAGAACAGAGTCCTTCTACCACCTGACCTTATCCCACTTGTAGTGGGGTCGGCTCAACGTAGATTCTAACACATTTTACAGAAAGATTTGGCTTATAGTTTTTAACGACCGGCTGCCTGCCTGACATCAACCCTTATGGGGAGAAAACACCCAGAACCGAAACAAATATTTATGGATCACACAAACAAACATTATCACGGTTTTTTTTTATCCTAGCTCGGCAAAGTGACTACGCTACACCTGATGTTTAGTTCTAGCCGAAATGGAAGAGACCACGAAGCCGTGGTTCCGTAAGCCAGCACGCGTGGTTCTGTTAATGAAAGGTGAGGATGGGATAAGGTCAAACAACTCTTCAGAGCATTCACCATGAAGTGTACCGTGGTGCGGGAATGGAACCCGCGACCTCTCGGTTCACAGCCGGCGACTCGCCCACGAAGACTGTCTGAACGGAACAGCGTATCATAATCAAAAAAAAAAAAACAGTCACAAGACGTCCACTGCTGAACATAGGCCTCCCCTAATGCCTTCCAGGCCGACCTGTTGGAAGCGGCCTGCATCCATCGGCCTCCTGCAACCCTTGTCAGGTCGTCGGTCCATCTTGTAGGTGTAACAGAGTATCGTCCCGTAATATATGCTGTCGACGATCGTGACACCACGACTCCATTACTCGCGAGACGTAGAATTTATGAACCGAATAACACACAGCCTTGAGTTATTGGAAACGTGATGCTAATACAGATTTATTTCTATATTTCCTGCCTAGATGCTCGCGGTAGTTGTTTTGATGAGATAAAGTTACTTATCACGCCTGTAATCCCCTAAGGGGTAGGCAGTGGTGTAACTAGTACACATGTGACCTTATTTCCGTCCCATGATGTGATAGGGAGCGAGCTTATTGCCACACTGGACATAAGCAAGACTCCGCTCTGGTATTTCGCAATATCACTTTTACCCGACCTGGGGATCGAACCTGAGACCTTAGCACAGCAGTTGTACCGCGCACGCATTACAACTGCGCCACTGAGGTAGTCTTATAAAGTTACAGAAGAAAAATATTGTTATTAGAACCGTAGGTTATGATAATGATGATAAAGATTATGAGTGGTAGAGCCACGCTGTAGACAGTTTTATCCACAGCGTGAATCGACCGATTCGATCGGGCCGGCTCGACTGGATCGTTACCACTATCTCATAGAAAACTGCCGTAAAGTACCGGCTTGCTGCTGCGTTTCGTACAATGAGTGAGATATCCGGAGGCCTAAACTCCCTCCCCTTCCTAATTCCTTAATTTTCCCTTTCCTTTAAGGTCGGCAACGCACCCATGATTCTTCTTGTGTTGTAGGCATACATGGGCGGTAGTAATCACTTACTATTAGATAAATACTTGCTTGTTTGCCGGACTATGATATAAAAAATAGTCATATTATTCCGTTTGAGTCAGCCCAAGTATGCTTAAGACGAAAGTGTCTACAGTACGACTTTATCACTTTTTTGTCTAATTGAGATTATACCGATAGATTATACACAATAAATCTAACTCCTACCCCAATATTAAACTTATAAAAGTTTCGTAAATCAATTTCCGAATCAAGATTACTGTTTGGATAGAGTTTTTATTTAATTTGTTTCAAAACTTTAATTTTTGTGTCAGATTGATATAGTTTCTAAGTTAAAGAAGAAATTCAAGTACCTATAATGGAAAATAATTAAACTGGAAATAAAATAAACCAACTTATTAAATTTATGATTAGCTCATCGTGAATATTCAAATCAAATCTCAAAACTGGAACACTAGATCTTGTCTAATCTGTCTTTTTTTTCTGAAAGCCTTTACAGTGACTTTCGCAGAGACAATCGTCACAGATTTTTAAATAGAATAATAAAATCTTTATAACCTTACATTGATTGAAGACTATTATCTTATTATTATAGAACCCGATTACTGAAGTGTGACGTCAGACATGCAGATCATAGTTGTTAAAACTACAAACCAAATTGTAAGAGATAAATTTGATGATCAGAAATGTTTCATTAACCAAAATGTATTTTTAGACTATTCCGATTTGTATACATTCTATAATAATTATTTAACCTACAAATACAATGCAATTAAGAACCATTTAAATAAATGTATTTATTAGAACCAAATTTTCATTTGCCAAAACTGTGACAGCCTTCGTGGCGCAGCGAATAGTCGGCTGAGAAACCAGAGGTCTCGAATATAATTCCCGTATCGAAGCAAGTATTTCTGTGATCCGGAAATATTTGTTCCGGTCTGGGAGTAGTGGGAACGTAAATCCCTCGTAGTTCCCGATATGATATAAGTTAATCTAGTATGGGATCAGGACTATAAAATGACTGAGTGTTTTTATGTAAAAAAAGATATGGTGAAACTAAGTGAAAGCACTCTTACCGCTTCTATGCAATTCTCTTATAAATAAAATAACTTCACAACTCTTTTAACGAGAATATTTTGTATATATAAATATTCTCTGGTAGTTTACGCCTTCGCATATATTTCTAAGGTCTTCTTACAGCTGCCCTTATCCCACTCGTAGTGGGGTCGGCGCAACTTTTTTTTTAACACATGTTCAGAATCTTTTGGCTTGTAGTTTTTACGACCGGCCCCCTGCTTGACGTTAACCCTTTTGGGGAGAAAATATCCAGACCCAAAACAAATAATCGTGGAACATACAATCAGTATAACATCAGTCTCGGTGCGGGAACCGAACCCACGGCCTCTAGCAGCTGGCTACACGCCCACTAGGCTACGGAAACTCAGGCTGGTAAAACTATACTTATTATGGTAATTACAAACAACAATTTCATATACCAAACTATTTTACATACATACATATATACGCACTCACGCCTGTAATCCCCGAAGGGGTAGGCAGAGGTGTAAGCAGTACAACCACATTTCGCCGAGCGTATCTCCGTCCCTTATGTGATAGGGGGCGAGCCTATCGTCATACCGGGCACAAATTCCAGACTCCGGGCTGATACTGAGCATTTCGTAATAGAAAAACCCAATACCACTTTACCCGACCCGGGGATCGAACCCGAGACCTCAGCGTTGGCCTTAATCGTAACGCGTACGCATTACAACTGCGCCACCGAGGCAGTCTGTTTTTTTTTACTTTTCCAAACTATTTTACTTTTCACAATCAACAAAAGCCTTTCAGACACGAGCCGCGCGGTTCTAAAAGTTTTTAATATTCATGAGAAATATTTTATCGCTGGTATTTTGTAACCGACGGGCGCACTACATAGGTTAAACATTATTAAGGTCTCGTCAATACTATTACCATGTAAATGAGTTTTCTGCGTCCACAACAAACCTATAGACCCAGCTCCGTGGCGCAGCGGGCGAGTAGTCGGCTGCGAAGCGAGAGGCCGTGGGTTCGATTCCCACACCGAGACAAATGTTTGTGTGAACCACAAATATTGGTCTCGGGTCTGGGTGTTGTGGAACCGCAAGTCCCTCGTTCCTGATACCCACGACACAGGCTTAACTAGTGTGGGGTCAGAGCTATGTGTGTGACTGTTGGGTGTATTATATTATTATTTATGTAATTGATTGGTTCAACTAGAGCCCCTATAGTGCCTCGCTATTCATACCATTTGTTTGTGCGTTTTTCGATTTAGATCGTTGTGCAAGTTGGCCTTAAACACAATTTATGAAATACGTGTATCTATATTCTATATGCGATTTTCAAACCTAGACCAAACCAGAAGAGAAATTGTGGTTTATCCCAGTATATTGCTTCTGTTTATAGCCAGACGTGGCATATACTATCAGACGGTGCATAAATGACGAAGTTAAAATCTTTCTTCCCCGATTTCACCTCCTTAGGGGTGGAATATCGTCTTGAAATTAAATAAGACCAACTTTGAGTTAAAAAAATAAACATCCTAATCGGTCCACATTTGGCGGAGTTATGCGTGGATATTTAATATGTAACAAAAACCTTGTTGGGCGTTTTAACTGTGATATCAAAATCGATATTCAAAGTATAATGAAATAACTTGCATATGAAAATGAGACTATACAAATAATCATATATTTTTTTATAAATTAATTATTTTATTATTTGTGAACCGAATTTGGATTGATTACGAAATCGCACTGATTCCAATAAGACGAATATAAATAATTGTTGGTTTTGACTTTTAAGTGTTATTTTTTGAAGTCGGTTTTTAGTTTTGTTCATTTGTCAAATATTAGTGGTAGGTAAGTACCTAATGTACATGCCATAGAAGTCTATGGCAATTGACATCGATATACTTCCAAAAACGCAAAAAAAATAAAAAACAAAAAAAACCGCTGAATTGAGAACCTCCTTTTTTTGGTTGCTTAAAAATATAATATTAAGGTTAGAAAATAATGATTAGAGAATAATCGCTAGCCAGTCATGCCTAGATCATGACTGACACAACTTGATGGATAGTGATGGATCGTAAAGGATATTGTATTAGAGGAATCATTTTAGGCCTTTCATTTCACGTTTTTTGGAAATGTCTACATAAGCTCACGCCTCTATCCCCGAAAAGAAAGATAGGCAGAGGTGCACAACTAGAGAACCCACGGCTCGCCGAACTTATTTTCATCCCATGTTGTGATAGGGACAAGCCGATTTGGAATACATATGATTAAGTTTATTTTTAGCTTTTTGAGTCGTTTAATGTTTGCTAAAAATGTTTTACCATTACATCAGAGTGACTTCAAAGATGTGAAATCAAAGTATATAATACATACTTATTGTCAACGCTTGTCAATTGTTAAACTATTCATGTATACAAAGTTGTTTCAACTCAGTATGTGGAACTTACTAGCGTACGATACGTTTGAAGTATGATTAACCAGAGCATAAACTTGTTAGCATTATAAAGTAATGTTGATCTCATGGATCCGACTCGAATTGCAAATTTCGAGCTGACTAATTTGTAGTGTAAGAATAATAAATAATAAATACACCCAACAGTCACACACACAGTCCCGACCCCACACTAGGTAAACCTGTATCGTGGGTATCAGCAACTACGAGGGATTTGCGGTCCCGCAACACCCAGACTCGAAACAAATATTTGTGGGTCACACAAACATTTATCTTGGTGCGGGAATCGAACCCACGGCCTTACGCTTCGCAGCTGGCTACTCGCCCACTGCGCCACGGAGGCTGTCGCCAATAAGGATGACATCTACCTCAGATGGCACCAAAGTCTTTAGATAGACTTACTTACTAGACAGCCTGTTTAAAAGTAAACATTGCGTAACATAAGGCGGGAGTTTGACAGCTCACAGACAGAGAGCGCGATAGGGCTTAGTAAGCGAGATGGTAATATTGAGTTACGGTCAATTGACCGCAACTTAGTGGTACAATTCCTATGTACCGCGTAGCTTGTCTAGTAGTACACATTAAAGGCCAGTATGATGGACTAAGGCTTAACTTTTCTTATTAGTAAAAGGAGCTCATGCCCAGTAGTGGGACAGTAATAATATAACGTTCATACTTTACTATAACTATACTGGAGTATACATTGTCAAGGGGCTTATATCCTCAAAGGAGTAGACAGGGATGTACCTAGTAGACCCATGATTTCCAATGCTTATTTCCATCCTATGACGGGGGTGAGCCACATATTATAACGGTCACAAGTACGAGGTAGTCAGAAGTGTATGCTCTTGGGACTGGTTTCGAACCTGCGTATTCGTCTCGGCAGTCCTTACCACTCCCCGCTAAACTATAGCTCTTATTACACAAACATTAAAGCCGTGCTCAAATAAATAATAAATATCTAGTAAAAACAACCCAAACTCACTAAATACTATAAATTTTGTTTTGCATAGTTTGCATATCATTAATCACCGGAATGAATGGCCAAAATCGACTCGAAACTCCATTACTGTAAATAATTGTTATGTAAATTGGACGAAAGATAAATAAGAGACCCGATTTTTTTATGAGCTTTAGATGACGAGACGAGCAGGTTGCTCGGATGATCGTAAACGTCACGCCCATAAATAGAAGCAACGCCAATCAGAACTTCGAATTATAAAGTACTGCATGGCATTGGACTGCGTTCATCACCCTGAAACATAAGGTGTTAAGTCCCATGCCCAGTAATTTCACTGGCTTCATTATCCTTCAAACCGGAACACAACACCACTGCTGCTTGGTGGCAGAAATAGACAAAGCGGTGATGCCTACCCAGACGCCCTCTCGCATACGAGCGCTCTCGCATATGAGTGATCTACCTACCGAGCGACCTAACTATGGGATTGAGAGGGGATTTGTTCCTCCGGATATCTCACTCACCGTACGTAACGCAGCATCAAGCCGTTACTTTACGTCGGTTTTCTATGAGACAGTGATGACGCCTCGGTCGAGCTAGCCCATTCGTGCTGTAGACAATTTCGTCTACAGCACGAATGACTCTAGGTGTTGTGGGACCGCAAGTCCCTCGTAGTTCTCGATACTCACGATACAGGTTATCCTAGTGTGGGTCAGGACTATGTGTGAGACTGTTGGATGTATTTATTTAGTTATATCCCAACGGAAATAAACATTTAAAAAAACACTCTTTCATTAATCGAAACACTCTTCGAAAGGACTTTAGAAATGGTTATGACTTGCTGCAAAGAAAAAATATTTTTCCTTGCATTAAAATACTTTTTTCGTAGCCCTGTAGGCCAATTCTCGTAATGTTAAATGTTCAAAATATCATTCCGATCTAGTCTCAGCGGCAAGAAAGTTGCAAATGGCATTCTCTTAAACCAATAATCAACGTCAAATGTGAACATAGATCGTAATGAGTTTGAATGTAGAATAAAAGTTGACTGAAGCCAAAACGGTATAATGCTACTGCTAATGCTGGGTGCATTTGACGTTGATTATTGGTTTAAGAGAATGTCATTTGCAACTTTCTTGACGCTGAGACTAGATCGAATGATATTTTGCACATTTAAAATTACGAGAATTGGCCTATTGAAGTTTACTTCATTAAGGGTCTGACTCTGGGTCGAAGGGAGGATTTCACTAAGTGCGCAAATGCAACATGCACACGCCGGAACTGGGACACAGTCCATAAAGTCGACGGAAACGTTATTTGGCATACGTTCAAGAATTAGTTTGGATCAAGCTTACGCAATCTGTCGGGCGATGTGTATAGAAAGTTAGCTGAATCGCTTATTGCGGTCAGATGGAGTTCGAACAAGAACCATTACTTACTCGTTTCAAATTGTCGTGGTTTATGTGATTGGAAATTCGTGTATCGTTTTATTGTTAAAATATTTTCCATAAAAGGGTAGTTGACAGTAAGAAAAATCTAATAAATTTTTATTTTGTTCGATAGATTATGGTCTAAAAATGACGAAATTCAATCTCATTTGTGTAATTAATGAAGATTAATTAATATTTTCAAGAAATATAATTGAAAAATATAAGCCTTTAGTCACGTGACATTGAACGCCAATCAGAGCGCGTGAAGTCAAAGGTTGCAAAACACGACATAATTCTACTGTGTTTATGTGTTACTTGTGTAATTTTGTGCTCTAAAATAATATTTTATCATTGTTTTCTGACATGTTCATAATTTGTTTTTAATATTACGACGACAACAACAAGTGTTTGCAATGGAAGCAGGTTATTTTGCCCACAATGAATGTGTGCGCTCTTAGATTTACGCTAGTGATTTTTCTCCAACAAATCCCAATATCTTCTCAGCTAAATACTACTGTGTAAGTATAGTATAAACAGTACACAAGTGTAGTGTTAATTTTTTATTGCCTGTTAATTTCTTATGTGCAAGAATCTCTTTATTAAATTCATGTTCATAATTATCTTTGAGGTTAGGTATCGTAATTATTCAGTTACAAATGGATGGTTTTAAATTACGGAACTAATGGCAAAATTTGTTTTGAAGGTGATCACGAGCGTTATACGGAGATGATGCCATAAGTTATCTCTGTACCGTGAAGTGTAAAATACGCCCGGAACATAAAGTACGTGCGAAGTTATATATGCAGTAGTTACGTTGATTATTGACAAAGAAAACATCGTCATACGTTCTGTGGAATACAATAACTATTGCAATATTACTTCTATGTAGTATTATTGAAGAAAATGAAAACTACCACAGGTTGGTATAAGTCTAAAATACATATTATATATATAACAGCAAAAGCAATGTTCAAAGGTAGCCCTAATTTGCCATCAACTACATGTCAACTAGTCTTCATGCCGTTTTGGAAGAGGTAAGAGAAAGAAAACTTGAAGACTGTGTGTTGCTAGTACCCATTAAATTCTCTTCATGACAGCCAGTGTTTCAATACATCAGCTTGTTTTTAAATATAATGAGGAATAATGTGAGTCATGTCTGAAACAGGTATAACAGATTCTATAATAAGAAGAAAAATTGTGTGTGATATTCAGTCATGAGTTTGTAACAACTCTTATAGATGACAATTTGTTAAACTTTCGGAAAAGTCATATGTATTCATTATTATATTATCAGATCATTATCATTATCTAACATTATCAGAGTGTGGTTACACTAGGCTTTGATATAATAATGGATACACATGACACAACACAGGCACACATACAATTTGTAACATGATCTGCTGCACATTGTAGCATATGCACCAAAACTGTTCCAGAAAATTAACATCTATCGACCAACTTTACAAATAATTCCTTTGTTTGGACCTGTCAATGCACCAAATACGGTAGGTAATTGGAAAGTGGTAGATATTTCTTCATATTTCTGAAACAGGTATAGTGATTGGACTATATATACAACATTGCTATTTTCTTATTTTACAGGTGTTTCCGTTGACCGCATGCTGAAAATGCAATTTCAAAAAATAAATAAACCAGTGAATCATGTTTGGATTTATTTACATTGTTCTTGCTTAATGCATAATCTACCTAATGTATTATAACCCAATTTATTTGAAAAATATATGGATTATTTATGTACTTCCTTTCCTGATCTTTTCCATTGATGTTCTGCATTTTTGGAATGTGGCAACTACTTAAACTATAGTAAGTTAACATGCCCATAAATATGAATAAAAAATGTGCCTAATGATATGACTAAACAGTACATATAAAAAACTATTTTTATTGATTTATTATTTTCCCTGCAATGGCCCATATAAGGCTGATTGATGTTAAAGGCAAATGAATAAATAGTTTATTTTGTGTTTTAATTATAGTATTTCAACATTCAGTCACTACACATTACTTGTAACATGTAGAATTTGTTTTATTAGGTAATTTCCGAAACACTTCATATGACGCTCAACCACTCGACAGTTTGTTTTGCAAACTATGACGTTATTCGGGATGCCATGATAGATTGGAGCGTTTTGGCACGGAAATGAAATTAGGTTTTTAAAAATGCAAAAAACATAATAGCTGAGAAAAATTGAAATATTTATATTTTGTGTAAAATAGACCGTAAGGAAACATATAAACCACTTTAAAAAAAAACAACTACCCTATTACTTTATAACTTACATATAAGTCAATTTCGTAAATGAGAAACGGATTTTGATAAAATATGGCAAGTATATAAATTTACCTAAAATACAAGATACGCACCCAGAAGAATAAATTGTACTCAGGATTAATATAAGGTTTATTCCTAAATATACGTCGTTATGGAGATAATTGAACCGAACTCTGCTAAAATGTACCAAGACACTTCGCATTGGTTGAGTAAATGAGATTTAAAGTTCGAAATGTGAGTGTACATGGTTCAAGTATGTAAAAGCATTTTTTACAGATTAGGCTGGCGAAGGAGTTAGTTGTTCACCTGATAGTAAATGATCTCCACCGCCCATGTAAGTCCATAATACCAGAAGAATTATGGGCACGTTGCCGACCTTAAAGGAAAGGGATAAGTAAGGGATTGGGAAGAGGAGGCGAATTTGAGCCTCCGGATATCTCACTCACCGTACGAAACGCAAGCAAGCTGCCACTTTACGCTGGTTTTCTGTGAGACGGTGGTAACGACCCAGACGAGCCGAATGGGCCGGCCCGTTTATGCTGTAGACAGAATTGCCTACAGCGTGGCTCTACCACTCATAAAATAAAAGGTTAGGGCAACCTATAATAATATGTGTGGGTCGCTTCATGCATATTTTTTATTTCACATATCTTGAGCTGCTGTTTCTGAGAAATAATTTATTATATTCTGATCAGTTTGGTGTTATTATATTAACTCATCCTTTCATAGTTTGTAAGTTGGATCGTTTTAGCATAACTGGATCCAGTTCAATATGTTCGAAATTGCTTTATAATTACAAGCTCTGCATTGTAGAGCGTTATGTTCTAATATTAAATTAAAAGAGCGTGGGCTTGAGATAAAAACAATATAACTTAGAAATCTTTGAACTTTAAGATCCCGAAAGGCAATAGCGTGGAAATTAAAAAAAGAATGTTGACAAAACACAATTAGCCGCCGGCGAAAAAAACATTATAGGTCGGGCCGTTGTACTAATAACTACCATCAATCAAGTTTGTTGTGTTCTTATGACCGTAACACTCTTGTTGTTAAAAGAAATTTTAAGGCAAATATTTTTCATCCTGAGTGAGACCTTTTTTCGCCGCGTTCAAGTATCGCATTGCGATATGTATAAAAAATTAAAAAAAAAGTACCGATACTTGATTCTCCCCAGAGGGGTTGACGTAAGGCAGGTCGCCGGTCGTAAAAACTATAAGCCAAATCTTTCTGTAACATGTGCTAAAAATGTCTCCTATTATAAATGTGACAGTTTGAATGTTTGTTAGTATATCACGCCGTAACAGCTAAATGATTTTGGATGAAATTTGGCACACAGATAGACCATCACCAGAATAAGGACATAGGCTACTTTTAATCCCGGAAAAGGCTGAACAAACAAAAACTTACTATAACATACATAAAAAATAACTGGGTATGGGAACCGAGAATGTACAGTAGTTTTATTTTGTACAACAAAAACCGCACTTAGCAAGAGAGTATTTGGAAGGTGCCAGTTATTTTATATTGGTTAAGCTTAAGCGGTCGTTGCTTCATAGTTACAAGTGAGTCTCATATTTTGTTTATTTAAACAACGCTTTTTCAACTATAACAATCGTAATGTTTATTATCCAATTTTTAATTCCCGACTCAAAATAGGGTTGTATAAATGTTACCTTTTGTCTGTGGGTGTGTGTGTCAGAGTATGGTATCGTAAAATGCCTAAACGAATGGACCGATTCGACTTCCTTTCTTATGATTAAAAGCTGGTTAAATCGAGACGGTACTTAAATATTGTTTGAAGAAAATCAATTCAGTCATTTAAGTCACATAAGATTTTTTCTAACGGACATAAATAAATATATAATAAATAAATACACCCAAAAGTCACACACATAGTCCTGAGTCCACACTAGGTAAACATGTATCGTGGGTATCAGAAACTACGAGGCACTTGCAGTCCCACAACACCTGGGTGTCGGGTCTGGACCCGAACGATTTTTTGTGGATCACACAAACATTTGTGTTGGTGCGGGAATAGAACCACGCCCTCTCGCTTCGCAGCTGGCTACTCGCCCACTACGCCACGGAGGCTGTCAAAAACATCGGAGGTTAGATTTTTATTTACTATTTCTTAATACTGATCAAAAATTCGAAATGTAAAATAGTTGAAATAAAAAAAAAAAAAATATCCAATCAGCGTTTTAACGTACTAAAGAAACAAACATATGATAAATAACACTTCAGATAACCCTCCTGCTCGTTTGTCCCCACGTTCATTAAAAATATTTCATAGTTTCTTTACTAAACAAATTCCAAGCCAATAATCTTCCCGATACAGGTTATAAATAAATCAAATTGATTCATGTCTGAAAATAAAATTATCCGGACAAAAAAGAAAATAATTCCGTTAGAAAGTCTCGTACTATATTACACTATATTAATTCCGGGATGAGAAATTCCGGGTTTATTCTTGAATCCCAGTCTCGGGATCGTTAACCCACGCTTTGCAGTCTTCTTTTAAACAATAAAAGCAAATTGAATAAACGACCGACCCTTCTTATAAGGTATTTCAGGATCTGCGAGATTTTAATTGAGAAAATAAAGCTACGGATGTAATTTTGTTACAATGTTCTGCGGCTTTCCACGAAATTATTAATGCGGGATTATACTTTAATAATATCCTAGTACGTAGCACGTATAATAAAGGGATTTTTTTACACTTCTTCTTCCACCTGCCCTTATCCCACTCACAGTGGGGTCGACTTTTAACACATGTTACAAAAAGATTTGGCTTGTAGTTTTTACGACCGGCCGCCCACCTGACGTCAACCCCTCTAGGTAAAAAACACCCAGAACATACATTTGTGGATCACACAAACATTTGTCTCAGTGCGGGAATCAAACTGTCTCGTCCACTGCGTACCGGAGCCTGTCTTATTATGTAAGAAATTGAAGAATAAATTTCATGGAACACAATTTCATATTTTATGTAGAGTAAATTTCCATTTTGTTGACTATTACTCTGGAAAACGGAATATTTATCCTGGAATTGTAGAAATGTGAATATATTTTGTTAAGTTTAATTCTGCGATAGGAGTAATATGCACGAATTGCATACGGTATGTACATATATATACCTATGGTATGTTATTCTATTCGGATTAAGTTTCCATTGTTCAACACATGTCTAGGTACTTTTTAGTCTAAGATAATTTTGACATATTATTATGAAAATCACTCATAGAGTTTTCAATAATTTTAGACCAACATTTCCATCAGGTTTAGTAGTCTATACATAAACACTTACATTATATTTCACTACATTATTTTATTTATTCCATGACTAGGTTTTGTTCGCCCGCGTTAATGACATTTTCCGGGATAATAAAGTAGCCTATGTCCTAACCCAAGTCATAGTCTACCTATGTGCCAAATTTCATCCATAACCGTTCAGATGTTAAGGCGTGATCGACTAGCAAACAGCCAGATTCACAAACTCACAAACATCCAAACTTTCACACTTATAATACCTAGTAGTAGGGTATAAGCTCTCGCTTGTATCCCGACGGGTTAAGCAGTGGTGCTATAGACAATTTTGTCTACAGCATGAATAGGCCGGCTCGTCCGGGTCGTTGCCACTGTCTCACAGAAAACCGACATAAAGTAGCAGCTTGCTGCTGCGTTTAGTACGGTGAGTGAGATATCCGGAGGCCCAAATCCTCTCCCCTTCCCAATCCCTTAACTATCCCTTTCCTTTAAGGTCGGCAACGCGCCTATGACTCAATTGGTATTGTGGGCGTACATGGGCCGTGATCACTTACCATCAGGTGATCACTTGCTAGATTGTCGGCCTATGCTATAAAAAAAGGTGCAACGGTGCACTGTCATAATTCACTGATATTACTTCAGTCACTTATTTGATTTGACTATCCAATATCACAAATTTCTACCCCGAGCAACTTAATACTGTTGAATCGAATACCCTGCGCGACCTGGGCATTGAGCCCAGTTCATCAGTTTCACAACCTAAATACACTGATACTAGACCAATAAGGATACCACATATTAAATGAGGTGAGTTGACATAAAATCTTTTTAGATCGAAAGTGTGTCTATACGTCTTTTACATTAGCTTAGGCTGCCTTACCTTTGATTACAGAGGTCTATTCTTTGCGTTTTAGATTAGATTTTGTTGCCAGTGGTAACATTGACCTCAGATAAACCGATAACGGACACATTCTGTGCCTTCTTTGCCATTTTAGTAAACTTTGATTTCGGATTTTCGTAGCGTATACATAATATGAACTATTTATATACGGATTTACTCCTGTAATCCTTGATGCGGTAGGCAGAGGTGTAACCAGTACACCCACATTTCGCCGAGCTAATATCACTTTTACCCGTCCCGGGAATCGTACCCGAGACCTCAACACAGCAGTCGTACCGCGAACGCATTACAACTGCGCCACCGAGACAGTCAACATATGCTTAATATGAGCTATTTATATTTTTAAATCATACGCACTCACGCCTGTAATCCCCGAAGGGGTAAGCAGAGGTGTAATCAGTACACCCACATTTCGCCGAGCTAATATCACTTTTACCCGTCCCGGGAATCGTACCCGAGACCTCAACACAGCAGTCGTACCGCGAACGCATTACAACTGCGCCACCGAGACAGTCAACATATGCTTAATATGAGCTATTTATATTTTTAAATCATACGCACTCACGCCTGTAATCCCCGAAGGGGTAAGCAGAGGTGTAATCAGTACACTCACATTTCGCCGAGCATATCTCCGTCTTACGACGTGATAGGGGGCAAACCTATCGCCATACCGAGCACAAATTCCAGACTCCGGGCTGACACTGAGCATTTCGTAATAGAAAAACCCAATATCACTTTACCCGACCCGGGAATCGAACCCGAGACCTTAGCGTTGGCCTCAATCGTAACGCGTACGCATTACAACTGCGCCACGTGGGCAGTCATATTTTTAAATGTTCAAGAATAATTAAGTATTGATGGACGTATCTAATAGAAAGTTAACAACTCTTTATCATATCAGTCTTACAAAAATTCAATATAACAGCTGTGCTAAGGTTATAAATTCCATCCATTTGCCCCATCTTTCAGTCCAGTCCATCAATACTCCAACAAGTTTATGGCTATGCAGCATCGGCCTTTGAAATTAGGTCACAACCTTTGCGCAACAAACGGTTATTAAAACAATAAACAGTACGGAAGCTTCAATAGATCGCGATGCGAAAATATTTCTACACACGATCCGATATTTTGTTGATTTACTTTAGAAATACTTCTAAAGTAAATCAACTTACTTCTAAAGTAAGTGGGTTATCAAAATAAATTGTACATGTACCCATTGAAATATGATGACAAGAAACGTAACGGAAGCAAAATAATGACCCCACCAAAACTCTGTGCAAGGGGGCGTGGCTATAAAAGTTTGTGAAGCTCGTTCATTCATCAATTCATAAAAAATGATTCATGATCTCTATTTGACACTTAATACGTATAATTTTTTGCGCGGTGCAGAACGTCGTATCTTGATTTAGAAATTTAATATTTAGACATTAACCTTTATGAAATAAAGTTGGTTTTGAACGTTAATTAATGTTTGTTGGGTGTATGAGTGTTACGTGTATTACTTTTGCATGTGTAAGTGGAGCGGTATTTTTGGCAAATTCATATAAGATTTATAGTTCTAGTTATCTTATTTCGATGCATGTACCACCTGACGCCTGCCAATAAATGATACATATGATTATTCCTTTCAACATCTTAGGCCAACCAACCTCATCTGCACGTGGTACATTCTGCTGATAAACGGACGAGGCAATGATGAAACTTGGTGGCATCTATTGCGGGTTCTGGGGTCTGATGGCAGGTCGCTCTACATAATACCAAATCTACCATCAAATCCTTATGGGAAGGCGAACCCAGGTGTTAAGCCGGAATAACGCCAGGCAGTTGCTCCTGTTTATGAGCAGGCATGGCGTTTACCATCAGGAGAGTGACCTACTCGTGCCTCGGTGGCGCAGTTGTAATGCGTACGCGTTAGGACTGAGGCTACCGCTGAGGTCTCGGGTTCAATCCCTGGGTCGGGTAAAAGTGGTATTGGGTTTTTTTATTTCGAAATGCTGAGTATCAGCCTGGAGTCTGGAATTTGGGCCCGGTATGGCGAAAGGCTCGCCCCCTATCACATCGTGGGACGAAGATACGCTCGGCGAAATGTAGGTGTACTGGTTACATATCTACCTACCCCTTCGGAGATTACAAACGTGAGTGCGTATGTATAATTCTACCTTACATTCGTTAAAATAGTAAAACATATAACAAATATGCCATATTCTAATAGATTCATTGTATTCTTCCTTTAACGGGACTCGGAACCCGATTATAATCACCATAACAAGGTGACACCCAACATTAAACTACTAAGGGTACACGGCACTTTAAAAGGTGTGTCCACACCTTCGTGACATTTTGCCGCACCGAGTGTAGCTATCACATGTACTTGGTATGCTAATGTGGACGGGTGTCGTAACTTGCACTATGTCAGTTTGGCGTGACAAAAAATAAATTACAAAGCCTTAATTGACATGTCATGGTGAAATATTACGGGGTCCCACAGCAGATCACTCTGTCTCACTATTTAACAATCGTCAACGTTTGAGAGTTTGCTGAGAGCTGTATTTGTAACAGTCACGCCTCTCACTACCTCGGTGGCGCAGTTGTAATGCGTACGCGTAACGATTAAGCTAACGCTGAGGTCTCGGGTTCGATCCTCGCGTGGGTAAAGTTGTATTGGGTTTTTCTATTATGAAATGCTCAGTATCAGCCCGGAGTCTGGAATTTGTGCCCGGTATGGCGATAGGCTCGCCCCCTATCACATCATGGGACTTAGATACGCTCGGCGAAATGTGGGAGTACTATTTACACCTCTGCCTGCCCCTTCGGGGATTACAGGCATGAGTGCGTATGTATGTATCACGGCTCTCAGTGCGGCGAATATTACAAGTAGAGACGCACTCTATGATGTTATGATTCATGACACCCAATAATAAGGAACAATATCGGACCGAAAATAAATGGGGACCCCTGTTTACCTGACCTTAATATGGAGATTTTCATTTTAGATCCGGCAACCTTCTTTGCATAGATGAAAATTTAATTTTCATATCAGTATATTATGGCGAAGTTTGTATAAGCTATCGAAGTCATTGTGTAATTTTGTTTGTTGGCACAACAAAAGGGTGTTTTGGGTTGGTAGCAAATAACTTCGTTAAATATAGAATGTTATTAATTGAATAAGAAGCTTAGAAATATTATAATTATACTAGCCCTGTATTATATATACGTCCCACTGCTGGGCATGAGCCTCCTCTACTGAATGAGAGGGGTTAGGCCTTAGTCCACCACGCTGGCCTAATGCGGGTTGGCAGACTTCACATACCTTCGAAATTCTTATGAAAAACTTCTCAGGTATGCAGGTTTCCTCACGATGTTTCCTTCACCGTTAATGCAAGTGATAATTAACAATTAATACACACATAACTTAGAAAAGTCAGAGATGTATACACTTGGGGCTGGTCTCGGACCTGCGACTTTCATCTCGACAGTCCGTACCACTCCCCACTGAGCTATCACTGCATTCAGAAATGTTATAGAAATCAAAATAAGAGTATGGTTACAATACATTTATTATACGAAGACAAAACGGAGGAGATTCTCAATTCGGCGCGTATAATTCATTTTTGCTTTTTAAGCTAATCTTTATATATATAATTCTACTGTACGTGTGTATGTCACTGAACTCCTCTTAAACGGCTGAACCGATTTGAATGTTGTTTTTTTGTATGCGTTTGGGTGGCGCCCTTGATGGTTTAGATTCACAATTGGACCCGGTAGGTGGCGCTGTAATCTGGTTTTAACTATCAATTATATGTTGCTGGTGAAACCGCACGGGACAGCTAGTAATATATATATTACATATAATAATATGGTTTGGCATAATAACTATGGAAACGCCCCCAAAGTTTCCTTTTTATCGTATATACCGGCAAACAACCAAGTGGTTTAACTAATGTTAAGTAAACTTCACCGCCTGGAACAACCACAATACCAGAATAATCATGAATGCGTTGTTGACCTTAAGGAAAGGGTTTAGGAATTTGGGCCTCCGGTAACCTCTCTCATACGAAACGCAACAACGAGCTGCCAATTCAAGTTGTTTTCTGTAAGACTGTGTAAACCCGAGCTCATTCATGCTATAAAAGCGTCTACAGTGTGGCTCTACCAGTATTCAGAATATAATTTTCTTGAGTACGTTATAAGTGGAATTATGTTTTCAATGTTGCTTATTTTATAATAGAAGAATAGATGAATGAAGAGTGGAGAATTTATTGTTATTATAAAATCGGCTCAAAAGCTAAAAATAACCAATTTTGAGTCGATGCCATTGCAATTTAATGGTCAATTATTGACAGAAAGCACGACAACTAAATAGCTCGTTTTTACTTTTAGCTTTAGAGTTTCTTTGAGTTGGTTTTTTTTTGTTGTTAAAAATGAATATTTTATTTAGTATTCAGTGCATAAAGAGCGAAGTTTTAATCTTTTGTATGGACAAACCATACATTTGTTTTTTTTTTGTTGTAGTTACAGTAACTCAATCACGACGAGTGTACTGTTGTCCGTAGAGGAGTTTCATTTAATTTACTTCGTTAGAATGAAAGTGTTTCCAGTAAAATCTATCTACAATTGGTGGAGAAATCGATGTACATACTTACTTAAGTAACGAAACGAGCAAGTCGCTCGCCTGATGGTAAGCGTCACGCCTGCCCTGACAAAGCGGAGTCACCTACCCTGATAAGCATAGGCCTCTCACATATGAGGGACCTACCACCTAGTATTTCCAAAGCGCATAATTTAAATCATAGTACTGTACTTCGGAGTAGACGCGTCTTTGTGTAATATACAAACTATTCTCGCGGTTAAATTATGAACTAAAATAAAACAGTACTTTACCTTCAAAACTTGAACATATCTAAGAAAGTAGCTAAGTAAGAGTATTTTTTTATTTAAATAGGCAGAAAAACTCAGACTCATGCTCTTGGAAAGAGCTTAGTAGGCACCTTGAAAACTTTACTGTGACTTGTAAAATTGTTGGTGTATTTTCTATATCATTAAGTGCCGATGGACGAAATATTTCTGTGACTTGCTAAAAATAACTACGAACAAAACTTTTGGTAACTTTTGAATACAAATTAAAATCGCATTCCAAAAAATCTTAGATTTTCATGAATAACAGTTTTGTAAGAATCTTTGTTTTGTAATGTGAATTACCTATTGTTTTATTTTCAAAATTAAATACCTTTCTCGTACCATGTTATTTATTCGTGAGAAATATTTTCCCGAATATCCTATACTAGTACATAAGATTTTACTCTCATTATGGAGTGTAAGTGGGCCACTAATATCTTAAGCCCAAATTCAACCACACCTGTACGTGGTTATACTCTGCTGATTAACGAACAAGACAATGGCGAAACTTGCTCCCATTGCGCGTGGTGGGGGTCAGATGGCGGGTCGCCCCATATAATACCGTCCAAATACCGTCAAATCTATGGTTCGAGAACGTGGACACTGTAACGCTAGGCAGAAAAAAAGGAAGTATATTTTTTTCTTTTTAACCTCCGGCAAAACCAAATGAACTATTTCACTTATTATTATTTTTTTGGATACCGACATTTACAGCCCTTTTCATTCCACTTAGACCTCCCTTTTTACATGCCACTCGTCTCGGTCCTGAGCTAATCGAATCCAAGTCTGACCTGCGATGCTAACAATATCGTCAGCCCATCATTGTTTTTATTTTTTTTTATTTGATACCTGAAGTAGTCCTCGATAAAAAAGAGTGTTATAACTTTAACACTTTTTTGCCTGTGGGTTAGTGATGAGTTTATCTGTGTGTGTTGCATCTGAATGCGTTTTTTTAAAAGCTTTAATTTAACGGTGCGGTTTCACGTTTATATTATTATATGTATTTCTTCCACAACCCGCAACGGGAAGCTAGATTCGCCATAGCCTCGTCTGTTACGTGGGCGTACATGGGCGGTGGAGATCGCTTACCATCAGGTGACCCACTTGCTCGTTTGCCGGCCTATCGTATAAAAAAAAACAAAAAAAAAACACCAAAATGTATCACATGCAGGTGAAATTATACTAATAATATAAACATTTATTGCACACAACACAATAAACATTAATAGTAAAACGAACTGACTGCCTCGGTGGCGCAGTTGTAATGCGTACGCGTTACGACTGAGGCTGACGCTGAGGTCTCGAGTCCGATCTCCGGGTCGGGTAAAAAGTGATATTGGGTTTTTCTATTACGAAATGTTCAGTATCAGGAGGCTGGAATTTATGCCGGGTATGGCGATAGGCTCGCCCCTTATGAAATCAAGGGACGGATATATGCTCGACGAAATGTGGGTGTACTGGTTACACCTCTGCCTACCCCTTCGGGGATTACAGAGGTGAGTGCGTATGTATGTCGTAAAACGAAACATAAACTAATTTAAATATTGCTTCGGAACTTTTCTTATGATAGAATCAATCAATCATCATCAATTTGGCTTTCGATCTATTGGTGGTCTACTCACACTCGTATATCTCTCCTAATAAAAATATTTTATTTACTGCCCTACAAACAGAGACTGGAGTAAATACTATCCGTATAAATTACCCGTAAAATTATCGTTTAAAGGTTGGCAACATTTAGTAATATCGTTCGCCGTGACATTTAGTTAAACCTTACCGACACCCTCTCTTTTGTAACTAAGCCTTAATAAAGTTTTTTCTATATTTTTTTGATGAAAAACTGAGCATTATTTTTATATGAAACCTTCATCAAACCTGAGTTATGAATAAAGCGCCCAGACAATATACAGGGCTCGGAATTCCTAGATTTATTTTAGAAGGACAGCTTAGTTCTTAAATATTATGAAATTTTACTTCTAGTTGTAGCTATAAGATAAATCATCAGTATACTACTCACCCGGACGCTTATTCTGTTACGTACTTAAATACAGGTACTAAAAGTCTAAGCCTTTTGTTCGCTCTCTAGGAAACAATCTACGATATTCTAGAACCGGTATTATATCCTATTTCTAACAAACTTCGATACTAATCAGATTTCAAAAATCTTCGTCAAAAACAAAGTACAATCCGTTTAGTTGTTATATTTGAAATGAGCGAAGAGTTAGGAAAATGTAGAAATGACCGGCGTCCTCTGAGTATCACCTTTCAAAAGGTGTGGAACGTTTAAGTGCTAAACAAAGCAAGATGGAATATCAGTCGCACTAGCGTATGATACGTTCCAGCTTTAACGTCAGCGTCAGAAACGTACGCGCCATTGTTTTTTATATTGATGAAATTAAAATCAAAAAAGTGTAGGGTAATAATGTGGTAATTATAAACGCGGTAGTATATAGACAGAAAGACACAAAGTCAAGATAAAAGTAACTAACGTACTAAGGTTTCTGCCGAATACATAGATTTAGTAAAACAATAAAAACACAAATAATTATGAATGCATAAGGGACCGAGAAACACCTAGCGCATGTTTTCTTAATATAGTGGTAGAAACTTATTTCCATTTCAATACAGAGACATTAAAGTTGCAGAAGCGTCTAACTGCCATAAATGTCATTTGGAGTCCGTTCAGAGTATATCCAGTAGCTTTCTAGGCAAAAAATACCTTCAAAAAAATACTCATTCATATTTTTAGATCAATACCTCAACATGAAATGCGTGCGTCTTACCTCAAAACGCTTAAGTCTAATTAGGTTGTTTCACATCGCGTGCACAAACGCACGCCAGCGCGGGCGTTCCGAAACGTCAATGCGAAGCACCTTTAACCCCCATCGTTCTAGTTTAAATGAAAGTGAAGTGAAGTTTGCGAACAAGTTGGTAATTAGTGTCGAGTGATAAGCTCTCTCCTCTGCCAGTGAATTTGCAGAAGGGTCAAAATATACCAGACATAATTACGTAGATAATTAACGTGTTGATTGCGGCTAACCGAATACACAGTGAGAATTACGACCGCATAAAACCTTTAAAACGGTCCACTAGATTCTACTAAATTATCTAGCTTGACTAGGGTCTAAACACCCTTATATTTCACCTATATTTATTTGGCCGTCTTTTAATATATCCGTAATGGCATGTGTAATGTCGAATGGAAATATTTTGTTAGCGTTATTTTGGTAAAAATTGTGATTATTTGAAAAAAATGTATTTATAAAAAAGGTATTAACATCTAGGTTATTCTAGAACTATTATATCCTATTTCTAAGCATCATGCTCTCAACAAGCCGTATAATTTTGTCAATCTTCGATACTTGGTTCATCACTCGATTGATACTCGTTCGATCACTGTACAAGGTTATTTTGTATATATTTTTGACTTGGTAAATATAGTATTGTATATTGAAATGTTTTCTAAAATACTCGTACTTAAATTAGAACAACAAACAAAATGGCGATTGTCGAGAGACGTTACATCTCTACGGTCGTCAGAATTGGGTAGTTTCTAATGTTGAATTTTTGAAAAAACCGCCATAGTGGCTCTTTCCGGCGAATCGCGTCCCGTGGTCAGACAGTGTATATCCAGTAACTTCAGGCCAATGACTTCCTCGGTGGCGCAGTTGTAATACGTACGCGTTACAACTGAGGCTGAGGCTGTGGTGTCTGGTTCGATCCCCCGGTCGAGTAAAAGTAATATTGGATTTTTTTAATACGGAATGCTCAATATCAGCCCGGAGTCTGGTATTGTGCCCGGGATGGCGATAGGCTCGCCCCCTATCACATCATGGGACAGAGATACGCTCGGCAAAATGTAGGTGTACTGGTTACACCTCTGCCTACCCCTTTGGGGATTATAGACCGTGCAGGGACGCAGTATCTATTGAAGGTTGACATAATATTTGGACTGCATTGTACTTAACATCAGACCCAGGAACATCCAGCCAGGCGCAGGGCTTTGCAGTTCAAATGCGTGGTCAACGACGCAGAACTTGACCTAGAGGCTGCAAACACCCGTAGGGTGTTCACTGATGGCAGCAAAATTGGTGGCCAAGTCGGAGCTTCGGTGTCCCTTTGGGATGGCGACGCCGAGACAAAAGCCACCAAAATTAAGCTGGAATCGTTCTGCACCGTTTACCAGGCGGAGCTGCTGGCCCTGCGCAAGGCCGTGCAAATAGCCTCCAGCGAAAAGTACCACCAATACAGCATCTTCTGCGATTCACGGGCCGCTCTCGAGACGGTCGCGCGCGGAAATTCTCTCCACCCCATAGCATTCGATATCTCAAAAATGTTGAATGAGACCAAAGAGCGCGGAAAAACCATTAACCTCTTTTGGGTTAAGGCGCACGTGGGGTTGGCAGGGAACGAGCGTGCGGACGAGCTCGCGAAGGCGGCGGCTACTACCCTAAAAAGGAGGCCCGATTATGACCGATGTCCCATTTCGTTCGTCAAGCGACAAATCCGTCAGGAGTCGATTGACGAATGGAATGAGCGATACAGGGCTGGAGAAACAGCATCGGTAACGAAGCTGTTTTTCCCTGACGCTAGAGAAGCCTATAAAGTGATCAGGAAGATGCCGGTCGACCCAGTCCTCACCCAAGTTTTCACGGGCCATGGGGGATTCTCCGAGTATTTGAATCGCTTCAAGTGCAAGGAGAGCCCCTCATGTATCTGTGACCCAGCAGCCACAGAAGATGTGGTACACGTGTTGACTGAATGCCCAATATATCTGTATCAACGAACTAACCTTGAAATAGAGGTTGACCAAATCGTAAGTAAAGACAATCTGAGCTGTATGTTGGATGATATTGTAACTAGAAATAAGTTCGTACAATTTTGTAAAAAATTAGCGTGTAGCGTGTTGAAAAGGAACAAATAGACAGGGCAACTACAGTATGTAATATAAGATTATATGTTTCTAGTTGCCACTGAAAAGCTGGCTTTGTGATGAAGACACGATTTTAAATTGTAATTGTACTAAATGTGATTTTTATTAAATAATATAAACTCAGTTTTAAAAGTATGTCTCATGTATGTTAGATTTAGACTTTTTTATTCCAGGCATACTAAATGATGTTAAATTCCATTTTCTTATATTGATGAGTTTTTTAAATAAAGGTATGTGAATTAATCAGGTAGACATACTCTGAATTAAAAGTATCAGAGGGAGCAGCCGGGGGGGAGTCCCCCCACAAAAAAAAAAAAAAAAAAAAAACATCAGACCCAGCGTATTCACTTCGCCGTGCTGATAAAAAAATAAAACATTGACATTTTCTAACCTGTCGACGCAAATGTTCACCATCTTTAGTTTGGTCTTGGAAAATTAAGTTACATTCTGTATGGAATATAACTTCTTGTACAAATAACATGAGAAGTTACGTGTCTAGACTAACATAAAATCTAGTGTAGAACCTAAATGTAATATAACTAACACTCAAAAATGTTCTAACCTAGATCATAACTAATGTTTAATATTAATTATATAAAAATATGTAACATTTACTAACAGTTTTTCTGTGTACTCTAACATGAGAAGTCTATTTTGTAAGTGGTAGAACGTGACACTGCAGGCGAGAACCCGACTGTTAATCGAGAGGCCGAGGATACGATTCGACCGCGACAAATGTTTGTGTGATCCACAAATATTTGTTTCGGCTCTGGGTGTTTCTCTCCAGATGAGTTGACGTCAGGCAGGCAAGCCAAATCTTTCTGTAACATGTGTTAAAAAGCATGTTACTTCGACCTTACTGCGAGTGGGATAAGAAGAATAAGTGATAGCACCACATTGTAGGAACATTTACCTATATGATTAAGCCGACATGACCGGGCTGGTATCGCTATCTTACAAAACACTGACGTGTAGTGGCAGCTTATTGTTGTATTTCGTACGGTGAGTGAGATATCCGGAGGCCCAAATCCTTCCTTCTTTTCTCAACCCCCGTGCATATATTTAAAGGAAAATGCGTTGGCATTTATAGTAAGTCTGAAAATTACCTATTGTGGGTGGGCACTATGAGACTTGACAGATTATTTAAAGTTCTGTATGGCGTTGCTTCTGTTTATGAGCAGGCGTGGCGCTTATCAGTGGAGCAGGCGAGCGACCTGTTCGTCTCGTCTTTCAAGCTAATAAAAAAAGTAGTATGATTCTTAATTCCATTTATCCATCTAGTAATTAGGAAATAAGAGTCATTTTTCCTATACTTTCTCAACGAGGATTATCATAAGGAATGCATCTTGAAACGAAGCATGCCATAGCCCTTTATAATGATAAATGTTTGGAACATGCTGAAAGGAGAGTAAGGGTTTTCCATTAAATAATTTATTTTGTTTCTAAAGGACATGGAATAGATCGCTCTTGAGCTTGCTGTTATAATCTGTTCACTACTTAAAAACTGTCCTGTCTATAATGTGATTTACTCTGAGCGGAGTATCGGACGGCGTTAATTAGCAAACTATGACAAAGGAAACATAACTCCCCTCACCTCGCCTTCAGTTTCAAAGTCCCTCATTAAAATGGAAGTGTAGTAACTTGGGAGCAACAAGACGCGATGTTTCCTTCAGTTCAACGTTTCCGTTTACATTTAATGAAGGAAAATAAATTGAGAAATTCGTTGCGCAACAAAAAACACTTCAGTTGTCTTACAATTTTAAAATTCTTCGCGACTTTTTAATAAATGAAGATCAAACGGCGCCCTCAGCTGTGCCTTGCTCGTAACTATTGATGGAATTAAATTAGATTTGTTTTCAGTTGTATATTCGCCAAATAAATACAAGCGCCACAATGAGTGGTAGAGCCACGCTGTAGACAATTTATTTAATTATTTATTTATAACAGTATCAATACAATACAATTCTGTCTACAGCATGAATGGGCCGGCTCGCCAGGTCGTTACCACTGTCTCACAGAAAACCGGCGTAAGAGCAGCTTGCTGCTGCGTTTCGTACGGTGAGTGAGATATCCGGAGGCCCAAATTCCCCTTCCCTTTTCAATCCCTTATTATCCCTTTCCTTTAAGGTCGGCAATGCGCCTGTAATCTTTTTGGTATTGTGAGTGTACATAGGCGGTGTAAGTGTAGCATCAGGTGACCCACCAGCTCTTAAACTGCCTATGACAAAGGCCAACCTTATCTGCACGTTGCACACTCTGTTGATTAACGGACAAGGAAACTTCGAATCTTGGTTTCCATTGCGGGTTGTGGAGGTCAGACGGTGATTCATCTCACATAATACGATACCCACCGACAAATCATGATGGGAAGGCGGACCCTGGCATTAATCTGGGATAACGCCAGGCATAAAGAAAGAACACTGGTCAAGAGTAAAGTAATAATAATCCGCAAAACCATATGCTTGGGTTACATAGATAGGTAGAATATTCTTTATTGCACACTAATATAGTAAGTAGCTTATAAACGAGGATCATACAATAAGGGTGATATAATGGTTATCACAAACAGCGATTTCTTCCAGACAACCTTAGAATGGACAGAAGTTTTAGGTACCGAAAAAAAAACCATTAAAAGTAAATTTACTTCAAAGTAAAGACCGAATTTCTTTGAGCTAAATGAAAAACACCTAATATCGTTGCTAATGTGGATTCTACTGTAAATAAAAAACCACAATACCAAAAAGTCAATTATTTTTCTTTTTTAATTTAATTTCTAAAGGCTCAAGTCTCAAAATTGGAGAGCTTAAGGGTTTATATGAAAATAAAACTATCTCTTCACGAAAACTTATCAAAATAATAAGTTTGGACGATATTAGTACATTTTATTTTTTCCATCTTAGGAAATTTTTAATGGATTTTATATTATGTTGTATCAAACTTGCAAACTAAACAAAAACTCCAATTATGGTCTGATCAATCAATTGAGAGATTTACGGCAGAAGTTCATACTTTTTTAAGTTATATATTTTATTAATCGACGCCTTAAATATGGTTAGATGTATTTCTGAGGTTAGACGTATTTATATTAAAAGTTTCACGTCTGTACAAAGCAATGGTTTGTAATGTAATGTACGAGTGGTAGAGCCACGCTGTAGACAGTTTTGTCTACAGCATGAATGGGCCGGCTCGTCCAGGTCGTTGCCACTGTCTCACAGAAAACCGGCGTAAAGTAGCAGTTTGCTGCTGCGTTTCGTACGGTGAGTGAGATATCCGGAGGGCCAAATCCCCCTCACCTTCCCAATCCCTTAATTATCCCTTTATTTTAAGGTCAGCAATGCGCCTGTAATCTTTTTGGTATTGTGAGTGTACATAGGCGGTGTAGATCACTTACCATCAGGTGACCCACCAGCTCTTAAACTGCCTATGACATAAAAAAAATACTAAACAATCATGGACGTGTTGTCGACTTAAAGTAAAGGAATACTCTCTTTAATTCTTGGATATTTTAACTAATTTATTACATCGTGGAGAATGTCTCATGAAAATAACGACCCTTATAATAATAAAATTTAATTTAAAATACTTAATTAAATATTGAGGTCTCGTATCGGTCGTAATTGTAATTTTAATTAAGGGCAGCGGACACTAACGGCAGATGTCCAAGCCAAATTATAGACAAACATTTGAAACTTGAGTCTCATTTTTGGTAACTTGGTCATAGTTTACAACTATCTGTGCCCACGGTACTGCTTGTGGCCTGATACCTTTTTTACTAAGACTATGGGAAAACATGTTTTTTAATCATACCTACGGAAACATTTAAAGTATCGTATTAGCTCCGTGGCGCAGCGGGCGAGTAGTTGGCTGCGAAGCGAGAGGCCGTGGGTTCGATTCCCACACCGAGACAAATGTTTGTGTGTACCACAAATATTGGTCTCGGGTCTGGGTGTTGTGGGACCGCAAGTTCCTCGTAGTTCCTGATACCCACGACACAGGTTTACCTAGTGTGGGGTCAGGACTATGTGTGTGACTGTTGGGTGTATTATTATTGTAGTATAATTTCATTTTGTCTTTGCTATGTCTATTTCTGCCGTGTGTAAGCATTGGTGTGTTCCAGTATAATGGACATTGAAGCCAGTGGAATTACTGGGCATAATGAGACTTAACGTCTTATGTCTCGGGGTGACGAGCGCAGTCCAGTGCTATGCAGTGCTTTGTAATTCAAAGTTCTGTATGGTGTTGCTTCTGTTTATGGGCAGGCGTGGCGCTTACTACGAGGCGAACGACTTGCTCGTTTCGTCACTCAAGATAATTTAAAAAAAACATGCACGTTACGTGTTTGGGTGGTCATAGAGAAAAGGCCCTCGTAGGAGAACTAAAACATTGATAAGGTAAAAATCGATTTTATAAGTTTAAGTAAGGGAGAGCTTATTATTAAAACGTCATTGCAAAAATCATTCTCCAATTTCTTTTTAAACATTTTAAACGGTCTATCAAAAACAGCCTCCGTGGCGTGGGCGAGTAGCCGGCTGCGAAGTGAGAGGCCATGGGTTCGATTACCGCACCTACACAAATGTTTCTGTAGTTTGTGTGTTTGAAATATTTGTTTCGGGGCTTAGTATTGTGGTACCGCAAGTCCTTCGTAGTTCCTGATATCCAAAATACAGATTATCCTAGTGTGGGGTCATATGGGGACTATATGTGTGACTGTTGGGTGTATTTTTTATTATTATTAAAACCGTAAACTGTTTAAAAAAACCTGATTTAAAAAGTTTATACATGGGAGATATTATTATAAAAATGTCGTTGTAAAAATCATCCCCTGATCTCCATAAAAATGATGTCTCTAGAAATGTTCCCGCCGACTTTGTACATGCGGTTCACATTATGAAGATAAATACGCGCTGGGGAACTTTTCCTTCTAATTATATTAAATAGGTCACAGCTGTGAGCCTGCGAATGTCTGGATACCTATGTGTTACAGGCGCCGAGTTAAGGGCTTAAACAAGCTTGGTGTGGTTTTTAACATTAATCTTCGCATTTTAATAAACGAAGCATTTTGAGTTTAACATGCTGCGTACTTTAAATAAAAGATGGCACTATTTAATGCTATGTGGGTGTAGATTATTTTACCGTTTTTAATACACGTTTGCTTTTAGCATCTGTAAAATGAATAAATACGCACTCACACCTGTTATCCCCGAAGGGGTAGGCAGAGGTGTAACAAATACACCCACATTTCGCCGAGCGTATCTCTGTCTCATGATGTGATAGGCGGCGAGCCTATGCGCTATGCGTTACGACTAAGGCTAATGCTGAGGTCTCGGGTTCGATCCCCGAGTCGGGTAAAGTGATATTGGGATTTTCTATCATGAAATGCTTAGTATCAGCCCGGAGTCTGGAATTGTGCCCGGTATGGAGATAGGCTCGCCCCCTACCACATCATGGGACAGAGATACGCTCGGCGAAATGTGGGTGTACTGGTTACACCGCTGCCTACCCCTTCGGGGATTACAGGCGTGATAGTGTGCGTAACTACATAATAAAAGAATACGTTATTCTAAGAGTATTATAATAATTAATAAAATGATGTTAATTAGTACGAATAAGTGCCTACCCACTCTTTATTTGAAGCTGTCCGTAGCAATAGCCACGGTATAACCAGGCATCGACCCATTAAGAGTCCTCAATACCTCTTTAAAGGTAAAAAAACAGAGCACAAATTATCTGACAATCACACGAGTAATTTAAAACACAATCGTACTGAAATGAAAGCAATAAATAAAACAGTGGACTCCCGGCGGGGGATTGCAGAAAAATAAATATTTTCCCCATTTTACGGGTATCGCACGAAACGCACTCAGCAATTGTGCCCAGAGACAAGGCTCAGCTCTAAGGGGCGACACATGAGAAACAAAGACGTTTAGTTATTTTTACTGTTTCCAAAAAGTAGGAAGATGTAAATTTTACTATATTGTTTTTTTTTATTAGCTTGAATGACGAGACGAGCAGGTCACTCGCCTGATGGTAAGCGCCGCGCCTTCACATAAACATAAGTAACGCCACACAGAACTTTAAATAACAAAGCACTACATGACACTGGACTGCGCTCGTCACCCCGAGACATAAGGTGTTAAGTCTCATAATGCCCAGTAATTTCAGTGGCTTCAATGTCCTTCAAACTGGAACAAGTGCTTACACACTGTTGCTTGGGGGCAGAATTAGACAAAGCATTGGTACCAGCTCAGCCGGCCTCTCGCAAACATCCTTTTTTAAATAGCCAGAATGATGAAACAAGCAGGCCGCTTATTTAATAGTTAGCACCAAATCTGCCTATAAATATATATACTTTGAATTATAAAGCACTGTATTATATTGCACTGCGCTCTTTGACTCGGGGAATAAGATTTTAAGTCTCATAATATTATGAGAATTACTTATTGAATTTACCTATCTTATTTATACCTTGAATAGTAAATAAATTGGGAGGATCACGAAACATAAGCATCGCCTATTATGTAAGTAAGTAAACATCTCTAGTTGGTAAATCCCGTAAATCCCAGTATATTTCGCCAGCTGGGTTGTATTTCCTCGAGACAAACATAAATGCTTCCCTTTACGAGATACGGCACTCGATATCGTAGAAAAATATTTTTCCAAACTAACATTTTATTATACTCTTTTGTTTGCATCTTGGGTAAATAACTCAGCATGGAAGCTATAATAGGGTAGTTGACTAGATTTTTTTTATTATTTAAATCAATAAGTTACGTTACTCAAAATCTATTGCTGAAAGAATTTTATAAATCGGACCAATAATAAATAAGTTAGATACCATTCAAATCCTGTAGAAGGGGTAATTGTCAAATGACAGACGACGCAAACTTTGACGTCACTGTGTAAAATGTTCATTATGGTGTACGCGTGCAAGCGAGATAGTGAGATATACCTACTACGCACCCACTTTTCCTCATAACAACATATAATGTCATAACTGCGGGCCCATTTCTGAACCAATTTTGATTGTGTTTTAATAAAAGGGTTTCTTTTGCGTATCATTTTCTGTTGCTTATAAAATAATGTATAAAATTCAGTATAGGAAACTACCTTATTCCTTAGTTGAAATACAGGCTCACGCCTGTAGGTATACAGTATACACAAAACGGACAGATTGGACAGGTCACTCGCCTAATGGTTAGCGTCAAGTTGCCCATAAACAGAAGCAACACATTACAGAACTTTGAATTACAAACTGCATGGCATTGAACTGCGCTCGTTATCCCAAGACATAATATGTTTCTCATAATTCCCAGAAATTTTACTGGCTTCAAGGTCCTTCAAACCGGAACATAACAGTGCTTACACACTGCTTGGTGGCAGAAGTAAACAAAGTGATGGTACCAACCCAGACGGCCTCTCGCATACTTGGAACCTTGTAAATCTCAGACAACTCAAGTGTTTTTCGAATCGAATATCTTTGATCAGGTAATTAATTTTGTTTTAAAATCTTGCTTATTAGAGATTGTCTGTATTCAACAGACAAGGACGGTGCTAAATGTGGTGAAGGGAAGAAGTAAGCCCTTATGATATCAAGATATTTAAGTAATCCGTGAAAACTAGTGTAATAACTATGTAGCTTATAAGATGTATTGTACATTTGTTTGTTTTTCAAATAAAATAAATCAAGATATTATCGAAGACAAAAACATTTTTACGATCTGCAACAATGCCATTCTGTTTCCTGCAAAATAAAACATCTTTGTATTTTTGTGTGTAAGTCATAAAAATCAACTCGACGTCAACTACGGTTGGTCGGGATATTATGAATAAGTCTATGTTGCAAATTATATTTTGTTTGAATTTTTATATTGAAACTCGACACATTAATTGAGATACGCTCATTCCTAATCCAAAAAGCCATACTGAACTCAGTACACGTTAACCTCC
Organism: Mimas tiliae; assembly: GCA_905332985.1. Lineage (NCBI taxonomy): Eukaryota > Metazoa > Arthropoda > Insecta > Lepidoptera > Sphingidae > Mimas > Mimas tiliae. The sequence goes on from HG995244.1 coordinate 15,025,219, forward strand.
AATGTTATCTCATTCACATACTATGATGTATTAAACAAATAAAACGTATCTGTTATGGCCAAAACGTCTCAACAAAACTGATTAACAAATATCCACACATTCTCAGATTTATGGTCTCGTATATTTTACAACCGCTTTAAAGTCGCATGAGCTACCATAGACAAAAGACAACAATGTTATCTATTTATTCCACACTGCTGCTCTGCTCCGGGGTTATCTCAATTTCGTTTATTTTAAACAAAATGTCAACTGTTTTAAAAGTTGCAGTGTATTTTCTTAGTCGCACCACACTTATCTATTTAGACTCATTGTTTATTCCGTTTTGCTTTGTTGAATTAAAATGTATTAATAAAATGCGCTTGAGAATGTGTTTTAGAATAGAAATTGGAGTAGACCGAAGAATATAGTTTACGAATTTAATTCAAGCTTTAAATTTTATTTATAAGACAAGCACACAAATATGTATTTATATAATAATATGTGAAGAGAAAACTTCGGACCCCTTTTTAAGCATATTGTGCGCATAGAGCAGTGTGACATATGGCATATTAAAGATTATATAAAGGAGGAGTGCAGAATGTTATTTGTGTATAATATATGTAACAAATTGAATATAACAAAATAAACCATTCATTATTTACGGTCACACTGACATTGTCTGAATGTCAAATATCGGAACAGACGTAATAGAATAAAATAAAGGAGCATCTTTTTAAAGATGTCTACGTTTTAATGTTTATTTTTAGATAATGCTATTATAATACTTGACATTGGCGAAATCATCGAAAATCGATGGGGCCATAATCTAAAAATAGAATAGAATAGAATAAAATAAAAAAATAGGTCGTTTTTCGACTACAACGTGACCGCTAGTTATGGATTAATATATAAAACAGATAGATAGATATATCACAATATTTAAAACCTAAAAGAATAGGCAAAGGTATAAGAAGTGCAAACCACTTATTTAATGACATAATGGAGAGGGACGCCGTAACCATCAATCGTGACTTTGAATTTAAACATCTCTGTGGCAAAATCCCTCGAATTGGTTAATGAATCGAGTTTACGGTCTACATGCTAGCTGAAAAAATAAACAAGCTGAGTTAATAAACAGCGTACACCATGTTGAACTTGACTCTGGTTCAGGATAAGTTTCTAAGAAGGATAATTAAATAGTGCTAAATTAAAAGTTCATCTGAACTACCTGAATTCACCTGAAGTTAAGTAAAATTAAACTAGAATGCGTTCCAGATTAGCACCCGTTTAAAACTGGTTTATTTTGAATCCAAAAGTGGTAGAAGATTTAGATGCGGTTTTCTGAAAATTCGAATTGTGGAATCCAATTTCGAAGTTTAATACGTTTTAGAACAAGTTGTTTCAGAACGGCACGTAATCGAAGCACTACGTTTAGTAAAATGTTCATATGGCATAATTCCGTTAGTCTTGTCTAATACCACAAACGATATTTAATTCGTAGGTAGTGGACTGAATCCATGCTTGATACTTTTGACACCATCATCAACGGCTTCTGTAGTTCTTACCAGGTTTTTTTAAAGCTGAGACCATTCCACATTCTTTGCATTTTCTAGAGAGCTTTGGATGCATACAAGTTGCCAGCCTACAATATGGTAAGTGGTAACACTTGCGTATATGGGCAATACCAGACTCATTGCCAAACCGGTTCCTATTGGGTTACTTTTTTATTAAGCCTCGTTTGAAGAAGGCAAAGTTTTGTCAAAGAGAAAATTTTGTCGTGAAATAACCAGTTATAACAACTATATCTTTATGTCTATAGAAGCTGAGTTGTAGAGCTACGCTTCACAATCTTGTCTACAGCATGAATTGGCCGGCTCGACCGGTTGTTACCATTGTCTCACAGAAAACTGGCGTAAAGTAGGTTTCCTGCTGCATTTCGTACGGTGACTGAGATTTTCGGATAACTAAATCCCCACCCCTTCTTTTACTTTAAGGTCAGCAACGTAATTATTCTGGTTTTATGGTCGTTCATGGGCGATAGACATTACTTACCTTGATGACCCACTTGCTTGTTTACCTAGGTCTAGGCTATAAAAAGTTAATGTACCTTAATTGCCAATTTGTTTTCAAAATGCTAATATCATCAATCGAATTTAAGTCCACTCTAGGAAACCTTGCATTAGATTCTGCAATTCACGTTTGTTTAAAGGGAATATTTCTGTGCTGTTTAGCAGTTTTTAAGCAAAATTGCCAGTGGTACAACGTAACGAGCGCACCCCGCACACACTTCTAAGCCACCACTAGAGAATTCCGGCCAGCCTTTTATATTTTGCTAATAGCTTGCGGTTTTGAGTCTCATACCCCGAGATGAGGTTAATATGTTGGTAGGATGTAGGTTGTAGATGCCCTGTTTAGATTGAAGATAAATAATTGTGTTGCATGACTCTGCATGTGTGAAGTTTTTAGGTAAAATAAATAGATTTTGATTTACAAAGAGCGTAGAGAGCTACGGATTCCGAATGAGTTCTGTACGAGTATTACGTTGTCAGTGCCGCATGTGCATCGTGCATTCACTGTTAGTTATATTCTCTGCATGAAAAGAGCTGGTCGCTCGCCTGACGGGAATCTCCACGCCTGCCCATAAACAGAGGCAACGCCATACAGAACATTGAATTACAAAGCACTGCATGGCACTGGACTGCGCTCGTCACTCCGAGACATAAGTTGTTAAGCCTTAGAATACCCAGTCATTTAACTAGAAAAATGTGTTGGAGGTCAGTATTTAACCGACTTCAATAATATTTAAGGTTCTTAATTCATACCTCGTCATTAGATCTTAACCAAATTGATGAGCCCTCCCATGAGGTAAACCGTAACGGATATAAACATAGTCATCAAATTTGGCCTATATTAGGCAGAAATATCGCAATACAAAAAAACAGCTGCATTTAAAATCTCCTTCTATTGTTAAATTGGTTAAAAAGTATTGGAATCTACAATCCCATCAAGGTGGTAGATCACTCGTATGCGAGAGGCCGTCTGGGTTGGTAACACCGCTTTGTCTATTTTTGCCGCCAGGCAGTGTGTAAGCTCTGTTGTGTTCCGGTTTGAAGATATTGAAGCCAGTGAAATTAATGGACATTATCGGACTTAACATCTAACATCTCGGGGTGACGAGCGCAGTCGAGTGCCATGCAGTGCTTTGTAATTCAAGTTTGTGTGTGGTATTGCTTCTATTTATGGGTAGGCGTGCCGATTCCCATCACGCGAGTGACCAGCTCATTTCATCATTCAGATAAGAGTAAAAAAACATTGTATATGCATTTCACGCAACAATACAAATCACACGAAATTGATGGCGAAATAACAACCCTAAAACAATTCGGACGGTAGTTTCCAATATTTCATATACATTTATATTGTTCCAATAACTTATGTCTGTCAAAACGGCGATAGAGTCCGGATATTCAATAACGATGGAAAACGATTGTGTTTTTGCAACAATGTCCACGGGTAAACGACCGCTTCAGTCCCTTTCGTATTTGTGTTTGTTTATTTGCATATTGTGTTTTTTTTTGTAGTTTTATTGCGGTTAGAGGTAATTGGTTTTTTAATCCTCGACAAAAATAGGGTTGTATAAAATTTTCACTCCCTATCTGTGCGTGTGTGTGTATTATTTATCAACGGGACATTGTATTAAAAATGTACTTCAATGGGTCGAGAGCTACATAATCATATATTTTTTTATTATATAAACGTCTCAAATTCTCCAATTATTTTGTAAAAATAACTAATTTGTATTTTATAGTATTTTTTAAGAAGCGTTAGAAGTTAGAAGCCTACAAGATGTGGGTGGGTGTACAGACGCATGCTCAAAATATACTGGGTAGACCATATTAAGTACACTACAGTACTGGAGCGAATGGGAAAGTCGATTCAAATTAGGAAATTGGAATATTTTGGCCACATAATGAGAAATAACAAGTATAGACTCCTTCAACTAATCATTCAAGGGAATATAAAGGGCACGGGGAGGCCCGGTCGTAGGAGGATATCTTGGCTTAATAAATTTCGCCAATGGTTCAACGTGAGCACAAGATCATGTTCCGAGCAGCAGCTTCCAAAGTTAAGATAGCCTGTATGATCGCCAAACTTCCGATAGGAGATTAAAGAAGTAAATTAGGCGGAGCCTGTGTTATCATAAAAATAAAGTTGATGTGTGGGTATTTGTTCTACAGGATATATTGTTATACAGCCCCGATGGCGCACTTGTAATGCGTATGTGTTACGACTGAGGCTGACGCTGAAGTCTCGGGTTCGATCCCCGGTTTGGCTAAAAGTGATATTGGGTTTTTCTATTACGAAATGCTCAGTATCAGCCCAGAGTCTGGAATTGTGTCCGGTATGGCCCCTATTACATAATGTGACGGAGATACACTCGGCAAAATGTGGATGTACTGGTTACACCTCTACCTACTCCTTCAAGGATTACAGGGGTGAGTGCGTATGTTTGTATGTATATATGTTTTTATACATTTATTTTAATATAAATATTATACATAAAGAATACAAACAACATCGCTTAAACCTAGGTTGTTTTGTGGGTGATTAATTTTTCTGCGTAGTAATTAGTGTATCTACGTAGTTAAGACTGACTCAGTGGCGCAGTTGTAATGCGTACGCGTTACAATTGAGGTCAACGCTGAGGTCTCGGGTTCGATCCCCGGGTCGTGTAAAGTGGTATTGGGTTTTTCTATTACGATATGCTCAGTATCAGCCTCGAATTTGTACCCAGTATGGCGATAGGCTCGCCCCCTATCACATAAGGGACGGAAATACGCTCGGCGAAATGTGGGTGTACTGGTTACACCTCTGCCTATCCCTTCGGGGATTACAGGCGTGAGTGCGTATATGTATGTACGTAGTTAAGAGCAGACCGACAAGATTTCTACCAACTAAAACACCGACTCCTATCCGGATTAGGGGAGGGTTCCAGAGTCTCCGAAAAGATTGAAAACCTAGACATATCAAGTGACACGCCACAGGGGTTCCAACCCCAACTTCAGTCTAGACGTTTTATGAATGTCTGTATAAATATTTAGCAGCACCTGTATTATGTTTGCAAAAGCGTTCTCTCTGTAAACTATAGTAATCAATGAAAGCCACATCCCGACTTAATTAATGTACACAGACTGTTGTGTTACCACTTCCTTTGATGTTATTAATTAAATACTTCTCGGCTGATACGTTTCATATAGGTACCAATCATTAGGAATTATAAATATTTGCTACGAAATTTTATGAGATGAGTTGTTTGGGAGAAACTTCTTAAAGAGCACTACGATTAAACTAAAACTAATTCAACCGGATTTTATCGCGGTTAAATTTTATTTTGGGCTCCACGTTTTTTAGGTCTGGCAGTTGGTATCAAGACACCGTTTAATATTAACTAACTTATACAATTCTAATAAGAATTTCAAAGGCTGACGCTGACGTTTCGGGTTCGATCCCCTGGTCGGGTATAAGTGATATTGGGTGTTTCTATTATGAAATGCTTCGTATCAACACCGAGTCTGGAATTGTGCTTGGTATGGCAATAGACTCGCCCGCTATCACATCATGCTATTACATCATGGGAAGGAGGTTCCCCGATTACTCGAAGACGCCTGGACATATGCAAGAAATTCTTTTTTTGTTTAAAAGGGTATAATATCAAATTTTATAGGGACGCATAATGACCTATAGAAAAAGTTATTTTTCCTTTTAAGTATTTCTATTTTGAAGTCGGTTTCTAAGTTTTGTTAAAACTTATTTTATTTAGATGTAGAGAGTTTTTCGTAGGACATAGGTAAGAAAACAATAGAAAAACATAATTTACAAGGAGACTTCATAAGATGATTTATAACCGACTAAAACATTTTCTTAATTCGTCGGTATATTTTTTTAAATATGTTCACGCATAACTCCAAATGTGGACAGATTTTGATAATTCTTTTTGTATACGATAAGGTTTACTGTCGTGATGATCCCATTTAAATTTAAAGAAATAATTCTCTCTCTAAGGGGGTGAAATCGCGGATGAAAATAAAATACCTTTATGCACCAAATTGGTAATTCTTTCACAAAAAAATAGTAAAATAAAACATTCATTTTTTTTTATATTTAGGTTTTTAATATTTTTTGAGTGGATTTTATTTTTGTTAATGTTTTATTTTACATTCCATCAACGAACAAGAGATTTCTGTTATATTATCATCTGAGTCATACAATAAACTCTTAACGTAAATGGAGCTCTACAATACATCATATCGCTCCCACAAGTGGAATTAGGGCAGGGATATAAACACTGCAAAATTACATCAAAACTCCCTCTTTAATACACATTACTTTTACAATCAACTTGAAATGTTATTGTCTTTTTTATTTATTTTCGGATACTAATAAACGTGCCACTTTATCGCATCTTAAGTTTAACGATACCTTAGGTAATATCTGAAAAAATTTCAACGTCCATTAATGTCTCTCGTTACGAGTCACGCTTAGAACCTGTACGTGATCTGCATTGACTAGGCCAACCCTTTTTTATAAGGCCGAGTTCACAACATAGGTGTTAAAAATAATTAAATAAATAATAATAAATACACCCAACAGTCACACACATAGTTCTGACCCCACACTAGGTTAACCTGTATCGTGGCAATCAGGAACTACGAGGGACTTGCGGTCCCACAACACCCAGACCCGAAACAAATATTTGTGGATCATACAAACATTTGTTTCGGTGCGGGAATCGAACCCACGGCCTCTCGCTTCGCAGCCGGCTACACGCTCGCGACGCCACGGACACTGTCTAAAAAACAGTCACAACAACAGACTATCTGACTAAAAACAAATATTATTTTTTGAATGAATAAAATGAGTTAAAATGTTTTTTTTTAAGACATAGGCCGGCAAAGGAGCAAGTGGGTCACCTGATGGTAAGTGATCTCCACCGCCCATTTACGCCCATAATACTAAAAGATCATGGGTGCGTTGCCGACCTTAAAGGAAAAGGATAATTAAGGAATTTGGGAAGGGGAGGGGGTTTGGGCCTCCGGATATCTCACTCACCGTACGAAACGCAGCAGCAAGCTGCTACTTTACGCCGATTTTCTGTGAGACGACTATTTTGTCTCGAACTAAACATAATTGAACTATAGTTTAGTCCTGTGACTGCCGCGGTGGCGTAGTTGGAATGCGTACGCCGTACGACTGCTGTGCTCAGGTCTCGGGTTCGATCCCCTGGTCGGGTAAAGTTTTATTGGGTTTATTGCTCAATTATAATACTTCTAAAGCCCTTATAAGAATATGGTTTAGTCGAAAGTAACAAGTCAACAAAATATTTAGCAATTTCCCGGGCTCAGAACAATTGGCGGCTTAATTATAGTGCCTCAAAATCACTTAAAAGAATATGGTTTTAACCGAAAGTAACAATTTAACTAAATATTTAACCATTTTCTGGGCTCAGAAAAATTGGCTCTTAAAAGAATCTAAAAATATACCATCCTGATTAAAAAGGTAATCCATTATAAAAGTAGTAACTTCTATAATCAAATATATTTGAAATGTTAAAAGTACCGTAAAATTTGTTTATTTTCAAAGGATACTCCCTTTAATTGGCATCGTATTACGTTAGAAAATAAAGCATTATATTGTTTTCATAGCCTAATTTAAAGACGATCCTTTAAGACGAAGTTTACCAAATAAATTGTGCTGTCGAGACATCTCTTATTATAAAATCTCCGGTTCTAAAGACTTATTTACCTTCAAAAGTATATTATATTACCTTTTGTTTTAAATAGGGCAAATAATTATGAAATAGTGTAACAATAACCTTTTTTTAAATGGGGATAAGGCTCTTAGATTCCCGCCCACCTTAAACTGGGATAGATTTTTACTGGCTAAAAACTTCACAGTTGTCGCCATCTGAACTATGGAAGGGCTTCGGAACGCTGCTGCTGTTACATTTATGCTGCAGACAAAACTGTCTACAGCGTGGCTCTACCACTCTACGCCCAAACTGGAATCATGTACCGAATCACTATACACAAGAGCTACTTTTGTACTTACCTTGTATCTGTCAACGTGGAACACGCCCTGTGAAAAATGTTACATGAAAACCACGTGATTACCCGTAGTTTAGGTATAATCGATTTAGAATAAATTAATTGATAATCGATTTTTTGGGTAAAACAATCGATTTTTTTAGATCGTTTTGATATTGAGGGCGCAAATTATGTTTCTTTTTAGAGTACCTATAATATACCTACATAATTATAGGATATTGTCCATTACAAATTAATTCGACGAGGTAGGTTATTTTTGTGAATACGATCTACATGGTCTGATTCGACTTAGTCATGAATCGAAAATTAAGATTATATTATAATACATTGATCCAAAAAAATCCCTAGATAATTTTGAATTGCTCATCGATCGATAAAATCGTTGAAAATAGGTCCATTAATTATACGCATCGACTCTAAAAATATTTTTACAGCAGCATGGTAGTTTTTAAAACTATGGTACGTTATTATTTTCTATTGTTGCTTGGTTCACAAAAACGCTATCCATAAATAAAGTATTCTACTGGAATTTTCTAACCTCCTTGTGATCACAAGATCACAAATGTTACAGAGCCCCAATTCAGCCTGACCTTGAAACCGTTAAGAACAAATTGCGTAATGGACCTCTAATAAAACTAACCGTTTTCAATTTTCACCGACACTAGTTGTTTTAGACCGCACTGAAATCAAGTTGTCCATACAAATTCAACACAAGTTCAAAAGGGCCGTAGATAATAATATTATGCGTATAATATTTGTATATATCAAAAATAAATATTTATTTAGTTCTACTAGCTAGTAGGTTTATCGTATGCGAGAGGCCGTCTGGGTAAGTACCACAGCTTTGTCTATTTCTACAGCCAAGCAAAATATATAAACACTGTTGTGTTTCAGTTTGAAGGACATTGAAGACAGTAAAATTGTTAGGTATATATTATTATTGAAGTATGTTATGTTATTCATTGTTGTACCAGCATAACCGTAGACTTTTATTTTTAGCCTGAATGGCGACTTACATGACGACGGTGTAGCTACCATCAGGCAAGCAGGTCGCTCGCCTGATGGTAAGCGCTACGCCTGCCCATAAACAGAAACAACACCGCACAAAATTTTGAATTACAAAGAACTGCATGGCACTGGACTGTGTTCGCTTCATTGAGACCTAAGTTAATAAGTCTCATAATGCCCAGTAATTTCCTTTAAAACAATACACAAAAGTGCTTACACGCTGCTGTTTGGCGGAAAAATAGACAAAGCCGTGGTACCAACCCAGACGGCCTCTCATATACAACGATAATCAGTTATAACAGCTATATCTTTACGTCTATCGAAGCTGAGTAGTAGAGCCACGCTGTAGACACTATAGCACGAATGGGCCGGCTCGTTACCAATTTCTTACAGAAAACCGACGTAAAGTAGCGGTTTGCTGTAGCGTTTCGTACGGTAAGTGAGATATCTGAGCGCCCAAATCCCTCCCCCCTTCCCAATCCTTTTCTTTTAACGTCGGGAATACGCCCCTGAATCTTCTGGTATTGTGGACGTACATGGGTGGTGGAGATCACTTGCCATCAGATGGCCCACTTGTTCGTTTGCCGGCCTATGCTTTAATAAATCTAACATATTTCCATATAAGACTTCTCGTTACGTCATAAAATAAAACATACGTAAGAAATACGTAAAAGGAGAAATAAAATTGAGAAAATAGTATATTTTACTTACCTAAGGTATGGTATGTATGTTATGTAAGGAGCTTTACCGGGAAACGTTGCCACATTAGACAGGATATCCCTATGTATAATCGTAGGCAATATTACAGGACATTGCCCACTTAACAAACATTTATATGTTCTAGGTGTAACCGACAGCCCCCTGTGTAGGGGATGTCTGTCGGTTGATGAAACAGCTTCACACGTCATCCTGGAATGTGAAGGTGTAGCTACACAACGGGCGGAAATCCTCAACATACCGAGGTCACCGGTCCGAGAAGCCTGTGGAGACACCAGGAGGATCCTGCGCTTCTGCTCGGAGTTAGGCTGGCTATATTTCTAACCGGCACAAACTTCACGCACAATGGACCGACATTCAACGGGCTAAGTGCGGAGAAATGGAGCCTACAATCAAGATCAAGATGAAGTTAGGGGTTTTATGTCTAAAACCCCTAACATGACGAGGTATTTTTATTGAATGTTGACACTTTTATCTGAGATATTTAGTGTCGCTAGTTTTGTCACTCGCACGCGAGATATCTCGTCGACTCGTGTTAGAAACTATTACATTATTACAAGTTGAAGTAGCAACAATCAACATTGTCCTCTACAATATTATGGAAACACCTATCAATTATATACAACGGCAATGCTAACAAATCGCTTGGAGGCGAAGTCAAATTTACAATTGAAAAGTTGAAGGGAGAACCCTCCTCCGTGTTGTCACGAGCAAGCCCCAAGTTTTGTTACATACTCCAACTGATTTATACGAGGATAAGTCTGTTCCGCACTTCAAGCTTCAATTTGAATTATGTGGAAAATACCTATTAGTCTCAAAAAAGAGGGGTGTAACTAGGCCAATTTGTCGGTCTGTGTGTGTATCTGTGCCATCGTAGCACGAAAAACCGATTTCAATAAGGTATTTTTTATTAAAAAGCTGGTTTAACCAAGATGATATTTATTTATTTATAAACTCTTTATTGTACATCTTCAAAAACAAAAGAAATTTAAAAACAAAAGAAAATTAAAAACAAAAGAATCTTAAAAATTACAGCGAAGTACAATTGGCGGTTTTATCGCTAATTGCGATTTCTTCCAAACAACCTTAGATGCTACTTAGTATTGAAAAAAAAATGTTCCGCTAGTAGAGCCACCATGTAGACACTTTTGCCTAGAGCGTGGCAATCAAACAAACAGAGTTTGCGTAAAATCTTGAGAATATTAGTTATTAAGCGTAATTTGTCTGTAACCTACTTACCATATTAACTCCTTCATCAGCAAACACTTCATGGATAGAAAGTTAAATCGTTTTATGCCCTTATTCACAAGCCTCTTAGGAATTTTCGTAGTGTACTCGAAGGCATATGGGCCATTTCCGCACACTTTTTTATGTCATAGGTCGGAAACGAGCAAGTGGGTCACCTGATGGTAAGGGCTCTACACCGCCCATAAACGCCCACAATACTAAAAGATTGGCGTATCATCTTTTCATAATCATGGGCACGTTACTGACCTTAACGGAAAACTGTGATTAAGGGATTGGGAAGGGGAGGGGGATTTAAGCCTCCGGATATGTCAATCACCGTATGAAACGCAGCAGCAAGCTGCTACTTTACGTCGGTTTCCTGTGAGATAGTGGAAACAACCTGGATGAGCCGGCTCATTCATGCTGTAGATAAAAGTGTCTACGGCGCGGCTCTACCACTCGCAATGATTGGCGCTAAGCAAAAACGGATCAATCACGCATAGCAAAGAGTTCAATTTAGTATTATTTTTTAATAAGGGCGTCGGTCTTTTAAGATTAACAAAATTTACCAATAATGAAGCCTTTTCAAGATTACGGCTCCCTGCTAAGCTCCCACGCTCCCCAAATAATTCAGACAACGTTTCCACGAAACTCAACCTTTACCTTTGCTCATAATATCTCATTACATCCTCAACTTACAACTAAACCTTTTGAGCTATACCAATGGAACCATTACATGAAATTAAAACATATATACATACACACTCACGCCTGTAATCCCCGAAGGGGGTAGGTAGAGGTGTAACCAATACACCCACATTTCGCCAAGCGTATCTCCGTCCCACGATGTGATAGGGGGCGAGCCTATCGCCATACCGGGCACAAATCCCAGACTCCGGGCTGATACTGAGCAATTCGTAATAGAAAAACCCAATATGCACTTGTACCCGACCTGGGATCGAACCCGAGACCTCAGCATCAGCCTCAATCGTAATATGTACGCATTACAACTGTACCACCGAGGCAGTCGAAATTAAAACATTTAAATGATTTCCGATAATTCAAAATTTACCCTCTCGAAACGAACTTCACAAAGCCCAACTTATTGTTGCCGAGACTCTAACTTGTTTACAGCTTTTAAAAGCCTAAATATTACATTTCTCAGTTGTTCCATGGGACAAAGTCGTCTGATATTAAATTGAATTTACATCGAATTGTCTTGAGAAATGAGATCTCAGACGGCCTTCAACAGATATAATATTAAAAGAAACTGTAACGGGACTTATATTAAATTAAAATCGGACATCTGTCGTACATCCCCGCCGGCGTAATTCGAATTCAGCATTAATGAATATTTGAATTAATAATTCTGAATAAGAATTTAGTAAGGATACGTCGTGTTATTAAAACTTGCTGTTTTAAAAATTCAATTTCATCTAAGTGTATGCATAATGTACATCTAATTATGGAAGTGAGATCTTGTGCATCGTTGCTTTTGTAAGTCTTTACAACTTATTAAGGAAAATATGAATATTATCCTATATTAGATTATCTTTGTTTTGTTGAGAGCTCTTGTTTACTTATCTTAGGTATATGTTAATAGTGTTTTCTTTTTGAAATAATAAGATGTCATATGAATTTTAGCGACAACATTTATTTATGATTCAGATTATAATTATTTATTAATAAAAACATAACATCGAAATAGGAATATTTTCATCTCCTTTTTTCTATCCTGTATTTAGATTTCTACTGCAGAAAATATAATACTTAAAACTTATTTTTAGATTTATGGATTATATCAATTTTTTATTAATTTTATTATATAAATTCTTTATTTCACAAAACTAGATATAAAGAATAGTTTATGCGAAAGATTAAAAACCATTCACCACTTTACAATTTTCGCCTATAAATGTAACATTCCTCTACCACAAAAACCAATAAAAAGAACTATTTAAACTTTTAAATGCCCTTTTGAGATCACAATAAAAAAATATTCTCTTCCTTTATAATAAAAACAATATCCTATAGTAAAGTGGCCAGTAACAATCTCTTTCCTAATTAAGTAACATAGGTACCTTCTCTCCATACACCATCGCATCCAACCCATTAACTGTCCAGCATAAAAAACCACGTTGCGACCCCGTTGACGTTCCAATTTCCTTGATCCTCGGGACATAATGGCCAAAAGGAACATAGCGACACTTAATTTCCATCCCGCTACAATATTACTCACGTGAAACTATGAATAAATTCATCTCGTTGCTTTTCTTGAGATTGCAAATAGATTAGTGCTTGATGAATATGCAAATGATGAACTTTTAAAGACGGTTTAAATACGTTGCTCCAGTACGTACCATCTGCATAAAAGTTTCATACAATTCATTCAGACTGCCTCGGTGGCGCAGTTGTAATTCGTACGCGTTACGATTGAGTCCAACGCTGAGGTCTCGGGTTCGATCCCCGGGTCGGGTAAAGTGGTATTGGGTTTTTCTATTACGAAATGCTCAGTATCAGCCCGGAGTCTTGAATTTGTGCCCGGTATGGCGATAGGCTCGCCCCCTATCACATCTTGGGACGGAGATACGCTCGGTGAAATCGGTATCGGTGGTATCGGTACTAGTTACACCTCTACCTACTCCTTCGGGGATTACAGGCGTGAGTGCGTATTTCATATAATTTGCATTGCAGTTACGTTATTTAATAATACTGGTGGACTTTCAAGCTTCGACGTTTCGTGTGTTTCCACACTGTTGCTTGGTGGCAGAAATAGACAAAGCGGTTGTACCAACTACGATATAGGGCTCTCGTGTGGCGTTGCTTCTGTTTATGAGCAAGCGTGGCGCTTACCATCAGGCGAATGGCCTGCTCGTTTCGTCACTGAAGCTAATAAAAATAATAAATGAATGTGTGAATGCGAATACTCGTCACATCACCACTTTTGAAAAACGGGCGCTTCTGTCATCTGACGCTGGTTGAATATTAGATTAGTTAGATCTTTAGATGTTTTATGGAGTTTTACAACATTAGATAAACATATTATTTACTATCCTGCTACAAATCATGCTTGAACATATTATATTAAATTGTAATAAAATTTAATATATTTGATCCAATATGAATTTATGATTTAATTCCGAAAATATCATGCAATATTCATAAGACAATTGAAAATGAGTATATCATCCACATAAAAATTTATACAAAAACCCAATAGGTGGACTTAGCGAAGTTTGCAAAACCAAGCAGTTTTCGAATTGAATTTGATAAGGGGTGGGAATATTGCACGAAAAGTAATTTCGTAGGGCAAAGTTCTATTACCTGGCTTTAAGGATAGAAAAGCGATCAACCGTACAATAGATGAAAAAGCCTTTTAAGCAAGTTCCATTGTGGTATGTCAATTATTCGGACAGTGACCGTGGCAACCCTTTTATTTTGTAATTAACTTATTTTATCAGTGAAGTCTGTTATTATGAGGAAGTAAATACATCCTCACGCCTATAATTCCCGAAGGGGTAGGCAGAGGTGTAACCAGTACACCAAGATTTCCTTCTCATATGGGGCGAGCCTATCGCCATACCGGCACAATTCCAGACTCCAGGCTGCTACTGAGTATGTCGGATACTATCCAATGTCAGTCTATACAACTTCTTGCTAAGCCGTCACAGCTTTCACCATCACTTACTCATCCAACCACCTAAATAAAATTCTCGTGTTCAGTTTTGCCACTATACGACAGATTTGAATAAAATGTAAAATTTGTGTAGTGTTACATGTAACACCGATGAGGACGGCTCGATTTATTCGGAGGCACGTAGCCGACTTATCAGTCGCTACCGAATGCCGGGTGCTATCCTATATCTCGCTTGGAGAATGGGTAAAAATATCCGCACCGTGTTTTAGTGTTTTCTTTATGAAATCTTAAGAAGGTTATGGCACAACATACCTTTTCTTGGCTCTTTAAATTTTATGAAACCGTTATATCCGACTGCTGGGCAAGCTTTCCCTTTAAATGTAGGAATTCGGAACAAACTTCCATGTTAAACCTCTTACATCCCTCTCTTGGGCAAAGGTCTTCCCTTTGAAGAGAGGGAATCAGACAAATATAACACCATGTTCAATGTGCATTCGTTGATCGGCATAGTATCGTTCATTTTATTATAACTTAAGGTCTGTATCCTCAAAGGGATGCAAGTTTATAATAAGAACACAGAACGAATTGGTTTAATTATGAGTGGTAGAGCCACGCCGTACACACTGCTGCGTTTCGTACGGTGAGTGAGATATCTGGAGGCCCAAAACCCCCTCCCCTTCCCAATCCCTTAATTATGCCTTTCCGTTAAGGTCAGCAACACGCCCATAATTATTTTGGTATTGTGAGCGTACATGGGCGATGGTGATCACTTACCATCAGGAGACCCACTTGCTCGTTTGTCGGCCTATGCAATAAAAAAATATATAAATATAAATAATTACAAAGCACTGCATAGCACTGGACAACGTTCGTCACCCCTAGATATAAAGTATAAATAGCCGGCTGCGAAGCGAGAGGCCGTGGGTTCGATTCCCACACTGAGACAAATGTTTGTGTGAACCACAAATATTGGTCTCGGGTCTGGGTGTTGTGGGACCGCAAGTCCCTCGTGGTTCCTGATACCCACGACACAGGTTTACCTAGTGTGGGGTCAGGACTATTTGTGTGACTGTTGGGTGTATTTATTATTATTATTTATTATCATATTGCAATGTATCAACCCAGACAGCCCCTCGCATATGAAAAACCTACCATCTAGATGAACCATTATGCTTGTTTGATGCCTATGCTATAGAGAAAAACACCAAAATTAAATATTTACTTCGACGATGAGTTTCCAAAAGGTCTCTCGCTAAATTAAGTCAGGTTTCAACATCGTTTGAATCCAGTATGATTCATTCACATATTAAACAGAACCTATCCCACTTATCATTTAAATGTGTGCCGATGAATGATGGTACCTACCGAATATTACTCTATTCTTTGCCAAAAGTTCCATATCATTGATTTATTTGCTCGTTTTACGTCAATATTTGGTAACTCTCAAGGCGAAGATAGTAATGGCGAAAGGCTGGAAAAATTGTAATTTGCTTAGACGTAGGTAGAAACTTGGATAACAACTTCCGATTTAGTATAAACGAAACAAAATATGGATTATTATTGAAAAGATGTTCTGTTTATTTGATTATAAATATGTTTCTAGATGTTGTATCTGTTGGTACGGACTGCCTCGGTGGCGCAGTTGTAATGCGTACGTGGTACGACTGCTGTTCTGAGGTCTCGGGTTCGATCTTCGAGTTGGGTAAAAGTTATATTGGGGTTTTCTACGAGTATTACGAAATGCTCAGTATCAGTCCGGGATGGAATTGTGGTCGGTATGGCGATAGGGACGGAAAAGGCTCGACGAACTGTGGGTAGAGTATAGATGCACCTATGCCTGTCTCATCGGAGATACATTCACTAATGTTTTATGAGTGGTAGAGCCACGCTGTAGACAGTTCTGTCTACAACATGAATGGGCCGGCTTGTCCGGGTCGTTACCACTGTCTCACAGAAAACCGGCGTAAAGTAGCAGCTTGCTACTGCGTTTCGTACGGTGAGTGAGATATCCGGAGGTCCAAACCAATCCCTTTCCTTTAATGTCGACAACGCGCATATGATTATTTTGGTATTGTGGGAGTACATTTTACATGGTGGTTGGACCCTCGTATGCGAGAGGCCGTCTGGTTTGGTACCACCGCTTTGTCTATTACTGCTGCCAAGCAGCAGTGTGTAAACACTGTTGTGTTTCGGTCTGAAGGATATTGAAGCTAGTGAAATTACTGTGTATTATGAGACTTAACATCTTATGACTCAGAATGATGAGCGCAATTCGGTGCCATGCAGTGTTCTGTAATCCAGACTTCTGTATAACGTTACTTGTGCTATGGGCTGGCGTGACGCTAAACATCGGCAAGCCACCTGCTCGTCTCGTTATTCAAGCAAATAAAAAAAATACATGGGCGGTAGAGATCACTTACCATCAGATGACTCACTTGCACGTTTACCGGTCTATGCTATAAAAAATAATACAGGCGTGAGCTTATGTATGTATTCCAAATCCTAGCTATAGCTCAGGATAATGAATGATGATGGATCTATTTATCATGTACTCAATCATACTAAAAGAATTAAGTTCTTTATTACGACCAAAGGCACCCTTAACCTCAAAAATATAATAAGACATACTAAAAATATCCATAAACTAATTTAGGCAACAATAACCAGCCGTGTCGTAAACGGCTGACCTTTTGCTTTATTTGACCATTAAATGGATAAAAATGAGAATAGCTTTTGAATAAGCAAAACATGTAAAGAATTAGTACTTTTAGGACCAATTTTTCATCTCTAAATAAAATTATATTTGTGACAGAAATAAATAAAACAGTGGTACTTTCATAACCAGCCTCTTGTATATAAGGGGCATACTACCTATTTTATTTATTTCTTTTTGTACAGTACTCTTTATTTTAAAAGTTTTCTTTACATTTTTAAATATTAAATTACTAAGTAAGAAAAACTTATGAACTACTACAATGTCCCACGAAACTGCACAAACAGTTTGACTGCAGGATCAGCAAAACAATACAAAATATTAAACTACGAGAACCTTCATAATGTTATGTTCTATATATTACTAAACAATTTATTAGGGTAGGGTATCTAATAAGTATTTCTTTAAATTAACTTTAAACTTGTGTTTTTTACTTTCCCCTCTTATATCCTTGGGTAAGCTGTTAAGTATATAGGGAATACGCTTTCTAAATGTATGTGTATAACATATTATACTGCTTCGGTAGTGCAGTTGTAATGCGTACTCGATACGACTACTGTGTTGAGGTCTTTAGTTCGATCCACGGGTAAGAGTGCGACGGGCTGCCTCCCTGACGTCAAGAGATAATTTTTATCATAATATAATTTAATTAAATGATTTTAACAAGCACCAAACCAAAATTAATTTAAATGATTCATGCAGCACCTGTAAAAACAAAATTAAATCTAAATTATGCACACAAATCCCTTTTACATTGACATTAAAAGAACTATTCAAAGCGTGTCTTAATTAAAAGTATAATTTTTATTTAAAACGTGAGATAATTTAAAGCTATAACATTAACTTCGAGTAATGAGATCAAATTGAATAAATAAATTTGAAGACTTTTATACAAATTGAACGCCACTGTTTATTCTAATTTTGACTTTGAGGCACCTAATCTGCGTATAGATTATAAATGCGTATAGAATATAATCTATAAATTAATAATTATTAATCGTAAGCATTAAGCAATACTGAGACTTAATTGAGAGAGAATTAATTGTTAATTATCATTTGCGTTAACAGTGAAGGAAATATCGTGAGGAAACCTATATACCTGAGAAGTTCTTCATAAGTATTTTCGAAGGTATGTGGAGTCTGCCAACCCGCATTAGAGCAGCGTGGTGGACTAAGGCCTGACCCTTCTCATTTAGTAGAGGAGGCCCGTGCCCAGCAGTGGGACATAATTTATTTATTTATTAGCTTACAATTTCCTTACTGCATGTGTTTTATTTTGTCTATTATTTTATTTAATATGGTTAGTGTATTTAATTATATCTAAAATTAGTATTGTTAGATGTAAGGACCGCCTTTTGCGGTGTAAGCCTACTCCAAACATTGCCAAGTGAATCTGTATAATAACACAGACATGTATGTATACATGTATACAGAGCTATAAAAAAAATACGATGGTTCCTATCCAATCACTGTGATTATTGAAAAAAATTGCTGCAAACGATATATTCATTGTATAATGATAGAAATTCAGGTCATCTAGTAAGAAATTAATACTACATATTTACTAAACTAGGTGTCTCTTTTTTACGTTGTGTAGGTACCATCGCTGTATTTTTTCTGGTGCCAACCAGTAGTAAGCACGGTTGTGTTCTAGTTTGGACATTGAAACCAGTGAAAATGCGGGGAATTATGAGCCTTAACATCTTATGTCTCGGATGACGAGCGCACTCAAGTGTCATGCAGTGCTTTGTAATTCAAAGTTCTGAGTGGTGTGTCTATTTATTGGCAGACATGCTTGCCCTCAGGCGAGCGAACTGCTCGTTTCATCAGTTAAGCTAATAAAATAAATCTAGGTCTCGGAATGTCGAGCACAGTGGTGTTCATGCAGAACTTTGTACTTCGTAGTTCAGAGTGGAATTGCTGTTACTCATCATCAGGCGAGAGATCCACTCATCCCCTTAAAGCTAGTGTGACGGTAGCGATTTAAAATCTCATATTCCAGATCGTCGCCTTTTTCAGACGGGATAATGAATCTTATCAAATCGAAGCAGCAAGCACTCGTTTCAATCATTAAATTAAACAAACTATAAACTTATAACAAACCAACCTCCATCCATTCTCCAACCCATATTTCTACAATCAATAAATATGGCGCAATAAATACCTAAATACAACTATAGGTGCCGCATTTTATCGCGCATGATGACATTTCTATTGACCCGATGGCACTCTGAGCTCATATGAAAGACTTGAGTGAGCACTCGAACTCCAGATGGGAATCGACGATAATTGTGCAAGGAAATGTAATAAAAAGTGCCAGCTTTTACGCCCTTTAAGACCAGATTTCATACTTACAATTGTTGAGAAAATGTGGGTTTTATAAAAAAAAACTTTGTGAAAGTGGGAGATTTTTATTATTTGGTTAGACGAGGGATTTGAATGGTAATTTTTTAATGGAATTTAGATTAATATGAAAATGTTATTGATGTACTATGTAGTTCGTGCAGTAATAGACCAACTCCAGTGCCTTATGTCGGCTAACGAGCTCTAAGCTTAGTTAATCCATAAAAATACCTCAGAAAATGATGTCCAAACTATAAACCAATTGGTACCATAAATTATTTTACCAACATGAATCTCGACGATGGGGCACAAGCATATGTAACACGAGATAATGTTGAGACTGCCTCGGTGGCGCAGTTGTAATGCGTACGCGTTACGATTGAGGTCAACGCTAAGGTCTCGGGTTCAATCCCCGGGTCGGGTAAAGAGGTATTGGGTTTTTCTATTACAAAATGCTCAGTATCAGCCCGGAGTCTGGAATTTGTGCCCGGTATCGCGATAGGCTCGCCCCCTATCACATAAGGGACGGAGATACGCTCGGCGAAATGTGGGTGTACTGGTTACACCTTTGCCTACCCCTTCGGGATTACAGGCGTGAGTGCGTATGTATGTATGTATAATGTTGTCGACTCATTTTGTCCTAAAAACCAGTTTTATCTGGTTATCTTTATATGTCTATCTAAGCTAACATGGTTGCACAGACTACTCGACTCGTTATGTCAAAAACAGAAATAAAGTAGAGAAAATAGTACTTTCAACCTCTCTGTTGTATTTTGTCTACGATGCTTAACATGACTAACGTAATTTTATCGAATTTTGAGACTTTTACCAGAGATAATTTTCATCGATAGTTATTTCTCGCACTCGCGATATATGCCGTGTTGCTTATGCTAAGCAACAGTGTCTAAGCACTGTTGTGTTTCAGTTTTAAGGACATTAGAGCCAGTTAAAATACTGGGCATTATGAGACTTCACAACTTATGTCTTGGAGTGACGAGCGCAGTCCAGTGCTTTGTAATTCAAAGTTCTGTGTGGCGTTGCTTCTGTTTATGGGCAGGTTACTATCAGGTGAGCAACCTACTAGTCACGTCATTCAAAGCTAATAAAATCAAGTGAAATGAAATTCAACCATGTCAGAAATTCTAGAAGTTGTAATAGTATTTTTCCTTTACACTGACTGGTGACCACATTATGAATACACACATTGTATTAGACCTATAGACCGATGTATAACAACCAAGTCCCAACTACTTGAGTAGTTCATAAAAAAAACAGAAATCAATTTGCATTTACGAGCGAATCCATAAGTCTTTCACTTCAGCAAATTGCCTACAGATATTTTCATTATATGCTTATTCGCATATCGTATGTGAGCGCTATAAAATGGCACTACTCCATCCAATATTTTCTGTTGAACGCGTTGATTCGTATCAAAATTGAGCGAAATTTGAAAGGGCTGGGATAATGTTAAAGATCATTTTCTATAGGCTTTAAATGCATCTGCTGCCTAGCTATATTAAGTGTTCCATTTTACCCCCGACAAAAAAGAGGGGTGTTATAAATTTGATCCGTTTGTCTGTCTGTGGGGGTGTGCGTGCATGTATGTGTGTACGTGTATATGTTTGTTATCTATCTATCTATTAACGAAAGGAACTAGTTAAATACGTTTAATTAATATGGTTCTTAGATTTGTTTGAAGTGTTTTTCTAATTGACCTCGGTATTTTTAACGATTAGGTTATTGTTACTGAAAATAGGAAGTACGCTTTGGTTAGATTATATTAAGAAGATAATAATTATATTTGTCAAAATATGTTTTGATTTTTCGATTCAAATTGTAAACTAAACTTGTTTTATAATTGAGATTTATGAGGATTGAATGGATCTGGTAATCTCACTCACCATACGAAACGTAGTAGCGAGCCAGTTCTCTCAGTTTTTATGAGACAGTGATCGGTCGAGCCAGCATATCCAATCTGTAGACAAAAGTGTCTACAGCATGGCTTTGTAACTTTTAACGTTAACGTAGTACTACAGTACCAACTTACTCCACACGATGATTTTCATTATATAATGGAACACGTCACCTCAGAGGGGTTGACGTCAGGCAGGCGGCTGGTCGTAAAAACTACAAGCCAAATCTTTCTGTAACATAATATGTTAAATAGCATGTTGAACCGACCACACTTCGAGTGTCAAAGCAGGTGTAAGAAAAAGAAAAACACTAATATCTGGAACAAATATACACCACTAACAAATTAAAATCTGTCACTAGCGAGAAACAATGACATATTTTCCCAGCTAAGCTATTTTGGCATGGTAATTAAAAAAGCATATGTACGCAGTTAGGTCAAATGCTAGGAAGCTAAATGTCGACCTAGTTTCCCAGACATCGATAAAAGCCTCTCGTCCTATTGAAAATAGGTAAGCTACGCTCTCGCCGGCTTTACACTTGACACCGAATCTAGTGTCCAACTTTTAATTTATTTCGTAAACGTTTTCAGGGGAACTTAATGCTTTTAGACTTCTCTTTGTTTTTTACTTAAGGGCTATTTGGGACGTCTAATATTTTATCGCCGGAGTACCGAAACTCCAATCAATGGCCAGCTGTCTAACGCTAACGGTTTCGTACAATTTTGACAGATATCAGGATTTTAACATGTTTGACACGATATTAACTGCTTGAGTTACTTTTTGGATTCAGGCGTAAGAATGATTTCTTGCGATTTTTCTCTGATAAATATCAAAAAAGAAGCTTAAGATTTGACGATAGTACAAGACTGCTTCGGTGGCGCAGTTGTAATGCGTACGCGTTACGATTGAGGCTAAAGCTGAGGTTTCGGGTTCGATCCACGGGTTGGGTAAAGTGGTATTAGGTTTTTCTATTACGAAATGCTCAGTATCAGCCCGGAGTCTGGAATCTGTGCCCGGAATGGCGATAGGCTCGCCCCCTATCACATCGTGGGACGGAGATACGCTCGGCGAAATGTGGGTGTACTGGTTACACCTCTGCCTACCCCTCCGGGGATTACAGGCGTGAATGCGTAAGTATGCAAGTACAAGAGCAGCGATATAAACGATAATAAGTTATAGGCTAAAATAAAATGAACAACGTCGATTATGTCAAGGCGCCGCTTAACCAAGTGGTTTATGAGAATCACTAGAACAATATTTATTATAAAAAGAGTTACAGAAAGGTGTGGTCAAATTTAAGCAATGTATTATACTATAGCTTTTTTATCCAATGAGTAACATATTGATATCCGACGTGCACTTTTAGACACTATTTGATTAAAAAAAAATTGTCTCACTCCAGCATTGTTATTCTAACTCACGCACTTCACTTAATTTATGGTGGTGTAATCGATCTATAAGGAGTGTTTAAACTCGTGAACTATTTATTTATTTATTTATTTAATAATGCAAATGTGATGACTTGCGTTCTAAATAGAATAAATAAATACACCCAACAGTCAACATTAAACCTGTATCGTGGCTATCAGGAACTTCGAGGGACTTGCGGTCTCATAACACCCAGACCGAGACAAATATTTGTGGATCAAACAAACATTTGTCTTGGTGCGGGAATCGAACCCACGGCCTCACGATTTGCAACCGGCTACTCGCCCACTACACCATGGAGGATGTATATAGGTAAATAGGTACATGTATATTAAAGCTGTATCGGAAAACTGATAAATACACCCAACAGTCACACACATAGTCCTGATCCCACACTAGGTTAACCTGTATGGTGGGTATCAGGAAATACGAGGGACTTGCGGTCCCACAACACCCAGACCCGAAACAATTTGTGGATTACACAAACATTTGTCTCTGTGTGGGAATCGAACCCACGGCCTCTCGCTTCGCAGCCGGCTACTCGCCCGCTGTGCCACGGAGGCTGTCTTACATAATTCATCATTAATCAATGACGTTTATCAATTGTAAACTTTTTTATATACTAAGGAACTTTCACTATTGATTTACAATAAAGAGAGACTCCCAAAATTTTTATAGTTGAAAACCTTTAGTTGGTGTTATTATTGGTCAAATCACCATTGATTTGGAAATACAAACATTAATACACTATCAGAAACAGTAACATGACCAATCAGCGGAAAACTGCAACTAACAACGGATTAAACATCACGGATTAAACGTTGTATGTGACGTGTTTAATACCGTAAAATTGATTTTCAGATAACCAGATACGTCACTGCGCTGTTATTATCTCTTCCAACTACACACAGAATGCCTAATAAGCTTACACTGAGCGAATCTGGTACACCAGGATAAGGTTGAGCGTCCATTGCTTGATGGAAAATTCTATTTTTTATTTCAGAGCTAGCCCGTATAGCATAATGCCATCATAGAAGGAAACGAGATTGTGGTTTACGAAGGATGCTCAAGATGAGAAGTTTTTTTTATAGCATAGGCCGACTAACGGGCAGGTGGGTCACCTGATGGTAGGTGATTTCCACCGCCCATAAACGCCCAAAATACCAAAAGAATTATGACATGAGACAGTGGTAACGACCTGGACGAGCCGGCCCATTCATGCTGTAGACAAAAGTGACTACAGCGTGGGTCTACCACTCAAAACAGTTAAAAGGAAACTTAGAATTAAAACTGTTAGTGGGTATGAAGACTCTTACACTAAGCCGAGATAACCCCAAGCAGAAAGAAAGAATAGTAGAGTAGATCACCTGATGGTAGGTAAGTGACCGCTCATGAAGACCAACAATACCAGAGGAATCATGGGCACGTTGCCAAACTTAAAGGAAGAGAATCAGGATTGAGGGATTTAAGTTTTTGGGTATCAGGATATCTCACTTATTGTACAATACTGCCATTTCATGTAGGTTTTCTGTGAGCCATTGATACTACTGTCAGGACAGCGTACTCCTGCTGTTGACTAAACTGTGTAGAGCGTGGCTTATTCCCTTAAAAACATGCTTTACTTTCTGTGTTTCTATCCCAAATAATTATATAATATTATTAACCTGGCTCTGCAATACGAAAGCAATTTAGTCGAGGGTTGATTTTCATCAGCTGCGGTAGCCAAATGGCGTACAAAAGTACTTTGATTGCAATGATATAAATTTTACATATATACATACATACGCACTCAGGCCGAATCTGTAATCTCCGAAGGAGTAGTCAGAGGTGTAACAAGTCTACCCACATTTCTCCGAGCTTATTTCCGTCCCATAATGTGATAGCGGGCGATACCGGGCACAATTCCAGACTCCGGGATACCTATCACCATACCGGGCACAATTCCAGACTCCGGGATTTGGGCCTCCGGATATCACACTTATCGTACGAAACGCAGCAGCAAGCTGCTACTTCAAGTCGGTTTTCTGTGAGTCCGTCATAATTCTGTCAACTGTCGAGGGATGCAATGTACAATATAAGGGTTGATATTATATTTTGTCCAGTTTAGTCTTAGCCCTCACTGATTAAAATATAGCTACAGACTTGAAATACTACAGTTTAGAAAATTCCGATTAGATTTTTATCCGCAGCAAATAAAGTTAATATTGATTCACACCTTTTCAACACTTCAAAAGTAGCAATTGGAACGACCCTCAACTCAAATACTCATTTTATAAAACAAATTCATAAAATCTTTCCAGAATCCCCTGTTATAGCGTATTTACTTTTATTGTAACTGCAAACTTTTATTATAACTACATTTGCCGTACTCAATTGATGCTTACACAAATATACAAACATGTTACAATTTTATAGATCTCAATATAGTTTGACATTTAATTTTGCTGACTGATTTTTACTTATTCGATAACCTATTATTGTAAACGATGATCGTAAAGCAATGCATTAAATATGATCTTAGTATTCTGCAGTATGTGGATAATTGTATAGACTGTCTCAGTGGTGCAGTTGTAATGCGTTACGACTGCTGTGCTGAGGTCCCGGGTTCGATCCCCAGGTCGGGTAAATGTGATATTGACTTTTTCTAATACGAAATGCTCAGTATCAGCCCGGAGTCTGGAATGTGTGCCCGGTATGGCGATAGGTTAGCCCCCTATCACATCAAGGGACGGAGACACGCCCAGCGAAAAGTGGGTGTACTGGTTATACCTCTGCCTATCCCTTCAGGGATTACAGGCGTGAGTGCGTATGTATGTATGTAGTTCAATTAGCTGGTGAAGGAAATTAACACTGGACATGGTATGTCCAACGACATCCACATGTTTTGTTCTGAAATAGTTCATCTACGAAACATCCTAGATCGATTTCTTAGGTTTACGCGAATATTACACATTGAAATAAAACTAGTTTATACGATTCCTACCTAGGATGATTCGCGAGGCTATTGAAATTAAGAAACACCCAAATTTCAATAGAGAAGATGGTTGGAAGCTTGCACAAGCCTGGGATCCAATATACATTTAATTAAATTGGAACCCAAAAGACCAACTTCCAGATCTCAAGACACCGTGAGCTCTTTCTGCGTAGATCGGACTAGTGTCAACGAACTTTTTAAATAATTAAAAAATAAATGTACTTATAATTTTAAAATGAAGGTAGCCAATGTAACATTAACTTTCCGAGACGACCTACACCTCAGTCTCTCCCGTGACCACGAAGGCTGAAAAGCTTTCGAAACGTCGGGACTAAAAGAAAAATTAAACCGCGATAAAATCCGTATAAACTAGTTTTATTTCAATGCTAGATCGATACAAATTCTGTCGCGATCAGTGGAAGCGAGTCCCAACCGCGCAATGTGAGGGGACAAAATTACCTCCGCGGACCACATTAATAGGCCAATTTAAACTCAGTTAAGGTTTGCTACGAACGGCCCAATGTGGCTTTTATCACGTATAATGGCGGATGATACTTATATTTTGTTAATACGTTAATATCATTGTGTTGGGCTGGCGGAGTTTTTGCTCAGTTGCTTCGGTTGCGTTTTGTTTTGAGCTTTGTGTAGTATATGTGTTTTAATGTGGATTTATGTTACTTTTTAATAAAGAGAACTGAGAGAATGAGCTTGTTTTACCTTGGTTCGGTGATCAAAAGGAGCTGTTAATTGAGCACATAGAGTCACTCTTTCTATTTTTGTTTGAGGGTAAAAAAACGTGCACAAGCGCTAGTCACGTCTGTAGTTAGTGCGAGGTGGGCTAGGAGGTAAACATAGATCTGTTAATTTTACACGTTTTACTATTTGTACGCATCAACCGGCGTCTACTATACATTAAAGCCAATAATGACAGACACACACACAGTGTCTAGACAAATACCACCACATATAGAGTGAAAATAAAATTAAATTGGCCTTCTTTTCTAACTATTCTCTTTCCTTCTATCCATTGTAATAAACAATGCCATCCATCGAATCATCCATGCCATTACTTAATTACATTCTCACGTATTCAAACTCAAGCTGTATCTAAATATAAGCATTTTATGTCTTTACTGCCTCGGTGGCGCAGTTATAATACGCACGCGGTACTACTGCTGTGCTGAGGTCTCGGGTTCGATCCCCTGGTCGGATAATGTGATATTGAGTTTTTCTATCATGAAATGCTTAGTATCAACTCGGAGTTTAGAATTGTGTCCTGTAAGGCGATAGGCTCGCCTCCTATCACATCATAGGACTGAAATAAGATTGGCGAAATGTGGGTGTCTACTAGTTATACCTCTGCCTACCCCTTCGGGGAGTACAGACGTAAGTGCGTATGTATGTCTTTTAATTAAGTATGTATTAACCATGTCATGTCATCCATCACTTCAGGAAGAGTTTTTTTTGTTTATAATTCTTTATTGTACAACACTAAGAGTACAAGTATATAAAAAAAATATACAAATAATAGTACAATTGGCGGCCTTATCGCTCTGGGCAATCTCTTACAGGCAACCATAGTTTTTAATCGAAATAAACCAAAAATACTTCAGAGCTTGAACCGTTTAGTTCCCTTCATTTCCTCAACAGAAACGCTCAGCGGGATCCCATCCCATTCATTTGCACAAAGCATTGCCTTGATTTATAACACGATCTGCCAAGGAGTCGAACTTTCTTTATAGGTGATTGCTGTTTGGAGGTCATTTATATGAATTACGATCACGTGAGGGAGTTATCACTTTCCCTTATTGAAAGTTCAAGGACTTAACTCTCTCTACTAGGAGTATCATTCATACAAAACTTTTAGTGGATATTATGTGTTATGGATTCCAATAGCCTCATCGCTCGATATCCTGAATTACCTCTTCTAAAAGCCAGCATTTGGAACTAAAGACAAGACTAACATTTTATTGTCGGTAGAAAACTGAATATAGTGAATTCATTGGGAATTATGAAACTTCATCTTATATCTCAGAGTGAACAATGTAGTCCCGTGCAGTACTTTGTAATTCAAATTTCTGAGTAGTGTTACTATTGTGTATGGGAAGGCGTGGCGCTTACCATGAGCTGCTCGTCTCGCCATTCAATTCAACAAAACAACTACGCAAGTATATGTTCGCAGTTCTACCCTTGGTACGCACTGACGCTAATCCTCTGAAGAGAATTAAAGCAAATGAACTTAAATCTAAGAAGAAATATAAATCATTTTTCTAAATCTGAAGATTACCTCCAGAATTTACTAAACCCTCTTTATTAGCGTTAGACGAAACAATTTAACTAAAAATGCAATAGTCCGTAAATACTTTCACAATGCAAGAAGATAGTATTAAAATGCTAAACCTGGCAGAGCTGTCGACAATAAATTCAGAAAATGCTCATTAAATTCATTCGCAAAGCGCTATGAAGACCTTTACTGGTTTATTGTAATCCCGGATTAAGACCTGCTCTCTTAATTAACTCACTGGGTACCTGCTTATTATAAAAAAGAAAAATGATAGACGATACTTTGTTTTAAAGATGGACAGAATTTAATTCCTGTCTGGTTTATGTTTACTCGTAAATTGAGCATACAGCCTCTATTTTTTTTTTATGCCCGGATAGGCAGACGAGCAAACGGGCCACCTGATGGTAAGTAGTCACCGCCGCGCATAGACTTCTGCAATGCCAGGGCACAGCCACTGCCTACCGCAGCGGCTTTGCTGATTTTTTGCTGATTCACTGATTTTTCTAAGTTACGTGTGTATTCATAGTTAATTATCGCTTGCTTTAACGGTGAAGGAAATATCGTGAGGAAACCTGCATACCTGAGAAGTTCTAAGCATGTGAAGCCTGCCAATCCGCATTAAGCCAGCGTGGTGGACTAAGGCCTAACCCCTCTCATGTAGTAGAGAGGATCTGTGCCTAGCAGTGGGTCGTGTTTAATACAGGGCTAGTAATATTAAATTATTATTATTTTACTGTTTAATTATATTTCTTATCTGTGACTAAACCATATGATGAATGACTAAATGATTTCTTTTTCTTAAAATATTTCAACTTCAGATGAAAGACTCTCCCGAAGGTGTTCACATTCTGTGTTGACTCCTATTATTATAATAAAATTAAGATAATTCCTTATACATAATAAGGACGATACATTTAAATAAATATTGCAATAAAATATTATATCTCATTTCTTGGTAGTCTCTTGCTGCTTTTAGAAGTCTTTGCTTGCATATTAAAAGTATTATTCCATGATTAATACAACCAAACATCAGATACATCAGTGCATACAGAAAATAGCAGACTAGATATTAAATACGCAGACAATATCGCGATAAAAGCAAGTAAGTTAAAGTAACATTTAGAACGGTTAACTTGTCTGAGACGCAATTAATGGTTAACCTGCTGTCGGAGCAGGTATAAAACATTAATGAAAATAATACATTTTTACTAAAATAATTCTACAAGGTATTCTGATTTTATAAAATGTTTCTTGCAATTGAACAAGTCATTATGGCAAGTTTTTTACCGCGTGTACTATCCACTCGGAATTTAAAAAAATCGTGTTCCATCAGATAAATTAAAACAAGATTAAAAACTCGAATGTTTCAGTGTTTTAAAAAAAATAACACTGAAAAATCGACAATAACAATAAATTCTAGAGGTCTCTTTGGAGTCAGTGGTGGTGCTGTAACTGAAATTGTACAACTGAGAAATTATTGGTATTTTTCATAAATATTATTATTCAATTTTATTTATTTATGTCGGTTTTTAAAGTGTTGTTTAAACTTGTTACATTTTTTATTTTTTTGTAATAGGGCTACCAACATCTTAATCCCAAAGCCAACCTCACCTGCACGTACACTCTGCGGTACACTCTGCTGACTCTAACGGACGAGGTAATGGCGAAACTTGGTTCCCGTTGCAGAGTGTGGGAGTAAAACGATGGGTCACCCCACATAATACCAATTACCGTCAAATCATGACGGAAAGGCATTAAGCCGGGATAACGCCAGACAGAAAGAGTTAACTTAGTTTTAATCGGTTTTAGCAACAGCTACAACTAAAGACTCCAACATTTTGCTGTTTATATTAGTAACTAACCAAATAAAATATACCTTCCCTTTTAAGTATGATTTTACAAAGTTTTAACACCGAATCTAAGTTTTAATGTGGAATTAAACGCTATTTGAGACAAGAAACAACTCACTATAACCACTAAGCCATTACAAAAACTAGAAGTCAGCTTTCCCGACCACTGACATGCAACTCTCATCAAACTTTCTCTTACGCGTCTCGAAAATGGTAAGGAGAATTGAATCGTATATGAGAGTGATAAAGTTGCATTTGGAATTGTCATAAGTGATAGATTATATAATAGATGTGTTTTGTATTCTGGTTTGTTGGATATATCCACAGATAGAACTTAAGTTATTTAGATCTGTACTTGGCTTGCAGACGCCCATGAGTGACAGTACAGTGAATGAACCGGCATAACCGGATCGATGCCACTGTCTCACAGAAAATCGACACAAAGTAGCAGCTCGCTGCTGCGTTTCGTACGGTGAGTGAGATATCCGGAGGCGGTGGAGATCACTTACCATCAGGTGACCCACTTGCTTATTTGCCGGCCTATGTAATAAAAAGAACCATCAGGCAGGCCGTTTGCTCGTCTGAAAGAAAGAAAGAAAACATTTATCCATCTTCCATTCACGACATACTTAAAGGTAGATCATACAAAGACCCAGAGTATAAACAGACAGAATAACAAAATAAAAACAAGGCAATAATAAAAGTTTTTGATATTTGCCAAATTTCTTTATACTACGGACTGTAATGATGTCGTAGAATGTACCCACGAGCAAGTGGTACATTGATGGTAAGTGATTCCACCGCCCATGTACGCCTACAATACGAGAAGAATAATAGGCGCATTACCGACCTTAAAGGAAGGTAATTAAGGGATTGGGAAGGGGAGGGAGATTTAGGCCTTTGGATATCTCACGCACCGAAACGCAAGAGCTAGCCGCTACCTTAGAATATTTCATAAAAAAGTCTCAGATATTCCGGTTTCCTCACATTTTTTTAGTTTTCATCCGTTTTTCTTCCGTGATATGCCGGTTTCCTCTCATTTTTTTCGTTTTCAACCGTTTTTCTTCCGTGATAGAGCGAGCTATAATTAAGAATGAATACACATGTAGCTTCGAAAAGTCCGAGGGTGGTTTTGAACCCACAATTTTCATCTCGTCAGTCCGTACAACTCCCCGCTAAGCTGTCGCTGCTTGATTATTATCGTCCCTCTTCTTATTGAACCTATTTTTCCGAAACGTTGATAAACTACACAATCATATTTACAACTGATTAAGTTCTCCAAAAGCATTGATCTGAGCGAAAACTTCATAAAACTCATTTATCGGCGCAAAGTTTTAACAAGTGGATGTGGAGATAATCGTTACGTAGTGAGGGACAAATAGCGCAATCGTTAGCGAAGTAGAGCGTACACACAAGCAGACGATATTGCCAACATATATGCTGAATACATACATACACTCTCACGCCTATGCATGCAGATACTATAGAATGCCACAAGCTACAATCCTGACACACCTTTATTTATTTTTTTATCCTGGCTCGGCAAAGTGACTACGCTACACCTGATGGTAAGTATAGCGCAATCCATGAATACTGTCGACCAACGATAGACACTGAATCTGTCACAGATCGGCAGAAGTATGCCGGCCTGCTTAGTTGCTTCTTCACACTCCGTTTAAAGGATCCCAAGTTATACGAAGGAGGAAACACAAAAAAAAACAAACACACAAACACACCTCTTTCGCCTCTTCCACATTCATGCATTTTCGTAGGTTGAGGGTACTCGTGACGTGCCCTTTTCTGAGAACATCATTTTTTTAATATCATAGGCCGGCAAACGACCAAGTGGGTCACCTTATGGCTTCACTGGCTTCAATGCCCTTCAAACCGGAACACAACAGTGCTTACACACTGTTGCTTGGAAGCAGAAAAAGACGGCGGTGGTACCAACCCAGACGGCCCGCTCGCATACGAGGGACCTTGTACCAACCAATGACCTACCACTCACAGTAATACATAATTATTGATTATTAAAACTGACTACTGTGTACGTCCGTAAGTCTCGCTAGTAGTGGACTAAAGTGAAACATTCTATAGATGCCTGAACTGGCCAGTGCTGAAAAATACTTCCTGAGATTCGACGTGCGCTCAAAACTGCTGCGACTTTGTATCCAATTACTATAATAAATGTGAAAGTTTGGATGTTTGAGAATTTGGATGTTTGTTAGTCTATCACGCCATATCTAGTAAATCTAGTCTTATGTTGGTTTTGAATGAAATGTGGAACACAAGTAGAACATAACCTGCATTAGAATATTGTCTACTTTTTATCCCTGAATATGCCGGGCAGACCCGTGAGCAAAAGCTATAATATTATTGCTTTCTGCACTTTCATTTGAAAGTGGATTGTACATAACTGTTTTTACGCCACAATGTGTAAACATTGCGGGTCGCTGATGCGCCGGGTGCGGGCCAGCGCCAACAGCATTCTGAACATGATCGTAAATAAAATAAAATAAATACACCCAACAGTTACACACATAGTCCTGACCCCACACTAGGTAAACCTGTATCGTAGGTATAGGGAGTTACGAGAGACTTGCGGTCCCATAATACCCAGACCCGAGACAAATATTTGTGGATCGACAAACAACCGTTCGCAACCGGCTTCTCGCCAACTGGGAAACTGAGGCTGTCTAATAGGTTAGACTGTGCCTATATGAGCCACTGTTGCTGGGTTCATGCTGCACCATGTCATGTGTTTGTATACCAATTAAATGAATTGTCGATTGTTAATTTATCCATCTGCAATCCTTCAACGCAGTTACTTTTCCTTACTATTTGATTACTGATTTTTATTTCAATATCCTTAAGAGAA
This sequence comes from Mimas tiliae, assembly GCA_905332985.1. Classification (NCBI taxonomy): domain Eukaryota; kingdom Metazoa; phylum Arthropoda; class Insecta; order Lepidoptera; family Sphingidae; genus Mimas; species Mimas tiliae. The sequence goes on from HG995244.1 coordinate 15,058,275, forward strand.
TACTGCATTTGACGTCATATAGATATCTAGTGGCTCATGATTAAAATTAATCTAACGTCGCGACGCCTAATTAATTTTAATCTATCATCCCGTTGAGGTTACAGGCCGCGCTAAATAAATATACTCTCATAAACTATTAATCCTTAATACTACTAATTAACTTACTAATTCCTACTATTATATTATTATAAATGTGAAATTTTGGATGTTTGTGAGTTTGCGAGTTTAGATGTTTGTAAGTTTGTGAATTTGGATATTTTTGTTAATCGATGGTTGAACCGGTTTGAATGAAATTTGGCACACAGGTACCATGGTCTAGATTATAGACATAATCTAATTTTTATCTCGGAAAAAGACATTTACCTTAGTGAAGCCTCTAGAAAAACTTATAACATAACGCACGACGACGTCGGGTCACTATGCACAAAACAACTCACATCAGCCAGTCGAACGTACTCACCCAACATTCCAAGTTGGTACAAACTCTCAAGTCCAATATAAAGTTTGTCAATATTTCCGTTGTACCGGGCTGATGCCCGACACTCATTGATTGGGCGGGCCGCTCAGGCGAAAAATAAAGTTCACTCCACACTATCCCTCGGGATATCGTATAAAAAGTTAGGTGGATCTTGTGACAAATTATATCGGCGTGTTTTGGTAACGTTGCCTTATGGGTAATATTTTGTTTCATGAATCGTTTCAGAGTTATGTTTATTGAGTTGCTGCGATAAAACTGTATTAGGTTGGTAATGGATGACATAAATGTTATTATGGCTTGAGAAACGAATGTCGGATAAGGTCACTATGATTTTCTTATGTGGTTTTTTTTATATATAGGTGTAGTCAGTAATTACTACTTACATATTCTTTTACACAAAAGAGAATTAAGAGTAGCTTCATACAAGTGTGCCTGTGTTTTATGAAACAACGCAGGGTTTATTTGTGTTTTTATATCTAGCAGAAGCAGGCCATCGAGCAAGTGAGTCACCTGAAGAGACCTGTGAAATAATAATTAAATTCTTTTCTATATTTTTCTATACTGCTACTTTTTAGATATAACATATTTACGGCATATTTATGTAAATTTATGATTTAGCTATCAGAATACCTTAGTGGTTGTGTTGCCAGCTGGACGTAACGGCTAGCACGTGGGTTACTAATATGCATATAATAATGTTGTACCCAAGTGCATTTATAAACCTTTTTAACCGATTAAACTTTAAACCGATTTTTACTTTTAACCGATTAAAAAACTGCACCGAATCCTAAGAGACCTATAGAAATTGTTATTTTTGACTTTACAGTGTTTTTATTTTGAAGTCGGTTTGTAGGTTTTGTTAAAAAATATTTTATTTTTAAATTTTAGTGGTAGTTACAGCAATAGCATGTTAATTCCAATACAATTACACAATCGCGACGAGTGTACTGTGAACCGTTGAGGAGTTTTTTTTTACTCCGTACTCCGTAATCAGATCCAAATCAAATTTATATGGGACCACATCGCAGCTAAACTCTATCGAATAAAAAAATCTAACATAACGGTCCACAGTTGGCAGAGAAATCGATGTACATATATAAAAAAGCAAAAAAAACGCGACGAATTGAGAACCTCCTCCATTTCTGAAGTTGGTTAAAAAGATGTTGATCTCAATTCGTCTGTATTTTTTAATATTTGATATGCGATATCTCCGCCAAATGCGTATGATGATTCTTTGTATAGTCGAGAGAGTTTTAACTGAGGATAGTTAATAATAAATTTCAATAATAGGTGGTAGGTCCCTCATATGCGAGACGTTGTGTGGGTAGGTACTTCTGCTTTGTCTATTTCTGCAGTGTGTACGCACTATTGTATTTAATCCGGTTTGAAGGAAATTGAAGCGAGTGATGAGTGACAAATACAACAAATATTTTACAAAAATGTATAACTTAAAGTAACAAACTGACCTTAAAAATCAACACTTATTTATTAGTCACAAACGTCATTCATTTCTTATGTTACTAAGAACCTATTCCACAATATTCGAGTGATATTTAACCTCCAAGTAAAGTATAAGACGGCTACGTTTGAAAGCACCTAGTAGACAACTTTCTATCTGTTTAAATATCAGAGGGCTTTCAGGGTGTGACTTTTGTACTCGAACGTGCATCGCGAACGTGTCATATTTTATTTGGTAAGTAGCATTTACGTTAGCAGTGAAAGCTGTCGAGACTAAAGTTGCAGGTTCAAAACCAGTACCAAGAACATACACCTCTGACTTTTCCAAGTTACGTGTGTATTAATTGTTAATAATTATCACTTGCTTTAACGTTGAGGAACATCATGAGGAAACACGCATATCTGAAAAATTTCTCCATAAGAATTTCGAAGGTATGTGAAGTCTGCCAACCCGCATTAGGCCAGTGTTGTGGACTAAGGCCTAAGCCCTCTCATTCAGTAGAGGGGGCCCGTGCCCAGCAGTGGGACGTATGTAATATAGGGCTAGTAATATTATTTCTAAGCTATTTGCGAATTCGACCTATTTATAACATACACACCCATCTACACCCTTGTTTAGAAGCTGAACTTCTTTCAGAATTTCCTCGTTCAAACATAGAATTTTCAGAAATTTTAGCAGAAGCAATCGCCGTATTTGCCAGGTAATGCAATGGAAAATAGCGTTTCATACACAGATCTAGATCCGATACTAGCCCTAGTATTATTATTATAGCATTTACGTCGTTGCGACTGGGGCCGGCACTGGGTTCTCGGGTTCGATCGCCGGGTCGGATAAAAGCGATGTTGGGTTTATCTATTGTTAAGTGTTCGGTGTCAGCCTGGAGTCTGGAATTTATTCCCGGTGTGGCGATGGGCTCGCCCCCTATCAGATTGTGGGACAGAGGTACGCTTGGCGAAGTGTGGTTGTACTGGTTGGACCTCAGCCTACCCCTTCAAGGATTGCGGGCGTGAGTACGTATTTACGTTGGTGTTAGGTGGAAATAGGCGCTATACATAAAAGAGTAATGATCTTCTTTCATTTAACCGACACTGACTAAATACACCTCTTGACCTAGGGGTCAATAATGTCACATCTTATTTTAACTTTTAAGTGTCAATTTTTGACGTTGGTTTTTAAGTTTTAGTTAAACTTATTTTTGTTACCGGTAAAGTTGGTGTTCAAAAGTTTAAGTGACTTTTATGCTATCGAGATTGTTTATTCCTTGAAAAAGTTAAACAGTTCTCTTGTTTCTATATTTCCTTGTTCAATAAGTCGTTTCGCTAGTGGTTGAAATATTTCATTTATAATGCTTCTTTTATAAAGGCTTGGTTTGTTTTTTTTATGTCATAGGCCGACAAACAAGCAAGTGGATCACCTGACGGTATCTCCACCGCCCGTGTACGCTCATAATGCCAAAAGAATTATGGGCGTGTTGCCGATCTTAAAGGAAAGGGATAATTAAAGGATTGGGAAGGGGAGATTTAGGCCTCCGGATATCTCACTCACCGTACGATACGCAGCAGCAAGCTGGTACTTTACGTCGGTTTTCTGTGAGACAATGGTAATGAGACCCGGGCGATAACTGGTCATTATGATAGTTAATATCTTATGTCTCAGGGTGACGAGCATAGTCCAATGCCATGCAGTACTTTGTAATTCAAAGTGCTGTGTGGTGTTGCTTCTGCTTATGGGCAGGCTGTCGCGGAATACCGCGAAGTATTTTGATTATTTACAATTGTTCATTTAAAAGTCGGTATACAGGAAATATTATTTTTTATTATAAGTTATTGTGGGTAAATAAATACTGCATGAAAGTATATTGTTAGCGTATTCTGTTAATATTGGTGTATTGAGGGTGTCGGAGAAAGCAACGTTGGGTACACTGTAATAATAATGGTGCGATATAGTTGTGGAAGGGTAGTTAAATGGTATAAGTGATGGCCTCCACGATGTCTTCGTCGATGGCTTGTCGAGGTTGACACCATAGCTGGAGGTTTTTTGCCCGCGGTCAGTCAGTTCACTAAGATCAGTGCTCAGTCGAAGAGTTCATTACGCGGTAGCTATGCTGGTTTACTATTCGGTTCTAGTTGTTTGAGTTATAATTAGAGAACTGTCTATAGAGAATCCTGATATGGGGTTGTGGTCTGTAAAGTAGTAATATTGTAGATGTAACCAATAAACTATGAGTTGAAGTAATTATTGTCGTTTGGTATTAATAAAATAATACTCGACTCGCGTAACTTAACGGAGGGCGAAGGGGTTCTTTTTCTATTGTGAGTGGACAGTGTAATTAGTACATTGTGTACTTAGTGCTGCAAGGTCGAGTTTAACGGTAAGTGCTAGAACATAATCATGGTGACTGTATAATGCAACATTTCTTTGTGCTTTATGATTCTTTCTATATTAGATATGGTTATCCTGCTGCGGCAGAAGTGTACTTCGGTACAGAATTTCTACGAGTAATATGGTTATCCTGCTGCGGCAGAAGTGTACTTCGGTACCTACAGAGTTTTTACGGGTAATATGGATATCCTGCTGCGGCAGAAGTGTACGTATGTACAGTATTGTTGGGTCAGGGGTTAATAAGGGGAGGTTGGAGGTCACCTGGGCGAGTGCCCATAATTTTATGGGCATACTGCAGTCACTGCCCAGCTCAAACTGTGGTCACTGAGCCTAAGTGTTAAACATCCACTACCGTATGCATGTTGGTATTTTAAAGGACGTATAACGTAATATTTTAATTTCTTGTGTCCATGTTTTAAAAAACTTCATTTCGCTAACCCAACATGAAAAAAGGGGGTTTCGCGACACAGGTGTTGCGTTTATCATCAGGTGAGCGACCTACTCGTTTCGTCACTCAAGCTAATTATAAACGCGGTGTTCCTGACTCGGTCGCGTACCTTAAAAACGGTCTTTATGCTTAATAATAATTAACAAGTGCGGGCTAATGTACTGAGGCAGCGGAAATTGTTAAGGTACATTTACATTGATCCAGACACCGAGGATTCAAGTGATCTTTGGTCGATCCTGTTTTTTTATAGCAGAAGACGACAAACTAGCAAGTGGGTCACCTGAAGTTAAGTAATTTGCTGCCCACAATACCTGAAGAATCATGGGAGCGGTGCCGACCTTAAAGGAATGGAATGATTAAGGCATTGGGACAGTGAAGGAGATTTGGGACTCCGGATATCTTACTTACCGTATGAAATGCAACAGCAAGCTGCTACTTCAGGTCGGTTTTCTGTGAGACAGTGTTTACGATCCGGATGAGCCGGCCCATTGGTGCTGTAGACAAAACTGTCTACAAGCGTGGATCTACAAATATGAACCACCACTTTGATGTAAGTATTGTCAATAAGGTACTTTAACGTAGATGAAGATGGCAGTATTATCAATTTTTAGTTTTGAGCTAAACTAAACTGCATTAGTTTTATATGGCCAACATTAAAGATATGTGTCATAAGTTTGGCCCATTAGTCAGTGTTGCGTGTATATGTGTTTGTGTAACTGTCTGTGTGACTGTCTCGGTGGAGCAGTTGTAATGCGTACTCGGTGCGACTGCTGTGCTCAGGTCTCAGGTTGAATCCCCGGGTCGGGTAAAGTGATATTGGGTTTTTCTATCATGAAATACTTAGTCAATCCGGAGTCTAGAATTGTGCCCGATATGGCGATAGGCTCGCCCCCTATCACAACATCATTGGACGGAGATACGCTTGGCGAAATGTGGGTGTACTAGTTACACAGTTGTTTATCACTTGCTTTAACGGTGAAGGAAACATGGTGAGAAAATCATAGGTATGCATACCTAAGAAGTTCTCCATAAGAATTTCGAAGGTATGGTGAAGTCTGCCAACCCACATTAGGCCGGCGTAGTGGACTAAGACCTAACTCCCCCTCATTCAGTAGAGTGGCCCGTGCCTAGCTGTGGGACGTATATAATACAGGGTTAGTAAAATAAAAAATAGATATTATGGAACTTAATACTTCCAAGTACATACATACACCCAGTTAATTAAAACTACACCATAAATTCAAATTACATTAAGGGATCGCTCCGAAGTTTATTCAAATTATCAAATTTATGTTAGTTCCAAAGCCGAATCCAGAAATTGGGAAACTAAACGCAACTTCAATGGGGAACTTTATCAATATTTACTCTGAATTGTTCGAGAGATCCAGGTGCGTATTTGAAATGTTTATTGCCAACTTGGATATCTTCAGGATATCTATAAGGGATTATAGTAAGCCCGCGTGACTGCCTTGGTGGCGCAGTTGTAATGCGTACGCGTTACGATTGAGTCTTAACGCTGAGGTCTCGGGTTTGATCCCCAGGTCGGGTAAAGTGGTATTGGGTTTTTCTATTACGAAATGCTCAGCATCAGCCCGGAGTCTGGAATTTGTGCCCGGTATGGCGATAGGCTCGCCCCCTATCACATCGTGGGATAGAGATACGCTCGGCGAAATATGGGTGTACTGGTTACACCTTTGCCTACCCCTTCAGGGATTACAGGCGTGAGTGCGTATAAAATATATAATATCCCTTGAAAAATATCCCTTAATCTGAAATGTATGTAGAATCAAACGCTATAATTAATTTTAGACAAAACCGGGCCATCATGAAGTTGATAGGCAAAGTAGGAAACTTTCAATTACATTTTATTAGTAACGCGTAACGAGTTAATGTTTTATAAAACTTTGACAACGTCTTTTATATTTTTAGACTTAAGTCTGTTTGATTACAGGAAGTACTTATACCTAGTTTTAACCCCACACAAAAAACGTTTAAATTTAACCGTTTTATATTTCTGTCTGTGTTTTTAAATTATTTTTAATTGCCCTAGATAGACAGATGAGCGGGCGACCCACCTGATGGTCAGTGGTTACCGCCGCCCATGGACCTCAGCAATGCCAGAGCACAGCCAGACCACTGCCTACCTTATCTGTCAGTGGCATCATAGCGTTTAAACGAATAGGCAGATATGGACGCTTTTTTCCTTGAAAGCTAATTTAATGAAGTGTGCTAAGCTAGATAACCTTGACCTAATGGTTCACCCAAGCTGTCTGCAGATTCCAACTTGATTATTAATAGCAGTTACATATTATAATTAATGTCGGGAGTTTTTAAAGATGTAAATTAAAATGTAACAATTGTTTTGTTTTCACCGACCTACGGTTAACTTAAGTTGACTCCTAAAACCGAACACATTAAAACGGTGCGATGACGCAAGGTAAACATAGGCCGACGGTGACGTCGCGCGTCGTGTCGTCTAGTTTTGAGATTTAGGTACGTTTTGATGTAGGCGATCGAGGCAGGAGATCGTATGACGCGAGTCAGGCGATAGCGACACGCGTCACTTTCTATACAATTTTGTGGAAACGGTTGTAGTCGTGTATTCTTCTTTCGGTCGTACATCAAACGTACCTTTGAAGGCGGTCGCCCTCTATAGGTTACTAAGAACCTATTCCACAATATTCGAGTGATATTTAACCTCCAAGTAAAGTATAAGACGGCTACGTTTGAAAGCACCTAGTAGACAACTTTCTATCTGTTTAAATATCAGAGGGCTTTCAGGGTGTGACTTTTGTACTCGAACGTGCATCGCGAACGTGTCATATTTTATTTGGTAAGTAGCATTTACGTTAGCAGTGAAAGCTGTCGAGACTAAAGTTGCAGGTTCAAAACCAGTACCAAGAACATACACCTCTGACTTTTCCAAGTTACGTGTGTATTAATTGTTAATAATTATCACTTGCTTTAACGTTGAGGAACATCATGAGGAAACACGCATATCTGAAAAATTTCTCCATAAGAATTTCGAAGGTATGTGAAGTCTGCCAACCCGCATTAGGCCAGTGTTGTGGACTAAGGCCTAAGCCCTCTCATTCAGTAGAGGGGGCCCGTGCCCAGCAGTGGGACGTATGTAATACAGGGCTAGTAATATTATTTCTAAGCTATTTGCGAATTCGACCTATTTATAACATACACACCCATCTACACCCTTGTTTAGAAGCTGAACTTCTTTCAGAATTTCCTCGTTCAAACATAGAATTTTCAGAAATTTTAGCAGAAGCAATCGCCGTATTTGCCAGGTAATGCAATGGAAAATAGCGTTTCATACACAGATCTAGATCCGATACTAGCCCTAGTATTATTATTATAGCATTTACGTCGTTGCGACTGGGGCCGGCACTGGGTTCTCGGGTTCGATCGCCGGGTCGGATAAAAGCGATGTTGGGTTTATCTATTGTTAAGTGTTCGGTGTCAGCCTGGAGTCTGGAATTTATTCCCGGTGTGGCGATGGGCTCGCCCCCTATCAGATTGTGGGACAGAGGTACGCTTGGCGAAGTGTGGTTGTACTGGTTGGACCTCAGCCTACCCCTTCAAGGATTGCGGGCGTGAGTACGTATTTACGTTGGTGTTAGGTGGAAATAGGCGCTATACATAAAAGAGTAATGATCTTCTTTCATTTAACCGACACTGACTAAATACACCTCTTGACCTAGGGGTCAATAATGTCACATCTTATTTTAACTTTTAAGTGTCAATTTTTGACGTTGGTTTTTAAGTTTTAGTTAAACTTATTTTTGTTACCGGTAAAGTTGGTGTTCAAAAGTTTAAGTGACTTTTATGCTATCGAGATTGTTTATTCCTTGAAAAAGTTAAACAGTTCTCTTGTTTCTATATTTCCTTGTTCAATAAGTCGTTTCGCTAGTGGTTGAAATATTTCATTTATAATGCTTCTTTTATAAAGGCTTGGTTTGTTTTTTTTATGTCATAGGCCGACAAACAAGCAAGTGGATCACCTGACGGTATCTCCACCGCCCGTGTACGCTCATAATGCCAAAAGAATTATGGGCGTGTTGCCGATCTTAAAGGAAAGGGATAATTAAAGGATTGGGAAGGGGAGATTTAGGCCTCCGGATATCTCACTCACCGTACGATACGCAGCAGCAAGCTGGTACTTTACGTCGGTTTTCTGTGAGACAATGGTAATGAGACCCGGGCGATAACTGGTCATTATGATAGTTAATATCTTATGTCTCAGGGTGACGAGCATAGTCCAATGCCATGCAGTACTTTGTAATTCAAAGTGCTGTGTGGTGTTGCTTCTGCTTATGGGCAGGCTGTCGCGGAATACCGCGAAGTATTTTGATTATTTACAATTGTTCATTTAAAAGTCGGTATACAGGAAATATTATTTTTTATTATAAGTTATTGTGGGTAAATAAATACTGCATGAAAGTATATTGTTAGCGTATTCTGTTAATATTGGTGTATTGAGGGTGTCGGAGAAAGCAACGTTGGGTACACTGTAATAATAATGGTGCGATATAGTTGTGGAAGGGTAGTTAAATGGTATAAGTGATGGCCTCCACGATGTCTTCGTCGATGGCTTGTCGAGGTTGACACCATAGCTGGAGGTTTTTTGCCCGCGGTCAGTCAGTTCACTAAGATCAGTGCTCAGTCGAAGAGTTCATTACGCGGTAGCTATGCTGGTTTACTATTCGGTTCTAGTTGTTTGAGTTATAATTAGAGAACTGTCTATAGAGAATCCTGATATGGGGTTGTGGTCTGTAAAGTAGTAATATTGTAGATGTAACCAATAAACTATGAGTTGAAGTAATTATTGTCGTTTGGTATTAATAAAATAATACTCGACTCGCGTAACTTAACGGAGGGCGAAGGGGTTCTTTTTCTATTGTGAGTGGACAGTGTAATTAGTACATTGTGTACTTAGTGCTGCAAGGTCGAGTTTAACGGTAAGTGCTAGAACATAATCATGGTGACTGTATAATGCAACATTTCTTTGTGCTTTATGATTCTTTCTATATTAGATATGGTTATCCTGCTGCGGCAGAAGTGTACTTCGGTACAGAATTTCTACGAGTAGGTAATATGGTTATCCTGCTGCGGCAGAAGTGTACTTCGGTACAGAATTTCTACGAGTAATATGGTTATCCTGCTGCGGCAGAAGTGTACTTCGGTACCTACAGAGTTTTTACGGGTAATATGGATATCCTGCTGCGGCAGAAGTGTACGTATGTACAGTATTGTTGGGTCAGGGGTTAATAAGGGGAGGTTGGAGGTCACCTGGGCGAGTGCCCATAATTTTATGGGCATACTGCAGTCACTGCCCAGCTCAAACTGTGGTCACTGAGCCTAAGTGTTAAACATCCACTACCGTATGCATGTTGGTATTTTAAAGGACGTATAACGTAATATTTTAATTTCTTGTGTCCATGTTTTAAAAAACTTCATTTCGCTAACCCAACATGAAAAAAGGGGGTTTCGCGACACAGGTGTTGCGTTTATCATCAGGTGAGCGACCTACTCGTTTCGTCACTCAAGCTAATTATAAACGCGGTGTTCCTGACTCGGTCGCGTACCTTAAAAACGGTCTTTATGCTTAATAATAATTAATAAGTGCGGGCTAATGTACTGAGGCAGCGGAAATTGTTAAGGTACATTTACATTGATCCAGACACCGAGGATTCAAGTGATCTTTGGTCGATCCTGTTTTTTTATAGCAGAAGACGACAAACTAGCAAGTGGGTCACCTGAAGTTAAGTAATTTGCTGCCCACAATACCTGAAGAATCATGGGAGCGGTGCCGACCTTAAAGGAATGGAATGATTAAGGCATTGGGACAGTGAAGGAGATTTGGGACTCCGGATATCTTACTTACCGTATGAAATGCAACAGCAAGCTGCTACTTCAGGTCGGTTTTCTGTGAGACAGTGTTTACGATCCGGATGAGCCGGCCCATTGGTGCTGTAGACAAAACTGTCTACAAGCGTGGATCTACAAATATGAACCACCACTTTGATGTAAGTATTGTCAATAAGGTACTTTAACGTAGATGAAGATGGCAGTATTATCAATTTTTAGTTTTGAGCTAAACTAAACTGCATTAGTTTTATATGGCCAACATTAAAGAGATGTGTCATAAGTTTGGCCCATTAGTCAGTGTTGCGTGTATATGTGTTTGTGTAACAGTCTGTGTGACTGTCTCGGTGGAGCAGTTGTAATGCGTACTCGGTACGACTGCTGTGCTCAGGTCTCAGGTTGAATCCACAGGTCGGGTAAAGTGATATTGGGTTTTTCTATCATGAAATACTTAGTCAATCCGGAGTCTAGAATTGTGCCCGATATGGCGATAGGCTCGCCCCCTATCACATCATTGGACGGAGATACGCTTGGCGAAATGTGGGTGTACTAGTTACACAGTTGTTAATTATCACTTGCTTTATAGGTGAAGGAAACATGGTGAGAAAATCATAGGTATGCATACCTAAGAAATTCTCCATAAGAATTTCGAAGGTATGGTGAAGTCTGCCAACCCACATTAGGCCGGCGTAGTGGACTAAGACCTAACTCCCCCTCATCCAGTAGAGTGGCCCGTGCCTAGCTGTGGGACGTATATAATAAAGGGTTAGTAAAATAAAAAATAGATATTATGGAACTTACTACTTCCAAGTACATACATACACCCAGTTAATTAAAACTACACCATAAATTCAAATTACATTAAGGGATCGCTCCGAAGTTTATTCAAATTATCAAATTTATGTTAGTTCCAAAGCCGAATCCAGAAATTGGGAAACTAAACGCAACTTCAATGGGGAACTTTATCAATATTTACTCTGAATTGTTCGAGAGATCCAGGTGCGTATTTGAAATGTTTATTGCCAACTTGGATATCTTCAGGATATCTATAAGGGATTATAGTAAGCCCGCGTGACTGCCTCGGTGGCGCAGTTGTAATGCGTACGCGTTACGATTGAGTCTAACGCTGAGGTCTCGGGTTCGATCCCCAGGTCGGGTAAAGTGGTATTGGGTTTTTCTATTACGAAATGCTCAGCATCAGCCCGGAGTCTGGAATTTGTGCCCGGTATGGCGATAGGCTCGCCCCCTATCACATCGTGGGATAGAGATACGCTCGACGAAATGTGGGTGTACTGGTTACACCTTTGGGGGATTACAGGCGTGAGTGCGTATATAATATATAATATCCCTTAAAAAATATCCCTTAATCTGAAATGTATGTAGAATCAAACGCTATAATTAATTTTAGACAAAACCGGGCCATCATGAAGTTGATAGGCAAAGTAGGAAACTTTCAATTACATTTTATTAGTATTAATGTTTTATAAAACTTTGACAACGTCTTTTATATCTTTAGACTTAAGTCTGTTTGATTACAGGAAGTACTTATACCTAGTTTTAACCCCACACAAAAAACGTTTAAATTTAACCGTTTTATATTTCTGTCTGTGTTTTTAAATTATTTTTAATTGCCCTAGATAGACAGATGAGCGGGCGACCCACCTGATGGTCAGTGGTTACCGCCGCCCATGGACCTCAGCAATGCCAGAGCACAGCCAGACCACTGCCTACCTTATCTGTCAGTGGCATCATAGCGTTTAAACGAATAGGCAGATATGGACGCTTTTTTCCTTGAAAGCTAATTTAATGAAGTGTGCTAAGCTAGATAACCTTGACCTAATGGTTCACCCAAGCTGTCTGCAGATTCCAACTTGATTATTAATAGCAGTTACATATTATAATTAATGTCGGGAGTTTTTAAAGATGTAAATTAAAATGTAACAATTGTTTTGTTTTCACCGACCTACGGTTAACTTAAGTTGACTCCTAAAACCGAACACATTAAAACGGTGCGATGACGCAAGGTAAACATAGGCCGACGGTGACGTCGCGCGTCGTGTCGTCTAGTTTTGAGATTTAGGTACGTTTTGATGTAGGCGATCGAGGCAGGAGATCGTATGACGCGAGTCAGGCGATAGCGACACGCGTCACTTTCTATACAATTTTGTGGAAACGGTTGTAGTCGTGTATTCTTCTTTCGGTCGTACATCAAACGTACCTTTGAAGGCGGTCGCCCTCTATAGGTAAACCACATATTAGTTTCTATTTTCTTTTTAACCGACTTCAAAAAAGGAGAAGGTTCTCAATTTGGTGTTTTTTTTTGCTTTTTTAAATGTATGTACATCGATTTCTCCGCCAACTGTACACCGATTTTGTTAGAAAAAAAATCATTGGATAGAATTTAGCTGCGATGTGGTCTCATATAAATTTGGATAAGATCTGACGACGGAGTGTTTTTATTTTGAAGTCGATTTCTAGATTTTGTTAAAACTTATTTTATTAACTAGCGTTTGCTCGCGACTCCGCCCATGTGGAAATCTTTTCCTTCATATTTCCCAGACAAATGTGGCCTATGTCACTCTACGATCCATAATCTATGTATTTGCAAATCATGTCGATCCGCTGCTTCATTGCTACATAAAAGGACAGACATACTTTCGCACTTCTAATAATATTTATACAGAATATAGATGTCTGACTTTACTTTAACGACATCTATCGGCACATGCTCTCAACATTTTTTGCTTGACCAAACAAGCAAAATAAAATATCGAAGTACATTATTTAGGTGATCTGCTCAAACAAAACTCCAAAATTCACTAACACATAGACACTTAAAACGCAAAACCAACCAAGCAACGAACAATAGTTCTAGATTCTCGACAAACGCTTACACGCTTGTGTGTAATCAAAATAATAAAAACGACGATTCCGCCGTAGACATCGTTGAATTTTTATTAAGTGCCTATTCGCAACATCTCGAAGTGGTGCTGTAAAAAATTTACGTGGACTGGCGGCAATTTTGCCTTACAAGAATTTTATATAACGTTCTTATGGATTCGATGCCGTCACAAAGCGTGAAATTTAAGTCTTTACACGACGTACTTACTGCTGATATGGACGTGGAATTATGTGAAAATAAATTTATTGTTAAATATTATACTTTTAAGGGAGACTTCCGATGGTCGTGTCAAACCTTAGACATGTGCGACAATGATAAAGTCATCTGTCAATGCTCTGCTAATATCGACGCGACGCGACGTCATACCAGAGATGGCGTGCGTAAAGGTACGTTTTAAGGTACGCGAGACAGAATACCTCGCACGACGTCATCGACACGTCTACTTTAGCAATTGTATATTATTATCTAAGTTTTGAGGTATGCGATCTGATCTACGCGACTATGTTCATACATTTTCAAATAAAGCGGACTTATCGCTTACGCTTGACTCGAGTCATGCGTCGCTATCTCCCTATTTCTTTTTTTTTATAGTATAGGCCGGCAAACGAGCAAGTGGGTCACCTGATGTTAAGTGATCTCCACCGCCCATATACGCCCACAATACTAAAATAATCATGGGCGCGTTGCCGACCTTAAAGGAAAGGGATAAGTAAGGGATTGGGAAGGGGAGGGGAATTTGGGCCTCCGGATATCTCACTCACCGCACGAAACGCAGCAGCAAGCTGCTACTTTCCGCCGGTTTTCTGTGAGATAGTGGTAACGAACCGGACGAGCCGGCCCATTCATGCTGTAGACGAAACTGTCTACAGCGTGGCTCTACCACTCAAGTGCTCATTTCGGTCGCGTATATTTAAAATATTGACACTGCGACAATATCGCTTGACGCAACCATGTGAGTAATGCCTTAACGTAAATTTAAAGCTTATGGAATAGTTTTTACTAATATAACTAGGAGCGTTGACCATGTTTTTTCACAAAACATAAAATAAAAAAAAACTAAAGTCCGAAGATTATGAGACATATCTTACTTTCTTCCCCACATTATTCTGCATTGATTAGTATAGGTCTCGACTGCATACGGGGGCGGCGGCGGCGGCGGCGGCGGCGGCGGCGCCAGTTACTTTTTTTTTGAATAGAGAGATATGAACCCGCATTTTACTCAACATTAATCCTAAGAATTAATGAAAAAATTCAATCTCAAAGAAACCGTTTTAAAAAACACATAATGTTTTTATAAAGTAAGTATAGCTCGCGGCTCCGCCCGTGTGAATGTCTTTTCTGAGATAAAGGTAGCTTATGCCTTAATGGAGAGTTTGGTTTAGAAATTATATGGTGTAATTTAACAAGGTGGTAGGTCCCTCGTATGCGAGTGGCCGTCTGAGTTGGTATTACCGCTTTGTCTATTGCTGCCGCCAAGCAACAGTGTGTAAGCACTGTTGTGTTCCGATTTGTAGTACATTGAAGCCAGTGAAATTGGGTATTAGGAGACTTAATATTTTATGTCTCGGGGTGACGAGCGCAGTCCAATGCCATGCAGTGCTTTGTAATTCAAAGTTCTGTGTGGTGTTGCTTCTGTATATGGGCAGGCGTTGCGCTTACTTTCAGGTGAGCGACCTGCTCGTTTCGTCACTCAAGCTTATAAATAATTTAAAAAAAACCACTTGGCGGTCACCCATCCACGACCGCGCGAAGAGCAACTCTTTTAACTCGCTAATTATTTACTAATATTAGTAAGATAGTATGATGGAGTAAATATACATGGCGAGTGTGAATGGTACAGTTGGGAGCGGAACCTCGGCGAACCTTTATAGATCAAGTTGGAGATATTCTTGAGAAAGGCCAGGTCACGAGTACTCTAAACTGACGTGCATGTATGAAAACATTTAATGAGAGTGAATGAGGCCAAAGAGGTATGCAAAAATCGTAGAAAATGGAAATCCTTTGTCTCTGCCTATCCGAATCAAAGTCTAAAACATATTATTGTCATTTTTTTTTAAGGGAATTTTGATACCATGGTTATTTCCAAGGCTCATTTTGTACCAGATACCATAATCTATTCGGCAATGATCTCTCATCAGAGTAAACTTTCATAATTCTTAATAGTAATCTTTGACTATAAATGAACATAATCAGTAAAGAAAGGTAAAATATCATTATCTTCAATAAATTTATAGCCGTTCCTTATATTCTCTTTAGAGGGATAGATTTGCTTACTATCAATAGTATTTTGACAGATCTTACATACAAAATTGTGTCAATAATTTACTGCCAGTAAGCAAATCTGTCGATAAACAGAATACTGGGAAAGACCATTAAATTATAGGTGAAACATCTAAATACACGAGAGTGCCTCTTTTCAAAATATCCTTTTTTAACTTAAAACACACAGCTTCCAAATCTCGCTTAAACAACAATAAATAATGTGTCAAAACAAAGAAATCCGTAGTTATTCTCATTTGTAACAACGGAGTGTGCTAACAGCGCCTAAATAAACGGCCGTCTATATGGACTTAAGACAAATGCTCTGGGACAGAACTTATTTATACATATATGCTCAGATTAACAACGTGGGCTGCGATAGGCTAATTTTAACGTTGATAGTCTTGAACAAATTAAACAAACTAAATAAAATAATTCTAAGAAATTAGATTTGATTGATTCGTGTGATTTAAAAATAAAATTTCTCGATCAAATTAGCTTACAAATAAAAAACTACATCCAAATCGGTCCATTCGATCTAGCGCTACGATGCTACACACAGATACACTGACATACATTCTTTCTGCCTGACATTATCCCGGCTTAAAGCCAGGGTCCGCCTTCTAATCAGATATGACGGTGGATTTTATATTATGTGGGATGACCCAACGTCTAACTCGCACAACCCACAACAGGAACCAAGTTTCGTCATTGCCTCGTCCGGTAATCAACAGAATGTGCAGGTGAGGCTAGTTTTGGGCCTAAGGTGTTAGTCGCCCACTTACATAGATACACAGACATACAATTGATTAACTACCCTTCTTTTTAAAGGTTATAACTGGCAAACTCTTTAAATTCCGAGACATTTCTTGCTATGTAAGTGCTTATTTAAATATAACGTGCAGAAGCAAGTAAAATTCCGCTTCCTGCGGCGATTAGACCCCGAGGTCACGTTCTAACTGCATCACAGTTATCTCAACTTCGTAGTTAAATTTTTAAACGGCTTGATTTACGTTGCACGTGTCATGAATGAGGGACGTTATGTTTTGACTGAACTGGAGAAGCACGGCCCCTGGTGACGTGTAGGTGGACTGGCTTTTTCATAAATATAGCTTACTTTCAAAGGTAACTCTGGCTAATTACAAGCAAACAATTGAGTGGAGAGCCACGCTGTAGACAGTTTTGTCTTCAGCATGCATGAGCCGGCTCGACCGGGGCTTTACCACTGTCTCACAAGTAAGAAAAGAAAAAGTACGAAAAGTAGCGTAAGTAGCTGGCTGCTGCGTTTTGTACGGTGAGTGATATAACCTTCCCAATCCCTTTATTGTCCCTTTTCTTAAAGGTCGGCAACGCGCCCATGGTTGTTCTAGTATTTTGGGCGTACACGGGTAGTGGAGATCACTTACCATCAGGTGACCCACTTGCTCGATTGCTGGCCTATGATATAAAAAAGCAAAATAAAAACGGACCAGGTTCCCAATTCTATGCCTTTTATAGCACATGATTTCCCGTATGATATCCAACGGCAGTACAATATAAGATCTATAAGATCACTCGTCATAAGTGGATAAGCATTTACAAGAGCGTGCTCTCACTACAGGCAACGTGCTCAAAGAAACTACCTTTATTCCGAACACAAAGCATCGACTCCAAAGTCAAGTGACCTATAGAAATTGTTATTTTTGACTTTTCAGTCTTTTATTTTGAAATCGGTTTCTATGTTTTATTAAAACTTATTTTATTTTTCAAATTTTAGTGATAGTTAAAGCAACTTTTTTTTTCATTCCCAATTCTAAGTGGGAAGGCGGACCCTGGCACTAGCCGGGATAATGCCAGGTAGAAAGAAAGAAGTGGTAGTTAGAACAATAGCATGTAAATTCCAATACAATAACACAATCGCGACGAGTTGTCTGTTGAGGAGTTTTTTTTTTTTTTACTTCGTACTCCGTCATCAGATCTTAACCAAATTTATGTGGGACCATACAGCTAAACTCTATCGAATGTTTTTTTTTCAACAAAATCGGCCCCCGATCGGCGGCGGAATCGATGTACATAAAATAAGTAAAAAGCATTTTTGAAGTCGGTTAAAGAACCATCCCGTTTCACCTATATACGTGGGAATGGAATCACCGCGCTCTTTACATGAAGGTCTTGATTCTTTGATCTAACTAGAGATGTTAAAAAAATAGGGGACCGTTATAGATAATAGTTTTCCTGTCGCTCTCACGCACGTCAGTTAACTTTAATTGTTACTTATTCAGTTCTTAGAACTCGTTTATTTCCATACTCCAATCCAATTAATATTTCGTGTCTGAGTAATGTTTGCTTCATTACTGAGTATAGAAATAATCTTATTTAACGTTTCTAAGAAATAATTAAATTGTAGACTGCCTCGGTGGCGCAGTTGTAATGCGTACGCGTTACGATTGAGGCCAACGCTGAGGTCTCGGGTTCGATCCCCGGGATGGGTAAAGTGGTTTTTCTATTACGAAATGCTCAGTATCAGCCCGCAGTCTGGAATTTGTGCCCGGTATCGCGATAGGCTCGCCCTCTATCACATATGGGACGGAGATACGTTCGGAGAAATGTGGGTGTACTGGTTACACCTCTGTCTACCCATTACAGGCGTGAGTGCGTATGTATGTAATTAAACTGTAAGAAATATATAAACAACAAAACATTGATATCTCTGAGTACCACAGTTTTTTATAGCATAAGCCGGTGAACGAGCAAGTGGTTCATCTGATGGTGAGTGATCTCCACTGCCCATGTACGCCCATTCCAGAAGAAATATGGGCGTGTTGCCGACCTTAAACGAAAGTGTTAATTAAGGAATAAGGACGGGGAAGGGGATTTGTGCCTCCGAATATCTCACTTACCGTACGAAACGCAGCAGCAAGCCGCTATTTTACACCGGTTTTCTAAATGGTAACGACCCAGTTATAAATGGTAACGACCCAGTTGAGCCGGCCCATGCGTGCTGTCTAGAGCGTGGCTCTACTAGTCTTAGATAATATACAACGTGTAGTAAGTATATTAAAGTCGTAAATAATTATACAAAAAAAACTGACTCGGTAAAAAATACGTACATTATTGGTTCTTTTCAATTATCTGTAATAATAATGTTTGAAGTATCATAAATTTTGGAGTAATATTCTAGACAACATTCGTAGCGCAGCAGGGAAGCAGCCGGTTGTAAAACGAAGGGATGCGGGTTTGATTGCCGCTCTAAGATAAATGTTTATGTGGTCTACATATAGAAGTATTATTATATTTCTTACAGGTCTGGGCGTTGTGAGACCTTGAGTCTCTAACTATATAAAATATATTCGATTCCACAAACGATTTCACTCAACATATAAATACAAAACAAATTAGTCAGTAAAAAATAACTGAACTCGTGGCAACATTTATGAAAAAGTATGACAGATTCCGCAAGTTATGAATATAGCGACATAAATTTCATTCACAGTAAACAAAAGTTTGATATATGACCGTATATTTTTTAGGGAAGTAAAGCGGCGGAACATATATCCGGACCGAATCTGCATTGAATATCGTAAA
The DNA here is from genome assembly GCA_905332985.1 of Mimas tiliae. NCBI lineage: Eukaryota > Metazoa > Arthropoda > Insecta > Lepidoptera > Sphingidae > Mimas > Mimas tiliae. The sequence goes on from HG995244.1 coordinate 15,077,644, forward strand.
TATCGATCGTGGAAGTGCACACGTCTGTATCCGCCAAGTGTGTCAGGCGTTTTCGATCTGTATTAATGAAGCATGTGTATGCTAGAGAAGGCTTTCCAATCTTAACTTGTAATTACGGCCCAATAATACATGACTATGGTGACATCTTTTTTGTTATTTTAAATAAAAAAAGGATTATTCTCAAGCATATGAAAAAAACTTTACTAGAAATTCAGTTAAGTCAGGCTATGAAATTGTTTTCCACCTTAGTGATATAAATCAATATATCAAAATAAATTAGAGCGGATCGAACACAAATATTCTGAGGCAAAAATTAAACATACAACTAGGCTGCTACTCAGTAGGTTAATAAAATACAATGATTCATCAGTTTTGTGTAATTAAATATTAAATGAATCTGGTCAATAATGAAAATAAATAGTTAAATAACGTAGATTCCTTTTTTTATTCAACTATAAAAGTCAGAAGAATATGTGAAGCACACAGTCAACGTCCAAAAGTTATGAAGAGCGTTATAAGAGTACAAGAAAGGGAAAAAAATATTATATAAATAATATTGAAATATACAGCGTGCAATACAAAAATAAGCAACAACAATAAGACAATGAAAATTATACAAAACTTGTCCCCGTGAAAGGGGACATAAAGTTTTTCAGGGATATAAAGTAGCCTATGTCCTAGTCCAGGGTTTTGCTCACTTGTGTGTCAAGTTTCAGCAAAAATCTTTCAGCCATTGAGGCGTGATTGATTAACAAACATCCAAATTCACAAACTCAAAAATATTCAAACTTTCCCTTTACGAGTATAATAGTAGTAGAAAGTAGAATAGTAGGATTAAATCACAACATATTTAACATTACCAACTCCCAGCCTATATTTGGAAGGCTCATCGGTATTCGTAAATCGAACAGCCATCGAGCGAGGAAATTTATGATCTCTGTGCAGGCAGATGCAGGGCGAGCGGGCGCCATAAGTCATGCAGCCGAGCGCACATACTGATTAGAGATGTACGTGTCTGCTCAACGTACGATTTAACCTTTAATTTAATCTCAGGTATGTATTAATACACTGCAGATCTTGAAAGAGTTTTAGATCAGCACGAACAACTTACGGATTAGTATTCGAATCGAGAACGCTAGCATTTGTGTGAAGGTTCAAATAATTTTTTGACATTTCTATACGAAGAAGACGTTCTCGCAAGTTATTCGTGCCAGCCCCTCTCATTAGATTAAGTACTGTGGCGATGCCTGACGAGGTACTACGAGTATCAGCAATAATAACGCAAAATCATAGTTTATGTCAGTAACATAGCCATGCTGTTCTATAGCATGAATGAACCAGCTTAAACCTGAAGAGAACATTATGAGGAAACCTGAATAATTACCGACGGATTTCTCCATAACCAACATGCGTTAGGCCAGCGTGGTGGACCAAGACCTAACCCCTCTCACTAGTAGAAGCAGACTGTACTCAGTAGTGGGATAGAACAACACAGGGGTAAAACTATAATCTACACTAATAATATTATTATATAAAGAGGTAAGATTTGTATTTTTGTATGTATCGAATAAACTTAAGTTTTTAAGTAGACTAGACCGATTTCAAAAATTATTATCACTGAGTAACATAAGTTATATATATTACTAAAAAAAATTGAAATCCCTACTAAAACCAACCCAAGGTGTAAAAAAAATATTATAAAGGCGAAACGAACTCTATCTGTCTGTTACGTTTTCACGACTAAATGGCTGTACGGATTTTAATGAAATTTGGTAAAGAGATAGGTTATATCCTCGGGAAGGAAATAGGGTATTTCCGTCCCGGAAAAAAGACAATCACGCGGGCGGAGCCGCGAGCAAAAGGTAGTATTATATAATAAAGACCTAGTTTACGAACATTAACGTTTATACATAGTAGAAGTAAGTATTTCTTTAAGCACAACTCATTAGCACTATTAAATTCGATTCTATCTTCAGCCGCTTGATATAAACGTTCCAATTTGTAAATTCATTTTGACACTAAACCGATTTCGGCGTATTAACCTTGTCTTTTAATCCGAACAAACGATTTGTTCCAACAATTCGAACGAACAGTTGTACTGCTGTAAATTGGGAGACATTTTCACCTTCAGCAACAACTAATTTCCAATTTCCTCTCGTGATCTATCTGAGTAGGTAAAGAGAGTTTATATTATTAATGCTGTTTTCAATGACTTTATACATAGTTAAAATTAAAGATGCTTTGAGGCCTGTCTTCTTTGAACTGTAGAAACTCTTTACAATAAGAATGCTTTTCAACGTCTTCAGCAGCGGGATGTTTAGCCGCTGCCGTCTATTTCCGGGTATGTATGATTTTAAACTTCATCAATAATACCTCTATACCTATATGAGATATTATTGATGAAGTTCTACTATCTTTATCGTTTTTAGGGTTCCATAGCAAAATCATATAAACCTTGTTGATTCAAGCCCAAGTATCTTTATACGTTAGCATAAAACAGAATATTTGCACCCATAAAGAACTAACACATTGTAATATTTAGTTAGTAATTCATATACATTGCTAAGCTTCGTCCATTTCAGCGGTCACTCAAGATTCCGTCATAACACCTGACTAGGAAATAACATACATCTCAAACCGAGTCCCACGGCTTGACCTACGACGTCATTCACTCGCTGAATTTCAGTGTTCATATGCCACAACTATGAAATATTCATGAAGCGAGTCAAAATCAGAGGCTGCACTGCATGACTATTATTGTGGTATGGATAGAAGGTACAGTCGGAGTGGGAAGAGGGAAACTTGAGACTTATACAATAAACGATGGTTGTGGTGTAAATTGTCTTTAAACAAAAACCTACGTCTTTAAACTTTTAAACGGCTGGACCGATTTTCTATAAAATAGCTTTCAAACAAAAGTAAAGGTATTAAATTGGTACATTCAAATAACCACATTGATCTAGTGGTACTAAAGTTGATAGTCGTAGATCCTAGGTTGAACTCCCAGGTCGGGCAATTATAAACTATAAGCAATTATAGCCATTTACAAGGTGGTAGGTCCCTCGTTTGCGAGAGACCGGCTGGGTTGGTACCACCGCTTCGTCTATTTCTGCCGCCAAGCAACAGTGTGTAAGCACTGTTGTGTTCCGGTGTGAAGGACATTGAAGCCAGTGTTATTACTGGGCATTATGAGACTGAACACCTTATGTCTAGGGGTGACGAGCGCAGTCCAGTGTCATGCAGTGCTTTGTTATTTAAAGTTCTGTGTGTCGTTGCTTCTGTTTATGAGCAAGCGTGGCGCTTACCATCAGGCGAGCGACCTGCTCGTCTCGTCATTCAATCTAATAAAAAAAAATTAAAAAAAAATACGCCAGTGGAGCTGCGAGCAAAAGGTAGTGAAATACAACCCTTCTGTACATCATATTTTTTGTGTGTCGTGACTACGTCCGGTGTGAGCAGGCGATCTAGAATACTTCCTGTTTCTACGTGCCTTTGAATGTTTGTCGTATTGATGTAGGTGGAGAGATTTAGAGTATATGCTGCATGTTCTCGCGTACTTATAGTTTCTGTTACACAGGATGTACATGGCGCAGCGGGCGAGTAGTCGGCTGCGAAGCGAGAGGCCGTGGGTTCGATTCCCACACCGAGACAAATGTTTGTGTGAACCACAAATATTGGTCTCGGGTCTGGGTGTTGTGGGACCGCAAGTCCCTCGTAGTTCCTGATACCCACGACACAGGTTTACCTAGTGTGGGTTCAGAGCTATGTGTGTGACTGTTGGGTGTATTATTATTATTATTATTATTATTATTATCATGTATTCTGAGTTCTGGCTAAAGGAAAGCTAAAGAAAAGGAATAGAAATGTCGCTTTGGTCTTTCCTTTAGAAACTATCTAGCAGTTATGCATCTATCTATCTAGCATTTATACATTTGAAGGCAGAGAAGGCTATAATAATTATATATATATGCTCTAATAGAACTGGACGTGTCAACTGCTTGCCAGACGAAGAAGATGGAAGAAGATGACGGGGCAACCTTCATCGGGCATCGCGCCCATGACTCTTTTGCTATTGCGTACATGGGCGGTAGAGAACACTTACCATCATCTGACACTTGCTCGTTTACCGGCCTATGCAATAAAAAAATATAAAAAGCACGGTCTCGTTTGTGCATGCTAGTTTGGCAACGGCAGAACCAATTTGTATGTGGCCTTTCAGCAATATCGATATAAACTTGGACTAAAATGTTTGTTAAAAAAGGGTTGATCAAAAAATTATAATTTCAAACTGCTTTTCCTACGTTAGGATGACATTAATACCGCTGCAACCGAGGGTTAACGCTAGTATAAAATAAAATTGGAATCTAAAGCGATTCCAACGACTTCCGCATCAGCTCAAATTTCCAACATATCTATTAGTTTCTGGAAAATACTAGTAGAGGTCTGTTAAACCTTGCTCACGAGTACAGCTTTCTCATGAAATCCAATATTCCGATGTTCGTGAAATACTTGCATACGTCGCGTAAATTGCATACAATATTGCACATAAATGAAATTGTTGTGTGCTACTGGCTTCACGTGGTTTGGCAATATACTATGAGCTAGAATTTGTAACCCATACCCTGTTTTTATTTTTATAATACATACATACGCAAACAAATGTGGGCGTGCACGCCTATAATCCCCGAAATGGTAGGCAGAGGTGTAACCAGTACACCCACATTTCGCCGAGCGTATCTACGTCCCATGATGTGATAGGGGGCGAACCTATCAATATACCGGGCACAATTCCAGACTCCGGGCTGACCCTGAGCATTTCGTAATAAAAAAACCCAATATCACTGCTACCCGACCCAGTGATTGAACCCGAGACCTCAGCGTCTGCCCCAGTCGTAACGCATATGCATTACTACTGCACCGCCGAGGCAATCTTAACCTTATATTTAAACAGGTATTTATAATCATCATCGTCACACGTATTTCCAAAATAGGCAAAGCGCATTTACCAAATGTTCGCACCAACAGAAACGAGGTACAGCATAAACGAAAAGCCGTATTTCAATCAAATAAATAATATTCCCAAGGATAATCCCCGGAGGTTTCGCATTAAGGCACGGTACATTACCCGTCGGCTCCACCGCCGCGTGACGTCACACTGCAATGAGCGCATTGTACGCGCTACACAATGCTTCCTCCCATAATGGATTACGAGTAGTGGCTAGGTGTCCTCAATGGTTCAAATAACAAGTGTCGGTTTTGAGATTATTATCTTATAGAAAAAAAAACTTCACCTTACTCCGATACAGAAAGGTGGTAGAAAAGTAAAAAACTTTATGTTTAGGTACTTAGTAATAACACCCTTTCTATTAATTTACATATATTTTATACACATGAATATATAATATATTATGTACATATTCAGACTTGGTCAATTTGTTTAACTTACGATACGAACCCGAGACCTCAGCGTCAGCCTCAGTCGTAACACGTACGCATTACAACTGCGCCACCGAGACAGTCAACTAACAGGAACTTCCATTGAATTTCTAATTAGTTCAAGACGTTAAATACCTTACACGTTACATAAGAATTGAAATATTTTTAATTATCTACAAAAAGCCCTCAATTTTCGCTTTAGCTGAATTAATATCTACTAATTATATAATCTAAACAGAGGTTAAAAGCCAAGATCAAAGGACGACTGATCTTTCTTCTAACTTTCAAAGTAAATTAATTCGAGTGGAAAAGTGGGTAATTAATGTTAAAATATAATACAGTTTTTAAGGTTCCTTACACAAATGATATTAACAAGGTCCTTTTACTAAGCCTACGCCATTTGTCTGTCTGTATGTCTTTAAACTTAGGACTACCTTTAGAGGGTTCTACAGATAGAGTCTTTAAATTGCAGACAGTCGACGCGTTGCAATAGAGTTAAGTATAATAGGGTTAAGTGTGCGCCTTTTGGGTATGGAAAGCCTAAAAGCCACATAAATTCCAGGGATGTAATACGGAACCATCGGTTCGCGACTCGCCCTTTGCCGGTTTTATGACCGTTTTTGCGAAATACTTATAAAATGTTCCAAATTTTTCCAGTGTGTGCCCGGAACGTCTATACAAAGAAAACTTCTGAGAAGTTCATAACAATCTAGATATTTGAAACTGTTGGACGGAACGTGTAATGATGTACGTTATTATTTCACATAATATAATATTAAATATATTTAATATTTATTTTATTTTATTTTATTTATAAATCGTTTTATTTTTATTTTATTTTTGTACGCGAGAGGCCGTCTAGGTTGGTACCAGTACTTTGTCTATTACTACCGCCAAGCAAACAACAGTGCTTACACACTTGCGAGCCTATCGCCATACATACACTCACGCCTGTTTCCCATAGGGGTAGGCAGAGACAACGGATTTCCGCATGCTACGATCCTTGCACACCTCTTTGGCCTCATTCGCTCTCATTAAATTCTAAAAAAACCCAATATTACTTTAACCTGACCCGGGGATCGAACCGGAGACCTCAGGGTCAGCCTTACAACTGCGCCACCGAGGCAGTCATACATTTCTAGTATTTTGTTAAAGCAATAGGTATTAATTATTAATTCTGAAAAACCATTCGTCGGCCCACAGTGAAATCTTTTGTCGGTCCATTTTAATGAACTCCGGGGTAATTAAAGTTTCCAAGAAAAAGGTACCAGCGTTTAATTACCTTAGTTCCAACGTGGACTTAATAAGAATGCAGCCGGCAACACTTTTGTAGTATCGATTCTAGTATTCTTGTGAAACATTATGTACCGTACTATGTTAAAAGCTTTAATAATCTTATTTTTAGAATTAATATGAATATATATTATATATTAACAGCCTCCGTGGTGCAGCGGGCGAGAAGCCGGTTGCGAAGTGTGAGGCCGTGGGTTCGATTCCCACACCGAGACAAATATTTGTGGGATCGAGTTCGGGTGTTGTGGGTAAGTCCGTCTTAGTTCCTGATACCAACGATAGAAAGTGAGTAGGGGGGGGGGGGCTGTTACGTTTATTATAACAACATTTAATAACAAATACAGTACCAAGATTTAGTTACATAAAGAAAAGTACTTTATTAGAATTTAATAACACATTACCCATGGGACAAGAAACTAATAACAAACAGCGAAAACAAACTCAATAATGAAAATACAAGGTTAGCAAAAGGTTAGTGACCCGAAACAAAATTGAGGTCTCGAGAACCAGAGACAATGTAGGCAAGTGTTATTTTTGTTAGATAATACAAAGTTTTAATTAAAACGAAAATATTCATTTTGTATTCATTAACTTGTTTCCTTCGTTAGCCGCATATTATAATAAGCCGGCAAACGAGCAAGTAGGTCACCTGATGGTAAATGATCTCCACCGCCATGTACACCCATAACACTAGAAGAATTGGACGCATTGCCGACCCTAAAGGAAAAGGATAATTAAGAGATTAAGAAGGAAAGAAAGAAAGAAAAAGTTTATTGTCATCATAAGACATGCAACATACATAATGCAGTACGCAATAATAATAATAATACACCCAACAGTCACACACATAGTCCTGACCCCACACTAGGTAAACCTGTGTCGTGGGTATCAGGAACTACGAGGGACTTGCGGTCCCACAACACCCAGACCCGAGACCAATATTTGTGGTTCACACAAACATTTGTCTCGGTGTGGGAATCGAACCCACGGCCTCTCGCTTCGCAGCCGACTACTCGCCCGCTGCGCCACGGAGCTGTCAATATAATAATAATATTCAACTAACGTAGAATTTACAATAAAACTATAAAGTTGCATGCCTTCACGGCGACAAAAAGAGACAACAGGGATAGGGGTTTGGGTCTCCGAATATTTTTTTTATATAGTATAGGCCGGCAAACGAACAAGTGGGTCACCTGATGGTAAGTGATCTACACCGCCCATGTACGCCCACAATACTAAAATAATCATGGACGCGCTGCCAACCTTAAAGGAAAAGGATAAGTAAGGGATTGGGAAGGAATTTGGGCCTCCGGATATCTCACTTACCTTACGAAACGTAGCAGCAAGCCGCTACTTTACGTCAGTTTTCTGTAAGACAGTGGTAACAATCCGATCGATTCGGCCCATTAATGATGTAGACAAAACTATCTACAGCGTGGCTCTACCACTCACATATGATTTTTGTTAATACCTACAAGTTTTAATTAAAACGAAAGTATTTTTTTGTATTTGTTTTTTTATAAATTAAATATACAATAACACTTCCAAAATGTGAATAATCATTATTACTTTAGTTCCCGCCTCGAATTAAGGTTGTTTATGAACGAACATTTCCTCTTCAGCTGCTATATGGAAATGACACGCTGTCAGGTTTTCAGCGGGTTCGGCTTAAAAATCCTGAGTGGATCCGACAGTTGGCCACGATTTCCACTTTCGTGACATTTTCATTCACGCTAAAAGGGATTTTTTAGTTGTTTTGTTGCCTGCCGTCACGATACTAAAGTTGACAAAAGAATTAGCAAATTTGACGTATTTTTGGGTGGGATTTAATGTGGTTAGTTAGACAACTTAATACATATATAACTTTTGTGTTAATAGTAGTCGAGGTTACAACCAGCGGAAATTTTTCTGAAGTATTCGATCTCATACGAGCTCACGCCTGATACCCCGAACGGGTACCCACATTGCGCCGAGCGTATGTCCGTCCCATGATGTGATGGGGGCGAGCCTATCACAATTCCACCGACACTCCGGGTCGATACTGAGCATTTCGTAATAGAAAAACCCAATATCACTTTTAGCCGACCCGGGGATCGATCCTGGGATCTCAGCGTCAGTGTCAGTCGTAACGCGTACGCATTACAACTGCGCCACCGAGGCAGAAGAATTAGATATTCACGAACAAACCTTTGAACGCCTTACCAAAATATGATTGTACTGAAATTGTTCTTACGTCACACAAACTAATAAAAAAAACATGTTTCTATATAATAGGACATGTTATATAGTGGTGTATACTCAGGTCTCCGTCTCAATTAACGTTCTCGATTGCTCATCAATGCTCGACTTGAACTATTAATTAAACAACGTCAGTAAATTAAGCCGATTATGTTGGCCATGCCGTTTCTAAGGTTGATTTGTGTTGGTCTCAATTATTGATTCGAAATGGCGTGAGAAATATGTAGTATTTTAAGATTCCTCATTGGTCTAGTGTACATACGTTGAGAAACCGTGAGGTCCCGCGTTCAAATCCTAGATCGGGTAATTACAATGTGTGTTTAATTTTCGATTGTAAAAATAACGCTTATACAGCAGCTCAACGGGGAGTGGCACGGACTGTCGAGACGAAAGTCGCAGTATCGAAACCAGCCCCAAGAGCATACACCTCTGATTTTTTGTGAGAAAATATCAGGTTCTTTTAGTATATTGGGAGAATACAATAATTACACTTGATACATGTTCAATGTTCAACATCCATATAATATATTTTATTTTAATACTTTGTTTTATACAATGACACATTCTATTTATAAACTATTCAAGCCAGCATCCGCAAATAGGTTTTATCTCTAACACGCCCCCTCAATTTGCTGATGCAGAGCAGAATCTTGAATATTGCTCAAACTACATACATGTAACTCATAAAACATTACAACTGTATGGAAAAATAAATACGTATAAAAATATAACAACTAATCTAAGACACAGACTTTAATCCTAATCCATTAACACAATAGTAGTGTTTAACATTAGGTAATGCCTTAGTTAGTACATCGGCTAACATCATATCTGTGGATAAATGCTCTAAGATGACACGCTTTTCCTTAACAATACTTCGTAGGAAATGATATTTAATGTCTATATGCTTACTTCGCGAATGACCTACAGGATCGTTTGCTAAGCAAAGCGCTCCCCGATTATCAACATATAATGTTATTTTTGACATATCGTTAAGTCCGATCTCAGAAAGCAAACTTTTCAAATATACGGCCTCTTTCATAGCTTCTGCCATACTTATATACTCAGCCTCAGTTGAAGACATCGCAACAGTCTTTTGCTTTTGTGATTGCCACGAAATAGCTGCACCACCAAGCATAAAGCTATAACCAGTATAAGAACATCTGTCCATCAGACAATTACCCCAATCAGCATCTGAAAATCCTTTCACGGATTCGCCAGTCTTACAATAGATCAAACTAAATTCTACAGTTTTCTTCAAGTATCGAAGAACTCTCTTTGCACAATCCCAATGAACTTTTGAAGGACAACTTGTGAATTGCGCCAGCTTGGAAACAGTATGCGCAATGTCTGTTCTAGTACCTGTACTCAAGTACATCAAGGCTCCTATTAGTTCACGATACGGCCACTGTTCTTCACTACATTCATCTTTAAATTCTAATTGCAATCCGACTTCCATTGGTGTTGAAACAGGATTACACTGATCCATATTGAATTTCTTTAATAAATCATTTATATACTTTCGCTGAGACAGGATATACGAATTTTCTTTTCGCTCAATTTCGATTCCTAGACAGTATTTAGCTAGTCCAAAATCTTTCAGCTCAAATTCTTCACTTAAATCCCGTTTGAAGTTTTGTATCCAGTAAGTGTCTTGAGAAGCTACGAGAATATCATCGACATATATCACAACTATCAGAAGTTTACCATCCTCTCTCCTGGTGTGATACATACAGGGCTCGTTCAGTAATGATTTCAGGTGCATTTTCTTAAGTTTCTCATCTAACCTTAAATGCCATTGACGTCCAGCTTGCTTCAGTCCATAAAGAGATCTCTTCAAACGACATGCATCGCCCCCTGCTTCTAGATTATCTAACATTACCCTGGCACGCTTTCTGACAACAGTCTCTCCTCCTTCCTGGATCAGAAGCTTATGTATACTTTCTTTTAATAATTCTGGAACTTTCATATATACTTCCTCATCCAGTAGACCGTTCAAATATGCCGTATTAATATCAAGTTGATGTATATGCATATCTAATTCAGCAGCTAAAGCTATTAACAAACGCACTGTTTGAAGTCGAGCCACTGGTGCAAACGTTTCATGATAATCGACGCCATACCTTTGACTGAATCCTTTTGCCACTAGTCTAGCCTTCTTCTTCTCAGTTTTATCTATGTTGAGTTTCTCTGTTAAAACGTAACGACAACCTACAACTTTTCTGTCTTTTGGCTTTTGCACAATATCCCAAGTATCGTTCTTTATCAAACTTGTAATTTCCGATAGAATTGCCTCTTCCCAACTAATACGTTCCTTGCTTGATAAAGCCTGCTTTAACGTTATTTCAGCCACTCCAGCAATCTCTTCTGCGTCATCTGCAGTATCATAGTCTGTTTCGGGTTCTATCTCAATCATCTTGTATGTTTTCTTCGGTCGGCCTGGTTTACCAGTCCTTTCTAATTTCGGTCTTCCAGGTGCTTTCTTCAGTATTTTTCTTCCGTCAGACCTCTCTGAATTTTCTTCTTCACATTCATTCTGCTCTGAATGTCTGTCTACACATTCATGCTCCCTCGAGTATTCTATATCACATTCCTTCGATCCCGAATGTCCTATTTCACATTCATTCAATCCCGAATGACCGCCTCTAGACTCTGTTTCTTCTGAATGTATTTTCTCGCATTCATTCGTCTTGTTTACTGCAATCAAATCTATCTCTACAATATTGCGTTTTTCGGTCTTAACATCTTGTCTTTCACTCCATCCTTCTATAAATGGATCTACTTCATAAGTCTTTCTATTCTCTTCAAAGAATTTAACATCCTTTCCTATCACAATCCTTTTTTCATCGGGAATCCATACTCTGTAACCTTTCGCTTCTCTAGAATATCCAACGAATATTCCTTGTTTGGATCTAGCTGCAAACTTATTCTTGCTCGGTGTCTTATCTAAAACATAAACCTTAGCTCCAAAGGTACGAAGATATTCAAGTTTGACAGGAGTTCCATGCCACTTCTCATAAGGAATATTGCCTTCCAGACTACTGGTCGGACAACGATTTCTTACGTGACATGCTGTCACTACAGCTTCGGCCCAAAAACCCATTGGTAATCCTGATGATAGCATCAAACATCTTGCCATCTCAACCAACGTCCTGTTCATCCGCTCAGCAACTCCGTTTTGTTGCGGTGTATGAGCAATTGTCAGTCTCCTTTGGATACCTTCATTATTCAAGAAGTCGTTGAATTCTTGATTACAGTATTCACCCCCGTTATCGGATTGTAAGTACTTAATTTTCATACCTGATAATTTTTCGGCATAGCACTTATATTGTTTAAATGCTTCGAAGACTTTACTCTTCGCAGACAGAAGATAGATTACACACCATCGTGTACTATCATCTATAAAAGTGACAAAATATTTCGCACCTCCCAAGGAAACGTTCCGCATCGGACCAACAATGTCGGAATGCACTATCTTCAGCATCTCGGTACATTGTCTCTCGCTTCTGTAAAATGGTAACGCACTCATTTTAGACCTAGCGCAAATGTCACACTTATATAATTCATTGATCTCTGTCATATTTACTTCAATGCCAGATTTCTTCAAAGTTTTTATAAGATCTTTCGTATTCAAATGTCCCAATCGCTCATGCCACGACCATAAATCGACATTTTTACTAAAAGCAGCTGAAGCCTGAACATTATTTTTCCTCACATAATACAGATTACCTCTACGATCAGCGGTTAACTTAACTACACCATCAGAATTAGTAACATAAGCTACATCCCTTTTAAAGGTAACTTCATAACCATTATCAGTTATCTTTGCTACTGATACTAAGCTACTTCTGAGATCGGGTACGTATAAAGTATTACGGAATAAAATTTGACCTGTGCTATTATCATTGGATGACGAAAATCTTATATTACCTTTGCCTCGTATTTTCGTATACATATTGCTGGCTAAATTTAAATTTCCCTTCGTCGGTGTATAAGTGTTATCAAACTTAAGTTTATCGTTACATAAATGCGATGTACAACCACTATCTAAAATCCAATCATGTTTATTAACATCTAAATAGTCTCGAGAATTTTTAAACTTCCGTACACAAAGACTGTCTTCGGTATATTCTACCCCATTCTCCTCATACTTCAGTACACTAAAACTATCTTTGGTATATTCTACCCCATTTTCCTCTGTTGTGGCACATCGGATCTCCTGTGTTTTGTTCTTCTTTTTACATTCAGAAGCCTTATGACCAAATGTATGACATTTATAACATTTATATCGAAACATGTGTTTCCTTGATTGTACTTCTGGAAATTTTTCTTTTCTCAACTGTACCTGTTGACGTTTCGTATACATAGCTCCTTGAATACTTTTCGAGCTGGATTGTTTTCGCGAGCTGTCCTCCTCAATAATTTTGATTTTCAGAACATCTGCTCTCGGTAATTCATCTCGCGTCTCCATGGCACATCTGAAATTCTCATAACTCGAAGGTAAACTATACAGCAACATTATCGATAGTAAATCTTCGTGTATGTTTACATCCATATCACCCAACTTATCTACCGCTTCAAAAAATTTTGACATGTGCTCATGTATATCATCACCCTCACTCATCTTGTACAACGTAAGTTGTTTCAGAAGGGTGGCCTTCCTGGCAGGACCCTTAGATGCATAAATGGACTCAAGTTTTAGCCATACCTCTCGTGCCGTCGTGCACCCACGTATGTGCTTTAGCTCACTCGGACTCATTGACAAAATCAAATCTGCCCTAGCTTTTTCATCACCATTCTCCCACGAACGTACCTGTTCTACATCAGAACCTGACTTCGGCATTAAACTTGTACCGTTTACATATTTCCAGGCATCATTTTTTATTAATAGTGCCTGTACTTGTATTTTCCAAGTACTAAAATTGTTTCTTGACAATAGTTCAATTCGTACTGCAGCAGTCATTATTATACAATTTTACTTACGCGCTCAGTCACCTATAACTTATGGTAGAGCTGGGTATAGTCCTGGGCATAGATCTGGGCCCATAACCTGTGAGAAAAATATCAGGTTCTTTTAGTATATTGGGAGAATACAATAATTACACTTGATACATGTTCAATGTTCAACATCCATATAATATATTTTATTTTAATACTTTGTTTTATACAATGACACATTCTATTTATAAACTATTCAAGCCAGCATCCGCAAATAGGTTTTATCTCTAACATTTTTTAAGTTATGTGTGTAATAATTCTTAATTATCACTTGCTTTAACGTTGAAGGAAACATCGTGAGGAAACCTGCATACCTGAGAAGTTCATAAGAATTTTAAAGGTATGTGAAATCTGCTAACCCGCATTAGGTCAGCGTGGTGGACTAAGGCCTAACCCCTCTCATTTAGTAGTAGATGCCCGTGCCCTGCAGTGGGACGTGTATAATATAGGCTTAATATTATAATTATTATTAAAATTACACATGTGTTGCCTGGCATTGAAATTCGTACTCCATATAGCGTTAGGCTCGCCCCCTATCACATCATTGGACAGAAATAAGTTCAGCGAATTGTGAGTGCATTTATTGCATCTCTGCCTGCCCCTTTGGAGATACAAGCGGCTTATGTTAATTATTTATGGTACTACTAGCTTTGACACATATGACTGCTTGCTTGTTTAGGTTTGATGGTACACTAGGTAAACCCAATATTTTCACCCAATAATAATGTTTTTCTTGGTGCGAGAGTCGAACTTCGTAACAGGATAAAAATAGGGTAGTTGACTAGATTTTTTTTATTATTTAAATCAATAAGTTATGTTACTCAAAATCTCTTGCAGAAAGAATTTTATAAATCGGACCAAAAATAAATAAGATAGAAGCCATTCAAATCCTGTAGAAGGGGTAATTGTCAAATGACAGACGATGCAACCTTTGACGTCACTGTGTAAAATGTTCATTATAGTGCACGCGTGCAAGCGAGATAGTGAGATATCCCTACTACGCACCCACTTTTCCTCATATCAACATTTAAAGTCATAACTGCGGGCACATTTCTGAACCAATTTTGATTGTGTTTTAATAAAAGGGTTTCTTTTGCGTATCATTTTCTGTTGCTTATAAAATAATGTATAAAATTCAATATAGGAAACTACCCTATTATCCTGTTTACTAATTCAGGTCATCTGTGTCCTTAATTTCATCCAAATCCATTCAACCATTTAAGAAAATACCATACATGCCGATATCAAATTATACACTTAGGCCCACTTGTACGACGATCCTAAATCGAGATTTACCACTAAACTTATCTACTTATGTAAAATTTTCATACGATTTGACGTTTCTTAGGTTTAGTGGGTTAATTTGATTTATGGTGGTCGTGTAAGTGGGCCTTAGAACTAATTCTACAATCACTGAATTTCTTAATATTATTTACATTATAGAGCATATAAAAATGTATATTTCAAATGTGGCCAAACTGTTTCCAATCTGCATGAAAAATCCATATATCCACTTGTACATATTACATAAATAATAGTAGAAGTTATGTCTGCCTGTCTGGATTGCTGAACGGATTTCAATGCAGGTTTCAATAATGTTAAGTATAACACCAGTAAGCATAAGCAATAGCCTACTATTAAAATAAAGCTTTGCACGGGGGCGGAGCCGCGAGCAAAAGCTGGTCATGTATGAAGGCTTAAATCACGAGAAATATTTTGGTAGACTAAAACTTTAGCAAAGCGACATCTATTAGCATACTTTTGAACACCGACACCGAGGCGAGTGACCAGCCCGTTTGACAAAACCCCTTTCTATTTTCAAAAAAGAAAGGGATTCTAAATTCGATGATATTCTATCAGACTTAAAAAAAGGAATTTTTGATGCTATTCTATTATGTTACAGGATATCCGACGAATTTTATGATTATTTTTGTACCTAAACGTTGTTTACTTTTCTTTTAATACACATAGCGCTTAATTTTAACGAAAATATCGCCCATAAATCTGTGCTCGTATCACCCGAATACCGAGGTGCTACTCAATGGCCGACTGTCTATCAGGTACTTATTCCCATACAATTTTGACAGCTAAGAAGGCCTGAACATCATTTCCATGACCCTAAATACTTGAATTGCGAAGTGATGGGCGCTTGATGGGCGTAAGTATGTTATTGTGAGTTATCCGATAACTGTCACAGTTGTCACGTCAACCATATTTAAGAAAACATGTATGTATCCTTTGCAAATTCGTACAGCGCGCCTAATATAACAGATGGTATTTAAAACGCATTAGCTTATCAATCAATACATAGTATATAACAAAATCGCTATATGCGTCTGTCTGCTCTTATTTCTGCAACGGATTAAACACCGTTTTCAATATCATTTAGAGAATTTATTTCGAAAGGTTTATATGTATATCACGCTACGACTCATGTGAGCAGGGCAGTAACATGCTGCTAGTTTAAGTAAATTTTTCATAATCGAATAACACAACAGCTATCAAAAATCCTTTTAATACAGCTACTGATTTCTAGGTACGATAATATCCGATGGAAATATCGAAACATAATAAAAACAACACATAGACGACATATAAATTAGGTGACCATTGAAAATCAGCGCTGTGTTGAGGTACGCGCCACAGCACAACAGTACGCTGAGTTGTCGCCTACTTGTCACAGTCACGACGCGCAAATGTCAAAACCATCAATAGTTTTCTCTCTATTCTAAAGAAAAATAAACGGGCGCCGCTGCCGCCGCCGGCGCTGCCAAAAACTTGTCACGCTATCTCCTCCGAAACCGCTGGGGGTATGGGGTCGAGACCGATACCAATCGTTGCAGAATAATGTGGGGAAGAAAGTAAGATATGTCTCATATTCGTCGGACTTTAAGTTTTTTTTTATTTTATGTTTTGTGGAAAAACATGGGCAACGCCCCTGGTACTTCAAATTTATCGTGATCATTGACTAATAAATTATCTTTCTTTCTTTTAAATACACAAAATACAGATTTTGTGTGTGTACATAAGTCATAAAATGAAAAATCACAAAAAGCAACTGCCCGTGGAACTACAAACATTTGCACAATCACTGGCACGTCGAAAAGCTTTCAAAAGTAAAACCAAACTATAAAACATCGGATTAACGGATTTTTCTTTTATAAAAGCGTAACATAAAATACACAGCGGTAGGAGCAACGGGCTCTATAACAAACGAATTGCTTATAAATATTAATATATTGAAATCCGTTCCATTATGCAGTCAAAACTGGGTAACAACAAAATATCCGGCCCCCGCTTACCATGATAAAGTGGTTAAATCCGGTTAATACGTTCTACACAGATGTACCTATATAGTGGAGTATTTGCAGAATAAATTAGGAGGCCAATTCTCGTAATTTTAAATGTTCAAAATATCATTCCGATCTAGTCTCAGCGTCAAAAAAGTTGCAAATGGCAAACAAATTTCATATTCGACTAATATAAAATAAAATTAACCATATTATTAATTTTAATTCATCATAGTTCCCACCAGTGGCTACTGATAGTCGACGTATGGAGAGAAAACGACAACTTTCATAGTTTTAAAAACTATTAAAACTTGTACTAGGCCTACAGTACTATGCAGTACTTATTTAATAATTTGTAGTTCTGTTTGGTGTTGCTTCTGTATACTCGTAAGAGCTAATTTGAAGATCTGATTGTGTTGCTTATGTTCACGTGCACACGTGATGCTTACCATAAGGCGAGCGACCTGCTCGTCTCTTCATACATCACATACAACAGCAAGCTGCCACTTTACGACGTAGCATACCCCGTCTTATTGTTATTATTTTATAGCATAGGTCAGCAAATGAGCAAGTGGGTCACCTGATGCAAAATTATCACCACCCATGTACGCCCACAATACCAAAAGAATCATGAATGAAAACCTACCCTAAACGAAAGAAATTGGTATCGGAAAGTTGAGATTTTGCCCTAGATTTGGGTAATTCGGTAATTACATATTAGTAAACAAAGATAATGACAAATTAAACTTCCCTATACCCAAAAGTATAAAAGTATTTCAAAAACCATTAACCGCAGCTTCATTAATGCAAAACGATCCGTTAAAATGCGTAACAGGTATTTTGCGGAAACGAATTTAGGATTTATTCATTGCATTTATTACCCCAAATTGTACCCTAGTTTACATTTTGATGATAAGTTATGATAATTTTGCTTTAGTTTCTAAAATTAAACGTATATTTATGAGCCCAAATTTTGATTAGAGCTTATACTCCTTGGTTTATTAATCTGGTCGCAGTATATCCATCAGTTTATTTTTTTAGCTTGAGTGACGAGCAGGTCGCTCGCCTGATGGTAACCGCCGCGTAACACGCCTGACCATAAACAGAAGCAACACCACACAGAACTTTGAATTACAAAGCATTGCAAGTCATTGGACTGCGATCGTGACCTCGAGACATAAGATGTTAAGTCTCAGAATACCCAGTAATTTCACGGGCTTCAATGTTCCTCAAACCGGAACACAACGGTGCTTAAACACTGTTGCTTGGCGGCAGAAATAGACAAAGCGGTGGTACCAACCCAGACGGCCTCTCGCATACGAGGGACCTACCACCTTAACTATCCGTCGCTCAGTCACACGTGCCGTTTCGGTAATGCCTATGGTCCATATCGACCTTTAAAACAGAGAAAAAATAACAATAATAATAATACTTAACAATTCTGGAATAATATAAAAATATTGTAAACTTTATAGTTGCCCAGTGTATTTTGACGATGCTATGTGTGTTATGTATATATTAGCTGATATGATTTCTGTAATTACATAAGTTTCTTTATTTTGTACTGACTTGTCATAAGCGCTATTTTAATTGCCTACATGATGAATAAAACTATTTCATTTCATTTCATTTCATTTCAGTCTGTGTCGTCTATTGCATCGTAGCGCCTAAACGAACGTACTGATTTGTATTTAAATGAAAGTATATTTTTGTAAGAATAAATGTAACCGTTTAATTTCGAAGAGTTCGAGATAAATTTTAAAAATATTAAGTTTCTAAAGTAAATAAAATTAATTCTCGACACGGAACCCGACTGGTCTTTTAAGTATATATTACACTTATTGGGATTCTTAGGCACTTAAACAATAAGTACTTATTATCGAGCCAACTACAGTAATTGAAAAACGGGGACAAGCGATGAACATCTTCAAATTTTCCATAGAGCGTCGAAAAACACAATTTATTACTTTCTCTATTCGAACGCTGTTAACATATTCACCTTTAATACATATCGTCAGGATGGCCGAGCGGTCTAAGGCGCCAGATTCAAGGCAACTTGCCCGTTCATGCGGGTTCAGAACGATCTGGTCCTCTCTGAGGGCGTGGGTTCGAATCCCACTTCTGACACTTCATTTTTACTTCATCCGTTCGCAATCCGTTAATACTTTTAATTTAAATGGATCAAATCTAATTTGGTGCATTGACTACTTTTCTGATTAATTATTTTGAACTTATTCGCAATTTTTCTAAGAGCCAGCTAAAATATTCACCTGCAATACATACAGTCAGGATGGCCGAGTGGTCTAAAGCAGACTCAAGGCAACTTCCTGGTTCATGTGGGTTCACGGTGGTTCTCTCTGGGCATATGGGTTCAAATCCCACTCGCGACAATTTTTGTTTATCTAATCGATTTTGTATATAATAAATAATCTTGTGGTACCATCTCACAAATCGCTCTTGAACCCTCATACATTTTGATGAATCGTGGCTGCATTACCAAACTTAGAGGAAATGACAACACTGTCTACACAATAACTCCTAACGCTTGAAAACTACATTATAGTAGAACAGCAAGAATCTTCTATGCATTCTTCATGTTGATTCCAGAATCCTCACTCACTACTCACAGAGACTATGATAAAACTACGGAGCTTTCTGTTCCAAAGATCATCTATGGTTACCTAACAATATGACCGAAGCAACTGGATTTTTACCTTATGGTAATCCTTCTTCAGCCTGGTGTAATCACGTTCTTCTGTCAAGGTCCGATTCTCATTTAGATGCAGATGCATGGTAAGTAGATACTTCACCCGATCTTGAGCATCTTCCATAAATCATACTTCTTTCTACATAAATTACATCTACTCGAAGATCTACATAAATGCATCGTATTAAATAATTCGCTCGCTTCAAATTTGTCTCAATAATAGTGTTAATAACTCCACCGGTGTCAGTGTTGGACCAACGAAGACCAAGCTAAGGCGAAGTCTAGCAAAGGCAACTCAGATATGTAATCAGGATTTTGAAGTGTGACACAAAATGAAGATAAATGTCTTGGAGATGTTTGTATTTTATGTTTGATCTGGTTTGTCGGCTAATGCTACAATGATAATAAAAAATTACATTCAATGGAAAGACGTGAATAAACAAAGATGAAAACTAAAAAGCTAGACGCAGTAAAAACAATATATTTATCAATCAAAAGACGTCTACTGAACCTTAGAAGAACCTGACCTGAAAGGACTTGCAATAATATGTGGAAAGAGATTTCCTCTTTCTTTTAAAATTTAGTTATCAGTCTGTTCTGTTATATCGAATGGTCAGTGGCCAACCTAGTGTCAAAGTTTTCAAGCATTGGCTTAACAACTGCTGTCAGTTGATAACAGCCAACTATTTACGTGCCCTCCGAAGGAAAGGGACCATCAGTTTAAATAGCACTAAGCGGTCACCCATCCCTAGACTGACCATGCCAAGGATTGCTTAACGCGTTAATAGTTTAAAGATTAGCGAGTGAGTTACCAGTGTTTTAACTTATTCCCTTTATATTTTTCTTTCTAATGGCAAACAATTAACGAGTGAAATGAAAGACGCTATCTAGGTTAATCACAGATTAAAAATGTTTACGGAAAAGACATTAAAATACACAATGCTGTATTTAAAATTAGAATAAACTTTAACAGCCTCCATGGCGCAGTAGTGAGTAGCCGTCTGCGAAAGAGAGGCCGTGGGTTCGATTCCCGCGCCGAGATAAATACTTGTGTGACAACAAATATTTGTTTCGAGTCTGGGTGTTGTGGGACCGCAAGTCCCTTGTAGTTCCTGATACGACACATACAGGGTAACCTAGTGTATTGTCAGGGCTACGTGTGTGACTGTTAGGTGTATTTATTTAAATATGTCCTGATAATTTTTAATGATGTCCCTTGATACTCGAGATTTTTTTATTATTTAAATTTACTTGTGGCCCACGCCCCATTACATCTCACATTCGCCCCTGTGACTCGGCTTTAACTTCCTACATGTACAACTTTGCCGGCCCCGATATATGAAACTTGAATGTTAGTTGGTAAACTGAACTAAATGGAACTGACATTAGCTAGGATGATGTACATCGGACTATGGGCTCCATTGTTTGCCGCAGGTAAATTGTTCGCATAAACTTCTGGTAGCAATTGGTGTGAATTTAATGTTTCGTATATATCTAAAAATGATGTTCTATGTTTTGATGTGAGATAATATGTATTGCCGCGACGGTCTGAATTTTTTAACCACCGACAAAAAAGATGAGTGATAAGTGTATGATGGTAAGCGCCACGCCTTAACATAAATAGAAGCAACGCCATATAGAACTTTGAATTACAAATCATTAATTACATTGCATTGGACTGCACATGTCACCCTGAGACATAAGTTGTTAAATCTCATAATGCCCAGTAATGCCCAGGCGTGATGTTTACCATCAGGCGAGCGACCTGCTCGTTTCGTCACTCAAGCTAATAAAAATACAATTTTTTATTTCTAACTAGTGCTACAAACTACTTGTATAACACAACAACGTGCAGCAGCTATTAATAATCGGTACTTAAAGTTAGGCTACAGGCTACGGCTCTCAGGTAGGTTACAATATCGCCGCAAACTTGCTTACTGTTTGCAATTAATAATTGCAATGGTGCAACTTACGCCCGGTTTCTGAAAGGCTGATCAATGTTCAATTAACTAATCCTATGTCAAATCTCATGTCAAGTCGAAATTGAGTTGCTAGAAATGTGATCAGCACCTTTGATTTGATATACATGTTAATAGACATAACTTTCAAATTAATATGAAATATCGTGTCAAACGGTACTAAAGAGAGATCAAATATATATATTTTTCACTAAATAACGTTTCAGCAACTCGAATTGATTTGACAGCGATATCAACTCAAAGTTCTGTTAGTTGAATGTTGATTTGATCAGCCTTTCAGAAACCGGGCGTTAAACGTTAGACTGGTGTTAGACTCAATCAATGTGAGGCAGTCGATATTAACTATCAAAAATAGTTTTATTGAAAACCGGTTAAACGTGACAGATAAACTCCAGTAATATCGCTTATGGTGGTTTGGTCACGTTTTGAGGAAACCACAGGAGTACGTCGGTCGGAAATGTCTGTCCCAGATCGTACATAACTCCTCCCTATCTTTCTATTTGATTAATATAAAGAGCTGTGTGTGTAAGTATAGATTGCACCAACCGTCCGTTATCTACACTAATATTATAAAGAGGAAAGATTCTTTTTTTTGTAACGAATAAACTAAAAAACTAATGGACCTATTTCAAAAATTATTTTGCTGTTAGAAAGCTACATTATCACTGAGTAACATAGGCTACTTTTTATCCCGGAAAAGGCCACCCACCCGGGCGGAGCCGCGAGCAAAGGCTATTTATTATAAGATAAAATCGATAGTTATCCGTGACATGTTTGATGTTTCTTTCTCATGAGCTAATTTATTTATTTATTTAATATCTAACACTCTCGTGCTCTCTGAACCTTATTAACCGACTTCAAAAAAGAAGGAGTTTCTCAATTCGGCGCGTTTTTTTTATTTTATTTTTTGCTTTTTTTATGTATGTACATCGATTTCTCCGCCAATTATGAACCGATTTGGTTGGAAAAAAATTCACTCGATAGAGTTTAGCTGCGATTTGGTCCCGTATAAATTTGGTTAAGATCTGATGACGGAGTACGGAGAAAAAAAATAAAACACCTCAACGGAAAACAGAACACTCATCGCGATTGTGTTATTGTATTGGAATTTACATGCTATTACTTGAAGTCGGTTTCTAGGTTTTGTTAAACGTAATAATTTTACTAGAACTTTTGGTTCAAAAGTGTTTTTATGTAAATGTTTAACATAAACAACCACATTACAAAGATAATTCCGTACATCAACTTAATGTCATTTTGTGATACATTTTAACAGCAGTGAGCTCGTTCGTTCGTTTATTGCTTGGACCTCGTAAACGGGTTCGATTCCCGGCCCTGAACACATAAAACCGCGATAAACATTCCCACGAAAAATTTATTTCATGTTTATAGTTATTTTAAGATGGTAGTTAAATATACGAGATCTAGGGAGATAAGATGGTAATTGCATACAACTCCTTTTTTAGCTTTGCAATCAAATTGAGTGTTATAAATGAATTTTCATAGTTTAATGCATCGAAATAAGATAACTCTAGAACGATAACTCTCATATGAATCTGCCAAAAATAAAGCACCCACTAACTTACACATGCAAAAATAAAATCACACGTAACACTCATACACGCAACAAAAATTAATGAACCTTCAAAATCTACTTTATTTCATAAAAGTTTATGTCTAAATATTAAATTTCTAAATCGAGATACGACGTTCTGCACCGCGCAAAAGATTAGATGTATTAACTGTCAACTAGAGATCATGAATCAATTTTTGAATGAACAAACCGCACAGACTTCTATTTATAGTCCCGCCTCATTGCACAGAGTTTTGGTGGGATATTTTTTTTGCTTAAGTTGCGTTTCTTATCTTATTTTGATGGGTTTATGGGGTTAAAACATTTCTGTAGACGGTTTTGTGAATGGGTTGGCGCAACCGGGATGGTATGGGAAAAGTTCACAATAGTGGAATAACTTCAATAGTGAGAGTTCATTCAGTCGAGAGACGAGCATCGACTGACCAATTATTATCGAAATTGTATCAGGAGTAAGATCCCGCAGACGGCCCAAAAAGGTTCGACGTATTAGAGAAAGATATTAGAGACAATGGTCTCACTCAGGAGATTACTTGAGTAATAAATTGAAGAAGAAAGTAAGTTTGTTCATTATTCTTTTGGTATTGTGGGCGTAGTTGGGCGGTGGAAATCACTTACCATCAGAAGACCCACTTGCTCGTTTGCTGGCTGTTCTATATGTATTATCTGTAGGTGCGGGCTGCGTCCCGCACCCCACTGATGTTTAAATGTCTTGTTGAATAAACCAGTGTGTAACTACCTACCGTGTTTGTTGGTTGTTCCCGATGCGTATAACCCGTGGCATATAAAACACTGGCAAATAGGATTACGGACCCTAGCAGACCAAGATAACGCCAGACATAAGAAGAAGACCTTAATATAATAATTTAATTTAAAAATAAATATTATCCTACATTGCCATATTATAACATTGTAAAATGTATCCAGGTATAAATGTTGAAAATCCATTAATCCATTAGGACGTCTATCATCATTTAAGAGCTGCCAATCACCTGACTTCAATATGGAACTCAAAACTTAATTTAGCTCGCAAACTTGGAGGCTCAACTTTAATAATTGACTTGTTAAAACCCAAAGTTCGTTATCTCTTAAAAGATTTATAGAATGCCTTCAGTTACGAAATGATGTTCGGGCCGTCTTATCTTTGGTTAGAAAAACTTAAAATCGAGCGGTGTATTTTATTTTGGGATAAATTGGTGGAGATTTTTCTTTACTTACGACTAAAAATAATGTTATAAGTTGTATGTAATATGTCTGTAATAATAGAAATAATGTTTTCTGGAAATAAATACATTTATTATTATTTATTTATTGTACCGTAGTTCTTTGTTGTTCAAATTTCAGGACGCGTTTATAATTTATTATTGGCAGGCATGACGTTTGATCAGTCGTGCGGCTTGTTTGTCTATTCAGGTAAATAAAAAGAAGTTATAACTTTCACAAGCCCATAGGACGTGTGTATGCATTGTAGTTTATGGACCGAAATATAGTATTTTTATTTTTCGGCCTTCTACAATCTCAGTCAGTCTATCTTTGAACAGCAATTTGAAACAGTTATCACTCCAGTCAAACTGTCTCTTTCATTTTATAGGCAAAATGGTACCCGCGGCTCTACATATTTAATACTAACAGCTCATACAGATCGTACAGAATATAGCATACATAGATATAAGCTCACGTATTTGGGCCTCCGGATATTTCACTCACCATTCGAAATGCAGCAGCAAGCTGCTACTTTATGTCGTTTTTCTGTGAGACAGTGGTAACGTCCAGGACGAGCCGGCCCATTCATGCTGTAGACAAAACCACTCTGTGGATACAGATATAATAATACCCGTGATCTTTGTTTCCATCGCCTGATTGGTCTAGTGACAGCGTATTAAGGCTGAGAAACGTGAGGACCTGGGTTCAATTTCCAAATCAAACAATCACAATATGTATTTGAGTTTTCGATTCGAAAAATCATGAATTGCCCGGTATGGCGATAGGTTTGCTCCCATCACATGTGGGGACGGAAATAAGCTCGGCAAAACTAGCGAAGCTAGTGGGTGCAGCACTATTTGCACCTCTGCCTATCCCTTTGGAGATAAAAGCCGTGAACTTATGATCTTTTGTTATTCAGCTTTCTCTCCCGCTGTGTCAAAAGGTCGACAACGTATTCATTCAACTCAACATTAAAATTCTAAGCAAATACTTATCAAAGTCCATATAATACTCGTACTGCTTAAAAATAGCATTGGGGAATACGGGCTGACCACTACGCAATTGTATTATAATATTGAAATTCCATAAATAAATTGAGATAACATTTGAAAATTCAAAAGAATAAATGCTAGGATTATAATAGCAGTGATAGCTCAGTGGGGAGTGGTATGGACTGTCGAGACGAAAGTCGCAGGTTCGAAACCAGCCCCAAGTGCATACACCTCTGACTTTTCTAAGTTATGTGTATTAATTGTTAATTATCACTTGCTTTAACGGTGAAGGAAACATCGTGAGGAAACCTGCATACCTGAGAAGTTCTTCATAAGAATTTCGAAGGTGTGTGAAGTCTACCAAGCCGCATTAGGCCAGCGTGGTGGACTAAGGCCTAACCCCTCTCATTCAGTAGAGGAAGCCCGTGCCCAGCAGTGGGACGTATATAATACAGGGCTATTATTATTTTAGTATATAATTTTGGTAAAGGAATCAATATTGAAGTAGCTCATCTAAAAAATATAAAAATCTGTTCATTTTATCAAAAAATATAAGTGGCCATACGTAAAAAGGAGTCCTCCTTTTTGTGTCAGTTAAGGAATAGGTTAGTTAGTTACACTAATCTCAAACCAACCAAGCAACTAGCGATGCATTTGCTGTCTCCAGTTAATTTAATGCGTATCCCATTTTCCTCGTAATCCGTAATCGCGAGTCAAATCTTTAGAATCCTCAGATTTGTCATATCGAACACAAAAACAATCATCAAAATAGATCCACATTTGGCGAAGATGTCGCGTAACAAATACATACATACATACGCACTCAGGCCTATAATCCCTGAAGGTGTATGCAGAGGTGTAAACAGTACTCCCACATTTCGCCGAGCGTATATCTCTGTCGCATGATGTTATAGGAGACGAGCCTATCGCCATACCGGGCACAATTCCTGGCTGATACTGAGCATTTCGTAATAGAAAAACCCAATAGTAGTAGTAGTTATATGAAAATATAACTACTTGGCACGGGCCTCCTCTACTACTACTATTGGGTTTTTTGGGATATAGCGTAACATAGATATATAGATAGATAACACTAATGTACACCATGCAGAATATAACAGTAAAAAAACAAAATTAATAAACATACCTACATAAAATATGCAGACGAATAGGGTAGTTGACTAGATTTTTTTTATTATTTAAATCAATAAGTTATGTTACTCAAAATCTATTGCAGAAAGAATTTTATAAATCGGACCAAAAATAAATAAGATAGAAGCCATTCAAATCCTGTAGAAGGGGTAATTGTCAAATGACAGACGATGCAACCTTTGACGTCACTGTGTAAAATGTTCATTATAGTGCACGCGTGCAAGCGAGATAGTGAGATATCCCTACTACGCACCCACTTTTCCTCATACCAACATTTAAAATCATAACTGCGGGCACATTGAACCAATTTTGATTGTGTTTTAATAAAAGGGTTTCTTTTGCGTATTATTTTCTGTTGCTTATAAAATAATGTATAAAATTCAATATAGGAAACTACCCTATTGAAACCTCCTCAAGTATATTAATATTGATGTCTATCAGAGCCCTTCAAACGTACAAAAATAGATTTTATTAACCATAAGAAAATTAATTACTCACTAATTAATACTAAAAAACTTTTAAGTTTTCATTTCTTAATGAAGATTTAATAAACACTAAGTAATAAGTAAAATAAGAAGTCAAACTTTTTTAACATTATAAATTGCCTCTTTCTACTAAAGACAAAACAAGAGTTAACTTCAATGATACTAGTAGGCTTAGGGATATATTTTTTTAATTTCTTTTAATGACGAGACAAGCAGGTTGCTCGCCAGATGCTATCGGGTTTCTGTAAGACAGTGGTAACGACCCATTTGAGCGTGAATGGGCCAACCATTCATGCTGTAGACAAATCAGTCTACATCTCGGCTCTACCACTCAAAAAATAATCATTTATGAAGGATACGTCAGGTGCTAGAGGATCAGCAAGCCAGAGAGTTCATTCTAAAGCTTGAACGACCGTGTTAGAAATGAACGATGGAATCGCGCAAGATGCTCGATTGCCTTTTGCAAGCTTATCTGATAAATTACCATATAAAACAAATCTCACTAAAACAAGCTTACTACCAATTTAATCTTCTGACACTAAAATCGTGATAAAATCGTGTGACACTAACATTTTTCCTAGGAAATCGCCCGACACCAAATGAGGCCGGCCATAGAATCCAACATAAAGGGTCAACCTCGGACCAAGCACACGTTATGAATAGTGATGTACCTATGCCTGTCAATATTTATGAGAAAACTCCGAGAGGGTACAAAAAACTGTTTACTTCACGTTTTGAATAGTTCTCTTTGTGATTTAGAGGAGATTTCTGGTTGAATATTTGAAATGAAAAAAAAAAAAAAAAAAAAAAAAAAAAATAAAAAAAATAAAAAAAAAAAAAAAAAAAAAAATTGATTTGGATAGTGTGTGGACTGAGTATTTTTATTTCGTTCTTTTTTGGAATGATTTATAAAATGCACGTTTACTACTTTTGTTGTGTGGACAGCCTCCGTGGCGCAGCGGGCGAGTAGACGGTTGCGAAGTGTGAGGTTGTGGGTTCGATTCCCGCACCTAGACAAATGTTTGTCTGATTAACAAATATTTGTCTCAGATCTGGGTGTTGTAGGACCGCAAGCCCTTCGTAGTTGATACCCACAATACAGGTTTTACCTAGTGTGGAGTCAGGACTATGTGTGTGACTGTTGGGTGTATTTATTTATTATATCTTTAGGCATATTTTAATCGACTTAAAAAGGAGGTTCGCAATTCGACGCGTATTTGTTATGCATGGTACGCCTGTTACGTGATACTCTCGTTTCGATAGCCAGTTTTGTGTATAGCATCGACAGGGTTGATTCCACTGTCTCACAAGAAATCGATGTGAAGTAGTAGCTCGCTGTTGCTGTATGGTGTGAGATATCCAGAGGCCGAAATCGCCCTCCCCTTCCCAAACCCCTAATCATCTTTTAAGGTCGGCAACGCGACCATAATTCTTCGGTATTGTGATGTTCATGGGTATTTGCGACCTCTTACCATCAGTTGACCCACTTATAAAGCACTTATAAAAAATAGTGGTGGACTAAATTTAATTACTAGAGAAGGCCCGTGCGTATCAATAATAATAGTAAACAGTGTAATACGGGATTGTTTTTTTTATAGCATAGGCGGACAAACGAGCAAGCAGGTCACCTGATGGTAAGTGATCTCCACCGCCCATGTACGCCCACAATACCAAAAGCATCATGGGCGCGTTGCCGACCTCAAAAAAAGGATAATTAACGGATGGGGAATGGGAAGGGGATGTGATCCTTCGGAGATCATTCACCGTACGAAACGCAACAAGCTGTTACTTTATGCCGGTTTTCTGTGAGACAGTGGTGACGACCCGGACGAACCGGCCCATTACGCTACAGCGTGGCTCTACTCAAAACTCTATCTTTGCTAAATTTGGCCATTTTTGATTATTATTTTTTGAATCGATAATATGGTCTAAAATTGATAGGCTTCAAAGACTAGGCAAAAAAGGAGATGACGCTCGAAAAATTAGACCAATATTACTCGCAACAACAACCCTCCAGAAGAAAATCCAGATTTTGAAAAACAAAAGCAAACTAAAACAAAACACATATATTACCCAAGATTTACCAAAAGCAATACTGCAACAGAAAAAAGAAAATAAGAACAAAAACAGCAACAAAATAGAAAATGAGAAAAGAAAAAGGTCTGAGACCCCTAGCCCTGGCAGCCAGAATTCATCCTCTTCAAAGGTACAAAGAAAAGACAAAAAAGATGCCTTTCAAAATGACGCTATACAAAGGAATGCCTTTCAGTACATGCGGGAGAGAGCATACTCTTTTTCAGAAAAAAATACATATAGAAATTAGTACATCACAACTGCTAGCAGAGGAGAAAACTCCTCTTCTAAAAAAGAGAGAAACAACGAATACTGCTAACACATCACCGGAAAAGAAAAACAAAACCAGCACAACAAAATCAATTCGAACCAAATATAAAATCAAATCAACACAAAAACAAAACTATCTAACAACAAAAATATCTCTCCCAACACGGCCGGTCACCGAGGGAGAAAGCGACCATTACCCTCTAGCAAAAACCTATGAATATATTTATATTGCAACACTAAACACCAGAACACTGAGAACTCCCGAATCCTTACTGGAACTGGAGATAGCACTAATGGATCTAAAATGGGATATTATAGGAATCAGTGAAATGAGAAGGGCTCAAGAAGCAATAGAAGAGCGCTTAGGTTATATACTGTACTCAAAAGGGGAACCAGGAGGACAACGAGGTGTCGGTTTCCTTATAAAAACCCATATGAGAAACTACATAGTGGACTTAATTGGAATCTCTGACAGAATAGCAGTTCTGAATATCAAAATACCTAGTTATAGAAAGATCTGGACCATTATTCAAACTTATGCACCAACTGAACAAGCAGATAAGCAAGAAATTGAAACAATATATAAAGAATTATCGGAAGTCCTAATCAAATTTTCAAACAACTATATTATACTAATGGGAGACTTCAATGCACAAGTTGGAGAAAATCAGAGCATTGTGGAACAAATAATAGGAAAGTTTGGACACGGGAAAAGGAGTGCGAATGGACAAAAACTTGTAGACTTCTTACTCGAACATAATCTGTATCTTCTAAATAGCATGTTCAAAAAGAATAATAACAACAAATGGACTTGGAGATCCCCGGATGGGAAACACAAAAATGAAATAGACTACATCACGAGCAATACACCAAAAGCTTTCGTAGACACCTCAGTCATACACAAACTGAATTTTAATACCGACCATCGCTTAGTAAGAAGTACTCTCATAACAAAATCACCTAAATTACCCAGAAAACATATAATGAATGTATCAAACAGGTTAACCGAGCAAAATTATAAGGAAATCGCCTACTCTTTAGCAAAAAAAATCACAGTAAATGAAAAAACAAACATTAAAACAAATTATCAAGAACTGGAAAATCAGCTGACATCTTATAAAATACATAACACCAGAAAATATAGATACCAACCTAGCGAGAAAACACTACAACTTATAGAAGAAAGGAAAATTTTATTGTCAGAACATCCCAGAAAGAGCAACCTTAAACAAATATCAGAGCTTAGTAAAGAAATAAAAGAAAACATTAGGAGAGACCGCAAAATTAAAAGACTGCAGACTTTAGAAAAACATATAAACAAAACAGGAGGGGTACACAAAGCCTGGAAAGAATTAAGAGAAATAAAGAAGGAATGGATACCAAAGGTAAATAGAGGAAAAAATACCATCACAAAAAGAGAAGACATAATTAAAACAGCCACACAATTCTATGAAGATCTTTACTCAGATCACCTGATACCTCGAAATTCAAACCAGGCAGACTGTAACCCACTTGAATTAACAGAACTAGACTTCATACCAGAAATATTGCCAAACGAGGTAGAGAAGGCAATTAAAAGCCAAAAGTTAGAAAAAGCACCAGGACCAGATAAAATATCCAATGAATTACTAAAAGGAACAGCCGTAGAACTAGTTCCTATACTTACAAATTTGTTTAACAGAATTATGACTAAACAATGGATACCAACACAATGGGAAACTTCACATATCATTCTACTACACAAGAAAGGTCCAAAAGAGGATATAGGAAATTACAGGCCTATAAGTCTAATGTCCAACATCTACAAAATATTCTCAAAGGTCATTTTGGAAAGAATAAGTCAAAAGTTAGATGAAAATCAGCCATCAGAACAAGCTGGCTTTAGGAAAAATTTCTCAACAATAGACCACATTCACACAGTGAAGCAGATAATGCAGAAATACAATGAATACAACAAAATACTATATATGGCTTTCATAGACTATAACAAAGCCTTTGATAGCATAAGCCACATAGCCATCTGGAAAAGTCTGGCAACACAAGGAATTTCGGAACCATACATAAACATAATCAAAACTATATACACAAACAGCAAAGCAAGAATACAATTAGAAGTGATGGGTCCTGAGTTTCAAGTAAGAAGAGGTGTGAGGCAAGGTGACCCAATGTCCCCCAAGTTATTCTCTTCAGTTCTGGAGAATATCTTCCGAAAATTAGATTGGACTGACATGGGTCTCAATAATGACGGAAAAAAATTAAACCATCTCAGATTTGCGGATGACATAATTCTGTTCGAGGAAACCCCAAATAACTTAGAAGTTATGATCCAAGCATTAAGCGAGGAAAGTGCCAAAGTGGGATTGACAATGAACACAACAAAAACAAAACTACTAACCAACTCAAAAAAAATAGATATAAAAGTGGGCACCCAATCATTGGAATATGTAGACGAGTATACATATCTAGGTCAGCTTATATCTCCTAAAGACCAAACTAACAAAGAAATAAACATAAGAATAGCCAGGGGATGGAGAAAATATTGGTCATTGAAAGAGGTCATGAAATCCAGAGA
Source organism: Mimas tiliae (assembly GCA_905332985.1). Taxonomy (NCBI): domain Eukaryota; kingdom Metazoa; phylum Arthropoda; class Insecta; order Lepidoptera; family Sphingidae; genus Mimas; species Mimas tiliae. Next base: position 15,109,923 of record HG995244.1, read on the forward strand.
TTTAAGTATTTCTACAAAAAGAAAAGTATTCAACATCAGTATTTTGCCATGCATTACATATGGATGTGAAACATGGGCACTTACAAAACAACACAGAAATAAACTGCAATATTGCCAAAGAGCCATGGAACGAAGTATGTCAGGAACATGCAAAATGGACCGAATACGAAATGAACAATTAAGAGCCAAAACAAAGTTAACAGATATCTTGACCAGAATTGACCAGCAAAAGTGGAGGTGGGCAGGCCACATGATGAGAGATAAACATGAAAAGTGGAGTCGAATAATAACAGATTGGTATCCCAGAGATGGCAAACGGAGTAGAGGAAAACAACAAAGGAGATGGGAGGATGAGTTAAAACTGACAGCGGGCCCTAACTGGAGGAGAGTGGCTCGTGATAGACTACAATGGAAACAGCTAGAGGAGGCCTTTGCCAAGCGGCATGCTGAATTAAGAGATATACTTTAACATACAAACTAACAGAAAACAATTCAGAAAATAAAGGGCTTATTTATTATAATATGGTCGCATTACAACTTGTTTAAAATCTGACTGCGAAATACAAGAAAGAATTAAAAACTACATAATGTATTATTTGAAGTAGCTTTATCACAACTTCCCACCAATGCGAATCATTAATCGAAATTACAAACAAATTATTGAAACTGAATGCAGAAAAAGCAGTGATAGCTCAGTGGGGAGTGGTATGGATTGTCGAGACGAAAGTCGCAGGTTCGAAACCAGCCCCAAGTGCATACTCCTCTGACTTTTCTAAGCTATGTGTGTATTAATTGTTAATTATCACTTGCTTTAACGGCGAAGGAAACATCGTGAGGGAACCTGCATACTTGAGAAGTTCTTCATAAGAATTTCGAAGGTGTGTGAAGTCTGCCAACCCGCATTAGGCCAGCGTGGTGGACTAAGGCCTAACCGCTCTCATTCAGTAGAGGAGGCCCGTGCCCAGCAGTGGGACGTATATAATACAGGGCTAGTATTATTATTGAAACTGAAATATTTTCTCCTTGGTAAAAGTTATTTGCTAAAGGCAAAGTAACGTATAAATAATAAACTTCGCAATGTGTCTTCCGCGTGTAAGGTTTAGCCTAAATCATAAATGCGGTAGTAACTTTGCAACAAGTCAGTCTAACTTCGAACACGGACAATGTTTAGCGGTTACCGGCTGGATTATGATATGTTACATTTGAACTTTATATCGAAGGTATGTTATGGTCATGTTTTATCTTTTCACATTTCCTCTGTGGCGCAGTTTTAATGCGTACAGGTTACGACTGAGGCTGACGCTGAGGTCTCGGGTTCGAGCCCCGGGTCGGGTAAAAGCGATATTGGGTTTTTCTATTAGGAAATGCAGTATTAGCCCGGAATCTGGAATCGTGGCTGGTAGAGCCACGCTGTAGACACTTTTGTCTATAGCATGTATGGGCCGGCTCGTGCGGGTCATTACCACTGTCTCACAGAAAACCGGCGTAAAATAGCAGCTTGCCGCTTCGTTTCGTACGGTGAGTGAGATATCCGGAGGCCCGAACCCCCTCCCCTTCCCAATTCCTTAATTATCCCTTTCCTTTAAGGTCGGCAATGCACCCATGATTCTTTTGGTATTGTAGGCGTACATGGGCGGTGGAGATCACTTCCCATCAGGTGACCCACTTGGTCGTTTGCCGGCCTATGAAATAAAAAAACCCGACCCGGGCATGGAACCCTCTTCGAACCCTCTTTACACCAGTCGTATCGCCTACGCTTTACAACTGCGCCACCGAGGCATTCTGAGTTTTGATTGACACATGAGTTGCACCGGAATTAATGCCCGATAGCCATCAAAATCCGATAGTCTATAATTTTAAATAGCATGTCATATAATTGGACCCATATTAAAATTTTGACGCGCAAACCCGTAAATACCAACAAAAAATTGACAGTATTATTTATTTTCAACACCAACGTCATTTTATACATAAATCACTCTGATTGGAGGTAAAATATATTTCTATGCATTTTACTAATAAGTATAATTTAATTAAATGAAAGTTCAGAGTATCCGAGGATTAATCAAATTTAAAACATTCCCAATTTGTCCCTACCGCAATGCGGTTAGAGCAGCGGTAATTTACAAAATCGCTATAACGCTGTCATGTATTGTCCCCGTACCGAGACAAATGTTTGTGTGATCCACAAATATTTATTTCGGGTCTGGGCGTTGTGAGACTTCATAGTATAATGTTCAAACACGTAGACGCAGTGGCATTGACGCTCGCGTCTGACACTTGACACAACCATTGCAAGTCTGCCTTTAGATGATAGATACATACATACACACGCACTCACTGCTGTAATCCTCGGAGGTGTAACAAGTGCACCCATATTTCGCCGAGCTTATTTCCGGCCCCATGATGTGATAGAGGCGAGCCTATGGCCATAACGGGCACAATATCAGACTCCGGGCTGACACTGAGAATTTCGCAATAGAAAAACCGAATACTTTTACCCGACCCGGGGTTCGAGCCCGAGACCTCAGCCCAGCAGTCGTACTGCGTACGCGGTACACGTGTTTATACCTATGCCACCAAGGCAGTCAATAACGTTTTCTAATTATCGCTATTACTTCAGCGTACTTACTAAATACAGTAAATTTAATAAAACTCTTACCATTATAAATACAATATACGAATGTCAGTCCTTTAATATACTCGTATATTTTTCATGTTCCACCGATGGCACGTGTCTGTAATAAATTCCCTAAAATTAATCATGAAACAGCGAATTTCGAGGCAAACGTCACATCGGACCCAGACGGGTGAGCACTCAATTAAATTAATGTAGAAACTACATCCTCCTTTATACACCTACGTGTAACATACGTGTCACAGATTATGTGAATGGATCAGATGTGTTATTGAAGTGAAAAAATCTTTAGGTGCACTCTTCAACTTCTTTACCGACACCTCTGTATATAGTATCTACATATTTTGGCCCCGTTTACACGAGTTGAGTTTAGGTTGAAATATATTGGTAATAATACAACTATACGTAATGTAAACATATATTGTGTATATACGTACAACATAGATATACGAGTATATTCATGTCGGAAAAAATAGAATCGAAAAAAAAACCTGACGATAAAAAAATGCACATGTAATTGTTTAAGTTTTCACTTCTGTCGGAACTCCCGGAGTGCCACTGTTTTATTTTTTTAAGCATATTGTACACACAGAGGATTGTGCGATTCGGCATAGTTAAAGTTAATATAGAGAAGAAGTTCAGAATGATAGTTATATATACATACGCACTCACGCCTGTAATCCCCGAAGGGGTAGGCAGAGGTGTAACCAGTACACCCACATTTCGCCGAGCGTATTTCCGTCTCTTATGTGATAGGGGGCGAGCCTATCGCCATACCGGGCACAAATTCCAGACTCCGGGCTGATACTGAGCATATGCTCATGTATGTATATGTATGTGTAAAAAATATGTAAATTAAATTAAATTCAATATAACATACTTTCTTTAAGCTCACACTGAAAATGCCTGAATGTCAAATCTCGCCTGTTTGTAAGTCCTCTTATTTTACTTCTATTATTTATTTATTTTATTTATATTAACTATCGATTTGACAAGAGTCACACCCGGTTTCTGAAAGGCTAATCAAATCAACATTCATCTAATGGACCAAGAGCCCAGAGCTCCCAGAGATACTTTATTTTCTGAAAGACGAAATGTGGGGCATCAAGTAGGTAGTGTTTATATGTACATACATTGAATGTCAGTATACCAGCTAAATTGGTTAGACGGCCGATTTACCGGATCCAGGTGAGAAAGGTAACTAAAAATAATATAAAATAATATGTAAATACGCCAACCTAATCATGTCTCATCAATAACGATTTTACATCAGCGACGTACTTCGACATGTAAAACAATATATCTATAGTTAAATTATAATTTGAATAATTTCGACAGTACGTAACGAGTTTCAAATTTAGTTTTATCGCACAGCTTAGTTCAAATAAAGTTTCAAAGTTCAAATGAGTTTCACAGGGTGGAGGCAATAAATAGTTTTGCTAAATTTATGCACCGACTTTATTTATATTTAAATTTTGTTCTGGTTATAGTTTACAACGTGTTATTACGCCTACGTTCGAAACTAGTTTATAGTAGTTTGTTTCTTGTAGTTTATTTTATAAGCTAAAGCAGTAGAGACTATCCCGCCCACACAACCGCCATTGTAACTGCTGTGCACCAGTTAATCTAGGCCAGTCTTTGGGAATGCTTAATTGTCTTTGTCTCGCAACGAAATTAATCAAATAGGAAGTTAGGGAGATGGAAATATTTGTCCACTTTCCTCCATAGCAAAGCGGTAGACACAATAATGTAGATCATTATTACTATTCTTTAATTAAAAATCTTAGTAGCTAAACCAGTAGTAATTCATAAGTGATGGTTAAATTTTCTATGTAAATTGTAATAGATAAGGAGGAATTCACTCTATACATTCTCTCATAACGTTTTTTAACTCCCGACAAAAACAGGTGTGTTACAAGTTCGACTGTTTTTTTTTAATAAAAAAAACTCTTATCGATTTGGTTGATAGCTATGTTTGCAGAAGGCCTATTAAAAACTATGTTAGTTAAAGGTAGATAATGGACTACGGTTTTTTTTAATGGTTAATTTTTATAACGTTATTACTTTTTCTTGACTGGCGTTATCCTGGCTTAATGCCAGGATCCGCCTATCTAAGATACTAAATTTTACACAGTACAGAAAGATTGGGCTTATCTCGGTGGGGGAATCAAACTCGCGGCTTCCGCTTCACAGCCGGCTACACACCCATTGAGCCACGAAGGCTATCCTGGAAAAGATTCTCAATTGGACGTATATACTTTTATTTCTATTGAACCTTGTTCCATTCAAATAAAAACAATATAAGAGTGTACAGTCACGTAGGCATTAAACGGCCAGTGTACTGGATGTCTGCACAACTAATCTATGACGTCGGTTTTAAAACGACTAAATGTGGTGAAAGCTGTTGGCGTCGCTCCCATTGCCGCAGCCATTACTAGATTCTTTAATATTTTAATACTGTGCATAATGCATCACATTTCAACGTCGGGCCTTCAGACTTTGTGACAGATTAATTTAATCGAATGATTCAAAGGGATTTTATAATAAAGCTTTGTGTTTTGAGTGGTCAGTCTTTTCCTTCCACCTGCCTTGATCTCACTTGCAGTGGGATCAGCGCAACATATTTTTAACACATGTTACAGATATATTTGATTTTTATGGGCGATAGAGAAGACTATTCCATTGATGAACTAGTCACTTGACAGCCTCCGTGGCGCAGTGGGAGAGTAGCTGGCTGTGAAGCGCGAGGCCGCGGGTTCGATTCCCGCACCAAGACAAAATGTTTGCGTGATCCACAAATATTTGTATGGGATTCGGGTATTTTTCCCCAGAGTGGTTGACGTCAGGCAGGTGGCCGGACGTGAAAACTACAAGCCAAATCTTTCTATAACCATGTGTTAAAAAGCATGTTGCGCCACCCCACTGCAGGTGGGATAAAGGCAGGTGCAGATATAAAACTAGTTACTATATTATAAATACATACATACGCACTCACGCCTGTAATCCCCGAAGGGGTAGGCAGAGGTGTAACCAGTACACCCACATTTCACCGAGCGTATCTCAGTCCCACGATGTGATAGGGGGTGAGCCTATCGCCATACCGGGCACAAATTCCAGACTCCAGGCTGATACTAAACATTTCGTAATAGAAAAGCCCAATACCATTTTACCCAACCCGGGGATCGAACCCGAGACCTCAGCGTTTGCCTCAATCATAACGCGGACACATTACAACTGCGCCACCAAGGCAGTCTATATTATAAATGTTGTTACTTTATAATGTTATAGATGTTGTTAATCCTTTTTTAAATTGCTCAAAACAGAGAAAACCCGCCCTGGCAGAAAGCCACTGGCTGAAAAAAACAATGTAGCGGAAACTTTACCTTAACAATTGATTAAGCAACAATAAACACATTAATGCAAGAATAATTTGTACACTGACTGATTTATATTAAATTGAGTCGAATTTTGAAGCCCAAATTGTATAATGTAGTTCAAAACATGTTGAGATAACCAGATGCTGCCATCATGGACGCTATCAAAACCACGACTCCGCAGTCTAAACGAAGTACTTAGGGCAAATGTCAGCATTAGCCAGTGAAAATAAATTATTTGATTTTGTTTTTTTGTAAATTGCATTGCGATTAAATATATATATTAATGTTTTTGCGTAATTAATCACAATAGATATACGGAATATGCCAATGAAAACTATAAATATTGCTTCTAAAGGAAAGGAATGGTGATAAGAAAAGGGAAGGGGAGATTTGGGCTTCCGGAAATCTCACTTACAGGAAGATCCCACTTCTGCCATATTTTATCCGCAGCTCCACTTGCGTGATTAGGTTTGTAATTTAATAAATATTATTTGAGTGACGGTGATTGGTCAGTCGTGTCTTAAAAGGTAACCTAACCTATGATATAATATGCCTGTAGTAAACGGAAATTGCTTCAGCGCCGCTGTTTCATACAATTGAACCAGGTGGATTACTCTGTTAGCCGTTCGATCGAACCGATTTCCGAGAGCAAAAGCACTACATAAAATGAGTTAAAATATTTTGTGGGTCATACAGATGTATGATTAATACCGATTACTGTTATACCTACTGATATTTTACTAACTTACTATTTAAACTAGGTGATAGATCCCACTTATGCGAGAACTCGTCTGGGTAGATACCACCACTTTGTCTGTCTTTGTAAAGCTTATATTTAATTTGCAATGTCACAGCTTTTGCATGTAAATTCCAACACAGTAAACTCAATCACGACGCGTAGATCACTACTGTTGTTATTAGTTGAAGATATATTTTTTTATATCCGGTGGCCCAATCCCCTTCCCCTTCCCAATCTCTTAATCATCCCTCTCCTTTAAGATCAGCAACGCGTCCTTGATAATCATGGCGTCAATTCTAGGAATGAAAATAACTTGGCTATGTATATAACCAAACTCCACAAACCACAAAATCAGCAATTCTTATAAGGGTCTTGGTATAAATTTTTACAATAAAGTTCCCAATAAGTGTTAACAACTTTAAAGCTACCATTAAACGAATCTATGTCTTTTAAGACACATAATAGGCTAAGGCCTACTATAAAATTTATAAATATTTAGACGATGAAAAGGCTTGGGCTTAAGCTATTCTGTTGCATAGTATAGGTACATAGCTAATGTTAATTATTACGGGGAACTATGTAATGTAATGATAATTTGTTGTAATGGATATTAAGCTAAACTGACCTTCATGGCTGTCGTTGAGAATTAATACAGTAAGTACCTGTATTACATCTAATTGTAATCAGTCTGGGTATGCCATGCTCTGTTTAATGTCTGTGCTTGTGGCAGCGTCGTGTGCCGCCTTAGTCACTTTCTTGTAACATGGTTGAGGAGGCCGGTGGCTGGTACACGCGTCATACTCGTGAACGAATGCCGCTTGTGTGGACTAGTCTACTCTTTCTAGTCTACTGTGTTATTTATTAATTATGTTTACACTCTATTATGGTATTAATTTATTCGTCATGCTTATGAAGGTCATGCGTGCTAATCCAATATGTAGATATCAATTCTGTAATTGCTTATTATATAAATTGAGCTGCACTTATTCCAATTAAATATTGTAAAACTTTTATACTCTCAATAATAATAATTTTAGACTAGTTCTGAACATGCAACGCTGAAACTTCTTGCCCGTTCTTCTCTAGATAAACAGCCTTCCGAACTGGCGGTAGAGTTTTGACGGAATCTAAATAATGTATAACATTATACGTATTCAATAAATATTTGAAATTTTGGATTCTCTATGTATACTGGATCTTCATAGCGAACATTGTGAAGTTGCACTTGCTAGTTAAGTATAGCATACGCTATAAAAATCACAAAGCATCAGCCATGAGAATATGTAATTGGAATCCAGAAGAATTGATAAATAAAGTTAGCTAATAATAATATAAACATTGCAAAATCTCGACCACTTCATAATATATAAATACAAATTGCTAAATAAATACAGAGCGATTAATCTTATCAGCGACAAACATAATATTATTCCTTGTAAATTGCTAGCATCCTTTTTTATAATAATTCAAGATCGATACACTTTTATCAACTGGATATTACATATTTGCTTTATAAATATACGTTCCTTAAGTTACTATATAAACTACAGACCTCCAAGATTCATCATCAGTCGTACTCTGTGTGTAAACCAAGAGCCTTACTGTACCTACCTTGTACCTACAATGAAGGGATATTTCTTGATATTTGCTGTCGTCCTGATGTTTGCAGCGTTCACATTCGCTAGCCCGGTTGATTGTATGTATTTTTTATTCAGTTGATTACTAGTATTACTTTTGTTATAAGACTTAGAAATCTCATAAATAAGACCATCATTCGGCCTGTGGCCCTGTTTGAGTGTGAAACGTGGCCTGCACTCCACATCGCAACAATTCTGCGATGGATGTACGATGTTGCACAAGTAAATCGTATGTACGTAACCAGTACATCTGCAGCTGGCAGCAGATAAGCTTCATGAAAGTCGCTTCAGGTAGTTTGGTCACGTTTTGAAGAAACCACAGAAGTACGTCGGTCATAAATTTTTGTAACAGATCGTACCCGGGGTGCGATCCCGCGGATCATCCAAAAAGCAGTGGCCTAACGAATTAAAGGAAGAGTTGAGAGTCAATGGTCTCATTACGGACGATATTCGAGATCGCGCGAAGTAAAAGCGTCTTAGGTAGGAAAGAAGACACTGACACTAAGCTAGAATAACGTCAGGCAGTATGAAAGGTATCTAGTTTTGTTTTTCATCCGACTTTACTGAGTGGTAGGTACCTAGTATGCGAGAGGCCGTCTGGGTAGGTACCACTGCTTTGTCTATTTCTGCCGCCAAACAGCAGTGTGTAAGCATTGTTGTTTCGGTTGGAAGGACATTGAAGCCAGCGCAATTACTGGGATGAGACTTAGCATCTTTACGTCTCGGGGTGACGAGCGCAGCCCGGTCCCATGCAGTGCTGTAACTTCAAGTTCTGTTTGGTGCTGTGTCTGTTTATGGGCAGGCGTTGTGCTTACCATCAGGCGGGCAAACTGCTCGTTTCGTCATTCAAGCTAATAAAAAAAAGTTAGTACACATTTTGCTAGTCATATTTTTGCGTTGCCTTTAGAAAGAATTTAGATTACATTCTACGTCTATGGAAAATACATTTTCGTCAGCCTTTTATATTTTGAATGAAATGTATTGCATATTATATAATGTAAATCATTTTCGTGCTTAATAAAATGAGATATTATCTACATATTAAATAAATAGGAGAGTCAAGTAGGCTCGCTTTGTATTAAATTCTCTGTTTTACTCTCAGTTTAGTGTATATTGTCAAACTCGAATATAAATTAGCTACAAGTGTCATTACTATATTAAAAATATTTTTCAGTCTACGAGACGAATATTTAACAATCAACGAATACCCAAATTACGAAGAGCTCGTATATTAGACTAGTTAGCCTTTATTATTGAGAAAGAGGTCTTGGGTTGAATAAACTGTGTTTTCATTTTCGATTCAAAATCACTCATGAGTAACTTGCTTTTTTTTTATTAGCTTGAATGACGAAGCGAGCAGGTCGCTCGCCTGATGGTAAGCGCCACGCCTGCCCAAACGGAAACAACACCACACAAAACTTTGAGGAATATAGCACTAGCAGCTGCCCAGCAGTAGGATAGTATTATTACATTCTTTCTCCACCTGGCCTTATCCCACTAGCAGTGGGTTCGGCGCAACATATATTACAGAAAGATTTGGCTTATAATTTTTACGACCGGCCGCCTGCCTGACGTCAAACCCTCTAGGGAGAAAACACCCACACCCGAAACATGATATTTGTGGATCACACAAACATTTGTCTAGGTGCGGGAATCGAACCCACGGCCTCTCGCTTCGCAGCCGGCTACTCTACCACTGCGCCATGGAGGCGGTCAAGTTACTAGTTTATCGATGGAATAGTGTAGTCTTCTCTATCGCTCATGAACATCAAATATTTCTGTAACATGTGTTAAAAAGCATGTTGCGCTCACCCTACTGCATGTGGGATAAAGGCAGGTCGAAGGAAAAGACTGACCACGCATAACACAAAGCTTTATTAATATACATACGCACTCACGCCTGTAATCCCCGAAGGGGTAGGCAGAGGTGTAACCAGTACACCCACATTTCGCCGAGCGTATTTCCGTCCCTTATGTGATGGGGGGCGAACCGGGCACAAATTCCAGACTCCGGGCTGATACTGAGCATTTCGTAATAGAAAAACCCAATACCACTTTGCCCGACCCGGGGATCGAATCCGAGACCTCAGCGTTGGCCTCAATCGTAACGCGTACGCATTACAACTGCGCCACCGAGGCAGTCATAATATTAGTACATTATTATATTTAATTACAGATGAGGAGGTAGAATCCGAAGGCGATCTGTCTAGCATGCACCGACCGAGATGTGATATCCACGCTTGTAACCGCTGGTGTCACCAGCTGAAGTTCCCAAATGGCATCTGCATCCGCAACAGGTGTCGTTGTAACCGGTGGTGATTCGGAAAAAGATGATAAATTAAGCAACATTTGAGCCACAATATGTCCCTTGCAATATGCCCAACATGTAATTGATCTTCAGTAACGATGCAGAGCTATAGGAATATGGCAGTCTCCGTGACGCAGCGAGCGAATTGCCGGCTGTGAAATAAGAGTAGACGGGTTGAATGTAGGACCGTCGTAGTTCCTGATACCCATACAGGTTCACCTAGTGTGGAGCCAGGACTGTGTGTGTGACTGTTGGGTGTATTTGTTATAACTTCAGGCATAAAGTGTTGCCAAACACTGATCATCACATCAGGTTCATCCTCAATTGTTGCTTCGTGAATTGTTGGCTTAAATATGATTTTGTTATTTGTGATTAAATGTTATCAAAAATAATACTTACCTACTTATTTAACTAGGGATTACTCTGGTATTCTAATTATAAATGTGAATGTTTGGATGTTGTGAATCAATGGGGGAGGAGTTGTTTGAGCCGTCGCAAGTCTCACTTGTCATACGAAACTCAAGAGACAACCACCCTGGTCAAACCAGAGCATTCATGCTGTATACAAAATTTTCTACAACGTGGCTGTTCTATTTTTAAAAACAACAAAGAAACAAAGAAAAACAAAATGGCGGCCACTTTTTACTAAACTGCCATTAGCTTATGGTAACCATAACTATCCCACGTTGGTTAAAGGTTATCCTCTTTTTTTGTAGCATATGCCGACAAACGAGCAAGTGGGTCACCTGATGGAAAGCGATCTCCACCGCCCATGTACGCCCACAATACAAAAAAATATGGGCGCGTTGCCGACCTTAAAGGAAAGGGATTAATTATGTGCCACTTATAAACCCATTTAGTATTGCACATCAACATCAGTCTTCAACTATCCAGCTACAATTGAAAAATTAAAGCTGCTGTAGTAAAATAAACATGTTACGTTTCCTAGAATGTTATTCATGGAATTTTAACAGAATATAATATATTACAAAAATTTGTAAGTTTCGTGTTATGATCATAAAAGATTGAAATTCTATGCCGAAGAGGAGCCCGCAGACTCTATGAAGAGATATTGCGTTTATAATGTAACATACTTGTGGTTGCTACTACAGTGCAATGCAAGCTATTTTTATAGTAAATGCCTCGGCTGTAGACATCGCGTCGCTATGTTATAATATGACATAACTTTATAGATGGTTTGTCCTTGGTATGAATATTTTAAAACATACAGAAAATAACATCGCTATCTAATATACTAACGCCCGGTTTCTGAAAGGCTAATCAAAGTAAAATTAACTATTCAAATGTCAAATCACATGTCAAGTCGAAATTGAGTTTCTAGAAGCGTGATCAACCACCTTTGATTTGACACATATGTTAGCTAACATAACTTTCAAATTAATATGAAAAAATGTTATTAATTTTTACACGAATCAATGATTCAGCAACTCGAGTTGATTTCACAGCGGTGTCCAAATCAAAGTTCTGTTCGTTGGATTTTGATTTGATCAGCCTTACAGAAACCGGATGTTAGGGTAACATTTTAAAATGACGATTAAACAAATACACCCAACAGTAACACACATCGTCCTGACCCCACACTAGGTTAAGCTGTATCGTGGGTATTAAGAACTATGAGGGACTTGCAGTCCCACAACAACTACAGCCGAATCAAATATTTGTAGGTTACATAAACAATTGGTCTCGGTGCGGGAATCGGACCCACGGCCTCACGCTTCACAGCCGGCTAATCGCTCACTACGCCAAGGAGGCTGCCAAGCCAATCTATATCGAATAGTTAATGGCCAACCTAGTATCAAAGTTCTTCAAGCGACCCGAAGGCCGGCTTGAAGAGCGCCTATGCTCTAAAGCAAGACAAAGAAATAAATAAGCATTTACAAACCCAATTTAACTAAATCCCATAATATAGAAAGAAGAAAAGAAATTTCAAAATGATTTGTGATTATTCACTTCGCTTTTTCGAGGCGCGACTGTTGCAGATTAACTGGAGATTATCCTTCGAATTTTCCTTTTCACATAATCCGAAGTCGTGGATGATGTTTTTCATAAGTAAATACCAGTTGTTCGTACATTTTACGCCATGCTTTTGAATACAAAGAATAAAATATTATTCTACTTAAGGTTAAAAACAGACTTCAAAAGCAACACTTACAATTGACATTAGGTCGCATCGTAAGACCGAACCGTCCATACTTGAGAAACGATTCTCGTTGCGATGAAGTCACAAGTGGAGACGCACTTTTACTAACTCAGTTTTCACATACGAGTTTATATTCAGAATTATCGAAATAAGAAGACGCTGTTTAATTATGTATCGCTAGCTCGTGGAAGATATACTAGAAAACAGAGCAACGTTCGCTCTAACTTGTGTTACAATACAATTAAAGAAACTTGAAAACAAGAACTACTTATTGGATAATAAGTTGTAAGGTGATGAAATGGCGTCTTTATTTTATTCTTAGACTATCGTTTGCTCACGGCTCCACATGTGAATGTATTTTTATTACTTAAAGCCCACTTTATTATAATGGGAACAAGCATAAAAGACTCAAGTATAATGTGGTCTGGACGTCTTCCTTTTGGTAGAGAATCAGATCAGTAGCTCCCGAGATTACAACTTACAAACAAATTCACAGTTACAAATTTTACCTATCTATAATATTCGTTAGTGAACCCAAGTCGATTTCACCATATATCACATGTCCGGACGATCAAATCCCCCATCTCCTTTCTAATTCCTTAATTACCTCTTTTCTTTAAGGCTAGCAACGCATCCACGATTCTTCTATATTGATCTGTCAACTCCCACAGGATCAGCGCGGTAGGTTATTGCTTCGAAATCCTTTCGTCAAAGAAAATTAAAGTATATACCTGTAAAATGGATAACACAAACAGAGCTTCAACAAGAGCACCTCCAGTTCGGTTTTTCATCATTTATCAGTAAAAATGATGGGCATATTATTTAATTGAAAACGCCCCACAAAATACAGTCTAACCTGGGAATCAAATGTACAACTAATGTAGGCTACAGAGTGGTAGGTCCCTCGTATGCGAGATGCCGTCTGGGTTGGTACCACTGCGTTATCTATTTCTGCAGCAGTGTTTAAGCACTGTAGTGTTCCGGTTTCAATAATAATAATTTTAATAGTTAATATCGACTGCAAGTTGCACCATTGCAATTATTAATTGCAAACAGCAAGTTTGCGGCGGTATTGTAACCTACCTGAAAGCCGCCTACCGATTATTAATTACTGCTCCACGTTGTTGTGTTATACGAATAGTTTCTAAAACTAGTTAGAAATAAAAACTAGTATGTATTGTTCTGTCTAAAAGGGGTTACTTTTTTATTTATTTGCGATGTAATTACAATAAAATATAAACCACCGCTTTTTCTATTTCTGTCACCAAGCAGCAGTGTGTAAGCACTGTTGTGTTCCGGTTTGAAGGACATTGAAGCCAGTGAAATTATTGGGCATTATAAGACTTAACCTCCTATGTCTCGGGGTAACACGACCGCAGTCCAATCATGCAGTGCTTTGTAATTCAAAGTTCTGTGTGGTGTTGCTTCTGTTTATGGGCAGGCGTGGCGCTTATCATCAGGCGAGCGACCTGCTGGTTTCGTCACTTACCAATTCCATAACAATTTTTATATTTTACTTTATAATATCATGAGCAATTAATTAAATACATATTTTAAATTTCTTCATTTTTTGCTCTGTTTGTTTCATTTCAAATGTTTATTCTGGGTTACTGTAAAGCGAAACATTTTCAAGTAATCTTACAAAATCTTCAAAACTCATTTCACTGTCATCGTCATCTGTAAATAATAGAATTTATAAAAATTAAAGAGACATAATATAAAAATTATATTAAGATTTATAGCCACCTATCAAAGACTTTAATGTACATACTACTAGACAAGCTGCGCGGTACATAGGCATTGTATCACTAAGTTGCTGTCAATTGACCGTAACTCAATATTACCATTTCACTTACTCTCAACTAGAATCCCTATCGCTTTTTTTTATAGCAAAGGCCGGCAATCGAGCAAGTGGGTCACCTGATGGTAAGTGATCTCCACCGCCCATGTACACCCACAATACTAAAAGAATTATAGGTGCGTTGCCGACCTAAAAGGAAAGGGATAATTAAGGTATTGGGAAGGGGAGGGGGTTTGGGCCTCCGGATATCTCACTCACCGTACGAAACGCAGCAGCAAGCTACTACTTTACGCCGGTTTTCTGTGAGACAGTGGTAACGACCCGGACGAGCCGGCCCATTCGTGACAGTTGCTTTATAAGAGAGCGCTCCGCCATTGGGAGCTCAGTTCTCAGTGATCAGTCACCAAGTTTCCAGTTCACTAAGATCAGTGCTCGGTCGATAGAGTTCATTACGCGGTAGCTCTGCTGGTTTACAATTCGGTCCTAGTTGTTTTAGTTATAATTAGAAAACGGTTTCTTGTAAATCCTGACATGGATTGTTGCCTAGAAGCATTCAGTTCATTCAGCGTGTTCAATTAACAATAGTGTTCTAACAATATTATATATATTCTAACAATTGATAAAAATATTGTATTATCATACTTTCAAAAAATGAATCGATATCAAATTGCATAGCGACCGCAGCGAACACAGCAAATAGTGCACTCAATTTCAAATACATCTGAAAAAAATAATCAGTGAGTTCCATTTCAAAATTATAGCTTAGGTACGTTATTTGCAAAGGTTATATTTTACCATTGATTACCTCGGTGGGGCAGTTGTAATGCGTTTGCGTTACGGCTGAGGCTGACGCTGAGGTCTCTGGTTCGATCTCCGGGTCGGGTAACTGTGATATTGGGTTTTTCTATTATAAAATACTCAGTATCAGCCCGGAGTCTGGAATTGTACCCGGTATGGCAATAGGCTCGCCCTCTATCACATCATGGGACCGAGATACGATTGGCGAAATGTGATTGTACTGGTTACACCTCTGCCTACCCCTTCGGAGATTACAGGCGTTACCACCGAGGTAGTTATAGTAGAAAAGCGACAGTAAATTAAAATTTAATATGATAAGATGAATTAAAGACATTTTAAATCTAAAATAATCACTCACCTGACAGACATAGTTCCAGCCGTTGCACTGCAAAACAATTATAGTTCTCAGCATCGCGTGCTACCTTTATATACGTTTATGTGCATAGTATTAGCACTATTAATGAATATGGCTGATAGAGACCTTACCAATGTAATTTAAGAGGTAGAAAATATTAGCAGGAATTTGGAACACAGCACGTAGATGCAGTTATTTTTAATGCTCCAGGTCGGAAGGTATTACACTAGAGCAGAACGGGCAAGAAACCCTAGACTCTTAAAATTGGTAGAGCTACGCTGTCTACACCATGAATAGACTGAATTGACCGGATTGTTACCACTGTTATACAGAATACCGATGTCCACCAGCATTTTCTGTTGCGTTTGGTTAGGTGAGTGAAATATCCAGAGGCCCAAGTCTTCCCTCCCCGTCCCAATCCCTTTAATCAACGCGTCCACTATTCTTATGATATTTATGGGCGACGAACGTCATTATCAGGCACCTACTTGCTCGTTTGTCTACCACTAACAAACAAACCTGTTGGGTGCATGGTCAAATGCACCCAACAGTCACACACATAGTCCTGACCGTGGGGTCAGGACCTAGTGTGGACTAGGTAAACCTGTATCGTTAGTATCAGGAACTATGACGCACTTGCGGTCCCACATCACCCAGACTTGAAACAAATATTTGCGGATCACACAAACACAACAAAAATTTGTCTCGGTACGAGAATCGAACCCACGGCCTCTCGCTTCGCAGCCGGCTACTCGCCCGCTGCGCCATGGAGGCTGTCATGAAAATACCTTGTGAATGCTTTTTATTGTAGTTGTTTGTGTATTATAGAAGTTAAATCTGCAACACACCAGCCGTGGAAGTCTCAACATAAAGATCGATCTCATCGCAAAGCACCGATCACTAAATGATTATGAAAAGAAATCGGTTGCCGGTAACATTGTTTGTGTGTTTGTTTGTTTGTGATATCACTTGAGGAGAATTGATTGCTATCTCATTAGAACAGGACGGCGACGTAACCAGTGTCACATTGCCACCAGAATATATCATCTTTAATCAAAGACTTTTAATACAATAGACGGGCTGGTCAGAAGTAAAATTGTATTGCATACGCGGCCGGCAAAGATGCGCGGCGGCCGGCGAAGCGGGAATGACTTCTTAGGCGCGGAAACGAGGAGTGAGAGTATGCGAGATGGCAATATACATTCACAATAAATGGCATTTCGAACAAACTCAAGAAATAATAATATAGTTACTTCCCTAAAATAACTTTAAATTAAATAAATAATATATGCATGTAAATAATTACAATGTTTTATTGGTCACAATAAACAATTTCGTGTTAGTTTATCGAATTTAACGTTAGCAGCTATTCAAACAACGTCTGCTCTTGTCGCTCTCTCGCGGGTGACTAAATGAGTTACGGTCAATTGACCGTAATTTAGTGCCCAATTTCTTTGTACTGCACAGACTGTCTAGTAGCATACATTAAATTCTTTGTCTCTAATAAGGATATCTCACCTAGCGTCCATTTAGCGACCAAAAACATAATCTAGATGGCGGATCGAGCTGCTTGCGCCACCTTTGCGTTTTTATGCACGTTTGCGTATTTGTACGAATGTTACAGAAAGGTGTGGGCATATTGATTTGGATACTTGTTTCGTAAATACGGTTGACATTACAGCTATCGAAAAACTCATACTAGGGCTAACAGGATAACCCAATCAAAATTTGGAAAAAATATCCATTAAATTTACAAAGTACAAGTTTACAGTTTGTCTGTATAAAGTGCCTCTTCAGTTTTATTATTGTATATATAGAAAAAAATAGACTAGCAAGAAATTTTTAAATATCATGTGAAAAGTTGAATTAAAGACATTCTTAGAGGCAAAATAATTACTCACCTGACACTCGGGCACGACTAATTCCAGTCGTTGCACTGAAATTAATTAGAGTTGCATGTACTTGTATTATTATCACTTGCCACTTTAAATAGATATATATATTTACGTCTCGTATGCATACGAGTAATATTAGCATTGTTAATTAATTTAGCCTGCGTGGCGCTGGAGGTAAGTAGACTTCTGTAAAGCGGAAGGCCGCGGATTCGATTCCCGCGCCGAGACAAATTTTTGTATGATCCACAAATATATGTTTCAAGTCTGGATGTTTTCTCCCCAGAAAAATTGACGTCAGACAGGTGGCCGGTCGTAAAAGACTACAAGTCAAATCCTTCTGCAACATGTGTTAAAAAGCATGTAAGGGGCAGGTGGAAGACGAAGAGGGAATTAATAGAAAAGGGAGGGAATAGCTGATAGATGTTTCCAATGTAATTAGAGGTATTAGTATAAAATATTAGAAGCATTTTTGTTACATTACTTAGATCTGTTATTTATTGTGCTCCCAGGTCGAAAGGCATTGCTCTAGAGCAGAACGGGCCACATACCCTAGAGTAGACTCTTAAAAAGACCCCGAGATAGACGGTAGCTCGAAAACATCGTACTGCTGAAGATGCCGAATGGCGTTATTATTGTGAGACTTCTGAGCCACTAGGAGACGGATCGGAAAGCGCAGAGACGGTTCTGGCAGCAATCTAGAGGACACTCAGGATCCCCCGGACCGTCTTAATAGCGCTAAAAGAAGCCACTACAGTTTTTAGCTGATATAGCAGCGTAGGGATTATAGTTGGGGATCTAAACCAGCGGTCGATCGGGTAAGGACAACTGAGTCGGAAGGCTGACGAGTCCTCCATCTCCCGAGGCTGAGAAGGTATCCGTAAATAGGATTTTCCCCGCGGAAAAAAGACTTAAAAGTGGTAAAGCCACGTTGCAGATACTTGAATAGGCCAGCTCTCTATAGTCTCTTTTTTGACGCGTCCATAATTCATTTTGTATTGTGGTTGTTTATAGACGGCGAACTTTACTTAACATCCGGTGACCTACTGGAACATTTGCCTGTCTTTTCAATGAATAAAACTATTTGCTTAATTTTATTGTCTTTCATAGAACGTATTTGAATAGAAAAACCATTAACTATTTAAGTAACAAGAAATAATAAATTAACTGAATTGTAAATATCTTCATCAAAAATGCATATAAAAGGCACTTCACAAGCGTTGCACGACACAAACAAAACAATTATATTGATACAGCAATGACGCTTAAGGTAAATTCTTTAACATTGTTACGGTTAACGCCGCAATTTATTTTTTTATTAATGTTTTTAAGTTATATAGAACATTGTAATTTCTAACAGATAAGGTATTCGTAGTTCTAATTAAAGAGTATGTGTTATATAAAGGAGAAGTGCATAACTGAGTAGATTCCTGCGGTGCGAGAGGGTCGTATTGACATGTGTATTCTCAGAATGGGCACGTGCATCAATCCCTAAATTGATTGAAATAAAACTAGTTTCAAAAGCTTTCGAAACGTCGGGACTAAAATAAAATTTAACCGCGTTAAAATCCGTATAACCTAATTTTATTTCAATGTGTAATATTCGCATAAACATAAGAAATCTCTAAATTGATTGTTTTTTAATGATGTACTTATTACTAATTCAGTAAAATAAGTATGTTTTAAAAATCAAAATGTAATCAATAAAACAAAACACTAAATCCATAAGATCTACGGCCGAGTTTCTTCTGAGACCACTGGGAATTTCCAAAGCACCGGTAGATTCTAAATTTGACGTGTAAAATTAATATTTTTATGGAACCTATATTGTTATGGACTTCTATAGTTCTTTGTTTCCAGTTATGCCGAAGATTCCTGTTTTACTTAATATTTGCGCAAGTTACTTCTCAGTTATTACAAAGCGGAGGAAATAATGGTAAAAACCCATCTATATATAACAAGTCTCTCGTCCATTTTCAACTTTCAAGTTACTTACATCTATCTTCTTTTGTCGTTTACTTCTCGAATCACATAAGCTTTTGTGTCATACATTATATGTATTTTTAAAAACACCCAACAGGTACATAGTCCAAACCCCACACCAGGAGTATCTGTATCGGAGGTAATAGGAACTACAAGGGACGTATGTCCGACAACATTCAGAACCAAAATAAATATTTGTAGAAGAGACATGCATTTGTCTTGATATGGGGTTCAAATTCGCACCCTCATTTCATAGTCGCCCACTGCGCCATGGAGGTTATACGCTGGTATGCAACAGACAACATTGTAACTTGCAAGTTGAAAGTGTGGATACATATCCTCTATACTAAACTAGAGCAGGTCTAAAGAACTGTATATCTAATATAATAGCAACTAATCGTACATTTCAGCAATTGTTTTATCCTACGATACGATACGGAATCAAACTTGCATATCTTTGTTCTTTACATACATACATACGTACTCACGCCTATAATCCCCGAAGGGGTAGGCAGAGGTGTAACCAGTACACCCACATTTCACCGAGCCTATCTCCGTCCCTTATGTGATAGGGGGCGAGCCTATCGCCATACCGGGCACAAATTCCAGACTCCTGGCTACTACTGAGCATTTCTTAATAGAAAACCCCAATACCACTTTACCCGACCCGGGGATTGAACCCGAGACCTCAGGGTTGGCCTCAATCGTAACGCGTACGCATTACAACTGCGCCACCGAGGCAAGCTTTGTTCTTTAACCTCCGACAAAAAGAGACGTATTAAGAAGTTTGGCCTCTTCATCTGTCTGTCTGTGGCATCAAAACTGGGCCTTACCAGATTATTGCATTGGGAAGCTGGTTTAGTCGATATAGTTCATAAACAGTTTATTGTCTACAATTGAATGCACTGTGTATTATCTGTTTTGTCTTTCACAATATATTGACCGAAGGTTGGTGAAGTGGTTGATTATAAGGTATATTTTTAATTTACAGGTACTGTTTTCGAGATAGCTGTAGATCTGATCAATGGAATTATTTGAAAGAGGATCCACGATTTTAATATTTCCCTTCGCCAGATATATTTCTTCTAACTTCATATTTTACCTGTCTCCTATCATGTGGCACCACATTCTTTGAAACTCTGGAAGAATAGTTGTATCAGACAACCTGACCTCGCGTGTACATGCTCGCGTGTAATAAGTAAAAATTCTAAAATCTTTGGATAGCTTTTTCTGTTGCTAGTATCAATATATGTATAGTAGTGGATATTTGGATTCAGTGCAATTTCATTTGACCGGCAGCGGTACATGCACCGTCTCCAAAGAGACCTCTAGAAATTGTTAATTTTGACTTTTCAGTGTCATTTTTCGAAATTGGTTTTTAAGTTTTGTTATTATCTTGGTAAAGTAGTGTTTTTAACAACTAATGTAGTATGATTCGGTTTTCCAAACTAATTGATTAAAGTTACTTTACCTAGTGATTTCATAGGTTGACGCGAATATTACACATTAAAATAAAACTACCCTCTCTCATCTCTCTCCCGTGACCACGAAGGCTGAAAAGCTTTCGAAACGTCGGGACTAAAATTAAAATTAAACCGCGATAAAATCCGTGTAAACTAGTTTTATTTCATGTTACTTTACCTGTTTCTTACCATCGAACTACAAACACATTTTAGAAAAGAACTAACCGATTAAGAGCTTACTTATCGGTTGCATGCGTACACTGTGTAGTAGTATTGTAACTACCAAATACTGAAACGCAACTCAACGATCGATGTGTAACACGATTTTTAATGTTTAAGTTGCGTTTCAGTATTCACTATTTCGCATTGACACGTTTATTTTATAATTGATCCATATTATAATTCCAATATGAAAATTACCCATAAACTGAAGCAACACATAAGTTTTTATTACATACGAGGTACTACATGGTACTGGACTGCACTCGTCATCCCGAAACATAAGATGAATGAATATTACATAACAAATTAAATATTAGCAAAATACAAAATAATAAAAGCGTTTTGATACATACTTTATAAATTACCTGTTAAACCTAAACCTTAAACCTAATATTTTGCAGATATTTAAACAGACAAAATGAAAAAGGTCCTTGTCTCATAATGCCTAGTAATTTTAGGTATGGATTATGGTAGGTTTTTGAACTTACTTTACTTTTTGGTAGGGAAACATCTTATGGGTTCGCGTCACCGACATGCTGCCTGCATGTGTAGCTATCTGACGTATTGTGCAACATTAGTGCTGTGTTTATCTTATAAGTGAAATTGAATGGATTTAGTTAAAAATTCAATGTGTATATACTGTGCATTGTTGAAATAGTGTTTTATTTGATTATTATTTGAATCCTTTAATTGTAGAATCATTATGCAGTACAATAGTGAGTACTAAATACCCATATAAACATGCATATATATAATTGTTGCATCAATAGATGTGAAAACCAGATTGATGTTGAAAATTTTAATTCAAACATTATGAAATTTCAAATTTTAATACTTAAAGTTCTAATTTTCACTTCTATCGGCAGTCTCTACAACTGCCATTTTTTTGCAACAAAGATACTTACCCCCGGTTTCTGAAATGCTGATCAATGTTAAATCAACTAATCAATTGTCAAATCTCATGTCAAGACGGAATTGAGTTGCTAGAAGCGTGATCAACACCTTTGATTTGAAACACATGTTAGCTAACATAACATTCAAATTAATATGAAAAATCGTATGTCAAACGATACTAAATACACATCAAATATTATAATTTTTCTCACTAAATAACGTTTCAGCAACTCTAATTGATTTGACAGCGATGTCAACTCAAAGTTCTGTTAGTTGAATGTAGATTTGATCAGCCTTTCAGAAACCGGGCGTTAATCTCTCTGTTTCACCCGCCCTTATCCTCGCAGTGGGGTCGGCGCAATACGCTTTTTAAACACAACTGAAACAAAAAAAATAGCTATAAGTGATATAAAATAAACCACTGACAAGAATTTTTTTTTCATTCTGAATTAAAAAATTAAAGTCGTTCCAAGAAGCAAAATAATTACTCACCTGACACACAACCATGACTAATTCCAGTCGGTGCACTGAAATTAATTAGACTTCTCTTGCATGTATTACATTATCACTTTTCACCTTAAACAGATACATATATTTACATCTCGTATGCATAATATTAACATTGTTAGTGAATTTGGCCTTCGTGGCGCTGTAGGCGAGTATCCGGCTATGAAACTAGAGGCCGCAGGTTCGATTCCCGCGCCGAGATAAATGTTTGTGTGATGCACAAATATATGTTTAGGGTATGTTTTCTCTCTAGAAGGGTTGATGCCAGATAGGCGGCCGGTCGTAAAAGACTACAAGTCAAATCCTTCTGCGACATATGTTAAAAAAACATGTTGCGGCGACCCCACTGCGAGTGGGATAGGGGCAGGTGGAAGTCGAAGAGTGAATTTAGCTGATAGAGATGTTCCTAATAATGATATAGGTATTAGTAATAAATATTAGTAGGAATTTAGGTTATATTACTTAGGCTGTTATTTTATTTGGTCCCAAGGGGAAAGGCATTACGCTAGAGCAGAACAGGCAACGTACCCTAAACCCAGAGATAGACGACAGCACGAAACCATCTTGCTGCTGGAGACGCCGAATAGTATTATTATTGTGAGGGGCTTCTGAGTCACTAGGAGTCGGGTCGGAAAGCGCAGAGTCGTTTCTGGCAGCAATCCAGAGTACACTCAGGATCCTCCAGGTCCGCCTCAATTGTGCTAAAGGAGGCCACTGTGGACTTTTTAGCCGGTATAGTAACGTAAGGATTATAGTTTGGGACTCACCGTCTGAAACGCAGCAGCAAGCTGCTTCTTTACGACGGTTTTCTGTGAGACAGTGCATTCATGCTGTAAACAAAAGTGGCTACAGCATGGCTCTGCCACTCATTTATAGGCAGCGAACGTCACTTAACATCAGGTGACCTACGTGAGCGTTTGCCTGTCTCTTGCATTGTAGGTGTTTGGGTACGTCAGTGATTACTCATAGAATTTAAACCTGCAACACTTAACAAGAGCATAAGTGTAAGATAGCTTCTAGGAGGTCCCTCGTATGCGAGATGCTGTCTGCGTTGGTACCACCGGTTTGTCTACTTTGCCGTCAAGCAGCAGTGTTCAAACACGATTAGTTTCGGTGTGAAGGACTAAAAGATCAGTAAAATTATTGCGCATTACGGGACTTAATATCTTATATCTCGGGGCGATGACTGCAGTCCAGTGCCATACAGTTATTTACAGGGGTAGGTAGAGACAACGGATTTCCACTTGCTACGATCCTTGCATACCTCTTTGGCCTCATTCACTATCATTAAATTTTTCATACATGCACGTCGTTTTAGGGTACTCCTGACCTGGCTTTTCTCGAGAATATCTCCAACTTGATTTATGAAAGTTCGTCGAGGCCTTCCCCAATCAACTGTACCATTTACACTCGCCATGTATATTTGTTTCGTCAATCTTCTTTCATCCATCCTCTCTATCTTTCATGCAGTGGTTTTGTAATTCATATTTCTGCGTGGTTTTGCTTCTGTTTATCAGGTAAGCGAGACTTACCACCCGCGAGGGACCTGTTTGTTCATCTCGTCATTCAAAAGAATAAAAAAACTCATGAGTATGAGCTTTCTTTCAGCCTAAATTACAAATATTTATGTGCCTCATTTTATTATCTCCTCCACATAATGTATTTGCATAAAAAACCTTTAATTATATAAGTGACAAGATATAATAAATTAACTGATTGTGAATATCTTAATTAAGAATGCATATAAAAGGCCCTTCGCAAGAGTTGCACGACACAAAACAGTTATTGATACAGCAATGTCGTTTAAGGTAAATTATTTAACATTTATACGTATAACTAAGATGAAGGACGCCATCAATTATTCATTTTTAACCTTCTTCAAAAAAGGAGAAGGTTCACAATTCGGTGCGTTTTTTTGTATTTGATTTTTTTGTTTTTTAGGTATGTACATCGATTTGTCCGCCAATTTTGGACCGATTTTGTTGGAAAAATTTAACTCGATAGAGTTTAGCTGCGATGTAGTCCCATATAAATTTAGTAAAGATCTGATGACGGAGTACGGAGAAAAAAATAAAACTCCTCAACGGATAACAGTACACTCGTCGCGATTGTGTTATTGCATAGGAATTTACATGCTTTTGCTTGAAGTCGGTTTCTAAGTTATGTTAAACGTTATAATATTTTATAAATGAATTTAACGCTCGTATACTGAAACGTTACGGCTAACGGCTACTTATTTTCATACAGTTTTGGCAGTTAAGAAGGCCTCAACACATTTAAAACGGCTTTAAATGCTTGAATTGCGTTTCAGTAAATTGTACGATAATATATATCCGTTATAGATGGACAAGATCGTGCGTGACCGTCCTGCGGGGTAGAAGACGTTGGGGGGGCGAGGATATCTAGATGTTAGCGGGGGCGGTTTGTGCAGAGGGGAAGGGAAACAAATGCAACCGCCCCCGCTAACATCTAGAGAATCTCGTCCCCCCCCCCCCAACGTCTTGTACCCCGCAGGACGGTCGCGCACGATCTTGTCCATCTATAGTTGTCAGACATTTGAGTAGTGTTTCAGTATTCGCGTATATGTCAAATAAACGGGTAGTGCATAACTGAGTACTTTCCTGCGGTAGAAGCGGTGCGGGAGAGGCGTGTTGACATGTGTATTTTCACAATGGGCAGGTGGAATAATCATACATTTATTGTTTTTTTAATTATGTACCTCTTACGAATTCAGTAAATTAAATATGTTTTAAAAATCTAAATCTAATAAAAAATCCAAAAGAACTACATAAGTTTCTTGGTGCTTCTTCTCAGACCAGTGGGGAGAAATCTACTTCATTTCCGAAGCACTGGTAGATTCTTAATTTGACGTGTAAAAGTGCGCTTGAAGGATTTGATTAGGTTCTATTTATCACGTCTGTAGCGCGACAGTGCTGTTACGTCATATTTTATTTATTATCACCCCTCCCGCGCCGCTCTGGTACCGCAGGAACCTATACTGTTATGGACTATTTCTATTGTTCTTTGTATTTTCAGTTATGCCGAAGATTCCTGTTTTACTTCGTACTTGCGCAACTTTCTTCTCAATTAATACAAATTGGAGCTAACAATGGTAAAATCTCTCGTATATATATTGATATATTATATCAAGCCTCTTGTCCGTTTTCAAGTTGCAAGTTACATCTTCCTTTGTCGTTTACGTCTCGAATCACATAAGCTCTTAAGTCATGACGTTATAGGTGTTTTTAAATACACTTAATAGGCACATAGTCCTTTTTTGTGGCGGGGAATAACGATTTATCACTACCGCCCCACCCAGGGGGAAATGGGCTCGATCCACCTTACGACCCAACATTAAGCCGCTCAGGAGAGGTTGAAACATCCGGACGACCGCTGGGCCGAGTCTCTAACACTATATACACCCTCTCCATATATGGGGAGAAGAGGGGGTCTCAGAAGCTCCCGTACACCGAAGGACGCTCTCGGCGTCAACGGGAGCAACGAGGCCAACCACCCGTACTGCCCTGCCGTCCATCCCGGGGTCGCACGTACAAGAATGGTTATGTACAACGGATTCTACGACAGCCACCCGCTGCGCACCCGCAACCCTCGATGACCCCTATTATTCGCTTCTTACGACAGGCAGATGATACCATGGTGGAATTCTTCAATAGCCCCCAATCCACAGGGCAAAGGCACATAGTCGTGACCCCATACCAGGATTATCTGTATCGTAAGTAATAGGAACTACAAGGGGCGTACGTCCGACAACATCCAGAACCGAAACAAATATTTGTGGATCATACATGCATTTGTCTCGGTATGGGAATCGAATCCGCGCCCTCATTTCATAGTTGCTCACTGCACCACGGAGGTTATACGCTGGTATGCAGCAGACAAAAATGTAACTTGCAAGTTGAAAGTGTGGATACATATCCTCTATATTAAACTAGAGCAGGTGTAAAGAACTGTATATTAAATAGCTACTAAGCGTGTATTTCAGCAATTGTTTTATCAGCCGAATAGGCCGAATCAAAACTTGCATTTCTTTGTTTTTATACCTCCGACAAAAAGAGAGGTGTTAAAAAGTTTGATCTCTTTATCTGTATGTCTGTAGCATCATAACGTCCAAACTAATAGACCCACATTAACACGGATTATTGCATTTGGAAGCTAGTTTAGTCGATATGCTTTTTATACAGTTTATTGTCTACTATTGAATGCACTTCAGTCTTTCACAATTTATTTACCGAAGATTGGTAAAGTGGTTCAATTTGAAGGCACCTATATTTTTAATTTACAGATACTATTTTGGAGGCGGCTGCAGAAGCGCTCGATGGATTACTTTGAAAGAGGATCCACGAGTTAAATATTTCCTTTAGCTAGATATATATTTCTTTCAGCTTCATATTTTACCTGTCTCCTATCTTGTGGCACCACTTTCTTTGAAACTCTGCAAGAATGATTGTATCAGACAACCTGGCCTTGGGTGTAAACGCTCGCGTGTAATATGTAAACATTATAAAATCTTAGGATGGCTTTTTCTGTTACTAGTATCAAGTCTAGTATCAATTACAATTCTTTTTTCTTTACAAATGCTGAATTCGCTTTATTTAATATCATGGTGCAACTACTGGACTTCATGAACAACACCGCGCGAGTATGTAATATTATGAAATAAAATATTTTACTTCTTATATTCGTTTATTCTTATGTTTGTTTATACACAGACTTTAACATCACCTAACAAGGATATTGTTATTGCATTTTTTTATTATCTTTATATGAGGACACGAACAGGTCGCTCGCCTGATGATAAGCGTCACGCCCTTTTCATAACCAACGTTCCAAAAGCTTTGTAAATGTGACTACCTCGGTGGCGATAGGCCCCGCCCCCTATCACATCGTGGGACGGAAATACGCTCGGCGAAATGTGGGTGTAATGGATGTCGTTTTCGTAACAGCACCCCAAGAAACCTCGAAACTGACACCCATGTCGATTTGTTAGCCGTAAAAAGGTAACAGACAGACAGTAAGAGTTACTTTCGCATTTAAATATTGGTATGGATTGATCCATAGTAATTTTAGGTATGGATTATGGCAGGATTTTTCCTGATTTATTTTTTTGCAACAACGATACTCTCTCTCTTCCAACTGACTTAATCCCACTCGCAGTGCGGTCGGAGCAACATGCGTTTTAACACATGTTACAGAAAAAATTGGCTTGTAGTTATTACGACCGGCCGTCTATCTGACTTCAACCTCTCTGGGGAACACCCATACCCGAAACTTATATTCGTGGATCACACAAACATTTGTCTCGGTGCGGGAATCGAACTCATGGCCTCTCGCTTCACAGCCGGCTACTTACCCACAACGTCACGGAGGCTTGCAACAAAGATACTGTGGTAACGTAATAGTTGGAGTATTCTGTTGATTCCCTCAAACGCAACTGATCAAGTGTATATTAATCCTACCACGTGATATGAAAAAAATCCTTTCAATAGTGTTTTTTATTGCATAGGCCGTCAAGCGAGCAAGTGGGTCACCTGATGGTAAGTGATATCCACCGCCCATATACGCCCACAATACCAAAATAATCATGGGCGTGTTGCCATATTTCAATTATACCTTAAATGAAAGGGATAATTAAGGGATTGGAAAGGGGAGGGGGTTTGGGCCTCCGGATATCTCACTCACCGTCCGAAATGCAGCAGCAAGCTCCTACTTTACGCCGGTTTTGTGTGAGACATTGTTTATGACCCGGACGAGCCGGTCACAGTGAAAGTGTCTACAGCGTGGCTCTACCACTCATAAAATATGTAAAAAGTCCTTTCAATAGTGCGCTTGCTATTTTGGACAAAGTACTGATTGATGACGGGCTCGTTTCTATTCACATAACCTTGGTAGTTCACTTAAAAGTTACCAACAGCAGGCTGAGCGCAGGAAAACTTTGAAATGTTTTTGTCACTTCTGCTCCATTGTCATTAATCAAGTTGCTTTCTGCTTGAACATCATTTATATCAATAAAGGAATGTCTAGGCTGAATTATTTACGTGTTAGGTAATCTCTCGTGGTATAATGCTTTAGCATAATAAATCAAAATGTCTTGTTTTTGTTTTGGTTTGTAAAAGTGCTGAATATTTATGTGAAACGCCGGTTATATCAATAAATTCTAGTGTTGAAACCTTTTTACTATTATTTTTGAGTTATTCTACAATATATCTATGGTTGCCTGTAAGAGATTGCCCTGAGCGATAAGGCCGCCAATTGTACTATGTTTAAATGTTAACTGTCTTTCTAGTTTAAATATGTGTCTAATGTACAATAAAGCATTATAAATAAATAAATATATGTTACATTTTCTTTCGTAAAATTTGTATTGATATATGCAATTTTATTGCTATCAAATATGACCAAGATAACCAAGACCAACGCCATAGTACTGTTAAAGATTTAGACTCCCTGAAGAGAAGTGTAGAACCTGATAATGAAAGCTATTGAAACGAAAAAAAACCGGTCAAGCGCGTGTCCAACCACGCACAGTTAAGGATTCCGTAATCAAGTTGAACGTTCATACTTTGAAACAATTACAAGATACTTAGAATATGGGGATAATAAGTTCATATTTCTCAAATACACTGTAAAAAAGAAACAAAATAAACTTAAATATTCCATATCTCAACAACTTCGAGCTGCCGTTATCTCACTCACAATGGAGTCGGAGCAACATGATTTTAATACATGTTACAGAAAGATATGGCTTGCAATTTTTACGACCGGCCGCCTGTTTGACGTCCACTTCTCTGTAGAGAAAACACCCCGACCCGACACAAATATTTGTGGATCACACAAACATTTTACTGGTGCGGGAATCGAATCCGCGGCCTCTCGTTTCGCAGCCGGCTACTCACAGCGCCACGTAAGTACGCTGTCAAACTGACGTGCTAAACTAGTGCAATATCAAATTTAATTTAGTTTTTTCTACACGCGCTTTCAATATCGTGTGGCGTTTGGCGAAAAATTCCATGCCACTGAAAGTATTCGGCATTGTGTGTTAATATCGCTGGAGGGTAGATCCACCCCACCGCACATGCCACTACATGTACGCATCTAGCGTCATTTTATTCCAGACAGATCGGGAGATGTCTGGGAGCTGTCAACACAATGTTTTATCGTTTTTACGATTAACGTGAGACTTGGTGCTTGAAGGCATCGAAATAAGATGGCAAGAAACGTAACTCAAGAAAATAATTACCCCACCAGAACTCTGTGCAAGGGGGCGGGGCTATAAAATCTGAGCATAATAATCTCTAGTTGACACTTGATACGTGTAATTTTTTGCGCGGTGCAGAATGTCGTATCTCGATCTAAAAATTTAATATTTAGACATTAACTTTTATGAAATAAAGTTGATTTTGAACGTTCATAAAATTTTGTTGCGTGTATGAGTGTTACGTGTCATTTTTCCTTTGCATGTGTAAATAAGTGGAGCCGTATTTTTTGGCAGATTCATATGAGAGTTATCGTTCTAGTTATCTTATTTCGATGCTTGAAGGTAGTAAATATTTTACTTTACGTTCTTTTTCAAGGTATGCATTCTAGATCTAGTATCTATATGTAGGTGGTAGTTCCCTAATATGCTAGAGGTCTTTTGGGAGGTACCACCGCTTTATCTATTTGTACCGTCAAGCAACAATGTGAACGCACTGTTGTGTTTCGGTTTAAAGAAATTTGAAGCCAGTGAAATTACTGGGCATTATGAAACAATAAATAAATAAATAAACATCTTATGTCTCGGGGTGACGAGCGCAGTCCAGTGCAATGCAATGCTTTGTAATTCAAAGTTTCATGTGGTATTGGTTCTGATGATTGCGATGTCTCGGTTTTAAAAAGCGCCGGTATATAAGTATTTACTGTAAGGTGTATGTAATGATCCTAAAATATGATCACACCTTTCTATAACACATTGTATATACAAACAAATTAAGATGTTTTGTTGAGATGGTTAATAAAACACAAAATTTTTAAACGAATTTCTTAAACAGCCGTGTTCAGAGTTGGCAGCTCTTAGACTACAAAGAATGTAATCATTTCGGAAAGAATGAGCCTCCTATCAGATTCACGAAAATAGTCCCCACTTCGTTCAAAGTTCAACTAAGTTCAAAAACTAGTTTTAGGTCTTTATAAAAAACGTCGGTGCAGACCGCAGACATAGACACGTCTACCAAGGGCTGGGTTCTATACCAACAGTTTCAATTTTTAGACAACCTTACTCACCCTAAACCCTTTTTTAAGGTTGCGTAGCCAAAGGGTGCCAATGAAACCGAATTACCTACTAAGTTTATAATTACCCCTTTCCTTTAAGGTCGCCAACGCGCCCATGATTCTTTTGGTATTGTGGGCGTACATGGGCGGTGGAGATCACTTACCATCAGATGACACCCTTGCTCGTTTGCCGGCCTATGATATTAAAAAAAACTGTATGTCTGTCTGTCTGTTTGTTGGTACTGGTTAGGTGTTTTACTTGGTGATAGGTCCGCATACGAGGGAGCCCGTCATAATCTTCTGTTCTGGTAAATGTCGGGATCAGCCAGTGTATATCCGGTCACAAGATGGTAGATCCCCCGTATGCGAGAAGCCGTCTGGTTTGGTACCACCGCTTTGTCTATTTCTGCCGCCAAGCAGCAGTGTGTAAGCACTGTTGTGTGCCGGTTTCAAGGACGTTGACTCCAGTGAAATTACTGGGCATCTTATATCTCGGGGTGATGAGCGCAGTCCAATGCCATGTAGTGCTTTGTAATTATGGTGTTGCTTCTGTTTATTTAAGGGCAGACGCTGGCGCTTACCACCAGACGAGCGACCTGCTCGTTTATATACTCAAGCTAATAAAAGACAGGTTAAGAACAGACATCGGTAGGCAGCGACTTAGCTGTGCTCGGGCATTGCTGTCTATCTAGGGCAATAAAGAAAAAAAGAATATACGTAGCTGAATGAGGGGCGCTGTTATTGGAGCAACATACTTATTTTGTTATTTGAATAAAGTCTACACGTTTATTTTAAGCAATAAATATATTTTTCCTATCATATAATGAAAAGAGTTAGGAATATAATTGGACAAATGCGAAGACAATTTTTGGAAGGACCCGATAGGACCAAGAAGAAGATCGACATTACATGTTATGGATTCGCGGAACCCTGCTAACCTCTACGGAACTCACTTTGGGAGACGCTGTTTTAGACTATCTTTGTTTTGGATCTAAAAACGGTTATCCAATATTGAGCACTATTGACAGTGTAAAGTATCAAAGGCAAGCTCAGTAGCGTCAATGCAATTCAATTTTGTTCGAAAGACTTCTTCAATAGTAATATTGATTGAATGTAATGGAATGTCTCTCTAAAGTGAGATTCTTTATAAAAAATTATAATATACTCCTAAATAATAACGCATAGTAGTCCATAGTATTTCTTTTACTATTGGAATTCAGTAAAATTAGTAAATTTTTTTTCTTTTTATTTGCATTATAATAACAATCTAGCCCTATATTATACAATGAGCATTATTTGAGAGAATTAATTGTTTATACGTTAGTCCACCACGCTGGCCTAATGCGGATTGGCAGACTCACATACCTTCGAAACTCTTATGAAGAACTTCTCAGGTATGCAGATTTCCTCACGATATTTCCTTTACCGTTAAAGCAAGTGATAATTAACAATGAATACACACAAAACTTAGATAAGTCAGAGGTGTGTGCTATTGGGACGGCTTTCGAACCTGTGACTTTCGTCTCGACAGTCCGTACCACTCCCCACTGAACTATCGCTGCTTACAAAAACTTCATTCAAGGTTCTGAGTAGTTTTGCCTATGATTATAGACAGGCATTCTACTCGTCTTCTCATCATAAAAAAAAAACGCAATGAAACTAACACCCGGTTTCTGAAAGACTGATCAAATCAACATTCAACTACTTTGATTTTGACACCGCTGTCAAATCAATTCGAGTTTCTAAAACGTTAATTAGTGGAAAATTTTATAATATTTAATGTCTAGTATCGTTTGACATACGATTTTTCATATTAATCTGAAAGTCATCTTAGCTAACATGTGTGTTAAATCAAAGGTGTTGATCACGTTTGCAGCAACTCAATTTTGACTTGATATGGGAATTGAAAGTTGATTAGTTAATTTAACATTGATCAGCGTTTCAGACACCGGGCGTAAGTCTCGTAGGTAATGTAGGGAAACCTGTAGTTGCCATTACGCAAAAGAATACCAGTCGAAGTAGGGAAGAACCTTATTAAATTACTAGCTGTTGCCCGCGGCTCCGCCCGCGTAAATGCCTATTTCCAGGATTAAAGTAGCCTAGTGGGCGCATCAAGCGAGTCCCGGTGAGAAACGCGCTTGACAAAAATACTAATGTCGCTATTAAAAAATAGGGGTTGATCGTAGAGGGTTGAAAATTAAGGGTTGGGTGTATTTTTTAATGCTGTATCATAAAAAAATTAAAACAAAATTTTTTGTCTAAAAAATCAAAAAATAAATTTAGGGGTGGACCACCCTTTACATTTAGGGGGATGAAAAAAATAGATGTTGGCCGATTCTCAGACCTATGTGAGTATAGGAACGAACATTGTGACACAAGAATTTTATATATTAGATGTTCTGAAACTATACTGATGTTTGCTGAACGGATCAAATGCAATATATCATTGCAACTATGTCCACACTATCCAAGACAAAGATTATGCAAGTTGGCAAATAGTTGACTAGCGTGCACTTAGCCCACGAATAACTAAGTCTGGACTAATTGAAAACTGTCCAAGTTCGGTCTTGTGTAGGAACTGCTACACTTAAGATCACTTAGAACGTCCACATACTTGCCGGTAGCAACTAGTAATCCCAAACCTCTAGTTTGAATATTGGATGTAAATGAATTTTTTATAGTGATCTTTATTGGCCTCAATCAACGAGCCGGTCGCTCGCTGCCTATAATAGAAGTAACACCACACAGAACCTTGAATTACAAAACACTGCATGGCTTAGTCACCCGGAGTCACCCCGGGACATAGGATGTTAAATCTCATTATGCCCAGTAATTTCACTGGTTTCAATGTTCTTTAAACCAAAACACAACAATGCTTACACACTGCTCTGTGGCAGAAATAGACAAAACGGTGGTAACACAGACGCTCTCTCGCTTACGAGGGGTCTACCATTTAATAATATAAGTGTTGTATAGAAATAGTTTTAATTTTTTTCCGTGGCGCAGCGGGCGAGTAGTCGGCTGCGAAGCGAGAGGCCGTGGGTTCGATTCCCACACCGAGACAAATGTTTGTGTGAACCACAAATATTGGTCTCGGGTCTGGGTGTTGTGGGACCGCAAGTCCCTCGTAGTTCCTGATACCCACGACACAGGTTTACCTAGTGTGGGGTCAGGACTATGTGTGTGACTGTTGGGTGTATTATTATTATTATTAATTTCTTAAATTATAATAGCCCTGCGGGGAGAGGTAGGTATGGACTGTCGAGACGAAAGGAATAGGTTCGAAACCAGCCCCAAGAGCATGAAGCTCTGACTTTTCTAAGTTAATTATAGCTTGCCTTAACGGTGACGGAAATATCGTGAGGAAATCTACATACCTGAGAAGTTCTTTATAAGAATTACGAAAGTATGTGAGTCGGTGATATCTATTAAACATTGACCAATAATCTTTAACTTTAATACTTTAATCTTTTGTTAATTGCACTATTCAATAAGCAGAGGGACGAGCACGAACAACTTACGAATAAGTATTCGAATCGAGAACGCTAGCATTTGTATGAAGGGAAATCATTTTTTGACATTTCGATGCGAATACGTTCTCGCAAAATATTCGTGCTTGCTCCTCTGATTTATTTAGATCATTACCTTTTTTGCCTAGGGGTCCGCCTTTCCATCATGATACGACAGTGAATTTGGTATGACCCGCCGTCTGACCGCCTACAACCCGCTACGAGAACCATGTTTCGTCATTGTCTCGTCGAACAAAATTAGTCAATAATTACCTCGTTGAACTTAACAAGAACATTACAGAAGTTATTAAGTATAATGGTTCATTAAACATTAATAGACAATTATTTCATGCGTTGAAAGTTATTTAAGGATCTCGCAATATTGAAGTACCGCTGCTGCACAGTAATACTGCGGTTGGTGTAAATTAAACTAACATAGACAAGTTTATACAGATGGTTCATATTTTATAGCATAGGCCAGCTAACAGCCTTGACGTGGCGCAGCGGGAGAGTAGTCGGCTGCGAAGCGAGCGGCCGTGAGTTCGATTCCCGCACTGATACAAATGTTTGTGTCATCCACAAAAATTTGTTTCGGGTCTGGGTGTTGTGGGACCGTAAGTCCCTCGTAGTTCCTGATACCCACGATACTGGTTTACCTAGTGTGGGGTCAGGATTATGTGTGTTGGTTGTATTTATTTAACTAGCAAATCGGTCGCCTGATGGTAAGTGATCTCCACCATTTATGTACGCCCACAATACCACAAGAATCATAACAGCATTGCCGACGTTAAAGGAAAGGGGTTTTTTGGGCGTGCGGCTATTTCACTCACCGTACGAAACGCAGCACCAAGCCGCTACTTTACGTCAGTTTTCTACGAGACAGTGTTAACGACCCGGTCGAGCCTGCCCATTCATGCTATAGATAACTAACTGTCTACAGCATGGTTCTACCAGTTAATGAGTTTAAATCGTAGCACTCTATACTTGCTTATGGAAAATGTAGGAACGGTATTTGGTGAAGTTTCCTAGAATGGGTACTTCGCCGTTTCGCATCACGAGCGGTTCACCCATTACATTGAACCTGATGTTAAATACAGTACAATCTAAATATAATGTCGACTGTCAAATAACATGCGTCCCTTAAACCCACTGGCTGATCCCGGAACACGACTCGCTGATGGTCGCAATTCAGAGAAGTACAATTTTTTTTATTGCGCAGGCTGGCAAACGAACAAGTAGATCACCGGATGGTAAGTGATCTCCACTGCACATGTACGCCCATAATACCAAAAGAATTATGGCTGCGTTGCCAACCTTAAACGACAGGGGTAATTAAGGGATTAGGAAGGGGAGGGGATTTAGGCCCCCAGATATCTCACACAGCGTACGAAACGCAGCAGTAAACTGCTACTTTACGTCGGTAGTTCTCTTTGATCGTAAATACTCGTCGTTCTGTACATTTCTATAAAACAACGTTGTTTATTTTGTTGAGAGATCTGTAACAATGAATGTTGTGGCATAAGCTTACATGAGTGCGTCAAATTAGATGTAATTGAGGAGCGCATCTGAAGGACACCTCACGTTTTCATGTAGGGGTGTAAAATCTGCTACGTGCAAAGGGGTGTGCCGTTTCTATATTAAAATACATGCACGTAGTCTGGTAGGACACTTTAATATTCATCATATACATACATACGCACGCCTGTAATTTATTTATTTATTTATTTAGGTTTTCCAGCAGACTTAACACTAATAATACAATAAAACTTACTAAATATCTTAAGTTATAATGCAAGTCCAATTTAGGAAAACTCATCATGCACTTAGTATATGATACATATAAATGTAATCCCCGAAGAGGTAGGCCGAGGTGTAACCAGTACACCCACATTTCGCCGAGCGTATCTCCGTCCCATGATGTGATAGAGGGCAAGTCTATCGCCATTCCGGACACAAATTCCAGACTCCGGGCTGATACTCAGCATTTCGTAATAGAAAAACCCAATACCACTTTACCCGACCCGGGGATCGCACCCGAGGCCTCAGCGTTAGCTTAATCTTAACGCGTACGCATTACAACTGCGCCACCGAGGCAGTCAAAATATAGTGTAGTTAATTATATCTCAGACTAAAAGAAAACACAGAGTAATCATCAATTGGGTGCTTGAGAAATTACCTTCTGAACCAGTATTGAAACCAAATAACTTTTATCATACCATTTTTATTATAAAATCACTTTATACAATCGAGGTACAAAAATCTATGTGGTACAAAACGATCACTAAATAAACAGATATTTTAAACACATTAACGCGTTAAATCAAGGTGTCTATACTGTAAAACGAAACTACAAAGATCGGAGAAATATTAGATTTATAAGACTTTACTACACCCAGTATAAAATATGTTTACAACTAAACACATTTCTATATCGAGCATATGTTTCTTAAATTATAGCTTATTTCATTCAGTAACCAACCTACATACTATACTGTTTACCTTTGTAATTCGTATGACCAAGTACCTAATTAGTTTACATGAATAATAGTTAATTAGTAACGGTTTTATTTAAAACCTCAAATGTTATTGAGGTTTGAAATAAAACCGTACGTGCGTGCGTGTATGAAAAGTGATTGAAATATTACTTAATGATTTTTCAGAATTTTTATGCATGAAATATTATATAATTGCGATGTATATTCGATGCTACACTAACTTATATTTTCGTAAATCGTTGCTTCGTTTCGTTTTGCGGCATAGGCACCCTGAAGCTACCTATGCCATAGTCATATAAACCAACAAGACGCCACACTACTGGCTGGCACCACTCAATAAGGACACTCTGTCTAAAGACGCGACACGTAATATATATCTATTGGATGATTTACTCTGTCAACGCTTGTTTTTGACCACTTACGTTGGCTTTTCACTCGCTTCTACGCCTCGGCAGCTTATTGCGTTTGTGTTTTCGATTGTAGTATATGTGGCGTTTTTAGGATTAACGCTCTGTGACCTATGCACACTTTTGAATAAATCATACGAATTTAGTTTGTTTCCAAATTAGTGAATTAGCAAAGCATAAATAACGGTTAAATGGGATTCGAACTCGCGTAATGTTCCGCATCGTGATATATTTGTTAATATCTTTTATCTATCGGCAATTAGACATTAATTTACAGAACATTGATTTCCAATTTGAATTAAGTACCACTGTTTTATTTATTTTCGCCGTCAAGCAGTGTGATAACGTGATAATTTTGGATTTTTCTGTCACATTTTATTTGACAAGTAACGTTTACTAACATGGCAACAACTAATAGTCACCACTAACACAAAGCCTAAAATTACTAATCCGAAGAGAATCAACCCTTTGAAGTTGGGGTCGGAATGTCAGATAGATCAATGTTGGGGCAAATATTTGTCAAATTGTTGAATGAGAACTGATAGAATAATCGGTCACATTTAATTATAATTCCCATACAGTATTTAATTTTGATAATTATTAATTCAGTATCAAGTATGCATAGCTCAACAGTACTTTTTTATTTATTCAGTCAGTTGTATGCTCGAATACTAAACTAATTAAACATTTAAGATCGTGTTAAACAATTGAGACTCTCTTATGTCAAAATTGTATGGCGCTTTACAAAATAAGTAGCTGTTGATAGTCGGCCAGTTAAGTAGTGTTTCAGTATGTAGCGCTAATTTATACAGATAAATATTTTTTGTAACGTAACAAATATTACAATAATATCTACAAAACCTTGTACTTAAGCACAATAAACATACAACAGCACCATCTGCAATTACAACTAATTGATGTCGTACACTTCAACATAGATGTTGTTATAACAAGAATCAAATGCTAAGTGTTCCAAAAGAAAATTTCAATATACAAAAATCCTCCCTTTTCGTATTTTCGTGATTTTTTCAACAAGAGCCACGCTGTAGACAGTTTAACAACTAATGATAGAGTCATGGTGTAGACAGTTTTATCTATAGCATGAATGGGTCTGCTCGACCGGGTTATTGTCACTGTCTTGCAGAAAACCGACGTAAAGTAACAGTTTCCTTATTGTGTTTCGTACGGTGAGTGAAATACCCGGAGGCCCAAATCTCCTTCCCTTCCTAATTCCTTAATCATCCCTTTCTTTTAATATCCATGACGTGTCCATTATTCTTTAGCTATTATGGATATTTAGCAATAACCAGCAAATGGGTCACAATAAGGTGACCCATTTGCTGGTTTCCCGGAATCGGCTATTAAAAAAATATCTCTATTTAAAAAATTCTAAAATCGCATGAAGTGATCAACCCCTACTACAAATAGACTACTACTACAATTATACTATTTTCTTATTATTTATCGTATTCGGATCGGATTCAGTATGTAAATAGTCAATATTTTCTTATTCATATTTCAATAAAATGCTGATAAGATGGAACAACATACCCTACAAATACACAAGAAAGTCTCTTTTGGGACACCATTTTTTTTGCAGTTACAACGTACACAAATATATTTTGGTATAAAAATAAACTAAAACATTGAAATAAAACTAGTTTATACGGATTTTGTCGCGGTTTAATTTTATTTTAGTTCCGACGTTTCGAAAGCTTATCAACCTTCGTGGTCACGGGAGAGGGTGACTGAGGGTGTGCCGCGTAGGTCGGCTTGAAAAGTTAATGTTACATTGCCTACCTTCATTTTAAAATTATACATTTTTTTTTAATGTTTTAAACTTGACACTAGTCTGATCTACGCAATAAAATCCGCTAATTGAACCGCGATAAAATCCGTATAAACTAGTTTTATTTTAATGTGGTAATATTCGCGTAAACATAAGAAATCACTAAACTAAAACATATTTACAATTATACAACAAAAATCAACGAATAAACATTCACCGCACCATAAACCTAGAAACACTTTTGTAAATACTTGAGTATTATTAAGTACTACAAAATATACAAACATTTTTACAATATTTACAACTGTATAAATAAATGTTCGAAACGAACCATTTGCTTTATGTAGTGAATGTCCAATTTATCATAACGAAAAAATATTTTTTTCTTTATCAGTCAACCAATGGACGAATAAATTGACCGAGTTGTTAATAAGTGCTAAATAACTTGGCGGAGCTGAATTTGATTACTTGTCCTGTCCTCTAAGTCAAACTTTAAACTGTGAAAATAATAGCCCCGATATTTCTGGTGACTCACTCCAGCCTGGTACAGTAACCAGTGGTAAACAATGCACATCGAACTAAAGAGGAAGACAATCGCCTAGTTTCGGATTTGTAGAGCGTCGTACCTGTCACACTTGTGACAGTTGGTTTATTTTTGCTCCGTGCGACAGAGACAACGAAACTGAAACTAGATTATCTCCCTCTTTAGCTCGATGTGCATTATTTACCGCCGGTTACTGTAAATTTATTTTGCACGTATTATAAACCGAAACACCAACAACTAGTTCCGCTAATATAATAGTAATATAGCCCTTAAAGTATAGTGTTATTTAATAATGCTATGAATCTATTTTAGATAGACTAGTGTTTTTGGAAGATTCACCGGAATCTGTTCTTCTGCTATCACTATCTCTTTTAGGTCCAGCTGGAATGAAAAACGGATTTAAAATAAATAAACTACGAGGGTAACTAGTGGTTAATAATAATCTGTATAATGCTGTAAATAAATACATCCAAAAGTCACATCCATAGTCCTGACGCCACATTAGGAACTATGAGATGGCGCAACACCCAGACTACAAATATTTGTGAATAATACAAATATCTGCCTCGGCGCGGGAATCGAACCCATATTCTCTCATTTCACAACCAAACAAGCATTAACTCGATGGGAAGATATACAGGTGGTACTGAAGACCTAAGTAATAAATTATGCTGTAGACACTTGTCTACAGTATAATGGGCCGTCTCGACCAAATTATTACCACCGTCTCACGAATCGAATTAAAGTGGCCGCTCGCTGTTACGTTTCCTATGGTAACTATCCCGCCCACACACCCACTACCATAGCTCCTATGCACCAGGATCAACAGTGGCACGCATTTTTGTTGACACCAAGCAGTGAAACTCGTTGAGTCTCTGGGAATGCTAAATTGTCTGTCCCACAATAAAAATAACTAACTAGTTTGTTAGGGGAGGAGTTGGAAATATTAATTGTCCACTTCCCCCCATAGCAAAGCGGTAGAGAAAATAATGAACTAAGGAGACATTAACCTCAGGAGATTCTTACGGTGAGTGAGATTACCTGGGTCCAAATTCTTCTTTCTTCTTCTTTCTTGATTCTTCTGGTATTGTGAAGTTTATGGGCGGTGGTCACTTACCTGATGGTTATTCTCAACTTATGGTGAACCTTGCCTTTTTGCAACCCTATGCTATAGAAAAAGAAAACTTACCGAACATTTTCAGCAGTATTTTCTCTATTCCATGTAGAGGCGACTCAAATGTGATACACAGCATAATGGCAAGTACAAACGTCAATATTACATGGGAGATTGCTGACGCCATCTGAAATCAGGGTTATGTAAATTTTAACCAACTTCAAAAACAGAGGAGGTTCTCAATTCGGCGGGTCGATTTTGTTGGAAAAAATATCACTCTATAGAGTAGTTGCGATGTGGGACCCCATATAAATTTGGTTGAGCTCTGATGACGGAGTACGGAGTAAACGAATAAAACTTCTCAACGGACAACAGTACACTCATCGCGATTGTGTTATTGTATTGGAATTTACATGCTATTGCTGTAACTACAATTAGAAAACTTAGAAAGCGACTTCCGAGTAAGTCAAAAATCACAAATTATATCTATTGTATTCTCTTTGTTTCGATACAGTTAACAATTTCTATTATTAAATCGAAACTATGAGATTTACTTGTTTTTAATTCCTACATAAACGTTACTATCCTCCCTATAAGTTTTTTAATTTTATTTATTTGATTGAGTGACGAAGAGAGCAGGTCGCCCACCTGATGAGAAACGCCTGCCCATAACCAGACGCAACACCACACAGGCCTTTGAATTACAAAGCACTGCATGGCATTCGACTGCGTTCGTCACCGCGAGATATAAGATATTTAGTCTCTCTTATGTTTACGCGAATATTACTCATTGAAATAAAATTAGTTTATACGGATTCTATCGCGGTTTAATTTTATTTTAGTCCCGACGTTTCGAAAACTTTTCAGCGTTAAAACCGCGATAAGATCCGTATAAACTAGTTTTATTTCAATGTTTAGTCTCATAATGCCCAATCATTTTACTAGCTTCAATGTCCTTCAAACCGAAACACAACAATGCTCACACACTGCTATTTGCCAGCAGAAATAGAGAAAGCGGCAGTACCAACGCAGACGGCCTCTCACATACGAGGGACCTACCACCTTGTAAAAGTACTGTTATTGACACCATATTAGAGTGTGTTTATGTATTTATGTCTTACTGGGGTCACATTACCTCTCCTTGCCTCGTAGTTGCAAGTAAAATCCATGACTATATTTTACAAGTAAAAATAAACTTTGTCAAAGGCCCTAATTACAGAGGGCTTCCTATTCCACTCATTACAAGATATAGAAAGTTTACGTTAA
Organism: Mimas tiliae; assembly: GCA_905332985.1. Taxonomy (NCBI): domain Eukaryota; kingdom Metazoa; phylum Arthropoda; class Insecta; order Lepidoptera; family Sphingidae; genus Mimas; species Mimas tiliae. The sequence goes on from HG995244.1 coordinate 15,152,090, forward strand.
GGAAACGGATGCCTCTTATTAGAAAGCAGCGTCTTCCTGTTGGCGCTAAAAAATCAAATAATGAATACAAAGCAAATTTTGTGTAGGATAGAGTTACCACGAAAGTATTGATTCTGACCAATGCTGAATGAAGTAGAAAACATACATACATACGCACTCACGCCTGTACTCCCCGAAGGGGTGGGCAGAGGTGTAACCAGTACACCCACATGTGTGTCTCATGACGTGATAGTGGGCGAGCCTATCGCCATACCAGGCACAATTCCAGACTCCAGACTGATACTAAGCATTACAAGAAAACCCAATATCCCTTTACCTGACCCGAGGATCGAACCCGAGACCTCAGCATAACAGTCATACCGCGTACGTATTACAGCTGCGCTGCCAAGGCAGTCAGGGAGTAGAAAAAAACTTTGCAAATATACCACAGATTCAAACCATAAAGTTAAGGAAGTAACAAAATCAACAAAGGTCCTTTTATTTTTTAAAGTTACCTAGTAGGCTACTATCTTCTTTTCGAGTTTTAGTTGTCAAACATCAGAGGCGAGCGCCACTGACTTAGCATGTTTGTACGGTGCACTGCGTAAATTTATACGGGACCTTAAAGAGGAATTTATTCGAAGGTTACTTCCATAACCACGGTGTTACTGGACCTTCAATATGGCAACAGTACTGACGCTCTCATCTGGCGCTAGTCGCTTCAGACCATGGGAAGTCTTCAGTAAATACTATATTTAAAAAGATGTCAATTTCTGAACAACTAGGAATGATAGCTAAGTACCACCTACCACCACTCCAACTTATACTATAACATGCTTGTAAATCCAATATCATTCAAGTACACTTACCACAGTGAAGAAAGTGATATGCATCGGATGTCTTAGCTGCCCAACGTAGTATAACTCCACTATACCATTCACCAGATACGCGCAGAAGGTCAATCTTGACAATGGAGCAAGGAATTTCCACGACAGAAATTTTCCAAGGATACCTGAAAATCAATTGAATCCAATTTGTTATTATTTTCATCTCATCTTTTTTTCATTATACATACATACGCACTCACGCCTGTAATCCCCGAAGGGGTAGTCACAGGTGTAACCAGTACACCCACATTTCGCCAAACGTATCTCCGACCCATAATTTGATAGGGGGCGAGCCTATCGCCATACCGGGCACAAATTCCAGACTCCGGGCTGATACTGAGCATTTCGAAAATAGAAAATACCAACATCACTTTTACCCCGACCCGGGGATCGAACCCGAGACCTCAGCGTCAGCCTCAGTCGTAACGCGTACGCATTACAACTGCCACACCGAGGCAGTCATTTTTTCATTATGTAATTAGAATATGCGTGTTTGAACACTATACACAGTTCGTGCAAATTGACTACCATTATTAAATTAAATGAAGTTTGCCTTTCTCATATCCTTTTCCATATAAATTCGTCTAGATTTTTCATCATCAAAATATAATCGAATCCCTTTCCAAGAATATGAGAAGTTCGCAGTCTTCCAGGTCTTCACAGACACGTGTACATAAATAAATTAATACTTACACAGCCCCTTACATCTATAAATAGCAATTTTAACTTACCACCATTTCCAGTGGCACATGCGATGATCAACCATCCATTTGCAATGCCCCAGGCGACTTTATGCAAAGATATGTATGCGGCTGCTTCAAGACTACTATAGTGGTACCAGTCTTGGTAGAATATGCTGACGGAGAAAGACGTCACAGTACCGAGGATGATGCTGATCATCCATCCGAAGGACTTCAGCATGGCAGACAGCTGGTAGCTGAAGGTAAAATAAATAGTCAAACCTAGGTAGTTGAAGACAGTGACGAAATTATTTCCCACTAGCTTTTGCTCGCGGCTCCGCCCGCGTGAATAGACTTTTCCGAAATAAAACGTAGCTTATAACCGTCTCCAGGGTCCCATCTATCTCTACATCAAGGCTAGTACTTAATAATTCAAAGTACCGAATGGTGTAGTGTAGGGTTTATTATTATTATAAACTACTTATAATAATTTATTCTGTTTTAAATCATAAAACATATTATCAAATTGTTATTCTTTCTCTCCCAATAATTAGTTTAATAAAATTCACAATCATTTAAAATCATGGGTAAGAGCAAGAAGAAGAAACCTTAGAAAGAGACACAAAATGCTTACTTCTCAGATTGGATCCGATGTAATATGTATCCAGTTAGTAATCCAATGAAATAAGTAATCATCTTCATATGTGTTTTGATGTACGCTTCTTTGAAATAGAAATTTGTTACAATGTCTGTGAATTCTCTGTAACAAGAATGCTATATGATATCAATTCATATTTTTTTATAAATAAAAATGACTAAATCAAATCAAAGGTATATTTAAGAGAGATTGATTTCCATTTAAAGACATCGTTATCGGCTATAATATACCTACCAGTTCAAATAGTAATAATAATTACAAAAGCAATAAAGGACTTTTTTAAAGAGTGATTAAAACTGATTAAACGGGTATGGACAGATGGACAGGCGGACAGATGTACAGACGGAGAGCACGAAATTAAGGATTCCAATTTTGGCTACGGAAACCGAATAAAGTATTCATAAAATGTTTTTCAACATTCTAAATCAACTTATAGACAAATTGTATAATTAAATAAAATTAAATGGCATATAGAACACAATATTGTGCTACGCAATATTCATTATTAGTTCGAATAATGTTACTACTAACCAATTAACTCCATATCAAACACTTTAATCAAATATCATAAATGGTTTTCGATTAGTAGATCACTTATGACTTATTTAAATGGTGTTCAAATCTAAATATATGATCGAAACAGATTATACAAAACATTTTAGTAATTCTAATATGGAACCTACATCCTCTTTATTGAATAACGGACTATGTCGTGGAAGTCATGAATATCAGATATTTTAATTCAATCTTTGCTTCTAATACTTTCATTACTACATTACTAACTTACTTCGCATAAAACAGCAACGTTGGGTCCAAATTATCTTTATACGTGATAACTGCGGGCACCACTAAAGACACCATGGTCCCGAAGGCCATCAGTATGAAGCCAAACTTCCTCCACCTCCAAAGGCTGTAGATAAATATGGGGGCGACGAAGAACAACTGCGTGTCGACTGACAAATACCAAGACTGGAACATGCACTGAAACAAACAAGGTTCAAATTAATAAAAATACATGATTAGCTTGAACTCCTCATTGGTCTAGTGGCAGCGATTCCCAGAACATAATCAAATCTTTTGTTGAGTTTTTCATATTCGAAATCACATATTTGCCTGGAGTTGGAATCGATAAAAAAAAGTTGGAAAAGGCTCGACCACGTGGACAGAAATAAGTTCAGCGACTCATGTGTGTAGTAAATCATGTTAAGATATTCGCTGGAACATTTTGCTTGCTGATTCACTAGCAGATTCACAATAATATATCTGAACACTATCTTTCAGCTTCTCATAATATTTTGTAACCCAAAGACGTTTTTTAGATCTCATAGAAAGGATATCAACTAAATGTAATAGCATTACGATCAAAATAAAATTTGTTCGGTGGCTGGAATCCAAAACATGGATTTCATCATCGAAATAAGATGACAAGAAACGTAACTCAAGCAAAAAAATTACCGCACCAAAACTCTGTGCAAGGGGACGGGGCTATAAAAGTCTGTGCAGATCGTTCATTCATCAATTCATAAAAATTGTTTAATGATCTCTAGTTGACACTTAATACGTATATTTTTTGCGCGGTGCATCTGGTCGTATCTCGATTTCGAAATTTAATATTAACTTTTATGAAATAAAGTTGATTTTGAACGTTCATTATTTTTTGTTGCGTGTATGAGTGTTACGTGTGATTACCTTTGTATGTGTAAGTGGAGCCGTATTTTTGGCAGATTCATATGACAGTTAATGTTTTAGTTATCTTGTTTCGATGGATTTCATTCAACACTTATACTAACCATTTTGTCAGTGTTTACATAGTTGTTGATGTATAGAATGTTCGTCCACCAGGATGTCATACAACGCTCCTGTTCAAGTAACAATCGATCTTCCCATAGCGGGCCCTCTCCCATCTTCGGAAACCAAGTCATGTAGAACAGAATCACAACAAGGTAAGATGGAGTTACCCTGAAAAAAAACCTTTTGTTATACAATTGAATGACGAGATGAGAAGGTGGTAAGCACCACCATTAATTCAATAATCTTATTTCACTAGGTGGTAGGTCCCTCGTATGCGAGAGGCCGTCTGGGCAGATATCACCGCTTTGTCTACTTCGGCCGCCAAGCATTGAAGCCAGTGAAATTACTGGGCATTATGAGACTTAACACCTTATATATCACAGAGACGAGCGCAGTTCAGTACCATGCCAGATCGGGAAATTAGTTGAGGTACAATTTTACCCAAAATATAATTCATTAAAGTGAAGATATATTGCATCTAATAACAACCAAGGTTGTTACGTAATTTTTTTTATCCCACCAACCAAGGTTCACCTTTGAAGCCATTTTAAGTCCCGACATTCAAAATTCAAGTTTACCTACCTACCTTGTGATTTTTGAAATTCATGTTCTACTAAGAACGAACGCGTCCGCTCGTAATTATTTTTATACAAAAAATATTAAGTAAGAGTTTTTCAAGTGTTCATTATAATTTAAATTAATTCAATTCAACTTATCATCTCAATGGTTAGTGGTAGCGTACTTAGGGTGAGAAAGCGTGAGGTGCTAGGTTCAAATAGCAAGTCCGGCAATCAGAGTTAGTGATGGAAAACTAGATTTAAAACAGACATGTTTTGTCCGGGATTAAAAATTATACCCGATATGGTGATAGGCTCACCACTATCACATCATTGGACGTAAATAATCACAAAAGTGAACTTATGTATTATTATCTATTCAATCATTATTCAAAACAAATCTAAATGCATTCATTGATATGAAATAGCCTTAGACTAAAGCAATTGATAGAGAAAATCTATCGGAAACTGAGCAATTGCCAGACACAAACCGTAGTTGCGGTCAGCAAAAATTTAATAAAGCCAGTTGAATAGCTGTCGTCGTAGCTCATTACTGAAACTAAGTAAAATACTCTAAAAATAAAAAATCTACCGCGAAAAGCGAAACTGATTCAGTTAAACTTTTCAGTTTAGTCAGAATTCGGCTATGACTTCTTTCAAATGAGCACGATACTAGCGAGACACAATTACATCACGTTGCCGATTCTCGTGAGGATTCAACAATTTAGCCATAGATAAGTTTGGGACCGTAGTGGTTTGTATCAAGTAAGTAGTTGAATATTTAACTAGGTCTAATACCTAAACCATAAATGCAACATCAATAGCCGTTTCTATAAAATTACTTAATATTATGTGATTTGATTTTTATATACTAGGGGCGTTGCCCATGTTTTTCCACAAAACATAAAATAAAAAAAAACTTAAAGTCCCACGAATATGAGACATATCTTACTTTCTTCCCCACATTATTCTGCATCGATTGGTATCGGTCTCGACCCCATACCCCCAGCGGTTTCGGAGGAGGTAGTGTGACAAGCTTTTGGCAGTGGCTGCAGCGGCACCAGTTACTTTTTTTTAGAATAGAGAGATTACTAGCTGTTCCGCGCGGTTTTACCCGCAACTACAGCAGCGCCACCTACCGGGTCCAATTGTGAATCTAAACCATCCAGGGCGCCACCCAAACGCATACAAAAAAAACATTCAAATCGGTCCAGCCTTTTAGGAGGAGTTCAGTCACATATTTTTCGCAAGTCCCTTAGTGCCTAGGATCAAAACCACATACGATGCATCTCCAAGCTGAGTGTTTACTGGAGATCTGGGATGTTTCGTATAAATACAGCCCTTTCTTCGGCATCTGAACCTCTTGATGGCACACTTTCCGCGGGGCCTTTCTCTTCCATTTGGCCCAGTAAATAAGTTTATCCACACTATGCCTAAAAGTTGGCATAATGTATCCGAAGAAACTAGCCAGTTCCTAACATATGTTAGGGGATATACCTGATAGTCATTTTGTGATGCTGAGTTCTTTTATTACACACGCACTCACGCCTGTAATCCCCGAAGGGGTAAGCAGAGGTGTAACCTGTAGAAATTTCGCCGAGCGTATCTCCGTCCCTTATGTGATAGGGGGCGAGCCTATCGCCATACCGGGCACAAATTCCAGACTCCAAGCTGATACTGAGCATTTGGTAATAGAAAAACCCAATACCACTTTACCCGACCCGGGGATCGAACCCGAGACTTCAGCGTTGGCCTCAATCGTAGTTCTTTTATTCGTTTTTATCTTATAATGTTGATGACATGTTGGTTGCTTTATATTTTAGCTCTCATTTAATTTAATGAACTGATGTTTTATACCTACTTTTTAATCTATTCTAACATTGAATGTAAGACGACTATTTATCAACGAAATCATTCTAACCAATTCTTACCTTATGTATCGGAAGACCAAAATTGGTATAACGTTTAGCCTTCCCCGTCTTTTGTCCAGTTCTAAAAGTAGAAGTCGACTGAAGAGGAAAGCGCTGAGCAGAAGGAATGTATCCACTAACAAGGCATTGTTCAGCATAAAGCCATTAAGTGGGTCCTGAACTAACTGAAATAAAATAATCAAGATTAAAATGTAGGATTCTACGTAAGAATTATTACTGTATGTATCCTACCAATTTGCATTAGACCAGCGTCACTACATCTAACTCTCCTCTCATTAGTAAAGGAGGCTCGTTCCCAGCAGTGGAATAATACACATAAAGGGTTGATTATTATTAATAAAAAAGAAAGAGGATCAAATATTGAAATAAACTGTAACAAATGATTTATTACCCGATCCCAAGCTGCAGCATCCATTACAGGTCCACTGGCAATAAATAGACACGCATGCCCAGCCAAAATGAAGAACATGGCCAAAGCCTTAATACCGTTGACACACTCTAGCCCAAGATTCGTAGTTTGCTTAGTGGAGATGATTTTCTTCACATTATTAATAACGGAGAAGGAGATGATGAGATCTCGGATGGCAGATTCCTTCTTCTTTCCCATGTAAACGGTGACGATCTCGAACAAGGTGCTCAGGAGCAAAATTGCCATGAATACCAAGATCAGTGATCTGTAAACAAAAAACAATCAAGATGTGCAATCATAATGAGTACAGTCATATTTATTTTTTACAGATTTAACTAGCAGCTCCGCTTCCATGAAAGTGTTTTTAAAACCTAGGTTTTAAAATAGCTTGTACCAATCAGTGATTTAGTATATATATTGCTTTCTATTGGTGAAAGCATTTTTAGAATCGGATTTGTAATTCCAGAGAATATCCTCTACAAACAAACAAACGTATAAAATACAATGAAATAAATTACAATAATATAATCCAACAAAGGCAAAGTCTAGAACCGGCGGCTAGGGACACTAATAACTATTGTTATGATGTTTATAATTATATTTTATTACAAAATATGCATTTTTAATTAAAATAAATTATATCATATCCTGTAGTGTACTATGATTAACGGACGAGGCAATGGCGGCGTTTGGTTCTCGTTGCAGATTGTGGGAGTCAGACGACGGGTTACCCCATATATACCAAATACCGTCAAATCTATAGGTACGAGAAGGTGGATGCATCCAGATTCGGACAGAAAGAGAGATACTGGCGTCTATTATTTTTAATACAATAACCATAAATTCAAAACTCATAGCAATGGGATCATACAACTTAAAACCTCGTGCAGGAATTTTACATACAAATCCGATTAATGCAGAAAGCACTTTTCCCAAAATATATTCTTAAAACTTTCAAATGTATTTTTCTTTGTGAAAGTATTTCCAAAGCATATGTAAGCACGTTAAACCCACTGTAAGAGTAAAAATTCTATTATAAACTGTGAAATTAAAATGCATTATATACGTGAGTAAGCAATAATCCATTCGACTATTTTTAGCATGTTAAGCACCTTAATAATAATATAATTAACCACCTAATGTACACCTGTGTTTGTATACATTGTTTTATATTTCTAATAGCAAAAGTCTGCAAACAAGGAAGCGGGTCACCTGATGGTAAGTGATCTCCACAGCCTACGAATATCCACAATACAAGAAGAAACGTGGATAAATTGCCGACCTTAAAGGATAAGAATGGGTATTGGGAGGAGGATGTGAGATTTGAGCCTCCGTTAATCTCAATCTACGAAATTAACAGATGGCTGCTACTTCTCGTCGGTTTCTTGTGAGATAGTGGTAATAGCCCAATGGAACTCATTCATACTGTCGACAAAACTTACTACAGCATGGCTCTACCACTTAGAAATATCACAAGATAAAAAAGACAAAGACAAAGACAAAGTTTACTACTAATAAGGCCGTAACGTAGTCCACAAGACAATAACTCAGCTATAACATTTTTAGATAGTTGTCGTTTTAGATTTATCTTATATATAAAATTCTCGTGTCACAATGTTCGTTCCCATACTCCTCCGAAACGGCTGGACCGATTTGTATGAAATTTTGTGTGCATATCGGATAGGTCTGAGAATCGGCCAGCATCTATTTTTCATCCCCCTAAATGTTAAGGGTGGTGTACCCCTAAATTTTATTTTTTATTTTTTAGACAAAATTTTTTGTTTTTATTTTTTTTTGATACAGCATTAAAAAATACATACAACCCTAAATTCTCACTCTTCTAATTTTTTAATAGTCATTTTAGTATTTTTGTCCAGCGCGTTTCTCACCGGGGGCGCCCACTAGGCTACTTTAATCCTGGAAATAGGCTTTATCCGCGGAGCCGCCGGCAACAGCTAGTAAAATATAAAATGCATTTGATTTATTCACGTCATTTTCTGCTTTTTCAGAAGACACTGTCAAATCTAACATTCTACTATCCTACTAATATTATAGATGTGAAAGTTTGGATTTTAGTAAGTTTGTGAAATGTTTGTTAGTTAATCACGCCTCTACAGCTGAACGGTTTTGCATAACATTTTGGCACACAGGTAGACTATGACTTGATTAAGACATATGCTATTTTTTTTATCTCGCGTTCACGCTGGCTGAGCCGCGAGCAAAAGCTAGTAATATTATAAGTGAAATATTAATGAAAAAGAAATATCTATTGAATATAGAATCAATCATAATACGTCAAAAGTTAGCGAGCTTCGATGCGATTATGTTTGTTCCTATATGTATCCTTGTAGGTTATAAAGGGAGATATTTAAGATAATTGAGTTTTTATATTAGATACCTCGGTGGCGCAGTTGTAATGCGTAAGCGTTATGACTGAGGCTGACGCTAAGGTCTCGGGTTAGATCGCCGGGGCGGGTAAAAAGTAATTGGGTTTATTTATTACGAAATGCTTAGTATCAGCCCGGAGTCTGGAATTGTGGCCGGTATGTCGATAGGCTCGCCCCCTATCATCATGGGACGGAGATACGCTCGGCGTAATGCAAGAGTACTGGTTACACCAATATTTAGTCACTACAGGCGCGAGTGCGTTTGTATGTAAGTATATTATATGATACCTTCTACTTATCGAATGGTAAATGTCAAAGGTTTTCAAGCCTACCGGAAGCCTCCGACTTGGCTTAACGACTGCTGTCAGTTGATAACAGCCGGGAGCGAGTTTTACGTGCCCTCCGAAGCACGGAGACGCTCAGTTAAAACACCACTAAGCGGTCACCCATCCAAACCGACTTTTTTTTATAAGCTTATGTGACGAGCAGGTCGCTCGCCCCATGGTAAGCGCCTACCCATAAACATAAGCAACACCACACATACCTTTGAATTACAAAGTATTGCATGGCATTGGACTGCGCTCCTCACCCCGAGACATTAGACGTACTTTGACATAATGCCCAGTAATTTCACTAGCTTCAATGTCCTTCAAATACACACTGTTGCTTGAGAAATAGACAAAGCGGTGGTACCAACCCAGACGACCTCTCGCATACAAGGGACCTACCACCTTGGGTTGCTTCACACACTGATCGTACACCGATTAGTGAGTGAAACCTGCCTTGATTATTACACACTACAAATAGTCATTGAACTAACCCAAAAGCATTATTGATAGTAGGTAAGTGACCTCTTGTACAATTCTCGGGACAAAGGGCAAGTTTGGAATGTTGATATAATATTACCGATTTAATATGAAGTTATGAGAAGTTCTAAGGGCGGTTATTCAACCTAAACTATCAGTTAATTGAGAACTACCTTGTTTATCATAACAAAGAATTAAATTAAAGTTAACAAACAACTATCCACATATAACAGATTTAACAAAGGCATAGTTTTTATGAGTGGTAGAGCCACGCTGTAGACACTTTTGTATACAGTATGTATGGGCCGGCTCGTCCGCGTCATTACCACTGTCTCACAGAAAACCGGCGTAAAGTAGCAGCTTGCTGCTGCGTTTCGTACGGTGAGTGAGATATCCGGAGGAAATCAACCACCTCCCCTTCCCAATTCCATAATTATCCCTTTCCTTTAAGGTTGGCAACGCACCCATGATTCTTTTGGTATTGTGGGCGTACTTGGGCGGTGGAGATCACTTACCATCAGGTGACCCACTTGCTCGTGTGCCGACCTATTATTAGCTATGCCACAAAAAAATGATATGTGAGTCTTATTCTTCCACCTACCCTTACCCACTCGTAGTGGGGTTGGTGTTACATGCTTTAACACATGTTACAGGAAGATTTGGCTTACAGTTTTTTACGACCGTCCGCCCTACTGATGTCAACCCCTCTGGGGAGTAGTTTGATATGTGAGCAATAAATAATAATAATAAAAAACTTTAAAATAAAAGTTAATGTATATAAAAATAACAAATAATCAGTCACACACATATTCCTGACCCCACAATAGATTACCCTACATCGTGGGTATCAAGAACTACGAGGAACTTGCGGTCTCACAACACCCAAGACCTGAAACTGCTTGGCTGTTATCCGATCAACTCTCTCCGTGTAAATGCGGCTTAACTTCCATACAGCCAAGTTATTTTACGCATACATTACGTACTATACCACCAAATAACACAATCCTTAAAACATAAATAAATTTATAAACTCAATAACATTCTGGAACTCAAATATTAAATAAACATTAAAACTAAATGAGAAAAAGATCGTTTATCACAATCTACGAAGATTCACACTCGACGTAATTACATTTAAAATGTAGCGAATTTGCGTTTGTACGTCACAATACTCCAGACGATTATACCAACGAAATCCCTTGAAAAATGAAGATATATCATACAGTCCTCTAGCTGGCTCGTGATTTATGCAACGGTTTAAAGTAGAATAAAAAAAGTCTGACGCTTTTTTGTCTTATAAACCGTTGTTTATAATACAAAAAAAAGCCAAGTGCGTGTCGGAGCACGCACAGTGAAGGGTCCGTAGTGAAACTGAATAATCCCTATTAAACACTGATAGCTCCGTAGCGCAGTGGACGAGTAGCCGGCTGCGAAGCGAGACGCCGTATGAGTGGTAGAGCCACACTGTAGACACTTTTGTCTACAGCATGAATGGGCTGGCTCGTCCGGGTCGTTACCACTGTCTCGCTGAAAACCGGCGTAAAATAGCAGCTTGCTACTGCGTTTCATATGGTGAGTGAGATGTCCGGAGGCCCAAATCCCCCTCCCCTTCCCAATCCCTTAATTATCCCTTTCCTATAAGATCGGCAACGCGCCCATAATTCTTTTAGTATTGTGAGCGTACATGGGCGGTGGTGATCACTTACCATCAGGTGACCCACTTGCTCGTTTGTCGGCCTACGCAATTAAAAAAAATTTAAACTGGGCGTTGTGGAACAGCAAGCCTCTAGTAGTTCCTGATACCTACGATACAGGTTAACCTAGTCCTGACTATGTGTGTGACTGTTGAGTGTATTTCTTATTAGGTATACAACCTAGCTTATTGAAACCAATATTCGTTGGAAATACTTTTTAAGTTATACTACCTGTTTTTTTTTCAGAATTTTCCACCCCGTTGTATAAAGGTTAAATGAAGACACACTTTTTTACGACTTTGGACAAGCATATCTCACAAACTAATGACTCAAAAAATAAAAATATTGTTCAACTCTTTAATATCATTTTAAGAACCTATACAATGATGGATGTAAATTCGCACATGCCTATGTGCAGTGGCAAAAATCCAACCATGTAATGAAGGCCACCCTAAAAAATCCTAATTTCGCTACACCTTTATGTAGGTAGCAGTTCATAGAATTCATCTGCTATCCAAATTTCATCCACATAGTGGTAAGAGAGAGAGTAAAATGGCTGTGACATATGGACGACGGACTTACGTTTAAGGGTTCCGTTTCTGCTTTGGCTACGGAACCCTAAGACTTTTGAACTTAGAACGGTCTGTCATCTTTAAAAACTTCTTAATAACACGTAAATTATGACTTGGTTTTGTTTAGAATGTTTACACATTGCATCCGATTCGAATCCGAATTAAAAATATTCTCGACGTAGGAAAACATAATTTAGATGAAGTGTGTAACCCCCTCATACAAATAGTAGATCTTTATCATCCTTTATTACATAATAATAAACAAATTATTTTTCCATATCATAATCACCAAACGAGCAGTGGGTCACCTGATGGTAAGTGATCTCCACCGCCCATGTACGCCACCAATACTCCAAGAATCATGGGCGCGTTACCGACCTTTTTGGAAAAGGATTAAGGAATTGGGAAAGGGAAGGGGATTTGGGCCTCCAGATATCTCAATCACCGTACGAAACGCAGCAGCAAGCTGCTACTTTACGTCGGTTTTCTGTAAGACAGTGGTAACGACTCGGACGAGCCGGCCCATTCATGCTATAGACAAAACTGTCTACAGCGTGGCTCTACCACTCTGATACGAAAGAAAACTAACTGATAACAGCAAACACACCGCAATTCGGGTTTTGAAGTCAATTTTTGAAGTATTACCTAAATAATATAGCAAAGAGAATACGGAACAAGGAATAAGAGAAGAAAACTTACAAGAATCCAACATCCAGATTAGTAATAGACATAGGTCGTCGAGTATAGCAGTCTCTCTCAGTAACATCGACTCCAGTGTTCTTCCCCACCGTGTAGGACAGGACGCTGCTTACAAAACTCTGGACGGAATTAGCGTTACAGGCATTGGGGACGCATACGGCCCAACGCAGAGTCTCGCCACGGCCAGTCCGGACCTGAAAAAAAAATGATACATACATACATACGCAATCACGCCAGTAATCCCCGAAATGGGTAGGCAGAGGTGTAACCAATACACCCACATTTCACCGTGCGTATCTTCGCCCCGTGTGATAGGGGGCGAGCCTATCGCCATACCGGGCACAATTCCAGACTCAGGGCTGATACTGAGCATTTCGTAATAGAACAACCCAATACCACTTGTACCCGAACCGCGGGGATCGAACCCGAGACCTCAGCGTCAGCCTCAATCGTAACGCGTACGCATTACAACTGCGCCACCGAGGCAGTAAATTCTGAAAAAAATATTTTTTTTTATTTGTCAGAATGCTGGATCGAGCATGTCGCTCGGCTATGCTACTACTGGTAAGCGCCTTCCCTACTCAGAAACAGTAGCTTCATGACACCTGCACTGCGTTCGTCACGCTGAAATATTAAGTCACAAATTGCACAGTAATTTCATATTTGTCACGCTTGCCTATAAACAGAAGCAATGTCAATCAGAACTTCGAATTATGAAATACTGTATGGCACTCGACTGCGCTTGTCACCCCGAGGCAAAATATTAAATCGCATAATACCCAGTAATTTCACTAGCTTCGATGTCCTTAAAACCGGGACACAACATTACTTACATACTTCGGCTTGTTGCCAGGAATAGACAAAGCGGTAGGTAGTACCTATCCAGACGGTCTCTTGCATACCTACCACTCATCGAAATAAGATGACTAGAACGATAACGAGAGAGTTATCGAATTATCATACGTAACACTCATACACGCAACAAAAATTAATGAACATTCAAAATCAACTTTATTACATAAAAGTTAATGTCTAAATATGAAATTTCTAAATCGAGAAACGACGTTCTGCACCGAGCAAAAAATTAGACGTATCAAGTGTCAACTAGAGATTTGCACAGAGTATTGGTGGAGTAATTTTTTGCTTGAGTTACGATTCTTGTCATCTTATTTCGATACTACCACTAGTATCTTTTTATCTTTGTCTGAGATGGCTTTTTTATATGTCATGTTTAGTTCAGTGTCACTAAGCTCTATAAAATATAATAGTGTTAGGATTTAGCTAATAAAGATTACTAATGAATTTTATTGATAGTGTATCTTTGCTAATGCAGTTTACTTACAGGAACGGATGGCTTAATATGCAAGAAGCAGACAGGAATTTAGGATTCAAAACTAAACTGATAGCTCTCTATCCAGGAATTGATCCTACGTGACTAGATTGCAGCTCTTGAATTTCGTGTTACCAAGTCAGGCAGGGACTTTTACTGACCAGAAAATGCAATATCGTAGAAAAAATTAAATTGGTTTGAATTTATCAACCAATTTACTTATGATTACCACATATTATTATGCCCGCGGCTCCGCCCGCGTGAATAGACTTTTCCGAAATAAAACGTAGCCTATAACCGTCTTCAGGGTCCCATCTATCTATCTGATGAAGACATCAAAATCGGTTCAGTGATTTAGGCGTGAAAGCGTAAGAAACAAATAGATATTTTTTTTCATAAAAAGTATCCTATGTTACTTCTTATACCTCCAAGAATACGTTTACAAAGTTTCATGATGATCGGTTAAGTTTTCGCGTGAAAGCGTAACAAACAAACTTACATTCACATTTATAATATTAGTATGATTTTAATACCAATTTTAATATGATTTTTCTTAAAATTAATTTTGAGAGAAGTGGTAGTTCTAGTGGTTTCGCGAAGTATGCAAGAGGTCTTCTGGGTTAATACCACCGCTTTGTCTATTTCCCCCGCCAACAGCAGCGTGCTTACACGGTTGTGTTTCGGTTTGAAGGACATTGATGCCAGTGAAATTACTGAGCATTATGAGACAACATCTTGTGTCTCAGGTGACGAGCGCAGTCCAATGCCATGCGGTATTTGATTCAAAGTTTTGTGTGTTTCTACTGTTTATGCACTATCAGCCGCGCGACCTGCTTGTCTCGTCATTCAAGCTAATAAAAAAATACTGCAGGTTATTCTATAGCTGTCACGTCATATGTATTTACTAAAGTATAATGTATTCAGATCCATACAACACACTAGCGGATTGCATTGAAAACATAATTTCTCGTATACGAATGACGTGAGAGGCATCGAAATAAGATAACTAGAACTATAACTCTCATACGAATCTGCCAAAAAATACGGCTCCACTTACACATGCAAAGGTAAAATCACACGTAACACTCATACACGCAACAAAAATTAATGAACATTCAAAATCAACTTTATTTCATAAAAGTTAATGTCTAAATATTAAATTTCTAGATCGAGATACGACGTTCTGCATCGCGCAAAAAAATTTACGTATCAAGTGTCAACTAGAGATTATTATGCACAGACATTTATAGCTCCGCCCCCTTGCACAGAGTTTAGATGGGGTAATTTTTAAGGTGAAACTTTTATTAGATCGTCTCAAAATTTTTGCCTGTGTGTTGCATGTCAGTGCAGTAGGGATAAAGTGAAAAGCGCTCGCCAGAGCAGCCAAGGCCAATATGGTGGCGTCTATAGTTCGCACGCTATTTTGTTTGTTTGTTTTTGTTAGTGTTTAATGTAATATTAGTCCAAAAAAAATTAGTTAAATGTCTATAATGTGAAAAAAGTTTCACTTTTACCGTGGTTTCATAAAACCACACAATCTTTTTTTTGCTTGAGTTACGTTTCTTGTCATCTTATGTCGATAGTGGGAGGTATCGAAAAGTCCGGCAGTAGACATATTGGACTTTGCCTTGTTTTACGTCATCTTGTTTGACATAACATAATCATAGTAAACCCAGAGTTATAATTTTTCTTTGACGCATACTCTAACATTACTAATCCTAAGTTTGTTTAGTTAACTAAGAAATACATTCAAATCGCGTTTATCTTCAGGATGTAACACCTTGAGCATATAACCACAATATTAGTAAAGGAAATCAAGATTTGTTACTGTGTCTACGGTAGTTAAAACCATAATTTGTATTGGGAAAAACCAACCGCAGAAAGCGACAATTTGACGCACCAACCGACACTGGCGCGTACTGACATGGAATTTTTAATACAAGTACATAAATTCACGTAGTTCGGCCAAGTTCAGAAAGCCCAGCATAGACACCATGCCGTTAAACTAATGACTCATGAATCTATAATCCTACCTATAACAGCCTCCGTGGCGCAGTCAGCGAGTAGCCGACTGTGAAGGAGAGACCGTGGGTTCGATTCCCACACCGAGATAAATGTTTGTGTGTTCCACAAATATTTGTTTCGGGTCTGGGTGTTGTGGGACCGCAAGTCCCTCGTAGTTCCTGATATCCACGATACAGGTTAACACAGTGTGGGGTCAGGACTATGTGTGTGACTGTTGGGTGTATTTATTTTTATTTTTTATGTCATCCGCGAATACGGGTTTAACCATACATATGTATACATAGGCAGGGGGTACGCCTGTCTTGACAGAGCTTGTTAAGCTCTTTAACTCTGTCATCCATACTGGCATAACACCGGAGGCATGGAGCAAGAGTGTGGTGGTTTTGTTCTTCAAAAAGGGAGATAACACCCAGTTGAAGAACTACCGCCCCATATCACTCTTGAGCCATGTTTATAAGCTGTTCTCGAGGGTTATCTCGAATCGTCTTGCCCAAAAGTTCGATGACTTCCAACCGCCGGAGCAGGCTGGGTTTCGGAGGGGCTTTGCTACTGTAGACCACATACACACACTAAGGCAAATTATTCAGAAGACCGAGGAGTATAATGAGCCTCTATGCCTAGCGTATGTGGACTACGAAAAAGCCTTTGACACCGTCGAAACCTGGGCTGTTCTGCAGTCCATGCAGAGATGCCTCATTGACGACAGATATGTCCAGGTGATGAGATGTTTGTATGAAGCCGCATCAATGACCGTCCAAGTACAGGAACATAGCACAAAGCCAATCCAACTGCGTCGTGGGGTAAGACAGGGAGATGTAATATCTCCGAAACTGTTTACTACCGCGTTTGAGGACGCTTTTAAGACGCTTGATTGGAAAGGACGGGGCATCAACCTCAACGGCCAGTACATCTCTCACCTGCGATTTGCGGATGATATTTTCGTCATGGCAGAATCTCTGCAGGATTTGGAAGGAATGCTGAACAGCCTTAACCATTCTTCAAGACGAATAGGTCTCGGGATGAATCTCGATAAAACTAAGGTTATGTTTAACCGTCACATTCTCCCAAGACCTGTAGTCGTGGGTGATGCCACTCTCGAGGTTGTGCAAGAATACGTTTACCTTGGCCAAATTATCTAACTGGGCAGGCACAACTTCGAGAAGGAGGTGGATAGAAGAATTCGGTTGGGCTGGGCGGCATTCGGGAAGCTACGTAACATTTTCGAATCGTCGATCCCTCAATGTTTAAAAACGAGAGTTTTTAACCAGTGCGTCCTACCCTTAATGACCTACGGAGCTGAAACGTGGACACTGACCAGCGGACTGGTCCACAAGTTCAAAGTAGCTCAGCGTGCTATGGAGCGAGCAATACTTGGAATTTCTCTGGTGGATAGAATTCGGAATGAGGTCATCCGCCAGAGAACTAAGGTCATCGATATTGCTCGCAAAATTAGCACGCTGAAGTGGAAGTGGGCCGGTCATGTCTGCAGACGGACAGATGGTCGGTGGAGCAGACATGTGCTGGAGTGCAGACCACGGTTAGGCAAACGTAGTGTAGGACGCCCTGCTGCACGGTGGACCGACGACTTGAAAAAGATGGCGGGTAGCGGGTGGATGCGGGCTGCTCAAGACCGGGATGGTTGGCGCTCACTTGGGGAGGCTTACGTCCAACAGTGGACGACAACAGGCTGAGATAATAAAGATAATAATGTACATAAGCCTTTACTCCCGAAGGAGGCAGAGATGCAACTAGTGCTGTAACCTCATTTCGCCTTTCCGTCCCATGATGTGATAGGAGCGAGCCTATCGCCATACCGGTCAAGTCATGTGTGATTTTCCGAATCGAAAGGAATAAAGGAAAGGGGTACCTAATTAAAGAATTAGGAAGGGGAGGGAGATTTGGGCCTCCGGATATCTCACTAACCGTGCCAAACGCAGCAGCTGCTACTTTGCGTCAGTTTTCTGTGTGAGAGTAGTAATGACTCGGACGAGCCGGCCCATTCATGCTGTAGACAAAACTGTCCAAAGCGTGGCTCTACCACTCAAAAAGCCTAGCATTTCAACAAAGATTTAGAAACTAGCTTTTGCTTGCGACCCCGCCCGCGCAAACGGTATATGTCCTAATGCAGGTTACGGTCTACCTGTGAGCTAAATTTCATCAAAAACGGTTCTTATGTTAAGGCATGATTGACTAACAAACATTCAAATCCAAAAACTTTCACATTTATAAAAGTAGTGGGATATGTATTTCATTATATTTTATCATTTACACAATACCTACGAGTAGATAGATTATTAGAATTTTAAACAAATTTGTTCGTAAAATATTCGGATTTTAAGTATCCAACGCAGGTCTCATGAATTTCAATGTATTCTGTTGAAATAAATAATAATTATATTTGTAGATTAAGGCCCCATTGATTTTCGATGATTTCGCCAATGTCAAGTATTAAAATAGCAATATCTAAAAATAAACGAGTGGTAGAGCCACGCTGTAGACAATTTTGCCTACAGCATGAATGGGCCGGCACGTCCGGGTCGTTACCACTGTCTCACAGAAAACCGACGTAAAGTAGCAGCTTGCTGCTGCGTTTCGTACGGTGAGTGAGATATCCGGAGGCCCAAATCCCCCTCCCCTTCCCAATCCCATAATTATCCCTTTCCTTTAAGGTCGGCAACGCGCCCATGACTCTTTTGGTATTGTGGGCGTACATGGGCGGTGGAGATCACTTACCATCAGGTGACCCACTTGCTCGTTTGCCGGGTTATGCAATAAAAAATATAAAAAAAAGATCTAAACGTAGACATCTTTACAAAGATGCTCAATTGTTAGTTTAAATAATAATAACGTCTCCTATTTTTGTAAAAGAACATCTACTTCAAAATTGACGTGCATACTCGGATATCTATAAAAAACATATTTATGTACATGTTTTAGAACCTTTTTAATACTAATAGCGCTAAAAGCTTTGTCTACTACACAAAACTATTAGCACTATTACTTCATTCTATGCTGTTAAATAGAATATCACAGACTTGACATTGGTATAGGTATTCGAGAACATTCCGCCCACACACCCGCCACTGTAACTCTTGTAAGCCAGGATTGTAATATCTGTGCCTAATATTCCGGCTTATTAAAACGTTTATAGGTAATTAATAGTTAATATTCGGCATTTAGTTTATGCTACAGTCATTTTAGAAATTATTAATAATTTGACTGTGAATTTAAATTCTGATTAGTTATAGGTAACTTCGGTTCGAAAGTTAATAATACTATTTCGTACTGGAAGTTGGCAAAATAACCGACGAAACAGTGGAGCTGTCGAGTTATAAAAAGAAGAAGAAGAAGAAGCCAGGCTTGAAAGTGGAACCCGTTTTGTTGACACCGAGCAGTGAAGCTCAGCGAGGGTCTTGGAATAGCTATCTTTGTCCTACACCGAAATTGATGAAATATAGAATTTGGAAATTTGAATCAACTTCCTTCCATAGCAAATTGGGAGACAAAATAAATGCACTAACGTGATAATATCAAACACAAGGACATTTGCAACTGTAGGAACCAGAAGACCAATTCTCGTAATTTTAAATGTTCAAAATATCATTCCGATCTCGTCTCAGCTTCAAGAAAGTTGCAAATGGCATTCTCTTAAACCAATAATCAACGTCAAATGTGAACATAGATCGTAATGAGATTGAATGTAGAATAAAAGTTGACTGAAGCCAAAACGGTATAATGCTACTGCTAATGCTAGGTGCATTTGGATCGGAATGATATTTTGAACATTTAAAATTACGAGAATTGGCCTCCAGATGTAAAGCATCACGAATGTTATTTAATAGGTCTTAACTTGCGATAGGTATAATATGATGTTCTAATAAAAATGGTGGATATATAACTATGACTGCCTCGGTAGCGCAGTTGTAACGAGTATGCAGTACGACTGATGTGCTGAGGTCTCGGATAACATCCCCGGGTCGTGTAAAGTAATATTGGGTGTTTCTATCATGAAATGCTTAGTATCAATCCAAGATCTGAAATTGTGCACGGTATGGCGATAGGCTCGCCCCCTATGACATGATAAGACGGAAATAAGCTCAGTGAAATGTGAATGTACTAGTTACATCTCTGCCTACCCCTTCGGGGAGTACAGGCGTGATTGCGTATGTATGTATGTAAAATGGATCCAATAAAAAACAGACATCAATCCAACCTGACCAACTTAAGGTACAACTTGTTGACCAACAGACGGGACATTTCACAAACTCACATTGGATCAGCGAAACCAGAGGAAGGTCCCTAAAGCTGTACCTAAGTAAGGCTAAATTGTAAAAATGAATGGGTTGCAAGAATATTTTAAGAAACCTGTTGAATTAATAGCTGTACGAAATATATGTATAACGTTGTGTAATATAGCTTTATTACGGAAATATCTGTTGAAAATTTGTATAAGTGCGCTCAACTCATGCAGAAATTATGATATAATTACTGCTATTAACTCATTAAACTACTATAATCTTAGACGCCAAACTCCTAGCAAATTAGCATGTAGATTGAAATTAATTCTTAACCGAAATAATACTTGTGATCGTATAAAAAACGCGACGTATTCCTTAAACGTATAACAACATTCTAAAATAACGTGCCTAAAATAAAGTTTCGGTTGAAACGTCCATTTCGGTAGATTTTTGTATGGCGCAAATCGTCAAGATCATCGGCATGGGTTACAATGTTAATAAAATGTGGTAATGTCTACGACTAAAAGCGAGAGGGTAAAGTCTAAGAAATTAATATTGAATATATTAAAAACCCGACTAAATCGTAAGTACGTACGTACGTAACAATTCAAAGTTCTGTGTGGATTTGCTTCTTTTTATGTGCGCTTACCATCAGGCGAGCGACCAGCTCGTCTCATCATTAAAGCTAATAAAAAAGTTGTATTTTTAAATATTAAATTTAAAAAATATTATTCCCATTTCAGTAACTGGATAGCGGTTTTTCGCTCTCTCTATTCCATACACACCCGTAATTCCTCTAGGTGTTTATGAGTAATCACATATCAGGTGAACCTGTTGCTCGTTGTCGGCCTCCTGGTATTACATAGTTCCATGAGAATTTGATTCAAACCCCAAGCAACAATAGTGCATTCATTCATTTGGAACCTTACCAATAACATAGAGTGATGACAAACATTACACTACTGGTTGCGTAACGATACGTATATGGCATCGTACTTACGCTCACAATGCTCACTACATATACATATAAGTGTGAGAATTAACATCCAACTGGCTAGCTTATTGTTAAATAAATTGTATTAGAAGCGCCCAAATATGAAAATCCAATCTCAAATTTTATCATTTTCATATTTTAAAATTTCATCTTCATTTGAATCTTGTTGAATCTGAGAACATTTTAGAGCGCTGCCAAATTTTAGGTAAAAACTAAATCTGTAAAAGGACACTGCTAAAGAAACATTTACGGCATCTGTGTTACCGAAGGACAGAATAATAACTACAAAACATTTACAAAAGAAACTAAAGACCGATATATCACATAGCAAAGTGTTTGAAGTCAAACCACAAACTGATGAGAAAGGAAGTAAAGACAAGTGATTCAATTAGCATGAAACTTCGGCTCGGCCACATAATGCAGGGCATCGATCTCGTGAACTTTGTTCCGTACACGTGTTTGTTAAGATGGGGAAGTTTGAATTGCCTTTACATAATGCGCGAAGTAAATTGCATGGGGGGCAAAGTCGTAAATTGCCTCAACGGGATCAATTACAAAGTTACAAATCTGTTTGACGTATATACAGCTATTTACGTACATTTTACCCACAGTTCAAGTGTGTGAGTTCATTGTGAAACACTTTACAAAATGGACGTGGGAAATTCTGAATAGGTTATTGTTATGATCTAAAAATATTTTAATTCAATAATTTTAGGTGTACTAATATAAATTGCATGGAACTATAAAATACCAGGTCTTATTCTGATCCGAACATTTATTCAGGTCTAGGTTTTGTCAGATTTTTATTCTGGATGAACGAACAGTTCGCCCGCTTGATTGTAAGCGCTACGCGGGACGTTGCCCATAAATAGAAGCAACACCAGACAAAACATCGAATTGGAAAGAAGGTACTGCATGGTTCTGGACTGTGCTTATCACCCCATGATGTACTATGTTTAGTCTTATAATACTTAGTAATTTGACTTGGTTCAGTGTCCTTCAGATCGAAACACAAGTGTGCTTACAAGTATGTAAGCACACTTGTAGCATGTAGCACAGCAGTAGCTGATTGGAGACATATATAGATGTAGTAATGGTACCTACCACGACGACCTCTCGCAATCGTGGGACTTATCATCTATATGAATGTGGCTACTAAATATTGTTGTTGTTTTTGAATGACTGTTGATTGTGTTTTACCTTTTTTTCCTCCTCATGCTGCCAGTTAATAGTCGCGAGGCAGTATTGGCCCTTGATAGTGACTCCATTGTCGTCCGGATCTTGTATAGCGATACATTCGTCAAAATTACCAAGATGATAGGAAGACCCAAACAGAAGACCTTGTGGAGATTTTGCTGACGCATCGAACACTGGAAAGAAAATAGATATGAGTGACGCACACGAATGTAATAAATATATCTTATTGGCTGATGAAACAATGACTACTATATTGTTATTTTAATGATAGTTGATGTCCACCACTCCATAAACCAAAACCCCAAACGAATATTTCGATATGACAATTTTCCAGGCTAACTTAATTTTACATGGGGAAAGAAGATAACTAAGTCGATAAGATAGACATTTGAATGCAATAGTGTTACAACTTATAATGTTTGACGAAGGAATAACTATTAAATTTAAAATACGGCACGAGAAGGTGTAAGCAAAGTGGAAAGTGTATGGTAATTACTAAAACTGAAAGAAGGCAGAATAACAATAAGTACAGATTTAGATAATTTTCATAACAGATCTTATTTTAATTTTCCATAAATAAACCTTTCAAGGCAAGCGTTTACAGTCCCATAAGACAACTTAAGATTAAAAGTAAACGTCCCGCCCAATGAACGGAACTTGGACGCCTCCAGTCAAATCTTACTCGAGAAACACCCAGATCCGAAACATATATTTGTCGATCCGAAAACATTTGTCTCGGTGCGGGAATCGAACCCGTATGCAATGAAGAATATTATATCTATTAGCAGCATCTACTACTGCAGGGCGACGGCCTCTCTTACCGTCGCGTCGGAGGAACGGATTCGGACCAATAATCTACAAGAGCAGTGCAATAGCCTTGTTTGTAGGTTAGCTTCCATATAGTATGGACGAATATGGTTGGCTTAGGTACCGAGTAATGTTTGGTGGACTACTAGTACCATGATGCTTAATCTATTTTATTTTAACTAGTTTTTAGCTTAGCTCCGTCCGCGTGATCGGACTTTTTCGGGGATCTGATTCTGTACTATTTCATCCAAAACCATTCAACCATTACGGCGTGATGGACTAACAAACATCGAAATTCAACAACTCACAAACATCCAAAATTTCACATTTATATACTCGTAGTATAGTAGAAGTAGATTCAAATCAATTTACGGAAAGTTGAGCATAGATCAAAGATCTTTGTAGTTTGTTTACACCAATAATTTATTGTAAAACGATCTGAACAATATGCAACACTTTCTCAACTTTTCCCTGCTTGATTATAGTTGACACTTTATTGGCTTTTACTTAGAATAAAGAAATAATAATACACCCAACAGTCACACACTTAGTCCTAGTTCACCACACTAGGTAAACCTGGATCGTGGGTATTAGGAACTATAAAAGACTTGCAGTCCCACAACACCCAGACCCGAAACAAACCTTTGTGGATCAAACATTTGCCTGAGTACGGGAATTTAGATTCCCGAACTCACGCCCTCTCACTTTGCCGGCTACTCGCCCACTGCGCCACGGATTCATTGAACATCTAGATTCAATAACTGGAACTGGGTGAACCATGGGTCGCAAAATAATCTTCTTTTAAAATTAATAAACACTCAACAGTCTTACATATTTTTTATCCTGGCTCGGCAAAGCACACTGCACTTGATAAGCACTGCACTGCACTGGCAAGCACAGTGTAGTGATGAGACCACAACTTTACTAGGTGGTAGATCCCTCATATGCGAGAGGCCGTCTGGGTTGGTACTACCGTTTCGATTTCTGCCGCCAAGCATCAGTATGTAAGCACTGTTGTGTTTCAGTTTGAAGGCCATTGAAGACAGTGAAATTACTGGGCATTATGAGACTTGACAAATTATTTTTCGGGATAACGAACGCAGTCCAGTGCCATGCTTTGTAATTCAAGGTTCTGTGTCGTGTTGCTTATGTTTCCAGATACATATTTCTACCCATGCAGATGTGGCGCTTACCATCAGGCGAGCTACCGTTTTGTCTTTCAAACTACTTAAAAAAACGGAGCGTTTCCTTTCATACATAACTAAATAAATAAATAAAATAAATACACCCAACAGTCACACACATAGCTCTGACCCCACACTAGGTAAACCTGTATCGTGGGTATCAGGAACTACGAGGGACTTGTGGTCCCACAACACCCAGACCCGAAACAAATATTTGTGAATCAGACAAACATTTGTCTCGTGTGGGAATCGAACCCACGGCCTCTCGCTTCGCAGGCGGCTACTCATCCGCTGCGCCACGGAGCTGTCAAACTGTTCTATTATTCCATTATATTTTACACCGTTAATGAGGGAGCTTATTTCATTTATCAATCGTCAGTACCTCATAAATCACGCTTCCAAACATCTTTGTTGTGAGACAAAGGAGGTCTGATTGCGGAAAATACTCGATCCTTGTGCGCTCATCCCATGAACACCGTAATGGTTTCCTTAAAGCATTGAGAGCACCACGGAAACCAATTTGGCATGTGACATTACCCTAACATACCCATAGTATTGATTTTAAGGCCCGTATGATAGAACACTCAAATGAACTCTTTGCTAAGTGTCGATTTTTGTACACGTGATTGGTCCGTTTTCGTTTGGCGCCAAAAATAGACCAATCACGTTGTTCTATAATACGGGCCTAAGACATAGTCTTTCTATAACACGTTGTATAATCATACTTCATACTAATATTATAAATGTAAATGTAAGTTTGTTTGTTACACTTTCACGCGAAAACTACTTAACCGATCATCATGAAACTTTGTACATAAATTGTTGGAGGTATAAGAAGTAACATAGGATACTTTTTATGAAAAAAAAACTATTTGTTTGTTACGCTTTCATGCCTAAATCACTGAACTTGCTAGGACGTAAATAAAGCATTTTCTTTTTTTAGCGAATGAGTAACAAGTCGATATCGACTTGCACTTCAAACATCCAAAAGCATGTTGAGGTGACCCTACTGCGAGAAGGGATAGGGAAGGAAGAAGAGTGTAATCAAATAATTGTTACACTAATCTATCTCTTTCGTATATTATAATGAGAGAGATAGAAAATATTCCACACAACCAGTGACCTACTATAGGCAAACTGTCTTGATTTTTTATTAGTTTATTCAGTGGTTAGCACTTACACACAAGGAAACAAACAAAAGCCAAAACGTTTTATTTATATAATAATGTTAGCGTAGTCTTTTTTGCTATTTTATTGAGTACTAACGTTTGCTCGTGGCTTTGTCCGCGTGATAGTCCTATAAGTAATATAATAAAAAGTATTTTTTCCTACAATTTATTCCCTTTTTTTCTTGTCTTAAGAGTTGAAGTTTGGACGCTGGCATAGGTGTTTGTTTTATTAAGTCTAAGTAAGAAAATAAAGAGAGGCGAGAAAGAGAAATCCTAGGAATATTATTTCCATTAGGTACCAATTCTCCCAATACCTCTTATCCCTTTAGAATTGGAATATAAAATAAACCCTAGTCCGCGTAGTTACTTTATCATTAATATAGGAATATTAGCTGCCCAAATATCAGCTTTATAACACCTAACATAAAAGAGAGGTGTTGTTATAAGTTTGAACATTTTGTCTCTGTGTGTTCGATAACCTCCTAAAACATGAACCAATTAGAATACAGTTATTTTGTTTCAAAACTGGTTTAACCTTGATAGATCTTAGTCATGTTGGAAAAAATCTGTTGAGCCAGTTAGGTCATAAATTAGAATTGATTACATAGCATTGTTGTGTTTCAGTTTGTAGGATAATAAAGCTAGTAAAATTACTGGGCATTATGAGACTTACCATCTTATGTCTCGAGGTGACGCAGTCCAGTGCCATGTAATGCTTTGTAATTCAAAGCTCAGTGTGATGGTGCTTCTGTTTATGGGCAGGCGTGTTGCTTACCATCAGGCGAGCGACATGCTCGTCTCGTCATTCAAGAGAATTAAAAAGATCAATGGTTAGGTTTTTAAGTTCAGCGGTTTTGTCTTAGCGCTGATGAATCAGTCAGTTAGTCAGGACATATTTTATATGTATATTTTGTCATTCATGTCAGATCCAGTTTTTATTACTGTCCTACATTTGCTCACTACTTGAAGTTTAAACAGCGTGATGAATTCCGGCTTTTAAATGAACCTGAATATCCGTTATAAAAGTCAACATACAAGATTGTAATGTGCGTACTAATTACAACAAATCGGATTTTCAGCTTCAAAAAATTGATGGCAACTAACCTTTCTTTCTTTCTTCTTTTAAATTTGTCGCAACATAATATTGTTCAAACAAATAAAAACTTAAAAATAAAATTAATCAATTTTGAGTCAGTTCTATAGGAGTTTAAAGGCAGTTTAATGGTAAATTGATGAAAACATCAACTCAAAATTTATTTTATTGTTTAGTTTTATCTATTTTTATTGTTTTAGTTGTTTTGAATCGACTAGATTTTTTGCTAAAAAAGTTTTAATTTACTATTTTTTTGTGAAAAATCAGTGCATAAATGTCGAATGTCTTTTATCCCCTTACGGATATAATTTTAGGGAATCTGGTAGTAACTCTACCTAATACAAAAATAATCATACAAATCGGTCGAAATTAATTAGCGGAGTTATATGTGAACTATAAAAAATATATATTCACAGACGAATTGAGAACCTTCGAGAAGAATTATTCTTAAAACCACTGTACACATTTTTTTATTGCATAGGCCGGCAAACGAGCCAGTGAGTCACCTGATGGTAAGTGATCTCCACCGCTCATGTATGCCCATAATACCAAAATAATCATGGGTGCGTTGCCGACCTTAAAGGAAAGGGATAATTAAGGTATTGGGAAGGGGAGGATGTTTGGGCCTCCGGATATCTTACTCACCGTACGAAACGCAGGAGCAAGCTGCTACTTTACGCCGGTTTTCTGTGAGACAGTGGTAATGACCCGGACGAGCCGACCCATACATGCTGTAGACAAAAGTATCTACAGCGTGGCTCGACCACTCATAAAAACATTGGTGACTTGTCGAAAATTGTCACCTAACGAGTGTTGAGGGCTGTTTTGTATCGCCATAAAAACTTGCCAGAAATGAATGTCTCGGCGTGAGGTCTCGGCCAATGTATGGAGTTGGTCTCAGTTACACATACGTGTTACCCATTACAGGAAAATGCGTGCGCTGTTTTAGCTTTTTATTGTCTATTTCATACACATTAGTATGCTTCTAATGTAATTGAGCAACCTTTTGCATAATAAAAGCATGACCACCATTAAAAATAGTTTTTTTATTATACAATTTGGTTTTGGCATAAATGTGCCTAGATTTGTAATTCTTGTGGACTTTATTCGTTCATAAAAACCGGTAACGCTGTTATTAAAGATTTTGTTTTTAACATTTAAAATTTTGCCTATAATTTTTTTATCATTTTATAGGTACATATAAAATGACTGCCTCGGTGGTTTAATGCGTACATGTTACGATTGAGGCTAACGCTGAGGTCTCGGGTTCGAATCCCGGGTCGGGTAAAGTGGTATTGGGTTTTTCTAATACGAAATGAAATGAAATGAAATGAAATAGTTTTATTAATCATGTAGGCAATTAAAATAGCGCTTATGACAAGTCAGTACAAAATAAAGAAACTTATGTATAAAAATCATATCAACTAATGTATACATAACATACATAGCATCGTCAAATACACTAGGCAATTACACTAAATTGTTTATTTGTTGTCTTTTTATTTTACATTATTAACAGTATTTGTAATATGGAAACGTCCCATTATTAATTATTAAATATTTTGAGTCGGTATGGACCACTGCATTTACCGAAACGGCACGAGTTTTAAAACTACCACCGGATCCAAAACGACCCAGCTTGAGAAGACCCGGCGAAACAAACTCAGTGGGCTTAATTTACCACTAGATTCAACGCGGCGCGACCCAAACTCTGAGAAGATCCAGCTACTTGATCTCAGGGGGCTTGTTTTAGGTCCGGATTTTCAATAATTTATATTAGGAAATACAAAGTCCTATAGTTAACTTTAGGGAGATTGAATGCGGACCATGTGTATCTCCGAAGTCTTGTTTTAAAACTACCACCGGATCCAAACGCGACCCAGCTTGAGAAGACCAGGCGAAACAAACTCAGTGGGCTTGTTTTTTGTCCGTTTACTATATTCTTGAAGAGCATGACTTGTCTTTTAAATGCTCAGTATCATCCCGGAGTCTGGAATTTATGGCCGGTATGACGATAGGCTCGCACCCTGTCACATCGTGGGACGGAAACACGCTCGGCGAAATGTGGGTGTACTGGTTACACCTCTGCCTACCCCTTCGGGGATTACAGGCGTGAGTGCGTATGTATATAAAATAACATGGTAATTTGTGTTCATAATTTAATAACACACCTTATTAGCATTTATTAAGTCTAAATTATTTTTCTATATTATCAATCTTAATGAACGTTCTTAGTTTGACTTCCGGGTCGATCCTTCAAATGTGCCAAAAAGAATACAGTTTAAAGTTCACGGCTACAAATTACTTGGTTTGATTTATTGTTTTTGGGGATCGATGTGGATATTCGTTTTTTTTTGCTTGAGTGACAAAAAGAACAGGTCGCTCGCCTGATAGGAAGCGCGGCATTGGACTGCGCACGTTGCTCCGAAACATAAGATATTAAGTCTCCTAATACCCAGTAATTTCACTGGCTTCAATGTCCTTCAAACCTAAACACAACAGTTACACCCTGCTGCCTAGCGGCAGAAATAAGGCGGTGGTATCATCCCAGATGGCCTCTTGCATACGAGGGACCTACCAGCTATTGAGACCACGGGAGAATATTTATTACATATGCACTCACGCCTGTGCTCCCCGAAGGGATAGGCAGAGACGTAACTAATATACCCACATTTCGCCAAGCTTATTTCCGTCCCATAATGTGATAGGAGGCGAGCCGATCGCCAAATTTTTATTAATATACTTTAATATCAATATTTTGTTTTACATTTACAGAAGTAAATACATGATGGTACAATTGGCAAACGCATTTAGAATTCTGACATCGGCTTACGATTTCTATCACTTTGACAACACTTGAGACGGGCAAACGTACTGTCTGGAATAATCTGATGTAAGTTTTTAGTATGCAATCGCCAAACATGGTAAAATTTAAAGCTCGTTCTAGACTACAGCGCATTATCCACTTGAGCGACACGGAATAGCGCAGCAAGCTACGGGTGAAGCGCAACTTATTCGGCGCGTATCCAATAGTACCGTAATTTGACGAAGAAATGTGTGTGGCGTTGTGTATAAAGGGTTACCAGACAGGACAAGTCCTGACGTAATCATTTCTAGGCATTTTTAAATAATAAACACTTGTAATGAAAAAATATGTATCTGAGGCATCGAAATTACTGTCAATAAGAAAAAAAACAATAAAAAACAACCTTAAAATCTAGAATTCCATTTTCAAATTTGAATATTGAACAATCAACCAAATATAAAGCCGTCATAACAAACCCAAGTGGGTACAGTAGGCCCAATGCATTAGCAGTCAATCCTCACGCGCCCTTGACGACCGTTGCGAATGCCTAAGCATTTCGGGAGCACGCCGCGCCACCAGAGACCGCGGCGCATTCAAATCGCGATCGCTCGCACTGTGGTATTGACCTAAATGTGTAACTTTACTTAGTATGATTTTATAAGGTTGATTGACTGATAGTAGGTTTGGCGAGTTAGACGAATAGCTTGAAGCTCAGTATTATTTAACTGTAGTATTATACAACTTTATCTACAGCAGCTCGACCGGATTTAACCACTGTCCTACAGAAAACCGGTGTAAAGTATCTCTACTGTTGCTCTTCGTACAGTGAGTGAGATATCCGGAGGCCCAAATCCCCTCCCCTTCCCCTAGTTATCCCTTTATTTTAAGACCGACAACGCGTCCATGATTATTCTGGTATTATGCCACATTTTCAACCATGGCTTCTGATTAAATAGAGACAGCTAAAAAAAATCTATAAATACACCCAACAGTCACACACACAGTCCTGACCCCACACTAGGTGAACCTGTATCGTGGGTATCAACAACTACGAGGGGCTTGCGGTCCCACAAGACCCAAACCCAAAACAAATATTTGTGGATCACATAAACATTTGTCTTGGTGTGGGAATCGAACCCGTGGCCTCACGCTGCACAATCGGCTAATCCCCCACTGAACCACAGAGGCTGCAAATATTTTTATAGGCACATAAAAATCGGTTCCAGCTATTATCAACTGACAGCAATCGATAAGCCAAGTCAGAGGGCTTCGGGCGACTTGAAAACTTTGATACTGGGATGACCACTAACCATTGGATAAGAAGTAGTCTGCTTTAACAGAGAAACATAATAAAAAATTAATTTTTGATCGAACTTCATCAATCCATGGGACTTGAGTACTTGAATTCATACTACAACAAGAGGGGTTGACGTCAGGCAGACGGCCGGTCGTAAAAACTACAAGTCAAATCATTTAGTAACATGTATTAAAAAGCATGGTGCGCCGACCCCACTGAGATTGGGATAAGAGCAGTTGGAAGAAGAAGAAGTACTTCGTCAATCTATAGAACTACTAACTAGAGTAGCCCCAAAATCATAGTTCAACAAACTTAACTTCCAAATTACGACAGCCGTTAACCCCGCTCTCCATTCGTGTGTCACAATACGAACCCAAGTTCATATCTTGCAATTGAACGATACTTAAATATTCCAAGTCTATTTTTGTCAACATTACCTTATGATGCGGTACGCGTATAATGTGACGTAGTAACGGGAGCCAAAATTGGTTGAATATTTAGCAGGTCCATGTATGTAGCGATGAGTTAAGATTTAATAACAATAGCATCATCATAGTCAAAACTTCATTCAGTCAGCGAAGGCTGATGGTAAACGGCTGTCCATAAACAAAAGCAACATCAATCAGAATTATGAATTACTCGTATGAAGTACTCCATGGCTTTGGACTGCACTCGTCACTCGTTCATAATTTACAGCTGGCTTCATTGTCCTTAAAACCGGAACCCAACAGTAAATAAATAAATAAAAACACCCAACAGTCACACACATAATCCTGACCCCACACTAGGTTAACCTGTATTATGGGTATCAGGAACTACGAGGGACTTGCGGTCCCACAACACCCAAACCCGAAACAGATATTTATGGATCACACAAACATTTGTGTCGGTGTGGGAATCAAATCTACGGCCTCTCGCTTCGCAGACGGTTACTCGCCCACTGCGCCACGAAACAGTGCTTACACACTGCTGCTTGGCAATCATCAATTCATAAAAATGTATTCATGATCTCTAGTTGACACTTAATACGTCTAATTTTTTGCGCGGTGCAGAACGACGTATCTCGATTTAGAAATTTAATATTTAGACATTAACTTTTATGAAATAAAGTTGATTTTGAACGTTTATTAATTTTTGTTGCGTGTATGAGTTTTATTTTATTATTGCGTGTAATTTGTTTGACTTTTGCATGTGTAAGAAAGTGGAGCCGTATTTTTGACAGATTCATATAAGAGTTAGTTATCTTACTTCGATGCATAAACACATATTTATTTATATCCTCAACCGCTAGAGACGTGTCTGTCACAACAATGCCTTATAAAAGCATAGTGAGGCTTGTCAGCGATCATAGCCAGGACGATGTTATAACATCCCACTTTTTTTGTCGGAGGTTTAAAAGGTACTTATAACATTTTTAAACTTTGACTGCCTCGGTGCTATTGTGATGCGTACACGTTACGTCTGCTATGCTGAGGTCTCAGGTTCGATCCTCGGGTCGGGTAAAAGTGATCAGTATCAGCCCGGAGTCTAAAACTGTGTTCAGTTTGGCGATAGGCTCGCCACCGATCACATCACACGACGGAAATAAGCGCAAATGTGGGTGTACTAGTTACACCTCTGTCTACTCCTTCGGGGCTTACAGGCGTGAGTGCATATGTGTTTTTTTAACTTGGATGGTTCCTGAGATACATATGATGGGAAATCTCATCGAACACACCGCTACTAAAGCCGTAAATCATCTTGATCACCATAAACGTTGACGTATTTATTGGTAATTATAGTCTATTATTTAATAAGTGTGAAAGGTTATATATATTATTTTAATCACTGTTGTTACGATAAGGTTCATAAAATGCTTTTATGTCATTAACAAACAAGGAAAATCTTAAGTTCATACTAAATTACACGCGCTGATAGAGTATATATTGTGTTGAGAGGTAGAGCCACGCTGTAGACACTTTTGTCTACAGCATGAATGGGCTGGCTCGTCCGGGTCATTTGTTACCACTGGCTCACAGAAATTTTAATATTTCCAACTCCTTCTTAACTTTCTATTTGATTAATTTCGTTGCGGGACAAAGACAATTTAGCATTTCCAGAGACTCGCCAAGCTTCACTGCTCGGTGTCAACAAAAATGCGTGCCACTATCGATCCTGGTGCACAGGAATTACAGTGGCGGGTGTGCGGGTGGGATAGTCTCGTGTCTCACAGAAAACCGGCGTAATGTAGCGGCTTGCTGCTGCGTTTTGTACAGTGAGTGAGATATCCCGAGACCAAATCCCCCTCCCCTTCTCAATCCCTTTCCTTTAAGGGTGGCAACGCGCCCATGATCCTTTTGGTATTGTGGGCGTACATAGGCGGTGGAGATCATTACTATTTACCTTACCATTCGGTGACGCACTTGCTCGTTTACCGGCCTATATAAAAAATATGAATACTTCTTTCCACCTGACCTTATCCAGTCGCAGTAGTGTCGGCGCATTCTCTACAAATGAGGGGTAAGGCTTTAGTCCACCACGCTGACCTAATATGGATTGACAAACTTCACATACCTTCGAAACTCTTAAGGAGAACTTATCAAATATGCTGGTTCCTTCACAATGTTTCTTTCACCGTTAAAGCAAGCGATAATTCACAATGAATACACACGTAACTAAGAAAAGTCAGAGGAGCATGCTATTGGGATTGGTTTCGGACCTCCGACTCTGGTCTCGGCAGTCCGTCCCACTCCCAGCTGAGCTATCGCTGTTATATTTTTTTTCATATCAGTTCTTTTTAAACTAAATCCAGAAACCAAATACAATAAATAATGAATTTAACCATTAACTATTGTTAGTGAACAGGTTACAGTTATATAACTACTATTGCATGTTAACCGGTGCTATTAGATTAATTAAACTTGTATTTAACCGTTGGTTCAGTATGTATTCTTCTTAGAATAGTTATAGTTATTGCATTCTTTTAGCTAAATTATATAGTCCAACGTACATCTAGTTACAATGTATTTACGTACATGCATACGCACTTACGCCTGTAATCTCCGAAAGGTGTAGGCAGAGGTGTAACCAGTACACCTACATTTCGCCGAGCTTATTTCCGCCCCATGATTTGATAGGGGGCGTGCCTATCGCCATATCGGCCACAATTCCAAAGTCCAGGTTGATAGAAAAAACCAATATCACATTTACCTGATCCGGGGATCGAACCCGAGACCACAGCACAGCAGTCGTACCGCGTATTAAATAGTTTAATTATTGGTTTAGTCATACCTATTAAATGGACGGAGGCTCCGTGGCGCAGTGGGCGAGTAGCCGGCTATGAAGCAAGAAGCCGCTTCGATTCTCGAAGAAGGTTCGATTCCCGCACCGAGACAAAAAATTATTGTGTGAAATAAAACTAGTTTATACGGATTTATCGCGGTTTAATTTTTATTTTAGTCCCGACGTTTCGAAAGCTTTTCAGCCTTCGTGGTCTTCTGAAAAGCTTTCGAAACGTCGGGACTAAAATAAAAATTAAACCGCGATAAAATCCGTATAAACTAGTTTTATTTCAATGTGTAATATTCGCGTAAACCTAAGAAATCACTATTATTGTGTGATTTACTAATAACTGTTTCGAGCCTGGGTGGTCTCCCCTCTGGGGTTGACGTCAAGCAGCCGACACTGCACGTGGTATTAGGACAGATGATAGAAGAAAAAGAGTCTTAAGTAACAACAATATCAAGCCATTTTTTTAATAGTCATAATATGTTTACTAGGTGGCGAGTGGCCGTCTGGGTGGATATTACCGCTTTGTCTATTCCTGCCGCTAAGCTGCAGTATGTAATAACTATTGTGGTTCGGTTTGAAGGACATGGCAGGCAGTAAAACTACTAAGCATTATGAAATTTAAGAAGTCGAGTGACCTGCCCGTTTCGTTATTGAGTTAAAAAAAATATTAATAAGTGCCTAAAAATCCTGACAAGCCAGGACAAATCCTACTACTGGTAACACTATCTGCGAGTTAATTATAAGCAGGAAACAAATCTCGCATTACATACTTAATTGTGTGTAAAACCATATTTTTAGATTTAGTTTTGTTTGGCGTTGTTTTAAAAATAACGATATTATATTAAAAAAATGAACAATATACAATTAAGCTAGGTTCCCATCATTTGCAATTTTTGATTTACAGATAACTTTTTGCTTTATATTATCTTACAAAATGCTTTAATTTTGATAATTGGCAACGTGATTTAAGAAAATTAGCATTACCTAAATCAATTAAAGGACGTTCGCCGTTAACTTGGGAACCGAACCTCTTGTATGCGAGGGTAAACACCATCCCTGTGTCTATTTATGCCGCCAAGAAGCAGTCTGCAAGCACAATTGTATTCCAGTTTAGAGATGGCTTAAATGGCAAGCCAGTAAAATTGCTGGCCATTAAGAAATCTGGCAGTCCTTTGTTGTTACAATTGTTTTTAATGTAGATATAGGTAGGCATAAGCCAGATTTATTTTCCAGTATTCAATATAAAATAAATAATGGAACATAAAATAGGGCTATGTGATAGGATCACATCATAGGACGGAAATACGCTCGGCAAAATGTGGGTGTATTGGTTACACCTCTCCCCTTTCGAAATGTACTGATTACAGCTCTGCCTGAAAGGGTTAAGAGATTACAGGCGTGAGTGCGTATGTATAAATAAAATCGAAAAATTCGCGTAATACTAATTGACGACAAGCCTTGGGGCCTAGGGGCCTTATTGTCTATGTCCGTGTGGACTCCATAACGCGCCTAAATTACATCAACGTGAACACGTTGCGTTGACTTTGTGAAATTTACATTGAGCGATCTTTTCTAAGGCCGCTATTCGACTATCATATACAAATGATCCTACTTCTATAGTTCATAGATATATGAGAATGTATGACATTGTTACATAAACTTCATATTTTCTATGATCCTATTTCTATGGTGCTATGTCATAGCATGCTGTATCATAGTATCATATGTGACGTCATATATCTATGATAAGCCTAAGTCAATGTCAAATTTTATAAACGTATTAAAGTGTGTTACATTTATGTAAAGAACATTTGAAATGTCAAAGCCAATGGACTTAAAGGATGTCATTCGGTGCTGATTTCGCGAAGTTGGCATAACGCGGCCGTGTTAGAGTTTATACGGCCATGGGGCCTTGATTTCACGAATTTAACGTAAAAAATACGTGTTACGTGTTTGTGTGGTCATCCTACCACTATTATAAATGTGAAAGTTTGGCTGTTTGTGAATTTGGATGTTTATTAGTCAATCACGCCTTAACAGGTGAACGGTTTTGGATGAAATTTGGCACACATGTAGACCATGACCTGGATTAGGACATAGGCTTTTTTATCCTCGAAAAGAGGAACCGCGAGCAAAAGCTAGTAGGGAATAAGCCCTCAGACTCTTTAACAATAGACATTATATTTGTATCTAACTTCATTGAGGTCTAATTATAAAATTGGTCACGGAGCACATTGTATTGCGCATTCACATCACTCTATGTTCACCGCATGCCGCTGCAATCAATGTCCATACAGGTGAATTTAATAATATCAAAGGTATAACTGCATTATAGACGTATGATGAACCTAGTACTATGTAACTATTTTACACTAGTAGGAGACAGTGGCGGATCTAGGATTTTGGCTTGACCCAAAATTAGAATAAAAAAAATAGAATAAAATAGGATAAGCGATGAAAATTATATTGTAGGTAGTACTAAGAAAGTAGGATGATATCAAGATTAATTTGAGATTTGTCAGTGGACCCAAAAGCTTTTGAGGGCGGGCTTGAGCCCCTTAGCTTAGCCTTAGCTTGGATCCGCTAGTGGTAGGAGGGTACTTGAAATATATTTGTACCCCACGGAGAAGCGACAATGGTACACATTGAGAATATACATATACATACATACGCACGCACCCCTGTAATCCCCACCAACAATTTGCCGAGCTTATTTCCATCCCATGATGTGATAGGGCAAGCCTTTATTTTAATAGTATAGGCCGGCAAACGAGTAAGTGGGCCACCTGATGGTACGTGATCTCCAACGCCCATGTACACCCACATACCAAAAGATTCATGAGCGCGTTGCCGACCTTAAAGGAAAGAAATAATTAAGGAATTGGGCAGGGGAGGGCGATTTGGGCCTCCGGAGATCTCACTCACCGTGAGATGGCTGGCCTAATGCGGGGTTGCCGACCTTAAAGATGAATAATTAAGGGATTTGGGCCTCCGGTTGAGGAAAGATTGGCAATAACAAATGCCTATAGTAAAAATGTCTCGTTATATTCACATTAACCATGGGTTTCGCAGAATAAATACAATATCCAAAAGCGAGGCCGCGTAATGAATATCAATAGCAATTTATCTACTATAAAAATCTGTAAATACAATAATAAGGAAAATAATTGCCTTATTGATCTAGTAGCAGCGTGTTACGACTGAGAACCGTGAGATTCTGGGTTCAATTTCCATCTTCAACTCGAATAATTATAAGTACTTGCTCGGAATTGGAATTTATGCTGATAACGCGATAAGTTTGTCTCCTATCACATTATGAGACGGAAATAAGCTCGGCGTAACGTGGCACTTGTCGCGCCTCTGCCTACCCCTTCGGATATAAAAGTGTGAAATGTTTAGTGGCAGTGTATTTCGCAGAGGAACGGGATGTCCTGCGTTCAAATCCCAGGTCAGGCAGTTTTTTTATAACATAGACTGGCAAACGAGCAAGTGGATGGTAAGTGAATTTCACCGCACATGTACGCCCACAATATCAGAAGAATCATAGGCGCGTTTTCGACCTTAAACGAAGAGGATAATTAAGGGATTAAGAAGGGTCCCTCCCCTTGTTCTCTATTTAGGCCTCCAAACATCTCACTCACCATACGAAATGCAAGCCAGTTTACGGCGGTTTTCTGTGAGACAGTGGTAACGACCCGGTCGAGCCGGCCCATTCGTGCTATAGACAAAACTGTCTACATCGTGACCGTACCACTCAAAAACAACTTGTTACAATTTAAAACAGTTACAACTTGTTTGATGGTTTTATTCGAAAAATCACACGCGAGTTACCCCTGATTGCAGTTTAGGCTCGCCAAAAATCATATCATGGGACGGAAATAAGATTGGCAAACCCTGGTCGCACTAGTTGCACCCCTGCCATACCCTTTCAATGATACGGGAGTGAGCTTATATTAAATTGGCTTTAATGCCATCTATACAAATTTCATGGAACTGTTTAACATCCCAAAAAATAACCTCAGCAGAAAACTCAGAAGGTTAAATTTAGCACGTTTTTATTTTCTATAATAGAGCTACTACTTTTTAACCTCCAACAAAAATGGTTTATTTTTAGCTTAAATGACGAAACAAGCAGGTCTCTCGCCTTATTGTAAGCGCAATGCCTGCCCATGAACAGAAACAACATCACACAGAGCTTTGAATTACAAAGCACTGCATGGCACTGGACTGCGCTCGTCACCCCGAGACATAAGATGTTTATTTATTTATTTATTGTTTCATAATGCCCAGTAATATCACTGGCTTGAAATTCATTTAAACCGAAACACAACAGTGCGTTCACATTGTTGCTTGGCGGTACAAATGGATAAAGCGGTGGTACCTCCCAAAAGACCTCTAGCATATTAGGGAACTACTACCTACATATAGATACTAGATCTAGAATGCATACCTTGAAAAAGAACGTAAAGTAAAATATTTACTACCTTCAAGCATCGAAATAAGATAACTAGAACGATAACTCTCATATGAATCTGCCAAAAAATACGGCTCCACTTATTTACACATGCAAAGGAAAAATCACACGTAACACTCATACACGCAACAAAATTTTATGAACGTTCAAAATCAAGCCAAGTCGAAAGTCCCAAGAGCATGCACTTCATTTTTGAGTTAGGTGTGTATTCATAGTTAATTATAGCTTGCATTAACGATGAAGGAAACATCGTGAGGAAACCTGCATACCTGAGAAGTTCTTTATAAGAGTTTGGAGGATATGTGAAATCTGTTAACCTTCATTAATGACGATGGCTGGCCTAATGGCCAGCGTGGTGTACTAAAGCCTAACGCTTACCCTTCAGTAGAGAGACCAGTGCCCAAGAGTGAGACGTGTATAATACAGGGCTGGTGGTCCCGAGGCTCAAATCCCCTCCCCCTTCCCATTCCCTTAATTATCCCTTTCCTTTAGGGTCGGCAACGCGCCCATAATTCTTTTGGTATTGTGGGCGATAATGGTTATCTCAAATCTGTTAACACGCTTTAGGCCAGCGTGGTGGACTAAGGCTTAACCTCTCTCATTCAGTAGAAGAGGCCCGTACCCAGCAGTGGGACGTATATAATACAGGGCTAGTATTATTATTATTTTTATTTTATTGTGGGCGTACATGTGCGGTGGAGATAACTCACCATTAGGTGATCAACTTGCCAAACCAACCAACTTGTTTGCCGGCCTATCTATAAAACAAATATATATTTCAATAGACTAAAGAGACATCGATATAGACGTTTAGAATAAACCTAGAATAGTAGAAATACGATTAAAATTCCTGTCTATCTAGCAAAGCGTCGGGAATCTAATATAATCTAAGTACTGTAAATGACTAGATCGATCGTAGACTATTAAGTTATTATGAATCATTATGGAAATTTCCTTTAATATAAATAATTTGTATGTTGACAACCTCCGTGGCGCTGTGGGCGTGAATCTGGCTGCAAGAGGCAGCGGGTTCGATTCCCGTACCACGATCAAATGATTATGTGACTCACAAATATTTGTTTCAGGGTGTTTTCTCCCCAGAAGAGATGACGTCAGGCCCGTCCTGGTATTTGAATAATTAAAAACATACATACGCACTCACGCCTATAATCCCCGAATGGGTAGGCTGAGGTGTACCAGTAAACCCACATTTCGCCGAGCGTATCTCCGTCCCACGATGTGATAGGGGGCGAGCCTATCGCCATACCGGGCACAAATTCCAAACTCCGGGCTGATACTGAGCATTTAGTAATAGAAAAACCCAATACCACTTTACCCGACCCGAGAATCGAACCCGAGACATCAGCGTTAGCCTCAATCGTAACGCGTACACATTACAACTGCGCCACCGAGGCAGTCTGAATAATTAATTATCTTTAAGATAATCTAACTTTTCGTGGGGTTAGAACTATATGTTATTGATGGATGTTTTTTACTTACATTAGGCTAATGGTATGGTAACATTGAATTAAATCGTTACAAGTTATTGATAAAAATAATAAATTAAAATAAAATTATTTGCGTTGATGGGAATGTAAACAAATATTGTTTTAACTTTGTTGGTTTTAACGTATGAATAATAAAATGGTCACAATGATCAATGCTAACCAATATTTTTAATTTCGAAGGCTAACAAACAAACAAGTATCTCACATGGTAATAAATAATAACACATGTTACAGAAAGATTTGGCTTGTGTTTTTATGACCGGCCGCATGCGTGACGTCAACCCCTCCGGGGAGAAAACACCTAAACCCGAAATAAATATTTGTGGATCAAACTAACATTTCGTCTCGGTACGGCAATCGACCTCTCGCTTCACAGCCGGCTACTCGCTTCTGCGCCACGCAGGCTGTACGTTTTCTATAATAAGAGCGTATAAAGATATGCGATCGAGATAAGAGACCGCAACGCGCGACAGATTTCATAAAACTGCATACAAAGTGAACGTGTAACAAAAATACTAAAAAAATCTTTCCTCTTTATAATATTAGTATAGATTGGTAGAGCCACGCTGTAGACAGTTTTGTCTGCAGCATGAATGGACCGGCTCGACCGGGAAAGTACCACTGTCTCACAGAAAACCGATGTGAAGTGGAGCATTTCCGGTGGCCCAATTTCCCTCCCCTCCCCCTTTCCCATCGATTGTTTCGGTTTTACGGATGTTCGTGGGCGGTGGAGATCACTTACCATCAAATGACCATCGTTCATCGACCACTGCAATAAAAAAAACGTTTCCACTCATAAAGAATCATTTGAATACCGATATGTCAGTATGTAGATTTAATGCAAGAATGACTAAGGAAATAACTTGAACAGCCAGTGTTGATGCAAGACGTTTCCTCGTTGAGATGACAATCGTATTATGAACGAGGTTCGAGTACTTTGGGTTTTGATTTTTAACCAACTTCAATATAGGGGAGGTTCTCAATTCGCCTGTATTTTTTAAGTAAGTTACACAATATCTCCTCCAAATGATTTATATCCGTTCCCTATATTCTATTTATAGATATATTAGCTTAATATCAATAATTTTTTGACAGATCTTCCATACAAAAGGTGTCAGAATTTTACTGCCAGTAAGCAAATCCGTCGATAGACAGAATGTCGGGAACGGATAAATGATTGGTATTCGATAGGGCTTACTCCAAGAGTTAGTCCTTTATATTTTTTTTAAATAATGATGACGAAATACTAGGGAAAATTGGAGCCGTGGTGGGATAACAGCAAACCGACCTCAATTTGAGTTTTTAAGTTTTTAACTTGTATTATAAGTAGGTCCCTACATTTATATGAAGCCGATACATAAGAAAAATATATATTACTACATATAGATGGACAAATTCGACAGCCTGGTGGCGCAATGGACGAGTAGGCGGTTTTGAAGCGAGAGACCGTAGTTTCGATTCCCGCACCGAGACAAAATATTTGTTTCGGATCTGGTTGTTTTCTCCCCGAGTAATTGATAAATGTGAAAATTGTGAGTTTGTGATCTTGGATGTCTGTTAATCACGCCTTAATGGCTGAATAGTTTTGAATGAAATTTGGCACACAGGTAGACTATACCCTGGACTAGGACATATTTTTTATCCCGGAAAAGGCCGTTCACGTTGGCTGAGCCGCGAGCAAAAGCTAGTAGTTTATAAACATCTCTCTACTTATATTTTATAGGTAGATTTAATTTGACTGCCTCGGTGGCGCAGTTGTAATGCGTACGCGTTACAGCTGAGGCTGACGCTGAGGTCTCAGGTTCGATACCCGGCTCGGGTAAAAGTGATATTGGGTTTTTCTATTACAAAGTATCAGCCC
This sequence comes from Mimas tiliae, assembly GCA_905332985.1. Taxonomy (NCBI): domain Eukaryota; kingdom Metazoa; phylum Arthropoda; class Insecta; order Lepidoptera; family Sphingidae; genus Mimas; species Mimas tiliae. The sequence goes on from HG995244.1 coordinate 15,194,393, forward strand.
GGATTCTGGAATTGTACCCGGTATGACGATAGGCTCGCCCCTATCACATCGTGGGACGAAGACACGCTCGGCGAAATGTTGGTGTACTGGTTACACCTCTGCCTATCCCTTTGGGGATTACAGGCGTGAGTACGTATGTATAAAGTTAAATTAATTATAGATGTTTAGTAAAGTTCTCACATGAACGTTACTGCATGTGTAAATAATAAATATTACGTTCAAACATTATAATATTGACTAGCGTATTAAAATATTATGAAAGCGTAAAACCTTACAATAATAAATACGACATTATTTACCACGTGATAATATTTGAAGTAAATAAATGCTTTTATGGGCATATCGCTGACCATAAAGGCTAAGATTGAAAAACCCAGCAGTCATACACATAGTTCTGAGCCCACAGTAAGATGCTATCGCTATGCTATAATATTATGCAAGATAATCGATCTTGTGGCGTGGGTATCAGGAATTACGAGAGACTTTCGGCCTGACAACACCCAGACCCGAAAAAAATATTTGTGGATTAGACAAATATTTGTGGATTAGACAAATATTTGTCTTGGTGCGGGGATCGAACCCGCGGCCAAACATTTTACAGTCAACTTCTCACCCACTGCGCCTCGGAGGCTGTCATGGGTATGGAATGGGCCTTGGAATTTGGGCCTCCCGATGTCTTACTCACTATACAAAACGCTGCAGCAATCCGCTACTTTAGGTACGCCGGTTTTCTGTCAGACAGTGGTAATGACCCGATCGAGCCGGCCCATTCATACTGTAGACAAAACTGTCTACAGCGTGCTGTAGACAGCTTTGTCTGAGTTTTTTTGTTTGTTTGAGTGGTAGAGCCTCGTACTGAGCCCGTACAAGGTAACACTTCAAATGAGGGGAGGCGTCTTATAGCTCACTCGCTCATTCTCACTTTATCACGCACTCAGTCCGCGTCATGGGAATAATAACAGAGTAACGCGACATAAAATTTGAAGTAGTACATGAAAAAATATTGAGTAGCTCTTACATTATTCGTCATGTACAGGACAAATGTAATACCTCTTGTAAGTTCTACTAAACACTAACCACATACGTAAGTAGTATAGTGAAGCAGTCCATAGTTATGTGTGGTATTGATTCTGTTTATGAGCAGATGTTGCGGTTACCATCAGGGGAGCGACTAACTCATTTCGTCACTCAAGCTAATAAAAAAATAAAATAAGGAACGTTTATTTATTTATATTATAATATCACTATTTATAGATTAGAGGCCTAGGAAGAGGCCGATTTCTATAGTCGATTTCTCCCCAAATTGACAAGGAATCACCTAAAAGTACAAGGCGTGGCAGAAATTGAGGGAGGCCTATGTCCCAGCCATGTGACATGTTCCATCTTCAAAATACCCGAAAACCGATTTCTGTCGATTCATACGCACTACTAAAACATTCAAAATAGATCAACTATAACCACAACTGGAATTGGCAAATGGAGCAACTGCTGCACCTGGCAATTCCAATTAAACAACTTTCTAGTTTTAATGTATCTATTGGTCGTTGCTCTGTAGCTTAGTCTATTAATTACATATTTTGAAATAGTATTAAATAATAGCCTATTGAAAGTGATATTAAATTTCATGTACTTTACGTATATATATCGTCATAATTTATACTGCCTCGGTGGCGAAGTTGTAATGCGTACGCGGCACGACTGCTGTGCTGAGGTCTCAGGTTCAATCCCTATTACGAAATGCTCAGCCCGGAAAATCTGTCAGTCCAGAGTCTGGATTTGTGCCCGGTATGGTGATAAGCTCGCCCCCTATCACATGATGGGACGGAAATACGAGGCGATGGCGAAACTTAGTTCCCGTTCTGGGTTATGGGAGTCAGACGGCAGGTCGCCTCATATAAACCAAATCCATCATCAAATCATGATGGTACAGCGGACCTTGGCATCAAGCCGGGATATCACAAGGCAAAAAGAAAGCAAGCCATGATTACACTCCCTAATCTGCAGGCCAATTCTTGTAATTTAAAATGTTCAAAATATCATTCCGATCTAATCTCAGTGTCAAGAAAATTGCAAGTGGCATTCTGTTAAACCAATAATCAATGTGAAATGTGAACATAGATCGTAATAAGATCGAAAGTAGAATAAAAGTTGAATGAATCCAAAACGGTATTCAGCTAACATTTTTAAATGATAAACGTCAAAATTGTGACTGAATTGAGATTGCAATGACATCAAGATGAGATTATATTGACACCGGACTGAACTTAAAGAGGAGAAGAATGCCATTTTTTAATCAAATCAAAATCTAATACAGTCCGGTAAAATTCATCCGCAGTGTCAGTTAAATACGAAAATTGGCCTTCTGGTAATTCGTAGTAGACCAGTGGTTAGCATGATTCTCTTTAGCCCCTTTAGTGCGGCTTTACCGCAAATGGCCAATGTTGGAAATTAATGATTCAAGTGTGGTTGTATGGGTAAATTTGAAACTACGTAGGTATATATTGTAGGAACGTTTGCTTGCTGCATAGACGGGTGATCAGCTCACGTTAATGTTTGGGTGGCACTAAAACTATAGATTCGGATCGACCCTATTTACATCCCCTGGGATATAGTCTCCACCGTTAGAGTTTCGGCTGCAGCTCAGACAAGTCTTTCGGGCATCGTGGCCAGCTTTTTCCACATTTGCACCTTTAAGAATTGTCCACTGATACCAGCGTAGCCGCCTATTGGTAGCCCAGCTACAGCAATCCTTAGCGACCACTGCATGAGGACCATCAGGGCGGACTGCGCTCGGCCTATACGTGATACGTACCGGCTGCTTGATGTTGTCTGCCTGCATATTCTCCCATCCCTCGGCGGCAACCCTCCAGTTAAAATACGGGATCACTAGCCTTGCCTTGACTTTTCGTGGCAGCGTTTACCCTGAAGCACTAGTTTTTCTGGTGCACTTGCAGTATGCTCTCTTCTAACTTTGCAAACCTTTTTGTTGTCCTGTTTTTGTTGTTCGAAACTATGAGGAATATCTCTCTATTCTAAAAAAAGTAACTGGCGCCGCCGCTGCCAAAAGCTTGTCACGCTATCTCCTCCGAAACCGCTGGAGGCATGGGGTCGAGACCGATATCAATCGATGCAGAATAATGTGGGGAAGAAAGTAAGATATGTCTCATATTCGTCGGACTTTAAGTTTTTTTTTTAATTTATGTTTTGTGGGAAAACATGGGCAAAGCCCCTAGTAGTGTAAATAATAGTTTTAAAAACTCAAAATAAATTTCAAATTTTATAATATTAGCTCTTTGGCACTAAACGAATTAAGTGATATGTAACATAATAAACAGATATTCTTAGCACACAATTGTAAATAATTTCTAATCATACCATACACAGTCACGCCTGTAATCCCCGAAGGGGTAGGCAGAGGTGTAAACAGTACCCTTACATTTCGCAGAGCGTATCTCCGTCCCACGATGCGAGCCTATCGCCATACCGGGCACAAATCCCAGACTCCGGGCTGATACTGAGGCATTTCGAAATAGAAAAACCCAATACCACTTTACCCAACCTCTCGAACCGAACGTAAGGCATACGCATTACAACTGCGCCATCGTATTCTAATCAGTTCATATAGTTACCGCTTCTCTTTTTTATTTCTACCTGGCGTTATACCAGCTATTGCAATGGTCCGCCTTTCTACTAAGACACCTCCATCTCGCCTGACCTTGAGCATCCTCTGGAGTGACACCATTAGCTCTCATGTCTCCTCAGCCATTTAGACATACATAAATGTTTAAATGGACTTCCTTTATTTACATTTCTGTAACATGACGTGTGCAATCTTTGTCTATATGATGTCGGAAATAACGGTTGGGTTAATATTTCGACCTTGATTAATTAAAAACCGATGTCAAGATCAAATATTTGTAAACAAGCCCTCAATGTAGGGCAACGTACAGTCTCCGATCAATTAAACTGTTCGACCGTTCACACAATTCAAGGTCGTTTCGAATATTTGTGAACGTAAACCTCTATAATATAACATAATCGTACGTAACATGTTTAATATTAAGGTCATTGTTTATGTAATAAACTTTAAGATAGATATGACGCAGACAGTTAGTGAAATAAGACGTTTCTTAAAACGCCCTTTTATATATTATGTAGATTAATGTGAAAGTTTGGCTGTTTGTAGATCAATGACTCCTTAAAGGCTGAATGGATTTGGGTAAAATTTGGCATACACGTAGATCAAGACATGAATTAGAACATAGGCAACTTTTATCCTACGAAAAGACTTTTACGCGGGCGGAGCCGCGGGTAAATGCTAGTATCTAATATATTTTAATTAAACTTAACAAGATAAATGATATTATATATTTGGCGATTATATCAGTATATAAACAAATATATCTAAATAATAGCTCTGTATTATATAATGATAAAAAGTGTCAATGTAGTTGTTAGAACTATCTGAAAATTTAACAAATATACATACATACGTAGCCTACCGTGCTGTTAGTGTGTTATACACTTATATTACTGAACTATATTAGCCCTGTATTATACACGTCCCACTGCTGCGCACGCGCCTCCTCTACTAAATGAGAAGGATTAGGCTCGCCTAATACGGTTTGGCAGACTTCATATACCTTCAAAATTCTTATGGAGAACTTCTTAGGTATGCAGGTTACCTCACAATGTTTCCTACACCATTAAAGCAAGCGAAAATTTAAAAAAGTAATACACACATAACTTAGAAAAGACAGAGGTATAGTATAGTTTAATAGTTTTGTATAACATGATTAGACGATTTTCAAACCAACTAATTTAAAATTCGTCTACAACATACAAAATAATATGTATTAAGTAATATTATTTACATTTTATAATTAAGTAGCCTTCGACGGAATTGCCCTCAATATAAGGCTAGTGTTCTACGTGTAAATGATCATAGAATGATATGTTCGATTAACAAGGTCGAAACAACGTCAATATGAAATTATCCACTTCTCTAAGATAATTTGAGCGATATAAGTTAAAGGGAGGGAGACATGAGTGCCAATGGTCTTATTACAGTGGATGCGCAAGATGAAGTGGAGGAAGTCTTAGTAGGAAGACAGACCCTGGCACTAGCCTGGATATCGCCAGTTAGAACGAAAGATAATTTATAAAATAAGTTTTAACAAAACCTAGATACCGACTTCAAAATAAAAACACTGAAAGGTCAAAAATAACAATTACTTTAAGTCTCTTTGGAGTCGGTGCAATTTTATTTGACCATCAGCGACATAGGCACCGACTCTATAGAGACTTAAAGTAATTGTTATTTTTGACCTTTCAGTGTTTTTATTTTGAAGTCGGTTTCTAGGTTTTGTTAAAACTTATTTTTAAATTTTTAGTGGTAGTTACAGCAATAGCATGTAAATTCCAATACAATAACCAATCGCGACGAGGGTCCTGTTGTTCTTTGAGGAGTTTATTTTTTTTACTCCGTACTCAGTCAAGTCCTAACCAAATTTATATAGGACTACATCGCAGCTAAACTCTATCGAATATTTTTTTTAACAAAATCGATGTACAGTCATAAAAAAACCAAAAAAATTAAAAACGCGCCAAAGTGAGAACCTCCTCCTTTTTTGAAGTCGGTTGAAAATTTTCCATAATGACTTCAATACTTGAATTGCGCTGCGGTTAAGGAGTTTTGCTTTTTCTGTCGTGCCCGTTACCAGATATTATGCAAAAATTGGAACACACTGGGAGTAAACCCTATTAATTACAAAAACTATCATCATACTTGTTCCACATTTGGAGCTATCACGTAACGTATACAAAAAATTGGCAGTTGTAGAGACTGCCAATAGAAGTTAAAACTTAGAACTTTATCTTAAAAATATTAAATGGTATATTTATTTATTTATTGTACTGCACAATGATTCTACAATTAAACGATTCAAATAATAATCAAACAAAAACACTATTTCAACAATGCACAGTTTATACACATTAGGCTTTTCACTAAATCAATTCAATTTCACTTATAAGATATACACAGCACTAATGTTGCACAATACGTCAGCTGTATAGCTACAGATATACTGCTATAAGCATGTCGGTGACGCGAACGCATGAGATTTCACCCATCCAAAAAGTGTCTAACGCGCACAGCACACGGCAGCTGCGGGTCATGAGCATGTGGGTGACGCGAACCCATAAGATTTTCCACTACCAAAAAGCGCCCAACGCGGCTAAAGAAGTTTTCACTTCACCAATTTTGACAAAAAATTTAACCGACTCAAAAAGTAAAAACCTAAAAATAAATGTAAACAATTTTGAGTCGGTGGTATCAATCACGGACTACTAAACTACAGTACTCGCACGCTTGTACTGTGGTGGTACTTGTGTGGCAGTACACTTGAGTAGCAGAACCACACTGTAGACACTTTTATCTACAGCATGAATGCGCCGGCTCGTCCTGGTCGTTACCATTGTCTCACAGAAAACCGACGTAAAGTAGCAGCTTTCTTCTGCATTTCGTACGTTGAGTGAGAGATGCGAAGGGTCAAACCCCTCTCACCTGTACCAGGATAACATAATACATATACGCACTCACGCCTGTAATCCCCGAAGGGGGAAGGCAGAGATGTAACCAATACACCCACATTTCGCCGAGCGTATCTCCGTCCCACGATGTGATAGCTGGCGAGCCTATCGCCATACCGGCCACGAAGTCCAGAATCCGGCTGATTAAAAAAATGCTAAGTTAAAAAATAAATAAGACACATTTTGACCTTAAAGGAACATGTTCCAATTTCAATTGGGACGTAATTATGACAATAAGGAAGTAAGACCCAACATCCGCTATTTTTAGTAAAATGCAACATTTAAATTGCATAATAACATACCTAAAAGAAAATACAGCACTTATTATTTTTACTAGGTGAGATAAAAGAAAAAAAAAAACGCCGAGTTTATTTCCGTCCCATGATGTGACGGAGGCGAGCTTATCGCCATACCGGGCACAATTACAGACTCTGAGCATTTCGTAGTAGAAAAACCCAATATAACTTTTACCAGAGCCGGACATCGAACTCGAGACAGCGACAGCTTCATTCGTAACGCGTACGCATTACAACTGCGCCACCAAGGCAGTTTCTCAAAATATGACGTAAAATCCCATTTAAGAACTTTAAAGTGATCTACTATAAAGATGCTGAATTGTAGAACCGTCGTTGTTCTACAATGATGAAGTATGAGATTTTGCGCACGAGTAACCTGATAGAGTCTGTACTCAACGTCAGCAAAATACACGAAAAGGGTATTTTTATGACGTCACTATTATCTCTTTAAATAAAAGAGTATCGGTTAGTATTAAAAATATGTTTGTGTCAATTATTATGTAATATCAAATTATATAAAGCATGATTTATTAAGGTAATAAAATGTTACACTAAATATTTATTTTGTAAACCCTCCGATAAATTCCATCACCTCTCAAAAATAATCTCGAAATATGACGTAGTATATACAGGCCTTGTTTTTAATTGATTTGTTCCTCAATAAAAATATGAAATATAGTAAAATAAACATTAGAAGCCCTTTTAAAAGTAATCGAATCGGAAGTGGAACTAGATAGCCTTGTGCCCTTTACGAGATTCGGCAAACCGTGGGACTCAGACAACCTCACTAAACGATCAAGGGCAGAACAAAAATATTTGGAATTATAATTTAAAATATGTTTTTAAAGGTACGCGACAGAAACCAGTAGCAAAGAATACTAACTACTATACATAACGTTAAACGACACTCCCACACCCACGCCATTTATGTATGGCTTCTTTTTCAACCAATTCAATTTTGTTTTGTTGTATTTGTGCCAACGCTGTACACAGATTTTTCTACAGAGTGAATGGGTTAGACCGGGTCGTTACCACTGTTTCACAAAAAACTGATGTAATGTTGTAATTTCTTATGTTTACGCGAATATTACACATTGAAATAAAACTAGTTTATACGGATTTTATCGCGGTTTAATTTATTTTAGTTTTTGTGTATATAAAATAGATAATATATAAAATAGGGCTCTCCTATATCGGGCAAACAAAAAGAAACATAGTGACCCACGTAAAAGAACACATAGCTGACGTTAAACATCGACGCTCTACGAATTCTGCAGTTGCTGAACATTTAGAGGAAGGCTCCAAACATTACCTTAGATTTGACAAACCACAAATCCTTGCCAAAGAACATCGATCCCTACCTAGAATGATTCGCGAGCCTAATGAAATTAAAAAACACCCAAATTTCAATAGAGAAGATGGTTAGAAGCTTGCACAAGCCTGGGATCTAATTATACATTTAATTAAATCGGAACCCAAAAGACCAACTGCCAGACCTTAAGACACCGTGAGCTCTTTCTCCGTAGATCGAACTAGTGTCAACTAACTTTTTCAAAAATTTTAAAAATATTTGTATAATTTTAAAATGAAGGTAGCTAATGTAACATTAACTTTTCGAGAAGACCTACACCTCAGTCTCTCCCGTGACCACGAAGGCTGAAAAGCTTTCGAAACGTCGGGACTAAAATAAAATTAAACCGCGATAAAATCCGTTTAAACTAGTTTTATTTCAATGATGTATTGTTACTACTTTTACTACTTTCGGTGAGTTAGATATCCGGAGGCCCAACTGCCCCTCCCCGCAATCTCTTTCTTTTAAAGAATGTTTCATGACCAATCGCCTTAAATATCCGTCTATCGAAAACATTCAATTCCAGGCATACCGTGTTAAAAATACACAAAATGTTGCCACACCTTGGTCATGGCACCTCCTATGATGCCGTATTATTGTATATGTTGTATGGAATTTTTTGCAAACAACCTACCGGAGCAAAAAAATAATTTTAGGTATTGTTTTTTATACCGTCAAACATGTTTTAATGCTTATCGAATTTATTTAATAACAGTCGTTTAATTTTAATCGCACAATTACGTTGTTATTGTAACCGCTTGTCAGGGTAAATTAAAAGATATAGGGTCCTAAAGTAAGTAAGTATAAAACTTTGTATTTATATTGTACAATATTTAATAGTTTTAAAGCATCCGGTGCAGAGTGAAATGTTAATTTAGATTAAAATGGCATAAATCTAAAAATAGTGACGTAAAAAATACATGTTTGGCAGTTTTCATAATATGTTTCTTTATCAATCAATACTTCGGTGGCGCAGTTATAATGCGTACGCGTTACGACTGAGACTGACGCTGAGGTCTCGACTTCAATCCCCGGGTCCGATAAAGGTGATATTGGATGTTTCTATTACGAAATGTTCAGTATCAGCCCGGAGTTTAGTATTGTGCCTGGTATGGTCATAGGAACGGAGATACGCTCAGCGAAATGTGTGTGTACTGGTTACACCTCTGCCTACCCCTTCGGGGCTTACAGGCGTGAGTGCGTATGTATGTATGTATGAAATAACTCGCATACGAAAATGAGACTATGAAAATCATCATATTTATTTTTATGCTTTAATTATTTTACTGTTTGTAAACCGTATTTCGATAGATTACCTCTGCAAGAGCGAAGAGTCGGAGCCAGAGCGAAATAGCAAATTGCGGCGGTTTACACGGCAAACTATCCTACTTCTTCCTACTACTATTATAATTGTGAAAGTTTGATGTTTGTGTGTTTGTGTGTTTGTGAATTTGGATGTTTGGTAATCAATCACGCGTTATAACGACTAAACGAATTTGAATGAAACTTTGCACACGGGTAGACAATGACCTGGATTAGGATTTAATTTTCATTCCAGAAAAACACATTCATATCGGCGGAACCGCGAGTAAACGTTGGTATTTTTTTTAATTGTTATTGTTAGCCAAACGTATCGATACTAATAGATTTTTTATTAGACTGCGACTGACTCGCAGTCTAAAATGCAAGGTCTCGATTCGACTTAAATATATTAAACGTGAACCACGGTCACTAACCTGTTATGGAAGTTTTTCACTTTGTAATGAACGAAATTGGAGATCATTATTATTTTAAGCACTAGTTTTGGGTGACGGCTTCACCTGCGTGAATATCTTTTTCCGGGTGTAAGTTGTATCTTCTAATTCAGGTCATGGTCTACGTGTTTGCCAAATTTCATCCAAATCCGTATAGCCATTAAGACGTGTATGATTAACAAACCACAATTCCAAACTTTCACATCTTTATATATAATTCTACTGTACGTGTGTATGTCACTGAACTCCTCCTAAACGGCTGGACCGATTTGAATGATTTTTTTGTATGCGTTTGGGTGGCGCCCTGGATGGTTTAGATTCACAATTGAACCCAGTAGGTGGCGCTGCTGTAGTTGCAGGTAAAACCACACGGGACAACTAGTTTATAATAATATTTAGGACTTACACGAAAGTGTAAGTGAAGTGTAAGTCGACCACCAACATCTTAAGCCCAAAGCCAGCCTCACCTGCACGTGGTACACTATGGTGATTAACAGACGAGACATTGGCGTAACTTGGTTCCCGTTGCGGGTAGTGGGGGTCAGACGGCGGATCGTCTCACATAATACCAAATGACCGTTAAATCATGATGAGAAGGCCGAACCTGGCATTTAGCCAGGATAACGTCAGGCAGAAAAAAAGAAAGAAATTTACACGAAAAGAGTTTCTCGTGCGACATAGGCAAGAATATAACAGAAAACTCTGGTTTACGAGAACGCATCATACTATTACCGCTGTCATATCGAATGACGCAGCCTAGTAAACAAGGGTTTTCTGTTGTATTCTCACCTCTGCTATGCGATAATCTCTTTACGACCAGCTTTACGCCCGGTTCATATAAACAGTAAACGATTTGTATTAATATCTTAGGTTTACGCGAACATTGAAATAAAACTAGTTTATACGGATTTTTACGCGGTTTAATTTTTATTATGCCTATGCTATAAAAAAAATTATAGGAACCGGGCATTAAACCATAAGTTTACAGCCTCCGTGGCGCAGTGGGCGAATAGCCGGCTGCGAGGCGTGAGGCCGTGGTTTGATTCCCGCGCCGAGAAAATATTTGTGGGACACGCCGAGGCAAATATTTGTTTCGGGTGTGGGTGTTGTGGGACCTCAAGTCCCTCGTAGTTTTCGATACCTACGGTACAGGTTAACATAGTGTGGGGTCAGGACTATCGGTGTGACTGTTGGGTGTAATTGTTTAATTGTCATTTTAAAATGTCATGCTTAGTATATTAGATACCGATATAATTAATGTTATTTTCTGTATATTTATAAATTTGGTGTATTTATCATATGCCGTATCCAATAAAAAAATCATCAAAATCAATCTGCGAAAAGATACGCGTCATATAAAACAACAAAAAGATATACGCGTCAAATTGAGATAGTCCTGTTTATTTCTTCGGTTGAAAAACCGACATCTAGAAGCACTTACATACAGGAATGTTTATATTTTATGATCATTTACGACGTCAAGTACATACTTATTAATCCGTTCACGGAGTCTTATCTCTGGCACAATCAGTATTAGTCATACTTGTATGGACTACTGTGGCATGTGTACAGACAGTCCTTGGTTTAAAAAAGTCGTTTAAAATTGTAGCCAAAGATGGGGAATATTGTTAAAATATTTAGTAATATAGGATAACTAGGACTGCCTCGGTGGCGCAATTGTAATGCGTATGCGTTATGATTGAGGCTAACGCTGAGGTTTCGGGTTCGATCCCCGGGTCGGGTAAAGTGGTATTGGGTTTTTCTATTACGAAATGCTCAGTATCAGCCCGGAGTCTGGAATTTGTGCCCGGTATGGCGATAGGCTCGCCCTCTATCACATCGTTGGACGGAGATACGCTCGGCGAAATGTGGGTGTACTGGTTACACTTCTGCCTACCCCTTCGGGGATTACAGGCGTGAGTGCGTATGTATGTAATATAGGATAAAATACATGTATGTCTCTCATATGCGAGAGGCCGTATGGGTTGTGCTTAGTCTATTTCTGCTGTCATGCAACAGTGTGTAATCACAGTTGTGTTTCGGTCTGAAGGAAATTAAAGCCAGTAAAATTTATCAAAAATGCCCAGCATTATGAGACCACATCTTATGTCTCGGGGTGACAAGCGCAATCCATTACCATGTAGGACTTTGTAATTCAAAATAAGTGTGGTGTTGCTTCTGTTTATGGTCACTCAAGCTAATTCAGTCAAACAGGTACATCCAAGCTGTTGACGAAACTATCTATAGCGTGGCTCTACCACGCTAAAACACGTGCTGACACGCCAAGGTATAATATGTACTAGTGCTACCTCGCACAAAAGTCTTGTATCTATAGATGGTAGAGGTAAAGTCGCGGTCTTCGTAAGATTTGAAATACAATAGAAATAGTTTGATAATTGGATATCATCTGGGACTTGGCGTTGGGTGTGAAGGTTTTTATCAATAAAATCTAAAAAAAAATGGCTTTGTTTTTTTTATTTATAATGATCGAATTCTCAAAATAAAAATCTTACTCTAATTACCAATTACCAATGGATATTTATAGAATACTAAACTATTTTTATAAATTATATCTAGTTTTTTTTTCAGTTCTTCATACACTGAGCCTTTCTTCGTTTGAAAAGTTCATTCGTTACGCCACCGTTGGCGTTCAAATATAACGTATTTTGAACCAGAAACGCAACCGTGCCTTATTATGGAGGTACGTTTTTTTAATGTTGTTCACATTATGGAAATTTTTCCGTTTTTTACACTACACATTAGAGACAAAAAAAATACGCGTGATACAAAAATACACGTTATTATTTATAAACAATCTATATATAGAAAGAACGATGGCCTTGAAACTAAGATTATAAATGACTAGCATTTGCTTGCGGCTCCGACTCCGCATGAAAGGCCTTTTCCGGGATAAAACGTAGCCTATGCCTAATCCAAGTGATGGTCTACCTGCGTACTAAATTTTACCCAAAACCGTTGAGCTGTTAAAGCGTGATTGACTAACAAACATCTAAATTCACAAACTTACAACATCCAAACTTTTAAATTTATAATAGGATATATACAAGCGTTGCAATAATTCATCGCACTAAACTTTTTAAGCAAATAGAGAACATACATAAAAAAATTGTCTAAACAATTTTGAGTCGGCGCTTTAAGCTCTCTAGGTTTGGCTTTAAAGCCCAGACGAGTAGAAAGATTGAGTTGTGTCTAAATTTTTGAGTCTAAACTTGCATTAAAAGCTTATTAAAAATTTGATACTAAATAAGAAATATAACAGAAACCCTACAGCAAAAATATTTTTTATCGGTCTTTAAAAGTTTAATAGAGACAAGCATCGGCTCACCTATTAGCAAGTGATTACTGTCCTCCATTTGCACATCAGCGAAGCCAGGGTCACAGACCTGTTTCTGTGTTCTATGGTCACAGCCAAGCCGCCACCTATCGTGGAATATTTTTTGTACCTGTACGCACTCACTCACGCCTGTAATCCCCGAAGGGGTAGGCAGAGGTGTAACCAGTACATCCACATTTCGCCGAGCGTATCCGTCCCACGATGTGATATGGGGCGAGCCTATCGCCATACCGGGCACAAATTTCAGACTCCGGGCTGATACTGAGCATTTCGTAATAGAAAAACCCAATACCACTTTACCCGACCCGGGGATCGAACCCGAAACCTCAGCGTTAGCCTCAATCATAACGCGTACGCATTACAACCACGCCACCGAGGCCAGTCAGATTTTTTGTACCTGACTTAAAAATTTCAGTGTCTTCAATTGCGTGGACGAATTTACCTCTGGAAGTACATTCCAGGATTTTGACATACTTAGATTATATTTAGCTTAACATACTATATACAACAGTAACTAAATAAAAGATCACATATTTCTTTATATAACTTTTTATAACAGACATAGACATATCATAAACAAACAGGCACGTACACACACACACACACACACAAAATCACACACATCACACATTCCTACCTGACTAATGATTTGGTTCGTTTTTGTCGCAAAAATTATATTCATTACGTAGTAACTATTAGTTAATCTGTGAAATCTTGTCTTTTACCGACTTCACGTCCGTACATACGTCGCCTTGGGCTTCTCATTGAAAACCAGCGCTGCAGAATACTGCAATAAAGTTAAATAAAGCAATAGCTTATGTAGTACTGCAGCATGTAGCTGAATGAGAGGCCCATTGTTGCGAATAATTGCGTAGTATTTTTAAGTTATGGTGTATTTATTTCACTCTGTAATTATTGCTCTCATAATAAACTTCCTTCTATCTTTCTTCTTTCTTTCACATACACCATATTTTATCGGTACCATCCGCGTCATTCTCATGGCGAAACAACGGTGCAAACAATTAAAAGCAAAACAATGCGATTTATTTTGTTTATAACCACGTTTAACCTCAACACGGTTCGGTAAATAGATTACTCATCAGTAATTGTACGCGAGAATGTTGTAATATTTATTGAGGAAGACGTTATAAAGGGAAATATGAATGTAAGTTAAGGGCGTCTGATGCAACTATTTAGAAAGAGCTTATTTTAAGAAATTGTTATTTTTGACTTTTCAGTGTTTTTATTTTGAATTCGGTTTCTAAGTTTTGTAAACTTATTTTATTTTTACATTTTGTGAGAAGAGTTGAAGAGTTTCATTTTTTTACTCCGTACTCCGTTATCAGATCTTAACTAAATTTATGGGACTATATCGCAGCTCAACTCTATTGAATGATTTTTATTCAACAAAATCGGTCCACAATTGGCGGAGAAACGGACGAGCAGGTCGCTCGCCTGATGTTAAGCGTCACGCCTGCCCATAAACAGAAGCAACGTCACACAGAATTATGAATCACAGTACACTGTATGACACTGCGCTCGCCATCCCGAGACATAAGGTGTTAAGTCTCATAATACCCAGAAATTTCACCTGCTTCAATGTCCTTTAATCCGAAACGCAACAGTGCTTACACACTGCTGTTTGTCGGCAGAAATAGACATAGTGGTACTAACCCAGACGGCCTCTCGGATGCGAGGGACCTACCACCTTGTAAAATGTATCTCTCTATTCTTAAAAAAAGTAACTGGCGCACGCCGCCGCCAAGCTTGTCATGCTATCTCCTCCGAAACCGCTGGGGGTATGGGGTCGAGACTGATACCAATCGATGCAGAATAATGTGGGGAAAAAAGTAAGATATGTCTCATATTCTTCGGACTTTAAGTTTTTTTTAATTTTATGTTTTAAGGAAAAATATTGACTTTTTCATGTACAGATTACGGAAACTCGCCAAAAAAGCATCGTAGAATTTTGACAAGACCTCATTTGTTTAAAAATAATTTAAAACCGATTCATACGAACCTCATTTCAAGTGCCTATCTTAAAATTTCGATTTTAATTAAATTTTAAAAAGCGATACTTCAACAGAAATCGGAATGAAGAATCGCGTCTTTTCTTGGTTTTTCTATAGTTTTTCTCCGCTTGGATTTTATACAACGATTGAGTCATTAATTCATCGCCCTTAATGTAAGAAACATTTAACTATAGATCTTGAATTGATTAAATCTTCTTCACAGTAAAACAGTTTTTCACTATATTATTTTTTTAATTTCGTTTGTTTACATTAAAAACGTCAAGTTAATGTCACATTGCAATAACAAATATTTTTTTGCGAGTAAGCCTTATTAGGGGCCTTTTACAAGTAAAATATTCTCTATTAAGACTTTTTACGAGTAAGCCTTATTATTACTTACTCGTAAAAATTAAGCGCTCACGCAGCGAGCCTAGGGGCGAAGGCCCTAGTTTATTAAAAAGTAATAGGTACAGTATTATATACTTATAGGTTCTGTATTATATCGTTGATATAATACAGAATCATGCACTGCCATTTGATGTATTGTGGACTCTTAACTGCAAACGCAAACAAGGGTATTCACACTAGTAAACCTCACTCGGACATGCGTTGTTGACTCTAAGATTAGCTTCCAAAGCATGGGCACCAGTTTGATGTATTATACCAGAGACAAGAAAACTCTGGTGGAGATGGTCCAATATATAACATTAGAGACCGACATCAAAAGAAAAACACAAATAAACATTTCTATAGGTATCTTCAGAGTCGGTGCCTGTGTCGCTGCCAAATAAAATTGCAACGACTCCAAAGACACGTATAGAAATTGTTATTTGTGACTTTTTAGTGTTTTTATTTTGAAGTCGGATTCTACGGTTTGTTAAAACTTATTTTATTTTTCAAATTTTTTGTGGTACTTACAGCTATAGCATGTAAACTCCAATACAATAACACAATCGCGACGAGTGTACTGTTGTCCGTGGAGGAGTTTCATTTTATTACGCCATACTCCGTCATCAGAAGGCCAATTCTCGTAATTTTAAACGTTCAAAATATCATTCCGATCTAATCTCAGCGTCAAGAAAGTTGCAAATGGCATTCTCTTAAACCAATAATAGACGTCAAATGCACCTAGTATTAGCAGTAGCATTATACCGTTTTGGCTTTAGTCGACTTTTATTCTACATTCAATCTCATTACGATCTATGTTCACATTTGACGTTGATTATTGGTTTAAGAGAACGCCATTTGCAACTTTCTTGACGCTGAGACTAGATCGGAATGATATTTTGAACGTTTAAAATTACGAGAATTGGCCTTCTGATCTTAACTAAATTTATATGGGGCCACATCGCAGCTAAACTCTATCGAATTATTTTTTTTCCAACAAAATCGGTTTATAATTGGCGGAGAAATCGATGTACATACATAAATAAAAACAAACGCGCCGAATTGAGAACCTCTTTCTTTTTTTAAATCGGTTAATAATATAAACTCAAGAGAAAGTCAAAGTAAAACTAGGAAATTTTGGGTGTATGGGTGTGTGTGTGTGTGTGGCATTGTAGCGCTTAAGCGAATGGACTAATTTGAATGCAGTTTTTTTGTTGTTGCTTGGAAGCTGGATTAGCAATATTTTAGATTAAATCTGCTCCAACTCCAATTCACGCCGGGAGATTTAACCCCCTTAAAAGGTGTGTTTTATATGTATTGTACTTCTTTGACAACGCTCAAGTTATTGTTAAAAAAAAATAAGTGAAAACAAAGGAAAATATGCATATATATGCATGCTATTTTTAAATGAGTACGTGACGTCTCGAGGAAGTGCAATTTTTGTCGTGCTAACGTGATTCTATTTGTATACATACATAACGTTATGCATTTGGCAATTATATAATGACACTAAGGTGGCATTAGCATTTTTAGTTTATTTAATATATTAGTTCACTATTACTGGTTGTAGTAAATCTAATGATGTGTATACTACGTCACAATACACGAATAACCGGTTAGAAATGAAAAATCGTTAATTCGATAACTCCAACTAGAGTTAACAATTGATGTTTATGTAAAGCACTTATAATAATAATACTAGCTCTATATTATACGCGACTGCTGGGCACGGACCTCCTCTACTGAATAGTGAAGTAGGCCTTAGTCCACCACGCAGGCTTAATGCGGGTTGGCAAACTTCACTTACCTTCGAAATTCTTATGGAGAACTTTTCAGGTATGCAGATTTCCTTCACCGTTAAAGCAAGCGATAATTAACAATTAATACACACGTAACTTAGAAAAATCAGAGGTGCAGCTCTTGGGGCCGGTATCGAACATAGGACTTTCGCCTCGACAGTCCGTACTACTCCCCGCTGAGCTATCACTGTTATCGCTGTAAAGCACTTACTACATTTTAAATATTAAGTAGTTTTGGTTCTAGATTTGTGGAGAATAACCGCGTTCCTGGGAAAACCCCAAATATTGGAAGTTTGAACACGTCTTGGGAAAATTTTGTCGGGATTGGATTCGTAAGTAAACTAAGTGGAAATTAAATAAAGCCTCCGCTCACAACATATCATAACGAGGATTTATAAAAAAAATGAATGACAAGAATGAAGAGACGAGCAGGTCGCTCGCCTATCACACAATTTTTATCATCCTGGACTGACTGTGAAACACATCCAAAATAAAGCATCGAGGTTGAGCAAAACTCAATAAAAACTAAACTGTCTCTAATCCGCAAAGAATTGAATCAGAAGGATATAAAATGAACGAGAGGTCAAATGTAATTGGTCAATTAGTAGTTTCAGATACTATTTCTTTTTTCTGGCATGGCGTAATTAACTGATTAGTTTTTTTTTTACATACATACATACATAGACTCACGCCTGTTTCCCATAGGGGTAGGCAGAGACAACGGTTTTTATTTTGTAAAATACTTTCGTTTCTACTTTCTTTTGCTTCCACCTGCCCGTATCCCACTCGCAGTGGGGTCGATGCAACATGCTTGCATCGACCCCACTTGCATTGGCTTGTAGTTTTTACGACCAGCCGCCTACCTGACGTCAATCCCTCTGGGGAAAAAAACAACCAGACCTGAAGCAAATATTTGTGGATCACTAAAACATTTGTCTCGGTGCAGGAATCGAACCCGGCCGGCTACTCGCCCACTGCGCCACGGAGGCTGTTGACTGATCCTCTTGATTGATTAGTTTTTAAAAAATTTGAGACTACTTAAATGATAGAAAACCATGGAGTTAGGGTGTTGCTAACGCAATATGGCGCAATACATATTTTATTTATAGTGTATATTGGTTAAAATAAGATATTGTAAATTATGACGTTTTGAAGTGCCCAGTAAAAATAAAGTTATTTTTTATTTGATTTTGATGTCTAAAAAAGACAATTTAATAATTTGTTGTCTTTTTTTAATTCAATTCCCGGCTAAACCAACTTTTCTAAAATATTTAAATACAATTTGACTTGCTTTTAATAATAATAGTACGTTCCTTTTGGTGAATCTTGCAAATTCCATAATTTAGGGTACCTTTCAGGGTCCATGTCAACTTTTGAACCTGTATAAGCGGAAATTAAAAAATAGATAGTTTATTTGTACGCTTTTATCGCCGTCTAATACATTAAAGTTTGCCGCGAGCCTAAAGGCCGTTCCCAATATTCTGTTTACCGACAGATTTGCTTACTGGCAGCAGATTATTGACACATTTGGTATGGAGGATCTGTCAAAACACTATTGATAGTAAGGAAATCTATCTGTAAATAGAACAATAATATAGGGAACGGCCATAAGTCTAAGTCTACATTTAAGAGAACCGACAATGTGGGTTGACTGATGTAAGCACTTAATAAGACATCACGAAGTGGCATTTCATTGAGGAATCTTTAATTTACTGTATTTTTTATTTTTATTCCCTAGTTAACAAGAACATTAGTGTAATAGTAAAAGTATAGTTAATTGGAATAAACTTCTTAGAATCCCATGTAGGGAGGAGTAGATTCGCATAATTTTTATTTAGAATATTTGATAATTATTATATTCTTTACTTAAAATATATTACTTCCATAACCTAAATTCCATAAAAAAATTAAAATATATATGATATTTTCTATTCCAATATTCTTTAATGAATACTTAAACCAAGCAACTTACTTTTCAAAGCCCATCGTTTATTCAGCAGCAATCCATCCAGGAACTTGTATCCCTGGTCTCTGCACACCGTCTCCTTCACATTGGCGACAGCACTCGTCAATGACAGCAGATCACTGGCCAGCACCACCGATGAAGCATAATCAGGAGACTCCACAACCACTCTAACATTCGTAGTCTCCTTATTGTCACCTTCATACGCATTATAAGAAGGTTTATCAACTGAAGGTCTCGGTCCTTCTGTTTTGTTCTCAATGAATTTTGCTATTATTTCCTTATCGATACCCAATTTATGCGCTGTCTTGTTTAACAGAGCTATGTCTTGGTGGTCTAAAGTCCTATTATTATCGAATGTTGGGAGGCGGTTTAAAACATCGATAGTTATATCTTGTCTGCCGTCGAGGGCCACCACTGCGCACACGATCGCGAGAATACCGCCGATTTGGAGCATAGCGACGCGTGCGCACCGTGCGCTCTCAAAAACATACTAAAGCCTTAATCAAACAGCCTCGCATAGGTTCTACCATAATCGATTCATTGTCTTTAATCAGTAGGAACATCGCATTTTACATATTAATGTACTCAATGGTTCTGTCTGTTGATTAAAATGATGGCCTGTTAATATTGTTGCGTGATTTATTAATAAATATACGGATCGGCCTTTTTTTAATGAATTAACGATTTTAATTTAAAAGTTGTATTTACCGTAAAACGAGGTGAATAGAGCTGTTGGCGCGGCGGGGTGAATCGGGACGAAACTTATATTGAGTCTATTCCATAGATGGATCGACCGTAATGTTATCTCAAGCTTAATTATTGTCCAAAATATACATACATACGCACTCACGCCTGTAATCCCCGAAGGGTTAGGCAGAGGTGTAACCTGTTAACCCACATTTCGCCGAGCGTATCTCCTCCCATGATGTAATAGGGGGCGAGCCTATCACCATACCGGGAACAATTCCAGGCTCCCGGTTGCTACTGAGCATTAAAAATAATATAGAAAAACCCAAAATCACTTTTAGCCGACCCGGGAATCGAACCCGAGACCACAGCGTGAGCCTCAGTCGTAACGCGTATGCATTACAACTACGCCACCGAGGCAGTCAAAATATGTTGTAGTTTTTTTGTATTTTTTAGTTCATTACAATTTATCTCATTTTGTATGTGTAAATAAACAAAACCAGGAATATGGTGGGGTGCCCAACAGAATGGGGTGAATAGGGATGCAGTAAATAGGTTGTCCCTATTTACCCCTGCATCCCTATTCAATCCATTTTACCGTATATAAGGTAGGATATGCAACTATAGCGTCTTCTGTATGCTTGAAGACCAAATGGACGCAATAGATATTCTTTTTTTATCCTTGCTCGACAAAGTGACTACGCTACACCTGATGTTAAGTGCAGCGCAATCCAAGAATACTGTCAACCAACGACAGAAGATGTGTCTATCGTAGGTCGGCAAAATTATGCCGGCCTGCCTAATTGCTTCTTCACACTCCGTTTAAAGGACCCCATATTATAGGAAAGAGGGAACACGTGTACCAAACTATTCCACAGCTTGATGGTCCGGCAGAAGTAAAATCTTGCGAACTTTTTAGTTCTAGCCGAGATGGAAGAGACCACGAAGTTGTGGTTCCGTAAGCCAGCACGCGTGGTTCTGTTAAGGAAAGGTGAGGATGGGATAAGGTCAAATAACTCTTCAGAGCATTCACCGTGATACAGACGATAAAAAATGCTAAGTGAGGTAATGTCCCTACGCAATTGCAGCGTATCCCGCATTTAGTACCCCATTCTGAAATGAGATCCAAGGTCCGGTTAAGCTCAATGACTAATTTTCTCGCTGCCTCTCAGTGACTCCCCGGCTACCAGTGGGCTTACTGCAGTAACGCCCATGCACTGTGTTGTCATCTGCATAGCAAGTATTCATCGAAGTAAAGTAAATCAAAGGGTTCAATTCCCATGTCGGGAAAATAATATGAATAATATGTGCTGTCTTTGAATTATCAATAGGCATTTTAAGGACCCCAGTGGAATAAACTATTCATGCGTCATTGATTTTTATCAGTTACGTCGTATGCAAAATAGATCTTTTTTGTAAGACATGCCTAATTTAAATAAATATTTTTTTACCAACACCGACGTGACGATTAAATCCGCCAAAGGTTCTTAATTCAGCTATATATTTTTTATGTATGTACGCACATATCAGCGTCATAAAAAAAATTAGAACCTATTTGGATGTTTTTTTTGTATTTAATTATAAGTGGTCCACCAACATCATCGGCCCAAGGCCACCGTCACGTGGTATCACGTGGTATACTCTGCTGATTGACGAACGACGCATTGGCTAAACTTGGTTTCCGTTCCAGGTTGTGGGGGTCAAACGGCGGGTCACCCCACATACCAAATCCACCTTCAAATCATGATGGGAGTTAAGGTATAAGGTGCTGGTATTAAGCAGGGATAACGACATGCAGAACGAAAGGGTGTACTCAAACACTCCCCATTATAAAAGAGGGTAAAAATCCCACGCAAGCGAGAGGCCGTCTGGGTTGGTACCACCCCTTTGTCTATTTCTACCGCCAAACAACTATGTAAGCTCTGTTGTGTTCCGGTTAAAAGAACATTGAAGCCAGTGAAATTACTGGACATTATGAGACTTAACAACTTACGTCTCGGGGTGACGAGCGCAGTCCAGTGCCATGCAGTGCTTTGTAATTCAAAGTTCTGTGTGGCGTTGCTTCTGTTTATGGGCAGGCGTGGCGTTTACCATCAGGCGAACAACCTGCGGTGGAGAGCGGAGATGAAACACTAAAACTGCGACATTATGCATCGATTTGAATGATTCTTACACTAAATATATACTAATAATATCTCGACTGCCTCGGTGGCGCAGTTGTAATGCGTACGCCTTACGACTCAGGCTGAAGCTGAGATCTATACTTCGATCCCCGGGTCGTGTAAAAGTGACTGAGGAGGCTGACTTACTTGAGGGGGTTTCACAATAATTTACGACAAGAAAAGGCATTAATAAATACATACATACGCACTTACGCTTGCAATCCCCGAAGGTGTCGGCAGAGGTGCAACCAGTACACCTACATTTTGCCGAGCTTATTTCCGTTCCATGGGGGGAGCCTATCGGCTTAAAAAATAATTAAATGATACTTAAAAAATAATCTGAAAATTCAATTAAAAATAAGTCATGATTAATTTTTTGACGTATTTTTGGAGTCCATGTCTGCGCCGCTGCCGCTGAAATCGGACTGACTCTATACTGACTCTACCTCTACTTAGAAATTATGCCTCCGTGACACAGTAGGCGAGTAGCCGTCTGTGAAATGTGAGGTCGCGGGTTCGATCCCCGCACCGAGACAAATATTTGTCTTATCCTCAAATATTTGTTTCGGGTCTGGGTGTTGTGAGACCGAAAGTCTTTCGTAGTGTTTGATACCTACGACATTAGACTCGTATCTTTCTGTTAAGTCTGGATTATGTGTGTGAGTGTTGGGTGTTATTAATTTATTGACTGCTGGACTTATTTGTTGGACCAAAATCAAGCCCGCTGAGTTATACTAGCTGGATCATCTCAGAGCTGGGTCGCGCCGCGCCGCGAAGAATCCAATGGTAAAGTAAGCCCACTGAGTTTGTTTCGCCGGGTCTTCTAAGGTTGGGTCGTTTAGGGTCCAGATAGTTTAAAAACACGTGCCGTTTCGGTTATGCCCCCTGCCCTAAAATTCATATAAATATTGGTTTTACGTGTGGTAGAGCCACGCTGTAGACAATTTTGTCTACAGCATGAATGGGCAGGCTCGTTCGGGTCGTTACCACTGTCTCACAGAAAACCGACGTAAAGTAGCAGCTTGCTGCTGCGTTTCGTACGGTGAGTGAGATATCCGGAGGTCCAAATCCCCTCCCCTTCCCAATTCCTTAATTATCCCTTTCCGTTAAGGTCGGCAACGCGCCCATGATTCTTTTGGTATTGTGGCCGTACATGGGCGGTGGTGTTCACTTACCATCAGGTGACCCACTTGCTCGTTCGTCGGCCTATACAATAAAAAAAAAACTTGATCCATAACAAAAATATTTTCTATAGTATAAAAATAAACTGATTTAGTGTAATTAGTGTATTATTGATGATGCTATGTATGATATGTATATCTAGATATGTTGATAATATGGTTTCTGACGCCTAAATATCTTGCTTTTATTTTATATAAATTATATTAATTATCTACATGATACATAAACGAGTTTTATTCTTTATTGTTATTTTTTACTTTTTGGTGTTATTCTTTGAAGTGGTGTGTGATCTTTAACTTAGTCACGATTATCGTGAAAATAATAATATATATATAAATCAATGATGATTTATGAGCTTTTGAGTTTTTCGCCCTAGCGGGATCGACGTCAGGCAGGCGCCGTTCGTAAATATATCAAGCCAAATATTTCTGTAGCATGTGTTAAAAACATGTTGCTCCGACCCCACAGCAAGTGGGATAGGGTCAGGTGGAAGATCTGTAATAATTATATTCTATCTTTCTGCCTGGCGCTAGCCCGGTTTAATATGCGCCATTTCATACCATAGATCCCTAATTATTTTTTACAATAATATATTTTAAACTATTATTTATTTTTCATTTATTAGTTGGATTTTCCATAATAGCGTGTTTTTTAGATTTAAAACTATTATTTATTATCAATGATTTTCAATAAAATTAAAATTAATTAATTAAATTAAAATTTTAATCTAATCTTAATCAATATTTTTTTGTGAATTGTCATAGGTCCTTGATAAGTATGCCAAATTTCGAGTTAATCCGACGTTTTGAAGGTGTTCAAAATCATGTTCAAAGTTTCCGTTACATACATACATACATACGTATGAAGCTAATAATTAATTATTTTTAAGATTCTGGCTCTGTCCATGAAGCTAATAAAAACGTATTAAAATATTGTTTACACTCATACTGCCAATGTCAAACAAATAATCTATCACATGTACATGGGCGGTGGAGATCGCTTACCATCAGGTGACCCACTTGCTCGTTTGCCGGCCTATACTATAAAAAAACACATCTGACGTAATAGAACAAAATTTATAAAAGTAGGTATATGATAGAGATCGAATTTTGATCAATACAGGACTACTAGTTATTATTATGAAGCCACATATCACTCAAAAAAAT
The DNA here is from genome assembly GCA_905332985.1 of Mimas tiliae. Lineage (NCBI taxonomy): Eukaryota > Metazoa > Arthropoda > Insecta > Lepidoptera > Sphingidae > Mimas > Mimas tiliae. Next base: position 15,219,104 of record HG995244.1, read on the forward strand.
AAAAATACATCTGACTACTCTATTCCTAATAAAATGGCATTCAATAATATATTTCCTTATAAATTGTTTATTGATATTTTACAGCAAATTATAAAAGATTGTACCTATTATTAATTTCGTCACCCAGTATGATGTGGCTTTGATATTAAGCTTCACCATTTTGGTTTTATTTTATGTTAAGATAGATGTATAACCATATTTTTATTCAGGACATGAATGTTAAAGTAGAAACTTTTGATCTCTTTTGAATCTTTCCATGGCATCGGTATTCTAGGTGCAGGTAAAAACTATTTCATAAATTCCCAGAAATAACACACCAAATACAACCGAAATAATTTTATTAACACATAAACAGCGCTATCTCGTATATCGATAAAATTGAGCTCCATTTCTTCCATTTGCCGTCCACTCCCACTCATCAAGGTCGTGATCATCCTCCCTCGAATAAGATCTCGCACCATCTTCTCTCTCTGGCCACGATTCCTCCCCAGCTTCCTCCTCTTCAATTATTTCCAAATCATCATCATGCATTTGAATTTCTTCTTCCATTTCTTCCCCGTTTTCCTCTTCCTCTAAAATTTCATCTAAAGCATCTCTTCTGTCTCTTTGCGCCTGGAACTCTAGCTCTGATTCTGGGATTTCTTGCAACACTTCTCTGTGAACCATCAGATGTTGCCTCTGCCTTATTAGTGATGTTTCTATTGGTGCCTTTTTTAATTCTTCTTCTGGTTTCTCATCGTTTTTAGGCTCATCAGGTTTATCAGAAACTTTCGATTTTGTTGAGAAAGAGAATGCCTTGTGAAGTGATTGCAAAGGTATAACTAATGTGAGAGTCAGAATTACTGATGATAGTAATATTGTTGATATTTCTTGAACATCGATCTGTAAATAAGTTAACAAATCTGATCTGTAATAACAAACTTCCTAAATGAGGCTTGACCATTTAGTTGAAGACAACTTATCGCACTGCCGAGGCAAGAATTTAACAGGAACTTGCCGTTCACGCTCACGTCATGCAGTTTAAAAAGTCGTATGATGCATCCTCATAAATGAATTTGATATCCTCATTTGTGTCGTACGAGGAAAAATCTCGATCTAATTGGGACTTAATTATAATACTTTGGTACAGAATCCTAAAAACAATAATAATTACCAATGACATCAGTGAGAATTCGCTGGACGTCTTAACTGTTGCCGCGTTGGTGATGAAAACGATGAACTGGGAGAGGTAGAGAGCGTATGAAAGACGACTTATAAACACCAATGGTCGCCAGCAAAGGACACGAGACAAGATATCTGTGAAAAATGAAATTATTTCATCAATAACATAAACTTCTGAAAACATAATTTTGTACCGATTTTAAATCGTATATTGGGAAATGTGTCTGTAATATGGATATTTTATTCATTTATATTGAGAGCAAGCTAACGCCTGTATCACCGGAGGTGTAGGCAGATGTGCAACTAGTGACTCATTTCGCCGACTGATAGTGGAAACAAATTCCATCCAATTGTGGTTGCCCGATCTAGAGTAAGAACTCAGGATCTCTCCGGTTGTTCAGCCTAAGTAACCTACCAGTGAGGCGATGATTATTTAATCATTTATTTATATATTCAAAAACACCACTGTCAACACACCATGACACCTGGAATAATAAATCTAAAGATATACAATTTAAGTGATGATTCTAGCTACACTACACGCAAAGTGGGGAAATAAAAAACTCGTAGCTACATAAATACATGAATCAAGAAATTAACAGTATTTTATAATATATCTTATATATTATATCTTTTTATAATATAACACAGTGTTTTATAATATATCTTATATAATTTAATTTTAGTAGAGTCCCGCTGTAGACAGTTTTGTTAACAACATGAATGAACTGGCTCTTCCGGGTCGTTACTACTGCCTAACAGAAAACCGGCGTAAAGTAGCGGCTTGCTGCTGTGTTTCGTACGGTGAGTGAGATATCCGGAGGCTCAAATCCCCCTCCCCTTCCCAATCCCTTAATTTTCCCTTTACTTTAAGGTCAGCAACGCGCCCATGATCTTTTTGGTATTATGGGCGTACATGGGCGGTGGAAATCACTTACCATCAGGTGACCCTTTACTTGCACGTTTGCCGACCTATGCCTAAAACTCGTAGTTACATAAATCTATAGAAAAACATACACATAGAACATATTTCCAATGCAGTCTTTTAAAATATATTTATTTATATATTTATAAACTGACTGCCTCGCTGGCGCAGTTGTAATGCGTACACGTTACTATTGAGGTTAACGCTGAGGTCTCGGGTTCATTCTCGAGTCGGGTAAAGTATTGGGTTTTTCTATTACGAATTGCTCAGTATCAGCCTGGAGTCTGGAATATGTGCCAGGTATGGCGATAGGCTCGCCCCCTATCACATCGTGGGATGGTGATACGCTCGGCGAAATGTGAGTGTACTGGTAATACCTCTGCCTACCCCTTCGGGGATTACAGGCGAGAGTGCGTATGTATGTATGTAACTGGCATACTCCGGGCTGATGATACTGAGCATTTCGTAATAGAAAAACCCAATATAATGTTTAACCGACCCGGGGATCGAACCCGAGACCTCAGCGTCAGCCTCAGTCGTAACGCGTACGCATTACAACTGCGCCACCGAGGCAGGCATAATATTTGTTAAACATGAATCATTGATAGTTGCAAAATACCAATATTTGATATTTATTCCAATGCATTGTGAGGAATGATCTAACTATCGTTAGATATTCGAAACGATATGCTAATAGCAAACTGCCGATGGTTGCATCATGCGACAGATTGGGGGGTCAATGTAACCGCGTCTGCATTTTTAGTTTATACTGTGCTCTACACAGATCTATAGAGGACTAATCGAAGGTAGCATCACTACAGGCACGTTTGAGGTACGCGACCGAGATAGGAGACCGTTTTCGTTTAATTTTTAACCGACTTCAAAAAAGGAGGAGGTTCTCAATTCGACTGTTTTTTTAATGTTTGTTACCTCAAATCTTTCGACTGGGTGAACCGATTTTGATTCTTTATTCATTTGAAAGCTGGTGCTTCCCGTGTGGCCCTATTTCAATTTGGTTAAGATCTGACGACGGAGACCGGAGTAAAAAAATAAAACTCCTCAACGGACAGCAGTACATTCGATGCGATTGTGTTATTGTATTGGCATTTACATGATATTATTGTAACTACCACTAAAAATTTAAAAATAAAATAATGTTTAACAAAACTTAGAAACCGACTTCAAAATAAAAACACTGTAAAGTAAAAAATACGCCTGACTCGCATCGCACGTCACGATCTCCCTGTCTCAGTCGGGTACCTCAAAAAATGCCTGGCGATAGTAGCATCACAAACGATGACGTCACTGACGCGCATAATAACTTGACTGATCACAAGTCAACATATGATAAAAAATAATCATAATGTAATAAAATTCGTCAGATCAGAACAAGATTTCAGTTAAAATTATGAATTGTGATAAATAATCGTTTATTATTCAAAGATTCCATCGTTTTTAATATCTATGCATATGTGCCATGCATGCAACATGCTTTTAATTGTTTTAACATTATTATGTTTGCAAATTTCATGATTAATTTTCAGCGTTCGTGGTCACGGGAGAGAAAATTAAACCGCGATATAATACGTATAAGCTACTTTTATTTCAATGTGAAATATTCGCGTAAACATAAGAAATCACTTCATGATTAATTTCATGATTATTATTATATAGGTTATTATATAGGTCCCCAATTTATTAACAAAGTGGTAAATATTCATTTTGTCTACAGCATGAATGGATCTACACGACCGCGTGTTACCTATCCAACGTTTGTTTTTTGGTCTATGCTATAAAAAAATCTCCAAAGGTTGGCAACGCAACCGCACTTCCTGACATTTTGGATGTTTATGGGCGGATCGTATCGTAGTTTGTGGCACTTAATTGTCTCTGCCTAATCCCATGGGATGCAGGCGTGAGTGGGTATGTATGTATGGTAGATGATTTTTAAACTGGTTACCTACCACAGGTTCCATTATTCACAGCGTAAATTACCCAAGCGATGGCTATGGCTGCAGCTACAGGCGCCAGTGCAGCATACTGAGCTGCGAAAGACGTGGTATAACGGTACTGGATAGACCCTGAGTCCATGCCAGCCCACCATACCAAGCTCCAAAGTATACCACTCAAAATCCATCCAAACGTGAGGAATATCTGAAATGTAAATAGATTATAATGCTTTAAAATTATTTTTATTTATTTAATACACTTCATACAAAATATGTACAGACGGACTCAATGCCATAGGTATTCTCTACCAGTCAACTATTGGGTGGTGCAGAGAATAATCAAGACAGGTGCATAAAATTAATAAGAGATGGTGGGGAGGTCATTAATAAATATATCTAAATACGTAAACTTATCGTACAAAATAATATAATATCATTCAGTAGCTCAAACAGTATTTTGCAAGTAGACTGGACTGCCTGTATGTGAGCCACTGCTGTAATATATCTACTTCGGTGATCTGCTTGTAGCAGTGGATTATATGTGCGAATTTTCGGTCAAGTTGGGATATATCTACGCAGATTAATTAATACTAACATAGGAGTTAATAATAATTTATATTAGTAACAAAATGAGTCATTGTACTTGTAAATTAAATAAACTATTATAATTATTTTGGCACAAATGTTTCTGATAATTTTGAAACGTACTATTGATGATTTAATTATTTTGCTATAAACAGCAAAAACGAAAGTGAACAATGAAAATAATTTTACCAGAGTAAATTTAATTTATTTTTAATTTAATTTATTTGACACTCTAAGTAAACATTTAACTCCAGTCAAGCTTCCAGACTTTAAATTTTACGTTTCAATGCACAAAGTTAGCAAATTTTCGTGTATTCGGCGAAGATAAAGCGTTCACTCACTTTGCCATGTCGTGCGGGCTTCGTCAGCGCTAACCCCAAAGTAAGTCCCACTAAGTAGGGCGTGGATCGGTGCAACGTCGATGTGTAGCTTAGCCGCGCAGTTCTGTATAGCTGGCTTACGCTAAAATGTACCAAATTCAACACTCATTAGATGGTGGTTCAAAAAACCTTGGAAAAGCACGCGTACTACTAATATCTAGCAAAAAATATTAATTGCGTCCAATGTTCAAAACACACGTGAATTGATATCTACAAATATGTAAATTTATCTACTTTATTGTCTGTCATTTATCGTGTCTTTCACCTATCCACAGCATGTTTGTATAAAAACTTTAGAAAAAACCGTCTCAAAAAAACTAAAAGAGCTAAAAATAAAACCATACCATTTTAGGTCGGTGACGACTTTTTGTTAAAGAATTTTTATTTTACTACTTTTAATGGAAGACATCAAAATCAGCTAATAAAGGTGTTTTAGTATTTCATTTCAACCCTTTAGTTTTTTAATTATACCACCGCTGCAAAACCCTATCAAATAAAAAGATATATCCCAATCACTACCACCACATTTCGTGACACATAAAAAAAAACAGACTGAAGGTTCTCACCTTTGCTTTTTTGTGTCGTTCGTCGTTTACGTTGTGTTATTCGTAGGACATAATAATTATGTAAGTGTTTCTATAACATCATATTATAATAATAATTATAACATCTTGTTATAGTTTATAAGTATTATATTTTTTACTTATGAACTATAACATCTTGTTATAATTTATAAGTGGTATGTTTATTACTCTTATTTATGTTGTAATTAGATTTTTAATATATGTGCATAACTTAAAAATACATTATCGCATTCGGTTCCATAACCTGTAATGGTAGTGTAATGATTAATGGCCGTTCCCAATATTAATCTTCAATTTCACGATAGATAGCTATCGTCAAACATCCGTATTGTTCTATCTACTGCTTGGAATCGTCCCTATTTTTTAGATATGCACGTCGGATATTATGATAGCAATAGATAGGCAGTCTATCTGAGCCCTCTTGTGCGTTTTGTTCATACAAGCTGAGAAAGAGGAACTATTGTTTAATTTATGTTAGAAAATATGAAGATATGATTTAGATTAGAAATATAAGTTTTAATTTAACATTTATCTATAATTCTTATTTTTTACCACTGTAAATGAAATAATAATAACGAGAAATACTTATTATGATGCAAAACACAATCTAATAACGAAACGTTTTACTGTCAATACATTACGGCTCTGAATACAAGTCCTTTGAACAAAAATCCCAAGCGAATTTGGGGGATTTTACTGAAGTGGGGGAATTATTTTGTTCGCATTAACAAATATTTATATGTCTCTTGCACTTAATTTAATTATCAAAACGGTGCATTATTTTTATTAATGGGAATTTTAGATTTTTTTTATATTTTCTTTTAGATTTTTACATAATTTATTTAGTTTTTTGTATTGCAGTGCAAGTGCCATGTAAGCCTTGTATACTCATGGCTATTTCTTCAAATTGCGTTATTTATTTCGTTTTTTTACAGCCGAGGATATCTGTTTATCGGTCAAAATATACCGATAAAGAAAAAACTAAATAACTTTATCGACAGATAGTACATAAAAAATATTGGGACGCTTGAACTGTCATTTTCATAGTGTTGTATATCTGTAGTCAGCTATCAGTCCTCTCATCAGTAGACAGCAATGAAGAATAGGATTACCTATCATTAGTAAGTTTATTGGGACGGTAAAACGGAAAATAGATAAAATTTTCTATCGCCGGTATAGCAAAACTAGAGATAGACAGAATATAGGGAACGGCCATAAATGTATACTAATATTATAAAGAGGAAAGATTTGTATTTTTTTATGTAACGAATAAACATAAAAACTACTAGACAGATTTAAAAAATATTTTGCCGTTAGAAAGCTACACTATCACTGAGTAACATAGACTACTTTTATCCCGGAAAAGGCCGTTCACGCGGACGGAGCCGCGAGCTAATGCTAGTAAATAAATAAATGTTGCGCCGACTCCACTGCGAGTGGATTAAAGGCAGGTGGAAGAAGACTTTTGTAGACAAATGTTATATAAAGCTCTTATAATAAAACATGTCGATTAACGCATATTAATACAACATATACAAAGTGGTGCTGGAGAAAGATGCTTCGGATTCCCTGGACGGCGCTTAGAACCAACAAACCGGTCCTCGAGGAACTCAAACGTGACAAGATGCCGCGGCTCTCCAACATATGCCTGTGAAGGATTTTTGAGTTCTTCGGACACATCGCCCGCAGGCCCGATGGTAATCTCCAAAAGCTGATCGTCACTGGGAAAATGGAGGGCAAGAGGTCGAGAGGAAGGAATCCAATGCGCTGGACTGATCAGATCCGCACCACACTCAACATGCATGTCGCCAAAGCGATTCATATAGCTGAAAGCAGGAGCAGGTGGCACAACACTTCTTGCGTACGAACGCAAGAAGTTGGTTCCGTGATGGGTCACGACCCCCAGCATTGGGGAATCGACGCAAGGAGGATACAAAGTGTTACAGAAAGGTGTGGCAACGTATTGTGTACCCAAAGTAGTACCAAATCCGATTCCATTCATCATGATCAGGCACAAGACGTCCACTGCTGAACATAGGCCTCCCCTAATACCTTCCAGGCCGACCTGTTGGAAGCGGCCTGCATCCATCGGCTTCCTGCAACCCTTGTCAGGTCGTCGGTTCATCTTATAGGTGGACGTCCTCTGTTGCGCTTGCCCGTACGTGGCCTCCATTCGAGAACTTTTCTGCCCCATCGGCTATCAGTTCTGCGAGCTATGTGGCCTGCCCACTGCCACTTAAACATGCTAATCTGCTGGGCTATGTCGGTTACCTTCGTTCGTCTACGGATCTCCTCATTTCTGATTTGATCACGTAGAGAGACACCAATCATAGCCCTCTCCATAGCCCGTTGAGTGACAGTGAATCCATTCATCCATCCACAATCCGATTCCATTGCTAGGGTATAAATAAAGCATTTTATTTTTATCGAATAAGTAATATAATGATAAAAAGCAGTGATAGCTCAGCGGGGAGTGGTATGGACTGTCGAGACGAAAGTCGCAGGTTCGAAACCAGCCCCAAGAGCATACACCTCTGACTTTTCTAAGTTATGTGTGTATTAATTGTTAATTATCACTTGCTATGACGGTGAAGGAAACATCGTGAGGAAACCTGCATACCTGAGAAGTTCTTCATAAGAATTTCGAAGGTATGTGAAGTCTGCCAAGCCGCATTAGGCCAGCGTGGTGGACTAAGGCCTAACCCCTCTCATTCAGTAGAGGAGGCCCGTGCCCAGCAGTGGGACGTATATAATACAGGGCTGGTATTATAATATAATGATATTCGACTTGCAACTTTGGACAACATTCAGTAATAAACAGCTGAGCTTTTGTCTTCGACATTGTTATTCTCGCTCGCTTTATCATTGGCTGTGATTATATTATCGATCGTAATAAACGAGTAATTAAAATGTGCATGCCTCGGTGGCGCAGTTGTAATGCGTACGCGTTACGATTGAGGCTAACGCTGAGGTCTCGGGTTCGATCCCCATATCGGGTAAAGTGGTATTGGGTTTTTCTATTACAAAATGCTCAGTATCAGCCCGGAGTCTGGAATTTTTGCCTGGTATGCCGATAGGCTCGCCCACTACTACATCGTGGGACGAAGATACGCTCGGCGAAATGTGGGTGTACTGGTTACACCTCTGCCTACCCCTTTGGGCATTACAGGCGTGAGTGCATAAGTAAAATTTGCGTGATATTTAAGATGTCTAGATATTTATAAGATCCGACACTGACTGTCAGGTCTAGCACAGGCCTATATAATATCCTGTTTGCATTTAAATAAGGATAATTTATTTTATCACCATTATTAATTGGGATTGTTTCTGATATTTTAATTTAAAAATATATCAAAGTCACGTTTTTATAGTATTTTTTTCCTAAAAACCAGATATCTATCTACAAATTTTTTGTAATGCATATTTTATTTCTTATATAATAAACTCACGGATATGGGTATTTACAAGAAGTTCGACATAAATGTAACTAAAACGCCGGCTCATATATATTTATTAACCGACGAAAATATAGAGGAGGTTCTCAATTCGTCGTGTATATTATTTCTTGTTTTATATGTATAACTTTTCACCACGCATAACATTTCGTGGTGTAAATTATTTTTTTATTTTTTTGAGTGTAGCTCTAGTCTAGAGTCTAGTCTCTAGTCTAGAGCGCAGTCCAATGCCATGCATTGCTTTGTAATTTAAAGTATTGTATGGTGTTCCTATTGTTTATGGGCAGGCGTGGTGCTTACCATCGGGCGAGCGACCTACTAAACTACAAACAAATTCACGAGTCGACAATTTTGTCTACAGCATGAATGAGCCAGCTCGTCCGGGTCCTTACCACTGTCTCACAGAAAACCGACGTAAAGTAGCAGCTTGCTGCTGTGTTTCGTACGGTGAGTGAGAAATCCGAAGGCCCAAATCCCCCTTCCCTTCCCAATCCTTAATCATCCCCTTCCTTCAGATTCTTCAAGTATCGTGGTTCATGGGCAGTAGAGATCATTTACCATTAGGCGACCCACTTGCTCGTTTGCCGGCCTCTGCTAAAAAAACTAAAAGGCTAGAAATAAAATGAACCTGATGCCACATACCTAACTCCATGGTAAGCCAGCATAGTAAGACGATGATCCCGCACAGTCGTGTACCTCGAGTAAGCAGCTACGATATGAAGTCCAGGTATTACTAGCTTAAAGAATCCTGGCTGTTGTGCTGCCCAAACTATTACACCTCCAAGTACAGTCAGCTGCATGTCCAACGCGAGTTGGTGGGTTTGAGGTGCGCACTGAAAAGAAGGTCATCATTTATTAATCCTTGCAATTTCATGCAATGATCAGGACATAGCAGCGTCGCGAAATCGTCGCTGAATTGGGGGACGACCTCTCGTTACCAGCTGTGGTTAAGGCCATGGTCGAGAACGAGAGGTCGTGGAACGCGATGATCACCTTCTGCGAAACAGTTATGTCGCGGAAGGAGGTGGCGGAGCGTGAGCGGGAAATAACATCCTAGCTCGCTATCCGCGCAGGAGGATGCGGAAGGCACTTCTACCCCCCTGACAGATGCCTGCGCGGCGGATACGTGGAAGTTCCCGCGCGAACCTTTCGAGCGGAGCAAATAGGTGGGTGGGTAACTCTCCCAAACACCCACCGACCGGAGGCCCTTTACAAGGGCCGGTGCCTTCGAGGCTGCGGAACAGTACAATAGCGTCCCCGCAGCCCGACCGAACAAGCGCACCCGGAGAAACACCGTTGGGTTTTAGTCCGTGGGAGTCGAACATAACCGCCCCGACTGACCACGCGGTGGGGCGGTACCCTTAAAGGGTTTCCCAACGTTAATTTTTTTTTTAAATAAAGCAATACGTAGACAAAATACCACAGATACTTTGATATTACGAGTCGAGTATTTTAAGCAACCCTGTTAGTTTCGATAGACATATAGAGATGACCAGATAAAACTGTTTTTTCAACACAAAACGATTCGACAATATTATCTCGTGTTGCATATGCTAAGGACACAGGTATAAAAGTTTGTCAACGATTACTGATAAGGGGGATAATTCTCTCCTTACCATATCCTCGAGACCGAAGTAGTTCTGAACGTATAGCATGTTCCACCACCATCCTTGCTGGCACACCTCAGCGTTCTTGGTAACTAGGCTCCCCCACATAGGACCTATGGATATGTAGTCCCAGACGTAAGCGTAAAACAACACCACTGCTAGCAACGCTGGACTCAACCTGCAATCAAACCATCATTACCATTTACAACTGGTAGAGCCACGCTGTAGGCAGTTTTGTTTATGTCTGCAGCACGCATGGGCCGGCTCGACCGGATTGTTACCATTGTCTCACTGAACATTTTTTTTATTGCATAGTTCGGCAAACGAGCCAGTGGGTCACCTGATGGTAAGTGATCTCCACCGCCCATGTACGCCCATAATACCAAAAAAATCATGGGTGCGTTGCCGACCTTAAAGGAAAGGGATAATTAAGGGATTGGGAAGGGGAGGGGGTTTGGTCCTCCGGATATCTCACGCACCGTACGCAGCAGCAAGCTGCTACTTTACGCCGGTGTTCTGTGAGACAGTGGTAATAACCCGGACGAGCCGACCCATACATGCTGTAGACCAAAGTATCTACAGCGTGGCTCTACCACCCATAAACTCACATCGACGTGAAATTGTTTGATTTTGTGTTTCGTACATTAAGTGAGATAGCCCAAATCCCCCCTCCCCGGCCCACTCCCTTTTCATTATAATTGGATAAAATATTTAACCGAGTCGCCTGTTTGGTACTAAGGCAATTTGACATCTGAGGACACAACTCACAAACTACCTATATTTTTCTTCTGCCTGGCATCATCCCGGCTTAATGCCAGGTTCCGCCTTATCGTACCTTAGATTTCATGGTATTTATTATATGGAGTGACCCACCGAATGCCAGTGAGGTTTGCTTTGGGCCTAAGATGTTGGTGGCCCACTTACACCCCTGTAGTTCAAACAATAAAACTACCTATATTGCAATATATTATATATATTTTTATTTCCTTAAACGACGAGACGAGCCAGTTACTGATGGTAATCGCCACGGCTGTCCATAAATAGAAGCAACTCAATACAAAACTTTGAATTACAAAACACTGCATGGCACTGTACTGAGTTTGAGAGATATAAGAAGTTAATTCTCCTAATTCCTAGGAATTTCACTGGCTTCAATGTTCTTAAGCCCGAATACAAGAGAGCTTACACACTGCTATGTGGTGGGAGAAATATGCAAAGCAATATCTACGCAGCAGCCCCGGATTTACGAGTTTTTCAATCGGGGCAGATAGTGATTGATAGTGGCGCCCGTCTCTACAATGTTTGAGTAAATTACTTAAAAAAAACTAAAAGAAAAGAAAAGAATGATGCACAAAGGGCCTGTGTGGCGCCTTTTTCTTACAAGTCGACGGTGAGCCAACCAGGCTTCCGTATGCTAAGTGCTTTATGGAGCAGGTTTTTCTAATCATATTATATTATGATTTTGGCGCCCCCTGAAACTGCCGTCCGGGCGAGTGCTCCGATGCGCCCCCCCTATATCCGGGCCTGCTACGCGGACAGCCTCTCAAATACAAGGGACCTATTATCAAAATACTTCCATTTTACAAGGCAATCCTTGAAAAAAAATTATGAGTGCGGAACCGCGGTCAAAGCTTGGTAAACAATTTTATTAATCTACGCCAGACTAAAGACAATAAATGATTCACTCCCCAGACGCAATACTCGGGCAATGTGTACACATTTAGCATTTTTATGTGAAAATAATGTAAACTAACGCGGCAGTATGTTATATAACAGCGTATTTAAATTGTACATAAAAAATATTACGCATACAAAAACTATAAATTATATTGTAGGTTGTGTTCAAAGTGTAAAAAAAACCTGCCAAATAAGTAGTAGGGTAGTTTCCTATATTGAATTTTATACATTACTCTATAAGTAACGGAAAATGATACGCAAAAGAAACCCTTTTATTAAAACACAATCAAAATTGGTTCAGAAATGTGCCCGCAGTTTTGACTTTAAATGTTGGTATGAGGAAAAGTGGGTGCGTAGTAGGGATATCTCACTATCTCGCTTGCACGCGAGCACCATAATGAACATTTTACACAGTGACGTCAAAGTTTGCGTCGTCTGTCATTTGACAATTACCCCTTCTACAGGATTTGAATGGCTTCTAACTTATTTATTTTTGGCATGATTTATAAAATTCTTTCTGCAATAGATTCTGAGTAACGTAACTTATTGATTTAATTAAATGATAAAAAAAACTAGTCAACTAACCTATTCTTTGTAATTACCTCGTGAAAAATCCCGATTACGGATGCCTTCCTAGGTTCGGGTTGACGAACGCAGTGCCATGCAGTGCTTCGTAATTCAAAGTTCTGTGTGGTGTTGCTTTTGTTTATAGACAATGCTTATAGATGCTTACCACCTGTATGACCTACTCCTTTCGTCATTTAAACTAATAAAAAAATACCTTAGTGATTTCTTAGGTATACGCGAATATTACACATTAAAATAAACTAGTTTATACGGATTTTTTCAGTCTCTCCCGTGACCACGAAGGCTGAAAAGCTTTCGAAACGTTGGGACTAAAATAAAAAATTTAACCGCGATAAAATCCGTATAAACTAGTTTTATTTCAAAAAATACCTTACTAATGCTAGTCGCATATCTCGTAATATGTACCTATTAGGACATACATTAAAGAATTATTTATCTTCTTAAATGTTTTATAATGTAGGTATTGTCTTGAACATCACATTAATATTACGTTTCCGTGTTAGTTAAAATAACTTAACTGTCGCGAACAAATTTATTAAACTGATTATTGATGCTGGTCTCGTCCTTTATTATTAGTTTAAAAAAATATTAAAAATAAAACTGAGTCACAATTAACCAATATTAAGTCGGTTCGATTTTCCCCAGATGGGTTGACGTCAGGCAGGCGGCCGGTCGTAAAAACTACAAACCAAATCTTTCTGTAACATTTGCTAAGAGGCGTGTTGCGCCCCACTGCGAGTGGGATGAGGGCAGATGGAAGAGAAGATTTAAGTCGGTTCGATTACAATTAATTTGATTGATAGCACCGACTGAAAATTGGTTAATTTAATTTTTAGCTTTATATCTTTTTTGAGTCAGTTTGATATTTATTTTGTTAAATAGTTTTTATTATATTACTTACTTTTAGTGAATGATTCATCAAGTAGGTGCATAAATGTCGAAGTTTTATAAGACAGTAATAATTGCTAAGGTATAAGTAAAAGTTACATATTATGTTTTATCGTTTTTTGAGGTAAGGAGGACGTGAGGGCTGCCTCGGTGGTGCAGTTGTAATGCGAAGGCCTTACGACTGAGGATGATGCAGGGGTATCGGGTTTGATCCCCAGGTCGGGTAAAAGTGATTTAGGGTGTTTCTATTACGAAATGGTCAGTATCAGCCCGGAGTCTGGAATTGTGCCCGGTATGGCGATAGGCTCGCCCCCTATCACATCATGGGACGAAGATAAGCTCGGCGAAATGTGGGTGTACTAGTTACACCTCTGCCTAACCCTTCGGGCATTACAGGCGTAAGTGCGTATGTATGTAGGGAGGATTTTAACGACTAGTTTATCATAAAGATTATTTTACAGTGAATTAATGGATATTATAGTAAAGAAAATCAATTTTCATTAAACTTCCTGGTCCTCCTGGTTTCTGAAGTCACCAATAAAAGCAAACAAACTGAAAGATTCGTTGTAAATTATATCTGTATTTCTTTAGTAATCGTAAACGCCTGTTACACTCGCATAGCAATACACTACCGCGGAACTTTAAAAAAAGGCAGGCGTTTTTTTCTATTACACTTGATTTTCAAAAGAAAACATGAAGTTAATTCATTTAGGCGTTTAATCTTTACTTGCGTAAGGAATAGCATCAAAAGCTTAGCAGAGGTACTGACTGTCGAGATAAAAAACACAGGTTCGAAACAAGCTCCAAGGGCAGGCGCCCGTGTCCATTAAATTGTTAACTATCGCTTGCTTTAATATTAAAGGAATTATCATGAAGAAACCTGCATGTCTGAGAAGTTTTGCGTTGCTCCTGTTCGATCCCCGGCTCGCGTTACGCGTAAGTGATATTGGGTTTTTCTATTACAAAATGCTCAGTATCAGCTCGGAGTCTGGATTGTGCCCGGTATGGCGATAGCCTCGCTCCCTATCACATCATGGGATGGAGATACGCTCGGCGAATTGTGGGTGTACTGGTGACACCTCTGCCTTCTGGCATCCCTTTCGGGGATGTAAGGTGGCATTACTAACGCGGCTTCACACACTCCCACGAAGGGACCATCGAAAGTTTACTTACTTTAGATAGTTACTTTTATCTAAGTGGTAGAGCCACGCTGTAGACAGTTCTGTCTACAGCATGAATGGGCCGGTTCGCCCGGGTCGTTACCACTGTCTCACAGAAAACCGACGTAAAGTAGCGGCTTGGTGCTGCGTTTCGTACGGTGAGTGTGATATCCGGATGCCCAAATTCCCCTCTCCTTCCCAATCCCTTTACTTTAAGGTCGGCAACGCGCCCATGATTATTTGAGTATTGTGGGCGTACATGGGCGGTGGAGATCACTTACCATTAGGTGAAAGAAAAAAAACTTTAATAAATGTCTTTACCTCAAATATCTGGAAAGCAACCGCTTAGGAGCTATAGTATCGGTGTCCTTGCAAATCCGATGGGCAGTCAAAGCACCACTCAGAAGGAGGAAGCAGTCGGTGTACACCCATCCAGCACGACACCACGACCATAATGGAGAACTAACGATCTGTAAACAGTTAATAGTAAGTAGTTAGTGTTATAAGGTAAGCGTATGCATGCCACTATGCGAGAAAAATTGCCTATGTTCTAATCCAGGTCATGATTTACCTGGTTCATTAAATTAGTTCAGCCGTCGAGGCGTAATTGGCGAGAAACATCCAAATTCACAAAATCTGATCAAACTCACAAACATCCATCCATTCACAATTATATGAGTATGCAG
The DNA here is from genome assembly GCA_905332985.1 of Mimas tiliae. Classification (NCBI taxonomy): domain Eukaryota; kingdom Metazoa; phylum Arthropoda; class Insecta; order Lepidoptera; family Sphingidae; genus Mimas; species Mimas tiliae. The sequence continues at coordinate 15,234,749 of HG995244.1, forward strand.
TTGGTAATATATAAGGATAAAGATTCTGAACCCACTTCAGATAAGAGCAGGTACTCAACTCGGCTGTATTTTTTAAAATATAGTATGTAATCTCTGCCAAATATGTACTTAGTATAGACTTTACTCCGAACCAAACTGATTAAAGTCTGATGATGGAGTACGGTGGGAAAAGGAAAACTCCTCAGCGGAAAACAGTATGCGCACCGCGATAAGGATTTTGAAGTTGGTTTTGAAGTTATGATACATATAATCTATGATTATCTAGTGATTCGATGCTAAATCCTTCTTAGGACTTGAAGAAGCGACTTTAATCTTTGGCTGGGGCGCCGTAGCATGAAAGTCACGCTGTCTAAAAAACGTATGCTTGGTCAATAAACCAAACAAGCGCCAAAGAATATACCCACTACAAAGCTGTATAGCTATTTTGTTCTTTAAGTGGTACAGCCAGTGGTGTAGACACTTTTGTCTACAGCAGGAATGGCCCGTTTGATCAGGTTATGACCCCTGTCTCACAATAAAAAGGCTTACCATATCACTCTCGCGCGCGAAATATGTCGTGTTGCATATGCTAAGCCCGCTGGTTGCGATGCCTTAATATCCCAGAGATAGCTTGTACTCTTATATATTTCTCTTGACGTCAGCGAATCCAGCTTTTAGTATAAATTTACTATCTTTGATAGTTTTTGAAATTATAATGTTTCATTAGCATAATTCTCATCTGTCATAACATTTCATACATAAATTATTTTAACATTATTATTCATTATTTTACGAGATGATTTGCATTCTACACGTTTTAGGGTTCTGTAGCAAAATGGCAAAAACGGAAACCTTATAATTTTGTCTGTCCGTCTGTCCCTCCATATGTCACAGCCATTTCACTCACCGACTATTAACGTTATATGGATGAAATTTGATTGGTAGAATCATATGTATTCTATAGACCGATACACAAACGTGTTGTGAAATTAAGATTTTTTTTTGAGTTGGCTCTCCATACATTTAACTGAGGAATGATTTTTTTCCACTGCACTTAAGCAGGACTAAAGAAATTAAGAACGGTCCTTAAAAATGATTTTTTTTATTGCCCTAGATAGCCAGACGAGCGGGCGGCCCACCTGATGGTGAGTGGTTACCGCCGCCCATGGACCTCAGCAATTCCAGAGCACAGCCAGGCCGCTGCCTACCGTTGGTATACTTAGAGATTGCTGTGGCGTGGAAAATTGTCAACCAATTTAACTAACCGACTGACTGACCGACGAACCGTTGCCGACCTTAAAGGAAAGAGAAGGGAAGGGGGATTGGGCCTCCGGATACCTCAGTCACCGTACGATTCGTACCTTAGACAACGCTGTCTACAGCGTGGATCTACCACTTCATACGTAATATGATATTTAATTAATACACCCAACAATCACACACATAATCCTGACCCCACACTAGGTTAACCTGTATCGTGGGTATCAGAAACTACGAGGGACTTGCGGTCCCACAACACCTAGACCCGAAAAAATATTAATGGTTTTTAACATTTGTCTAGGTGTGGGAATATAATCCCCACGCTTCGCAACCAGCTACTCGCCAATTGCGCCACGGAGGCTGTCAAATGCGTCAATTTGCGTTCTAAATTCCATACATTTGACTTCATATAATAATAATAATATAAGAACGTTTCTTTAGCCGTCTGACAAAAGTACTTAACAGTTTTTTGTCGGGTGGTAACAAAATTCGTGCTTTTAACGGTTGGGTTATGCCTGTGCTCATGTAGTCCTTCGGCATACTCAAATGGACTCAGACCGAGTTAGATGCCCTCAATCGAAGGGCCCGAACCCTGCTGACGGCGCATCGAATGCACCATCCACGATCGTCAGTGATGAGATTGTATATCCCGCGGAAGTGTGGGTCGAGGCTTACTTAATGCTAAAGACCTGCATAACCGCGAGTTATGCAATCTCAAGGATTAGTTCCTCTACAGCGAAGTGGATGTGCATAGAGATGTGGCTACAGTAGATAAAGGATTTACTCCGCTCTCCCTGGCAAAAGAAAACTGGCGGGTTCCTATGGTAATGAGTACTGGTGAACGCAGGGAGGTATGGAAGAGCAAAGAACTACACGGGCGATTCTATCGAGTTCTAAATGGGCCCGATGTGGATCAACTTGCTTCCGTATCTTGGCTACGTTTCGGTGATCTTTTTGGGAGAAACTGAGGGTTTTGTCTTAGCAATTATGGACGAGGTTATCAAGACGAACAACTACAGAAAATACATCCTGAAGGATGGTACGGTCGACATCTGTCGGGCATGCCACCGTCCCGGAGAGTCAATCAGGCATGTTAATTCGGGTTGTTCGTATCTTGCTAATGGCGAGTATTTGCATAGACATAACCTAGTAGCCAAGATCATACACCAGCAACTTGCTCTTCAATATTGCCTTGTGACCACTGAGGTGCCATATTACCAATATGTACCCCAACCGGTTCTCGAAAATGGACATGCAACGCTGTATTGGGATCGATCTATCATCACAGACAGGACTATTGTTGCCAATAAGCCAGATATTGTGGTAGTAGATCGATTAGCGCGCCGGGCAATACTTATTGATGTCACCATTCCTCATGATGAAAACCTTGTTAAAGCGGAAAAATATAAAATATCCAAATATTTAGACCTGGCACACGAGGTTACTGATATGTGGGATGTGGACTCAACAATGATTGTCCCGATAGTCGTTTCTGCTAATGGGTTGATACCAAAGGGCCTCGATCAACACCTCCAGAGGCTCTCAATTGGTCGTTGGGTCAAGAGCCAGATTCAGAAAGCAGTGTTATTGGACACGGCACGCATTGTGAGGAGGTTCCTCACTCTGGGGTCCTAACCACCGATGGCTGGGGTCCTAACCACCGATGGCTGGGGTCCTAGGCCTCGCCATTGGAGGGTGATACTTTTTATATTTTTAAATGTTTAATTTTTTTCGTAATTTAATATTTAAAAATGTAAAGAAAACTTTTAAAATAAAGAGTACTGTACGTAATAATATTATTATTATTATTATACATGTATATACATACATTATATTATATATTATACATGTATTATACATGTCCCACTGCTGGGCACGGGCCTCCTCTACTGAATGAGAGGGGTTAGGCCGTAGTTCCCCACGCTGGCCTAATGCGGATTGGCAGACTTCACATACCTTCGAAATTCTTATGGAGAACTTCTCAGGTATGTAGGTTTCCTCACGATGTTTCCTTCACCGTTAAAGCAAGTGATAATTAACAATTAATATACACGTAACTTAGAAAAGTCAGGGGTGTAAGCTCTTGGGGCTGGTTTCGAACCTGCGACTTTCGTCTCGACAGTCCATACCACTCCCACCTGAGCTATCACAGCTTTGATTTCATATGAAACCCTTGATTCGTAGCTGCTACATAAATCATAATGCTATGCTATTGTACAATATCATCCACCCGGCATGCTGATGCTTTCCAGATCACCTTCAAACATTGCCAAACGCAGCACATTGGTAGTCTTACTACATTTTCGTGTGGCAAGGAAACACGGGGATGGTATGCAGTCTAGAAAGGATATAGACCTTGATGATGCAAGTGTTCTTGGAGTGTCTTTGGTCTGACCTATGCAGAATTTAAGCAGTACTCTTTTTACCAGTCTCAAGTATAATAATGTCTTAAATGGTTGAAGTATAATATGATTTCCACCATATTTCCCCCAAAGTTGCCACTGTTCTAAATCAGTCAGTAATAATAGTCATTGACATCATTGACAAGGTGGCAGGTCCCTCTTAAGTAAGAGATCATCTGGGTAGCTACCACCGCTACGTTTATCTCTGCCACCATGCAATAGTGTGTAAGCACTGTTGTGTTCCAGTATAAAGAACATTGAAGCCGGTTAAATTACTGGGCATTATGAGATTAATAATCACATTTTATGTCAATATAAATGGGATGATGAGCGAAGTACAATGCCATGCAATATGTTGTACATAATCCAAAGTTCTGAATGATGTTGCTTCTGTATCTGTATATATGTCTATATGCAGGCGAGGTGCTTAAGATCACTGCTAGTCTCGTAAATCAAGTAATAAAAAAAAGTTACCTAAACCAGAATTTGAGAGTTTGAGCTTCGTCATCAAAGTTTGAAAATTATACCTGATTCATGATTAATATTTCAAAACAACTGATTTACAACGTAAACAAACTATAAAATACGCATCAGCAAAAAACACATGTCGTAATACATAAAACAAAGGAATTGCATTGACCCCAGATACAATATAATTCGAATCTACGACCCGATGAGTCAAGCCATACGTCAGGCCAAACGCACTCCGCAATCGAATGGCGAGCTGCCAAAACTCAGAGACAAAACATCCTTTATACTGCTGACAGTACAGACGAATATAACCTTTACACCTTGGGAATAAAGGTGACGAACATTATTGACATGATTTTAGTACTGATTTAATTAAACAAAATTTTCGTTTTCTCTCAAGGACACGTAAACTAGTGGCCGGCGTGAACTCGGTGTTCAATGTCATTTTACATCACTGTACTAAATATTCTGAATGTTTGTTTGTTTAACCAACTACACGCATATTTTATAATGTTTTGGCAATGTGAGGAACACGAAAGTGAGGATGCCAAATATGATGAATACATACATACATATGCACTCACGCCTTTAATCCCCGAAAGGGTAGGCAACGGTGTAACCAGTACACCCACATTTCGCTGAACGTATCTCCGTCCCATGATGTGATAGGGGGCGAGCCTATCGCCATTCCGGGCACAGTTCCAGACTCCGAGCCCAGAAAAACCCAATATCTCTTTGACCCGATCCGGGGGTCGAACCCGAGACCTCCGCGTCAGACAGTAGTGAATGGGCAAGAGGGTCATCTGATGGAAAGTGGGATCGAGGGTTTTTAGTAGCTGATGGCGGCAAACGACCAAATTGGTCACCCCGCAGCAGAGGTAGAGGCGACTCCGTATGGTCACTCTTTGAGTTCAGACTTTATATATACCCAACTATGGGCAAGGGACTTATTATGATCTCGCCACATGCTAAAATAAGTCTAAATAAATAAAAATCTAAACGGCACTGATCGCCTAATGGTAAGCTCTGCACATAAATTCTTAAGTCTCATATCGACCAGTAATTTCACTGGCTCCAGTATCCTTCAAACCAAAACACAACAGTGCTTACACACTGCTGAAAGCGGTGGTGCCAACCCAGACGGCCTCAAGTACAGGAGGGAAATTCCACCTTGTAAAAATACATGATTTACTCAAAGACTTATGTATACGAGTACTACTAGACGGGCTGTTTAGAAGTAATATTGCGTCACATATCACGGGAGTTGGACAGCTCACAAGCAGGGAGCGCTATAGGGGTTTTAGTTGAGAGTAAGCGAGATGGTAATCTTGAGTTACGGTCAATTGACCGCAACTTAGTAGTACAATTTCTATGTACCGCGCAGCTTGTTTAATAGTATACATTAAATTCTTTGGATTTACTCATCGGTTTTACTCAAATATGAACTACCGAAAGTCTATTTTTTTATGGAGACAGGATAAATATGTCCCCAGCTTTACTAACTTTAATTAGGATTAATAATACATATATCGCAAATTTCAAAATTGGATTAAGTTCTGCTAATTGCGGTATTAGCAAGGTTATTCCTTCAAAGTATTGCATTACACGTTATTTATTATGAATAAATTATTTTATTACTTTCACTAACGTCTAGTTTATTTCGTAAGTGCATTTTATTTATATCTACTAATGTGATCCAGACTAAATGGAATTAGTTGAGTGGTTTCAAAATTTATCAATGACATTTCGATCGCTATCAGTCAATTGAATTTTAACTTCTTGAAGAAGACGCTCTGCTTACCTTCTTAGTTAGAAATAAGTTAAGTATATATTGCACCAACCGTCAGTTAAAGTTAAAGTTATTGTAACAAGTAATGGTAGGTCTGATTCCTATAACTTTCTTAGTACATTAATGGCCATTCCCAATATCCTGTCTATCAACAGATTTGCTTACCGGCAGTAATATTTTGACACATTTTGTATGGAAGATCTGTCAAAACACTACCGATAGTAAGCAAATCTTGCGATACTTAGAATATAGAGAACGGCCATAAATCCGACTTATCGCGCATCATCACTGTTTTCCAATGCATTTTACGACTCGGTACTTTAACTGCCCGTTGATACATCTCTTTTGTTTATAAAACACCACGTGCGGTTATCTTCCTGCATTTGTGCTATGATCCATTTGTAACCCTCCCATCCGTAGGTAGCATGCTGTCAATAACTTACGGAACGTTTTTTATAGGAATCGTTTTGACTTATGCCTCGTAGAAAATACTAAAATTCGTAAGTAAAAAAATCGTTTGCTTTTTATAGGAACCGGGTTTACAGATTTAGCATTTTGATATTGGAAAACGGAGTGAATAAGGAAAAAAATTGTTTAGATTATACACACATATAAAATGAAATCAACTATTATTAACTAAAAAAACTATACAATTCGGAGAAAACTTAAACTTGAGTTAACTTTTTGGTGGAACCATCTACATAATAATCTCATTATAAGGTTCTTCTCGATTCAACCTATTTTACGGTAGTACTGAAACAAATTATATAACCTTTAAATAACGTAAACCATTGTTTGTTACAATAAATTTAACATTAACCGACTGTTGGTGCAACCCACACTAATATTATTTATTTAGTGATTTCTTAGGTTTACGCGAATATTACACATTGAAATAAAACTAGTTTATACGGATATTATCGCGGTTTAATTTTTATTTTTATTTTAATAAATAAAAATAAAAATTAAACCGCGATAAAATCCGTATAAACTAGTATTATTTATTTACTTTTTTAACCTCATTTTTTATTGAGTAAAACTAGTACTTCACAGTATCTTAATTCCTTTTCTTACCAACTTTAAATTAATAAAATATATTCCGTTCTCAGGGATCTAGATTTCCTTATAATGTTTCAGAGATGTGTGCTGGGTCGAACGCGCGACCTCTGTCTCCATAGTGCATTCTCCCTTATATCTAATTTTAATAAACGATCTTAGTTTGATACTCCAGATAGATAGCGCAAATGAACTAACCAGAATACAGTCTTAAAGTCACGCATACAAACTTCTATTAGTTTGATCTAGCCAGGATCTATTCGAATAATCAAACTAAGATTGCTTATTAAGATAGGCCATTAGGGTATCGACACTTTTTTCGTCAACTACAATCATACCTCAGTAATATAAACCCTATTAGTGTACGGAATAGCAGCGATTGGCAGGAACTTGTGTGCCACTAGGAGGGCCAGGGTGGCGATTCCTCGAATGCCGTGGATACAGGAGATGTCGTCTGTTGATCCTGGAGCTATCAGCTTGTTTATCGTACGGTAGAGTGAGAACGGGCTGATGATGGTATCTGTAAGAAGATAATCCTTTTGTCAATATTAAATTTGGATTTTTTTTATTGATTATTTTAAAGAAATTTAAAAAAGATACACAGATTCTTATTTGTAGCTCATATCATTCTGGCTTGGCCACGAATTACACCTTAGATGGCTTCACAATACAGAGGTTCAACGCTATTCATGACTTAGGAGTGCACCACGACTATAAATTAGTTTTTAATACGCTTATTGAAACTGAAGTCAAATAAGCTCCGAAATGTCCAGGGTTACATTATTAACCCTGGACATTTCTCTAAAAATGTTTTACTGAATCTAAAATGCTCAAAATATTATGCTGTACGTTTTTCAGATGTCAACTTGTATTGTATTCTGCGACGCAAATTTAGAACCCACGCTCCTCAAGTACATAGACCGTATAGAAAATATACGAAAGCGATTTATAACTTAGTGCGTGCAAGCAGAAACTTTAATACATACGCACTCACGCCTGTAATCCCCGAAAGGGTAGGCAGAGGTGTCACCAGTGCACACACATTTCGCCGAGCTTATTTCCGTACCATGATGTGATAGGGGGCGAGCTTATCGCCATACCGGGCACATTTCCATTCTCCGAACTGATCTGAGCATTTCGAAATAGAAAAACACAATAATTATCACTTTAACCCGACACGGGGATCGAAACCGAGACCTCAGCGTCAGCCTCATTCGTAACGCGTACGCAATACAACTGCGCCACCGAGGCAGACAATGGAAATTTACTTTACGCCTACTATAATACTGAAACGCTACGGAATTGTCCGACTATGTATCAAATGCTTATCATTTTGTAATGAGCCAAACAGTTTCAAAGGTTACGAAGAAGGATGTACCTGATGATTTCTGTGAATTCCCATCTTTTTCTTTCTGGTCGCACTCAGCCTTATCATTTGATTCCGTCCCATTTTCATTTTCTTTCGCGTTTCTTCTAGCAATAAAATCTTGAGCTGTCGCCACAAGTACTAATAGAATAATAACCCCATAGAAAGACCTGCAAGTTTAAAATAAATTCATATGGAAATAGAAATATAAATAATACAGGATATTTATTAATATCTCCACTGGGGCGGGATAACTCTTTTAGAATGACGTTTTCTTGTACTGGTTGAAACGCCAAAGCGCTGATTTCGGTTTTTAATTCAATGCAAAGCAATAGAAAACATTTACGTGTCGTATTTTTATGATGATAATTATACTGACACTTTACACGAAAAACGCTTCAAAGCACTCTCAAAAAAATAAATAAGGTATAAAGTAGTCTTTGGTACATTTTTGTTTGATTATAATATTGAATGAATGTGTTTTAGACATAATTATTTGTCGCAGTTTTCTTATTATTTTTCACACACATTTTTGAATGTATTCTGCCAATATCTGTGTAAGAAGATAGTTAAATTCTAAAGTGGATACTTAATATGAGTAAATGCGTTATGTGTTAAAGTGCAAAAATCTGTTAGTTACGCGGTAGGATGTTGAAAAATACTAGAAGTGAGTATTTATGAAGGCCTATGACGTAAGTAGGCTTATTAAAATGATGAACAGACTTCAACTCACAATGTCAATATAGTAGGTGTCTCCGAAAAATCCTTCCACCAATCAGTTCGTTTCTCGACATGGCAGTCGTATTCGTCGACCTTAATCCGTACAGCCACTCCACTAGTCTTCTGATAATGCCTGATGGCATCTTTAAGGATGAACTCCACGTCCTCATGATTGCAGACTGTGGGCACGCACACCCCCCAGCTCAGCGTCGAAAAACGCGGCACGAAGTGACCTGGCTGAACGAATTATAATACAGCTTACTATCTGCACCGTAACGTTCTTTGTATATTCAACTTGAAAATATTATGAAGTAGAAAATTCACAAAGGACTATTTTGTCTGGATATAAATATTTCAACATACATTGCTTGTATAGTTGAAAAGTTTCACATCCTGTAGGAGTCATAATATATAATTCGTCTTGAAAAAAGGAAGTTATTATTTTTGGGCCACGCAACTCTAAAAAAGCTTTCTTGACAAGTTATGAAATCGATTAGTCAGACTTCGTGGCACAGTATGCTAGTAGCCGGCTGTGAAGCGAGAGGCCATGGGTTCGATTCCCGCACCGAGACAACTGTTTGTGTCATCCTTATCATCATCTCAAACTGTTTGCGTCCTATGTTTGTGTTATCCACAATTATTTTTTTCATGTCTGGGTGTTTTCTCCCTAGATGGGTTGACGTCAGGCAGGCGGCGGCCGGTCATAAAAACTACAAAGGCAAATCTTTCTGTAATATTAAAAAAAACATGTTGATCCCACTGCGATTGGGATAGTGACAGGTGGAAGAAGATTAAGTAGTCAATGTAATTTAGATCGTCGGTCCATTTTAAATAGATTTTTACCTTTTAAATATTGTATTCTTAAAGAACTCACATCATCAATTCTGCTCCTAATCAAGTTTTTGGCTTGCGCCAAATGCACGGCCGTCTCCAGGTCTGGGTGTTCGGCTTTCACATCGATCCGAGCCAAGCAGTATTTCCCCTGAACCTTGACAACGCTACCAGTATCCAGCTGTACTCGAGCACGACACCCCAAGCACTGGTCGAAGTCACCAAGCTGGATCCCATTACCTTGCAGTAATCCCGAGGGGATCTTAGCCGTGGCATCGAGCACTGTAATAAAAATGACTGTTTTCCATTCTACTCTTTGGGGAAATGCTTGCTAACACGCAACTTTCTGTATTACTGTAATATTCATAATGTTTTTCAACTTTCTATGGTGGTTTTTGTCCGAAGTTCAGTACGGTAAAGATATTAAATAATATTTTGGTTCAGTTCAGTTGACAGCCTCCGTGGCGCAGCGGGCGAGTAGCCGGCTGCGAAGCGAGAGGCCGTAGGTTCGATTCCCGCACTGAGACAAATGTTTGTGTGATTCACAAAAATTTGTTTCGGGTCTGGGTGTTGTGGGACCGCAAGTCCCTCGTAGTTCCTGATACCCACGATACAGGTTTACCTAGTGTGGGGTCAGGACTATGTGTGTGACTGTTGGGTGTATTATTTTTATTTTATTATTAGTTCTTCAGCAATATTGCATCAATATAAAATATCTAAACATATGGGTAAGTACTCCATACTACATAAATAGTGTAATTTATTTAAACGGTGCATTTATAACGTTACTACATAACATCAGATGCAATGTTACATACAAAATTAAGTATCACAAACTTGTCTGACAAAAAGTCTTATAAACTGTATACTTGATTAACCGAGAACTGCTATAAAATGAAATATTTTTTCGCGCAGCATCTGTTGTCGAAATCTCTGAAACGATGCCAGTTTAAATAAATAGTTGTAGCGTAAAAGAATCATCACAACGGACGTCAATAAATCCGAGAAATCTTAAAACGTACTCTACAAACCTCTAAAAATATTTTAACTGCCACAACTCTATCAAAGTAAAGGACAAGTTCGGATTAATTATTTAAAATTGTAATTTTGTCTCATACTTTTCCCCTGTTTAACACATCTGTGATAATTTGTTTTACAGCATGTTTGCCATTGTAATAATATAATAATTCCTTCTTAATCCCCTAGGAACAAAATATGTTTTCGTAATTTTTTAAACTAAGTAAATATTTTTGATTACTTACTATTCAAAGCCCACAATTTCGATCCTCGGAGTTGTCTTAAAACAATCTGCCCGTGACGCCTGCATTCTGGGTTGTGGATACGTGAAAAATTTGGTGCAAAAGTTGGGAAAAATGCATAAAAGTCTTCAAATTCACTTTTGAGTAAGTTACGTCTGTGCAAAGCATCCGTAACAGGTTTTAAATGACTTTCACTAGACGTGAGCGCTTCCTTACTATCAAAAAGCTTTTCTTTTGACGTTTTATCCCATTGTTCGTAATCTTTTTTTTCATGTTTACTGTCCAATTTAGTCTTTTGTTTTTTGGACTCTGATTTTTTTAAAGTCTCTCGTATTTTATCTACTTTTACCGTGGATTGCAGATTGTCTTTATTTTCGTCTTTTTTAGTTTCTACTTTATCTTTATCGTAACTTAGTTTTTCCTTAGAACTCTCCTTTTCTTTGTATTTTGACTTAAGGGTTTCTTTGTTAAGTTTTTCACCAAGAGCTTTAGAATCCATCTTATCTTCTTTTTTCGGTCCTGGCTTCCCTTTTTCGGTATCAACAGCTTTTTCCGTTTTTGTTTTTTTCATGTCATCTGCTTTAGTCTCTTTTCTAAAAGTTTCCCCTTTTTTACTTTCATTTTCCTTTGATTTTGTTTCAACTTTTTTATCTGTAGTTTTAGTCTCTTTTTTCTCATGTCTCTCAATGGGTTTTATTACAAATACTTTAGGTGGAGGCGTAGGCTTTGGTGTGTTATCCTCAACATCATCATCTTCATAATCATCATAGTCCTTAAAAATCTTTTTCATTTCTTTTGATGATGTTTCAATAGAAATTTTGATTTTTGATTCCATGGGACTTGATTTAAGACCTTTGTTTTTAACATTACGTTTATCAATTTTACTTTTGTCATCCTCAGTACTATATTGCTCTTTGCTATCTTTTTTGTTATGTTTCAGAGTTCGTGTTTCTTTATTTTTTATTTCGTTTGAACTGCCTTTAGATTTAGCGTCTTCCTTAACGATTTTTTCAGGCATTTTTAATTCAACACTTTTATCCTTCTTTTTTATAATTACTTCGTCATTGGTGCTGTCATTTTCATCATTGTCATTCTCGTCATCGTCGTCGTCCTCATCATCATTAAAATAAGGGATGGCTTTCAGCATATCATTGATTTTTGTTTCTAATGAACTTAATTGAGCCTTAGTTTGACTTTCAGCTTTAATACTACTAGTAGATTTTTTGGATATTGCGTCATTTTTTTTGTTTTCCTGTTGTTTTTTAGGCATAAGTTTATCATTATCGTCATCGTCGTCGTCGTCGTCATCGTCATCGTCATCATCATCGAGTTCTAACTTAAAGGACTTTTTTTTAGATATTTCTTCTTTTTTAGTTTTATCTTCATCTGGCTTCTTATTTGGTTCGGATACTTTTATTTTATTTACTATACTATCAATTTTAACCGACTTAATGGGTTCCTCATCTTTGATCGTAGTTTTTGGTTCAGGCTTTTTTATTTCTGTACTTTCAGATGATAATCCCGAGTCTAGAATATCTTTCTTTTTTAATTCCCTCTTGGCTTTACGTAAAACTTCTGGAATTTGGATGTCATCGTCTTCATAATCCGCTACTTCGTAATCAACGTCCTCATCATCATCATCTCTCTTTACATCAAATTCACTGTCATAGTCATCATGTGAAGCCCATAGTTTTTTTGCTTCTTGTTTTATAGATACTTTGTCTATCTTGCTGGATGCTGGTATTTCTTGACGAAAAGTTGTTCTGCTTTTCAGAAAAACATCACTCTTTTTGTCATCACTTTTAGCTTCATACTTATGAGACAATGGTATTTCTGGTTTCTTATTTATCACCTGTTCTTTTTCTCGGACACTTTTCTTCAAATCCATAAACGAATACTTCTCACTATCAATTTTAACACTTTGATACTTTTCATCCGCCTTCACTTCACAATCGTCACATTTTTGCGGTTTTTTAACACTCTCATGGGTAGTTTTGGGTAAATCACGTACGCGGAATGCGGTTATCAATGTTGCTAGGATCGGTAAGCAGATTATAATTAGAGCTAGCGTCCACCGTTGCGCCATGACCGACGCGGGAGATGCTCACGGCGCCATTCTAGACACTACTGGAAACTATCTCACCCACAGACCCTGGCGTTTATTTGTAACTCATTGATTCGGGCTGATTTCATTGATGTTTCGCGGTCTAGGTTATGGGATCGGATCAATTGTTGTTTGGTTAGGATAGGTGTGTTTGAGCAAAATGTACTAACGTACTGGCGAGCGAGCCCAGCTGATGGCATGCTTCCAAGATCAGTGTAAAAATAGTGCTGTTAAGGCGATTGTCCGGCGCACGCAACGATTCGATGATAAGGTTGACTGTTTCGTGACGGATCACTGATATACATATTATTGTTTTTATTATTATTATTAACATAACTTTAAATATTATTGTTCTTATACTATCAGTAGTAAAAATCTATCGACTCGTACAAAACGTTTTATGATAAACAATAGTCATTCATAAGCTTAAATTGATTATGTAACCGAATTCTATTTGCAACATTGCCATGACTTCTAACTATGCATAACCAGCATTACAAATGAACAATAATTGACAGACGTAGACTAAAGATGACCTCTTTATAAAACACACACTGACGCACTTTTGTAGTCAAGATTCTTAGAAAATAACTTAATTAAAATTTAATATCGGTCTATTATCCCGCTAGAATCTAGTATAAATCTAATTAGGGTGGATTTACTTCAAAATTTTAATATTTTTAATTACCGAAGCGCGACGTTTCTTAATCATAAATTCGTTGTTTTGAAATGTCTAAGCAAATTAGTTAATTTAATAAAGAATTTTCTTTAATTTTGAATAACGTTGCACTCAAAATATATTATCGATGTCTGATTGTCATATGACATATGCAGAGGCATGATTTTGCTCATATGTAGATGTGAGGACGATTTTTGTTTAATTGAGTGGGGGTTTGAACGTTCCAGAATAAAGTATTTGTTCCACTTGATAAATTGTGCTTTATCTGCTTACTTCTTTACTGCTCGCCTCATCATTCAGTGGTTAAAGAAATTGAATCAATTTTTTAAGAACCATAAAAATTATCTATCATTGAGGATTTTGAAACCGCTACCTCACGTTTCACAGTCGATTGATTGCTACCTATTCCACGGGGACAGTCACATAGAGTACACTACAGTTTTGATATCAAATCGAGTCTTGTGATATACTGACAATCGACTTTGTGTAATACATGTGGTAACTGTCTTCTCCTTGTTCCGATGGGATTTTAGACGTCTCAGTGCAGTACTGTAAATGGTTATATACTTGCATAATCTTACACTAAGGTTTAGGACCTTGTTTGATTTCATTCGTCACACCATAACTACCTCGGTGGCGCAGTTGAAATGCGTACACTGTACGACTGCTGTGCTGAGGTCTCAGCTTCGATCTCTGAGTCGGGGTAAAAGTGATATTAAGTATTTCTACTACGATTTTTTTTCGATAAGACCGGAGTCTGGAATTGTTACCGGGACGGAGGTAAGCTCGGCGAAATGTGGGGGTAATGATTGCACCCCTGCCTACCCCTTCGGGGATTACAGACGTGAGTGCATATGTGTGAGTATTTACTAATAGTTAGCTTTGTACTCTCAGTTAAATTAAGCAACCTTTAAAAACTCTTTCACAATCACTTCCTTCAAAATCTAGTATCTACTACTAGTTTACTTTCGATAAAACATTGATTAGTTTAATTAAATCAAAATGAACAAATTAATTTACGCCACAACCGGTTTGTTTTTTATTTCGCGGCAATGGAGCCGTACGTAAGAATGGCTGCGGCGTACATTGCTAATAACGAATAATCAGGCGCTTTCAATCAGTAAATTTTACTAGAAATTTCATATTATTTTGAACGATGAAATCTCAACTACACCCATTAACATGATTTGGAAGTTGGCAACATTAATGGAAATGGCAGAAAACGGAAAAATAGACAGTGTTCCCAACTTAGTGGAATTATCCCTAGAATTGGTGGTTGGACCCGCTGGTAGTGTGTAAATTATGCTAGTGGCCAGTGGATTTTTTAGTGGTTTAGTTAACTACACAGTTAGTGGAAAGGAATGTCTTCATAACTTAAATAAACAAATTAACATGTCTACGTTTTAGAATCATGAAAATGAAATGATAATGTTTTTTTATAGTATAGGCCGGCAAACGAGCAAGTGGGTCACCTGATGGTAAGTAATCTCCACCGCCCATGTAAGCCCACAGTACTCAAATAATCATGGGCGCGTTGCCGACCTTAAAGGAAAGGGATAATTTAGGGATTGGGAAGGGGAGAGTAATTTGGGCCTCCGGATATCTCACTCACCGTACGAAACGCAGCAACAAGCTGCTACTTTATGCCGGTTTTCTGTGAGACAGTGGTAACTACCCGGACGAGCCGGCCCATTCATGTTGTAGACAGAACTGTCTACAGCGTGGCTCTACCACTCAATATAATATTTATTGAATCCATAAAAATGTTATACCTACATCATTTAGATTCAGTCAAATTATAACTCTACCGCCAGTTCTGAATGCTGTTTGGTTAAAGAAGAACGGACAAGAAACTCTAACGTGGCTCTTTTCAAAATTCATTTACAATATTTACATACGCATTCATACGCATTCACGCCTGTAATCCTCGAAGGGGGTAGGCAGAGGTGTAACCAATACACCCACATTTCGCCGAGCGTATTTCCGTCCCTTATGTGATAGGGGGAACGAACCCGAGACCTCAGCGTTGACCTTAATCGTAACGCCTACGCATTACAACTGCGCCACCGAGGCAGTCTACATCTATAGATTATATGGGTCGAATACAGAACCTCTTTTTTCAAGTGTGTACTTTAAAATGCAGATGAATTGAGTTTTCTTTATAAATTCGGTGGAAAATCCTAGAGCTCCAGTTTGATATACTTGTCGCAACTCGACCCTGTCGCAACCGTCCACGATTAGAATTAACAAAAGGCCCCAGATATCACATTGTATTATAATTCAGTACGACTGTCCGCGTGGGGCAATGGACATTGACCCACAGATCTGATCATGAAATTTGTTCGGAGTTTCTTCATCAAAACAAACCTTTAGAGGAACATAGTGGACCTACAAGGTGGTAGGTCCCTCGTATGCGAGTGGCCGGCTGGGTTGGTACCACCGCTTTGTCTATTTCTGCCGCCAAGTAACAGTGTGTAATCACTGTTGTGTTCCGGTTTGAAGGACATTGAAGCCAGTGAAATTACTGGGCATTATAAGACTTAACACCTTATGTCTCAGGATGACGAGCGCAGTCCAGTGTTATGCAGTGCTTTGTTGTTTAAAGTTCTTTGTGGCGTTGCTTCTGTTTATTAGCAGGCGTGACGTTTACCATCAGGCGAGCGACATGCTCGTTTCGTCACTCAATCTAATAATAAAAAAAAACATAGATCATTGGTAGGTCTAGTGGTAAAGCCACGCTGTAGACAGTTTTGTCTACAGAATGAATGGGCTCGACCGGGTTAGTCCACTGTCTCACAGAAAACCGCGGTTAAGAAGGTTGCTGCTGCGTTTCGTACGGTGAGTGTGATATCGGGAGGCCTAAATCCCTTTTGAAACGGATAAATAAGGGATTTACATATACGCACTCACACCTATATTCCCCGAAGCGGTAGGCAGAGGTATAACCAGCACACTCACATTTCGCCGAGCTTATTTCCGTCTCATAGTGTGATAGGATGCGAGCCTATCGCCATACCGCGCACAATTCCAGACTCCGGGCTGAGGCTCGAAATAGATAAACCCAATATCACTTTTACCCGAGCCGGGGATCGAACCCGAGACCTCAGCACAGCAGTCGTACCGCGTACGCATTATAAATGCACCATTTAGTTAAATCTTTAAAAACCGACTTCATAATCTGAATGACGGTGCGTTTGCTGATTTCCGTACTCTTTTTCCCTCGTACATCGGAACTTATCAAATATAAATAATAATAATATATAATAATAATAAATAATATGCCAGATATTGTGGTAGTAGATCTATTAGCGCGCCGGGCAATACTTATTCCATTCCATATAACCAACCATTCCACATGATGAAATCCTCGTTAAAGCGGAAAAAGATAAAATATCCAAATATTTAGACCTGGCACACGAGGTTACTGACATGTGGGATGTGGGCTTAACAATGATTGTCCCGATAGTCGTTTCTGCTAATGGGTTGATACCAAAGAGCCTCGATCTACACCTCCAGAGGCTCTCAATTGGTAGTTGGGTCAGAAGTCAGATGCAGAAGGGTGTATTATTAGACACGGCACGCATTGTGAGGAGGTTCCTCACTCTGGGGTCCTAACCACCGGTGGCTTGGGTCTTAGGCCTCGCCATTGGAGGGTGATACTTTTTATATTTTCAAATGTTTTATTTTTTTAGAGTAATGTAATATTTAAAAATATAAGAAACCTTTTAAAATAAAGAGTACTGTACATAATAATATATATATAATAATGGACAACCACGGAAATATGTTGGTGGCCCACTTACACTCCAAAAGACTAACCAAATACCTATACAGTTATTTTTTTTATATTTGGAACCACCTTATTTTTAAGTCAATAAAATTATAATATTCTCGTAACATACAAAAATCGAAGTTAGCACATTCTCCATTTTAAAGCCGGTTAAAAACTCGTTCTTTTCATCATAACTATTTATCTAAATGCAAAAATCTATAATAATTCGTGCATCCATACATCAAAATTTTTGGAGTCTTGCAAAAAACGCTGACGTCTTCAGCATAGTATACCGATCGTCGTGTGCATTATTGCAAATCGAGGTGCAATGACCCTGGCTTACTTTTACCCAAACATTTATATTTAAATCATAATATAAATGAAATATGAAATGTTTTTATTAGGTAAGAATGAAATTAATTTCAAAACATGAATTTATTAAAACAATTAAGTTCATATACTTAATATTTCTAACATTTCGTAACCAGTTAAATATATTCAAATGTTTTATTTTAATTTTAATTAACGTGGAGAAATGTTATTAAGTTATATTACTTTGGCGCATTATGCTCTTTAAAAAGTCGAAATTCTATTCTTACATACGCACACGCATGTAACCCCAGAAAGAGTAGGCAGAGCTGTAACTAGTATACCCACATTTCGCGGAGCGTATCTCCGCCCCATGATGTGATAGGGGGCGAGCCTATCACGATACCGGGCACAATTCCAGACTCCGGGCTGATACTAACACCGAATTTCTGAAAAGCTGATCAATGTTAAATTAACTAATCAACTTTCAATTCTAATGTCTAGTCAAGATTGAGTTGCTAGAAGCGTGATCAACAACCTTAATGTAACACACATGTTAGTTAACACAGCTTTCAAATTAATATGAATAATCGTTTGTTAAACACTAATACAGAGACATCAGAGGGGCTAGCATGAATAACTTGCGAGAACGTATTCGTATCGAAATGTCAATAAATTGTTTGAAGCTTCATACAAATTCTAGCGCTCTCGATTCGAATACTTATTCGTAAATTGGTCGTGCTTGCCCCTCTTGAGGCTAATTCTCGTAATTTTAAATGTTCAAAATATCATTCCGATCAATGTCAAATGCACCTAGCATTAGCAGTAGCAATATACTGTTTTGGCTTCAGTCAACTTTTATTCTACATTCAATCTCATTACGATCTATGTTCACATTTGACGTTGATTATTGGTTTAAGAGAATGCCATTTGCAACTTTCTTGACGCTGAGACTAGATTGGTATGATATTTTGAACATTTACAATTACGAGAATTGGCCTTCTGATATTATTAAATTCACTAAACAACGTTTCAGCAACTCAAATTGATTTGTCAGCGGTGTCAAAATCAAAGTTCTATTGGGTGCATGTTGATTTTATCAGCCTTTAAGAAACCGGGTGTAAGCATTTCGTAATAGAACACCCTAATATCACTTTTACCCGACCGGGGGTCGAGCCCGAGACCTCAGCACAGCAGTCGTTCCGCGTACGCGTTACAACTGCGACACAGTGGTATTCAAGCTATGATAGGTTCAATCAGCCATGAATCGTTTACTACCTTTTGTTAAAAAACTACACTGGTCATTAGTTTGGTCATTAGTCATAAAAAACTGACTATAAGTCGTGCTTAAAGTATTAATCGTTTACATAACTAAGCACGTTCGTAACTTTTGTATTTCCTTTCTTATAAGTTACGGTCTTGGTCAAGGTTGAATGGATTTTCCTATGTAATTTACATGGATATTATATTTTACACGCAACAAAATAACGAATTACATTATACTGTTTTGGTTTTTATGAATTGATAAATGATCCACGTATATTATATAAAATAATAAATATTGCTCGCGACTTCGCCCGCGTGGAGGTATTCCTTCGTATTTCCTGTCTTCCTTCCAAATGCCCTTATCCTACTCGCAGTGGGGTCGGCGTAACATGGTTTTTAGCACAATATGTTACAGAAAGACTTGGCTTAAAGTTTTACGACGGGCCGCCTGCCTCAATCCCTCTGGGGAGAAAACACTAAGACCCGGAGCCTTATATTTGTGCATCACACAAATATTTGTCCCGGTGCGGAAATCGAATCGAAGTGTGTCGCTTCACAGCCGCCTACTTGTTAATAAAATTCCTTGACATCAAATAGAAAAATATCTGTAACTTTGAATTGGCTTAATATTGTCTTTAAATATAGTTAAGAACGAACTCGAATAAACCAGCTCTTAAACAAGAAAAACTCAATCAAATTGGTCCATTCGTTACGGTGCTACGATGCCCCAGACAGACACACACACACACCTAAAGCCACACAAAGAATTTCAAACTTATAAAACGTCTCTTTTTTGTTAGGGGTTCAAAACTAGAGTTTAAGTGGTAGAGCCATGCTGTAGATAGTTTTGTCTACAGCATGAATGGGCCGGCTCGACCTGATTTTTAGCACTGTCGCACAGAAAACCGATGTGAAGTGGTAGCCTGCTGTGGCGTTTCGTACGGTGATTGAGATATCCGGAGGCCGAAATCATTTATTATTTATCAAAGAGGAACTGAATTCGGACACTCCTCTTTTCCAATGAATTATTATGGAATTCACTCCGCATCAAAATCAGGACGTCACAAATCTTTACGCCCTTCTACATTTGCACATAAAATGAAATATTTAAAGACGTGAATCATTTATCAACCACATATTATTGGAGAGGCGATATCGCGTTCTTGTGGTATATGAATTATGATACTCCGTTTTGTGGAGGTCGCGGTTCTAAATATCAGTATTATATTATCTAATAGGGTAGTTGGCTAAATTTTATTTATTTAAATCAATAATATATAATAGATTATTATTTATATCAATAAGTTACGTTACTCAAAATCTATTGCAGAAAGAACTTTATAAATCGGACCAAAAATAAATAAGTTAAATGCCATTCAAATCCTGTAGAAGGGGTAATTGTCAAATGACAGACGACGCAAACTTTGACGTCACTGTGTAAAATGTTCATTATGGTGCACACGTGCAAGCGAGATAGTGAGATATCCCTACTACGCACCCACTTTTCCTCATACCAACATTTAAATTCATAACTGCGGGCACATATCTAAAGCAATTTTGATTATGTTTTAATAAAAGGGTTTCTTTTGCGTATCATTTTCTGTTGCTTATAAAATAATATATAAAATTCAATATAGGAAACTACCCTATTCTAAATACGTGACGAGAGCAAGCAGAGAAGATCTACTGGCAGTGGCGGAACTATACCATCTGAGGCCCGCTGCAAATTTATTGTACTCAGTAAAAATCGTCATGTTGTAATTTAATTTTAATAAATCACTGAAGTAATGCTTTTCTAATGAATTCGTTTAAATCGTAATAATTTATTTGAATTTGTATATGGTATTTAGTTGCATCTAACTTAAATTGATTTTAAGTACTTATATCAAATTTATAATTTTTATTCTTTTTTATTTTATTTAGGCATAGTTACAGAGTAGAAACAACAATAATACAAGAGAGAATTATAAACAATAACAAGAATACTACATTTCAACTCCGATAATAACTACGCACAACTTTACAAGTTATAACTTTAACTAAAACCTAAAATTGACTGTCTCGGTGGCGCAGTGGTAATGCGTACGCGTTACGACTGAGGCTGACGCGAGGTCTCGGGTTCGATCTCCGGGTCGGCTAAAAGTGATATTGGGTTTTTCTATTACGAAATGCTCAGTATCAGCCTAGAGTCTGGAATTATGCCCGGTAAGGCGATAGGCTCGCCCCCTATCAGATCATGGGACGGAGATACGCTCGGCGAAATGTGGGTGTACTGGTTACACCGCTGCCTACCCCTTCGGGTATTACAGGCGTGAGTGCGTATGTATGTATTTAATTCTGGATAAAAACTAAGCAAATCCACATAGAGGAACAACTGTTGGCATACGCAAGTAATTTTTTCATGTTATAAAGTCATCCTATAACATTTAAGTGTAATCAAGATAAAAGAAAAACCGGTTTTAAGCCCGCCTCATTTCGCAAGATAGGACGCCGAAAATTTATCAAGTACATAAAAGACGTATACTAAAGTAACCAAAATAAAAATGAGAGTGTTTGTTGAAAACCAGTACGTAATCAAACAAGGGGACGTTTGCTAAAAAAATTGTCAAGAGCGAGTCGAATAATATAGCCAAGGGTTCCTTGGGGTAATAATCCTTATAATTTCAACTGTAAAAAAATCAGAACGGACGTTGTTGGTTTATATGCGACTGAAACACTCAGTAAAATAACATTGTAACTAGAAAATAAGTTTTTACATACATATACACGCACTCACCTCTGTACTGCCCGAAGGGGTAGGCAGAGGTGTAACTTGTACACCCATATTTCGCCGAGCTTGTTTCCGTCCCATGATGTGATAGGGGGCGAGCCTATCGCCATATCGGAGACAAATCCATAATCCGGGATGATACTAAGCATTTCATGATGAAAAACCAAATATCAATTTACCCAAATCGAACCCCAGACCTCAGCACAGCAGTCGTACCGCGTACGCATTACAACTGCGATGATGCAGTTAAAAAATAAGTTTTCTAATAACAAAATGTATGAAAATAAATAGGAGTTAAATAAATAATAAATACACCCAACAGTCACACTTATTGTCCTGATACCAAACTAGGTTAACCTGTATCGTGGGTAACAGGAACTACGAGGGACTTGCCGTCCCACAACACTCAACCCGAAACAAATATTTGTGGGTCACATAAACATTTGTCTCGGTGCGGGAATCGAACTCACGGCCTCACGCTTCGCAGCCGGCTACGGAGACTGTCGTTTGAGGAGTCTGAGTTGATCGAAAAACCCTGCGTAAATGTCCTGCATATTACATCATTCAATTGATAATCTGCAATTGAAAAAATCGAAAACAAAAGCTCTTAGAAGAAATACAAAAATATACCAATGCTGGTAAATTTTGCAGTAATCCTAGCGCAGTTGATAAATGCAGACTCCAGACATGTGAGTTAGAAAAATGTGTAGAGAAGGCAAAGAGTTGTTCCAATATGTAACTATATCTTTTGGTAATTAAGGTTCAAAATTCAGTACGTTGTAGGCGACAACTACCTATTTGTCAAGCTCTTGTTATAGCCGCTGAAATAAGCAGTGATTCCTAAATTTATTGGGACTTCAGATTTGTCCATTTAACATAGCATATTGTCATTCTATGGCTGATTGCCATAATACTCTCAGTACAGGCCTGTCTAATCATTACGAGTCCTATCCAGCCCCGAATCTACGATTCGAACCGTGGCAGAACCTTGACAGTGTAGCCCCTCTTCAGCGTTTGAGATCATTTACAAAAAAAAAAACTCACAAATACATAATGATTGGCATTTTTCGTGAATGGGAAAATAAGAACCCTTTAATAAACTTGTACTTTTCACTTGTAATGTTGGCTTGTGTGGCGCCTTTTTTTTTACAAATCAGACTTTAATCATATTATATTATGATTTTGGCGCCCCATGAAACTGCTGTCCAGGGCGGGTGCCCCGGTTGCTGCCATGTTTACAAAGAACTGCATGGTACTAAACTGCGTTCGTCACCCCGAGACATAAGTTGTTAAGTCTCATAATGCCCGGTAATTTCAATGACTTCAATGTCGTTAATAAACAAAACAAAACACAATAGTGATTAAACACTGTTGCTTGGCGGCAGAAATAGACAAAGCGGTGGTACTAACCGAGACGGCCTCTTGCATACGTGAGACCTACCACTCTGAGTATCATGTACGCTCCTGCAATATGACGTCATTTGACAGGTCCAATATTTCTGATGGGTAATAGTAACATTTACAAATAAATTTCACGTATGCGTGCTGGAATCTCTTTGCGAAATCGTTTACAATGACAAAACAATTGATGTGATAAGCTGGTCTTGACCTTTCACCTGCTACTTTTCGTGTAACATCTCATGAATGAGTCAACAAGGTTACAAAGACATTGTATAAACAGAAATGCATAGAATACCTTTATATTCTGAGTGGTAGAGCCACGTTGTAGACACTTTTGTCTACAGCATAAAGGGGCCGGCTCGTCCGTGTCGTTACCACTGTCTCACAAAAAACCGGCGTAAAGTAGCAGCTTGCTGCTGCGTCTCGTACGGTGAGTGAGATATCCGGAGGCCCAAATTCTTTCCCCTTCGCAATTCCTTAATTTTCCTTTTCCTTTAAGGTCGGTAACGTGCCCATGACTCTTTTGGTATTGTGGGTGTACATGGGCGGTGGAGATCACTTACCATCAGGCGACCCACTTGCTCGTTTGCCGACCTAAACTATAAAAAAAAATACTTATCCCCGTATTCATAAACGTTACTATGAGACCTCATAGTGAGCGCGAACGCATAGTGACGATGTCTCTAAACGTCATTGGTTAGTTTTTGGCGCTAAATCAAAACAGACCTATCATGTACACAGAATTGGACACTTGGCAAAGAGCTTACTTAAATGTTGTTTGTGAATACGGGCCTTAGAGTCAGCGTGGGCAATTTCATATATCGAACAGGGCAGCCCAAGCAGACACTGATCTGGAGGCGCCTACCTCAAGATAGAGTCGCCTCCGCATGACCATTCTCTGAGCTCGGAATTTCCTCATAGCAAACTGAAGGCAAGTGTCAGCATATTTTGACTTCGCTCCATCTTAAATCCATCTTGCGCTAGCGCTGTTTAGAGTGAACGTTTAGGGTATGCCCAGTGGCTTTTCGAAAAATTCCACCACGGTATCTCATGCCTGTTGTAAGAGGCGTCTTACTGGGGCCACCAGGGGTCACAGCTGCGCATTGGGTGATGCGCAGTCTTTGTATTTTTACAGTGCGACATCAAAAAATCTCACACAAATTGTAAATGCCCGACCTCTACCTTTAGTCGTAGAGTCACGCTGAAAATAGTTTTGTCTACAGCACGAATGGGCCGGCTTGACCGGGTCGTTACCACTGTCTTACAGAAAACTGACGTAAAATAGCAGATAACTGTTGCGTTTTGTACGGTGAGTACGATATCCGGAGGGACAAATCCTGCTCCCCTTCCCCTCCCTTAATTATCTCTTTTTTAAGGTTGGTAGCGAACCTATGATTCTTCTGGCATTTTGGGCGTACATATGCGGTTGAGATAATAGGTGACCCACTTGCTCGTTTACCGGCCTATGCTATAAAAAACTTGGTATTTGAGCCTTATTGGTATTTAAGCTCAAGCACGTTACCACTAGACCAATGAAGCAATCCAATCCAATTCTTGTCAGAAATATTGCCATATTGCATATCGTTGCTAGTTGCATACAAAAGGTCAAACTAAATTAAATGTTAACTAAATTGTAGCCCGTTATTTATTTTTGCATAAATTATATCACTATTACAACACGTCGATAGTTAACTTTTTAATTCGCATTAACTTCTTCAACATGACCTTCGAATGATACTGGCAACCCTATTGCGCCACTTCTATTTTATGAACATAATCCGCCCAATATTATATATAAGTAAGACGTTCTTGGTATGCGAGAGACCATCTGTGTTGTTACCACCACCTTGTCTATTCCTGTCGCCAAGCATCAGTGTCTAAGCACTGTTTTGTTTCAGTTTGAAGGGCACTGAACTCAGTGAGATTACTGGGTATTATGAGACTTAACATCTTATGTCTCAGAGTGACGAGTGCAGTTCAGTGTCATGCAGTACTTCATAATTCGAAGTTCTGATTGGTGTTGCATCTGTTTATAGCCAGGCGTGACGCTTATCATCAGCCGAGCGACCTACTCGATTCGTAATTCAAGCTAATAAAAATATAGGTACTTTAGTATCAAACAAATGCAGTGTAGAGCATTCTGTACTTTTTTTATTAGCTTGAATGACGAAACGTGCGCTTGTTATTTACCATAACAAGCGCAAGTTTGCATCTCGAAAGGGGTGAGCAGAGATGCAACTACACCTACGGTTCGCCGAGCTTATTTCCCTCCCATGATGAGAGTGGTGACGAGCCTATCGCCTTATTAGGCACACATTCCAACCCCACTCTGATTTGGCATCCGGTAATCTTACTCACCATACATAAAACAAGAGCAAACTGTTACTTCACGTTGGTTTTCTGCGAGACAATGAGGGAAACGGTGTTTTTTCTGTGAGGCCCATTCATACTTAGAAAGAGATTTTCTTCAACGGTAGGCAGCTGTACACTGGCATTGATGAAGTTCATGCGCGGCGGTAACCGTTTACCATCAGGTGGGCCGCAGAAAACCGGATATCTCACTCACCGCTCAAAACGGAGCTGTAAGACGCTACTTTACATCGGTTTTCTGAGAGGCGGTGGTAACGATCCGGTCCAACCGGCCCATTTGTGCTGGAGACAAAACTGTCTTCAGCGTAGCTGTACCACTCAAAAAGTTGAGTTATCACTGCTTGTTGTTGAAACTGATTAGAAACTAGGTCATGAACCATATCCGCGTCGGTACTACCGTGGTGCATGACACAAATCATAAGTCCATCATATCTGTTGCAATTAATGAGTCATTTCAAATTACTGTGTACGTGCCTTCACACAGGTCCCATCAACTCGAGACATTTAAAATACATTAAAGATTAACAGAGAGATGAGTCTATATAAGACTCATCAAACTGGTGATAAGTGATAAGTATAAGAATAATTTAAAAAATAAATAAAAAAAAGTTATAGGTTAAGATAAAAGCTACTCCTATACTACTACTCCTACCTGCTCCTTTATCTGTTCAGATAAAGTAAAAAATAAAAGAGCACTATATTATATACGTGCTACTGCTCCACCTCTCAGTTTTCTGGCCTCTGTTATGAATAAAAACTACCCGATCAATCTTGAAAGATAAGAAAGGAGGGATCGCCAGCCAAGAAGCAGCCTATTTAGACTGGGAAAGGTTCTTGCTTCAAATTTAAGATCGGGAAATCAGAACTTTTGATTTATTTTGTTCTTCTATTCCATGAATCACTCATGAGTTGATGGGCATAATGAGAGGAGGTAGGTCTTAGCACCACACTGGCTTAATGCAGGTTGGCGGATTACACATAACTTCGAAATTCTTATAAAGAATTCTCAGGTACATATGCAGGTTTCCTCAGCATGTTCCCTTAACCGTTAAGCCAAATGTTTATGGTTTCGAACCTGCCACTTCCGTCTCGGTAGTCATTACCACTCAACGCTGAGCTATCGCTGCTCTTTATAGGCTTATAGGAAAAAACAGCCAATCGATGCACCATAGAATCTATCAATCGATTTATCAAATATTATGGATCTCAAATACCAATATTATAATCTTCAAAAAATGATCTTAACAATTAAGATATACTATTATAGCGTGTAGTATTGATAAAAGTCGTAAACAGATTTTATGTCTTCGATACTAGAGCGAATTTTATATCTTTGTTGAAGGCAAAATATATAGGATTTCATAATAACTAAACCAGACAGCCCTTATTACGACTTCGGGGAATTTCGATTATAATCGACTATTATAATGGCGATAAGTGGACATCTTTGGCTCAAAGCCAACCTCACCTGCACGTGGTACTCTCTGCTGATTAACGGACGAGATAATGGCGGAACGTGGTTCCTGTTGAGGGTTTTAGGGGTCAGACGACGAATCATCCCATATAATACCAAATACTGTCAGATCTGTGGTAGGAGAAGGCGGATCCTGGCATTAAACCAGGCTAACCCCAAGCAGAAAAAAAGAAAATAACGATGGTGATAAGTCTATTAATTATTATATAATAAATTAATAAACTTTAACCTATCCGCTTTTTCTCTTTCTGCCGTCAAGCAACAGTGTGTAAGCACTGCTGTGTTCCAGTTTGAAGGACATTGAACGCAGCCTAATTACTGGGCATTATGAGACTTTATACACCTTATGTCTGGGGGTGACGAGTGCAGACCAATGCCATGCAGTGCTTTGTAATTCAAAGTATTAGAGTGGTAGAGCCACGCTGTAGACACTTGTGTCTACAGCACGAATGGGCCGGCTCGTCCGGGTCGTTACCACTGTTTCACAGAAAACCGGCGTAAAGTAGCAGCGTGCTGCTTCGTTTCGTACGGTGAGTGAGATATCCGGAGGCCCAAACCCCCTCCCCTTCCCTATCCCTTAATTATCCCTTTCCTTCAAGGTCGGCAACGCACCCATAATTCTTTTAGTAATGTGGGCGTACATGGGCGGTGGAAATCACTTACCATCACGTGACCCACTTGCTCATTCGCCGGCCTATGCAATAAAAAAAAAAGTTTTGTGTGGCGTTGCTTCTGTTTATGGGCAGGCGTGGCGCTTACGATCACGCGAGCGATCTGCACGTTTCGTTACTCAAGCTAATAAAATAAAATGACTATGTGTATTAATTACAATGAATTCATGTGAAAACAAGACCATCTCATGGCCTACACCGCAATGTTTCTTGGGAATCGTTTGCTTCGCTTGATTTGCAGTTTTGTAACCGCATTGTTTTGTTTTATCAACAAATCAAGACCTTCAATATTAAATAAATGTTGGCTTCACGTGTTCTTAAAATACCTTAAAATAAAATACAACGTGCTTTATTGTACACATATTTATCAGTATTTCTGTCTGGCTTTATCCCGGCCTAATGTCCTTGACATTATTCTCCTTCCCGCACCACAGATCCGACGGTTACTATTATTATATGGATCGACCTGACCCCCACAACCCGCAATAACCAAGTTCCACATTTGCCTCGTTCGTTAATCAGCAAAGTGTACAGGTTGGTTGGCTTTAGACCTAAGATTTTGGTGGCCCACTTACACATACACCCCACTATTATATACAGCCTCTGCTATAAAAATAAATAATACGCACTCACGCCTGGAATCCCCGAAGGGGTAGGTAGAAGTGTAACCAGTACACCCACATTTCGCCGAGCGTATCTCCGTCCCTTATGTGATAGGGGGCGAGCCTATCGCCATACCGGGCACAAATTCCAGACTCCGGGCTGATACTGAGCATTTCTTAATAGAAAAACCCAATACCACTTTACCCGATCCGGGGATCGAACCCGAGACCTCAGCGTTGGCCTAATTCGTAACTCAGTTATTAAAAATAAATGATTAACTAATTAAACATTCTCAATCCGAGTATCGACGCCACGTTCGCTCATTTCACAGTTGCAGTACCTACCACTGAGGTCGTGTATACACATTCGATTTTGTTTATAGATGATGTTAGTATCAATTATATTTTGGGGTCGCGGCCGAACATTACTTTACTTTATTATTTACTTATGAATTACATTCACACGTTACCTAAATTGTAAAACTAGTTTACGTGGGTATATTTTAATCCACTGTTACTAAACGCGCCAAATAATTTGGCTGGGCTAAGGTTACTTGTATGCAGAAGCATGTGATAGCCCAGCGGGGAGTGGAACGGACTGTCGTGACGAAAGCCGCAGGTTCGAAACCAGCCCCAAGAGCTCTGACTTTTATAAGTTACGTGTGTATTAATTGTTGATTATCACTTGCTTCAACGGTGACGGAAACATCGTGAGGACACCTGCATACCTGAAAAGTGTGTCACACTTCAAAATCCTGATTACACACCTGAGTTGCCTTTGCTGGGTCATCTGATGGGAAGTGATCTCCACCGCCCATGTATGCCTACAATACTAGAAGAATCATGGGCGTGTTGCCGGCCTTAAAGATATTTAAGAGGAAAAGGATATTTAAGAGATCGAGAAGGACAGGGACATTGGGCTCTTTTGATATCTCACTCACCATAGGAAACGCAGCAACAAGCCGCTACTTTACGTCGGTTTTCTGTGAGACAGTGGTAACGATCCGGTCGAGCCGGCCCATTTGTGCTGTAAACAAAACTGTACCACGCTAAATTACCTCAATACATTTTCGTGCACATGGAAGCTATATACATATAATATAACTATTACTTATATCCTATGCTTTAAACGAGCAGTTCTTGTATAAAAATATGTATACAGTTGGTTTCTCCGAAACGGCTCAACCGATTTGGATGAAGCTTTGTATTCATGCTGGTCTTCGTTTGTCCAACACTGACACCGGTGGAGTTTTTACACTATTATTGAGACAAATTTGAAGCGAGCGAATTATTTAATACGATAAATTTATGTAATCGAGTTTTTTTATAATAGCATAGGCCGGCAAACGAGCCAGTGGGTCACATGATGGTAGGTGATCACCGCCCATGTAAGCCCACAATATCAAAAGAATAATGGGCGCGTTGCCGACTTTAAAGGAAAAGGATAATTAAGGGATTGGGGAGGGGAGGGATAAGGGCCTCCGGGTATCTCAGACACCGTACGAAACGCAGCGGCAAGCTGCTACTTTACGCCAGTTTTCTGTGAGACAGTGGTAACGACCCGGACGAGCCGGCCCATTCATGCTGTAGACAAAACTGACGCCTAACATAAGATGCTGACGTGACGCTTAACATCAGGCGAGCGATCTGCTCATCTCGTCATTCAAGCAAATAAATAAAAAACATGCGAGAGGTCGTCTGGGTAGGTACCAATGCTTTGTCTATTTTTGCCGCCAAGCAGCAGTGTGTAATCATTGTTGTAGCAGAGTCCGGTTTGATACTAAGCATTTCATGATAGAAAAGCCCAGTATCACTTTACCCGACGAGAGATCGAACCTGAGACCTCAGCACAGCAGTCGTACCGGGTATGCATTAGAACTGCGCCACCGAGGCAGTATATTAAGCATTTAATTTATAGTTCCATTCTTTTCAACAATAAAACTGAACTAGATCCGTCACTATAATTTTAAAGTTGGTAAAATTATATTGCATTATGACATTTGGATCTGTCAATTAACTGTGTAATTATCAATTCAATTATATAAGGTGACCCACTTGCACGCTTGCTTCCTCTTATATAAAAAACTAACCAACTCCGTGTCAAACTCCCGCCGCGGTACCATTTATTTGTTTCTAAAAAAGTTTTTTATATAATATTTTAATTCAAGCAACACAGGTTGAGGAGTACATTGGCACATTATTTAGGAAAACTATACAGAAATAACGACAGCTCCGTGGCGCAGTGGGCGAGTAGCCAGCTGCGAAGCGAGAGGTCGTGGGTTCGATTCCCACACTGAGATATAATATGTTAGTGTGATCCACAAATATTGGTTTTGGGTCTGGGTGTTGTGGGACCTTAAGTCCCACGTACTTCTGATACCTACGATACAGGTTAACCTAGTGTGGTGTTAGGATTATGTGTGAGACAAGGATGTATTTATTTTTAAAAAATCATTATTGTGTTATCTCAGAGGGGTTGACGTCAGGCAAGCGTCCGATCATAAAAACTGCAAGCCAAATCTTTCTGTACGTGTTTCAACACGTGTTAAAAAGCATGTTGGGCAGACCCCACTGTACGTGGGATAAGGGGAGGTTGAAGAGGAATTTTGAGTCGGTGCTATTGCAGTTAATGGTCAATGATTGATACCACCTCCTCAATTTTTTTCGTTTTCTTGTTGTTTTTTTTATTTTTTAGTGGAAAATCATCTAATTTAATTAATTCAGTGCAGAAATGTCGAAGTTTTTTCTTTCATCGTCGATTTTACACCCTTATTTGTGGATTTTTTTCTTTAAATTGAATTGGGACTACCACTGAATTAAACCATACCGAGAATCATCAAAATCGTAAACATACATATTATAATGATAATGTATGTACAAACGAATTGAGAACCTCCACTGATTTTTTCGTCGGTTAAAATTTAACTAGTATCGTCTATGGTCGAAATTCCACAAAGAATTATAGTGAAATGAAAACAATCTAGGTATGTATTTTTTTACATATTATTTTTTCATTTAGAGAAGGCAAAGGTTTCTAGCTCGTACAGTCATAAACATGATCAAAATGCTTCCACTTAATTGGTTAAAAATCACATGTTTACTTTTAAGTGCACTTTTATCATCCCTTTGATCTTTAGTTATTGTGGGCTCATGGGCTGTGGAGACCACTTACCATTAGGTGACCCATTTCCTCGATTACCGGCCTCTGCTATAAAAAAATACGCCTGTTACAGTTATATTTATTTAAACAATGGATGTTAAGTACATAATTATTATTATCAAATTCTTTTACAAACAATTTTGTAACATATTTTATTATAAACATTTAAACCATATCGCCGTCCTACTCAAACAACAACATTAGCTAACTACCTCACATTTCTTGATAAACAAAACCCAACCAGTTGCTAATACACCGCTACCAAGTAAAAACATTTATAAAATGATTTGTTTTGTGAAAGTGATCGTGGAAATTATGTGTTTTGTGTATTTAAAAAAATAATATGGCAAAAATAAATAAGCGCTTTTTAAATTTCGAAAATAATTAATTATACTTATTGTGGTATTTTTAATTGTTAAAAAGGATTGCGCAGTAAGGACAATAGATTTAATTTCCTAACTCCATTGTCCAGCCAGTGCTGTAGGGTCACCGAGTCGCGAGACGAGAGTTTATACCCGCGAAATGCCGGCCCGGCATCATAACGAATAGTACTATGGCGGCAATCGCATGCGCCGTGCTTGTGTTGTGGGCACATGTCGCCACGGCGCGAGAGTGCATCGAACTCACTATATCTGACAACAGTATCATCACTGAAAGAATACTGAATAGTACATTCCTAAAGCTGACGGCGAAAAATGAGACGATCGAGGAAAGTGTCCCGGTTAACGTGGTGGAGTTGTGGGAACAGTTCCCGAAGGTTGTGGTGCTCAGGAATGGTACGGGAGAACAGTGTCGCAGGGACAGTCAGCTGTATGTCGACAGTCTGGAGAGGCTGGAACTGTGGGCGTTGAAAAGTAAATATTTATTTTGTTTTTATGTAAGGTATTGGCAAAAAAGGTCACAAAAACCTTTGGATACCCATTACTTTATAAATATGTTTTACCTTCAATAACATCAAACATTTTTCTGTATATTACTTAAATAATTAATTATCAAAGAATTAATAAAAATATAAAATCATAATAATAATATAATACATAAAAATATCACCAAAACCAACAACGATACGGAATAAATTTATAGTTTATTTATTAACATTATTCCGCACAATCCAAATTTTATATTAGCGTCAACATGCGAACATTCGTTACATCTGCAGCTTGTTAAACATAATATTTTCCCTTTATTTAAATAATCAAAATTAATAAACAAAAATCAGCGTACCTACATACCTACATCATTAAAAACTATATGAATAATTATGTAGGTTATACTCAATGAAAAGATACACTACAAAGAAAATACGTAATAGTAACTTTCCTTTTTAATGCTTATTAGTAGCACATTTAAATAATTATATTATTTAATTCTTCCTTCTTCAGCAAAATTAGCATAATAAAAATAATTATGAGAAAGATTATCTCCTCAACCTTGACGTTTGCGATGGTTGAATTTATAATATTACCGAACTAAATCTTAGAAACCGAATTCTAATACATTTGTTGTGGTTCATTGAATAGTTAAAAAAAAAACCGTCGTACTTTAAGGGACCAGCCTTGTGGTCGACAATTGGCGGAGATGCGTACCATACATAAATAAAAAACCGGTCAAGTGCGTGTCGAACCACGCACAGTGAAAGATTCCGTAGTGTAACCGAACCAAAACTTGATTTTCTCAGAATTTACACACCGTAGTTTAAAAGTCAGACTAATTAATGACTTATGGAAGACCAGCGTCGCGCCTAGCTCGCGGCTTGTGCTGAATGAGTCCCGTTTGCACCCATACCATGACGTTCGGTACAATGCACGCCATTTTGCCACTATAGCTTATTGTCATGTTTTTTTTTTTTTTGTGTTAGATATAAGATCTTATCTTAATTGTACTCATGTGTGATGGTGTGGTGTGCAATAAATGATTTCTATTGTATTCTATTCTATTCTATACTTATATAAAAAAGTTATTAAAAAACCTCTATACTATATTAGACCTATCGAATATACACCACATATCGAACATATACCACACTGCCTGTGCAAAGAAAAAAAACAACATCCCTCACTTACATGTATGGAGATCAACGTATTTTTTTTTTATTTCTCTCCACCGTTCATATAAGACACCTACGAACCAAATTTCATCCATATAGTCTCAGAGTAAAACGGCTGTGACATACGGACGGACAGACACACGGACAGACAGACGGATATGACGAAATTATAAGGGCTCTGTTTTTTCAATTTGGCTACAGAACCCAAGGGTAATAATAATAATTCGCCTATATCAAGATATAAGCGAATTATTTAACATCTGAGAAAACCGAAAGTGAATATACTCGTATTTTGTTATCTGATTCAATTTTTATATAACCTACGAAAATAATGGAGGGATTTATATTTCGTCGCGTATATTTGCTTTTTTGTAATATTTACAATATCGTAATTATGTGAAATAAAATTACAAGTAAAATAACAAAAACATTTTATATTGCTTTATTTGATAGTTTTAAGAAAAAGGTCTTAAATTATTAAAAAACTAAACATTAATTACTTTTTCATCGAAAAAGTAAAAATGTACCGCCAATTAACCACTAATTAATAATAATACTAACCCTGTTATTATACATGGCCCACTGCTGGGCACGGACCTCCTCTGTTGGGTGAGAGAGGTTAGAACTTAGTCCACCATGCTAGCCTAATGTGGGTTGGCAGACTTCACATATCTTTCAAATTCTTATGAAGAACTTCTCAGGTATGCAGGTTTCCTCACGATGTCTCCTTTACCGTCAAAGCAAATGATAATTAACAATGAATACACACAAATTAAAAAAATCAGATTTGTATACTTTTGGGGCTGGTTTCGAACCTGCAACTTTCGTCTCGACAGTTCATACCACTCCCCACTGAGCTATCGCTGCTTCTTTACTAATGGGTAGTACTAAAATTGTAAGCGTTCCATTAATGTTCAATTTCATATGAATAGGCTCAATAACTGCCATTTTTTATATAACCCAATACATTTCGATGATACATGTAATTACTTTTATTGAAGGTCGGATTATTATGCTAAATGGTAATGACATATTGAAAAAGTTTCACAACGCCATCAAGGTCGGATCCGAGATGCAAAATAATCCTTTCTACCCCTTTGCATCATAACTAAACATGTTTATAATATTGATCATTTGCATAGCTATTCAGTATTATTTATTACTAATTTATAATAGACCACCCGAAACAATATTTTTAAGGAATTAGGAAACATACAAACAAGACTTATATTGTAGTTATGGCTAGATCACACGATTCGATTCTACTTGATCAACTTCTTTTTTATATTAGCTTGAATGATGAGACAAGCAGCGCACAAAGAACTTTGAATTACAAAGCACTGCATGGCACTTGACTGCGCTCGTCAGTCCAAGACATAAGTTGTTAAGTCTCATAATGCCCAGTAATTTCACTGGGTTCAATGTCCTTCAAACCGGAACACAACAGTTCTTACACATTGTTGCTTGGCGGCAGATATAGATAAAGCGGAGGTACCAACCTAGACGGCCTAATTTTAAAGTTTATTAATTATTATATAATAACAAGCTGTCCCGCGCGGTCTCACCCGCAACTACAGCAGCGCCACCTACCGGGTCCAATTGTGAATCTAAACCATCCAGGGACCTACTCAAACACCCACAAAAAGTTTTATCAAAATCGGTCCAACCGTTTTTAAATTTTAGCGAGACTAACGAACAGCAATTGATTTTTATATATAAGAAGAAGAAGATTAATAGACTTATCACCATAATTATTTACTTTTTTCTGCCTCGGGTTAACCTGGCTTAATGCCAGGGTCCGCCTTCCACTACCACAGATCTGAGGGCCAATTCTCGTAATTTTAATTGTTCAAAATATCATTCCGATCTAATCTCAGCGACAAGAAACTTGCAAATGGTATTCTGCTAAACCAATATTCAAGAACTTAGAACGCAATGATATCGAAAGTAGAATACAAGTTGACTAAACCAAAACGGCATTCTGGTAACAATTTTGACACTTAACCTATATAAAATGCATTTCGTCTATAGACAAACGTCAAAATATTAATTGAGAACGAAATGTGACTGAAGGTGAAGCAGTGTTGCCAAGTGCACTGTAATTACAGCAGATCTGCCGTATTTTCATGCCATCTACTGGACACCGTATTTTTATAAATACCGTATATGGAGACACAGTATTTTTTTACAGTCAAAATTTCGTATTATTATTGTATACTACTAGACAGGATAATATGGGGTATAATATGGGGCTGCCACTAGACCACTGAGGCGAAAAAGCTATACCTTTAGTAACTATGGAGGTCCTTATTGCAAATTTTGTCACGTATGAACACCGGGCACAACTGGTTTTATATCTTAATATGATCTTGATACATGTCGCATCTCACTAAAAAATAATAAAACAATATGCAAAGAGTAACAAACAACTTAACCGAAGCGTTTCACTCCGACATTGTTAGAAAAAAATTATGATTTTAAACCCATCTTGATTAAACCAGTGTTTGAGTGGTAGAGCCACGCTGTAGACAGTTTTGTCTACAGCATGAATGGGCCGACTTGTCCGGGTCGTTACCACTGTCTCACAGAAAACCGGCGTAAAGTAGCAGCTTGCTGCTGCATTTTGTACGGTGAGTGAGATATCCGGAAATCCCCCTCCCCTTCCCAATCCCTTAATTATCCCTTTCCTCAACGCGCCCATGATCCTTTTGGTATTGTAAGCGTACATTGGCGGTGGAAATCATTTACCATCAGGTGACCCACTAGCTCTTTCACCGGCCAATAATATAAAAAAAAGGTTGCAAATAGAAAACTCGCATTGAAAACGGTTTAATTCAATTAAGCACTACGATGCCAACGACATAAACATATCCAAACAAACGAAGGGGTAAAATTTATACCACCCTTCTTTTTTCGCGGGTTAAAAACATGGATAAGTCAGAATCGCGCACTGAGCGTTCCGTACTACTGCTGTTAAATGTTTATTATATTGTTTGTTAGAATGGTGCAGTTGTAATGCGAACACGTTACGTTACGACTGCTGTGCTTAGGTATGGGGTTCGATCCCCGTGATATTGGGTTTTTCTATCAATCGTCAAAACTGGACCACTCTGTGAAAAGTAATGCTTTGATATACATAGATAAATAATAAAAACTAAAATATTATTTACTAAAAATAAAAAAGTTATAAAATTAAAAGTAAGTCGCCGAATTGAGAACCTCCTTTTTTGAAGTCGGTTAAAAAGACAAATATACGCGTCGCATTGAAAACCTCCTAAAAAAATCAAATGTATAAGTTTTATTTTTGATATCTTCAACTTCCTGATTATAGCCTACGCAAAATTAAATTTAGTAAAATGATGACCAATAGATTCGCACAAAATCCTGTTATGTAAATTACGTAAGACTTAACCGCAACTCCCAAAATAGATGAAACAATTAAACACCCAACAATCACACATAGTCCTAACTACTCCTAACCCCACAGTATGATACAATTATCTTGTATCATAAGTTACAAGTGGTAGAGCTACGCTGTCTTAGACACTTTGGTCTACAGCATGAATGGGCCGGCTCGTTTCCACTGTCTCACAGAAAACCGACGTAAAGTAACAGCTTGCTGCTGCGTTTCGTACAGTGAGTGAGATATCCTGAGGCCCAAATCCCCCTCCCTTTCTTATTTATTGGAATAAATTGAAACCTCAAACATATATTGTAATAGCCCGACCTGAGAATTGAATCCCGGACCTCAAGGCCTTAGTACGCTGCCACTAGATCAATAATAAGTCTGTTTATGGGCAGGCGTTGCGCTTACCATCACGCGCGTGACCTGCTGATTTCGTCATTCAAGCTAATATATATTTAAAAAAACAAATCGTATGTCCAAATTTTGACTCGTACATTTGAGGCAATCACAAATCGGCTTCGCAACCACTTTCCTGTCGCCTTGAACAATAATTAAAACATAACATAAGCTCAAGGGTGGGCGAAGGTGCTGCTAATGCTGCACTATAGGTTGCTGAACTTGTTTCAGTCCCATGATGTGATAGGGGGTAAGCCTAACGTCATACCGGGTGCAAATTACAATCCCGGACAACTACTCATTGTTAAATCGAAATCTAGGCTGTAACCTAGGACCACACAGTATCTCAGCCTAAATAGGCTGGCGAAAAATCTGATGATATAGAATCACGTGTGATAATTATTTGAGTCCTGACATATGTTGAATGAGAAATATCTCAGACGTCAGAAACTTCGTTAATTTTAAAGCACTTTCTGTGAAGCATAAACAGATTGTGGAAATAACAGAATTGCCAATAAAAATAAAAATTAAAATCTGTGGCATTTTAGTTCGCGTTCCTACTTACACTCTTTCGCTTCGTCCGGTCTTAAGCATCCTTCATAGGGAGATAAATGACTCCCATGTCTTGGTCCAAGACGTCATACACTCATACCAGAGCGGCGCGGAAGAGCGACAGAAATTATGAAAAAAAAAATAGTTTAGATCTAAGGTCTCTTTTAATCGGGCGAAGCTTTTCCTTAACTTATTTCGACCGAAATAATACCTGTACTCTCTTTTCTTTTATTTTTCTTTTTATAAGTATTCTTTTTGTCCACTTTAGCATGCCGTGGCAACTTGTAATTAATATAATATTTCGCATAAGACACCTTACCTATTGTACGAAATACTCTTACGATTGTATGTTTTGTAAGTTGCTCGAATAACATACGCACTCATACATACGCACTCACGCCTGTAATCCCCGAAGGGGTAGGCAGAGGTGTAACTAGTACACCCACATTTCGCCGAGCGTATCTCCGTCCCACGATGTGATAGGGGGCGAGCCTATCGCCATACCGGGCACAAATTCCAGACTCCGGGCTGATACTGAGAATTTCGAAATAGAAAAACCCAATACCACTTTACCCGACCTGGGGATCGAACCCGAGACCTCAGAGTTAGCCTCAATTGTAACGCGTACGCATTACAACTGCGCCACCGAGGCAGTCGATTGCTCAGTTGCTCGAATAAATAAATAAATAAATGAAATGTCACTTAAATTTTCCTCCTCAGCCAGCCCCGGTCAGGGTTATAGCCGTGATGGTATATCCACTTCTCAGAAATGCCTTCCCTGCGTCGTATAATTTGACAGCACTAAAATAGCTACCCAAACAATTTTCCACTGCTTGTGCAATAAAAAAAATGCAATTATAATAACAATGATGCATAAAGCCAATAAACTTAATATGCTTTGAACTAGGACTGCATTTTTATCAATTTTAGTAACTACTGGCGTATACAAAACCGTAAAAATAATAATAATAATAATGTACGTCCATGTACGCCCAAAATACTAGAAGAATCATGGCCGCGTTGCAGACCTTATAGGAAAGGGATAAAGGGATTGGGAAGGGAAGGGGGATTTGGGCTTCCGTAGGTATATCTCACTCACCGGACGAAACGCAGCAGCAAGCTGCTACTTTACGTCAGTTTTCTGGGCCAGTGAAATTACCGGCCGGTATGATACTTAACATCCTATATCTCGGGGTGACTAACGCAGTCCAGTACCACGCAGTATTTTGTAATCCAAAATTCTGCCTGATGTTGCTTCTGTTTATGGGCAGACATGGCGGTAACCATCAGGCGAAGTGCTGGTTTCGTCATTCTTTCTTTCTGCCTGGCATTACCCTGGATTAATGCCAGGGTCCGCCTTTCCATCATGATTTGGCGGTGGATTAGGTATGATGTAGGACGACCCGGACCTCTACAACCCGCAACAAGAACCAAGTTTCCATTCAAGCTAATAACAAAATACATAACATACAAACAACATACAAAATGCACTAACGCCTGTAATCCCCGAAGGGGTAGGCAGAGGTGTAACCAGTACACCCACATTTCGCCGAGCGTATTTCCGTCCCACGATGTGATAGGGGGCGAGCCTATCGCCATACCGGGCACAAATTCCAGATTCCGGGCTGAGACTTTCGTAATAGAAAAATCCAATATAACTTTACCCGACCCGGGGATCGAACCCGAGACCTCAGCTTTGGACTTAATCGTAACGCGTACGCATTACAACTGCACCACCGAGGCAGTCAATAATAACAAAATACTTGAGATAAACCAAATTTACAATTCCTAACCACAACACAGCGGACCTTCCGAAATCCCATGTAGCAGATTAGACTGTCAATGACATAACGTGCTCGAATCAGTAGTCTGCAAGCAATGCACACGCTCGCAGCGTACCAAGCAAAGAGGTAAACCACCGAAATACCCTTTCGAAATTCCTATTCAAGAATGTTACATCTTTCATACTATTTTTTCAACATGTCTTTACCACAACTAATCAATACAAAACTAATAATGAAATGAAATGAAATGAAATGAAATAGTTTTATTCATCATGTAGGCAATTAAAATAGCGCTTATGACAAGTCAGTACAAAATAAAGAAACTTATGTAAGTACAGAAATCATATCAGCTAATATATACATAACATACATAGCA
Organism: Mimas tiliae; assembly: GCA_905332985.1. Lineage (NCBI taxonomy): Eukaryota > Metazoa > Arthropoda > Insecta > Lepidoptera > Sphingidae > Mimas > Mimas tiliae. The sequence goes on from HG995244.1 coordinate 15,275,021, forward strand.
TCGTCAAAATACACTGGGCAACTATAAAGTTTACTATTGTTTTATATTAGTCCAGGATTGTTAAGTATTATTATTATTGTTATTTTTTCTCTGTTTTAAAGGTCGATATGGACCATAGGCATTACCGAAACGGCACGTGGTTTAAAACTACCACCGGATCCAAAACGACCCAACCTGAGAAGACCCGGCGAAACAAACTCAGTGGGCTTACTTTACCACTGGATATTACGCGGCGCGACCCAGTCCTGAGAAGATCCAGCTAGTCAAACTCAGTGGGCTTGTTTTTGGTCCGATTTATCATACCAAAATAAATTAGGGAAATAAAAAGTCCTATTTTTATTTTAAGGTGATTGATACGGACCATGTGTACCTCTAAATTGTAGTTTTAAAACTGCCACCGGATCCAAACGCGACCCTGTCTGAGAAGACCCGGCGAAACAAACTCAGTGGGCTTGTTTTTGGTCCAATTTCTATAATCTCAACAATAATGACTTGTCAATTTAAAATTGCCAATTTTTATTTTACGTGATCGGTCGTCTTTTTTATTAGGTATTTAAATTTTATTGATACATTTATTTAATATATTGTTTTAGTGTAGGTATTTAATATTATTGTGCAATTTATGTATAACGTACTTACTTGAACATATCATATATTATTTACATTTATTAAATTAAATTAAATTATTCCCTACATTGTCTACAAGCTACAGGGCCCCAGGAGGTCACAGTATGCAAGGAGGAACCGAACGCCAAACATCTCTATCCTCTAGATATTGCTTAACATTATAATAGCCCCTAGTCATAAGCACACGTTTAATGTGTGCTTTGAACATTTTTTCGGGCATATCGATCACACTATTTGGGAGCTTGTTATAAAATTTAACGCTGTTACCCATAAATGACTTTTTAGTCTTAACTATTCTAAAAGCGGGTACTACGAGTTTATTTTTGTTTCTTGTATTAATATTATGAACGTCACTATTTTTACAAAATTTACAAAGATTTTTACGAACATACATAATATTTTGATAGATGTATTCAGACGGCACAGTCAGTATATTACTTTCCTTAAATACAGATCGTAAGGAATCGCGGCTACCCAGGTCATAAATAGCACGAACTGCTCTTTTTTGTAGTATAAATATAGTGTCTATATCAGCAGCTGATCCCCACAATAGAATGCCGTAGGACACAATACTGTGAAAGTATGCGAAATATACTAACCTAGCCGTTGAAACATCAGTCAAGCGTCTAATTTTCCGGACAGCAAAAGCTGCAGCACTAAGTTTACCAGATAATCTTTCTATTTGTGGATCCCATTGCAATTTACTGTCTAAAGTGATTCCTAAGAAAACTGATGAGGAGACTAGATCCAATGTTTCTCCGTTTAATTCTATGCGTGAATTTACTTTTGCAACATTTGGTAATGCAAATCGAATACATTTTGTCTTCCCTGCATTTAACAAAAGGTTATTTGCAGAGAACCAATTTAAGATTAAATTAAGAATATTGTTGGGTGTAACCAGATCTTCCTCCTTACGGTTTACTTTAAATATTAACGACGTGTCGTCAGCAAACAACACTATGTCTGTCATTTTTTCTACCATGTAAGGGAGATCATTTAAATAAACTAAGAATAGAAAAGGGCCCAGAATGGAACCCTGTGGAACCCCTATTTTGACTAAAGATCCTACTGAAGTGACACCGTCAATATATACCCTTTGTTCCCGACCTGATAAGTAGGATATTACAAGATCAAGTGATGTGCCACAAATTCCGTAATATTTGAGTTTAGCAATAAGGGTTTGGTGGTCGACACAGTCAAATGCCTTGGAGAGATCACAGAACACCCCTAGAGCATCCTGCGATCCCTCCCAGGCCTCCAACACAGATGTCATTAAAGCTGATCCAGCATCTTGAGTAGACCGATTTTTTGTAAACCCAAATTGATTCTTATGTAATATCCTATTTCTATCAAAATGCGCCAGCATTTGGTCCAGCATGATTTTTTCAAAAACCTTACTAAGAGCTGGTAATATAGATATAGGTCTATAATTTGAGGCGCTGTTTACACTGCCCTTCTTAAAAATTGGCACAATTTTGCTTATTTTCATTAAATCGGGAAAAATACCGTCACTCACACAAGAATTAAAAATATCTGCCAATATGGGAGCAATATTTACTATAATAGCTTCTATAGCTTTAACAGATAGCCCCCATAAATCTTCAGTACCTTTTATTTTAAGTTTCTTAAATGCTTTGATTATTTCACTATGAGATACCATGACAAAGTTAAAATTAGGCATATTTCGTTTAACATTTTCAATTAATAAAGATTTTGCTAAAGTCGCTGATGACTGCAACCATTTTGTTGTCTCTATAGGTATGTTAGTGAAGAAGTTCTCTAAATAATTGGCAACAGAGAGCTTATCTGAAACTAGTTCGTCATTTACATTTAAAGCTATCGAGTTGTCACATAATCTATTTTTACCAGTTTCAGTATTAATTATTTGCCAGGTAGTTTTTATTTTATTATTTGATTGTCTTAACTTTTCACTAATATGTGCGGCTTTAGCATGCCTACATACTTTTTTAAATATTTTAGAATAATTCTTAACGTAGTTAGAAAAATTGACATCAGGTGTATAGGACCTTCTGTCGTACAAGTCATATAAAACATCTCTACTACGCCGTATGCCTTTAGTAGCCCAAGCTGCAAAGCTAATTTTAGGGGTATATTTTAATATTTTTGGTTTACAAGTTTTATTAAATTCATTGCAAATGTTACTAAATAAGGCATTATACATATCATTAGGACTGGCAGAATCTGGGGTAAAAGAATACAAAAAAGAATTTAAATTATTACTAAATTTCTGTAAATTGGTTTTTGACAGAGGCCTTAATGTAATGGGTTTATGTTTATTACATACATTTTTATTAAGTTTGACCATCTGACATTTATGATCTGACCGAACACCTGTTGTTACACACCTATCTTTTATATTAAAATTTGATAATATATTGTCAATGCATGTTGCCGACGCACATGTAATTCTAGTTGGCTCAGTAAACAAACAATTGAAATTAAATGAGCCAAATAATGATATAAATTTACATTTGTCTGGAGAATCAACCAGAGTATTAACATTAAAGTCACCGCACACTATAATTTTTTTATCATTTTTAAATTTCTTAAGAATATCCTCCATTATAGAAATAAAACTTAATAGATTAGATGAAGGAGGTCTATATACGCATAATATAATGTATAAGTCGGCTTCTGCACATGCGACCTCACATACTCGTTCAACAGAAAGGTGAGAGATGTCCTTTCTTTCCTTAAATGTAATATTATCTCGTACTAATATTAGCGATCCCCCACCCTCTGCTGACACCCTATTGAACGAGCTGGCGACCCTGAAGCCATTGACATTAAAATGCATATGGTGCGCCTTCAACCAGGTTTCTGTAAAACACAAGATATCAATTTCAAATTTGTTATTAAAAAGTTCTATTTCTAAAATTTTGCCAGAGAAGCGATTTATATTCTGATGAGATAAAACTAGGTAATTTTTACACTTCTCTGTTGTCATATTTAATTGTTTAAATTATTCACCACATTTATCTTAGTAATACTACTAACAGTGGTGGTCAATGAAGTATCTGTCATACTACTTATGACAGTGTTAAAACAATAAGCTACTGATGTAGCAATCAGATGCAAAAATCGTTTTGGTAGATACAATGTATCCCTTGTCAATTGACATTTGCCAATAAATATATTGGTGTCAAAATAAATAAACTTATGACTAAATAAATAAATATGTGTCATCAGATAACGTTCCTTTTTGGCAAAATACCTCATGATTTATTACGGTGCAGGTGATTTAAGTTTTACTGCATATATGACAAACCTGACAACGACATGTACCTACGTCTACACGGTGTCAACTTCTCATCAATACTAATAAAAAAATGGTAGTTGTAGAGACTGCCGATAAAAGTAAAAACTTAGAACTTTTAGTATTAAAATTTGAAATTTTATAATGTTTGAATTAAAATTACATACACACGCACTCACGCCTGTAATCCCCGAAAGGGTAGGCAGAGGTGTAACCAGTACACCCACATTTCGCCGAGCGTATCTCCGTCCCATGATGTGATAGGGGGCGAGCCTATCGCCATATCGGGCACAATTCCAGACTCCAAGTTGATACTAAGCATTTCATGATAGAAAAACCCAATGTCACTTTACCCGACCCGGGAATCGAACCCGAGACCTCAGCGGCAGCCTCAGTCGTAACGCGTACGCATTACAACTGCGCCACCGAGGCAGTCTGAATGAATTTGAATTAAAGTTATCACCATCAATCCGGTTTTCACATTTATTGACACTCCAAGCAACAATTATATGCATGTTTATATGGTTTTTTAGTACTCACTATTGTATTGCACAATGATTCTACAATTAATGGTTTCACTTATAAGATATACACAGCACTAATGTAGCACAATACGTCAGCTCTACAGATATACTGCTATAAGCATGTCGGTGACGCGAACGCACGAGATTTCACCCATCCAACAAAGTATGTAACGCGCACAGCACACGGCCGCTGCGCGTCATGAGCATGTCGGTGACGCGAACCCATAAGATTTTCCCCTACCAAAACGTGACCAACGCGGCTAAAGAAGTTTGCACTTCAAAAAACAAAACAGAAAACCCACTTAAATATAGACTGGCTACCACGAACATAGCCTGAGACATAAATTAATAAAAAATGTCACACGCAAATAAATAAAATTCTTAGACGCATATTACTATGTGTTCTTTATGTGTTTGTCAAGAGACATAGACCGTGTGTACCTGGCTTAAAATAGTTTAACGGCTTAGGCGTCACTGTCACACAGATAAAAACTGCATAACTTACGCACACGTAACAAGACATGCAAAAATTAATCGATCAATCTAAAACATTCATTTTTACCATTCGATAATCAAAACCGTAAATTCAAAACGAAAACGAATTTCAATTCCATATTCAAAAGCTGTAAATGGACTTTTTAGAACGACTGTAGGAGCCAAAGCGTTCTACGTGCTAGTTTTGTCAGACCAACGCGGAGCAGCATAGCATGTTCCAATCACAGTGATGTCATCATTGGAGGCATGCCGCACCGCGCCGCGCCGTGGCCCGCACGTTTCGTACGCCACATTTCGTATGCACCACCTACATTCATTTCACCAGTGACATTTGACATGACAAGGTTCAACACTCGAAATTGGTATTCGAAAAACTTAAGAGACGCTTGCGAGATTGTAATGACTTACGCGCGAATAATTGAACAGTCTCCTGTCTAAGTGCTATTTTATTCAATTTTAACAGATAAAAGTGTCTTAATACGGCTGAATACGGCCACGCTACTATGTGTAGTAACTTGTCATGTTACTCAAGCGAGTTAAATTATAATTACAACAAATACAACATCATTGATGCAATTGGGAAAAACAAATTTGGTTAAGATCTAATGTGGGAGTACGGAGTAAAAAATGAACCTCGTCAATGGATAACAATAAAGTCATCGCAATGGTGTCATTGTAAAATTTTAAAAATAAAATAATTTTTAACAAAACTTATAAACCTGCTTCAAAACAAAAAAATACAATGAATTAATAATTAATAAAGTAAATAACATGACTTTTAACAAAACTCAGAAACCGACTTCATTTTTTTGTGTTAGTTACAGCAATAGTATGTAAATTCCAATACAATAACACAATCGCGACGAGTGTACTGTTGTCCGTTGAGAAGTTTTATTTTTTACTCCGTAACCCGTCATCAGATCTTAGCCAAATTTATATGGGACTACATCGCAGCTAAACTCTATCGAGTGAAATTTTTTCTAACAAAATCGGTCCACAATTGGTGGAGAAATCGAATATAAATTAAAAAATACGCGCTGAATTGAGAACCTCCTCCTTTTTTGAAGTCGGTTAAAAATAACAATGTCTCTAAGCCTCTTTGAAGTCGGTGTAATTTCATTTGACCGGCAGCTAGACAAGCACCGACTCCAAATAGACCTATAGGAATTGTTATTTTTGAATTTTCAATGTTATTTTTTGAAGTCAGTTTTTAAGTTTTGTTATATATTATCGCGACCTTTTATCTAGTCACCTGAAAGTTTATGCATAAATCTAGGTCTCTCTTTCTATATGTGTTACCTTAATACACATGGTCGCAGCTTCTATTCATTTTGTCGTTCACAAGTTGCTTTCATTTTTCCCGTCCTCGAGGCGAAGCAGTATGCTTTGAATGATCTAGATCTAGGTTATAAGCTACAAACGCTTTTCTATCTCATCCTACTAAGAAATAAATTGACTAGAGATCGAAATAAACTCGGCGAACCGTGCGTGCACTAATTGCTTCTCTGCCTACCCATTCGAGGATATAGGCATGGGCTAATGTATATATATGTAAGTAGTGCCAATCTGGAGATAAAAATACCAGCCCTTTGACGTACCACTGCTGAGTACGGGTCTCTACGAATGAGAACTTAGGTCTTAGTCCACACTCGCCTAATGCGTGTTGGCAGACTTCGCATACCTTCGAAACTCTTATAGAGAACTTCTTATGTATGTAGATTTTCTCACGATGGTTTTCCTTCACCGTTAAAGCGAGCGGTAATTAACAATAAATGCATACATCAATTTGAAAAGTCACAGGTGTGTGTATTCCTCGGTGAGCTATATATAGCTACTAGACGTTACCGTTGGGAAATCCCATCGAACACACAGCTAGTGTACAAAAAAACACATTACGTCATTGACCTTTTCTCATTCACGCATTGTAAACCATTCACGAGTATCATCGCCATTCAAACACCATATATAGCGGCCTTGAACCTCCCAAACTTGAAGGACAAGGCTACCAGTTACCTAACACCAATGTTTGTTCCAGTGTTTGACGCAACCGCCAAGCCCCCGTCCGGCATACTGAGCGGCAACGGCAACCAATATGGCGACTTTGACGAATGCCTCAGCGTGGACGGCGCAGTGCGCGGGAAATATTGCTTAGCTTCTCTCCTCCTTAGCTTCGAAGACAAGAAGTATCAGAAGTTGGACTATTTGGTGCACAGCGCACATTACATCAGAAGCAATATTACCGATGTACGTATCACATTATAATTTAAAGTAGAGCCACGCTGTAGACAATTTTGTCTACAGCATGAATGGGCCGGCTCGTCCGGGTTGTTACCACTGTCTCACAGAAAACCGGCGTAAAGTAGCAGCTTGCTGCTGCGTTTCGTACGGTGAATGAGATATCCGGAGGCCCAAATCCCCCTCCCCTTCCCAATCCCTTATTATCCCTTTCCTTTAAGGTCGGCAACGCGCCCATAATTCTTTTGTATTATGGGCGTACATGGGCGGTGGAGATCGCTTACCATCAGGTGACCCACTTGCTCGTTTGCCGGCATATACTATAATAATTTTGGTGCGGTAAGATTCATTTTTTTAACTGAGTAAATAGGTCAACTAATGGTTTTTTTTATAGTATATATTTTTTTAGACACGGCTCAACCACTTATACTATAATAACTCAATAATATAATAACTCTTGATTTACTTGGTGTATCGCTCTTGTGCAACCTGTTTCCGCCAAATGTTGAGTGTAGATCTGCATTGCACACTATTTCCATCCATTCTATCATGGGTGTAAATAAGCGTATTGAAGCAAACGTTGCTGGGTTCGTCGGTCAACCTGTATATTATAGGAGTTTTGGATTCGTAATGATACGCCTGGACGACGACTGGATACGAGAATCGGAAATATAATAGAATAGAAAACTTGAGTTCAAATACTATGATTACATACATACTGGCAGATATCATTACACATATTAACAGCCTCCGTGGGGTAGTGGGCGAGTAGGATGCTGCAAAGTGAGTGGCCGTGGGTTCGACTCCCGCACATATAAAAAGATTTGTATGATCCACAAATATTGGCTTCGGGTTTGGAACCGTAAGTCCCTCGTAGTTTCTGGTACCTACGATACAAATTAACCTGGTTTGATACCAAAACTATATGTATGAATAAAAAAAAAAAAAAAAGACTACCTCTAAAAATATCCAAACCAATTTAGTATCTAGATAAACTAAGGAACATGGAGGAATTCACTAAGGCCACAGTTGACATTTGAACTAACTTGAAAATAATTTTAAACAGCAAATTATAATGCTATAATGGTACAAACTCGAACAATGACAAATAAAAGACACGATACATTGGTTTTAAAAATGTGACTACGGAAGCTTCTTAAATAATTTGAAAACATCAATTATACGGCATCGTCTGCATAAATATTACCAGGAATCAGATGATTGACTCATTTATTGAGTAGCAATGGAAATTGATAACCTTGATGTCCTTCGTTTGATTCCTTTATCAAGAAATCGCTTGTGGTTTTTAGCTCCTAACAAAAAAGAGAATATATACATACACCCTCACGCCTATGTCCCATGGGGGTAGGCAGGGACTATTGAGTGCTACAAGCTACGATCCTGACACACCTCTTACGCCTCTTCCACATTCATACATATTCTCATACATTTTCGTCGGTTGAGGGTACTCGTGACGTGCCCTTTTCGGAGAATATCATTTATTTGATTGGCATATATTCTCCTCGGGCGCCCTCTTCCGACCCTCCCATTCACATTCGCACGATAAATACCTTTCGTAAGTCGCCTTTCATCCATCCTCTCCATCCTATGCCCACACCATTTCAGCACAAAAAAAGAGAATTTTATATGTTTAAGCCCTTTATCTGTTTTTTTTGTCTATCTGTGGCATCGTGTCTTAACGAATGGAGATATTTGAATGCGGTATTTTTAAAGGCAATTTCAATCGAACATCCCTAGCTATGTTTGAAAAAAATCTGTTTAATCATTTAAAAACTACACATCTTTTTCCTTTTGCCTCGGTGGCGCAATTGTAATGCGTACGCGGTGCGACTGCTGTGCTGAGATCTCGATTCGATTCCTGACTCGGGTAAGACAGAAAGAGAGATGAGGGTAAAAGTGATATCGATTTTTTCTATCATGATACTAATATCAGCCCTAAGTCTGGAATTGTACCCGGTATGGCGATAGGCTCTCTATGAGGTGGAAATAAGCTCAGCAAAATGTGGGTGTACTGGTTACACTCCTACCTACCTCTTCTGGATCACAAGCTTGAGTGCTTATATATGTATGTAGATCTTATTTTAATTGGTGTCGAGGAGTTTTCACAGTTCGGTTATCTGGGTTTATCTAGGGTATGATTTGGGTTCGATGTGTCACTTCTCGATCTATCAACATTCTCTTGCCTTGCTCCCAATATACTCAGGGTCAGTGCAGTAAATCGTTTTAACATTATACCAACTATAGTGGCGCAGTTATCCAATGTAGGTCTTGATCTTCGATACAAGAAATCGCCACTGCCTATCCTGCACACATCGCAATCCCTATCCTGCACCAATTCTCGCCAGTTAACTGCGCGAAGCAGGTGTAAGTTTTCCTAATTCATCACTTGATTGTTACTTGGGATGGCCTTCTAAAAACTAATACTGGTTTTTCTTTTTCATGAAAACACAATAACGCACTGTGTCCGATACGATTCTGATCCGAATTCAATATTATCATCTGAACTGAGTATATTGGAGACTTCGGAACACGGAACTCTTATCTAGTGCGTAACCCCTCACACAAACAGTACTATGGTTACTTCGGACCCAGATTTCTCGTATTCGGACCGTATTTGTATCGGATGCAGCGAGTAAACAGTCTTATTTTGACATAACGATGTTAGCCTATATTTAAAAAAGTACGTACATACATTATCGGAATTTGGTACAATCTGCCCTGTTAACCTATTGTTGCTAGCTGGCGTTTTGCATAGTGATTCAAAGTGTACGGTGGTGTGCACTGGGCCTTTCTCGATCTCTCGTTTGTCCATTTTTTGCGTTTGAACATGTATATGTCAGGATTTTATGATTACCATGAGATATTTAAATATCTATTTCTCGTATAATCCATCGCTTATGGATAGCCACTTTCAATATGTGAGGTGATAATAAGTTGGTACTATAGTAAATGTTAATACATGAATACCGATGCTAACATACTGCCAAGGCAAAAAAAAATGTATAGGTATCAGATGAGGTTCTTAAAAATATGATTCTAGAAAATTCCATCATTTTTCTATTATAAAAATAAATGGTCTAATAAAATCTAAATAAATAATTCGTTTATCGAAATTATAGCACAGACTCAGAACTGGTTTATTTTATTTATAGCTTCTAAAAAGTAAGAATCGTCAAAATCGGTAACTAAATGCCAAAGTTATAGTTTTTTTCACCCACTGATTTCATCCCCTTTGGGGTAGAATATTTACTTCAATTTTAAGTAAATCGGACCAACTTTGAACTCAAATGCAAACAGAATCATGGCAATCGAATCTCTCTTTCAAAAGTTATTCATGGTTATACATACATACAAAACAATATATATATATATATAGACATCGCTTAAGAATCTCCTCTGTTTTTTGGTCAGTTAAATCTTGCGTATAGTCTTTTTTTTACAGTTTAATCGTCAAGATTAAAGTTTTTTTGGTTGTGGAACATGAGTACACACAAAGCATGCAAATCGTTAAAATAAAATGTCACCTAAAACGATCAATAATGTTGGGCCATTAGGGCGTACAAATACATAATAATTAAATTTAATTATGTCGACTTACAATTTAAAACAAAATTATTAAAAACTAGATAAGTGATGCAGGGAATGGCGTAATCACATTTTATTTTTTTACACGGAAAATAACCAAAAATATTATTGAATAAGGAATACAAATTATTATCGTTAATTAAAATAATAGATTCATCTACAAATACACGATGCATGCATTTTTTTATGACAAACCTCTTGTTATAATATTGTTTTCTTAGACATATAAGACAAACCGCCGCGAATTCTTCTAATTTTTAGCACGTGCAGAAAGAATTAAGATTCAGTAACTATTTTTTGCTCTTTTATTAATTTAACTTAATCGGCGAACAAGCAATTAAACCCGACCGGCTCGACTGGTTTGCTCGTTACCACTGTCTCACAGAAAACCAATGTGAAGCAGCTTGCTATCGCATTTGATACAATGAACGAGATATCCGGATTCTTAAATCGTCCTTCCCCTTCCCTGTTCCTTAATTATCCGTTTCTTTTTTAGCCGTGTCAAACGTGTCAATGCTTCTACAGGTATTGTGGGTGATCATTTACCATCAAGTTGCCCACTAGCTCGTTTTACGGTCTACAGAAAGAAAGAAGTGACTGCCTCGGTGGCGCAGTTGTAATGTGTACGCGTTACGATTGAGGCCAACCCTAAGGTCTCGGGTTCTATCCCCGGGTCGGGTAAAATGTTATTGGGTTTTTCTATTACGAAATGCTCAGTATTAGCCCGGAGTCTGAAATTTGTGCCCGGTATGGCGATAGGCTCGCCCCCTATCACATCGTGGGACTGAGATACGCTCGGCGAAATGTGGGTGTACTGGTTACACCTCTGCCTACCCCTTCGGGGATTACAGGCGTGAGTGCGTATGTAGAAAGAAAGAAAAATGGTTTATTGTCTCCAGTAATACGCATGCAACAAAACAAAACATTAAGAAACATAAATAAATGATACAAAGAAAATAAAAATAATGCTGCAAGCCTGCACCGTCACAACTAAGTTGCTAACTCAGCATGATGCTGTGTTGCGGCAGAAACCATAACACAGCGCTGATTTTCAGTAGCCACCTAAAAGTGACGTACGGAAGCTAAGACTAGGAAGTCTATGTTATAAATAAAAAACGAATCATCCAAATCGGTTCACCCAGTCCAAAGTTCCGAAGTAACAAGAATTAAAAAAAATACAGTCGAATTGAGAACCTCCTCCTTTTTTTTTGAAGTCGTTTACGAAAACCCCCACACACACACAGCTCACACTTGACATACACTAAGATGAATTTGGCGATTGTAGGTAAATGTTTAGTTTGAATATTTTTATTAATACCAAACTTCATCAATATTTTATAGCACATTTTAGGAAAATTTGCTATTAGTTATAAACGATTTGTGACTAATCACTTGTGTTGACCAATCAAAAAACTTAAAGCGTTTAAAATTCTAATTCCTTTAATGATTTACATAACTATATTTTTAGTTGCTTTAAAAATATATAAACCTATATAGTATAGTCAAAAAAATATATAATACATAAGTGTACGTACAGTTTTTGAGTGGTAGAAGCCACGCTGTAGACACTTTTGTCTACAGCATGAATAGGCCGGTTCGTCCAGGTCGTTACCACTGTCTCACGGAAAACCGGCGTAAAGTAGCAGCTTGCTGCTGCGTTTCGAACGGTGAGTGAGATATCCGGAGGCCTAAACCCCCTCCCCTTCCCAATCCCTTAATTATCCCTTTCCTTTAAGGTCGACAACAACCCATAATTATATTGGTATTGTGGCGTACATGGGCGGTGGAGATCACTTACCATCAGGTGACCCACTTGCTCGTTTCCAACCTATGCCATAAAAAAGTATCATTTTTTTATCCTGTCAACGCAAAGTGACTAAACCGTCGACCGTCAAGAGACATTAAGGCCCTCAAAGGTCGGCAGAATGATGACCTCATGTTACCGGATATACACTATCTGACCCCAGAACGCGACTCAAAAGAAAGAGCCACTACGACGGGATTTTCACCATGTGTGCTGTCCAGAGGGGTACAAAAATGGGCTGCAGTCTCGGCATTCATAATACTAGCAAAACAACAGATTTCGTCGGTATGACATAACGAACTCATTTTAACGCATTATGGTATATATATTTTTATATAGTATAGGCCGGCAAACTAGCAAGTGGGTCACCTGATGGTAAGCGATCTCCACCGCCCATGTACGCCCACAATACAAAAGAATAATGGGCGCGTTGCCGACCTTAAAGGAAAGGAATAATAAGGGATTGGGAAGGGGAGAGGGATTTGGGCCTCCGGATATCTCACTCATCGTACGAAACGCAGCAGCAAGCTGCTACTTTACGCCGGATTTCTGTGAGACAGTGGTAACGACCCGGACGAGCCGGCACATTCATGCTGTAGATAAAATTGTCTACAGCGTGGCTCTACCACTCGTTATGGTAGTCTCGACATTGAAAATATCGAGTATTATCGATGTATTAACGTATTCAACTGTCGATCGATTCGGTCATATATCGATTTCGGTCGGTGGCTTACCGACAGAATTTGACGACGTGATAGGTTTGCGTTATAAGCGATATAATGAGCAAAGGGATAATGAGTTTCAAGATATATAATTTAAAATACTGACTGCCTCGGTGGCGCAGTTGTAATGCGTACGCGTTACGATTGAGGCCAACGCTGAGGTCTCGGGTTCGATCCCCGGGTCGGGTAAAGTGATATTGGGTTTTTCTATTACGAAATGCTCAGTATCAGCCCGGAGTCTGGAATTTGTGCCCGGTATGGCGATAGGCTCGCCCCCTATCACATTATGGGACGGAGATACGCTCGGCGAAATGGTTACACCTCTGCCTACCCCTTCGGGGATTACAGGCGTGAGTGCGTATGAGTGCGTATAATTTAATATATTATGACAAAAAATCTTAACCTTTCGTGACCGACTGTGACTGACATTTGTGATAATGCTGCCAGTGTATTTTTTATATTTCCAACAAAACTAAATCAATTAATCCTCAGTGATTATATGACTGATGATGATGATTTTTTCTTTAAAAGGTATATTTGGCATTTTGTATTTAGACGTGGTTAAACAAGAACGAACAAAAATGATCCAATCCACAGTGTCACTTTTGTGTAAATAAACATAGAAGTTTAAAAAAAGTTTGTTTGTTTGATGGCTTTGATTTTTACATTATTTCAAACTTATGGATTCTACTATCCAGTGAAATTACTAAGCATTATAAGACATAACAACATATGCCTCGGGTGATAATCACAGTCCAGTACCATGCAGTGCTTTAAAATTAAAAATTCTGTGTGGTGTTGCTTCGGTTTATGGGGAGGTGTGGCGCTTACCATCCGGCGAGCGACCTGCTCGTCTCGTCATTCAAAGAATTAAAAAAGATATAGATACAGCGCGTAACACAGCAGGTTGTGCAAATTATATGCATTGTGTAAACAATAGTGTAAGGAAGTGTATGAGTCCAGTAGGTAACGCATATGTATATTAGTAAATGGTAGACCCGTGCTGTAGACCATTTCGTCTACAGCATGAATGTGCCGCCTCGACTGATACCACTGTCTCACAGAAAATCGAGGTGAAGTCGTTTGCTGTTGCGTTTGGTACAGTGAGTGAGATACTCGGAAGAAAATATCCTCAATATCCATTCCCATCCCTTAAAACTTACAAGACATCCATTTTCCTGCTTCGTCTAGTATTGCGAAATCCCATGGGCGGAGAAGACCACTTACCATCATTTGACACACACTCGTTTTCTGACCTTTGCTACAAAAAATAGATATATCGACGCGTTGCGCAGATTGATCAAGAAGAGTGGTAGACCTCTACCACACAGGAACAGCGTACCTACGCTGTTGACAGTTTTGTTTACAGCATGAATGGGCCGGCTCGACCGGAACATTACCACTATCCCACAGAAAACCGACGTAAAGTAGCATTTTGTTGCTGCCTTTTTGTACGAAGAGTAAGAAATCCGGAGACCCAAATCCCCTTCCCTCCCAATACCTTAATTATAATTATCCCTTTTTTAAGGTTGGCTAGGCCATGATTTTTCTGGTAATGTGAGCCTACATGGCCTTTGAAGATTACTTATCATAAGATGACCCACTTGCTCGTATGCCTATACTAGTATTCGAGTCACTTATAAAACATACATTGGTGCAATCCATTTATCGTTAATTATTTGTTTTCAGTACCTACTATCAAAATGTCAAAAAGAAATTGCCGCTCTGTAGGTACGAAAAAAGTTGATATGATATAAAAGCTTCATATGTAAATTATTATTATATAAATGTCATCAACCATTGCTTGTTACAGTAACTTTAACTTTTACTAATAGATTTTGCGACTCACAAAGAGGTTTGGTGGTATGCATTATGCATGCTAAAGAGAACAAAAATAATATTTAAACAAAATTCAGCGTGTAATCTTTAATCATAGAGACACGAGTTTGATAACCAACGGTTATTGCTTGTTTGCAGACCACGAGGCGTGTGTTACGCTTAATATGCATTATGTATGATAGACAGAAAAAAAGAAAAATTAAGTTCAAAGTGTACTTTGAAATAAAACTAGTTTACGGATTTTATCGCGGTTTAATTTTTATTTTAGTCCCGACGTTTCGAAAGCTTTTCAGCCTTCGTGGTCACGGGAGAGACTGAGGTGTAGGTCGTCTCGAAAAGTTAATGTTACAATGGCTACCTTCATTTTAAAATTATACATTTATTTTTAATTATTTAAAAAAGTTAGTTGACACTAGTCCGATCTACGCAGAAAGAGCTCACGGTATCTTGAGGTCTGGCAGTTGGTCTTTTGGGTTCCGATTTAATTAAATGTATAATTGGATCCCAGGCTTGTGCAAGCTTCCAACCATCTTCTCTATTGAAATTTGGGTGTTTCTTAATTTCAATAGCCTCGCGAATCATCCTAGGTAGGAATCGGTGTTCTTTGGCGAGGATTTGTGGTTTGTCAAATCTAAGTATAAACTAGTTTTATTTCAATGTGTAATATTCGCGTAAACCTAAGAAATCACTATTCAAAGTGTACTCTTTAATCATACAGACACGAGTTTGATAAGTTCGGTTATGGCCTATTTTTAGGTGCAGACCGCGACACGCGACGACGACACATCCGCTTTGTACGCAATTGTATAGTTACGTTAGTTACGTGAGGCATGCGACCGAGACAAGAGAGCGCGACGCACGACATTCTCCATTTAATTTCATTCAACACGACCATGTCGCTATTGCCTGACTCGCGTCACGCGACATGTTCTTCCTGACTCGGTCGCGTAACTTAAAACAGCGCGATTAGGCTTCAAGAGATAACCACGTTCATGTTATAGGTTTGAAGCAGTCATAAACTTTTTATTTTTTTTATTAAACTATATTGCCCCACTGCTGGGCAAAGGTCTCCCTCAACTCCTTCCAACGTTCCCTATCCAAGGCTGTTGTCGGCCAGTCATTGTCGTAGTGGTCAAGATCGTCACTCCACCTATTTCGGTATTACAATATTAATAAACTTCATATTTAAGTAATTTTGGTTTATAATACCAAATCCAAAACTTCACCAAATATATCATCGACAAAAATATAATCTGCTCCACTTTATCCAAAAATAATTGTTCCATATACAACGGCATTATTCAATGGACATGAAGCCAGATTTCGCAACGTCTGTTGCAACTTGAATGCAGCAGGCACCATGACCTTCATACCAAAAGCTGTTTTCGTTGCGAGATGCGACCTTGGTTGCATAACCCGGGCATCGGGTGTCAACTGCACCCTGTATAGGATTCACGTCGGACCGCTATTATTATTAATATTTATAACTTTATGAGTCTGTACTTTTGGACAATTCCGCCAACATCAATTGAGGCAAATCCATGATACTAACTCAAAAGTTTAACCACTCAGACGCATGCCCAGCTGGCCAATTCTCGTAATTTTAAATGTTCAAAATATCATACCGATCTAGTCTCAGCGTCAAGAAAGTTGCAAATGGCATTCTCTTAAACCAATAATCAACGTCAAATGCACCTTGCATTAGCAGTAGCATTATACCGTTTTGGCTTCAGTCAACTTTTATTCTACATTCAATCTCATTACGATCTATGTTCACATTTGACGTTGATTATTGGTTTAAGAGAATGCCATTTGCAACTTTCTAGACGCTGAGACTAGATCGAAATAATATTTTGAACATTTAAAATTACGAGAATTGGCCTCCTGATGCAGTTGATATATCTAAAACAAAGATTAAAATGTTACAAACAAAACAATTACAGATACACAAAGGTTGGCAACACGTCCGTCATTCTTTCTATACTATGGGTATACATGGGCGGTGAATATCACTTACCATTAGGTGACTCAGTAGCTCATCTGCCGGCCTACGCTATAATTTTTTTTATTCATAAACACTTCCTCTTCATGTAATAAACTTCCTAGATAATTAATGTTTAATTTTATTCCGTGTCAGTTAAGACGTGATGCATAAACTTATTTTTATATAAATCAACTATTAATTTTTTAGGCTTAAAAACACCACTCCTAACTCACGCATCGAATATTCATAAAATAGATATAAAATAACTCGTTTACATCTGATGTTCAAGGTTTGTAACAAAATCTATCAATATTCTAAACAACTGTTTTAGCTAGATATTAAATAATAAATGTTACATATGGGAAACTGGTTTTTATGTAATATTTTTGATGCCAATGTCTTTTCTAACATTGGCAAGGAATTAATTACACAGTAATTTTGTTATTGTTTGCACTTAGATTTAGTGAGGAACAATTTTATTCGTTGAGTTCGAGTTCAATAAAAAAACCAATTAACCAACACAAACCTATCTAGTAGAAACTCACTTTTGTAAATCTTAAATAACCATAATAATAAATATACAGGAGGGGCCGCCAGTATCCCAGTAGCAAGGACACCTCCAGTTAATTGTAATGGAAAAACCCCTTTCTGGAGAAAACACCCAGACCCTTAACAAACATTTAGGCATCACACAAACATTTTATCTCGGTCCGGGAATCGAACCCGCGGCCTCTCGCTTCATAACCGGCTACTCGCCCATGGTGCCACGTCGATTTTTTTAAATAATTATCGAACTACACTCCATCGACCATATCTAAACAACACTAAAGACGCATAAAAACAATAAGACAAAATTACCATCAGTCCAAAAATTATCAATGACGTAACTCAATATACGCAAACGGAACAGAACCAAGGACGGTCCTTTAAAATTCGGCTCGCGATGCAACACTGACAATGCGAGACATCACAGATAAGAATACAATAGTCGTTAACATTTAAATCTATTAATAAAGCTTTATAAAGTACAAACCATGGGCATTCAGGAACTAGAAGGATTACGTAATTTTGAGACAACGTTTCCGCACAATGGCATTAGGGTAAATTATTATTAAGTGTTAGCCAGTATATTAAACATAGATGGGTATCGAAATAAGTTAAACAAAAACGCAGCTACCGAAACTCTATAATCTTTTTGAACTTTGCATCAAACAATTTATTTTAAACTGCCTCCTAACAGTTTTAATGTATGCGTTACGACTGAGGCTGACGCTGAGGTCTCGGGTTCGATCCCCAGGTCGAGTAACAGTGATATTGAGTTTTTCTATTACGAAATGCTCAGTATGAGCCGGGAGTCTGGAATTGTGTCTGTTATGGCGATAGGCTCGACCCTATCACATCAAGAGACAGAGATTCGCTCTGCAAAATGTGGGTGTACCTACTGGTTACACCTCTGCCTACCCCATCGGAGATTACAGGCGTGAGTGCGTATGTATGTAATTTATTTTAACTTTTGAACAACTTGATCAATTGAGGTCATATTCACACCGTACATTCGTTTTATAGAGACGATAGTTCACAACTTTATAGCATCACGCTACGACTCAAGGGAGCAAGGAATAATCTATATATATCAAAGCGAAATACCACTCACTCACTGACTGATAAAACACGAAATTTCAAAAACTACTAACGGGAGGATCATCCAATTTGTTCAGATGATTTGTGTAATGTAGGGCCTGTTAAGAAAGGATTGTTGGACATTAAAATTTTGAATGAAATGGGAATGATGGGGTGTGAAATTGTATGAAACCTTTTACGGAACGAAATACGACTGTGACATTGAGTACAAATATTGCTCGTAAAAAATAATGTGAGCAGGTCACACATTTTGCTAAATTCCACTCGCGAAAGGGGAAGGAGGGGAGTTGTTGCTGGCTACTTTTATCAAAGAAAAAGACATTTACGCGGGCGGAGCCGCGGGTAACAGCTAATATTATACAAAGACACCATTTAGCCATATTGATGAGGCAACAATTAGCACTTAGTATTCAGTTCAATGAACTCTTTGCTGAGAACAACTTTTGCTGCTGTTGTAATGACAACATAAATAATCAATTATTTTATGATAAATAAGCATAACAAGCAGTTTGTAGTAATCATTTTTAATATATTAATAGATGTATGTATGCATACATTTTGCATATTGGTAATGTTAAAGAACCGATTGCAATTAATGTGCTAAAGAATGTTAAACAATAATATTACTGCCTCGGTGGCGCAGTTGTAATGCGTACGCGTTATCACTGAGGCTGACGCTGAGGTCTCGGGTTCGATTCCCGGGTCGGGTGATATTGGGTTTTTCTATTAGGATATGCTCAGAATCAGCCCGGAGTCTGATATTGTGCCCGGTATGGCGATGGGCTCGCACACTACCACATCATGGGACGGAGATACGCTCGACGAAATGTGGGTGGTCACACCTCTGCCTACCCCTTCGGGGATTACAGGCCCGAGTGCGTATATATGTATGTAATAATATAACGTTTGCATAATTCGGTTCGTTTATTGGCTCCCGTACCCAAAGAGTACGAACGGAACCCTATTAAACAGCCTACGCGCCGCCTTTCTGTCTGTCCGTCTGCGTTTTATAACGATTTAGATATGCAATATGGTAATACGTGTATTTTGGACAAGAACTGGATTATATCGCCTCATTGGTCTAGTGTTAATGTACTTGAGCTTAGAAACCGCTAAGGCTCAAATACCACAAACGACCAAGTGGGTCACCTGATGCTAAGTTATCTCCACCGCCCATGTACGCCTGTAGTAGGAGCTAGAAAGCGCCGACTCAAAATAATTTATTTTTATTTTTTGTTTTTATTGACGTTCCATGAAATGAAATAGTTTTGAAATGAAACAAAATAGTTTATTAATCATGTAGGCAATTAAAATAGCGCATATGACAAGTCGGCACAAAATAAAGAAACTTATGTAAGTATAGAAATCATATCAATTAATGTATACATAACATACATAGCATCATCAAAATACACTGGGCAACTATAAATTTACAATAAGTAAATATTAATTATTAGTAGTTTAGTTAATACAGTATATATTATATCAGAGTGTGACTTGTGTTTGAGCATGTCATATTTTATTTGGTAAGTAGTATTTACTCAGAGCTGATGGAACAGGCGTTAATTCACGCGTCATATAAAATATGTTTATTCGGAATACACGCATTGTAATGCCTAAGCAGCTCTTCAAAGCAGATACTACACATCATTAGCTCATCACAACGTATCAATTGTATCGCGAACACGCAAAACGTTCCCAAGGTTGCTCACTTAATATTCTAAAAGCACCCGCCGTTCTGTCAACCAGCCTATTTGGACTCCGGACTGATTTTGAATCACAATTGTTGCTAAACGGGCCCTTGACAAAGCCCGACAAAGTATTGAAAACATTGGATACACAAAGGATTCTTTGGTGCAATGCGTCTAATTTGGATGTAGTATTGTTTAAAAACAATTGTATCGTTAATATTGATATGTTTGACAATGTTTACAAAAGACATTGATTACAAAAGAACTGATAAAGCTATTGGCAATTATGGTACATACGCACTCACGCCTGTAATCCCCGAAGGGGTAGGCAGAGGTGTAACCAGTACACCCACATTTCGCCGAGCGTACCTCCATCCCATAATAGATAGGGGCGAGCCTATCGCCATACCCGGCACATTTCCAGACACCGTGCTGATACTGAGCATTTCGTAATAGAAAAACCCAATATCACTTTTCCCGACCTGGGGATCAAACCCGAGACCTCAGCGTCAGCCTCCGTACGCATTACAACGCCAATTACGACCACCGAGGCAGTCTAGTACTTATAATAAAATTAAATTGAACATACCAGAGACTATTTAAGAAGTAGATAGATATATTTTAATGGAGTTTATTATCATTATCTTATGAAATCCTTCTTCCTTCCTTCCACCTGCCCTTATCCCACTCGCAGTGGGGTCGGCGCGACATGCTTTTTAACGCATGTTACAGAAAGATTTGGTTTGTAGTTTTTACGACCGGCCGCCTGCCTGACGTCAACCCCTCTGAGACAACTTGAATAATTTAGCACTCGTACCACAACAACCATGCAATTAACTCTCTTATTACTGAAGTAATGCAAGTTTTGCTTTAGTCAATCCCCATGTAGCTAAGAACAAAAGCGTTTGGTTTGGGTAATATCTTCTTTAAAATCATCTCTGCCATACATTCCGGGACAGATTCAAATCATGTATTTCCTTTCAATACGCCTAGTACGAGTTACAAATACGTTCAAAGTTTTCGAATTGTATAAAATTACTACCGTCGAAGTGTCAAACTAGTAATTCAAACGGTAATAAAGGAAAGAATCGCTCGAAAACTAATTTCATATTCGACTAATATGAAATAAAATTAACCGTATTATTAACCTTAATTCATCATAGTTCCCACTAGTGGCTACTAATACTTGACGTATGGAGAGAAAACAAAAACTTTCATCGTTTAAGAAAATTATTAAAACTTGTACTAGGCCTACCGAACTCATAGAAACTGTGCAACCATACATAACATACAATCCCTATAGGTCATAAGTTCAGCATTACTAAAGGGCATATGTTTTATTAACTTAACAGCCTAAATCATAACTGACAACACAAAATAATGCCATAATATGCGTCTTAAGATCCTAGGAACAACATAACTGCCCCAAGCAACAAGTCCTATTGCAAAATACATATTTAAATGCAATAACAATGTTTAATGATACATGATTAGTACACATCACGCCTGAGACTAGGGTTGCCAGACCCTAAAATAAAAAGGTGGGCCGACATTTTGCCCTAGAAGCCAAGACATATCTTTTTTAAAGCCTGATATTACTTTTATAATTAAAATAGACGGTTAGGTTTGTATAAGCTATTTATGAATTATTATTTACTAATAAAGCACATTTTTTAACAAATTTTATAATTTATCACATCCAAAAGACTAACAAAAGTCGGACACATAAATATATTGCCGGGCACGACCGGAAAAAGCCAAACATGTCGGGTTAAAGCCGGACACCTGGCAACCCTGCCTGAGACGATCTGAACCGTCACATAATACACGTATTACAAATACATTATAAATAGGGGTACTTTGATTCAATATTTAGATAGAATAGATAGATAGAATATTCTTTATTGCACACTAAATAAAGTAGGTAGCTTATAAAACGAGTATCATACAGTAAGGGTGATACAATGGGCGGTCTTATCGCAAACAGCGATTTCTTCCAGACAACCTTAGGATGGACAATTACATTGCTACTTCATGTAGTCAAGGCCTTTAACCCGTAGAGGGCATAGATTTATATTAATTATAGTATGTGTACCATTAGTAATGATTGCTCAGCGGTAAGTGGTACGGACTGTCGAGACGTAAGTCGCAGATTCAAAACCAACGCTAAGAGAGTGGTATTTACGAGTGGTAGAGCCACGCTGTAGACAATTTTATCTACAGCATGAATGGGCCGGCTCGTCCGGGTCGTTACTACTGTCTCACAGAAAACCGGCGTAAAGTAGCAGCTTGCTGCTGCGTTTCGTACGGTGAGTGAGATATCCGGAGGCCCAAATCCCCCTCCTCTTCCCAATCCCTTATTATCCCTTTCCTTTAAGGTCGGCAACGGGCCCATAATTCTTTTGTATTGTGGGCGTACATACATGGGCGGTGGAGATCGCTTACCATCAGGTGATCCACTTACTCGTTTGCCGGCCTATACTATAAAAAAAAACATGCACTTCTGAGTTTTCTGGTAAATTATCACTTGCTTTAACGGTGAAAGAAACATCGTGAGGAAAACTGCATACCTGAGAAGTACTCCATAAGAATTTCGAAGGTATGTGAAGTCTGCCAACCCGCATTAGGCCAGCGAGGTGGAAGAAACTCTAAATCCTCTCACTTAGAAGAGAAGGCCCGTGCTCAGCAGTGGGGCATATACCTACAATGCAGAGTTACTATTATTATTTGAGAGGTAGAGCCACGCTGTAGACAGTTTTGTCTACAGCATGAATGGGCCGGCTCGTCCGGATCGTTACAACTGTCTCACAGAAAACTGACGTAAAGTAGCAGCATGTTGCTGCGTTCCGGACGGTGAGTCCGAGATATATGGACGCCCAAATACCCTTCTGAATCCCTTAATTATCACTTTCCTTTAAGGTCGGCAACGCGCCCATGATTCTTTTAGTATTGTGGGCGGACATGGACGGTGGAGATCACTTACCATCAGGTGACCAAATGGGTCATGGTCTGGCTCGGTTGCCGGCCTATGCTACAAAAAAAATGCGTTTACCTAAGAAAAAAATCGTATACTAATGCGTATATATAAGAAACAGGTACCAGCTGTTAAATATTTAACACTGGACAATTAATATTTCTGAAATATGTCAATAATGCAAAGGTACATGTTCTGTTATTCAAAACTCTGTTAAACACGGTGCACAGTTGAAGTTTACCTTGTTCTAGAAATAAATTAAGTAATTAATCCATTAAATTGTATTCAGTTAACAATATAAATGTTAATTTGGAAATACTTTCAAACTCCGTTCTAGGTCTGCAAGCCCTTAAGTTTTAGTGTGATTTTTTCCTAATTAAAATATGATTTATACTATTTCAATAAACTTTTTTATCATTCAATAATGATATTGGTGTTAAGATGAAAGATTTCTAGCCACGAAATTCAATTTAATTTTGATATTTGAAAATTGCAGCTCGATTCTTCGATTAAATATAGATAAAATTACATACGCTCTCGATCACGCCTGTAATCCCTGAAGGGGGTAGGCAGAAGTGTAACCAATACACCCACATTTCGCCGAGCGTATCTCCGTCCCACAATGTGATAGGGGGCAAGCCTATCGCCATACCGGGCACAAATTCCAGACTCCGGGCTGATACTGAGCATTTCGTAATAGAAAACCCAATACCACTTGTACCCGACCCGGGGATCGAACCCGAGCCCTCAGCGTCAGCCTCAATCGTAACACGTACGCATTACAACTGTGCCACAGAGGCAGTCCGGTATGATTCGGCAATCCCTATTACTTTAGGGACGGAGATACGCTCGGCGAAAGTGTGTGTACTGGTGACACCTCTGCCTCCCCCTTCGGGGATTACAGGCGTGAGTGCGTATATATGTATATATTTTTTCTCAGATTAATTAAAGATCTGTCCTTCACCTTCAGAAATATTTATGTGAATTGAGAGATTGCACAATAAATATTAATCAAAACGAAAATCAAATCGATTTCTGAACATATTGCATTCAAATTTTTGAAATGATAATAAAAATCAATTCACTAAATAAAAAGTTATGAATAAAAATAAACACATTTAATAGTATAATCCCTATAAATTTAAACACTACTATGGGATTTGCAATACCGTTATGAGTTATGGCTCGACAGTGATGGCCTTATTACAAATCTATAAAATTCGCATTTAAAAAAGATTAATTCCGGTTAATGGTCAATTATCATAATCTAGTGCTTTTTTGATTAGCCTGAATGACGAAACGTGCAGAACGCCCGCGTGATATTAAGCGCCACTGCATATACTGCCTGCCCATAAACAGATACAATACCACACAGAACTTACACTGCATGATACTGGACTGCGTTTGTCACTCTGAGACATAATAATTCACGGGCCTAATGTCCAGTCTGAAACACAACAGTGCTTACACAATGATGCTTTTGGCGGCAAAAATAGACGAAGCGGTGGTACCAACCCAGTCTGGCCCTCGCATACGAGGGACCTACCACCTTTTTCCCCCTGAAAATCCCATTTACGGATACCTTGTCAGCCTCGGGGGAGGAGAGTTGGTTATGCCAGACGCCAGCCTTCCGATCTAGTTGTCTTTATACCCAAGCGACCGCTGGAACCCTAACTGTAATCCCTACGCTGCTATACCGGTTAAAAACTCCGCGGTGGCCTCCTTCAGCGCAATTGAGACGGTCCCGGGGGATCCTGAGTGTACTCTGGATTGCTGCCGAAACTTTACCGCTTTGGCCCGTCTACTAGTGACTCGCAATGAGTAAAAGTGCGAGAATTATATTAATAGTATTTGTGTAAATGGCATTTAGGACAAACAACTGAAATTATTCTTCGAAAACCTCTGACCCTAAAAATATAACCGTATAAAACAACAGCACGCTGCCACTTCAAGTCAATTTTCTGTGAGACAATGGTTTTCCGGTCGATCTGGTCTATCCATGCTGAAAACAAAACTGGCTCAGGTTGGCTCTACTATAATCAGACAGTAACTAATAAGTTCCAACATTTTAACATTTCTTATTTCCTTCAGATGGGCCACAGAGTCCCGAGGTTCTCCAGTTTGCTGTGGGGCGTCTGCATACCAAGTTCCTGCAGCAGCTTCGACTTGGAGGAGGAGTTGTCCCACAGACTCTCAGGGCTTGGAATATCGGTCCGTGTTCATAACACCATGTGCACAGTCAAGGATGTTAGGCGACCGTACTCCTTTGGAAAGGCATTGTCTATGTAAGTTTTTTTTTATAGCATTGACCGGCAAACGAGCAAGTGGGTCAGCTGATGGTAAACGACCTCCAACGCCCATGTACGCCCACAATACTAAAAATTATGGGCGCGTTGCCGACCTAAAAGGAAAGGGATAATTAAGGGATTAGAAAGGGGAGGGGGATTTGGGCTTCCGGATATCTCACTCACCGTACGAAACGCAGCAGTAAGCTGCTACTTTACGTCGGTTTTCTGTGAGATAGTGGGAACGACCCGAACGAGCCGGCCCATTCATGCTGTAGACAAAAGTGTCTACAACGTGACTGTACCACGTCATGAAACATTCAAAGTGGTAGAGGTACGCTGTAGACAATTCTGTCTACAACATGAATGGGCCGGCTCCACCAGGTTGTTACCACTGAGCTGTGAGATAGAAAACTGACGTGACGTAACAGCTCGCTGTTACGTTCTTCTAAACTATGCAACGGAGTTTCATGCAGTTTTTCATTATAATTTGACAGCCTCCGTGGCGCAGTTGGCGAGTAGCTAGTATTCTCGTTCACGTATCCCTATAAATTAATTGATGTACGTAGTCATTTTAATTAGTATTTTATTAAAATTGATAAGATCGATCACATCCCTATAAATTAAGTGTTGATTAATCTCATCGATCATAATAAACAACTGAGGGGCTAGCACGGAAACTTGCGAAAAGTTATTCGAGATGTCCTCGACAACAATTTCTATGAGATTTTAGTACAGCGCCTCTATCGTACGTAAAAGAAACTAATTTATATGGAATATAGACCAATTATATTTAAGGAATTATCTATCGAGCCCTCGATACCTTTACATTACGATTTCGATAGTTTTCCGTGCTAGCCCCTCTGATTAAAATTAGCATGAAGTTTTATGATGTCTATATTTTAATAAGATCCAGTAAAGAAACCCTCAGGTTAGGTTAGGTTATTAAATATGATCACACCTTTCTGTAATATGGTGTGTATAATAAATAAACCTCTAGGAATACATTCTAAGTCCTGACCCCTCTAGGTTAACTTGTGTCGTGGGTATCAGAAATTACGTGGGACTTTACAACACCCAGACCCGAAACAATTTTTTGTAGATCGCACAAACATTTGTCTCGGTGCGGGAATCGAACTCACGCCTTCTCGCTGCGCAGCCTGCTATTCGCCTACTGCACCGTGAAGGCTGTCAAGACCAAGACAAGATCTATAATTCTTTAGTACATAAGTCCGTGATTGTTTATTATTTATTAAAAACTAACTGTCCCGCGCGTTTTCACTCGTAATATATGATTGATAGTTAGAACTCGATTGCAGCGCCATCTACCGGGTCCAATTGTGAATAAAAACCATTCTAAGCAGGCACCTAATTCGACCACACACAAAAAAATCATGAATATCGGTCCAGCCGTTCTCGAGTTTTGCGCTTAGCAACATATTCATCGATTCATTTTTATATTATAGATAATGACAATACAATTGACTTTGCAGCACATTTTTCCTTGCAATATTACTACTGCTGAGCATCGGGACGATATTCGATGATGGCAAGGAAGGAATGACGAATTTCGAGAAATTACTAAACGCCTTCTCTTTGAAGCGGAATTTGAGGAAGGTGTTTGATTTGTCGGACTCCCCGACGAGGGTGAAAGGGGTGGACGCTTTTAGGGGGCTGAATGCCCTCGCCCTGCTCATCGCGCACAAATCGATGGCAATGGCTCACAGTCCTTATGTGAACAAAGTCAGCTTTTCTGAGGTACGTAAGCATTTCTCTGAAAGTTTCATCCGGAACAGTACGGCTTGTTTAGACCAAGGTTACAAGTCAGATAGGCCATGAATCAAAAAAATTCTTCAAATAAAAATAAGCTGAAAAAAAATTGATCATAAAATGGCATACTTATGGCAAAAAAACATCGTACGTTCATTGGAATAAGGTTGTTACGAAATCATTTTTTTATTAATTTAAGGAATATCAACAAATTCTCCCCAGAAGGGTTGATCAGGCTGGCAACCGGCCGGTCGTAAAAACTACTAGCCAAATCATTCTGTAATATGTATTAAAAAAGCATGTTGGGCCGACCCCTGCGTGTAGGATTAGGGTAGGTGGAAGAAGAAAAACGAATATCAACAAATATTTTATGTACGATACATAACTGATTTTCCATGATAACAAATATTACCGAATTTGTCCTATTTTGAACAATAATACGTTTCTTTCTTTCTGCCTGGCGTTATCCCTGCCAGGGTTTGCCTTCCCATCATGATTTAACGGTGGATTTGGTATTATGTGGACCGAGCCGTCGTCTACCCCCACAACCGGCAACGGGAACCAAGTTTCATCATTGCCTCGTCCTATAATCAGCAGAGTGTAACACGTACGAGACTTTGGGCCTAAGATCAGGCCTAAGACTCTAAACAGAAAATACGATACGAAGATATATAAAATGAAAAAAGTAACCTAAATCCAACTGGGTCATCAAACAAAAAGCTTTCAACAGCACCAAACGATTAACGTATTTGCCATTTATTTCCTAAATAGAATTAACTCAATTACGTCCCAATCAAAAGTTTACAAGTTTTAATAAATTGTCAATTAACACCTGAAAGTGGTCTTGGTGTCTAATTTAAATGTGAATTATTGGATTCCATTTGATGTTAACACTCGAACATCGCCGAGTACTTGAAGGATTATCTTTTATCGCCTAACTCGAAACGGATTGTTCAAAGTTGTTAGACCCAAATACATTTATAGAGTGTTGTTTGATATAATTAAATTACAGAAGTGAAAAGTAGATAATTCTTCCTTATTGTTTTCTAATATTCTACTTTAAATAAATACATTTTTAATTCTTGTCACTTGAAAACTCGTCTCATTAGCGCTTGGTAGCCTAGAAATCGTGAGGTCCTAGATTAAAATTCCAAGTAGGTCAATCACAATTTGTGTTTTAGATTGCGATTCGAAAAATCACACATAAGTTGCCGGGATGGAAATAGTGGCTGGTTTGCCAAACCTCGCCCCTATAAGATAAGCTAGGTGAACATTGGGTGCAGCGATAGTTGCACCTCTGCCTACTCTTTCGGGGATTACTGGTGTCACCTTACACAGCTCCCTCGTAAAAAAATGAAATCCTTCCTTGCCTTCCAGGTATTCGGCATGCCATGGGCTGTTATCGGTCGTTCCGCGATACTATACACAGATAGCTTCTTGTACCTCAGTGGATTTCTCAACGCTCACAATCTTCTGCAAGAGCTAGATAGAAAAGGCACCATTGATTTGAAGAACAGACTCATTGGACGATGGTTTAGGTAAGAAATAAAATTATAGTCATGCTGGGCCTTATAACAAAATGCAGACTAACTTTGATACTGTGTTTAAAGAGTTAAACTAAGTTTTTATGGTTCGAGATGAAGGGTCTGTAATAGATTACAGTACATTTGTGAAATTAGATTATCCAGGTTTTGAACGTTATGTTGTTTTCTAAACAAAAAAGATTTGGCTAAATTAGAGTATAATAACCATAACTCAAAACTATTTAAAAGGTACAAAAAAAATAATCAAGAAAGCACATAAACTACTCCGACTAAGTATAACTATCTAAATAAGAAGAAAATATAATGGTAATTAAATTTTTCGTGAAATCAAATGAATTTCCGGGTTAAAGGGTTTTCCAGCAAGTCTCATTTCAAGTCCGGTTTGTTAATAGAATACTTAGGCTGATTTACCGAACAATTAATAATTGATTGCTTTTTAATTGAATCGTGACTAATAATCTACTGTGCACGTGTTTCGTGATACATCCGTATTGAGAGAAATTGACGCAGGATTTGTACTGGTTCCATTCCTGGATGGAACCAAAGCAGTATATTTAGAGTAATTCATATTAAACTTACTGAGAAGTAACAAATTACAGTTAAACATCGATGTTCAAATATAGATCAAAATGGTTAGTACTTATTCAACTGAAACAATAAATTGCTGGAAAGTATTTCCAGTAGTCGCAGTGCCCTCGTATCAATGCCGCAGAGTCTGCAGCATTTTTACTATGCAGTACGTAAAAGTATGGTATTTGATGTTAGCATCACTAATACTCGGTAGTAGTTTCAGTAGGGCATTGACAGGCAGTGACGTCTCGTCTGTCCATCGAATGGCTTTCTCAACTGTCTCAACGAATGGTCTAAAATGATCAGCAACTAAAATGCTGAAATTAAACGACTCGTACTAGCGCGAACTAATCCCCTCACTAGGTGCAGCCTACACTTGTACCCGATGCGACATCCCCAAACGTATCGAAGTTTTGATAAGTCAATACGAATAAACTGCGTGCAGCTTCTTATAGACAAGTAGGATGCGTCTCATCACGCGTTGTTTAGCACATGGAAACCTTTCTTCTGGAAACTTCTGTTGTTCAACTTCTCCATGGTATTTTAATGCATCTTCTTATTTCTAGATTATTCCCATTGTTCGTGAGCCTGATGCTATTCTGCACATACATCCTGCCGGACGTGAACAACGGCCCCCAGTGGAACCTGGTCGTGGAAGAGCACAGCAGAGTTTGCGAAAAGAACATGTGGAAGAGCTTCCTTTTCATACACAATTACTTCGGATTTGAAGAGATGGTATGGATACTGTGAAGGCTATTTTAACAGATACATTTTTTTTTAATTGACCGCAGCTAATGATTAAGTGGGTGCTCGGATGGTAAGTATCCTCCACTGCCCATTAACATCCACAATATCCAAAGAATAATGGTCGCGCTGCCGATCTTAAAAAAGAGATAATTAAGAGATTGAGAATTTGAGGATTTTTTTTCAAGCTTGAGTGACGAAACAAGCAGGTCGCTCGCCTGATGGTAAGCGCCACGCCTGCCCATAAAAAGAAGCAATGCCACACAGAACTTTGAACTACAAAGCACTGCATGGCATTGGACTGCGCTTGTCACCCCGAGACATAAGATGCTAAGTCCCATAATGCCCAGTAATTTCACTGGCTTCAATGTCCTTCACACCGAAACAAAGCGGGGTTTTGGGCCTCCAAGTACCTCACTCACAGTACGAAACGCAACAGCAAGCTGCTAGTTCACGTCGGTTTTTTATGAAATAGTGATAGCAACCCGCGGCCTCTCACTTCACAGTCGGCTATTCGCCCACTACGCCATTGAGGCTGTCAAACTAATAATAACAATAGCACGAGTCACGCATCGTTTAATAGCATATAGATTCTTGTGGATGTAAATCATATCGTACACTTTAACCTATTATACATACACTGATATGCACCAATAAGCATACGTTCGAGATCATATTTCCCATACCACTTATATAACCGACACTTAATACTGTGTCACCTACATTACCATGAGATTATACAAGACATTGTTTTTGTTTTGATTCTTTTGTATATTACTAGTACTTCGTAGTACTCGAGTCTCGTAATCTCATTTATGGGTAATAATTATACTGATGGGCTGATAGAGGCTGAATAGATTTCTTCAAAATCAACTAATAACCATCTCCACTGAACCAGTGTTATGATGCCACAGTTAAAATTTGCTGAAAATGCGAAATGTGGGTGTACTTGTTACAACTCGTCTTACCTCTTCAGGGATTACAGGCGGGAGTGGGTGGCTAAAAAAATGACAGATCTTTTTTCTAATTAACGGTGGTTTTTATTCTAGTGCCTAACCCACACGCATCAAATCGGCATGGACATGCAACTATACGTGGCGACTTTACCTCTGATGGTGGTAATGTGGAAGGCGAGGAGGTTGGGCTGGACCCTGCTGGTGAGCATCGCCGTCGCATCCACCATATTGCGGTACCTCGCCATACACTGGTACGACATCAGCATGTTCGTCTACTATGGAATATCGTGAGTATTTTAAACATACCTTTTTTCATTTATTGGGGATAACAAACAATTACATTAAGGCAGTAGAATCGAATAAAATACGCTAAGAATAGAGTAAGTTTAGAATTAAATACAAAAAAATAGTCATAATGTAACCAACGGAGGGATTGACTTTAGGCAGGCGGCCGGTCGTAAAAACTACAAGCCAAATCTTTCTGTAATATACCGTGCTAAAAACCACGTTGTGCTGACTCCACTGCGTGTGGGATAAGGGTCGGTGGAAGAAGAATGTAACCAACACCGCTATGCACATTATATAATTATTAAACACTTAGCAGAACTTTATAGGCACGCTGTAATATAGAGGTATATAACTAATACAAAATCAGAGGTTCTTTTTATGGCATAGGCCGGCAAACGAGCAAGTGGGTCACCTGATGGTAAGTGATTTCCACCGCGCATGTACGCCTACAATACAAAAAGAATCATGGGTGCGTTGCTGACCGTTCGACCGCATCCCCCTTCCCGTCTCAATACCTTAATTATCCTTTTCTTTAAAGTCGGTATCACGCCCGTGATTCTTCTGGTGTTCATCTTTTTCTTCTGATGACAGACACCACACTGTTCACCACAAAGAACTTTGACTTGGAGAGTGCTTATCAACGCGAAACATAAATTGTTGAGTCTCATGTTGCCTTTTTTACTGGGTTCAATGTTCTTCCAACCGGAACGCTAACACATTGCTGATGGCAGAAATTGACGAACTAGTGGTTTCAACATAGACGGTATCTCGCATACGACGGACCTGCCACCTATTTTAAAGCAAAACCAAATGACCATCTTCATAATTTAGTGTGTGTCTCGTCTCTGTGTGTACGTCATTAGGACGTTGATTCATCATAAATCATCAAACATTAACCGTGTTTTTGTATCTTTACTTAATGAAACAATTTCGGCTGCAATTGAACACAGTTGCGTCAATCATCTAAAAACCTCTTGGGCCTATAAAGCATGGGAATCAAACTTGTTTTCCAATCTTACAAGTAACACAAATTTTGATTACCTAACCTGGGCTTCCAATACCAAAACCACAAAGACCATTAGTCTTCTCCATATTTCTCTACGCCGCATACACGTGGAGTCTAAGAGAACAAGAGAAATAAATAGACGCTCTTGAATAAAATGGCGACGAGTTTTTACTTAATATTTTGGCAGATCGCCTTATTTGTCTAGTGGCAGCATACAATGGCTGAGAACTGTGAAGTCCTGAGTTCAATTCCCAGGTGGGGCAATCACTATGTGTATTTGAATTTACGAGTCGATAAATCACATATGAATTGCCCAGGATTCGAATTTGCGCCCGGTATGGTGATAGGCTCACATTATAGGACTGAAAAAAGCTCGACGAAACGTGAGTGCTCTAAATGCATCTCTGCCTACAGTTGTTAGAGTACTTCATCAATAGAGATAACATAAGAAACACGACCGCAACATTTACAAAATTGTATGGTATTCTATAAAATATTGACGCAAAAGATAACGTCTATGATTTTTTTATATAAAAAGCGTAGGTTAAAGTTCATCAAACCAATGAATGGTTTATCAATAAATCAATACACACATAACTGCTAAACCGCGGACTGTTTATGGTATTTTTGACCAGGATATTCCGAGTTTTTTATGACACAATAAAATTACACGAATGCTTTTTTAAAACACAATATACACTAACATAATGACACTTTGTCAAATTACTGGAATCATAACGTTTTAAAACTTTGGTTTTTCCTAATGACATATATTATAATGAATCATCTAGAAGCTAATTTTAGTTAATTCACTGGATGCAATGTACTCTAACCTTGTGAGAAAGAGTAATGATATCTGACGATACAACGGTGCAATGGACTAAACTAAGCTAGCTAAGCTCTGGAATGAACTCCATGCCTTGGTGTTTCCCGAGCACTATCAAATAAATAAAGCTTAAATGAGGCTTAAAATGAGTATTTCTTCAACGGTAGGCAGCGGCTTGGCTGCGCTCTTACATTGCCGATGTCCATGAGCAGCGGTGAACGCTTACCATCAAGCGGGCCGCTAGCTCGTCTGCCTATCAGGGCAATAAAAAAAAACTCATGCGCGATCATAAAAATCATTTCTATATGAATCTGTACATTAGTTTACCGAAACAGTTGGTCATCATCAATCAATCGCATCGCGACCACTTCTTTATCAGTATCATTTAATCGTAATTATCAAGATCAATAAGTTTTATAGTTCAAAACATATATCAGTTTTTATCACCTACTTTCCACAAACATTTTGGTCCTTCGACCCGAAGCTCAATCTTAATAAAATAATCTTAGCAATTATAATTGAAAGGACAGCCAGAATACTGCTTCTAAATCCATAAATACAAAATAAATTTGACAATAATTTTTGCATAACATAGACCGGCAAACGAGTAAGTGGGTCATCTGATGGGAAGTGATCTCCACCGCCCATGTATGCCTACAATACTAGAAGAATCATGGGCGTGTTGCCGGCCTTAAAGATATTTAAGAGGAAAAGGATATTTAAGAGATCGAGAAGGACAGGGACATTGGGCTCTTTTGATATCTCACTCACCATAGGAAACGCAGCAACAAGCCGCTACTTTACGTCGGTTTTCTGTGAGACAGTGGTAACGATCCGGTCGAGCCGGCCCATTTGTGCTGTAAACAAAACTGTACCACGCTAAATTACCTCAATACATTTTCGTGCACATGGAAGCTATATACATATAATATAACTATTACTTATATCCTATGCTTTAAACGAGCAGTTCTTGTATAAAAATATGTATACAGTTGGTTTCTCCGAAACGGCTCAACCGATTTGGATGAAGCTTTGTATTCATGTAAAGTTTTACTTTCCAAGTTTATCTAAGTGATTGTTTTTTTTTATTGTCATGTAAAGATGTCTCTGTTAACTTTAAAAAGCTAACTTAAGTGGAGTTGGAGTAATTATGGCAAAGTATACAAGTTTATAGAAGTGTAGTTATAAATGACCTTTCAGGTATTAACTACCGAAATATTCAATATAACTACCGAAGAGGTCGGAAAAACCTATGCGTAACAAAATAAATACATTAAACTATTTCAATATTTACTTGTAAATTGATGATCGCAGTGGAAATACCGCTTATTTTACATTTTCTACGTAGTCGTTACTTACCAAGTAAAGTAAATATGCAATGCGCTTTTGATTCTTCTGATATTGTGGGTGTACATGGATGGTGGAGATCACTTACCATCAGGGGACCCACTTGCTTGTTTACCGGCCTATGCTGAAATGAAATGAAAATATTTAGATTCAGTTAAATTTTAACTCTACCGCCAGTTCGGAATGCTGTTTCGTTAAAGAACGGACAAGAAACTCTAACGTTGCTCTTTTCAAAATTCATTTAAAATATATACAAAAAATTCAAATAAAGCAAGGAAATCAGGAATTACCAGGAAACTCATTGTACATTGACCACAGTCTCAACTGTCAAGGAAAAATTAGCAATTAATGTACTCGCGAGGCTAAGCCAGGCGTCCATTACCGAAAACAAACCTGTAACGTGTTCACTTTTAGCCACTTATGTCACACGCAATTTTAGAGACAATGTTTTCAATAATTGCCTCGGTGGCGCAGTTGTAATGCGTACGCGTTATGACTGACGCTGACGCTGAGATCTTGGGTTCCATCCCCGGGTCGGTTAAAATTTATAATTTCGATCCCCTGGTTGGTTAAAAGTGATATTAAGATCTAAATAAGGGTCGTCATTCTAACTAAGAATACTGCCATTTAAATGATGAGACGAGCACGCTGTTCCCCTGATGATAAGCGTCACGCCTGCCCATAGACAAAAACAGCACCACGACAAATCTACAGAATTGAATAAAAAACTTGTGCGCATTCACTATAGTCAATATAAATTTCCTTTTGTGTCGATAGGTGATATAAAATTATGGAAAATAAACACAATAAAGATATCTAATTTGGACATTTCTGAGTTTGGTTACATCAATAAAAGCAACTTGTTAAATCTTCTAAATATACATTTTATTGTTGTATTATGTAAGTATAATGAAGTTATATGTACCTATCTAACATTTTAAGTGGTAGAGCCACTCTGTAGGCAGTTTTTTCTACAGCATAAATGTGCTCAGCCGGGAAAGTCCCTAACAGAGACAAAAATTATTACTGTCTCACAAAAAACCGATGTGAAGTAACCGCTTACGGTTACGCTTCCTACACAAAGAAAAATTTTCGGGGACCCAAATCCTGCTTCTTCTTTCCAACCCCTATTTCTCTCCTTTAGAGTAACACATCCACGATTCGTCTGATTTTATGGGTGGACATGAGAGGTGGAGATCACTAACCATCAGGTGGCCCACTTAATTATTTGTCCCCTCTTGGAAAACCTAGGTTGCAGGTGCCTCGTATGCGAAAGGCTGTCTGGGTTGGTACCACCGTTTTGTATATTTCTGCCCTCAAGCAGCAATATAAGCACTGTTATGGTTAAGTTATTGAGCATTTTGAGACTTAATAACTTATGACTCAGGGTGACAAACGCAGTCCAATGCCAAGCAGTGCTTTATAATTCAGAGTTCCGTGTGGTGTTGCTGCTTTTTATGGCCAGCGACCTGTTCATTACGTAATTCAACCAATTGTTTCCCCTTTTATTTCAGAGTCCAGAAACTTCTAGACGCTGCTAGATATTCGTACATCCTACCCACGCACAGAGCTACAATCTACTTGATAGGTGTTGTGATGGCTTACTTTATGAGGTCGAAGAAGTTCCACGTGTCACTGTCTAGTGTGAGTTTTTTTTTTTTTTTACATTCACACAAAGCTCTCGCCTTTATCCCTAAAGGGGGTAGACAGAGGTGGAACTAGTGCAGCACCCACTTTTCGCCAAGCTTATTTCCGTCTCATAATGTGATAAAATTCAAACTTAACTTTTATTGTGGTTGATCTGGGAATTGAACCACGGACCTTACTTCTCAGGCTTGGTACGCTGCCACTAGAGATTTTATGTTATCCTGTACGATTAACATAAGCCCACGATATCGATTTGTATACCACGATATAGAGAAAGTAATGGAGATAGTATAAGAAAACGAGACACCAAAATATGGTACCAGACACGCTGTAGACAGTTGTGTCGACGGCATGAATGGGCCGGCTCGTTACCACTGTCTCACAGAAAACCGGCGTAAAATAGCAGCTTGCTGCTGCATTTAATACGGTTAGTGAGATATCCGGAGGCCCAAATCCCCCTTCCCTTCCCAATCCCTTAATTATTCCTTTCCTTTAAGGTTGGCAACGCGCCCATGATTCTTTTGGTATTGTGGGCGTACATGGGCGATGGAGATCTTTTACCATCAGGTGACCCGCTTGCTCGTTTGCCGGCCTATGCAATATAAAAGAATGTGTTTCGGCAATTTTCAAACAACGGTTACTTTGTCGTGATTAAGTTCTTAAAAAGCATGTTGCGCCGACCCCACTGTGAGTGGGATAAGGGCAGGTGGAAAAAGAAGACTATACTATCTTACTGCTAGGAAACGGCTTTCCTACCAATGAGAGGAGTTATACGCACATAATTATCCAGGGAATTGAGAATTTTACCCCGATGAAATAAATTAAATTTTCATCTCAAAGTACAATCACCTAATATATTATACTTACATCATTTGTTCTCAAACATATCGAAAACCTTTTAAGCAAGCCCATATGAATTTACAATTAACATTATTGAATCACAGCTGATACAGGTTGTTGCAAGATGGTGGTATCAATAAAAACTGGCGACGGGCAACTAATATTTTTTCCGTGGAAATTAAAATCACGTCAATATCATATTTTCTGAAAAATTGCATACATACATAAACGCCTAATACCCGAAGCGGTATGCAGAGGTGTAACCAGTACACCCACATTTCGCCGCGCGTATTTCCGTGATGTGATAGGGGGCGAGCCTATCGCCATGCTAGGCATAATTACAAACTCCGGGCTGATTTCGTTTTCGTTTCGTTACAAACTGTGGATTTCGTAATAGAAAAAACCTAATATCACTTTTACTCGACTCGGGGATCGAACGCGAGACCTCAGAGTCAGCCTCAGTCGTAACGCGTACGCATTACAACTACGCTATCGAAGCAGTCGAAGGAATATTTAAAATTTATATCGAAAGTAACAATTTTGGCCTCCTGGACTAGCTATTGCATATTAAGGGACTATCTACGCAATAACTAAGTAAGTGTGTTTAATGCATACACAGTTGAAACACATTTTGAGGCGAAAATACTAAAATATTAATTTAATAAAATAGTTCTTCTGACTTTACCGTTAAGTCTGAACTCATTCTCCTTGTGTGTGGATCCATTATTGATGCCACCTTTCTGCAACACCCAGTATAGTGGTATTTTAAAATACTCCAACTCCTTAGCTTTCACATACATCATATTACAAAGTTGCAAACCCGCGAGATGATGGTTTATTAAAACATTACAAACTTGGTACTCAAGTCGAAATGTTTAAAACTAGAAGTTATTTCGTTAGATTGATGATGTATTATCAATAACTTTCAGGCTCAAGTGAAACTCTTCTGGGCATCGTGTTTTGCGCTGGCCGTGTTTACGATCGTGAGCCCGTATAGAATGGGCCTGGAGGGGTACACATACGAGCATGGTCCAGCGGCTTTGTTCGCAGCCTTATCGCCTATTATGTGGGGCATTTTCATGTCCATGATGCATTGGGCTATATGCAATGATTACGCAGGTATGTTTAATTTATCATCTACAATTTAAATACTAAACAATTTTACCAAAGATACATAAGAGGTGATCAAAATTAAGCTGTTAAACCCTGGTGGTAACCCAAGATGGACGGCAGCACTGATAATTGACCTCGTTGCTGTTGTAGACGCTAAAATCCTTCGCTGTGTGGGACTGCTGGGTCATGACTTTGGAGACTGTCTGCTGGGCAGCACCGCGCAGTAGTGGTTCTGGCAGATGTTGGGACGCTTCTCATCTCAAAACTGTGTCTAAATTCTCCGTTGCTAACAGTTTTTGTGATATTCTTGCCAATGTCGCGCAAGAAAATCTCTCCCAATCAATGGGACTTTAGAGAAAGGCTTTTGATGTAAACGATAAAGTAGCACAAATTGTCATCATCAATTTTAGCGAAGATATAAACCAATCACTACAAGAAATTAAAAACAGCAAAATAAAGGCATAAGCACTAGGTATAAATCAATAGCCTGAAAAGGTTATGAAGAATAAAATCGCTTATAAAGAACATTTTATGTAAGTGCCAAGGATTATAGACTCGAAGACCGCGACCAACTTACAAACGTGATACTGTAATTGATACTGGATCATTCGTAATCACTTTATGGACCTACAAACTATTTTCGTCAACAAAACTCACGTACAAAGAAAAGTCTAGCAAGGAGTCTGCTCCGATTTGATAGTAGCTATTCACTACATACAAATGGCCAAGTGCGAACCGTCTCGCGTTTCCGTATTTACTTTTTTAAGATATTTGCTATAATAAGATTTTCTTTGAAAATTTCAGCCAGCTATCTATTGCGGTTCAAAAGATGAGAATCTTTTAAGGGACAGACAGACATACGACATAGGATAGTAATAGGGTTCTGTTCCCTTTGGTTACAGCACTCTAAAATTTTGCCCCCCTTCCTTTTTTGAAGATATTCGCCATAACACATATTCCTTGCAAATTTGAGCCACCTGCATATTGCGGTACAAAGATGGGATTCTTTTAAAGGACAGACACACAGACGTCTTAGGGTAGTAACAAGGTTCTGTTCCCTTTGGGTACAGCATACTCAAATTTTCGCACCATCTCATTAAAGAAGATATTCGAACTCATAATCCACAACACTGGTCCAGTGCAGTTTGGTGGTGCTCTATAGCCTCGTTCGGAGGTTATCAGGGTGTACTCTGAGCAAGTGAGGATACCTTGGGCACCGTAAGATGTTGTTTGCCTCACGTGTAGGGTTACCAGGCATCAGCATTTCTCCTAACATGTCAGGATATATTCAAAAATATATTACTTATACTACATTTGTAGTTAGTAGTAACAAATTAATTCTCTTTACGAAAAAATCTACTTTATTTTAACTAAAATAATATCAACTCAATGAATCCAATACATGCGTCAAAAACGCTCGCGCTCATGGTAAAAGTCATAACTTCATTTTATAGAAATCAGGCTTTTCGTCAGAACTTATAAATTTTTCATCTGGTAGCCCTATTCACGTGTTTCTATATAGTAATAACAACATGCTGTTATTTAAGTCATTATTAAATTATTAAAAAGCACTGGTTTGAACCATCAGAACTCACATTAATCCTTTTCAATTTTATATTTCAGGCGGGGCCACAGCATTCCTGGAGTCAATACCGTTCAAATTCTTCAATAAGATAGCGTACAGCGTTTACTTAACGCAGTTCCCAATATTTTTCTATAATGTTGGAGTACAAAGGCATGCGGAATTCTACACGCCTTTACTACTCGTAAGTACAAATGAGACTCAGCTGTGTAATGTGAAGTGTGTTTTCTTCTGGCAAGTGTTTCGACCTTGGGACTTAAGTTTATAAAGTTCTACTCGGCATCGAGACTCGTTAGTACGCTTACAAATTAGGTTAAAGTATAAAACAGTCTTTTTATTTTGAGTAAGAAGTGGTAAAGCCAGATAGTTTCTTATACACAATT
This sequence comes from Mimas tiliae, assembly GCA_905332985.1. Classification (NCBI taxonomy): domain Eukaryota; kingdom Metazoa; phylum Arthropoda; class Insecta; order Lepidoptera; family Sphingidae; genus Mimas; species Mimas tiliae. Next base: position 15,315,341 of record HG995244.1, read on the forward strand.
AATGGCCCGGCTCGACCGAGTTGTCTCATAGACAGCCGACTTGAAGTAGTAGCTTGTTGTTGCGTTTCATACGGTGTGTGACAAATACGGAGACCGAAATCCCTCAAGTATACGCACTCATACGCACTCACGCCTGTAATCCCCGAAGGGGTAGGCAGAGGTGTACCCGGTACACCCACATTTCGCCGAGCTTATTTCCATCCCATTATGAGATAGGGGGCGCGTCTATCGTCATACCAGGCACAATTCGAGACTCCGGGCTGATACTGAGCATTTCGTGATATAAAAACCCAATATCACTTTTATCAAGCCCAGGGATCGAACCCGAGACTTCAGCGTCAGCCTCAGTCGTACAACTGCGCCTCATTCACAGGCACTAATTATTACATCAACTTCATAAAATATTGGCAGAAACAAGTATATTGTAAGAACAAAAGTACAATTCTTGTCGTGTATTACAATTCACAAGTGTCACGTATGCGTTATACCGAGGGGTCGACACTTGCACAATGTAAGGGAAATGTCACGTAAAATCTGATGAAATCAAAAACCCAAAGCACAGTTGTTAACACTGGCCCAAATTCAGGACAGATGACGTTTTTTTATTATTGAGTGGCGTCACATTTTCCGCCAGGCGAGCGACCTGCTTGGTATTTTTTTCAGAGTAGTAAAAAGTAGGCGAATGTTAATTTATACTTACATTTTGTATTACAGCTGCACGTGCCCGAGATGCTGGCGGTCCTAGTGATATCAATAATAGCGACAGTGGCCATCGAGATGCCTTTCAACCAAGTCTACAGGATATATTTCGGTAAAATGATAAACAGTTAAGCTTTCTTCTCACGCCGGTATTGTTATTCATACAAACATACGCACTCACGCCTGTAATCCGCGAAGGGATAGGCAAAGGTGTAACCAGTAGTACACCTACATTTCGCCAAGCTTATTTCCGTCGTCCTTAGGGGTCGAGCCTATCACCATATCGGACACAATTCCAGACTCCGGGCTGATACTGAATATTTCGTAATAGCCCAATATCATTTTTTCCCGACCCGGAGTAGACCTCGCGACCTCAGCGTCAGCCTCAGTCGTAAGGCGTATGCATTACAACTGCGCCACCGAGGCAGATTTTTTATCGAATTGACCAAAAAATCCTCACAGCTTTAGTTGAGTCAAGTCAGTTGATCAACTAAAATTAAACTGTGTTAACCCGCTATTAGTCATTTATATATTATCCTCCGTAGCATAGTGGGCGAGTAGCCAGTTGTGGAACGAGAAGCTCACGGGTTCGATTCCCATCCCCATTCGATAAGACAAATCTTAGCATGATTTAATGGTTATGAATTCTGAAACCGAAAGTTCTTCCTTGTTCCTGATACCCACAAGTTTGTAAATGTAGAGTCAGTACTATGTGTTTGACTGTTGGGCGTATTTAATTAAATTTAAAGAAAGCCTTTTTCTTCTTTTCAGGAAAATCACAGACAAAATTAAAGGAAAAATAGACAAGAAAATAAATTAGAATAATGAGTGCTGTGTTATTATAATTAATGTTTATGTGTTAATAGCCAAAAACATCACCTAGGTATTTAATGTGTATTTTGACTACTTTTATATTTTGAATACTTAGTGCCTGTTTCACCATCTCTGAGTAAATGATACTTAACAAGAGAAATATTACACATTCAAATACAGAAGTCACAATATGACATATAGTGTATAGGACGAAATATATCCACTAGGTACTTTAAAGAAATGCCGTGTTATACGTTAATTTGTGGTATCTTACTCGAATATTATGAAACAGACCTAAAGGACTTATTATTTAAGACGTAACTGACAAATAAAATAAAACTTTTGTATTTATAATATTTATTCCTTTTTACTTTCCCTTATATTTTTGTTTATTACAATTTTTAATTAGATTTTATACATGGCATGGCATAATTAATTAATCCAAATTTAATGTCTCATTGATTGTCATAGTTTCCTGCACATCAAGGGGCGTTTTATGGACATGTGGAACACTTTTGCCCATCATTGGGACAGCTTTAAGTATAGGCTATTAAGAAAAAACAAGGCAAAATGCAGTATTGCAGTAAACAGTATATAATATAGTGTATTCACCATTTTATTATTATAATAATTTATACACAATGAAACTAAATAACGTTTAAAAACTCCACCATTTTATTCACATCTTATGAGTAAAGAATAATTTAATTCTAAATACTTAAACGTATTTTTTCGTTGTTCAATATATGATCTATTTCCAACTTAATATTAAAATATCTACATTGAATAAATGCTCATCATTGGCTATACACCGACAACATCAGTAGCATTTTATACATTAATCAAGAAATTTAATAGCAAATTAAATACTTAATAACTGGGAGCTTAGAACAAATAATATAAGTTGATGCCAAAGTAAAACTACCACGCTTGCAGATTCAAAAAGTAGGCAGAAAGGATTTAAATTAAAATGAAGATATTATTGACCAACAAATTAATCTAAACATTGTATTATGTATCAAAATTCCAAACATTTTCATTCATCAACATCATTCATAATATCAACAATCCTTAATTCTCAAATAATTCATTGAACATTATTTTAAACACTTAAATACTACGTGATCACACAAGCAATCCATCGATTAAAATTATCGAGTTGTAACTCCAGTCGATTGAAGTTAATCGATGCTACAATCGACAGTCTAAGTTCAAACTTTATACTTGATAACTTAATTAACAATAGTTTGTCACATTAGCTACCGGATCGAACAATAATCAACTATGAAAATATAATCGATTATTAAATTTCACAACCGAATGATCGGTTTTAGTTCAAATTATATATTATGATTATTTGACATCCGAGTTTTCGACTCCATGATTTGACCTGCGGTACTTAACTTTCTCGGTAGTTTAGCAGACGAGTAAAAAGCCTATTTGACAAGGGCCCTAGTAGTTCGGGATATGTTACTCGTTAATATAAATATAACTAACATAAATCGATTATAATATATTTTATAGGGAGCTGATATGATGAATCGATTTTTAGCTACCCAAATCGAGATCATAGAAACATTTACCTTATATGTCAACTCTTGACTTCTATTAATGAAGTATCGTTACATTGTGGAGGTGTTCGCCCAGGTCGACACTGGCACTTGATCTTCCCGGTATTTTCCCTGACGAGCCAGGAGCCATCTGGACAAGGACCCTGGGTATTAAGGATATGGCAGGCTCCGCCATATGCCGCGGTTCCTTTGCGGGATGTGCAGGTCTCCACCTGGAATACATGAAAATATAAAGAATAATAAAAAAAACATTATCATGATTAATTCGTATAACAACGACCGATTAAGAAAACCTAAAAGTAGATTACTCTGTGCTTATGTCAGATGAAGCCTAAATGCCTATACGTGAGCTAAGTTATAGTCTAAGGCAGATTTTTGGGCATAACAAAGTCTTATCAGATATTTGGTATTATCACTATCTCACACAAAGCCGCTACTGGCTTGCTGCTGCGTTTCGCACAGTGAGTAAGATATCCGGCACAAATCCCCCTCCCTCTCCCAATCCCTCAATTATCCCTTTATTTAATAGTCGGAAACGCGCCTATAATTCTTCTTGTGTTGTGGGCGTACATAGGCGGTGAAGGTCACTTAACATTAGGTGACCAACTTACTCATTTGCCGGCCTATCATATAAAAAATATCGAAAGTCCAAAGTCCAGGTCGAACGCGACCATCGAGCCCACGGGACATGACTCGTGTACTGAGCTAGTGACACCACCATAGATCCTAATTCCTACCTCTCGTCTGGTACAAGCGCCGGAGCTGCACACACACACGCCGTTGTGACTGAGCCCGTCCAGCGCGGGGCGCGCGTCCAGGTCGAACGCGACCACTGAGCCCACGGGACATGGCTCGCCCGCACCTGGACGGTAGCAACGCCGCCGCTCCGGCAGATATAGACGACCACGCCCACAAGGCACCTGCAGTAACCAAGATTGAAATGTTAAAACTTTGACTTATGCTGCCATCAAACGTGATGTTATCAGCTTTATTCAAAATTAATAAAATTTTACAATAATTATCACGTGATGAATTGTCTAAACACAATCCCAGGAAGCACTTCTGCCTTTGGCAAGGTCACACAACAACATCCTAGAATGACATACATACAGCAAAACAATCAAAAGTTCACCTTAGTACAGCGTCCTCCTCTGGCGATCATCTCATCCTGGGCACAAGGCCCTCTTGTATACAATCGATAGCACGCGCCGTCTAAGGCCCGAGCATGAAATGACTTGCACTTGCACTCGGCCTTCGAACCTTGCGGCGTCACCTCCGTTATTGAGAATGTGTGGCCTCTAGGACATGGGCCGATGGAATCTGAAGAAGAAAAAGTCGACTAATGAAATTATGCCACCAAAAAGGCGTATCACAGCGTATCAAGGCGTGGTCTAATCCGCACGTAGATCTTCATCTTCTGCCTGGCGTTATTCTGGCTTTTGCCAGAAATCACCTTCATACTTATACCCTTCCACGTGACCCGGTCTTGAGCATCCTCTGTAGTGACACCATTGGCTCTTCCTCTAATACATCTAGCGAGCGCTTTTTGGATTGTTACGTTGGCTTAGATTACAAGTTCGATAAGTGCACCAACCTACAAATAGGATTTCTCCATAAAAAAGTTGTGAAGTCTACCAACCCTCACTAAACCAACATGGTAGAAGAAAGGCCTTACCCCTCATTATTAGAGGAGACGTTTCCGTAAGTGGGACAGATAATTCACTGATTAGTACCTAGTTTAAACCGTCTGACTAAACTATATCGTTTTTTCGGTACCTAAAACTTCTGTCCATCCTAAGGTTGTCTGGAAGAAATCGCTGTTTGCGATAAGACCACCCATTGTATCACCCTTACTGTATGATTCTCGTTTTATAAGCTACCTACTTTATTTAGTGTGCAATAAAGAATATTCTATCTTTCTATCTATCTATCTATATCTCACCTAGTTCAAAACAGCCGTCACTATTGTTATGATAATGTGGCATGTGATTCTCGCATCCACACCGTGGACCCGGTAGAAACAGCTCTCCTCTCTCGCACGGGCCTCGTGTGAAGTGTGCGTAACACCCACCGTCCACCGACCAGAAGTTGGGACTGTCTGATTCGCACTGGAATTCAAAACGAACGATCAATAAATCAATTCTGATGAAATAAAACAATGAACAGTCACTAGTCGTGGAAGTATTCATTATTATGAAAATCTTTGTCATGTAAAAAATATATCAATGTATTTATTTTTAATCCTTCAGTAAGAATCAAAGGAAAACGCATTTAATAACAGACTTCAATAAAATGCAACAAAGGATGTCTCAATCATTTTCTTGGATTGCCTTATGCCATCAGATGTAATGCGCTCAAATATTACTATTAGAAAAAACTACTTACAGTGCAATTAGCAAGCCCATCATCTCCAACATCTAGGATGGAGCCAGGGTAGCATGGTCCCTGGCTCAGCCTGTAGTAGCAGCGACCGTCGGCAGGCCAGTATAGTAACGTCTCGTCAGCACATTGTTGAGGTTTCACGCACATGCCTTGCCGCTCTCTGAAATAGGAGAAGAAAGTGTTGAGGCAAGGAATGTTTAATATGTGCCTTAGATTAATGATACGGCTAATCTAAAGGTAAGCTGATGGGAGGGTACCTGATACATTTTTGTACTCGTCTAAAAAGCCACCTGCGTATACATGGGGAAAAACCTAGTGGCTCGTTCGCGTTCCGGGCTCAGCCAGGGTATTTTTTTTCATAGCATAGGCCGGCAAACTAGCAAGTGGGTCACCTAATCGTAAGTGATCTCCACCGCCCATGTAGGCCCACAATACCAAGAGAATTATGGGCACGTAGCCGACCTTAAAGGAAAGGTATAATTAAGGGAATGGGAGGCGGAGGGGATATGGGCCTCCGGATATCTCACTCACCGTACGAAACGCAGCAGCAAGCTCCTACTTTACGTCGATTTTCTGTGAGATAGTGGTAACGACCCGGACGAGCCGGCCCATTCATGCTGTAGACAAAAGTGTCTACAGCGTGGCTCTACCACTCAACCTATATCTAGTAACCTCAGACCGGGATAATTCTGCTGACTTTCGAATGACGCAATTCCTCTTGACAGTCGATTTTATATTTGGACTGCATTGTATTTAACAGTAGGTCCAGTAATCACGTTGCTGGGCCAGATTAAAATAAAACGTGTAACGTGGTCACTATGCAATGCTGGGATAAAGGAAATTGAGAAAGTCAATACACGTATAAGAAATTAGACGCGCCTTTTAGGTCAAAGAGAATATAACTACTATTGGGGTCATAGAAAACTTGCTTCCGTCAAACGTCCTTGACCGTTAATAAAAGTTGAAGTTGAATAGAAAACGAATCGGTTCTACTGATATAGTGGCTAGGCCATTGATTTGACAGCCTCCGTGGCGCAGTGGGCGAGTAGCCGGCTGTGAAGCGAGAGGGTGTGGGTTCGATTCCCGCACCGAGATACATGTTTGTGTGATTTCGGGTCTGGGTGTTGTGGGACCGCAAGTCCCTCGTAGTTCCTGATACCCACGATACAGGTTTACCTAGTGTGGGGTCAGGACTATGTGTGTGTGACTGTTGGGGAAAAAAAAAAAGTTATTCAGACAATTTGCCTGGCATAGGGATTTGCATTTGCCGAACCCAAGACCTCAATCGTTTCACAGGCTAATTACAGTACTAACCAATGAGAGGATCCAAAAAAAATCGTACCATTTGAAGTAAAAATTCCTCATGAGGAATTCAAAGCAAGTTAACACAGTAGTTATGCCGTTACACGACATGCCACCGGCTATCCCAGCTAGTGCCGGGGTCCGCCTACGCATACAAGGTTTTCTAGGTGGTAAGTCCCTCATATGCGAAAGGCCGTTAGGGTGTGTACCACCGCTTTGTCTATTTCTGCCACCAAGCAGTGTGTAAACTATTGTGTTCCGGTTTGAAGGGCATTGAAGCCAGTAAAATTACTGGGAATTATGAAACTTATAACACCTTATGTCTCAGGGTGACGAGCACAGTTCAGTGTCATGCAGTACTTCATAATTCGAAGTTCTGATCAGTGTTACTTCTGTTTATGGGTAGGCGTGACGCTTACCATCAAGCGACCTGCTCGACACCGTCATCTAAAGCTAATAAAAAAATCCTCCGTAGAAATTCACTCATCATGAGTCCATTGGCCCTTATGTCTCCCTTTAAAAATATGTAAGTTTGGATGTTTGTTTATCAATCACGCCCAAACAACTGAACGGATTTTGACGTACAAGAAGACTGTGACCTGAATTAGGACCTAGGGTACTTTTTATTCTGAAAAACAAATATACACGTGCAAACGCAAGTACCTGATATATACAGTCCGAAAGCATCACGAAACTTTTAACAAAACTACCATCCCCAAACGTGTGCAGTTAAAACCTGCTATTGACACAAATATCTTGTATATCGCAGGAAGTGACGTCACAGATATTGATTTGACACACCACGTCACGCAACACGCCGACTATTCAATTAAACGGCATACGAATTACAACTATATTTTTGTACACATTATCGGTTTTATTCGATCAGTTTTAAAGCTTTTTACAATTGCAACGTGCTCTGTTATTTGTTATACGTACTCCAAACTCTATATTAGAATTTATATTGATGTAATCATTGGATTGTTTTATATGACCTGTAGTTGCGAAACCGTTTGTAAAATGCAATAGTTTATATTAATTAAACGAAGTTTCATTTATTTATTTCAGTACTTAAAATAGATCAACATCTGTAGATTTCGAGAACCCATTGCTCTTTCCGACCGCTCTTACAACTACAGATTGTTGGAAACGAAAAATATTTTATCCTACCGTCGCGGCAGTGGAGGCATTAAAGTAATCAAAAAATGTCTTAACAAATCAATTAGACCAAATCGCCAACTTATTTGGAAGTTCCTTGCCTCTTTAACACAAAAGACGCTTGGATGGCGGGATGCTTACCTACCCTCGCTTGTTGAAAGACTCTTCGACAGGGGCGAAGTACTCTCCAGGTCGGCAAGGTCCGCGCTCGAACAGCTTGTGACATGTGGTGGTGTGCGGCAACTGTGCGGTTCCTGGGGGACACTTGCATTCAGCCACCATCCTCCCGCCCCATCTCCCGGGACTCAACTCCTGCGTCTCCGGGCAAGGGTGGCCTTTCTGGAATCAAAAATATTAAGATTACTTTATTGGACTGAATGAAGTAAGGAAATTTACAGGTCATGAATTTTGGCCATGATTAAAGATAACCAAGGACGATTGAAGTATATCAATGAATATAAATAAAGACGAAGAAATTATGACATAAGAAATATAGAACAAATTTTAGGCATTTTTGTATATGGCATAAGCATAAACTGACAAAAGAGCATTAGGTCACGTGATCTCCACCTCCCATATACGCCCACAATATTAGAAGAATATGGACGTGTTGCTGACCTTAAAAATAAGGGATAATTAAGAAATTGGGAAGGGTAGGGTGTGGATTAGGGCATCCGGATAGATCACTCATCATACGAAATGCAACAGCAAGCTGCTACTTTACGTTGGTATTCTGAGAGACGGTGGTAACAACCCAGTCGGTCTGATATATTCATGCTGTAGACGCACCGTTTACAGCGTTGGTCTACCATACATACATAGTCTCACGCCTGTTTTCCATAGGGGTAGGCAGCGACAACGGATTTCCGCTTGCTTCGTAGTAATAAAACGTGTTACGGAACGATCCTTGCATACCTCTTTCTTGTTCAATCATTCGTACTGATTACAAAAAAACTGAGTATACGAGTACCTAATTTAAACGAGTATCTTCAGTACGGATGCAGACATCTAGTTAGAAATACCTTTGAACCATCTACGTTCACTAAATACCACAAGTGATACAAAAAAACTATTGGTTCTTAGTAAAACATACTCTGGCGCTTGGTATTTGAAATTAAAAGTCATTAAGCAGTAATTACTGTAATGACTGACTCGATGGCGCAGTTGTAATGCGTACGCATTACGACTGCTGTTCTGAGGTCCCGGGTTTGATCCCCGGGTCGAATAAAGTGATACCAATATCACAATAAAAAACCCAAGTTTTTTATCGTGAAATGCTTAGTATCAACCCGGAGTCTGGAATTGTACCCGATATGGCTTTAGGCTCGCCCCCGATCACATCACATGACGGAAATAAGCTCGCGAAATATGGGTGTACTAGTTACACCTCTCTCTACTTCTTCGAGGAGTACAGGCGTGAGTGTGTGTATGTATGTAGCAGTAATTACTCAAGTGGCTAGTGACTAATTGTTTGGACTTCATGCGATAAACCAGCTATTATCATTGTACCTTGTTACTTCTTTTAGTAACTGCTATTTAATACTCAATGTTTTTTTTCATTAACCTGAATGTCAACACGAGCGGATTGCACGGCTGATGGTAAACGCCACGTCTGCCCATAAAAAGAAGCAGCACCGAACTTTGAGTGCTTTGTAAGCATTGCATGACACTGGATTGCGCTCGTCCTCGACCCATATTTCACCGAGATTTTTTCCGTCCTATGATGTGATGTGGCAGGCCATACCACCATACTGAGCATTTCGAAATAAAAAAACACAATATCACTTTTACGCGACCTAGGCTAAAAATGATTTTTGAATAAAGTTCGTGAATAATGATAAAAACCGAACCCTAGACCTCAGCGTCAGCCTCATTCGTAACGCGTACGCATTGCAACTGCGCGACCGAGGCAGTAATGAAATATGTACATAATTATAATTTAGTGTACAAAACTACTATTAAACAACCTAAAGAAAACAGAAAAACTAAATTAAAACTCGGAAGCGTAGATAATAAGTTAATATAATAGTACAATGGTTCTATGCATATATTCTACGAATAATAATTAATGTAACTCATATACATAAACATAATTTATAGATATTAGACTATTATATAAGAATCGAACATTAGGAAAACAAAAAGAATAATTCATTTATTCTTGTGTTCTGTGCCCATTAAGCTTTTGGTTACGTTTTACATGTACGGAATCGCATGAAAATTATAAAATTGTCTAAAATACTGAATATTACCATTATTTTGTTCCTCATTTAAAAGTAATCATATAAAAGTTTTTTTAATTTCATTTTTAGTTAGCTTGAGTGTCGAAACGAGCAGGTTAGCGCCACGTCGGCCCATAAACAGAAGCAACATCACACAGATTATTAACCACTGCATAATATTGTGTTTTAATTTTATTAAAATGAAGACATAAGGAAGAGTCAGAGAAGCATAACATTATAACAGCGTGTTTTTGTTGCATAATCATTGACATTGAAAATCATAAAAAGAAACTTAAAAAACATATAATATTGACAGCCTCCGTGGCGCAGCGGGCGAGTAGCCGGCTGCGAAGCGAGAGGCCGTGGGTTCGATTCCCGCACTGAGACCAATGTTTGTGTGATCCACAAAAAATTGTTTCGGGTCTGGGTGTTGTGGAACCGCAAGTCCCTCGTAGTTCCTGATACCCACGATACAGGTTTACCTAGTGTGGCTGGCTGTTGGGTGTAAAATTTATTATTATTTTTAGATAAGATCTGCGACCACTAGTTAGGTGCCGTAGACAATTTCGAATATAAATTTGGGAACGACTACATTCTATGGTTAAAATTACTTAAGTTCAAGCCTATATCCCCGAAATAGTACGCAGAAGTGGAACTAGAACGTTAACTTGTTTTTTTTTATATTAAAGACTCAAATAAAATTTATGATTGCTCAACCTAGGATTTGAACCAAGAGGCTCACGGTTTCTCAGCCTAAGTAAACTGCCACAAGACCAATGAACCACTGTAGAGCTAAAATTATTTTAATTTATTCAATATAAATATGTATTTTCATAAAGAACCGAGTTGACACAGCCAAAGTCGGTGACTGTCTGCAATAGAAATCGCTTTAACGACGTCGACAATAAATTTGGTAAGGGTTTTTAACACACTTAAAAAAAGGAGGAGGTTCTCAATTTGGCACTTATATTTTTTCCGTTTTTATGTATATACCTAAATCGATTTATACGCCACAATTTCAAAATAAAACATGTTCTAACAAAACTTAAAAACCGACTTAATAAAAATAACACTGTGTCGCTGTCGTTCATATGAAATTACACCGACTCAGAGACCTATATAAATTGTTATTATTGACTTTACAGTGTTATTTTTTTGAAGTCGGTTTTTAAGTTTTGTTAGAACATGTTTTATTTTTAAATTTTTAGTTGTAGCTATAACTAGCATGTAAATTCCGTCGAGGAGATTATTTTTTTACTTCGTATTCTTCCATCAAATCTTAACAAAATTTCTATGGAACCACATCACAGAGCCACAATTGGCGCATAAATCGATTTAGGTATATACATAAAAACGGCAAAAAAATATAAGGGCTAAATTGAGAACCTCCTCCTTTTTTAAGTGTGTTAAAAACCCTACTAAACATGCCGGAAGCGTTGCTTTATATGAAACCATTAACGCCGATATAATTACAAGCAATTAACGTGAGCTACACGACGTAAATCACTGTGACTTCAAATCGCTTGATCTAATCCGATCAGACACGCACATGGTGTGTTAGACACCAAAATAATATGGAAAGTAGAAATGGTTTATGTTTTTTAACGTAAAATGAGTCGTATAGGATCAAAGCTGGAGCGGCTATGGTCGATATCCACCCTTGATTATTTACGACTCAAATGTTATTAATGATAATAATTATAACATGCAACGCGTCAGTGAACTACCTAATGTTGGAATTCAGGTATGGTTTTATTTTTAAGTTTTTGAACGTCTTACTAGTTTCACCCAAATCGTCTCAGCCATTAAGACGTGATTGATTAACAAACAACGAAGTTCTCAATCTCACAAATATTCAAACTCACAAACAAACATTCTTGCTATCACATTTATAATATTAGTAAGTAGTTTATTTGATTTCTCTAGGTCAGCCAAACCAGGAGAAATAAAACATGGTATTAAGTCCGCCTTTATACCATATAAGTGAATAAATTAATAAAGAATATAATATGGCGATTAGACTTTACATATAATTATGGTATTTTTAAACAGTGATTGAAACTTACCCATTGCTGGCTGATGGGCAATTCTTTTTTAAACAAAACACAAGCTTGTAATTTTTTCGGACCTACAGAAGTTTCTGTAATATGAAGATAACCTGTATAATAAGTCGTAATCATGTGGGAATATAATAATGTAACACATTTTGCGACGCACTGCACGGCAAAAGCCTCTGCTTTGACCCAGATTCGTCTATTGTTTTGACAAGTTTGCTCACAAAATTTTGTAGCACAAAATGTTGTTGAAACCATGTGTTATGTAACATAAAATTGTGCGGTCAATCTCGGCCACATTATGGGAACCTATTTATGCATTCAGTTAGTTCGTTTCTAGGTATTAACTCCTTTGACATATTTAGTCAAAATGTTGTGTAATAAACAGCCACTGTGATGTAGCATCGTATTGCATAATGTCAACTTTGAACTCTGCCACGGTCTACTGTTTTACGAACAATTTTTTTTTTATCTAGAAGATAGATGCAGCGCAGTGTAAGTGGACCATTAACATCTTTGGCCCAAAGCCAACCTTAGCTGTAAGTAGTATACTCTGCTAATTAACGGACGAGGTAATGGTCCCTAAAGCGGGTTGTGAGGGTCAGACGCCATGGAGCACCGCGCGGCGGGTCGCCCCATATACCATCAAATCTATGGTACGAGAAGGCGGACCCTGGCATCAAGCCAGGATAACGCCAAACAGAAAGAAAGAAGTGGTAAAACCCTTTTGAACTAGCCCATTCATGTAGACTGTCTACAGCGTGGCTCTACCACTTATGGTTATTGATAATAATATTATTTTACACCAGAGTTACGGTACTGTAGATAGCCTATAAACAAAAGGGCTCTCAACAGCTCCGTAACTCTAACATGCCTATTATTTACTCAAAATTACCTTCTACTTTTCTTCACACCTTGTATATTGTGGTGAGAACGTGTTGTGCAATATGACCCTTGAACTCGGCGGGTAACCTCGCCATCTGCATCGTTCCGGGAACGCATCTTGTAACATTACACGCTGTACTAGCTGTTAGTATATTGAAATTTAGTTCCTCTACCATCACATAAAATACACAAGATCACGCCTGCATTCCCAAAGGGACAGAGGTACAACTAGTTGTTGGCGCAATCATTATGTAGTACGAGTAGGTATAAGTTTTTTTTATTTTGTTTGCTACAATTAATTATAAATTCAATTATAAATTCTATCTGGTGTTGCACCCATGGTTTGCCGAGCTTATTTCCGTCCTATGGTGTGATGGGAAGCGAGCCTATCGCCATACCGGGCACAAATTCCAATCCCGGGCAACACATGTGATTTTTCGAATCAACAACTCAAATGCAGATTATGATTGCACGAACTGGGAATTGAAGCCAGAAGCCCCAGGAGCACACGGTTCTCAGCCTTAGTACGCTGCCACTAGACCAATTAAGAGATTCAATTTATTTTATAATTATTCCTATTTATATTTACATATTAGTGGTACACGTGTAATTTTTAAACGGCTGCACCGATTTTATACAAACATAGGTAAGATCCATCCCAATTCATCCAGCTTTCAAACAAAAAAGACACATTCAAATCGATCCATTCGTCAGGTAAATACACACACACCCATAGACAGATAAAGGGAGCAAACTTATAGCACCCCTCTTTTTTATTGGAGGTAAAAAAGGTACTAAGTAGTCAAACAAAATTAATTGGAGAATGACAAAGAATCTTGCTTTACGATTCGCATAATCCTTGTGAAATCTTTGCCATGCGATTCACAGCGAACCATATCACAATATAATTGCATTATTAAGGAAATCTCGTCAGTTATTTAAAACTATTTGTGCTAAAATGCACAACTGTGATATTATCGTGACAGATTAAATAATCATTACACTGAGTTATGCGATATGCTTCTTCCTTTCTCTTTTAAATTGTATTATTTCATCACGGTTAGTGACGATAAATAAAACGAAATATCGCCAAATGTAGTTGCAGAATACTATCGTTATATTAGACTGACATTTGAATAGTTATTTTATGAGTGGTAGAGCCACGCTGTAGACACTTGTTGTCTACAGCGTAAATGGGCCGGTTCATCCGGGTCGATACCACTGTCTCACAGAAAACTGACGTAAAGTAGCCGCTTGCTGTTGCGTTTTGTACATTTCTTTAATACGATTGATAGTAGCGATAGCTCACCGGCGAGTAACCTGCATCTTCTGTCTCGACAGTCCGTATGACTGTCGAGACAGAAGATGCAGGTTCAAAACCAGCCCTAAGAGCATATTTCTCTGACTTTTTAAAGTTATGTGTGTATTTATCGTTTATTACCGCTTACGAATGCACGATTCTTCGTGAAGGAAACATTGTGAGGAAAACTGCATACCTGAGAAGTTCTCTATAAGAATTTCGAAGGCAAGTGAAGTCTGCTAACCCGCATTAGGCCAGCGTGGCGGACTGAGGACTAATCCCTCTCATTCAGTAGAGGAAGCCCGTACCCAGCAAGGAGACGTGTATATAGTGATAGTATAATTTATTCTTTTATACATAGGTTAAGAAGTATGAATCTAAAAAAGACCGAAACCTAAAACTGCCACTGCATATTCACTGGCTAATCTAGCACGTAAACAGGACATGGAACACCACGTACGGAATGACTAATGTCATTGAACTTTTAAAATTCCAACGGGCTTTACAATGACGTAGTGTGCATGTTAACCATAAGGCCCACGAGGTCAGAGTCATGTCTTGCGTAACACGAGGGGTTCTCACACAACGCTCCATTTAACTGACGCGGAGTGGTGTGCTGTTGCATTTCGTATGGCGAGTGACGATTATTGAAGATTTTTTTATAGCATAGACCGCAAATGTACAAAATGATCACTTGATGGTAAGTGATCGCCGTTGCCCATGAACACTTACAATACAATAGAAGAGTCATGGGTGCGTTGCCGACCTGAAAGGTAAGGAATAAATGAGGGATTGGGAAAAGGAAGCGAAAATTATTCCTCCGAATATCTTTGTCACCGTACGAAACGTAACAGCAAGCTCATCGTTCGCATCGGTTTTCTGTGAGGCAGTGGTAACAATCCGGTCGAGCCAGCCCATTCTTGCTTTATACAAAACTGTCTACAGCATGACTCTACCACTAGCTAAAATTGATAACCCTCTTTGTAATCCCCATTTCTTTACTTAAAAGTCGATAACGCACACGATTCTTCTGGTATTGATTATTGTGAGTGTCAAAGGACGGGGGAGGTCACTTAGCGACCCACTTGCTGGTATAAAAAAGCGTGTTCATGCGTGAGAAAGCATCTTCTTTTTCCGCGGGTGAAAACCCCAAATACGGATACCTTTCTAGACCCAGGGGAAGAGGGGATGGTTATGCCGAACTCGCCAGAATTCCGACTCAGTTTTCTGAATGACCGCTGGTACGGTTCCTTATCCACAAAATCTCTATGCTCTTATACTGACTAAAAACCACACGGTGGCCTTCAGTGCTAATGGGACGGTTCCGGTCGATCCTTAGTGTGCTCTGGATTGCTGCCGGAACCACCCCTTCACTCTGCTGCTTCGTGACCCGTCTCTTAAGGGAATTAAGTGCCCCTCACAATAAAGACGTCTTTCGACGTCAAAGGCAGCACGATATTTCGTACTGCCCGCCATCTCAGGGTCGCACCGTAGAACGTATATCAAGTATGAAGCACAAACACGGTGCTTCCAACGGTGCGCAACCGCGACCCCAGACGGTCCTAGTTAGTCGCCTCAACTACTATGCATACTTGTGTTATAGCGGATCTGAATAGTGTTGTCATTGGGAATTTTGATGACTGTATGAAACTCGGTTTAAGTTGGAAAGAAAAATGACGAAGAAGTAAGCGTCAATGACGTTTTTTAGTCGAAAAAATAAAAAGTAACTTGACATCTCAGTGAAACATACAAAAAGAAAACGTAGATCAAACTTATGCAAGTCACGTGAAATGTACTGATAATAATTCGCATTCTAAAAGAAAGTTTTGTAACAAAAATCTCAAAACCCAGTTAAACTACAACGAAGGACCATTTGGCTACTACAGAGTATAAGTTATCTCAGTAAAGTAAGTCAAATGTAAAGTAAAATTCAAGTATAATTTCGCATCTAAACCTTATTCGGATGATGTAAACATAGATGATACTAATTGGCATAATTTATATGCGACATAATTGGAAGGATCCAACATAATTTAGATTTATAATTATACACATATGTTATGATGGATTTATAACCAAGCATTCTGGCTTTTCTATAATTAATTTTATAACTGATAGATAATGCCAGTTTAAGAGGTAAGCAGAGGTGCAACTAGTACACGCAAGGCTCGCCGAGCTTATTTCCATTCCATGATGTATACTTATCGCCATATCGGACAGTTTTAAATTATAGAGCCATGCTGTATCGTCTACAACATGAATGGTTCGGCTCTACCGGGTTTTTACCACTGTTTCACAGAAAACAAACGTGAAGTAACAGCTTGCTCTTGCGTCTCGCATGGTGAGTGAAATATATAAAGGCTCAAATCCTAATCTCTTTCCTTTGAAGTCGTCAACGCGTCCATGATTCTTCTCCTAATGTGGGCGTTCATGGTCTGTAGAGGTCACTACCATCAGGTCAGTCATTTGTTCGCTTGCCGCCCATTTGCTATAAAAAAAAACCATCCTGAACAACTAATATATGGTTCTTAAGTAAGTATGGTAAGTAGGCACTCTTTACCTTGTATATTGTGTAGCATTTTCCATCAGCAGGCCAGTACAGCATGAGCCAGCCACGAGGATGCGCAGCACAAGGGTTCCTCCTCACATCCGCCCATGGAGGTGGCAGCACCGCCGCCTGCGACCCGCACAGAAGCGCAGTCAACCACATCCAAGCCGCCATTTTGTTACAACGGATTCCAAATTCAAAAATGTTCAAACATTATTCCGCCATATTTGTCACTGATTTGTCACTTTTCACACTAGTCATTAGTCAATAGTCACATTCACTAGTAATAGTATAAAAAAGTTTATTGTCATATTCTTTCCAGGGGTCTTATTCTCTATGACCGTGTGGATTCGTAACGTGCTGCGTTACGTTGACGCTACCACGTTACGTTGACTTTGTGAAATTGGCATTGAGCGAGTAATCTCTAAACCAATGTCAAATTTTATAAACACGGTGAGGTACGTTACGTGCGTGTTCTGAACATTTCACATTGACATAAAGAATGCCATTCGGTGTTGATTTCAAGTTAGCGTAACGCAGTAGACTTACAAGTTTATCTATATGGTTTTGGCGAATAAAGGCCCTGATTTTACGCACTTAACGTTACGCGTACGCGTTACGAGTTTGTGCATTCATAGAAAATAAGGCTCCAGCAAATGTTACAGTTCAATATAAATGCTACGACAATGAAAAAATAAACCACTGAAATAAGTGTCGGACACGCTCACCGACGCGACGCGAGGGTTCCGTATACGTATCCTTATTTTTTACTTTTTGTTATATTTATTATTTCAATAAATAAATACACTCAACAGTCACACACATAGTTCTGACCCCAAACTAGGTTAACCTGTATCGTGGGTATCAGGAACTAGGGCGAACAAAGACAGCCACAGTGGCACAGTGGGCGAGCGCCGAGCCGGCCTGCGGGAGTGCACGGGCTTTGAAGGGAGAGGTCGATTCCCTTACCGAGACCAATTTTTTTGTGATCCACAAATGATACCCACGATACATGTTAACCTAGTGTGGGATGATTATGTGTGTGACTGTTGGGTGAATTTATTATATATATTATTGTTTATTACAAAAATAATATTTCAATGGAAAGTCGAGACAAGAGTGCGGCCCACTGACTCGCGTTGTATATAACCTATTTGAACATTTCCGCAAACCGCTATACTTTAGTGTTAGGTCACAACATAACTCACAAGCACTCTCCGAAATACACTTCCTATTCATATTAACATTCGTAATGTAGCGAAAACGTGATTATTTGAACACATTATGCCGCTCATTGCTTCTATTCGTCTTACACGATTATACCAGATAATAACTAGATATGTTCACGAACTTTCCATAAATGCCAGAGAAATTGTTGGTACGTTATTATAAAAATAGGGTAAAGGCATGTTTTAAGACCGCGATGATGAAAGTCAGGCGATAGCGACATGCACATTGCCCGCAAAGCAAGCGTAAAAACTTAGGTATCCCTGATGCGGCCCACTGCGGGATATTCAAGCCAAGAAATCAAGACCAGGGTTAGGCATTCCTAAACTATCTTTAGAGTTCCAGATAAGGGTTAACGACTTCCGAAATTAACAACAGCGTTATGCCTTACAATGTAGGTACTTCAAGAACCAACAAACTCAAGATGTTAAACGAGGTCGCTCCTCATCCGGATTCTGAACCCACGCTACTTATCTACCCACTATATCCTTTTACATGCATAAGCTCACGTCTATATCCCTGAAAGGGTAGGTAGAGCTGCAACGAGTACACACTCGCCGAACTTATTTACCGGACACAAATTCCAATCCCGAAACTCTCATCTATTTTTATAATCTCAAACACAAATTATGATTACCCAACCTGGGATTAGAAGGACCTCAGAACTAGGAACCAGGTTTCTCAGCCTACATACTCTGCTCTAGACTTATGAGGTGATGACCTGTTTTAATATGTTATTATTTTAACACCGAACTATCAATCACATTGCACTGGCTTCAATTAAAAATATGATTATCTTGTCTCGTGAATATGAGGAACTATAAAAACTTACTCAACACCCAGACCCGAAATAAATAACTGTGGATCAAATAAACAATTGTCTCGGTGCGGGGGTCGAACCCCTCGATTCACAGTCGGCTACTCGCCCACTGCACCGCGGGGGCTATAATATGCATAATAACATAAGAATACAAAAACTATTGTGCAAGAAGCACCCAAATTTGAAATAGTCATCATGATATAATCTAAAAAGTATTGTTAACAAAACCAAGAAGCAATCGTTCGTAAACCAACATTTTTCTGTTTCGTAACGGTTGATTATACATTTTCAAATGTAATTTGTTGTAAAGCAAAATGGTTAGCTGTAAAGCGTATTATCTACTACAATGAGCCATTACATCGTAAGATAACGGTGTTGGTTACCGTTCTGTATTGGCACTCGAACACGCCGGCTCTGTCGAAACGAACTACAATTATATTTTAACCTAGTTTCCTCTGTGATTACGTGTGAGCTTCGAGTAGCACGAGCTAAAGGCTAAAGCGTATATTAATATTCATTTGTTTATACCATCGAAATGTTTATACTATACAAATGTTTGTCTGATCCACAAATATTTGTTTCGGGGTTGGGTGTTGTGAGACTACAAGTCCCTCGTAGTTCCTGATATTTATTTATCACGTTGACAATACCGAGTGTAAGGGAATTGAGCTGATTACTGGTATGATATCACTAAATAAATCGCCAATTAAATCTACCTATTATTTTTCGACCATGCACACACGCCGCTCGCGCATTTCTAACGAACGTTAACCCCGGTTAGGTGTCGGGTTCGATCCCCGGGTCGGGTTCAAGTGGTATTGGGTTTTTCTATTACGAAATGGTCAGTATCAGCCCGGAGTCTGGAATGTGTGCACGGTATAGCGATAGGCTTATCCTCTATCACATTATGGGACGGAGATACGCTCGGCGAAATGTGGTTGTATTGGTTACACCTCTGCCTACCCCCTTCGGGGATTACAGGCGTGAGTACGTATGTATATAAAATACGCCACCGCGTTTAACTTAAATCTGCGGTAACATTTATTTCGGGGCCTAGCGAAGATTATTATAGAACATAAAAAGTTTAGATTTGTATCTATGTTTTTTGTATAACACTAGTCAAATTAGGATCATTCGTCAATCACATATCTAACAGAATATGACACAATAACTGTTATTATTTTACAGTAACATCAAAACAATTTTTTTATTGCAGAGGCCAGATAACTATCAAAGAGGGTCAACTGATGGTAAGTGATCTCCAACGGCTCATAAACATCCATAATACCTGAAGAATCATAGACGCGTTGCCGACCTTGAAGGAAAGGGATGATCATGGGATAGGGAGTTGGGAGGGGATTTAGACCTCCGGATATCAAAACTTCTTCTTTTAAAACATAATATTACTATAACACCAGAGAGGGGTTGACGTCAGGCAGGCGAGCGGTCGTAAAAACTACAAGCGAAGTCTTTCTGTAACATGTGTTATAAAGCATGTTACGCCGACCCCACTGCGAGTGGGATAAGGGCAGGTGGATGAAGAAGAAATAACATATAATATGTAAAAATGCATGCAAATTAGTCTTTTGAAGGGCCATATTACTAAGGATAGAATGGAGTGGAAGAGGAAGTGAGAAACCTTTACCTAGCAGCGGGACACTAAATAGGCTATATTAAAAACCTCCGTCTATCAATAATAATAATAATAAATACACCCAACAGTCACTCACATAGTCCTGACCCCACACTAGGTTAAACCTGTATCGTGGGTATCAAGAACTACGAGGGACTTGCGGTCCCACAACACCCAGACCCAAGACAAATATTTGTGGATCAGACAAACATTTGTCAAGGTGCGGGAATCGAACCCACGGCCTCACGCTTCGCAACCGGCTACTCGCCCGCTGCGCCACGGAGGCTGTCAATCTACATAGTCCCTCTATTGAGGGATATATAGATATAGATATAGATTATTATCTATAAACTCTTTAGTCTTTGTCTAATTTGAGGCGCGGGGCCGAGACTAGATACCGTGGCATGTGACGACAGCGATATGTCCGCTTCGTATGTAATTGTATAGGTAAATCTTGAGGTCTGCGACCGGACAAGAGAGCGCGACTCGAGACCGTTTCCAAAAAGCGGTACCTACTATCGCCTGGCTCGCAACATTCGTCGCGGTATCCCTAAAAGAGGCCTTAAGTCTACATCTTCCACAATGCACAAACTAGTCAGACATTTCCATAAAATAATAAATAACACCGTACAGTCACACATATAGTCCAGAATGACCGCTAAGAACTAAGACCGCTAAGAGCTAACCGGAAGAGGAGGGTAAAGGCCCAACCCATGATGATAATTACGAATTGGAATACAAATTGCATCTATTAGTATTGATTGCAGTCAAAGGGTGCGTTCAAAAATTCACTAGCAGTTTTTTTAATCCATCACGACAAAGTACACTGAACTACACTAAACCTAATGCTAAATACAGTGCAGTCCATATATAGATTCAAAGTCAACATAATTAAGACCCGTTTAAATAATTATTAAAGTTCTGGATTGTTGTTCTATAATACCTTTATACATCTGGGGTTACTGAAAACTATCAATGTTATGTTAGCTATTGGTGCTACGGAATTACTGACTTCGATTTTTACAGGAACAGGCTATAATGTCAGCAACTCAGCAACTACCGTAAACTCGGTTTCTAATAAAACCAGTATCAGCAAGTTCCGAACACGACCAAAATAAATCACAGTAAATAGATCACTCAGTATCATTGTCGATGCAGACAATATGTTGTTACATACACCGTTATACGATGGTAAAAAAACAAACGCGGGCAAGAAACATCGGTTTCCCATAATTCAAAGTTTCTTCAACTGGTGTATTAATATTGATGGAGTTTTCTGTTGCTTGTTATCCATGGAAAGACATAAGAACGCAATTACGCAATATATGTAACGCCTCAATGCATCTTAAGGCTCTATTTCACAAGATGTAAAAACGTTATCTATCAGATAAAATATAAAACACCCAAATAAAAAAACACGCTACACACACGTATATTATGATCAAAGCCCACACGGGAACGTATGTCAAATTGATACTTCCTAAATTAGCTGTTCAATGCGTTATCTGGCAGATAAAACTTTAACACACCTTGTAAAAGAGGTCCTTATTAGTATTTGTGTGATCCACAAATATTTGTTTCGGGTTTGGGTGTTGTGATACCAAAAGTCGCTCGTAGTTCCTGATACCCACGACACAAGACTCGTATCTTACTGTGATTTAACATTCACATGTAGCGGGGGAAATACAAGCATATTTGTTTCAAAGTCAATACACACAAGCAGTAACAGACGCGGCCCACAGAGCCCTGGCTTGACCTTTCAAAAGTAAAAATATAAAAAAACATCTAAAAATATACTAATGTTTTGAAACTAATTTAATTGTGAATCGAATATACAGGGCTGTCTAAAATGACTAAAGCTCTTTTATTTCTCAATATTCGTCAATATATCATTATCGTTTCGGCCTGACATTATCCGTTTTGCCCGGGTCCGCCTTCACATACCAAAGATTTGACGGTATTATATATTTTATTTGCTTGAATCTCGATACATAAGATGATAAGTCTCATAATATAATAAGAATAGAAATAAAAAAGATGGAAAAAGGATACTAAAACTTTTTTCGAACAGAACGAGAATTTATGTATTAATTAAAAGACCTATTATTATGCCGGAGTGTGACTTTAATATTTGAACATGTCATATTTATTTTAGTAAGTTGCATTAACTTCGAGCTGGTGAAACAGGCGATTAAGTCGAAATTTAGTTTAGAGAACTTGGCCCAAACGAATAAATCATTTCTCGGCCACAAAAAAACTAAAAAAAGATCATTTTTTACAATTCTGTATCAAATATGTAACTTCGTAACTGAAAAACGCACGTTTCATAACTTTTCTCACAAAAAAGATACACGAGTTATTTTGTAATACCCAGTTTTGCTTATCACAGATTAAATAATAGTTTACACACACACAAGCGTTAGCAACACACGTAACTTAGAAGTCAGAGATGCATGCTCTTGTGGCTGGTTTTGAACTTGTGACTTTCCTCTCGACAGTCCGTACCACTCCTTACTGAGCTATCGTTGCGCATCAATATTATACTATATTACAATGACATTTGGTTACTTGTGAGTTTGTGAAAATGAATGTTTGATAATCAATCACGCCTTAACAGACGAACAAATTTGAATGAAATTTGACACACAGATTGATCATAACTCGGATTAGAACATAGGTTACTTTTATCCCAGAAAAAAGACGTTAACGTGGGCGAAGCTGCGAGCAAAAGCTAGCTACAATATAAGGTTGGGTAACGCATCGTATTGTAATTTTTGTGTTAATGACATTACAGTAATGCCACGGCGGTTATTCATGCAGCGTTTGAGTACAAAGGAGTATTATCTAATACTCAATGTAGGTAAGTAGAACAATACGATTTAAATTCGATTTTTGTGTTGGCAACACACACGTGATCGAACGGGAGGTAAAATGTTCGAAATGTATTCATTTGCAACAATGACAACAAATAGAGTTCATCTGCGCTTGAACTTGAATAATTACAGATAAGCTTGATGCAACGGATGTGTGACTATTGGGTGTATTTATTTATTAATTATTTATAACGAGCAATGATCAACTAATAAACAATAATCAATGGATCTACTGATCTATGAATACTTCTTCAATTCTTGTTGCCTAGTCGACAATAATGACAACCATCAACCGATTTACAACGATCAATGATGCACGAATTTACAATAAACAATGATCAACGGATTGACAACGATGGATACATGCTCCTTAGATTTCTATCGCCTAGCCGACCGATGAAGTTACTTGATATACACTGACTGTTACTGACAACCCTATCGAATATAAAAAGGATCATCAAAATCAGCCCACATTTGGCGGAGATATCGCGTAACATACATTTTAAAAAAATACAGATATATTCAAAACCTCCTCCTTTTCGAGGTTGGTTAAAATTAACCTATTTTATTATATACAAACTTATTGATATCTTTATGTAACTTCAGACAATTTTTTTTTTTTATTATTGCATAGGCCGGCAAATGAGCAAGTGGGTCACCTGATGGTAAGTGATCTCCACCGCCCATGTACGCCCACAATACCAAAAGAGTCATGGGCGCGTTGCTGACCTTAAAGGAAAGGGATAATTAAGGGATTGGGAAGGGGAGGGGGATTTGGGCCTCTGGATATCTCACTCACCGTACGAAACGCAGCAGCAAGCTGCTACTTTACGTCGGTTTTCTGTGAGACAGTGATAACGACCCGGACGAGCCGGCCCATTCATGCTGTAGACAAAATTGTCTACAG
This sequence comes from Mimas tiliae, assembly GCA_905332985.1. Taxonomy (NCBI): domain Eukaryota; kingdom Metazoa; phylum Arthropoda; class Insecta; order Lepidoptera; family Sphingidae; genus Mimas; species Mimas tiliae. Next base: position 15,339,735 of record HG995244.1, read on the forward strand.
CGTGGCTCTACCACTCGTAATTTACACAAAAATCGATCCTCACAAGTTTTCGGACTCTACATAAACGCTACATTTATACGAAAAAAAAGCAAGCGCTGAAGACTATAATATTACCATAGCACTATACGAAAAATACGAGAAACCCTTATAAACGAGGCGTTAAGATATAATAGCACTAACCCACGTAAAACTATTTATTAGCAAAGCGTCGAACCTGTGACATTTCGTTTGTCAGACGCACGGTGCACCACGGAAGTCAGAAGAAATAAACCGATTTTCCAGCTAATAAGAAAATGGCATGTTTATATACACGAAACTTATATAAATCAATCGTGGAATATCAATTTCCTCACCATAATATTATTTAAATACCAGAGAAGAAAGTTTTATAAACGTTAACGTTGTTATGAGTTTTCTTCTAGCTACATATAAACAGATGTTTTTGCATTACAAATATAAATATTATATTTATTTTAATTAAAACAAAAATATATATAATTCAACACAAAAAGTTATTCAAGTTTATGTTAAAATATTTTATATATGTATGGCAAATAAATAAATTATATAAATAATTTAAATACCCAATAATACGTTGTAAGATTATTAGCTGCATTTTAAAGCTAGCTTTTAATTATTCAAACCAGATTAGAACAAATTTATATTAAATACCGTCTAATCTTTTATCCACATTTTTATTAAAAATTAAATTAAATTAAATTAGTCCATTAACACTTATTATTCACTGAACATACGAGACGCGAGGTCCGCGAAATACCGCGCGGCGCTGCGGCGCTCACACCGGCTGGCGCTGACTGACTACACTACTGAGCAAACCTACTAAGCCTTAGGGGACGGGCGATGCCGGGTCTGCTTGGAGCTTAGTCGTGGGGATACAGCAGGATAATTAGGGTGCAGGATTGATGAAAACATTATCTATAGAATAATTTTGTAGGGGCAAGGTATGATTACGGTTATTATTTATTAGTGTGCCCACAATATTATTTGATTTAAATTAAAAATGAATGTTTCTAATACTGGCATGATCCAATGCTTGTTGGTAGGGATATTTATATACTCATCGCCTTACTTAGTTGTTATACGCTCTACAATAACAAGGGCTGATGATTTAACATGTTCTTTGAAGATACAACCGCTTCCTCTCGTCTCACATTCATCACAATTCGTGGAAGAATTCGCGAATATGCTCTCTTTAAACCACCTCTTACAAACTTAAACTTCATAGTGGATATATGTGGACCAAAATCCAAATTAACGTCCCAGTAAATTCAAGCCGGGGAATAGAAATTCCCTCTAGAGGATAGAGGGAATATGCTTTATAAGTTTAATCACCAGATGGTGGATATATTATAGATAGATACTAGGTGGTAGGTCTACCGTATGCGAGAGGTTATCTGTGTTGGTACCACCGCTTTGTCTATTTCTACCGCCAAGCAACAGTGTGTAAGCAATGTTGTGTTTCGGTTTGAAGGACATTAAAACCAGTGTAATTACTGTGCGTTATGAGACTTAATTTATGTCTCGGGATGACGAGCTTAGTACAGTACCATGCAGTGCTCTGTAATTCCGTGTGGTGTGGCTTCTGTTTATGGACAGGCGTGACGCTTACCATCAGGCGAACGTCCTGCCCGTCTCATCATTCAAGCAAATAAAAAATAAGGGATATGCACCACCTGAAAAATAGATCGACCTGATTCTTAGCATGGTTACAAGAACAACATACTTTCTTAAAAAACGGCCACAGGTAATTAATTTCATAACACATTGGACTGCTCTCGATTACATATCGGTTTACAGCCGCTAATTACACCAATATCTTTTAATTAAAAATCTTTATTCATATGTTAATGTCCAATGGAATCTTTAACACAAGCTATTTTTCGAGTCAAAGTTCTACTGACATTTCCGACATGTTTTCAGTGAATTAAATAAGTTACGACACCATTTCGTATTTCGCCTTTCACCTACATCAACGTAATAAATTAATTAGATATATCTACGTGTAAACCTTACACTATTCTTGTAAAACATTACGGGCCAGGCACGAATTGAAAGGGTGCGGGGCCCATGCCCCCTTAACCTCAAAATAGACAGCGGACAACTCTTAAACAAATACAGTCTATAAGTCTATACACTTTCTCATGAAACGTTTTAGCAGATATGCATTAGCATTACACCGCATAAAAGTTATTTGATTTGTATCTGAAAGGGGTGTACTCAGGATTAAGAGTTTTTGTAATTTATTGGTACTCTCATAATAATGATAAATCTATGTGGTCAGACGGCGGACCGCCCCATATAATACTATAAATACTAATAGTCATATCTATGGTACGACAAGGCGGACCCTGGAATTAAGCCAGGATAACGACAGGTTCTGCCTTTCTAATAGAAATCTATTACCAGAAATGGCTTGTACTTGATAGTAGGAGGTACCTAGTAGTACCTATATTTACTATGTTTTTTTATTCGTTAAAAAGCCGGTGGGAGAAAAGTAACATCGCAAGTACAACTCCGATTGTACAGAAACAAAAAAAAGTTACTAACATACTGGGTATCCTAGCAGAAATTTAAGATTACTTTAATATTAAAAAGTTTTATTGAGTGTCATAAAATTAGGATCTCAAGACCCCCATACAACACGGTCCTCAGTCCGTCCCTGTGTGCTATGGAGGCAGGATTCTGTGTATTTAGTCCATTAGCGAGTATAAAACATTTTCCTGTCGTGTTTGTATAACGAGCTTTACGTAAACGTTTGAACGCGCTCGGTTTTTATGTAGGCTACGCTACATAACCTCTGGGGTCGTGTGTCGACGCCTTTAGTATTATAAAGGTATATATATTAGAAAATTGTACCGTTATAGTGGCAAAAGCCAATCGTGATAGCATGGCTCAGACTAGAATCATAATGATTCATTATTAAAATCTATTTGGGTATTACTCTTTTTTTATGTTAAATAAATTTTCCTAAACAATTTTTTTATTATTTAAATGACGACACGAGCAGGTGGCTCGCCTAGACTGGTAAACGCCGCGAACACCACTCAGAACTTCGAATTATATCGCACTGTGTTCATCGCCCCAAATACAATATATCCAATAATTTCATACCGAAACACTAACACACGATTCTTACATACTACTACTACTACTTGGCGCCAGAAATAGACAAAGCGGAAATACACAGACGATACCTCGTAGACGCGAGAGACCTATATGGTAAACTAGTAATACATTCTATACTTATTGTATTTTGAAATACTATGAGCAATGAGCATGAAGGAAAGAAAAATGTAAAGTCAATAATAAAAATATAAAATATTTATATAGCTTAATCACATTCTGCTTTTAATATCGAGTTTAAAACAAACTATTATAACTCTTACTATCGCACCACCTGACACCGCAGTAGAGTTCATCCATATTACCTGGAAACAATCTCGTCTAGCACGGTACGTTTCCAGCGTTCATTAATACCAAGCACATGCAAGCTCTTGAATGAACTCCCTGCATCGGTGTTTCCCGAGCGTTATGACCTGCCCTTCTTTAAGCGAGGCTTAAAAAGAGTTTTCCTTCAATGGTAGGCAGCGGCTTGGCTGTGCTCTAGAATTGCTGAGGTCCATGGGCGGCGGTAACCACTTACCATCAGGTGGGCCGTCTGCTCGTCTGCCTATCTAGGCACCTGTGTGTAAGTACTGTTGTGTTTCGGTTTGAAAGACATTGAAGCTAGTGAAATTACTGGATATTATGAGACTTAACATCTTATGTCTCGGGATGACGAGCGCAGTCCACATTGTAGTACTTTGTATTACTTTCTGTGTGGCGTTGCTTCTTTTTATGAGCAGGCGTTAAGGTTACCATCAAGCGAGCGACCTTTTGTCATTCAGGCTAGTACTCGTAATAAACCTTCAATCTATAGACGGTATCCGAATAATTTGCAATCCTGCTAACTGAATCATGCAATACAAAAAAAAACCCACGCAGTTACAAAACCTAGTCCTCATACAAATGTCATATTACAACAGAATTCAACATTGATGTACGATACAAATCTATTGCATTAGCAAATATAGTATTTCTCCACTGCTCTACCAGCGGAATCACAATGGACATTATCCGGTATTGAATATTTGTGCGTACAAACTCGGCAGGTTGAGTCATTGTTGATTTATGGCCGTTCCCTATATTCTATCTATCGACAGATTTGCTTACTGTCAATAGTGTTTTGACAGTTCTTCCATACAAAATATGTCAAAAATTTACTGCCTGTAAGCAAATCTGTCGATAGACAGAATATTGGGAACGGCCATTATCTATTCAGATGGCCTAGGTACAAATTGATCACTAACGCTACTTTATAACTTACTTTTGTCCTTATTTCTATTGTGACATCAAAATTCAGAATGTGAGGGTGATAGTGAGATGGTTCCACTACGCTCCCACTTTTGCCACATGTACCAGTATTTAAAATATTAATTGTGGCCTCGTTTTTGCACCAATTTTGGCTCAGTTTTCGTATGATTATGTTGCGTTTAAATTAGTGTACGAATTCAATCAGACGCAAATACCCTCAAAATCCATTTTTATATTCGTTTAAAGTGCTGTCTTGGTTTTTGTTCATTATGAAATTTATTTAATCTACTCCGCTTAAATAAATACTTTAAAGTTTTTTGTACCCTATCGTTTTTATAAAGGCGTTCCATGGTTTCACCTTTCCTTCCAACAAAAAATAACCCGCTAAAGATCATGCTTATCTATGCTAAAGTAAAAAGTGACAAAAAAGTGTTGACATCTACGAGTATGTATCTGGCTGGAAAAACATCAACAAAAAAAACTAATCAAACATAACGGAAAACAAATCTAATCAGCCAGTAACATGATGGCAGCCTTCAATTAAATCAGAGCCGATAGGAAGCCGTTACGTTTGACAGGTTCTGTAGGGGCAAAGCTCGGTGCTCGGTTATCAGTGATGTAAGCCGACTCGAGCCCATGGTGGCCATGACTCAGTTTACCGTTGAACGAGGTTGATCGACCGTAGCGCATCACATAAAAACTGCATTACAACTAGACGCTACTAGCGGATGTCGATCCGAAACTGATAACAACATACCAACCGGTTCCAAACGAAATGAACATGTCTAACATATTCTAGTTATTAGTCGGCAGTTGATCGCGACTTTGCTTGTGATTGGCTATATTTTGTTTTTATCATTGATTTTTAAATATATTTTTAAATATAAGATCGTTGGTCACACCATAAAATATTTGTTTGATAATTTATACTCGTAGCTATATAACAGTAACGACCTATTGGAGTGGAGTGAAACCGCGAGAGACAGCTAGTGTATTATAGTGCCTGCTGAGTATTATTAAATATACTCAACACGTACTATAGTTGTTAAGGTTGATAAATCATAACTAATATTATAAATGAGAAAGTGTCTTTGTTTGTTTGTTACGCTTTCACGCCTAAATAGCTGATCCGATTTTGATCAATTTCGGTGCAGAGGTAGATGGGACCCTGGAGACAATTATAGGCTACTTTTTACCCCGGAAAGGACTGTTCACGGATAATTTCGGTGATGACATAATATTGAAAAAGCAAAGTATACAAAAGTTACTTTGCAAAAGAGCCGAAGTTTCTCAGGGGCACCCGCTGGCGATGGCCTAAGACAGCCCCGTTCACACTCTTTTATTCTAATTTATACATGATAATCCATAATTCATCACATATGACCATATTCGGTAATCTCCTCAAATTAAAATATATAGATACATAATTTCAATATTAATATACAAACATACCAACAAATGTATTAGGTACATAGAGGTAGAGATAGTATGTTCAAATTATCTGTCATTAAATTGGCGAGCAGTACCATAGACACATACTTTGTATTATGTATCTATGGCAGTACTGACGTCTAAGTATACTTGTATATTGGGTTTAAATGTAACTCCTTTTTTATTTATACAGTAAGCCATGATTTTAATTTCACTGACGTCAATGTCTTTCAAAGTAGAACATAACAGTGCTTACACATTGCTGCTTGACGACAGAAATAGAAAAGCGGTCCTAGGTACCAAGACGGCCTCTCGCATACGAGGGACCTGCGACCTAGTCAATTAGTTACTATGAAATTCCTTGCTTTGTTCCCTTTTAATGCTTCTACCTTTGAGAGAATAATCCACAACTCCGCCAGGTCCATTACGGGCTGGTGGATGGCCATAGCTTCATTATACCAGAAGGTATACCACAGGGAGGTGAGGTTAGCTTAGTTAAAAAAATGTACTTATACCTCCTTATACCCTTTAATTATTAACATTTTGTACTGAACGCTACAGTACTGTATTGTGAATTTGCACTGTCCTTTGGTAAAGATGGTCGCATATTTAACTCATCCCCGCAAACTCAATTTCGATGTATACAAAAACTCGCTAGCTCGCTTTCTAATAATAAAACAAATTATATTATTTGATAGAACACAAATAAGTTTGGTGTCTCAATATATTTCGTGCTTTCAGTAAGACGCTAGCACGTTTATTTTACATCCTATATCTCGGTACTTTATTTTTAAGCAAGCAACTTTTTTAACCAAAGGCAAACGAGCAAGTGGGTCACCGATTGTAAAGTGATTTTCGCCCATGAACGCCCACAATACCAGAAGAGTCACGGATACGGTGCCAACCTTATAGGAAGGGATTGGGAAGGGGAGGACGATTTGTGCCTCCGGATATCTCACTCACCGTACAAAACGCAGTCATGCGATGGAAATAAGCTCGGCGAAATGTGGGTGTACTGGTTACAACTCTGCCTACCCCTTCGGGGATTCCTGGAGAGAGCTTTCAATGGGGTGAGTATGTATGTAATATGCAGAAAGATTTTTTTAAAAGCCTACTCTGAATAATTAAAATGAAAATAACAACGAGAATCGCTGGTAGATACTGGCTATTCGTATTCGCAAGCAAGAAAGAATCTTACGACCGTGTCCGCCAAGAAGGCCAGCATTTATAGCAATTTATCGCTATTACATAATTACACTGATATAGTTTAGATATCTCGAAGCCATTACGTAAAGGAAGCGACGTGGGAGATGCATTTATATCGTAAAATATCTAGTAAATTAAATGAATACCTGTAAGGAAGGATGTGGTAACTCTAAACGACTCTAAATGGACAGCAAAAATGTTGTAGAAGAAATATAATTTTATGTTTTACTTATTTGTGTCAGAGATTACCAAATCGTAAACGGTCGTTAAATATATAGTAGAAACTTAATTTTATGGTTGAGGCTGATTTGGGTCGAAGCAGTGGACAGTACATTTAATTACCATATTGAGAACGTATTGAGTGACTTTGTATATTTATGCCAGGAATAGGGTTGCCAGACCCTAAAATAAAAAAGCCGGTCTCGGCGTTGTATTAGACACGTTGTATATTTTTAAAGCTTGACATCACTAATATAATAAAAAAGACGATTAGGTTTGTATTAAAGTTGTTTATTAACTATCATTTACTAATAAATTAGTTTTTTTATGAAATGAATAATTTAAATGATGTCCAAAAGTCTAAGAAAAACCTGACACGTAAATATTTGGCCGGACACGACCGTAAAAAGTTAAAGGTAAAGCGGCTAAAGCTGGACACCATACCATAGCCATGGAGGAATGTATTAGGCATTTGATTTGATTTGATTGTGGGCTCCTTTTCTCCGCACTTAGCCAGCCTAACTCCGACCAGAAGCGCAGGATCCTCCTGGTGTCTCCACAGGCTTCTCAGAGTGACCTCGGTGTGTTGAGGATTTCCGCCCGTTGTGTAGCTACACCTTCACATTCCAGAATGTATTAGGTATATAACATTTTGAAAGTAATTCTGTTTTTTTATTACTTATCCTAAATGACGGAACGAGCAGGCCGCTCGCCTGATGGTAAGCGCCACACGTGCCCATAAGAAGCAACACCACACTTATGTGTGGAATTATAAAGCACTACTGGACTGCTTAGCAAAAAATAAAACCAACTCAAAACACTAAGAAGTTAAAAATGAAACTAAACAGTTTTGAGTTGGTGACCGGTGGTATCTGTCATTGACGCTATCAAACTACAATATCACTAATTAAATTTTTTTTAATTTATTTTTATTTTAAAGTTTTTATGGGTCGGTTTTATCATTTGCTAAAATCTTTTGTGTGTGTATATTTTACCTTATATAAAATAAATAACATGAGATAATTTAAATATCGCATAAAATTAATAACAAATATGTAATAATGAAGAGATAGCCTCGTAAGAATACCATTATTCCTAAACAGGAAGCTTATTAATACCGTTACGTGGAATATGGAAGTTACAAAATATATGTAAACAGTTGAACATTATGGTTCGCTAATATGCTAAAATATGCGTGAACCAATAACACACAAACAGAATGACTATAATAATATTAAAATTATGTAAGTGTGACCTTGTTTCTTTTGGCGACATCTTAAATTCTTACCCAAATATATCTTGTATTTAATTCCGTTCATACGAACTGATACTTTCCATAAGTTCCGATTTCATTATTTAATTGATTCAATTAAACATACATTATGCTTACGTTATTATGAGAGTGGGAATTTTATTTTGATATTTTTACAAGAATTAACACTAAAGAACAATGCACCCACAAGCATAGGTATCCTAATGTGTCTATGCCACAAGAGAAGGAGAAACCCTTAGTAACCGTAGTATCCTTTCTACAAAGCTGTACAAATGTCGAATATTGTATACAGTGCTACAATATGCGCAGAACAACTTGCCAGGCTAAAGTTAATCACTTTACCGGGCCTTAACGACTCACTTTACTTTTGTCCTCCTGCTCCACGCAATACCACTTATGATTAACTTCAGACCGGCCAAGTTATTTTGTGCGTATTGTAAATAGCCCCGGGAATTGCATTTATATTTTTTTAACATAGGCCGGCAAACAAGGTATTTGATCACCTGGTAAGTGATCTCCACCGGCCACGAACGCTCACAATTCCAGAAGAATCATGGATGCGTTGCCGACCTTAAAGGAAAGGGATAATTAGGGATTGGGAAGTGGAGGGTTTTGGCCTCCGAATATCTCACTCACCATACGAAACGCAGAAGCAAGCAGCTTACGTCGGTTTTCTGTGTGACAGTGGTAACAACTCATCAACTCACATTGGTGCTGTAGACGAAACTTTCTACAGCATGGCTTTACAATATATTGTTACGATAACTTTACTTAACCAAATAAATAAGATAAAAATAAAAAGTAATTGCAAGGACCTTCTCTTACTAAAATCAAAGATATAACTATCTAAGTATAGAGATAAGACTATCTAAGTAGGTACTTAATCTAAGTACCTACTTAGATTGAACAGTAATGTATACCCAGTTATTCATTTTATCTGGAAATACCTAATCTCCCTATTTAGATGACAAGTGAGCCAGTCTCAAGACATTGCCACACGTTGCCATAAGCGTGGCATATAAAGTGATCGTATCTAAGATCGGTGAAGCAAACACCAACACCATGGCGTCGTGTGTTACATAAAACCATATTGTCCTCATCATTATAATTCTAAACGGTTCTAATACGGTAAACGGCCACAATTATGTCACGTTTTAGCTTCAGCAACAGTCAATTATGTAAAAATGTTACCAAATTAGAAAATTTTATAAATTAAATTCGTACTATACACGACTGTATCCCCGAGAGCATAAGCAAACATGCACCTATTCGCCGAGCTTTTTCCGTCTCATGATAGAGCCTTGAGTCTTATCGATTAAAAATCCCAATACTGGATAACTTACGTGCGTCTTTCGAGTAATAAAACTCACACAAATGTTGATTGCCTGACCTAGGGCTATCCCTAGAATAGAATCCAGGACTTCTGCCAGTTTCCAGCCAGCCTAGATACGCTGCCATTGAACCAATTAAGCGATAAAATAATAAAAAATAGCATCCACATCTCCAATAAGGTATATAAGAGATTTTGTGAGTAGATACAGATATTTCGTCGCATTGTTATTTATTCACTAAACTGAATTATAAGAATTATAAATAAAAATAATACCAGCCCTGTATTATGTACTTTCCATTGCTGGGCACAGACCTTCTCTACTAATGAGAAATAGTATTTAGTCCACCACGCTGGCCTAATATGGGTTGGTAGACTTTACATGATTTCAAAATTCTTGCGAAGAATTCTCAGGCAGTTATATAGGTTTCCTCACGCTGTTTTCCGAAATACTGTATTATTTATTGTTCTTAAGACTTAACTGAGCAATAGGTTGCAGTTTCGTTAAGTTTTAAATGTTAAGCCAATATTCCCACGCAATTGACTAGATGATATACTAGATGTTTTAAAGAACTTAATTAACATGAAACAGTATTACAACACGAAGATATTTAACGGTACTCCATCAGAGTGTGATGAAAGATAAAGATCTGATCGAGGTTGCTTCGATCCAATCTTACATTAGCATACAATGTAGTCGCTAGACCCACCAAGTATTTTCTAAGTAACGGAACTGATAAATATATAGAAATACATTGTAAATGATGCCTCGGTGGCGCAGTTGTAATGCGTACGCGTTACGATTGAGGTCAACGCTGAGGTCTCGGGTTCGATCCCCGGGCCGGGTAAAGTGCTATTGGGTTTTTCTATTACGATATACTCAGTATCAGCCCGGAGTCTGGAATTTGTGCCCGGTATGGCGATAGGCTCGGCCCCTATCACATAAGGGACGGAAATACGCTCGGCGATATGTGGGTGTACTGGTTACACCTCTGCCTACCCCTTCGGGGATTACAGGCGTGAGTGCGTATGTATTGTAAATGATCAAGGTGATCTTGGCTACTTTATCGTAAAATTACCGTTGGCATACCGACGTAATTTGGCAGAGGCCACAAACATACTAAACTATTTTGAGTTTATCGACTATCGGTTACCTTAGAAATAAGAGAATTGCGAATCGTATAAAGGCAATTGTTTACTCTTTTTTATGGAAGAAGGGGCAACGGACATCATCATTTTCTTTTTATTTTTTTCTTTTTTAATAAATAAATAAATAAACGGAGCAAACGAGTCACCTGATGGTAAGTGATCACCGCCGCCTATGCACACCTATAATCGTCAGTGTGCTAGACGGCTGTGTGGTGCCGGCCTTTCATAAATAATCATCGATTAAATAATAATACGTTTGCTTTAAAGTCGCTAAGTCTTATCCGTCTGGAAATATCGCGAACGAAAGAACCACAAGAAAAAAATCAGTACAAATCACACGATTGCGGAGCGCCATCAATCCAAGTGCTGGGGATACAATCCCGATTTACTGCGAGTTCTACGGTGGTGGCATTTGGCGGCTGGTATTAATCTAAACAATTCCTCGGAACACTCCCCATGATATCTGTAAAGGATGCAAAGAGACGCAACGTCTCTCCGCAATATCAGTAGATCGAGCCAATTGGAAAGTTGACTGTCGAGTATCCGAGCGGCTCCTCGTTGGATGCAATCTCCGAGTGAACTAAAACCAAAATAAGTATCTATTGATTTAGTCCAGATTATTGTCAAGTAGGTAGCCGGTCATAAAAACTAGAAGCCAAATAATTCAAATAAGTGTTACAAAGCATGTTGCGCCGACCTCACTACGAGTGGGATAAGGGCAGTTGGAAGAAGAAGGCCAAAGACAATGTAAAGTAAGTATCAAATGTATATCAAATACAAAGTATGGCAGTAGGTACTGTGAACTGTCAAACTACTACTATCAACTAAAATAAGTTACGAAGTTATATCTTTTGAGTTTGCTATACGCACTCACGCCTGTAATCCCCGAAGGGGTAGGCAGAGGTGTAACCAGTACACCCACATTTCGCCGAGCGTATCTCCGTCCCTTATGTGATAGGGGGCGAACCTATCGCCATTAAACACTGTTGAGTTCCTGTTTGAAGGACATTGAAGCCAGTGAAATTACTGGGCATTATGAGACTCAACACCTTATGACTCAGGGTGACGAGCCCAGTTCAGTGTCATGCAGTACTTCATAATTCGAAGTTCTGGTTGGTATTGATTCCGTTAATGGGCAGGCGTGACGCTTACCATCAAGCGAGCAACCTGCACGTCTCGTCATATAAAGCTAATAAAAAAATTCACGAGCATAATAATTTGAGCATAAGACAGGTGCACGTAGCATTATAATTCCCGTATTATATGTGCTTAAATACTATTTTATGTAATAATGTCAGACTTACCTAGTTGATCCCGTCTCTCCTGTAAGGTATGCATCTTAATTTAAAAAAATATATATTTATAATGTGACATGTCTAGGTGGTCTCTAACGGTAAGTTAAGTGTCGCAAAAACTTTCATTTGTATTGTTTTATTTTTGTATTGCCTATTAAGTGTCTTGCTCATTTGTAGTCCTATGCTATAAAAAATAATAGATAGATAATATGTCAAGTACCTACGTATATCTTGTTACTTGTTACGGTAGTCTAGCGGCCTAAGTACCTACCAGTTACAGAACTTAAATTCCTGTATAGATAAAATCTGAACATGTTTAGAATTTCTTAGCAAAGTGTCGATCCGTCATCATTAAAGGAGCCGTAGGCGTCAAATAAAACAGTTTATTTTTGTCTAGGCGTATATTATTATTGGAAAGATTTATTTCCTAATTTAATATAGCTAGGTACTTACTTTATCAACATTCTAGGCCCCAAGCCACCTTTCCACCTCACCACCTCACACCTGCCGGTCAGTTCTTTCTAAGTAGCCTGCGGTCATGATTGATTAGTTTTTTTTTTCAGGCACTAAAATTCCTATGACCTTATTCACACGTTCAGAATCCAAAAATAGGACGCATTATAAAGAATTGAAATAATTTAGTTTTTTTAAATGTGAAAGTTAACGAATCGAAGGCGTTTGACGACGAACACAAAACCTTTGGCAGGTACTGGATACCATTTAGCATTAGGTGACCCATTATTCGCTTTAAAAAATATTTTACAATAGTATACAATAACTAATTTTAATAATCTTGGATAATTACTTAAAATACCTTTTTTAAAAAACGCAACCTTAGATTTAAAAAAACGCAACTCATATTTTATCTGTCTCCGCTAACGATTAAGTACGTCACATTAGTCATGTGTCAACTGTCAGTTAAGTGATGTGTCAGTGTCATTTGCATTTTGTTTTGGTGATGTTAACGTAATTTTGGAAAACTTTTTAACTCCATTATTTTATTAAAAAAATAGTAAATTTTATTTTATTTTAGTGCAATGGACCGTGCCAGAACGAAAGATGCATCAGAAGGCATTGCAGTAAGTACCTACCAAAACCTTTTCTTAATTTAAAAACAAAAATGATTCTTAATTCAAAAAATATCTTTTATGTATTTTTTTTATGGAAAACAAGTTTTTGCTTATAAATTTTCAACTATACTCTATGGTCTAACTACGTTTACATGCAACATATTTGCGTGTAGTATGAAATATGAATTTACGTAATTCGAGAGGATACGATACGCCGGGCGGGGTAATTTTTTATAATTTGACACGCCATTCATTTAATTCTTCATTCTTGATGTATATTATTTTCCAACAAAATATACCTGCTGTACAATTACCTGCATTCCATAATTGGCACATATTTAGTTTAACTACATTCTAAATTTAAAAATAAACAATATACTTTTGTTAAAGTTACTTTATTACTTGTTTTTTTACATGTTTTTCAGCCCATGGGTATAACAGCTTTGAATGAGACAGTGCTCAGCAACCAGCCAGAGTCTCGCTATGAGTGTCCTGTTTGTCTCAACTGGCTGCGAGACCCAGTGATTACAACATGTGGTCATAAATTTTGTAAAAGCTGCATCACATCTTGGCTACAGTGAGTATCATTGTTATGCTTATAATTATGTACTTCCTGCCATTACATTTTATAAAATAACAGACTATAACTTTAAAAATCATTAAAGAATGTTGTTTATTAGTGTTATTGTACGTAGTAAGCATTTCAAAGCACTGCATGGCACTGGCCTGTGTTCGTCACACCGAGACATAAGTTATTAAGTTTAATAATACCCTGAAATTTCACAGGCTACAATATCCTTCAACCCAAAACACCATAGTGCTTAGACACTGCAGCCTGTGGACAGAAATAGACAAAGCGGTGGTACCAACCCAGGCAGCTTCTCACATATGAGGAACCTACCACCTTTTATGACCTTATGTAGATTTGTTTAAAATTACATCAAGAAACCTTTTTAAAAAAAATGTCAATTCAAGTAATCATTTTTCGTTTGTAATAGATATTCTAGAATTTATGAAATCAAAGTTAATACTTATTGCATCAACTACTAAATTCTGAAAGTATCTTACTTCATTAGATTTGTTACAGTCATTAGATGCAAGATGATTCATTACAGATTAGTAAGCTTGTCATGCCACTTCCTTATACATAGTAAGCATAGACACTAACATTAAATATATTGCAATTACATTCTTATGTTTATATCTTATGCATATAAATTGAAGACTATCTGCATTTAAAGAAAAAATAAAATATTACTGTGTTGTCAAAACTAGTTAAGTTTTTTACCTGTTGTATTTTCTTGTTTTTCAAACAAAGCATAGTAAAAATTCCAACAATCCTATACATATTTACTTAGAGTTATTTAGCTGATTAATATCAGTCTTAACTGAACATTATAATTTAGTCAAATACATAATTATTGATTTTCAGGAATAGTGGACACTGTCCCATAGACAACATAAATCTCAGTATCAAAGTGGATATTTTCCCTGACAACTACACAAAAAGAGAAATCCAAGAACAGAGAATGAATTGTCCATTTTCAACCAAAGGTATTTTGTTTTATTTATGCAGTTATTTCAACTAAATCCTATATTGTTTTAATGTTTTATATGCACACAGAGGTGATTTGTCAATACAGTTTATTTTACTAAATAGTACTGTCATTAGAATGCATAATTATTTAAAAAATTAAAATATATTATTCCCGCTATTTTTTTATATACAGGATGCACCGTAAAAGTAACACCACTCGATCTAGACGCGCACATAGCCGCATGCGAATACAACCAGCCCGAGACGTCGTGTCAACCCGAGATACGTATACCATGCTCGTTTAAAGCAGTGGGCTGTAAGGAAACCTTTGATAGCCAAGAGGAAATGAACCAACATCTACATAACGACACGCAAAGCCATATGAGTGTGGGTAAATTATAAAAAAACGTTTGTAGTATATTAAATAGTGGCATATGGTTTAAATATTTGAAAACATGCATAATATAAACTGTATATTTGTTTGTGAAAATACCTAGCTCATATACAAATGAATACATCACCATTATTTGATAAACTGTGTATAGTATCAATCAGCCTGTGAGATATAGGTTGAAATGGTTCCATCAACTTGAGCCGATCACCCGTCTGTGCAACTCGCAGGCGTCCCCACCATAAATACAAAAATTCTATCTGCCCGTAGACTACTTGTTAGGTATCCAGACTGACTGACTGCTTGATTCTGTACTAATCTTTTTTGCGACATCAATTAACTATTTATTTATTTTATCAGTTACTGATGAATGCATATTCAGAGATGAAGATTAACAATGACATGTCTAGTGCAAGCATTGACGCAAAAGAGCAAGAAGCTATGACTTTATGGGAAGCCCCTGACAAGGACGGCAACCAGGCCTCCACGCCACCTATAAACAACACTAGCGCACTCATTAGGTAATGTGGGAATAAATAAACTTCACTTAAATGTCCTGCGACTTTATTCCTATAGTAATTCAAACATTTAATGGATTCTAAATAATTATATTTAAAATATTTTAGTGACTAAAGGCCGATTCTTCGGTCTCCTAGTAAACTTTATTTATCAGATAAAATGGTTTCTGTCCATGGAGCTTCTGGTCACCGAACTGAACTTGGATGAATATGAGTGCTTTACTTGATCGGTACATCTGGTTGGGGACCGTCTGAGCTTTCTTGCCCTCCGTGTTCCCATTACGACCAGCTTTTCGAGGTTCTCATATCTCCGATCTACGTGAATGTATAGTAATAGAAAATAATACGTAAAAAAAACCTATTACGAAAACAGAATCAAAATTCGTTGATAAATTAGTCGATAATGAATATTTCAAATATTTATTGAAATATAATGAAGGACTAGAGGGGCCATCTCGCTATCTGCCTCGCATCCTGCGCCGTTATGGCCATCGTATAGATTGACGTCATCGTATATGGCGTGCATCTTTTATTGTCATTCGACAGTCATGCCCTCTACCAGATTTAAATAGCCTTTAACTTAAATATTTGTAGCACCTGTAAAATCAATATTTTGTTATATAATACAGCTCAACAATGTTTGGTTTAGATTTCGTTCACTTTTTACATACAATTAGATGGTAGTCTCACCTGCCTATCGGTTAATACGTAAAAAACGAACGATGCTGTTACAAAAAAAAAACTTTTATCTTAGCAAAATACTTTCGAGTTCGCCTCCGTAAAGCTGCGAGCAAATACTGGTAATAAAGAAAAATCATCATACAGATACCCTCCCATCCCGGGGGTGGAGGGATAGTTATGTCAGGCTCACCAGCCTTCGGACCTAGTTCACTACTGTATAACCAATTCCAACGCCAGCTCGTAGTATTAGATTTTATTTTTTAATTATCATTTTCTACCCAAAGGGCACTATACGAACGAGTCGTAGTACTCGAACAAAGAAATCGCGAACAAGACATAGTAATAGCGAACATATCGAAACAACTGTCAGCGTTTGCTGTCGCTAAGATGAAACAAAACAACGAAATGCTTCTGCGATACTGCATGGGCAATTATGTATGGAAAATCGATAATTTTAAAGCGAGACTCGACGCTATGTTAAAGGATCATTGTAAAATGTTGTACAGTCCTGGGTTTTATACGTCGCCTAATGGTTACAGGTATGTTTATATATACGTGTGTATGGTATATACATAACCTTCATACAAGTTCCTACATTTCAAATTTGTTTCTTTTTTGTGTAGTAGAGAATAAACTTTGTATTATTGTTAACTATAAAAATAAAGACGTTATGTGTGTATTATTAATTATCACTTGCTTTAAAAGTGAAGGAAAATTATAAAAAATGTAAATAAAGCTGCATACCTAAGAGTTCTCCACAAGAATTTCGAAGATGTGTGAAGTCTAACAACCCGCATTAGGCCAGAGTGGTGGACTAAGGTCTCTCCTCTCATTCGACACCTGGCAGTGGGACAGTATAAATAAATAAACTGCCTCGGTGCCGCAGATTACGACTGAGGCCATCTCGGGTTCGATCCCCAGTTCCGGTAAAAGTGATATTGGGTTTTATATTACGATCTGCTCAGTATCTGCCTGGAGTCTGGACTTGTGCCCGGTATGGCGATAGGCTCGCCCCCTATCACATCATGGGACGGAGATACGCTTGGCGAATTTGTGAGTGTACCTACTGGTTACACCTTTGCCTACCTCTTCGGGGATTACAGGCGTGAGTGCGTATATATGTATGCAAATAAATAAACGAATGGACCAATTTCAATGGGGATTGTTGTTTGAAAGCTGGTTTTATCGAAATAGTTGGATGTATCTGTGTTTGAAGAAATTGTATTATTTACCACCAGATTCTGCGTCCGCCTCAACATATCGCCGCAAAACGACCGCTGTTTCGCACTTCACGTCCATTTGATGAAGACAGAGAACGACAACTGTCTCGAATGGCCTTTCAACGGTCGCATCTCCTTCGCAATGATCAATCAATACAACCCTGACATGACGCAGAAGGATACCATGATGTCCAACTCGAATCTCATAGCCTTTAACCGCCCTACAGCCGAAATATGCCTCAGAGGTTTCGGATATACGGAGTACGCGACAGTCGGTGACGTCATTAGGAACGGTTTTGTGAAAGACGACGTGCTTGTCATCAGGGTTAATATTAAATGTGTATGACATAAGGAGTGATTTTTTGTTTGTATTTTTTTTATGTTGATGTTCTTAAAAGTAACCTGTTCAGTTTTTTTTTTGTTGAAATTTTGATATACACGGTGTCCCAAAAAGTGTTTTATATTCAAATCATATTTTTTATATACAACATATTTTTCCGATTATGTTTATGAGTTTATATTTTAAGTGTCTATAATAGAAATGTATGTTTCAATGAATCTTAGATGAATATAATCTCTTTTTAACTTCTTTATCGATGTAAAAATGTTGTCCCAATTGTACATACAGTGTATTTTTTTATATACATATTATAAATGTACACTGCACATGAGTTAAGAATGTAATATAAACCTAGAGAAGTATTTTAATAATTTTGTATAAGTAATTTTACATGTGATTAATTATATTTTATTATTAATGAAATGATTCCATCCATATTACGAGTATGAATGACTTATGGCATATGATCAAAAAATTGTGTTGAAATATTTTTACTCACGACAAAAAAGAGAGATGGTATAAAATTGACCCCTTTGTCTGTGGGTGTATATGTGGCATCGTAGCGCCTAAACTAATAGACCAATTTGAATGCAGCTTTTGATAGCTGGTTTAATCGATATGGTTTGTAACTATGTTTGAAGAAAATCTATTTAACCGTTTAAAAGTTAGTTTTTGTAATTGAAGTCGGGTGTTTAACGGTTAGATTTATGGCAGAGGTGATGAAATCTTTGAAATATTATATTTCACATAAAAAGGTGCTAACTGGTATAATGACTGTTAAGTGAAGCTACACACTATAAAAACGCTATTTTGTGTTATATTCAGTTAACTTGTTATAAAGCAACAAATTAAAACACTATTTAAACACTCTTCATATATAGGTAAAGCCTAGTATTAACGGTAATTTTTAGTAAACAATCTCGTTTCACCGAGATTGATTCATCAAACTCGGGTAATCAATCTGGACAGATCTCAGAAATCAACCAATCAAACTACGTAATGTGTACGCGTGACCTTTAAACTGCATTGTAATTGGCACATTCGCGCGATCTATCCGGTGAATCAAACTAAGATAGTTTATTGAAAATGGCCGTAAGTGTACATAGACAGTATTAAATATCTTAGAATTAAGTACTTGAAATTTATAGATACCATTACTTATTGTACTTAAAAACGTTATTCATATTTTAATATTTATAGATGTTAGTGTAAAATGAAAATATCTGCAAAGCCGTCCATATTGTATTTAGTGTTTTATTTTTATATTTTTATTTATATCTAAATATAATGAAATACAATAGTGTATACATTCCACTGGAGACTGGTGCCTTGAAGTTTGTACTTAGTTTACGTTATGTTATGTTTTCATATCACAGACATATAAAATTATAAACCTACAAGACACCCCATAACAGGTTTACCCTGATCAAAAAAACTCCCAAGGCTTGTTGACCGGGAGTGACATGGCAATACCTAAGTATGTATATTATTATGTTCATCAAAATTGTTAATACGTGTTTTTCACCAATTTTATATTTTCAACCATTTACATATTTGTGCTATTTACTATATCCCCCCAACGCGCCCTCGCTGCGTCTTCATAATAGTTCCCATAAAGGCTTATTTTATGTGGTGTCTTTAGGTGTATTTGTCTGTGTTTTTATAATATGTACCTATATCGTTTACTGTATGCAGAGTATACTTTTTTAAAAACTTTTGTTTTATTTTTCATTTAACCAGTTTTCATTTATTTAATACATCGCACCTTTAAAGACAAACCGTTACTAAACGAAAATATAAAATTAAACAACTAGTATAAACACTATATTGCATTTAGCCAGCAAATCTTATTTAGTTTTGTAACGGTCAAAATTAGCGCCATCTACCTCTAAAAGTGGAATTTTTATGAAAGTGTAAAATTCATCGTATAGTTTACGAAATTTTATTAATAATTAAAATGGCATTATAACTCAATTCGTGAAAATTTTCGTTTAGTAACGGTTTGTCTTTAAAGGTGCGACATGTACTAGCTACTAATCAAACATGAACAAAAAAGAATATACGCATAAAATAGAGACCCTACCTTTTACGCACTGGAAAAAGTAGGTGAAAATTTAATTAAAACAATAACAGCGAATTTATTTCCTTTATTGGTATTCATGTCTTACAAAATAACTACACTCTAAACTGTCTTAATAAAATATAGGAATTTAGCTTAAACTAGCGTATATAAATATATAATTGTAACCACCAGAGCCCTATCACATGCAAACATCACATTACCTTTCTCTTATAGTCAATAAATTAATTTTCAAACAAATCACTGCGTTACTGGTAACATTTAAAATTCAAACAATATCAATGATTTGACAACACAATAGGCCTGTTTGTGCGTACAAAGTTCTGAGTTAGCTAGGGTCGACACTCATCAATAATAGTAAGTTAATCGGTAGATATCTGAGTACTTACTAGTCATACTTGTTTACGTGCAGTACTATCAATGTGATTGTTAACATTGTTTCTTTATTAGTTGAATATAATTTCGAATAAGAATACTAAGCAAGATGGTCACAGTCTCAGTTACTGAGTATTCGCAAGGTGTCGGTAAGTAAAACTAAGTGTCTAACGGCCATTTTCAATAAAAAAATCTTAGTTTGATTATCCGGATAGACCCCGGGAATCAACTAATGAAACTGTCATTTGTACGCGTGATTTGTTCATGTGACCGATTAGCTTGTTTGTATGATCTATTCGGTGAATCAAACTTAGACCGTTTATTGAAAGTTGCCATAACTTAGCTTACTAAGATCTTTGTTCGCCCAAACACAACCAATACCTATCTAAATATTAGTTACATATTATGAGATGCTATTTTTTAAATAAATATAATTGGAATGGATAAATTGTTAACTTTTTATAAAATGGAATACATCACAATATACATAAGTAACAAAAACCCTGTCGGCCGTTTAACTGTGATATCAGAATCGATATTCAAACGTAATGAAATAACTCGCATACGAAAGTTGGACTATAAAAATAATCATATATATTTATAAAACTTGAATAAATTTATTGTTTGTAAACCGTATTTCGAGTGATTACCTCTGTAAGAGCTACGGCTCGGAGTCAGAGCGAGATAGCAAGTTGCGGCGTCTACGTACATCAAACACGTCGCGCCGCGTATTCTATTCTATTTTTAGATTACGGCCCCATCGATTTTCGATGATTTCGCCAATGTCAAGTATTATAATAGCAATATGTAAAAATAAAGATCAAAACGTAGACATCTTTAAAAAGCGGATCCCGCGCCGCGTATCGCGGCGGGCATCAGTCAGCTGTTCTATCACTTATCAGATGAAAATATTTTATTTTAAAGCTACCTGTGTAAGAATAATATCTCGCGTCTGTTTATTATTTTTTTAATTTAATTATTTTTATTAAGCTGTCTATACGTCTATCTTCACGACCCAAAAAGGGCCAACAGGATTTTTGTTACATACTGTATATTTACGTGTCACAAATATTTTTCCTAAAGGCAGACTTCCGACGGCTCCGACGCGACGCGTTTGCGCAAAGTACTACGCACTAATCTATATTCCATTCGACGCTAGCGTCACTAGCTATCAAACTGTTTAGTAGGATGTTGACAGGGGAGAGCATCACTAACGCGGACGCCAACGTCTGACACTTGACGCGACCATTGGAAGTCTGCGTTGAATCAAAACAAAGCCGATCTTTTACTAACGCTATGTGAATAAATTATTAATGAATATGTTTAAGTTTAATTGCATTATGCGCAAATAAACACAAAAAATAATTAATTAATTACCAGTAACACAGTATAAATAATCTAAAGTTGACTACATTTTATGGCTTGAACACAAACGCACACATAATTTAATTTTTTTAATCTAAAATAACAAATAAAACACGTAACTAGTACACAATATGCATATGCCGCGGATGTCCTTCTCAGAACATCGTCAGTTGGAATATCTAAAGATGTGAGAAAAATATAATAATGTGAATCATATACTGTTAATTACTAACTTTAAGCAATTGAAATAAATATTTAGAATTGAATTATAATAAACAACAAAATGGGTATACGAATATTTGATAGAATTGTTTTATTGTCGATTCCAATAAAAAAATATGATTTTTAAAAAACAATTAGCTTAAATGAGAATAATATTTGTTTAAACTTTTGTATATGATGGATTTCACATTAAACACTACAGTTATTGTTGTAAATTGGGTGCGAATACAGAATAACGCCTTGTATAAAAATAATTTAAAAACGAAGATATAAAAAGATGCAGCCGCTGAAAAGCTGGCTTAAAACGGTAAGTCAGCGTCAAATTATTATAACAAATACAAGATAGATCAAAATTATCGCAATAATTAAGTATTGAAGACATCCAAAAATATATTAGCAACATAGCCTAATTATTGTAATAAATTTACATAGAATAAAACGCCGCGCTGGTATATTTTTCAGTCAAAATTTTAATTACATGCACACATTCTTTAATTTATATTTTTTTTTCATATGAAAACTATCTTTTGCTATATCATATGTTTTACCTTAAATTATCTTACGTCTAGTAAGCATTCAATGATAAAAAAGAACAAATAAATAATTTGAAAAACATTAAACGCAAAAACTTAAAGTATCGAATTTCACTTAGGTATTTTTTATGAATTTTTATTTGA
The DNA here is from genome assembly GCA_905332985.1 of Mimas tiliae. Classification (NCBI taxonomy): domain Eukaryota; kingdom Metazoa; phylum Arthropoda; class Insecta; order Lepidoptera; family Sphingidae; genus Mimas; species Mimas tiliae. The sequence goes on from HG995244.1 coordinate 15,362,488, forward strand.
TAATGCAAAGACAATATGTAGGTACTATTTTGTATACAACTATTGTGATGATTAACGATTTAAACATATGAAAAATAAATGACTACTTAATACCAAAACACTAATACCTACTATATTCAGAAATTTTCCTGACGTATACTATAACTATGGCGTAATTTGATATGTGACCTGTATGCGAGTAGTGCAATAAATTAAAATAAATACTAAAAGCATATTACTCCAAAGGATAACCAATTAGGAAGACAATTGACGGAAGCGATTCAATTCGATCGTTTCTACAAACGAATTTGACACAAAACAATGTCAGAGAATCCAATTGGGCATAAGTACATTAATGGCCGTTCCCTATATTCTGTCTGTCTCTAGTTTTGCTATACCGGCGATAGAAAATTTTATCTATTTTCCGTTTTACCGTCCCAATAAACTTACTAATGATAGGTAATCCTATTCTTCATTGCTGTCTACCGATGAGAGGACTGATAGCTGACTACAGATATACAACACTATGAAAATGACAGTTCAAGCGTCCCAATATTTTTTATGTGCTATCTGTCGATAAAGTTATTTAGTTTTTTCTTTATCGGTAGATTTTGACCGATAAACAGATATCTTCGGCTGTAAAAAAACGAAATAAATAACGCATTTTGAAGAAATAGCCATGAGTATACAAGGCTTACATGGCACTTGCACTGCAATACAAAAAACTAAATAAATTATGTAAAAATCTAAAAGCAAATATAAAAAAATTCTAAAATTCCCATAACTAAAAATAATGCACCGTTTTGATAATTAAATTAAGTGCAAGAGACATATAAATATTTGTTAATGCGAACAAAATAATTCCCCACTTCAGTAAAATCCCCCAAATTCGCTTGGGATTTTTGTTCAAAGGACTTGTATTCAGAGCCGTAATGTATTGACAGTAAAACGTTTCGTTATTACATTGTGTTTTGCAACATAATAAGTATTTCTCGTTATTATAATTTCATTTACAGTGGTAAAAAATAAGAATTATAGATAAATGTTAAATTAAAACTTATATTTCTAGTCTAAATCATATCTTCATATTTTCTAACATAAATTAAACAATAGTTCCTCTTTCTCAGCTTGTATGAATATAACGCACAAGAGGGCCCAGATAGACTGCCTATCTATTGCTATCATAGTATCCGACGTGCATATCTAAAAAATAGGGACGATTGCAAGCAGTAGATAGAACAATACGGATGTTTGACGGTAGCTATCTATCGTGAAATTGAAGATTAATATTGGGAACGGCCATTAGAGTGTTTCCGCACTTCATCCGATCCGAATCAGTTCCAAAGCAGTGAAAATGACGTTCCAAAGCAGTTGTAGTACGCTGGTACTATTTAGCGTCAAATTCATTCTCTAAAGAAGACTATTTTATAAGTAAAAAGAAAAACAAAATGCAATTAAATTATATTATTCAAAAGACCGAGTTTCTTGATGCTTCTTCAGACCACTGGTAGAGATATTTCCATCTAATTTATTCTGTTATTGACGTAAAAAAGAACCCTTCTTGACGAACTTGCAAAATAAACGCTATTTAAATAAAATTATTTGGTTAAGTAAATACATTTAGATATCGAACCATAGATATTTTCGGATTCGGATCGGATGCAGTGCGTAAACACTCTTAGACTCTTTGAATAAAGGGGAAACAATTCCAAATCATTTTAAAATTAATGGAATGTACGGCGTTTTGCAAATGACAAATTTTGATTATATGTGCATTTACCATTTTGAAAATTGTTCTCCACAATCAAGCTCTGTAGGACCATATAATTTCTACAACATATCACAGTTACGGTAAAGAAATGCATAAACTCATATTCGTTCCCAATAACGTTGGTATATTGAAAAATCTTATAATAATTTTAACATTTTACAAATACTTTAATTAATTATACACCTAACATTCAGGATTGATTTTAAATAATTCACAACATTAAGTGTAGAAAATAATAATTAGTTTTAATAAAAATATTATTTACTCCCAGATACATAAAAATTATTATATTTTTGATTCACAGCAATAACTCTAATATTAGAGTCAATGATTACTAAGAACAAATCTTTATTTCTGTCTTATTTGGTCGTTATCTAAACTTCATGTCAAGATCCGCCTTCCATTTGTTACCTAATGTTTGAGGCGACCCAATTGTCTGACCACCACAACCCGCAACGGGAACCAAAAAATATAAATATACGATTCCGTTATTGGGATCGACTATTTCAACACCAAGTGAGAGTAAAAAAGCAATGTGGTAGGAATATATGCCATTAGCTATACAAAATAAGGACTATAATCAGATATTACTACAAATTGTAAATCTACTGAGACATAATTACACAAAACTATAGTTACACTTAAATACATTTATGTATTAGAAGACAAAAATAAAACAAACATAACTTATGTAAGCTTATGCTCACGCTTTTATCCCCGATGGGGTTGGCAGAGGTGCAACTAGTGTTGCATCCACACCGAGCTTATTTCGTCTCATGATGTAATATGAAATGAGGCGAGGCTATAGCCATACCGGGTACAAATGCCAGTCTCAGACAATTGTAGTATGATTTTTGAAATCGAAAACACAAACATAAATTTTGAATGCCCGATCTGGGAATTGAACCCACAACTTCACGGTTTTCAGCCTTAGTACGCTGCCAGTAGATCAATGGGGCGATAAACAAAAAAAATGCAAATTGTAAACAGATTTAATGTCCAATTAATATATTTTTGAATTTTTCTCATTTTAAGTTTTGCAAGACTACAAATACGGGTGCCCATCACCAATTAGGCAATTTGTATTAAGTACCGGCAAATAAGAGTTTTGTTTATGAAAATATATTTAGCTCAGCTCACTGTACCAGTACTAACATTCATATCTCCGACCTTCGTATTTGTTATTCTATTGACACGTTAAACGCCACACAAAGTCACGTAAAAACGTGTTTATTTCCACACGTAGATCCGTAGCCTCCCGATAACAAACTTGAGAAATATACAGGTGTTCTTTACTTTAGTATAATAACACACATTCATTAGAAAAAAAATCTAAAATTTCTAATCAGATATTCAACTTCGTCTACGTCGTTACTAAATCGTTCCAAACTATCTGTACCTCATTTATATTCAAACGGAACTGCTGGAGTCTCCGGGGAAGTGCAACTGGTTATCGCCGCCGCAGCTGGGCGTGGGCGAGGAGGGGGGGTCGAGGGATGCGCGAGACGCTGAACTGAAACTACTTGAGCTTAACTCTTCTGGTTCAGCCTCGTAACGTCCACTGGATGTAATAGCTGGAAGAAAATAATATCGATAGATTCGCAAACGTAAGAAATACGCGCTCACGCCTATAATCCCCGAAGGAGTAGGCAGAGGTGTAACCAGTACGCCCACATTTCGCCGGGCTTATTTCTGTCCCATGATGTGATAGGGGTTGTATTCGACGATAACGTTAAAACATGAGAAATGAGGATATAAATCAGATAATGAAATTATCATCTGCCAATTTTTTTTTATGTGAAATTAATATCATACTGTTCTAATATCAATCTTATTTTAACAAATAAAAAAACATTAAATTAGTATTTTTGTATGTCGATAGATGCAAAGAAAATATTGAATAATTTGACAGAAAACATCTTATAGGTACTAGAAAAATAAAGACACAAAATTCGGTTTTTGAATTCTCATTTTTATTATTATTATGCAGATTTTATTATATTATGATTTTGTAAACACTCCATAACATTACCAACAAAATATGACAGCCAAAAATAGTATACAATAGTAATGGAAAACAAGCGAAACCCTCGACTGGACTTCGATGAAAATCTTGTAAAACTTTGGTACAATTTTGTAAGAGAACATTTTTATAAATGACTTGAGAATTATTTAAATTTAAACACTAAATAAGATTAAAATTTCCTAACAAAACATGTCTTCATTTTTGATAAAATTGAAAAAAAATCGGTAATGTATCGAATTCAGCATTTTTGTGGATTGTAACTTTACAAATGTGTTTGTTCACGTATAATAGATAGAATGTAACCAATACAACTGCGCAACGCGAAACAATACCACTTAAATTTAAAATAAGCAAATCTTCACGCAGTGCTGCTAAAAACAGTTTTCAACGTATATAGAATCGTAGATACAAAAGCCTTATTTGACCCTCGCGATCTACGATGACTCCACACCTGTTCGGGTTGCGCTATAGCATGATAACACGCTCAGAAATAATAAATTATATTTCATGGAATTTAACTACTTAAAAATAAAGAGAAAATTTACAATAGTGGATTTCATATTAACCTATTTCGATGAACCTAAGATATTTAATTGTATATCTCAGTATCGTAAGGACAACAAAGACTGTCAAGATTCTTTATTCAATTTCATTAAGTGGATTTTAAAAAATAATCTGTTTTTTAACCCTAGTTACAATATTTACTATCAACAAATCGTGATAATTTTATTTTGTATTACTTTCTCTTGTAATGTTTTTGATCAAAACAAGGCAAAATATAACTACATACCTGCAAAGTGAAATTAATCAACTATAACATGTAGAGTGGAAACATATTATTCACACAGTGAGGGGTAACCATTCTGTCTTTGTAGTCTCTACAACACTTTCCACAAAAAGTCGGCAAAATACGACCTTTTATCAATTTGTCAATCAATCAAATCCACAATTCAATTACGAAAAATATTTTCTATGAGGAGCTATAATAGTTCGTAAAAATTACAAACATTTTACTTGGGACGTAACCAGGCAGTACCATTAAATCAATTGTACTATATCCAGAAAAAAGTAATATGCTATCGATTTAATATCGACTTTTTATTGTATTTATGTACTATATTAGCCTATATGCACTGTTCTATGCTTCTGTGGAAACTACTCTCATGAAACGAAGAGTTGTAAACTAGTACTCAACAACTGCATCAGTCGATGGTGGATAGATGTTTACCGAACCTTTCAAGGCCTCGAAGCACAGAATAGCTAATAGTACTGACGTTTCAAAGATCAAAACGTAACATTATGGCGGCCGCATAGAAAGTATTACAGTGCCACTACTATAAGTTGGCGAGATAAATGGCGCAGTTCTCACACGCTCATTAGTCGATATTTTATGCATTAATCTAATTCCAAAGCTTGCTATCGCTAACTTAAAAATGTTGCACTCCAGAATGTTATTAGTTTTTATCGTTTGTTTTCATATGATTCATCTATCGATAAATTTATAAACAAATATTTCAACTTATTCATGATATCTCGAATTTGTCGTTAAAGACATGTTTATACTTGTCTTACGAGTAATTCTCCGAGTTGAATAGAATACATACGATAAAAACGTATTCTTATTTTAACTTATTTCTTATCAAATAAAATTACTGCTATGTGACCATTATTTAACAATAGCACATCATTAGGACACATCTGTGACTATTCTGTTGTCACAAAATAAACTTAACTGAAATGTATTTTATTCCTGTAAATTTTAGTTTCACAGAATTAAAATTAATTAGGTTACTTGACATAAATAGCAAAATTAATAGGTTTAAGTCATGAATTCAGTAATAATGTTTTTCATCACACTTCAATGTATACTAAGACGGGTTGTTTAGAAGTAAAATTGCGCCACATAACGCGCGAGTTTGACTGCTGACAGACAAGGAGCAGGAAAACGAGATGGTAATATCGAGTTATGGTCAACTGACCATAACTTAGTGACGCAATTTCTATATACCGCGCAGCCGGTCTAGTATACATTAAAGTTATTCCCTGTCATATATTTTGTATTAATTCATCGACAATTATTTAATTCGTTCTTTATATTCATTCTGTGAATTAAATTTGGTTGCGGTTTAATTGCGACAGGACTTAAATTTTAGTTAACTCAACTCTACTTTGACATAAAACCGCACTAAACTAAAATAACCTAAATTGGTTTTAATTTACGTCAAGTGACAACAGAATAGCTGCCATTATATCCATAATATATAATGGAAACAAAATATATGCTGCCTATTTACAATCATTACAAAATGATTGTTATTGTTAGTATATTAAGCAGCTTCAAAAGAATTAAACTAAGAGCCTGTTTCACAATGTATGGTTAAATTTTAACCGCAAGATACAGCTTTAGACAGCGAATTTGGTAAATAGCAATTTGACATACGTTCCTCCATGTATATTGTGAGTGTGATGATTTAATATTTCATTGTCCTATATTTTATTTGATAAGGCGGTTTTACTTGGCAATTGTGAAACAAACTATTATTTCATAAAAATAAATATGGCATTAGCTACATACATAGGTATTCCAAATAATTTTGAAATTACTGTGATTTTAATATGTAAAAAAACTTTTATTAGTTATATTGGTTATTTACGAGATAACATTATAGAAAGAAATAAAGAAAATATGTTTATTCTTGGAGCAATGTAGAGGTACAAATATAATATGTTAGACAAAACTTTATTAGCAATAAATTAACTTGCTCCAACAACGGGACCATCATTCAGCGCTGATTTTCAATGAGGGGTCCCAATATAACGGTAACTATTAAAAAATAATATCAGCTTCAATCTCTCGCCTTGCCATCATGACCTCAATTACTTTAGAATAATTAATTAGTTAAAAAATATTAACATTATAAATAACCACACATGTCTTATAAATCACAATCAAATAATTACAAAACAAAAACTATACTGCAAAACTACAATAAAAAATAAATATTTGTCATGATTCAACATGTTAACGCTAAATAAATTAAAAATAAAAAAATGTTTAAATAATACTTTTTTAATTAACCGATGTAATAAACTAAGCGGTGATCGTCCAGAGTATAAATTAGAATATTGTTTTTTTTTTGGATAAAGTTTCACACAATCCTATCTAAATCTGCTCCAGATTGCTAAATTTTCTAAAATAGTTTCTCCTTAGTTCTTCTTCCACGAGTGGGGTCAGCGCAACATGGCTTTTAACACATGTTAGAGAACAATTGGGCTTGTAGGCCTGCCTGACGTCAACCCCTTTGGGGAGAAAACACCCAGACCCGAAACAAATAATTGTGAATCACACAAATATTTTGTCTTGATGCGGGAATCGCACCCGCGGCGTTTCGCTTCACAGACGGCTACTAGCCCACTGTGCCACGGAGACTGTCAAAATAATTTCTCCTTTGTTACAAGTAAAAAATAATCGATTTGTCTTTTTTAATTAAATTTACAGCGATAACACCCCAAATAATATTATTTCAGGTACCAAATGTAAAATGTTAGTTTTCACACCAAAGCAATTTATAGCCTTTATAGCGAATCATAATAGCATTATAAAAACCAATTTATATTCTAGCAAATAACTTACATAATTTTATAATATTATAGTTTTCTTTTCAAAATTATTTCCATTATCAAAAGCCCACAAGGATTTGTACTCCACAAACGAATAGCAACACGCGGCGTCATTATAATTATGTAATCCCTCAGCCTGATATCATTCTATTGCTTCAAGCCAAGAACTAACCGCTCATAATAAATTGTTTGGTTTTAAAAAGTAACCAATTTTTTTTTTGTTGATAATTCACACTTATTATTGTCCCAAATAAAATTCTGTGTATAAAACGTAAAAAAATATATGAACATATTTTTTTGAAACAGCCCATTTTAATAATTCTAAATAAAAATTCATTTAAATAATCATTGTTCCAGACGACCACCACAACATAATATTTGTACAAAAGACAGCCATAAACGAGAGACAGGTATTACATACCGGATTGACTTAGTCACCGAGCACAATATGTTAGCAGATAATAAATTAATACTGAGGTATCGCCAAGTATTCTATAAAGCAAATTTACCATCGCTTCAAGCGTCAAACGCGCGCGTCGGTGACGCAACGTTAATGCTGCCGCGTCTTACACGTTCCTTCTGTGCATTATGTAACTCTATGAAACACCTTTCGACGATAAAGTAAAAACGACGGCGTCACTAACGTCCACATCTGACTCTTGACGCGACTATCGGAAGTCTGCCTTTATACATAGACGTAGATCATTTTCAATAGTACATACAGGAATCCCTAGGTAATTTTTATATTCTACTAGCCTTTCAGACCAAAATATTCGATCCAGATTCTTTCTTGTCTTGTTTTTGAACCCACTAAATAAAAAGTCGAATTATGAAATATTTAATATATTACTTTAGTCTATTTTTTTCTTTTTATTTTTTTTAAGTTTGCTGGACTCAATAAATTACTATTTGCAAATGAGCCACGTATCGTTTATAAAAAGCCTCAATCAGAATAAGGTATTATACTTAAGCATACGCGAAATAATTTTAAATAATATACAGAATGTACATACATAATCTATAGACACCGTTCAAATGTAACAATAACTATCCTAGGATTTAGTGTAGTAGAAGTTAGATCCATTTTTAAAGGCAATAAAAATATATCACTAAAATAACTTTTTGACAATACCCGTGCATATACAATGACATTATCAGTAATCTAACTAAAGTAAAAAGAAAACAATACCTGACATGCAGCATTCTGATTGTTTCCAAATAAGATCGATAGTGAATCAGTTTTTAAACTATCTGCACATTTTTGATGGCCTAGTGATTTTGAAATACCTTTAATATTAATCAAAATGTTCGTAAACAAGACAACGCAAGTAATAGTGAAATTATATTTCAGAATTCTTACTGGCCCTTAACTAAGTCGCACATCGCGGGTACAAGTATTTGTAAAGTTAAGACTGTGTTTACTGTAAAGATCTATCTGTTTAGCGTTCTGCGCTAATTAAATACAACCTAAAAGAAATAAGTACTATTAAGAGAAGCGACCGTTTATCGAGGTTTTTGTGAAGATCACTATCTAATCACTGACTGATTAAAATATCAGCTCAAACGGCATTATGAAGATCTACACAAAAAATCGATAAAAATATTTTTTGGTGATTTTTGCATTTTTTTCATTTTTATATTTCTTTTTTCGAAATGACATCAATACCGCTACCTTTTCGACGAAGAACGAAATTATCACGTAATATTAGGCTTTAGTAGCAAATATTTAAATCACATTTTCGTAACTATTTTAAGTTTTTTTTTTGTCTTTTTACCTGTACTTAACCATTTAAAATTTGCGTTATAACTACTATTAATAGCAACACCCGTTGAACACTACTTATGTATATTGCGATAATTGATTCAAAGCTAGTTATTGAATACATAATGATATTACTTTTTCTTTTTACGCGATTTTTTCGTTTTAGACAATTGCTTCGAAGAAGGCGTGGTTACGTTTAGAGCACCTGAAGATTTCTTATCCTCTTTATCGCTATCGGCAGAGAGGCCAGGCGACGCGTTATCATCATCCGATGACTTTTCCATCACCTCAGTTTCTGTTTTTACTTCATCATCGACTTTCACCTCTTGTGTCGTTATTTTGTCATTTTCAACTAAACTAAAACCTCTTTCTTGTTTAGTTGGGACTTTTTCCAGATCAATCAGATTAAACATACACGACTCTGCGGGTTTACTCGATGTCTCTTTAATTGTCGATAGAATGCTATCAATATTGATTTTACAAATTGGGCTAGTTATTTTTGAATCGTTAACGTCGAGGAGGCTGTCTCTCATCACTTCTAAGTTAAAGTCATCAAGGCCGAAATCCAATGCTTCTAGTGGTGGCAAATCATTAATCACGGAATGATGTTCTTCTACAAAATTCAATTCTGTTGGCGCATCACACTCAGCTACCATTATATCAGTTCTTTTGCAAAGCTCTATCAATTTTTCTTGTAAAGATATGTTATTAATGGTAAATTTGTCTTCTTCCGGCTTTATAACTTCTACTTTTTTAACGTTATCGATATTTTTATCTACATAATCAGACTCTTTAACTTCTTTTTCTTCGGACTTTTTAATACTTTTTGTTGCGGCTATAGAGCTCCAAGATTTGACTGGTTTGTCGATAATCACTTCTTTTTCTAATGCTTTTTTTTCAGGCAGAGGGGATTTCTTGCGCGTTTTATTAGCTTTAGTAATTTGTATTTCCGGGAACTGTTCCTTAGTTGAATCAATAACGTACACATCTTTCACTTCTGTTTCGTGAGGTTTCTCGACAGATTTGCGACGTTCAAAATATGGTGATACGGATTTACTTTTCTTCGTTTTCACAGATTCCTTTAGAACAGTTGGATGGTTATCATTATCATCGGCATGCACTTTTAGAGTATCGCTAGATTTCTGCTTTACAGTTTCTTTGCTCAACTTTTTCTTTGAATCTACATCAGGTAAAGGATCAATAGCACATGCGTGGTTAATTAATTTATTACATTCTATCTTTAGAGGATATGATTCTAGATCTTTGAGTTCGGGGTGCGCATCTTTGAGTTCGGAAGTGTTTATCTTCTCAGGTGTTTTAGAGGACCTCGTTTTCTTTGTTTTTGTGGATGACGTAGTAAGCTCGTTATCCTCGTAAGGAATAGAAATAGAAACTAATTCACCGCTAGAAGGTTGCTGGTTCTCTTCTATAGCGTGTATTTCAACAAAACTGTCTTCTTCCGATTTCGACTGCGCTTCGTCAAGAGTTTTCTTGGCTTTACGATTCTTTTTCGATTTCGGTTTTTGATCATCAGATGTTTTATCAACTACGGTCGACTGATTATATGTTATTATCGGTCTATCTGGTTCATTTAAAAGCATATCCCAAGCTTGATCTTCAGTCCTCATCTCATGGCCGTGGAGCTCCAGCGTTTTTGATTCCGTCTCCTTTTTAGTAGTAACATTAAATATCTCCGTGATAGCATAATCATCCTTAGTCAATAATTCACTACCTGATATGTCAATTTTCTTATCAGACTTTTTCTTTTCAACTTTATCTAATTTCATAGGCGACCTTTCTTTAACAAACTGATTTTCTTCAATTGGAACCGGGATAGTTATAAGTTCTTCACTGTCACACACAAATTTTTTAGGAGCTTCAATCTCTTCAAACGATTCGGGTTCTCTACTTATCGGTACCTCCTTGAGTTCACTTTTATTTTCCTTCTTACCTTTAGAAGATTTTTCTTTTAAAGACATCGATTCTTTGGATGTTTTTATTTCTTGAGGTACAAGTTTCGTAATCTTCTCCTCTAATTCTGATTCTACAATGACTTTTTTTGCTTGTAATTTAATTTCATTTACAGATAAAGGAGAAACTTGTTCAGCTTTAACACTCTCACTAATTTCTACTGCGACATGTTGTTTGATCTTTTGACGCGTTCTCGGTTCCTCATCTACTAAATCTTTCCCAAACTTGTCAGGGGAGTCGCGGATTCGCTCGGATCTCTTAATTTTACTAGATTTCTTACTCCTAGAACTGACAACACTAATCCTATCTTCTGGGGTGGGAGATCTCTTAACTCTAGCCCCGGCCGACTGTATATCATCCGGCCGGGTCGATTTTGGCAGTGATAAAGACGGACTCGGAGTCGCCAGTGCGCGGTCCGGAGTCGAGTCGGAAGGTTCGTCGAACGGCAACGGCGACCACGGGCGCACGTCCGTCAGCGCCGCCGGGATCACGACGCCCGAGGCGAGAGGCAGCGGGTCATGCTGGAGGCGCGGCGGGACACGCGGCTCATGCGGCGGCAGCGTCTGCACCGGGATGGTGGTGGTGCGCGGCAGCGGGCGCAGCGGCAGGTCGGCGCGGGGCGGCAGGGCGGCGGGCGCGCGCACTACGGGCCGGAACGTGGCCTCGTCGTGGTTGGGCGCGGTGTGCACGTCCGGGTCTGGCGCGGGCCGTGACGTCACCTCGGCCGCGTCGCCCGCCACTGCGCGCACCACGTCCCCCGCCGGACCCACCGTCAGCTCGACTCCGACGCGCCGCATCACCGGACGCTCCACCTTCTCCGACACCACCCACCCTATACGAAACCGAAGGCAACCTTATTATTCGTTTGTGAAAGCCGCGATGTGTGGAGAGCGTCTCTCGCCGCGGCCCGCCCGATTCTATTGATTCGGGTGAGCGGTCCGTCGGTGACAGATTAGAGAATGATTTTAAAGTCGGAGATCAAATGATACTGTCATCGAGGGATCCGCAGGCACGTATTATGTATGTGAGCACCGTACTATGGCGAGAGAAGCTCGTTACGTTCTAAGCCAGGGGGAATGTTAATGTTGGTGCGATGGATGCCTTCGGCTTCGGTATAGGGCCGGCGGCGAGCGACACTTGGCGTGGTTCATGACTCCGCTTGATATCGAGTCCGTTCTTGGTTTTATGCAGGCACACACTCAGTATCCACACAATATACATATATTTTACCGTATTTCCCACTCAAAACTGCACCTTACGCAATACAAGTGTTTAATCCATACAAATACGTAAAGATACAATTTCATGTGAACGCAAAATTATACAAAGCAATAATTTAACAAAAAAAATTTTTTGGTAATAAATTAAAACTTAAAGTAAATGTTATCTGATTCCGAAATGTATATTTCTCTACACATTTACAACTTTACAATAGCAAATAACAAAAGTCGCATTTTTTATTTCATTTTAAAATGTCGACTTCAATTTCCAAAATTCTAGGCAATCGGTAAATTATAATCTAATGTTTTTGATATTTAATTCAAGCAATAATCGACATCTACCATTCTGATTATTAAAACAACCGTCAGGTGCGAGTTGGACTTGGCCAGTCACACCCTTAACTTTATACTTTTATTTTTTAATATTTACTAAAATATCCGCCAAGACGAATATTATGCACATATATACTGTGAAATTTCAGCCGGCTATGCCATACAGTTCTATTGAAGGGTTCTATCTATTGATAGAACGCTTTAAAGGTAGGACAGACAGATATACAAACAGACAGACAGACGGCGTATGTTTACTAATAGGCTTCTGTTGGCATCCTGTAGGTGTAAATCTAAACTCAAACTGAAATATACCGTACATACCGTGGTCCTCCTTCATCGCTTCTGCGAGGTCTTCCCTTAACTGTACATCGCACACTGAAGCGGCGCGACCACTCTCCGCTAACAGCGACTTGCGACGGCAACTATCCGACGGCGAGTGTTCTAGAGAGCCTGGGAAGTAATAAATCATATTGTAGTATAACTAGTAGTTACAGGCACAGATCTTGAGCGATAGCATTAAATGCGTAAAAATAAATTTTCAGAGTTCCGTCAAAGTGAGGAGAGGAGCAATGTGCGACGGGCTGGCCACAATTTCATTGGATGTCAATCAAATGACTACTAAACAGTTAGTGTTGGAATTGGGTAATTAATTGGAAACTGTCGTGACAATGTAGCAAATTATTAATTTAGGTAAAATGCTCAAGATCCGTGCCTTCGTCTTAATAGTTATAATAAATATCTTGTTTATGATCTAGTTGGCCGTAAGTCTCAACAATAGTGCGTTATATTTCGGTATTTAACTAATATCACTACGCGCCACTCCGCCAGCTTCCACCTCCACTCGGAGCTACAAGTGTGTGGTGTGTGGTGTGTGGTGTGTGGTGTGTGGTACTCAGCACTCAGTACTCACTGGCGGAGCCGGAGTCGACGAGCACGGGCACGAGCGGGCGCGCGCCGGGCATGTTGACGGGGTTGGAGCGCGCCACTCCGCCAGCTTCCACCTCCACCGTCTCCGCCTCCGACAGCGACGAGTTGGATCTAACAACAAAACGCTAAATTAAGAACGTATCTCATAAAAATATACAAATCGTATTGTAGAAAGGGTAGGAACCCACAATACTCGTCTTTAAACCAAGCATATTAACGACAATTTGTATCTTACTGTCAAAAGTAAGAAACCAAAAATGTATTTCGAAATAGGATCGTTCTTTAAAATAAAGACAAAACAAAAATGAGATAACGTCGCCCGCTCACCCCGTCAGGTTGTAAGTTTTGAAGACGAACTGTGGTCCCATCCAGAGTCGACGGTGCGGGCCCGCGTGCGTCACAATCTCCACTTGAGACAACCATCTCTCCTCCTCACTCATGCATATATCCGAACACCTCTGTAAGTGAAACAGATGTTTTAATAACGAATAGGGATGATCGATAGTATCGAAGTATAAAATATCGATGTTTAAAAATCAACGTGGGATCGTTTTAAACATCGATATATGGACGTTGTAAACAAAAATATCGAGAATCAATGTTTTCATATTCGTCCAATCAGTTAACTCTTTGAGGCATACATTTATTTTATCAAACAAACAGATTATAATATCAACCTATCAATAAACATTTCGAACTTCGCAAAGTAGTTCTGAGTAGTTTATGCTAGTTGTCAGTAATATAGTTAAATCATTTGCTTTATTGGTTGTAGGTATTGTAGCCATTATTTATGAAAATAAATCACTTTTTTTGGAATAGGATAATTATTGGTTACTACAAATTTTTTTTTTAATAAGCCCGACTTTATCGCTACAACGTCGACGTTTTCAAATATTGATACTGATCGGTAAGTAATGTTAACCTTCCGATATTGACATCTATATCCAGTTCGAAGTTTTTCTAATATAATTTATAGAGTACAAACCAGCACAATTAAGATCAATACCATGTGCCATATTTTATTATGCGTTATAATATCGACCTGTAATTTCAATTAACACACGTCCAAATGTCAGTTGCGAAAATTGAAATAACAGTTATCGATATGTCATATACAACCAGTACATTTTGACTTTTGAGGCAGAATATTAGGGGATTTTTTGTACTACACCGCCTCCACCTCCAGCTCGATCGCGGACTCGTCGCAGATGTTCCACTAGACACTAGTAGTTAGTGAGTGGTTACCCTGGAAGTGAGCGGTCGCAGCAGCGGGTTGGAGGGCGGCAGCGGCGCCAGCAGGTCCGCGGCCGCGGCGGGACGCTGCAGCGGCCACTGAGACACCGCCTCCACCTCCAGCTCGATCGCGGACTCATCGCAGATCTTCTCCTTAGGGATACCTGTCGTAACATATGCTCTTAAATCACACTTAAGTAAGGATCATTACGCAAGCGGAATTAATAAGTGTGTAATATGGTCAGCAAAAAAAACTTAGTAAAGTGTTACTTGACAGCGGCCTCGGATGCAGCAGCAGATGTAACAAGGAGCCGTCAGCAGCCATGAGGTAGAGCGCGGCGACGGGCGGCGCGGGCGCGGGCCGGCGGGGGGCGCCTCCTACACCTACAACCCCTACGCCTCCCGTTACCATGCCGACGGGACCGAACCGTGCACGAGCCAGTAGGGGGGCACTACTGCCTTCTTCTGATCCTGACGATAGGCGCTGACGACCTGGGTCACAAAAGCATTTTACATAGTAGACATACAAATAAAACTATGAATAAACTACTACAATATGGACAAAAAATAAAAGCCTATCGAAAAGTTTTTATATTAATAATTGAAAATATTTATACTACGTAACGTAGTCATCATCCATCATCATAAGTAGGCACTTCGACCATATTGTGACGTTCTATTTAAAATTGCTAACTTCAGTTCAATCGTACTTTGCAGGGGGACTACTTGAAAAGAAAAATGTACTATGAAATAAGTTAAATATCAGTCATTCTTATAATATCCATACAATTTTTTTTAGACTTACCCGAACTGGTTCTAGTGATGGTGTGTGTGGGCAAATTAGCTGTAGGGCGGACTTGTGCCAGCGGAGTACACGTGGTGGGCAACGGATACGGCGGCAACCGGGGGTTGGGGTACCATGCACCGTGGGATAACCCGTCACCGACCTGCATGACAAACACTCAATTTGTGAGAGCTTTACTTTTTTTTATTAGCTTGAATGACAAGACGAGCAGGTCGCTCGCTTGATGGTAAGCGCCACGCCTGCTCATAAACAGAAGCAACGCCACACAGAACTTTAAATAACAAAGCACTGCATGACACTGAACTGCGCTCGTCACTCCGAGACATATGGTGTTAAGTGTCATAATGCCCAGTAATTTCACTGGCTTCAATGTCCTTCAAACCGGAACACAACAGTGCTTACACACTGTTTCTTGGCGGCAGAAATAGACAATGCGGTGGTACCAACCCAGCCGGCCTCTCGCAAACAAGGGACCTACCATCTTGTAAAATATCACCAACTTCTATACATAGATCTATATAGAGGGACGATTGGCAATATGTCCATCCTTCGAGCTGTGATGTTGTGCATAATTGTTTTAACACTCAACAATGTCACGTAGTGACTGTATAAAAATCATGCTTAGAAAAAATCATGCTTAGAAAAAATCATAATGTTGCGCAAAAATTAGATAAACGTTTAAAAAACATTAAGGGAAGGATGGCTTCTAATAGATGCAATATATTATGGTTTTAAATATTATTATTCTATTTTTAGATTATGGCATAGATTTTTGATGATTTCGCCAATGTCAAGTATTATAATAGCAATATCTAAAAATAAAGATCAAAACGTAATATTATTATTATTGTCCTAATATTCTACAACATCCTGTATATTTTACGTTACTATACACATCCTCTTTCTGTGTCACTATATTATTATGATGTGTCGGTATTAGTTTCGGGTTTCATAATTTTTGTCTATTAGGTCTTCGAATAGCCACCTGCCTAAGTATGTAAATATGAATTGTAACATATTATGTAATTTGTGAACGACGACGATATTTGGCAGCAGTAAAGCCACACTGTAGATAGTTATGACTTCACTATGAATGGGCCAGCTCGACCGGGTTGTTACCACTGTTTCACACTTAACCGAAAACCGATGTGAAGTAGCAGTTTCCTGTTGCGTTTCATACGGTGATTGAGGTATCCGGAGGCTCAAATTCCCTTTCCTTTCCCAATCCTAATCATCGATTTCCTTTAAGGTCGACAATTATCTTGCCGCTGGTTTATGTCGCTTTTCTGCGACAGTGGTAACGACCCGGTCGAACCGGCCCATTCGTACTGTAGACAAAACTGTCTATAGCGTGGTTTTACCACTCTAACTACATTCACTCGGTAGAGATTATTTATCATCAGCTGACTCAATTGCTCGTTTACCGGCGCCTGCTATAAAAAAACACGGTAAGGTTAGTATGTGTTACTCACGGGACTGGCTGTGGGTCGCTTGTGCGCGGCCGCGTGTATGGGCAGGCCGGCGGAGCGGTGGAAGCGAGACAGACGATTGACGACGCGCGGCTGCGAGTGAGTACGCACGCCAGCGGGTCCGCCGTACGGACTGATCGCGAACACGTGCGTCGTGCCGCGTAACGTACTCACCGCCGCCCAGCGTGCGTCACCTGATATCGCTATGTCCTAAACAAATATTTGAGTGATGAATGTATAAAGGACTTTAATAAAAAAAGGCCAAAGATTAGAAATGTATACTTATACACAAGTATTCAAATATAGACACAAATTATTTGCACTATTCTCAATTTTAACTTAACATTATAATTGATTGTAAGTGGGCAACGTTGTGAGCTACACATTTAATCATTTACTTATAATTATTATGTACATTGTACCTGTTTATTTTAAGAATGTAACTGTTTGTTATCCCAATAAATAAATAAATAACACTGTACAGTGCCGTAAACACACCTGAACCTTGGCCGTGGTGTCACCCCTGTGCAGTATATAGAGATGATGAACGGATGCGAGACTCGGCCCGCATGGGTGAGGGTTTATACGAAACACGTGGAAATCGTGGCCGCGGCGGTCAGCAGTTACTAATAGCATGCCGCTCGCGTCGAACTTCAGGGCAATTATCGCTTCGGAGTGTGCTACGAAGTGAGCCACGATTGGATCACATTGCTCTTCGCTGTCTTGACCGTCTTCGTCGTCCAGACCCTGGAGAGAAAGGGTTAAATCCACTTTAGAAATCATTGTATTGTCTAATACGATGCGTACCGCCACTCAATTTTGAACCTTAATTCACACAAAATTAAGTGGTTTAAAAGTTTATGGAACGTGTCAGTTTATTGAAAAAATATTATATTCAGCCCATGCAGACCCTTTCTTAGAAACTTGTCCGCATGCAGTATAGTCGATATACAGCTAGTCACCATTGTAATATCCTACCTCGATGTCCAGCACGGTGATTATCCCGGGCTGCTGTATATCTGCGTTGGGCGGCGATGGTGACTGCGAGGTGCTGCGACCCCCGGAGAGACTGTGCGCGACACTCTCACCCAGCCCGCGCAGGCCCTTGCTCAGGGACTTGGCTGCGTGCAGTACGGTCGCTGTATAACTAGTCACGCCTTCAGCTACAAGAATAATTTTTATTAATGAATTTCGTGTTCATCCTAAAATTATTTTACGTGGATACTCAATATTTAGATTACAATATATGTGTACCTTTATAAGAAAACAGGAATAAAATCTAGAATGTCATCTCAACAGTAAAAATGTCCAATAACAATCTTTAGTTGTGATTGGTATGTATATAAAAACCCTGTTTGTTTTTGCTAATAAATATAATTAAATAATTAATACTTATTGCTCTCAAAATATTTACTCCATATTAAAACTCGATTGAGAGTACCCCATAAGCATTCATATTCCGTTTTGTACCTAGAACTCAAGTTTGAGCCTTTTTTAATAGCAAAGGCCGAAGAATAAACAAGTGGCTCACCTGATGGTAAGTAACGCCCACCGGCTATGGACGTCCACAAAATCTAAAAGAATCATGGACGCGTTGCCGAGTTTGAAGCAAAGGGATAACAAGGGATCGGGAAAGGGAGGGGCATCTTTTCTGGAGCATCTTTACAGTAACATATTGCCACGCAGTTTCATCTTACATTTAGATTGTTTTAAGTTTTGAACCCATCTACGAAACGGTCTTCCTCTTTTTCGCAAACCTTTCTTAGGACACAACTCATTTTCGTAGATGGGAAGATGACCTAAAAGGTACAGCAGGGATGACATAGCAGGGACGAGCAGGAGGAAAGCTCAAGATCGGAAACTATGGAAGATCCTAGGGATGGCCTATGCTTAGGTAAAAGCAAAACAATCTAGCTGCAAATTAATTTTGGATGTCGTAATCTATATAAAATGTAAACTAGTGTTAAGATTGTTAATAAAGGCTATTTGAATTTGAAGTTTTGAACCTCGAGTATAGGATCCTGTCATACATCGACCTTCACCGAGATGCTTATTTGATTAAACGTATTTTATATTCGATACGTTCGATTGGTATAGAATTTGTCTATTAATCAAAGCGCTGAAATGTTAATTTTTTTATATATATTTTTTATTATTAATTTATCATATCCTGGACTGAAATTTGTTAGGCAACCCATATGCAATATATTTATTGACATATTAAATTAAATATAAAATAATTTTCATCAAATAAGCATCTCGGTGAAGGTCGTTGTATGACGGGATCTTAGACTTCTCCTTTCGATAACATTCTGTACTGTGACACCATGCCAGCGATATTTTTATACATTATAATTATTTTATAGTGAAACATTTTAAATACAATTTTAATTACAGTTTAAATCTGTACATCGGCGTACAACCCCACACGTACAAAGTACAGATTACAACGAGTTTAGTCATGCACGGGCGGTTTTACATCAACGATATACAGCGAACATAAGGTCATCGTTAAACGCAAGTCAATAACCGTCGTTTATTGACAAAGGAATATATGTGTTTACGTGCCAGTTAAATAACTTCCTTAATATTGAGATTATGTTATCGGTTTTTTCTACATTTTTTTTATACTTAGTATAGGCCGGCAAACGAGCAAGTGGGTCACCTGATGGTAAGTGATCTCCACTGACCATGTACGCCCACAATACCAAAAGAATCATGGGTGCGTTGCCGACCTTCAAGGAAAGGGATAATGAACGATTTGGGAAGGGGACGTGGTTTGGGCCTCCGGATATCTCACTCACCGTACGAAACGCAACAGCAAGCTGCTACTTTACGCCGGTTTTCTGTGAGACAGTGGTAATGACCCGGACGAGCCGGCCCATTCATGCTGTAGACAGAATTGTCTACAGCGTGGCTCTACTACTTAGAAATTAAATATAATTACTATTATTCAAGATTAATAGAGGCTAGACCGTGCTCGAATCATCTATGCCTATTGCCGTCCACTGATGGACGCAGAACTCCCCATGATGAAGATGAGATCAGATAATTATTTACTCATGAGACTGTTTGTATATAATAATTGTTGTAATAATTATACAAAGCCCATTTGAAATTCTACCATAACAATGTAATGGTACGTAATTATAACAAACTTATAATATAGCCATGATAAGCCATAATTAATTACTGAAAATTACTAAGTGGTTAATTAATATACAATTTAACTATGCCAATATTAAACGATTTTAATTACTATTGTTAGTACTAACTATAAATAATATTTAACTTTTATTTCACCGAATTAAAATGACATTACCTTATGCACTGTAGATTAATTTTGAACTAAAAGTAGTTCAACTAAGTTTCAGTTGAGCAAGAACAGAATCTATATTAATTTGAGCTTTTATATCAGCGGTTCATGGCCCAATATTCTGTTTACCGATAGATTTACTTACTGGCAGTTAATTTATGACACATTTTGTATGGAAGATCTGTCAAAACTCTATCGATAGTAAGCATATCTATCTGTAAATAGAATATAGGGTACGGCCATTAGTCGCTAAACGGTAAACATTGCCATTAATATTTAACATCAACAGTACCTACAGACAAAGACATAATGAATGTAGGTCAATAGAAAGATTTTACTCATATGAATAATCTGGTAAACAATAAAACTGAACATTTGCCAAACTGGACAATAGATTTGTTTGTTAGAGTACGTATTGCTGACTGAGCTTTTGAATATGAAAGGATGTTAAGGGATTGCGAAGGGGAAGGGGATTCGGGCCTCCGGTTATCTCACTCGCCGTACGAAACACAACAGCAAGTTGCTACTTCACGCCGGTTTTCTGTGAAACAGTCTTAACAACTTGATAGATCTAGCCGGTTCATGCTGTAGACAAAACTGTACATAGGTACATAAAAAATACAGATGAAATGAGAATGTCCTCTTGTTAGAAGTCGGTTGAGAATAATAAAGTATTTTAATTAATCTTATGATCTTTGAAAACTGATACATTTTAACTTTACTGCGACATAATTTTATTATGACATGACCGCTATGAGTCATGCAAACTGCGTCTGAATGTACATACGCATTATTTCCTTTGTGTTAATTAGTAAAAAGAAATCCACAAAGAAAGAATTGCAGTAAAGTATGTACTAACTTTATTGCGGACTACGACCTAACCCCTCTCATTCAATAGGGGAGGCCTGTGCCCAGCAGTGGGACGTGTATAATACTGGGCTAGTATTATTATTATTTATTAAAGTTACTTTCTTACCTACCAGGCTATGGAAACCTGATTAAAAAAAAAATATTTTTTAATTCTCTAATACATTGACTATGTTGAATTTTATATTGTCACAAGACATATCGTACAACCCTATTTTCGTCCTTTGACGGCATCCTCTGCTTTCTTTGAGGGCACGTAGTGAGACGAATTCAAATAATGACTGACTGGCGTCCGTACGTCACGTAAGGTGAGTGGTGACCACTGAAAATCAGTGCTGTGTTGTGCGGTACATGTCACAACACAACAGTACGCTGAGTAGTCAAGGTGACCAAGTCCCCTACCTGTCACAGTCACGACGCGCAAATACCAACATTGTTAATAATTTTATTGTAAACTGCATTTTCTTTCTTCTTTAAACATATTTAAATGATTTCTAATTCATGTATTTATGACATGAATTATAACATTCTTTCAATAACAGATGTTGGGAACGCATCTTATAGATTAAATTAACAATGCCCTATTGTGTGTAATGTAAACCATAATGGCATATGACATTGTGGAAACACAGGTTCTATTTGTGTGACATCCTACGACATGGACGTGTAATTCAAAGGCCGACTTTCTTCGGACTATATTAATGTTAGATATAGACCCTATGTTTTTCTCTAAAGAGCCCATAGCCGTAGACTGGCAATTTATTTTTATTATACACTAGCCTTTGCTCACGGCTGCGCCCGCGTGAACGGCCTTTTCCGGGATAAAAACTAGCCTATGTTACTTAGTGATAATGTAGCATTATAACAGCAAAAGATTTTTTTAAATCAGTCAGGTAGTTTTTAAGTTTATTCGTTACATATAAAAATACAAATCTTTCCTCTTTATAATATTAGTGTAGATATCTAGTTTATTTTGTTAGATTTTTAACTTAATATTGACCTGTATGGATAACGACCACAAATAAACATAGTGAAACACAACACATTCCAGTGCGAATCGCTTTCTGGGGTTATATCCAATTTCTTTAGGCATAATTCGTGCGACCGTCAAGACTTCAAGAGTTGCAGCATGTTTTAATATTATATTAGAACTGCATTGTACTTACTACTTATCATCGGGTCCAGTTCAATTATTGTGGTGCCAGGATGACAGACACCCTACTGATGATCACAAAGACTTACCTTCACAGCCACCACTGCTTCTTTTCGATTGGTTGAGCTTCTTATCAGCATACGCCAACCAGCGGTCACCCAGCGTCAAGGGGTTGATGGGGGAGCTGCCTCCCAGTGGGCAAGGACACGGGTAGCACGTGGTCACCGCCATACGGTCTTCTAAAGTGGCAGCGTCGAATACTGCGAATCGCTCCGAGAAAGACACTACCACGGAACGCCTGTTGGCCAGCACGTCTAGGATGGGGTTTTTGAATTTTATGCTCTTTACCTGCAAGCATAATAGTTAGTTTTAACCCCCCACAAAAAGAGGAGTGTTATAAGTTTGACCCATTTGTATGTCGGATGATTGTGGGTATGTGTGTATCTGTCTATGCCATCATAAACTAAACCAGAGGTTCTCAACCTTTTCTGGACCACTTTTAGAAGAAAATTTTAGAAGAACCTTTCTGGGCCACCGCCTAGCCTTTAGAATAAAAAATATTCCCACGCCCCGAAGTTCATAATATTTATTACAAATAATTGTAAATTAATGTTATAAATATTTTTATATTGCAAACACATATTTTATAAATATTTTGGTGATGATAAGGTAGGTACGCAATTTTGCCGCTGGATCTTCGTTTTTTTTAAGTAAGCGTCTGCCCTTAAACAGAAGCAACGCCAAACAGAACTTTGAATTACAAAGCACTTGAAGCACCCGAGAGATAAGTGGTTAAGTCTCATAATACCCAGTGATCACACATTGTGATCACAATTTAATCTTTCTGCCACTCCACCCGTCGCCACTGACCCTCAAGTGTCCTGAACAACCCAATACATTTTAAAAAAGCGTATCGTCTGTAATAAAAAAAAAAACCTATAAAAGAACATACCAACTACAAACGTTATGAATATATTCTGTAGGTACATCTATATTAGTATTATAAAGCTGAAAAGTTTGTTTGTTTGGTTGAACTCGCTAATCTCAGGAACTGGTCCGATTTGAAAAATTATTTCAGTGTTAGATAGCTCATTTATTGAGGAAGGCTATATAAGAATTTTTCCCCGGAATAGGCCGTTCACGCGGGCGGAGCCGCGAGCAAAAGCTATTCAATTTATATATTGTCAAACATGCTATATCTACGAGTATAAAACATCGCGCCACACAAATCGACCCGTATGATAAACTGGTTGTACGCGAACGTAAACAAAAAGATAATGGCATGCCTTTACATATTAAAGCAACCACCAGTGTCTCTTTTATTGATCACTAGCTTTTGCTTTGCTTTTCCGCCCGCGTGAATAGACTTTTCCTAAATAAAACGTAGCTTATCTCCAGGGTCCCATCTATTCTAAATCAAAATTCATCAAAATAGGTTCAGTGATTTAGGCGTGAAAGCGTAACAAACAAATAGATAATTTTTGTCATAAAAAGTATCCTATGTTACTTCTTATACCTCCAAGAATATGTGTACAAAGTTTCATGATGATCGGTTAAGTAGTTTTCGCGTGAAAGCGTAACAAACAGACTTACATTCACATTTATAATGAAGTGGAACTTCGCGAAGAGAGTAAAATTTCAATGTCGAATTAATATATACGCACTCACGCCTGTAATCCCCGAAGGGGTAGGCAGATAGTGTAACCAGTACCTACACCCACATTTCGCTGAGCGTATCTACGTCCCACGATGTGATAGGGGGCGAACCTATCGCCATACCGGGCACAAATTCCAGATTCCGGGTTGATACTGAGCATTTCGTAATAGAAAAACCCAATACCACTTTACCCGACCCGGGGATCGAACCCGAGACCTCAGCATTAGCCTCAATCGTAACGCGTACGCATTACAACTGCGCCACCGAGGCCGTCGAATTAATATGTATTATGAAAATGAGTTTCATTAGATTTATCAGCCAGACGAGTAAATCGGGTTAAGCGTAAACCATCACGTGTCAGAGAGCAGCCGCGGGTCAACCGGCGGTATTGTACTAGCCACTTGTGATTACGTGAAACGATAACAGTCATAATAATATAAAAAAAGAATAATGATAAATTATTAAATAATCTAATAAAGTAGTAGAGCCAGGATGTAGATTTTTATCTACAAATATGGACGGGCTTGGCCGGGTTGTTACCTTTATCTCACAGTAAGGAAAAATGAACACCAAACATTTTGTATGGTGATTCCAAATCCCTCTGTTTAAGGACGGTTGCCAGCAGCCCAGCGACCTGCAAGTGTAGTCATAAGCTAAAATTAAGGAAAAATCACTGACCTGCTCACCACCTCGAATCGATATAAAACTAAGTGAACAGAATGTAGGTCCAGGACTGGCGGAGTCACACAAGGCGATGAGAGGCCTCTTCGATGCGAAGCAGTCGCCGTGCTGCGGAGTGGGCAGTATACGGAGCACTCTCACTGTGCCTTGCCGCCATGACAACACCTCCTGAGCCTCGCCCGAGGGCGGGATCAGCCACACCTGCACCCCGGACCCGTAGCCCAGGATGAGTAGGAGAGGAGATGTGTCATTGTCGCTGTCCCCTTCTGGCGTGGGCTCGTTTATGTCGGCGGTTTCGAACCTGAATAATGAATAGAAACTGCATTTTCTTGTATTTTATTTATATTCGCGGTGATGATACCAATCCGTCCCGTCAGATGCACTCTTAAGGATCGTGCACATTATGTAGGGCCGCAGCGGGACGGGTCTCAGCGCAAAAATCCGCTCAAAACGCTCGTATGTATTTTATATGAATAATCGCACACTATGCCAGGGCGCAGCGGGCCGTCACTAATAGGCTAAGCATTTTGAGCTGTGCTGCGGCCCGACATAATGTGCGCGAACCTTAAAGAAACCAAGCTGTACTTGCTACGGATTTTGATTTAAACTTCTTGATGTTTATAGATATCGTCTTTGTAAAATAACCTCATAATACCTTACAAAAAATTACCCTATTTCATAATGTTTATTTTTTTTATCCAACTGACTATACTGCACATGATGAACAGTGCAGTGCATTCGAAGTATAATATCGACTAGTATGGGAAAATGTACTAAATATTTCTCTAGATACACGCCAGAATTGGGTAGTTTCCTATATTTAATTTTATACATTATTTTATAAGCAACAGAAAATGATACGCAAAAGAAACCCTTTTATTAAAACACAATCAAAATTGGTTCAAAAATGTGCCCGCGGTTATGACTTTAAATGTTGGTATGAGGAAAAGTGGGTGCGTAGTAGGGATATCTCACTATCTCGCTTGCACGCGAACATTTTACACAGTGACGTCAAAGGTTGCGTCGTCTTTCATTTGACAATTACCCCTTCTACAGGATTTGAATGGCTTCTAACTTATTTATTTCTGGTCCGATTTATAAAATTCATTCTGCAATAGATTTTGAGTAATGTAACTTATTGATTTAAATAATTAAAAAAATCTAGTCAACTACCCTATTAAGCGGGCCTAAAACCAATTTGAAATTAGCGTGATACAACTCACCGCGCCCACTGTATAACATCCTTAGGGTCTACAGAGGAGGAAGACGACAGAGTAACATCGTTGATGAACCCAGAGACCGTGTCGATGATGCTGCGGTCACTCGGCGGCCGCGACGGTACCGTGAGGGGTCCGCCCGACCGCACGTGTCGCGGCGACTCCGCTGACATCGTGTGTTATGGTCGTCTAAAACACAATATAATCCATAAAGTTGTGAGAGATGCGATGAACAGAAGCCGATGGAGAGACGTCATCCGATCGAAATGCGGACCATCCGATGATGACCACGATCCCCAGTCGTGAGGGGCCGACTACAGAGACAGAGAAACAATACACGAGTTTCAACCTCAGAAGCAGAAGAAACATAGACTAGACTATAGATACATGCAGTGTTGTTGACAGCAACTTCTTGGACCATGCAGGGGCAGATATGCACCCAGAATGGGTACCTAAAATTGGGCCCTTTTTACCGACGCGATGCAAAAAATGAAGTTAAGATTTTTTTAATCAGTGATATTAAAATATCAAGTTACAATTCTTGTGCGCCAAGTTGCAAATGTCATTTTCCAGGCCCCTTCAGCCTGAGAGTTCTGGGCAAATGCCCAGAATGCCTCACGTGGGGCAAATGCCCCACGTGCCCATAGAAAAATCTCAGTAACCAGGTAGGGTACTCATGTAATAAGAGTTTTAAATAATGTTCCATTTTGATATTTATAAAAAATCTTTTTGCCGGTGCGCGAATCAAACCCGCGGTCTTTCGCTCCACAGCCTGCTACTCGCCCACTGCGCCACGGAGGCTGCACACACATAGTCCTGACTGCAGGCAATGTAAACCTGTATTGTGGGTATCAGGAACTACGAGGAACTTGCGGTACCACAACACCCAGACTCGAAAAAAATATTTGTGGATCAAACATTTGTCTCCGTGCGGGAATCGAACCCACGGCCTCTCGCTTCACAGCCCAGCTACTCCATGCTCCAGCTGCGCCATGAAGGCTGATTAAAATATAAGATATCATTTTAGTTACAAAGGTATCTTAATAAGTTCTGTGAGACGACGAGAGTAACCTGCTCATTTCGTCATTCAAGCAAATAAAAAATATATTACAAAAGTTTTATTTTA
The DNA here is from genome assembly GCA_905332985.1 of Mimas tiliae. NCBI lineage: Eukaryota > Metazoa > Arthropoda > Insecta > Lepidoptera > Sphingidae > Mimas > Mimas tiliae. The sequence goes on from HG995244.1 coordinate 15,389,622, forward strand.
ATGCAGTTATGTAACTAGCAGTTATGTGAAAGCAGTGATAGCTCAGGTTGGAGTGGTATGGACTGTCGAGACGAAAGTCGCAGGTTCGAAACCAGCCCCAAGAGCATACACCTCTAACTTTTCTAATTTACGTGTATATTAATTGTTGATTATCACGTGCTTTAACGGTGAAGGAAACATCGTGAGGACACCTACATACCTGAGAAGTTCTACATAAGAATTTCGAAGGTATGTGAAGTCTGCCAATCTGCATTAGGCCAGCGTGGTGGACTACGGCCTAACCCCTCTCATTCAGTAGAGGAGGCCTGTGCCCAGCAGTGGGACATGTATAATACAGGGCTGGTATTATTATTATTATGTAACTACATTATTTGTAAATTGCTGGGGAAGATCTGGCATTATCATTTACTACTCTTAGTGGAAGAATCATCAAAATTGGTGCATAATTGTCAAAATGTTAATCTGTCTCTCTACTCTCTCTCTGTAACTCTATTTATTATAGGTTGTTTAAATTTCATTGAACCAACTTTAGCACTTTCAAAAGATAAAAATATTGTCAAAATCAACATAAAAATAGTCATGGTTAGACAAATAAATATATAGGGATTTAATAATAAAATAATAGAGAACCCCCTCTATTTTATTAGATGGTTAAAAAAGTATGTGAAATAAGATTATTATCTGTAGTTACGGAAAATAAATTTTTATTACTTCATTCTTCAATTTCTTTACCAAAAGTAAAGGTTCAACAACCCTACTAATAATATGAAGGGAAAAAAACAGCAATTTAAAAATAGAATACGAAAAAACTTACGTCAATATTATGTTATTGGCAAACATACACATTACATAATTTAGAAACAAAACAATGTCAACTTATTGAATATTCAATGTCCGCATCAGAAAACGGATTTTTTATTTAAAAACAGCTGGCAGATACAGCACAAAAGTATGTAATACAACTACAATACACACAGCAACAAGAAAATTGAAAAGGGACCGAGGACAAAGGAAATCGATGCAACTACTCGACACCGTAATATGGTAAAATATGACTATTTTGCGCGTTAAAAAAACTACGCAAATTACGCAATAAAATTAAAACTCACCTTGTTTACGAAAACAATTCTCATTTTAAATCCATTTTCGAGTAAAATGCAATTGCGTCGTTTACTGGCAGTCGAAAACAATGACGTCACACAAATAAAAAACAAAACCTACACAAACATAATCACTCGCGCTCTCGACCAATAGTTACACTTAATCAAACACACATTATATTTAATATATCACAAATAAATTAATTTTATGTACAAAATATACAACGATTTACGAGAACAGATGATTTGAATGACAATACTCTACGCCCACTTGTTAGTTTTGTTTTTGTGTGCGTGTGTCAGTCAAATACAAACAGATGTTCGTGTCCGTACGGTGTTCAACATACAGAAATGTCATTGTGTGGAAAAATACTACAATACATAAAAACTACTTACAGATCAGACATTTTAATAATATTTTGTTGGATGAAACAAAACATTTTTTACGTATATACTCTATTTACTTTCGCTTGTTTATACTCTAACATCAAATTAATCATTAACTTATAAATACCATTGTTTTTAAGTATTTTAAAAATCACATCTACAAATAGAGTAGTAAAAATCGAAATCTGCAAATTGATTTTATAAATTAGCTACAAAATAAATAAAGGCTTATAATCCGGAAAAAGTTGTAATTGGGGAACTTGCACCAAAATTGTATTAGGAAATTATGTTGATAATTCTAAAATAATAGTTGTGTATAGTGTATTAAATGAGAGATATAATTAAAGTATTTTTTTACGAAATATTTCATTTGTAGGTTACGTAAATTGGAACGTAATTTCATGTTTACATACGAAATTTGCCTCCGACAAATTTATATTTCATCCAGTCTTCAACATCATTCTACATAATAGGTACCTATAAAAAATTATCATTATGTTCAGCCTCAAGGAAACTTCTGTCTTGTTTACTCTAAATACTTACTTTGTTATTGAAGTACACACCTACGCAGTTATGATTCCATAGTTTAATTTATCTATTGAGATTGATATATTTCAAATAATTTTATTTTGAAAGCAACAACCGTTCTGTATATCAATATTCTTTGTTAGCCTTCTACCTATAGCGTTCCTAATCACGCAAAATAGATATTAAATTAATAAATAATAATAATTCTGTAAATATATTATTGATTTTATTTGTAATAAAACATCCCCATATAAAGCAGTAAAAATAAACGGTTGGTATTGAATAATAGTAATAATTACTTACATTCTATTTACTTATATAAATGTTTATGCATTTGTATCTATTACTACAGTAGGTAGTGGTGAAATGACAACACCGTACGTTCAAGGTGCCTTACTATAATCAATGAAATGCATAATAAATGCATAAACCTTCCCTTAATTGTACTATTCGTCACAGTATTGATCGGAAATGTTACAAGTTCGATCAAAAGACATAACATTTTAATAATTTTCATTGACGACCTACGCCATCTGTTGGACGAAAATGTACATTTACCCCATCTAAGCAAAATGTTTTCTGCAGGCGTTTCTTTTAAAAATGCTTACGCCCAGGTAAGAACCCCTTTTTTCTATTATTTTAAATAAGAAAGCTATGTGCGTTTCAGAATTTGGATGTTAAATCAACCTCGTGATTTATTACCAAACATCAAAACTTTCACATTTTTATATTAGTAGGATACATCTGTAAAAGTAATAACGCCACACCGTTATTGTTTTCAGCAAGCCCTATGTGCTCCGAGCAGAAATTCGATACTAACCGGTCGTCGCCCTGACTCTATACGATTGTACGATTTCAATTCTTACTGGCGTGATGCAATCGGCAACTTTACCACAATACCGCAGTTTTTTAAGGAAAATGGCTACGATACATACTCTATTGGTAAAATCTTCCATCCGGGGCAAAGTTCAAATTTTACAGACGACTACCCTTACAGTTGGTCGCATTACCCGTACCATCCACCTACTGAAAAATACAAAGACGCACCAGTGTGCAAGGGCAAGACCACTAAACAGTTCCAACGTAACTTAATATGTCCAGTAACAGTGTCGAAGCAACCAGGCAAGTCATTGCCGGACTTGCAAAGTCTGGATTACGCTGTGAACTTACTCAAGACGAGGAATAGAAGTACGAAACCCTTTTTACTAGCTGTTGGGTTCCACAAACCTCACATTCCTTTGAAATTTCCAAAACAATACATGGGTACGTATGTTTTTGCTAAAATAACTGCCTGTAGTGAGTAGCCCGGATCTAGTCACCCACCCGGGGCGGCTGTTTCAGGGGGCGCCAAAATCATAATATAATATGATTAAAAATATAAAACTTGCTCCACAAAGCGCCTACCATACGGTAGTCTAGTTGGCTCACCGTCGACTTGTAAGAAAAAGGCGCCACACAAGTCCTTTGTGCATCATTCTTTTCTTTTAGTTTTCATAGGTAATTTATCTCAAACGCTGGAGGGGCGCCACTATCAAGTTTCTGCCCCGGTTCGAAAAAATTGTAGATCCGGGGCTGGTAGTGAGGCCGGTGGTTGGCCGTGGCTTAGCAGTTTACTGCAAAACGAGGATGCAGGTTCAATCCCTGCAAAGACAGCATCTTCATTATCTATTTAAAAAAAATGATCAAACTTCGAGTAGAGATCTCGTCTTCTTTATGGTTGGTCTAAAGTTGGTCACTTAACTCGCCCTCTACACCTCGTTAATGGTATCTTTCGATAGACGTTTTCGAGAGATAATAATCGCTCAGAAAAAAATAACAATTATTTTATCCTGTCTGCTTTTATCACTTATGAAATGAGCCCAATAAATAAGTATAACTTTAGCAATACATGCCTACCAAGAAAATAAAAAGTAGGTATCTAATTATTAGGGCCACGTTGTAGGTAGATGTACAGTTTTCCTGCAGCATGAATGGGCCGACACAATCAAGGTAAAACCTATCACTCTCTTAAACCAATGTTACTTGCTTACTAGCTTGCTTCACATTTGATACGGTAAGTAAGATTTGCGGAGGCTCAAATCTACTCTCCCCACTTCCTAAACCACATTCATATTCTTTATGGTTGGTAACGCATAATCTATTCGTCTGGTATTGTGGGTGCTGCGATTTACTATACCTACTTACATAGTTGAAATAAAACACATTTATTTTTCATTATTATAAAATCTTTCTTTCTGTCGTTATCCTCGCTCAATACTGGCAATAAGCCAGAATTACGACAGGCAGAAACCTATGGAATGAGAAATCCCAAATCCCGATACCCCAGGGTTCGCCTTCATATTCCATAGATTTGACGGTATTCGGTATTAAGTATATAGGGCAACACGCCGTCGGACCGCCGATTGCCTCGTCCGTTAAATTTGGCATTTGACCAGCCCCCAAATCAAGCTAGAGACCCTGTGCTAGTACCAGGGTGCTCATAAGTATTGATACTTGTGGGTTGAGGTCACTTGCCGGCCTCTGGTTTAAAATTTCATTTCATTGCTCCCCCTTCATCGGAATTTACGATACCAACGCGGCTGATTTTATTATTTCTCCAGACAGAATACCAATAGACAAAGTGAGGCCACCTAAAGTTGCTTACATGCCGAGGCATATGCCACTTGTAGCGTGGCATCCGTGGACCGACATCCGCCGAAGAGATGATATCAGACGCCTCAACATAACCTTCCCTCTAGGCATCATGCCTCCGCGATGGACATTAAAAATAAGGCAAAGTTACTACGCAGCCGCAATGTATGTGGATGATCTGATCGGTGTTCTGATGCAATATGTAGATTTGAGGAAAACGGTAGTGGTTCTAACAAGTGACCATGGTGAGTTTCCTACATTCTTACTGTATTAGTCAAAACAATTTGCATATTACGAAGGCGGGATATAGAGGTCATTACACAATTTCGGAAAGGGAAGTTAGGTTTTAATTTCTTGTACAGTATTGATTAATATTAATTTAGAGTCATAAATGGTTAAAAATAGATTATCAAAAATGTCATTTGGTTGCAATTCCAAATCTCTGGAGTCGAAATCATTCATAAGCCGACACGCAGTTATGATGATAAAATAAAACACCAATTAAACAGTAAACTGTTTAGGACAAGAGTCAAAATTTTAAGAGCTCCAATATGAATATTAAATAAAAGACAATATTCCCCCTGAGTGGCAAAGCCACGCTCTAGTTAATTGTTTACAACATGAATGGGCCGGCTCGTCCGGGCAGTTACCTACCTCTTGCTGCTGCTGCGTTTCGTACGGTGAGTGAGAAATCCGGAGGCCCTAATCGCCCTCCCCTTCCCAATCCCTTAATTATCCCTTGCCTTAAATTTCGACAACGCGGTTAGGTTAGGTATTGTTGGCGTACATGGGCTGTGGAGATCGCTTACCTACCATCAGGTGACCCACTTGCTCGTTTGCCTGCCTATGCTATAAAAAAAGTAAAATATATCATAGGCACAACTCATAATGTAGGTACAATCTTATAATAATCCAGTAAATAGGTATGCACCTACATGCTAACAAACTCGGTATAATTTCAGGTTGGTCTCTAGGCGAAAATGGTCTTTGGGCTAAATACAGCAACTTTGAAGTAGCTTTACGAGTTCCATTGATATTCACAGCTCCTGGTCTACAACACAATATAGTAACCGCGCCCGTGGAACTTATAGACATATTCCCCACATTACTGGAACTTTCCGGAATACCAATAAATGTACCTAAATGCAGCAATCAGGACAACAAGTTATTATGTTTTGAGGGTAAAAGTTTGATACCACTGATGGGAGCTGATACGAGCGAAGAATTCATTGCGATCAGTCAGTACCCTAGACCAGGAGCCTACCCTCGAAAAAACTCAGACAAACCTCGCTTGAGAGATATAAACATAATGGGTTATAGTATTAGAACAAAAAGGTACAGATACACAGAATGGGTAGCGTTTAATAACAAATCATATTTTATAAACTGGAAAATTATATATGGCTTAGAACTATACGATCACACGACAGATTCAGAAGAATCCAACAACTTAGTATCGACTAAGTATGATTATATAAAACGTTATCTGTCAAAACTGTTAAGATCGCGTGTTGATCCGAATTACATATATTTTTATAACAAAACACAATAGCAATAATTAATAAATAGTAAGTTAGTAACAACTTATTTTATTAGACATATTTGGTCTCGTTCGGCATCCGTTTTTTCTCTTTTTTCCTGGCACTGCACTGGACCTGATGTTAAGCACAATGCAGTCGAAACTTATGAAACAGAATTATGCCAGCCTGAAGTAGTAACTTTCCGGGGGAAATCGAATGCAGTCTCTTTGTCGCATCTCAGTCTGTCTGTGCTGGCACTTTCATTACCAACAATTACCAACTGTCACAAAAAAACTACAGTGCAAAAATTAAAAGTTAATGGTGGCAAGTTTTGGAACTAATTGAAAATATATAGAATAATTTGCCAAAAATTAAAATCGATTACTGAGCGTTTATCCACTCATCTCGCCAGTTTTTATAATTTATTATAAGGGCTCCGCCAAACTACGGCGGAACAACTGTCGCATCACTGGTATTCCAGTTTTTTTTTTGTTGTATGGATTAGTATTTGAAAATGGATCATAGGTGATTGCGGTGCCGTCCATTCACTGGTAGTATAGCGATGCCCTAAAACTTAATAAATGTAATACTTATTATTAAATAATAATTATACTATCTCAATCATCGTGCATCGATGGAGCCATTATCTTAAATTAGAATAAAACAACTTTTATATTGCACATTACTTTCTGAATAACATTAGCGACTGATACTGTCAAATTGGGAAAAAAAATGCATTTTTAGAAAATCATCTTAGAAAATGCTTAACATTACAGTTACGGAAATATTACACAATACTATTTTGTCAATCAATCCTGCTCTTAAAAATAAATACATAATGTAATAATTACACAGGGTTAGTGCACCAGCAGTATATAAATCATAATGTATACGTCTATAATAGAAAAATATTATGTACTGATACAGCATAGAAACATTTTAACTGTATAGGTAAATATTTACTACTCACATGCTGTTATATAAATAAAGCAAATTTATGGTTGAATGACTTTTAATAGGTATAAGTATTGTTATTTTTTTTATGAGCGTTTATAAAGACACCAGCGGGTCACTCGCCTTAAACACACACTGCCCTTAAACAGAAGCAGCACCAATCAGAACTTTGAATTATGAAGCACTGCATAACACTGGACTGCGCTCGTCACCCTGCGATATAAGATGTAAGATCTCATTACTCAGTAATTTTATTGGCGTCAGTGTCCTTCTAATCGGAACACAACAGCTCCTACACATTGCTGCTTAGCGGCAGCAATAGACAAAGCGGTGGTTTCTACCCAGACTGCCTCTAACGTATCATCTAGTAGCTACCACCTAGTAGTAGATTTTTTTATAGCATCTCCACCGCCCCTTTACCAAAAGAATCATGGACATTGCCGACTGTAGGTGAAAGGTTATAAATTATGATCAACTTTTGCCTGGTCCACTGTGCATACACTTATTCTTACTAGGAATCTATAATAATACATATCCTAAAGGCAAACTTCCGATGGTCACGTCACTGTACTAGTGTGTGTTCAAAGTGATTGAAACATGGAGACTAAAATTAAACTAGTTTTACATACATACGCACTCACGCCTGTAATCCCCGAAGGGGTAGGCAGAGGTGTAACCAGTACACCCACATTTCGCGCAGCGTATCTCCGTCCCACGATGTGATAGGGGGCGAGCCTATCGCCATACCGGCCACAAATTCCAGACTCCGGGCTGATACTGAGCATTTCGTAATAGAAAAACCCAATACCACTTTAACCGACCCGAGGATCGAACCCGAGACCTCAGAGTTGACCTCAATCGTAACGCGTACGCATTACAACTGCGCCACCGTGCCTCGGTCACTAGTTTTATTTCAACAGTAATTCAAATTTAAAACATCAGGGCGTGTAGTGGGCATATCACGCCATTTCCCTCGCACGTCCTTAATGTCGGTGACGCCACATCTGCGAATTTATTTACTGACGATCAATCTCTTGCTTGACTTGCAGTCTCCAAATTGTTTATTAATAATTTTATAGAACTCTATACGAATTGAGTTCTTGGGTATTCCATACATATTTTATCGATGAAGACAATACAAAAATCAATAAAAATAATAAATAGAGTTTATAACTCCTTTATCAAAAAGTAAAAACCAATTACCTACGTTATTCGCACATTGATTTCACCAATCACTTAACACCTACAATATACATTACAGATATATCCGTTTCACGAAGTCATTATACAAAAAGTAAAAAAAACATCAGACTAAACTTTGTTTCTCTTCCGGCAATGGTTTCCTTGAGTTTTCCTCCATTTCAACCTGTTTGAACCTTGCGTATAGTGCTGAACTGGCTAATACAATTAAGTTAGACGTCCACCATAACGCGTTTTTAGATTCATTGTACCACTGGGTCGCTATAACTGTTTGTGTGCATGCTTTCGCCGTACCAGATATGTTGTGGGTAAGTGGAGATGTAACCTGAAAACATTGGTATTGTTTTATATTCATACGCACGCACTCACGCATGTAAGCCCCGAAGCGGTAGGCAGAGGTGTTATCAGTACACCCACATTTCGACGAGAGTATCTCCATCCCATGTATGATAAGGGGCGAGCCTCCCGCTATACCGGACACAATTCCTAACTCTGAGCTGATCCTGAGCATTTCGTAATAGACCCAATATCACTTTTACCGGACTCGGGGACCTAACCCGAGAGTCATAACGCGTACGCATTACAACTGCGTCATCGAAGCAGTTTTTTAATTAAATGTTTTAAATTTCATATTCATGGTTTTTTTTTTCTAATGCTTTCATCATCACCCTATACTCATCGACTGTTAGGCATATACATCTAATGCACACCATTGAGCTCGATAATAAGCTCTTTGCATTCAAGCTTCCATTTTTATAAAAAAAATTTGATATTTAGCAATCTAGAAATTTGTAAACCTGTTTCTTATCAGTAATACAGGACAAAGGACAATAACTCAAAAATGATCGAGGTATCAATTCCAGGGACCACAGCGAATAGATAGACTTCGTACGCCTACTTCTGTTGCGTACCGCGATTATTTGCCAACGCGCTTTATAAAATTTGTACGCTCTGCGTACAAAACCTATGAGCACCGCGATGACGTCGGTCTGCTCAGTAAAAATTGGCATGCATGGGTACTATACAGATAAATATATAATCTATCATTATAGGTATCCATTATTTGTGATTCATTCCCATAGAACGTTTATTTTTACTTTTCATGTGTTTAAAAAATGCTTCACAAACCTTTATTTGCAGTGATGTGAAATATCCAATAGCAAATCCACAAACTCCGCCGATAACCATTTGGAACCAGAAATATGTGCTGTCAAAATTACTGTAACTCCATAATGCAGTCAGTTCTCCATTAAGTATGATTAAAGGAAGGAATAGTATAATAGAATAAGCATTATTGTAGTAAGATAACAACCACACTTCTTGGTTTACGCTAGGAAGTACCTTTTTTGTAAAAATGGAATACAGGGATAGCATTAACGAACCAATGACGCCGTATATTGTACCGATCAAGGAAAATGATCCTGAAAAAATAAATAAATACATTAAAAATATACCAATCAAAGTTTTACTTCAGATAAAGTTTTCCTCTTAATGGAACTAAAATAAATATACGATAACAGTTATGCGCTACGGCAATCTTGCTCTTTTACGAGTAAGTACCATTATGTAATACATTTTGTTACAAATATACCCATGCTTAGCTATCTAGGCTTCATCAAGCACTAAGAGAAGAATGAGTACATTACCAGTATAACTCCTATAAATAAGATCAATATTGCCATAGCGCATATTTTTAATCGTAGTGCTGTACATCATGCAAAACTACTGGAATGTTTTTGATGAAGCTTTTAAACAAGCTTTAAAACATTAGACTTAAAAATGGTATAAAATACATTCTGATAGCAGGTTTGCTCCTCATGCCAGGGAAAATATTTTAATGAGGATATTTTGGATTTATAATTTATTTATTATATAGGATGCAGTCTATGGTAACTACAATTAATCTAAATACAAAAGTGGAGCTGTGGGCAAATGATATAATACTTTTCCTATATAACAAATATTTTACCTAATAAACTTTCTTGATCCACACCAAGGTAGAAGCCAAATATGATAAAACCACAGCAAAGTACACATCTGACAGACGTCGCCTGGCCCAACAACACGTAGCTGAAGATCACATTAAATACCGTAGTCAAAGACCTTCCCACATAATAGAACGGTACACCTACATATTTTAAACATAGGTTATTTGTTGCAATCATGAGTGTGAACATTATGGACAACGGTACTACCTGAAAAAATATTGAAAAAATATTTAAAGTTATTGCAAACAAAAATATTGAAAAAATATTTAAAGTTGTTGCAAACAAAAAAATTAAATTAAACAATGTTATCCTTGAAATAAAACTAGTTTATACGGATTTTATCCTGGTATAATTTTTTTACATTTCTGTAACATTGGTCACAAAAATATTTTTTTATACTTAGGACATGTTTTAGCAAGGTCACGGTCGCTCACCTGAAAATGTACCTTTTGATATAAATAATTCCTATACGAAAAATCCGATATGACGATAAAATCCGTATAAACTAGTTTTATTTCAATGTGTAATATTTGCTTAAACATACGAATTCACAATGTTATCATTGTTCTTTCTTTTCCTTTATAGGAAAGGACAGCCAAACAAGCAACTGGGTCACTTGATGTTCAGGAATAAATAAATAAATACACCCAACAGTCACACACATAGCCCTGACCCCACACTAGGGAAAACTGTATCGCGGGTATCAGGAGGTAGGGAGGCACTTGCGGTCCCACAACACCTAGATCCGAAACTCATTTTTGTGGTTCACACAATCATTTGTCTCAGTGCGGGAATCGAACCCACGGCCTCTCGCTTCGCAGCCGGCAACTCGCCCGCTGCGCCACGGAGGCTGTCAAATGAATGAATGTCAACGCTCATGAACATCCACAATACCAGAAAATGAGGACGGCCTTGCTTACTATATAGGAAAGGAATGGATATTGGGAAGAGGCTAGAGGAAGCAGGAGGGGCTGCTTTGGACTTCCATTATTATTTTATTCTTACAACTGCTCCAGTTCAGTTTATTCATTAATAATAATAATTACACCCAATGGTCACACATAGTCCTGACCCCACACTAGTTTAAAATGTATTGTGGGTATCAGGAACTACTTGGGACTTGCTATCCCACAACACCCAGACCCGAAATATTTATGGATCACACAAATATTATATTGGTAGTATATTTGTATCGGTGCGGGAATCGAACCCACAGCTTCTCACTTCACAGCCTTTCATACATCTTTCTGACATCACATGACTCACTTGCTTATTTGCTGTCTATAAAAACATTACCTTTCTTGCCACCTCCACATTCCAAGGGGTGCCTGCAGGAAATGTAAAGACTTTTGGTATACCACCAGACCTGCTCAGACTGAAGCATATTGTGAAGGAGACAACACATTGGAACCAAGTGATGAATAAAGGTGCTTCAAGAGCAACTGTCTGACTGCTCAATAGAGTTTTGTTTACAAACACTGTCGCTATTGATACTACCCTGAAACAAACAATGTTATTGTCACTTATATTCTTGACTCACATACAATGTTTTTTTTTTATTTGTTGACAAGCAGGTCGTTGGCCTGATGATAAGCGTTACATCTGCCCATGAACAAAAGCAATGTCACACAGAACATAATACAGCACTGCATGGCACTGAACTGTGCTCTTTTTTTTTATTTATTTTTTGCATAGATAGGCAAACGAGCAAGTGGGTCACCTGATGTTAAGTGGTCTCCACCGCCCATGTATGTAACAGTGCTTACACACTGCTGTTGACGGCAGAAATATACAAAGCAGTGGTACTAACCCAGCTGGCCTCTCACATACGAGTAACCTACCACCTGGTAAAAACAATATGAAATACCATTCACTTTATTCAAGAATTTCTTGGTAGATGACATCACAAATATGTAGAACATTATGAATGATTTTTACGTTAGTAGGCACCTATTATAATTATTTTTAGGGTACCATAGTGGTACAAAATAATTCCAAATAATATACTTCAGTACCAAATTACCGGTTGGTACCACCACTTTGTCTACTTCTGCCGCCAAGATGCAGTGTATAAGCACTGTTGTCTTTCGGTTTGAAGGACATTGAAGCCACTGAAATTACTGGCCATTATGAGACATAACTATGTCTCAGACTAGACCAGTCCAGTACTATGCAGTGTTTTGTAACTCAATGTTCTGTGTGATGTTGTTTCTGTTTATGGGCAGGCCACTTATCATTAGGCGAGCAACCTGCGCGTCTTGACTAGACTTCAAGGTAATAAAACAAAATGAAATTAGGTTTTTCTTAGATATACCTATGTTGGTAAAAATATAGTAATAGTGCATGACCTAAGGTGTGGTAAGTAGCTTTGTGGTCAGTCAATTCTGTTAGTTTCTGATTTTTTGGTCCCAAAACCTTGGTGACATATACATAACAATACCGAGTAAGGAAATTCATAAAAATCATTTCTTCAAAAGGAATTCTTTGAAAAAGCGCTACACTGTCTTATCTAGTACATAAAAAAAATAAGTAGGTATTATTTTTTAATCGCGTTACATAGATGATAAGGTAATTACCAGTAACATGAAACGACGATAAATATTTTGATATATCTCGAACACAGATCTGAGCGATGTTCCTTCATTTTAGTTTTTTTCAACTTCACTCTTATTAAAAGTACACGGGTTCTTAACAAGAAGGATACCTAAAAGTCGGTATCCACACTATTAAAAATACTTTTAGCTATTTTAAATTTATATACATTCCATACCACTCGAACAAATCAAACAAAATTGCCGCATCAACAATTGTCAACAAATATGAAGTAAATTCAAAATTGACGTTTAGTTCAGTGCTGCCATATCCGATTTTAAAAATACATAGAATTATTCAGAAAAAACCGTAGATTTTCGCAGAAAAATTCGTAGATTTACAGACTATTTTTTAAGACTATTTTGCACTGAACTGGCTTCATAAATTTTTTCGAGCCACGTGTTTTCGCAGATATAAACTTGAAAATGGATTTCATAAAAACAATTATGACAAAATTTAAAAAAGAACCGGTCATGTGCGTGTCAGACCACACACAGTGAAGAGATCCGTAATCAAAATATATGAATACCCCATACCCGAAAATACCCCATACCTCTAAAACTATACTACCTTGATTCTTTGCCTCTTTCTAGAAATTCCATTATCGCTGGAAATACCTTATGAGTAAAGTTATTCTACCTAAAATTCCACCCCGTATTTTAAAAGTTAGAGGGAGACTGGGATACACATATTTTTCACTACATTTGACACGCATATCTCACAAACAAATACAAATTTTATCTATCATTTTAAGGAAGTATCCAATGCAAACCCATGTGCAATGGAAAAAATTATTCCTAAGTTACATGTATGAAGCGCCAACCAAAGAAAAAACACTACACTTTTGTGTAGCGGTTCATAGAAAACAGTTATAGTCTTAGAGTAAAATGGCTGTGACATACCGACGTACGGATGAAATGATATGGATTCCGTTTTTTCCCTTTGGCTACGGAAGTCTTAAAAATCACAATAAGGCCCCAATACTGGAACGCAAATCAAGTATAATATGAAAGGCTCTTGTTAAACATATTCAAATTCAAATAATTTATTCTGTAAATCACATCATATCAGATCATAAATATTACTTTTACATGTCATATTACAAGCCTTTTATCTTATGTATATTAATAAGTAGTTATTAAATATTAGTGTTTGATTATTCGAACGTCATAACAGACACAACCATCTATTGATATTGTGATTTGATGGCATAACTACAAACTGCTAATCACAGTAGCAAATTCAGTTTCATGCAATTAAATTCAATTTAGCCGCCACGCTGTGGCTACACAGACATATTGAACAAATTAAAGTTTATACGCGTCGAGAGCCGCATGAATTTTATTAGTATTTTTATCGTTCATTTGGGTAGATGATATGAAATCCGTAAATTTGCCAATCATTTCCGTATTTCCGTAGGTGAGCTTTTGGGGTATTTCAGTTCGTAGCTCGACAAGGAAACAACTTCGTGATTTGTGAAACATATAATCTTCTTGCCACAATACAGCGGACAATTTAAATTAGAAACAGAGGCTAACAATTTAGATATTATAATATTATAACTGCCGTTACACTTTTGTAGCCGTTAACTCTGATGTGTTCTGACAAGCTCGTTTTGGCGGACTAATTCTAACCATCGTTTTTGGGTTGCCAGTTTATAACATTTCTATCAATGTGTAGAAAGTGGCTGGCAACATTTGGTGGCGATAATTCGCCACACCACCCCCCCACGGAGAAAAAGAAAACAGAAAGTTTTCATTGAATTAAGCACGATATACAAATAAATATAAATAAACTTAAAACTACTACAAATGGTCTTACTAAAGTAAGTTAGTACAGTATACAGTTACACACATAATTAAAGGGCAAGATGACAACTTTACACAAGAATTTATTATTATAAAATATTCACATATGTAACATATTAAACAATATAAAAAAAACTTACACATCTATAGGGGTTTTAAAACAGACCTGCCTGCCAGATCGAGTTGTATAAGGTTTCTGTATTACCGTTTTGTCTACAGGCTCAGGAATTCGCTCCAGAATAATTGTGGGACTTTTATTGTTCTTATCTGGAACAGTGGTCGTGCTGTCTTCTTCACAAAAGAAGGCCGGCTTAATGCGGTCTATGCTTACCACGACTGTTCTGTCACCTATGGCGATGGTAAAAGTTTTGTCGGATCTATTTATTACCTTATATGGTCCGGTATAAGGAGGTTTTAAAGATGGTCGGACTGTATCATCGCGAAGCCACACGTGTGTGGACTTAGCGAGGTCTTTAAATACAAATGAAGACTTTTGTCCATGGCGAGAAATTGGAACAGGTCGCAGTTGTGACATGTAGCGTCTTAGCTGGGTTATAAATGGGGGTGTATCTTTGTTGGCGTCCTCTTTGCACAATGGTACGATAAATTCCCCAGGTAAGCAAAGAGGTTCCCCATAGACTAGCTCAGCAGGGGAGGCCTGAATATCCTCCTTCAGTGCTGAGCGCATCCCGAGTAAGACTGCTGGTAAGGCTTTAGCCCATGACTCGCTGTGGCACATGAGGGCAGCCTTGAGTGTCCTATGCATGCGCTCCACTAAGCCATTGGCACACGGGTGGTAGCTTGTGGTTCGAACGCGCTTAGTGGAGCAGAATTGCATGAGAGACGAGAAGAGTGTTGACTCGAATTGGCGACCCTGGTCGGTGGTAACGACCTGGGGAACGCCATAACGAGAAATCCACTCTCGGAAAAATGTTTCGGCCACCTCTTCCGCGGTTATTCCAACCATGGGCCAAGCCTCGGGCCACCTGGTAAATCTGTCCACGGCCGTGAGGCAGTATTGAAAACCCTTGCTTGGAGGAAGAGGTCCGATTATGTCTATATGGACATGCCGAAAACGTTTAGTCGGTCTGTCAAAATTCCCGATAGGAGCAGACGTATGTCGAGTTATTTTACTTCGCTGACAAGCTGTGCAGGATCGAGCCCAATTGCGACAATCCTTTTGTATGCCAGGCCATACAAAGCGGTCAGCTACCAATCGCGCGGATCCCCGCGCGCCTGGGTGACTGAGGTTGTGAAGTAAATTAAAATAAGGTCGACGAAATGGAGGGGTCAAATAAGGACGTGGTTTCCCTGTAGATACGTCGCAAAAAATTGACAAACCTTTTCCGGGTATTGGGACCTTTTCAAGTTTGAGTGAAGATTGAGTTGTCATCTCTCGAAGTTCTGGATCGTTTTCTTGATTCTTAGCAAGCGCGCCATAATCGTCTTCTATGTTTATCGACTCCACGCGTGACATGGTATCCGCAACAACATTGTCTTTACCACTAACATGAACAATGTTAGTGGTAAACTGCGATATAAATGTCAGCTGGTTTAATTGCGGTGGAGGCAGTTTCTCACGGCGCTGGGAAAACGCATATATCAAAGGCTTGTGATCTGTGTAAATTGTAACATGTTGTGCCTCCAATACATGTCGAAAGTGCTGGACAGCCTCATAAACTGCAAGTAGTTCCCGATAATAAGCGGGCCAGGTCGATTGACGAGCTGTGAGTTTCTTGCTAAAAAATGCAAGAGGCTGCCAGTCATCTTCAACACGCTGTTGAAGACATGCACCAACATGTGTTGAAGAAGCATCAGTAAAAAGCCCTAAAGGGGCTGTGTTGTTGGGATGAGCGAGGAGAGTGACATTACTTAAGTGGTCTTTGCACTTCTGAAACGCCACTTCTGCTTCGGGTGTCCAGGGAACGGGTTTAGCGCCTTTGAGCTGAGAATTAGCCAAGATATTTATTAATGGTGCCTGTAACTCAGCGGCCTTCGGGAGGAATCGACGGTAAAAATTTACCATCCCAAGAAACCTGCGCAAACCTTCTACTGTTTTCGGTAGAGGGAAATTGCGCAATGCTTCAATTCTCTCAGGTGGCGGGCACGTCCCGTCTTTGGAAATGCGATGACCTAGGAATGTCACTACATCCGAGCCGAATACGCATTTTGAAGGGTTTATTACAACCCCGTATTCGGACAAGCGTCTAAATAGGATGCGTAGGTGCTCAATGTGCTCCTCCGGAGTACGAGAAAACACCAAAATGTCATCCACATATGGAAAACAGAAACTGAGACCACGTACCACTTCATCAATAAATCTTTGGAAGGTCTGCCCTGCGTTACGTAACCCAAATGTCATATAGGGGAATTCGAATAACCCAAATGGAGTAATAATGGCGGTTTTAGGAACATCGGCTGGGTTGATCGGAATTTGTTGGTATGCCTTGACCAAGTCTACAGTGCTGAACACTGTGGAACCAGCCAAGTCCTGACCAAAGTCTCCAATGTGACGGACGGGATATCGATCCGGGACTGTGCGTGCGTTCAAAGATCGATAGTCCCCACATGGACGCCATCCTGTTTCACCCTTTTTAGCCATGTGCAAAGGTGAAGACCACGGGCTTTTCGAAGGGCGTGCTGTCCCACACGCGACCATATCCTCAAATTCCTTCTTTGCAGCTTGCAACTTCTGTGCCGCAAGCCTGCGTGGACGACTCGTGACTGGAGGTCCTTCGGAGGTGACGATATGGTGGACTGTAGAATGTTTTATATCCCTCTGCAGTCCAGGTGGCCGGGTAATTTCTGGAAATTCTTTAAGAATTTCCAAGAAAGGAGATTCTCCAGCAAAAATTGTCTTTATGCTGGACTGTGAAATGTTATGTGCTGTGGTAGCAGAAACAGAAAGTCGTGTGGTGCCATCTATCAATTTCTGTCTATGGCAATCTGGCAAAAGATGATAATGTGCCAAGAAATCAGAACCAATGATAGGCATTCCCACCTCTGCAACAATGAAATTCCATCTATAATCCCGGCGTAAACCTATATTCAAACATAGGGCGATGGTGCCATATGTTTTTATCGGGCTACCATTTGCAGCTCGAACATCAAAGTCCGAGGGTTTATCGTAGTCCTTTAATAACTTGCGAGGATAACAACATATATCCGAGCCAGTATCGATTAAAAACCGAGTTCTGGTGTTGGAATCAGTCACGAATAAACGGCGGCCGGGAGAATCACAATCAGATGCCGCCTCTACTGATTGTTCGCAAAGTTTTCCTGCTGCGATGGCATCCATTTGCAAGGATTAACACATTTTGTTGCATTCTTGCCAAACCTCTTATGGTACCAGCATAACTCAGAACGGGACCGAGATAGTGAACGCGTTCTCGATTGCGACCTGGATCTTGGCGATCGTGACTGCCGTGCGAAATTTTGAAATTGTTTCTGCAGCTGTTCCATTTGCCTCTTAAGGTCCTGCAGTTCCGTGGGTAAAGACACGGTGTTCACTACAGGCGGTGGGCATGAGGTTGAAGGTGCTTCAACAATGGCATCAGCAATTTCAGCAACTTTGTCTAAAGGCAGTTCCCGTTGAGCCATAAGGATCCGCTGGACCTCACTTGGCAATTTCCGCATCCACAATTCTCTGATTATATCTTCGTCACTAGTGGAAGAACCTGCGAGGGAACGTAGATGGCGGAGGAAAGCTGAGGGTTTGCGATCCCCTAGCTGAATGTCACCTAACAGGTTTCTCACCCGTTGTTCCTTTGATGTTGAAAACCGAGCAATTATTTCTTTTTTTAAATACTCATATTTATTTTCAGAGGGGGGATTCGCAAGAATATCCTCCACTTCTTCAGCCATCCGTGTGTCTAGGGTGGAGAGCACATGACCATATTTAGTTGCATCTAGCTTAATACCAGAAATTTCAAATTGAGCTTCCGCTTGTGCGAACCATATGGCAGGTTTGTCCCTCCAAAATGCAGGTAATTTAACAGAAACCCCATACACACTCGTTTGGGGTGGAGCCCGTACCTGCAATTCTGCTAACTGCTTCTGTAATTCTATAATTTGAAATTGCAGTTGCTCTTGTGAAGCCATTGTGTAACACACGGAAATAAAAATAAAATAGCAACACAAATGAATATGCAAGACAAAACACACAGAAAAAAATAAGACAATATATAAAAAATGTTATTACAGCAATATGCAAGACAACCCAACACAAAAAAAAATATAAAATTTGTTAACAACCTTGTGCACCTTAAACTTACAATGTTGGTTTTAAAATGTACACCTAAACCACCACATGCAAAATCTTTGTACCATAATATCTAACCCTAGCAATTTTATATCTAAAGCTCATAACAATAACTTAAAACACAAACTTATGTTGGCATTAATTGTCAAGAAGCAAATTAAAGTTGCTGTTGTTGTGTATTATTTTAAGCTAAGTTAATAATTTATAAATGTACACATTAGTATGGTTATAGCTCAAAATAGGGTTTAGAACATAGAGCTTATGAACTGTTAATGGTTAACATGCAGTGTCCATTCACCGCTTGAAAATGGTTATTAAATTATGATTGTGTAATTGGTTATCACTTCACTGTACACATATAAGCACCATGTAGAGGATGAGATGCCGATTGCAGTGTAGCTAAGCAGTGGACCAGTGCTACTGGCCGGTTAGCAGCAGGCAGTAGAGCCCCCAGAGCAAAGTAAAATCTGCTTTCTGAGGACTTCCTTCGTGACTGATATTCAGGGCAGTTATAAGCCCGCTCGGCAGACGGATAATTACTTTTGTCCTGTATCACTGACCTTTACTCAGGCTATTCCTGTCGATCACGTCGGGGTCACCAATTTGGGGTATTTCAGTTCGTAGCTCGACAAGGAAACAACTTCGTGATTTGTGAAACATATAATCTTCTTGCCACAATACAGCGGACAATTTAAATTAGAAACAGAGGCTAACAATTTAGATATTATAATATTATAACTGCCGTTACACTTTTGTAGCCGTTAACTCTGATGTGTTCTGACAAGCTCGTTTTGGCGGACTAATTCTAACCGTCGTTTTTGGGTTGCCAGTTTATAACATTTCTATCAATGTGTAGAAAGTGGCTGGCAACATTTGGTGGCGATAATTCGCCACAAGCTTAAAATTCCGTAGATCTACGGAAAACCCCGTAGATCTGGCAATACTAGTTTAGTTTGTGATTTCACTGTATAGAAAGCATCGACCTTTCTGACTAAATACATCGTAGTATCTCTAAGTAGTCTGTGAATACATCGGTGTTAACTAATCGATGCTTCGCTTTCTTTCAATGTTTAACGATTCATCTATGTATTTCATGCTATAGGATTCGTTCGTATCGATATACGTTATTTTCTTAGAATAAAGTTATTTTAGACACCCAAATTCACGTCTCATTTGTCTTAATTAAATAGCGGGTTATTAAAATATTTTTGAAGTAAAAACTTCTATAGCCGCGTTGTGCACTTTTTGGTAGGGGAAAATCTTATGGGTTCGCGTCACCGACATGCTAATGCCGCACAGCGGCCGCGTGCTGTGCGCGTTAGACACTTTGTTGGATGGGTGAAATCTCGTGTATTCGCGTCACCGACATGCTTATAGCAGTATATCTGTAGCTATACAGCTGACGTATTGTGCATTAGTGCTGTGTATATCTTATAAGTGAAATTGAATTGATTTAGTACAAAGTTCAATGTGTGTATACTGTGCATTGTTGAAATAGTGTTTTAGTTTGATTATTATTGGAATCGTTTAATTGTAAAATCATTGTGCAGTACAATAGTGAGTACTAAACAACCATATAAACATACATATATTGGTGCTCGAAGTGTCATGATGTGAAAACCAGATTGATGTTGATACTTTTAATTCAAACATTATGAAATTTCAAATTTTAATACTAAAAGTTCTAAGTTTTCACTTCTATCGGCAGTCTCTACAACTGTTTAACCAATGTTTTTGAGCGAACGAGGCGAGAGACCTGCTCGTTTCGTCATTGCTGCTGTATTATACACGTCTCTATTGGATGAGAGGGGTTAGGCCTTAGTCCACCACACTGACCTAATGCGGGCTGGCGGACTGTACGTACGAACTTCTCAGGTATGCAGGTTTCCTCACGATATTTCCTTCATCGTTAAAGCAAGCGATAATTAACAATTAATACACACCTAACTTAGATAAGTCAGAGGTGTGGCTCTTGGGGATAGTTTCAAAACTGCGACTTTCGTCTCGATAGTCCGTTTCACTACCCACTGAGATATAAGAAAAGTTCTGAACGAAAATATTGGGTAATAATTAAAAATATCTTCATTCAAATAATATATATTGTTTTTCCTCGTTCTTTACCTATAATAACCCATAAAATATGTTTCGATGTTTTATTCCATGCATTCAAAACACATCAATGTTTTTTTTTCGATGCATATAACATTGATGCATTGCGACATTTTGATGTATCATATCGAAAGAAATATCGATGTTTTTTCTGCATTAACATCCCTACGTTATCAAAATAACAGGGTTGTCAGTAGAAACAACGTACTTCATACTGCTGGGTTTAATGGGATATAGAGAAAATTGTTGTGACCTTCAAGACGCTCGTGGGAACTTGTACAGGCTCAGAACAAAAAAGAAAATACTCTTACAAACTCAGAAAAAACCGTGTCCTACCCAACACTACACCCAAATCATAAACATATATTTGTGGGTTAGGTACACAAACATTTATCTCGTTGCAGGAATCGAACCACGGCTTTTCACTTCACAGCTGGTTACTCGCCCTTTGCGCCACGGAGGCCGTCATGATATTAAAAAAATGAATACCTACCGAAGTATTTAGTATCAAAGAACGCATCATAAAATAATCAAACTGGTGGATCCATTGAATTAGTTATTTGGTTAGGTGACAGTTTGTTTTGCAAAATAATTTAATAAGTACACCCACGCCTTACACTAATTTGTTGATAAACATCTGATAACTAGATTTGTATTATTTTTTATTAAATATTGAATACATCGAAATGAATTGAATATGTACAACAAAAATTATTTCAATTGTCATCATAGTGATTTTGTTCGACTGAGCAAATCACGTAACGATGACTACGTTAATATTGGTTATTAAAGTCTTAAGTTCCATAACGAAATGCGGGTTAGTGCTCATTTGACATCCAAAATAATGATAAAGTTCAGTTTTTTTTTATGAGATGGCTGAGATGAGATGGCTTTACTTTTGTGACCGAAATATTATTTTTCGACTTAGATAAAGGTTCCTCAGTCTATGCTTTTTACGAGCAGTTTTTGTAACTTTTACCTATAGGATACTGGCAACACTGCCACTGACGTCAGTGTCCAAAGTAGTAGGTATTTTTCATCGGCGAATGGCGATACTTTTCTAAAACTTAGTATTGTAATAACAAAACCCCTGTGATACAGGCAAAACGTGCGACGTAAACATGGCTTCAATACCCGACGCGAAGACTCCAGAGGCGGAGAGTTTCGTTAGTTTTAGTGTCTTAAACGAAATCGTATCATTTGTATCTAGTCCATTAAATTTGATATTAACTTTGATTATCGGTGTGTTGGTGTATAAAATAATATTGAAGAGGAAGGTCGCGAAGGCGGTCGCGCCGGCTGACCAGCCGGTGGTGTATTTACCGAAGCTTCGCAAGGACATGACCGTGGCAGAACTTCGGCATTACGACGGCAAGCAGCCCGACGGCAGAGTGTTGATAGCAGTCAACGGGTGGATATTCGATGTGACACCGGGACGCCGCTTTTACGGCCCCGGTGGGTGCAGTCGCGTCGCTGTTTATAAATAGCTAGTGACTCATTTAATTATTCATTCACACTGCATTCTGTTTTGCAGCTGTACGTTACATATTTTATTCATGTTATTTTACTGGTACCTGTTCTATTCGCTGTATTCAAAAAGATAATAGTAACTAACATATCTCTTCTTCATGTTTCTTCTCTTGAAAGCGGTCAAATTACTAAGCATTTATAATATCTTATTTTTTTTGTTGTCCTAGGTTTATATTTTTAGGTATTTTAAAGTTACGTCTAAATAACACTGTCCTCAACTAAAAAGCCAGTGGTCGAGTGGCAGAGCCACATTGTAGTCAATTTTGTCTACAGCATGAATGGGCCAGCTCGTCCAGGTTGTTACCACTGTCTCACAGAAAACCAACATAAAGCTTGCTTTCATACAGTGAGTGAGATATCCGAAGGCCCAAATCCCCTCCCCGTCCCAATCCCTTAATTATCCTTTAAGGTCGGCAACAAGCACATGACTCTTTTCGTATTGTGGGCATACATGGACGGTGGTGATCACTTATCATCAGGTGACGCACTAGCTCATTTGTCGGTCATGCAATAAAAAAAAAAGTACTGAATAGAAAATACAATGCCTAATAATTTCCATTTACAGGTGGTCCATATGCACCGTTTGGTGGCAGAGATGCAACAAGAGGCCTAGCAACATTCTCAGTGACATCATCAGACAAAGACTATGACGATCTCAGTGACCTGAATGCAATGGAGATGGAGTCAGTAAAAGAGTGGGAGGTACAGATGAGAGGTAATTTATTTTTAAATCAACTTGCTTTATAACCAGTTCATGTATAAGGTTAATGAGTTAAATGTCCTTGTATTGTACTTTGGTGTAACAAATCCATTGAATGTTTTATGCAATGTAATGACTTACATACTATACATAGTTGTACTAATTCTGCTGTACAAGTCACTAAATATCTCCAATATTCACTTACTTTAGTTTACATACATATATACATACGCACTCACGCCTGTAATCCCCGAAGGGGTAGAGGTGTAACCAGTACACCCAGATTTCGCCGAGCGTATCTCTGTCCCTTATGTGATAGAGGGCGAGCCTATCGCCATACCGGGCATCAATTCCAGACTCCGGGCTGATACTGAGCATTTCGTAATAGAAAAACCCAATATCGCTTTTACCCGACCCGGGATCGAACCTCAGCGTCAGCTCAGTCGTAACGCGTACGTATTAGAACTGCGCGACCGAAGCAGTCAAACACCGAGGATGTGAGTTAGATACTCTATAATCTATATCGGTGGTTGATGGTGCAACGGGAAAATAAATTATAATACTAGCCCTGTATTATACACGTCCCACTGCTAGGCACGGGCCTCCTCTACTGAATGTGAGGGCTTAGGCCTTAGTCCACCACGCGGGCCTAATGCGACCTGGGGATCGAACCCGAGACCTCAGCGTCAGCCTGAGTCATAACGCGTATGCATTACAACAGCGCCACCGAGGCACGAGACTATCCCGCCCACACACCATTATAAGTACAAGCATTTATTCAAATGCATCATGTGACTTATCGAATAAAAATGCATAATTAAAAAGATAATAAAGAAAATCGGGTATCCTTCCCATTATCCCCAAAAGTACCAAAAACTTGTATGTAAGTCAAATATAGAATTTAAGCCTTCATTCATTTTTATTGGACCTACTGAATCATATGACTGTAAACTAAGGAGAAAAGAATACGGAACACGTTCCACGCAAGTCCATTTGAATGGTTTTTTATTCTTATAAACTATCTTATATCAGCGCAAAAACATATATTTCTGTCAATATTTGTCTAAAATAATACCTATAAATCTCCTAATGACATGGCAGGCTTACATTGGTTGTGTATACAATCCATAACATAAAGCCAATTGACCAATAGGCGAACCAAATAATCTAGTGCTAGAACTTGTATGATGATTTTGTGTTGTAAAGCCACGCTGTAGAGAGTAATTTTGGGTGAAGCCTACATATTGAGACAGAGATTTGTAAAAGATTTAATAAGTGTCTCAGATTTCAATGACCTAGGTAAGTTTTACATATTACAACACAACACAAACAAAACAAATGTAAAATTCAAAATACGAGTGGTAGAGCCACGCTGTAGACTATTTTGTCTACAGCATGAATGGGCTGGCTCGTCCGAGTCGTTAC
Source organism: Mimas tiliae (assembly GCA_905332985.1). Lineage (NCBI taxonomy): Eukaryota > Metazoa > Arthropoda > Insecta > Lepidoptera > Sphingidae > Mimas > Mimas tiliae. Next base: position 15,414,355 of record HG995244.1, read on the forward strand.
CACTGCCTCTCAGAAAACCGGCGTATAGTAGCAGCTTGCTACTGCGTTTTGTACGGTGAATGAGATCCGGAGGCCCAAATCCCCCTCCCCTTCCCAATCCCTTTCTTTTAAGGTCCGCAACACGCCCATGATTATTTTGGTTATTATGGGCGGTGGAGATCACTTACCATCAGGTGACCCACTTGCTCGTTTGCTGGCCTATGCTAAATAAAAAAAAGAAAAAATACCGTGCCTCTTGTCTATGGTTTGGTATATGTAAATTCTGATCTCAGAGAATGGAACTGCGGAGGAGTTTCTAACCAGAAGTTGTAGCCCTCGGGTTGGGGCCTAGAACGACCACTCCGCAAGCCATATTATGCTGTGGCAGGGTCGGTAATTAAAGTTCGACCTTTACGAGCAAATGTCTTAAAATAGCAATGTTATTGAACAAAAACATAATATGTAATATTATCTATGTCATTATCACGGTCACGGTGTAATTTCTTCGTCTTTATCACTGGATCCAGCTTATTCTGGTTTAGAATGCTGATTAGTATCAAAAAAATCCAATTAATGTCATATCTATGTCATTATCACGGTCACGGTATAATTTCTTCGTCTTTATCACTGGATCCAGCTTATTCTGGTTTAGAATGCTGATTAGTATCAAAAAAATCCAATTAATGTCATTAAAAAATAATTTGATAGTACCTAAGTTTAATTGCCTGTTTGCCTTATTAACTTCTGAATCGATTCTAATGTTTTGCAGAGAAATAATATAAGCAGTAGATTCACGCTGTAGAAACTTTTGTCTATAGCATAAATAGGCCAGCTCCACCATGTTTTGCCACTGCCTCACAGAAAGCCGACATGAACTGGCAGCTCACTGTTGCGTTTCATATGTTGAGTGAGATTCTGGAGGCCCAAATCCGTCCTCCCTTTCCCAATACTCATTTCCTTTAAGATCAGTAACGCATCGATGGTTCTTTTGGTATTGTGGATGTTCATTGGCAGTAGAGATCATTTATCATCAGGTGACCCACTTGCTCGTGTGCTGACCTGTGCTATACAAAGGTGGACGAGCTGAACGACCCATGTGTATCTTAAATAAACTATATTTTCTACAATAGTAGCACCTGCGGGCGCGTAAATAAATGTTAGTAATAATAATAAATAATAATACTGTATTAGATACGTCCCACTGCTGGGCACGGGCCTCCTCTACTGAATGAGAGGGGTTAGGCCTTAGTCCACCACGCTGGCCTAATGCGGGTTGGCAGACTTCACATACCTTCGAAATTCTTATGAAGAACTTCTCAGTTATGCAGGTTTCCTCACGATGTTTCCTTCACCGTTAATAAATGTTAGTATGGGATAGTAAATAAAATACGTTCTCAAGGATCGTTATATTTTTTGGATTCGTCTGAACTGCAGCTAAGTTCGCGCCTTAGCAATAAAGACTTAATTTTATCGTGCCTTTATAAAAATCGTGACCCATCCTATAATGTCGAATGATAATAAATCTAGTCAATTCGGACAGCGATGCCGCGATGAAGTCATCCATTCTTTCAAGTTCGCGTGCCCCTGATACCAATTATAGACAATTATTAGGTACCTATGATTAATTTATCTAAATGTTTAGTATCGAAACTTGTTTTTATCGCCCGTATACGATTTTGATCAAATGTTTGATAACAAATAGAGCGAAGTACTCTTGCTGTGCTATCGTTCCTATGAATTACTAACTTCAAGTTTAGCGTGCTTATTACAGCTAACTTCAATAAACTATCATAGTTTATATATTTTTATATATAAACTTATACATATATAATTATGAACTTACTACCTTTTACCTCACTGCTCCATCGGTGTGAATGTCTTGTCCCAGAATAAAAAGTATCCAGCTCTACCTGTGTGGCAAATTTCATCCAAATTCGTTCAGCCGTTAAGGCGTGATTGATTAACAAACATCCAAATTCACAAACATTCCAACATTGACATTTATTAAGTCTAGTAGGATTAGTAGTATTTAACTAATCAGCATTTTGTTTCTTCCACTCATCAATCATTTATTGAGCATCTCTTTACCGCCTCTGAGTAATTGCTACATATCAAATAAAATATGACACATTTTTTATGAGTGGTAGAGCCACGCTGTAGATACTTTTGTCTACAGCATGTATGGGTCGGCTCGTCCGGATCATTACCACTGTCTCACAGAAAACCGGCGTAAAGTAGCAGCTTGCTGCTGCGTTTCGTACGATGAGTGAGATATCCGGAGGCCCAAAACCCCTCCCCTTCCCAATCCCTTAATTATCCCTTTCCTTTAAGGTCGGTAACGCAACCATGATAAAAAAAAGCTTGAATGACGAAACGAGCGTCGCTCGCTTGCCCATAAACAGAAAGAACACCACACAGAACGTTGAATTACAAAGTACTGCGTGGCAGTGCACTGCACTCGTCACTCCGAAACACAAGATGTTAAATCGCATAGTACCCAATAATTTCACGGGCTTTCAATGTCCTTCAAAAAGAAAAACAACACCTCTTACACAGTACTGCTTGGTGGCAGAAATATACATCACACACAGCGGTGGCACCAAACCAATCGGTATTTCCCATACTAACTAGTAGCAGTGGTTTACTAGATGGTAGGTTTAGGTTCTAGGTAAGGTTTAGGCAAGCTCTGGAATGAGCTCCCTGCATCGGTATTTCCCGAGCGCTATGACCTGTCCTTCTTTAAGCGAGGCTTACAAAGAGTTTTCCTGTACCGGTAGGCAAAGGCTTGGCTGTATTCTGGCATTTCTGAAGTCCATGGGCGGCGGTAACCGCTTAACATCAGTTAGGCCGCCAGCTGGTCTGTCTATCTGGACAATGAAAAAAGGTCACATAATTTAACCCAACATCATGTTGCGTGAATATCATGGTGTTGGTGTTGAATATAATTACAATGGATTTTTATTCCATAATACCTACAGTAACAACAAGTGCTTCGACTACGTGTGAAAGAACAATATCCGTACTTCATTGTTGTAGAAACCGCAATAGAGACAAACTGCTGGAGGTATAATATATGTAGATAGATAGATAACTTTTTATTATGCATACACCATTTATGAACAAAATACCCTTATAACTATAACATGTCATCAGACGATCTAACCGCTAGAAGCAATCTCTGCTAAACAAACTTAAAATACATCGAAATTTCAGTGTATGTATTTAAACACTATTGTAAGTGTACATCCACTGCAACATCTTCATCTCCAAAACGTATGTAGATCTATTTAAACTATTGTTAATTAGCAGGAAGCGTTTAAATTAAATATTTCCAATTTTCCAGAGCAATACGAAGTAGTAGGTCGACTGCTGCGACCCGGTGAGGAGCCAAGGAACTACTCTGACGAGGAGCCAGAGGAGACGGACACATCCACCAGCGGACAGACGGACGACAAAAAAGACCTATAGACTGAAAAATACTGGAGATGTGCTGCCACGCTACACGTTAGTTGTTTTATACTTAAACATTTTCATTTGGGACGACGTGAAATATGCTAGTTGGATTACGTGTTAAATTTCTTAATCTTAAAGAGTTAAATAATCCGGTAAATAGTTCGGTGTGTATATTGAATTTTATAATACGTGTAGGATGCACAATATGTATAAAATAATTTGGCCGGCCTGGAGATCGTGTCAAGAGGCGCGGCGCGTCGTAGTTTCCCGAGACTAAAGTGTGACGGGAGCCAAAAAAAACCGTACAACGGTTTACATATGGCATTAATTGCTGGGGACTAATTAATAAGTAGAAAACCGCCCAAGTGAGAATCAGACTCACGCACCAAGGGTTCCTTATAATCCCCCTTTAATTATTAACTTATTTTTTTAATTTTCTGTTGGGTTATCCCAAAGACTTTAATGTATACTACTAGACGGGCTGTATAGAAGTAAAATTGCGTTACATAACGCGGGAGTTTGACAGCTCACAGACAAGGAGCACGATAGGGGTTCTAGTTAAGAGTAAGCGAGATGGTAATATTGAGTTACGGTCAATTGACCGTAACTTAGTACTACAATTTCTATGTACCGTGCAGCTTGTCTAATAGTATACATTAAAGTCTTTGGGCTATCCGCCATAATAACAACATACAATTTCAGCTTCCTATTACGGTTCAACAGGTAGAGCCCTTTATAGGTAGTACAGACGGCGCGGCGAAGTTAGTATTAGTGTTTCGTTGACAGTTGGCACCATTAAGGTATGACCGCCCATACGAACCCTAAAAAAATATCGTCATTACCAACTTACTAATTTTAATTTTAAACTTATCGATAATACGAAAAGATCGATCGAAATCATTCTTGTGGTTTAGGCTAAAGTATCCTAAAATGACTTGGTATTATATGTTTGCGTCATAAATATCTCTAATCGGCGCATTTCTGTCACATTTGAAATCAAAATTGTGTCACAAAGTATATTATATTAAGCGATCCGCTTAGCGTATTTCACGGTGTTCCACAATGTAATGTAAGTAATGTAAATTAATCGAGTCGAGTGTTTAAATGCGAGGCGGTCGCGCCGTCTGCTGTTCTATTGGTCATGGACCATGACTCATTGTAACATAGCCCCAGTATAGGAAATAACTTGTGATTTAGAGTTAGGGATTTATGTCGTGCTCGAGCATATGATACGCGCGAAATGATTTGACCGGTTTGAAGCGAGTGAAATGAATGAAATGAAATGAAATGAATGAAAATATTTATTGAATCCAGAAAATGTTATACATCATTTAGATTCAGTCAAATTGAAACTCTACCGCCAGCTCGGAATGCTGTTTCGTTAAAGAAGAACGGACAAGAAACTCTAACGTTGCTCTTTTTAAAATTCATTTACAATATTTGCACTACGATAATACAATTAATTTTTTGAATAGAGTTAGAGCAGCTCAACTTAGGCCAATGAGGAACATTATCAAGTAAAATAATGAAATTATAATGATTATTGCGCATGATCCTCATGAGTACGATGAATAAATTAATACTGCAAAGATGACTGTAAAATAAGATAAGATATCTAATGTGTTATATAACTAGCAAAACAGTCTGAGCAGACCAGTCCACACAAATAACACCCGTTCACGAGTATGACGCATGTGCCAGCCATCGGCCTCCTCAACCATGTTACAGGGAAGTGTTACGTAAGTTACCGACCCGGCACACGACGCCGCCGCAAGCACAGACACTTTAGCGAGCATGACATACCCAAGCGATGTCGTGGCTATTATTTTAGTCGGCTGTGGACCGAGAGGCCGCAGGTTCGACACCCTCATTAGGACAAATGTTTGTGTGATCCACAAATATTTGTTTCGGGTCTGAGTGTTGTAGGACCTTAAGTCTCTCCTTGTTCCTGATACCCACGATACAAGTTAACCTAGCATGGGTTCAGGACTATATGTGTGTGACTGTTAGGTGTATTTATTATTATTAATGTGTAATCACCGATGGGGTAAACAGAGTTGCAACTAGTGCACGAACAGTTTGCCGAACTTATTTCCATATCATGATATAATAAGTAGCAAGCCTGTCGCCATATCGGATACAAGTTAAAATCCTGGGCAACTCATATGTGATTTACCGCATCCCTTTGGTTAACATTTATTATTTTAAAATATTAGTACTATGCACGAAAATCTCTAATTAAATTTACAATTTATTTCCTCTACCGGGACAATATATCATACTACATGGTCGCTAAACCTTGCATTTCATGTAAGTTGGCAGCCGGCAATGTTAGAAACCGTGGTCAAAATACTGGTCACAAAACTGTTATCTATATTATAATTCGTTTTTCCCTTACCCATCCTACAGTGTGTACATGTAATTAACAAGGTTCAATCCTAATAATATAGCGTTAAAAAGTCATATAAAATCATCGAAATAAGATGACAAGAAACGTAACTCAAGCAAAAAAATTACCCCACGAAATCTCTGCGCAAGGGGGCGGGGCTATAAAAGTCTGTGCAGCTCGTTCATTCATCAATTCATGATCTCTAGTTGACACTTAATACGTCTAATTTTTTGCGCGGTTCAGAAGGTCGTATCTCGATTTAGAAATTTAATATTTAGACATGTAACTTTTATGAAATACAGTTGATTTTGAACGTTCATTAATTTTTGTTGCGTGTATGAGTGTAACGTGTGATTTTACCTATGCATGTGTAAGTAAGTGGAGCCGTATTTTTGGCAGATTCATATAAGAGTTATCATTCTAGTTATCTTATTTCGATGTATAAAATCATAACATTTATGGAAAAGAATAATAGCATTTGGCATAAGGCAAATTGAAAGAAATACAGCACTATTTTTAATTTTACAGGAAAAAGAACCAAAATTAGTGTTTGCAATATGAAACAGGTAAGGAAAAACGGATAGAATAATATGTTTTGTGTGTTGGGTGTTTTTGTGTTGTTACTGAAGTTTCAAAACATATTAATAAGACAGCGTACTAACATTAGACTAACATTGGCATATTATTTATTATTATTACTCATAGACAAAATGTCTTGTCTATGTGTGTAACGAAAGTTGGGTATTTTAATAAATTATAAACTTTTCACTACTCCGATTGGTATTATTAAAATAATTATGGAGTCATACAATAAGATATTTTAAAAAAAGAAAATAGAGTTCTATTAATCTTAATCTTTGACAATCAAATGAAATTATATTTTGAAGCTCCAGTAACAACTGTTGAAAATTTTCGAGAGTGAGTTTTCAGCAAGATTTTATTGTATATACGAGAACTATTGTATCATTGTCACTATAAACTGTTGCTTATTGCAGAAAATTTGGATATATTATATAGTATATACAGTTCGATGAAATGAAAGACTGAGTGATGGCATATTACGTTATCGAGGGGTGTAATCAGTGCACATTCCTTACGGGTGGATGTTACTCCTTCTAGCCGGATATGAGGCACCATGAGATGTTTTACTGCTGGACTATGAACTCATAAAATGGGCGTGTTTGGGGGGCAAAGTTCTGAGTGAGCCAAGTTAGATATCAGCATTAAAATTAAAGTCTAAGCGACTAAAAACAGTATTTTGAACTAAACAAGCTTACTGACTAGGTAGCCATACTTGTTTATCTATTAGTTGTTTATTGATTGAATATATTTATTAATACGAATGATTAGTAAAATGCTGTCACGGTCTAAATTCCTGAGTATTTGCATGGCGTCTCAGACCAAAACTAAGTTAGAAATTCTGAGTGTCTAACTTAGCCTACTCAGAACTCACTACTCAGCCAAACGTACCTAAATGTATTGACATAAAAAATAATTTACTGTACTCTATATGCATTTTAAATTGTTGGACCAGTAGATTAAAGTTTAGTTTTGTGTATAGCGGTTATTACATGGTCAACCTTTTTAAATTATTACTCTATTTATAAATATAGATACGATAAAAAGAATCATACCTTGTAAATGATTATTTCCATTGCATTACAAAGATGCAGTAGACAAATTAATTGACCGTGTAAAACTAATTTGAATCATGTTTGCAACTCATTACTCCTCACCTCAGATGTTAATACATCTCTCATTAATATGGATGTTTCATATAGAATACTCGGGGTTGCTAGTTGCTAACTATAGACATAGGTAAAGAAATGACAGAGCATTCCGTTGTCAGCTGTCTAACTACTGACTGTGTACTCGTTTTGTCTCCCTCACACTTCCGTGGTTATTGGACCGCATACTCGCTCTGTCTCTTTTTAGATTGTGGTTTTGTAAGGCAAATGTTCGGTCTATTTCTTTATGTCTATGTCGCTACTGCAGCGAGCGCCGCGCCGTCGCATTCCAACCCCACCCAAATGTTGGTACTTATTTTATAAAAATGTAATATGTGTTGCAAGTTGAAAAAAATATAAAAAAATATAGATTAAAGAAATGTGCATAATAATTAAGAATCTAAATGAATATATGTGTTGGTTGGTAATGTGTTTGTCTCTATTTTATTTATTCGTGCTCGATGTGATATCAAAATTCAAAATGTATTATCTGGTTAGTAAAAAGTTTGATTTAGAACTGCTAAAGTACAAATTAGTGTCGCATCCATCACTTATATTTTATGGGAGTTTTTCGCTTATTTTAAAAGACTTTTGCGTTAATTTTCCTATGCACTTATATTCTAGTCTTTGAAACACAGTTCGATGCTTACAATAACATTATAGAAACATGTAAAAACATATTCCCTATAAAATATTGTTATGTTTTGTTGATCATCATATACAGATGAACCTCTTTTCCGTGATATTCTGTATATAGATCAGGTATCTAGGAGAAAATTAAAAGTAATGAAACAATCAAACTCTTCATGAAAAAAATATTTGTTGTATAAACAAAATACACAAGTAAGTCTATTATGTTTATATGAATCAGTAGATAGATTCTGTCCTAAATAAAATGTTTCTGCAATGTCTGATATATGGTCTGCTGGGCTAAAAAGGCCACTTTGGGTGATAGGTATACATATACAATTGCACTATTTAATGTGGATATCTATATCTAAAACGGCCAATTTTAGGTTTTTTGTGACTGTTGCTTTGAGTAACTATTATAACGCAAGAAACATAATGGTAGCTATTCTGTTATCACCCGACTAAATTGGAACCAAGTCCATCTTAACCAGTCAACAACTAAAATTAAAGTATAATTTTACTCTTGTCAAACCAACTTTTGTTGGGGACAACAAAATAGACACGATTATGTTCCATAATAATAATTTGGCTAAGCCAAAGTGACCTTTTTATTCCTGCAGGACAGCCCACTCTTTCCATAAGATGTTACTTGATTGAGTTATGTCTAAAAAACTGCAACTGTGTTTTTATTTTAAATGTTTATCTTGTTCTGCAGTGAGTTTGGATTAAGTACGAGTTGTTTGTTTGCTAACATCACATTAATTTTAGAACAACTCAGGTATCTGGATGTCATAAATAAATGAAATGCATTTATGAAAGTATAAACAGCTTCAAAGAACACAAACTTTTATGTTTATATTTTTCCAAATCATAGGTCTGCATCATACGTAACTTTTGTCGCTGTCATTTACTGACTGAAATTGGTAAAAATATCTGGTTTGCTATTTATATATTAAGACAATTTACAATAGATAACACTTTAATAAATGCATTAAGTGTATAAATAAATAATACCAGCCCTGTATTATATATGTCCCACTGCTGGGCACGGGCCTCCTCTACTGAATGAGAGGGGTTTCCTCACGATGTTTCCTTCACCGTTAAAGCAAGTGATAATTAACAATTAATATACACGTAAATTAGAAATGTTAGAGGTGTATGCTCTTGGGGCTGGTTTCGAACCTGCGACTTTCGTCTCAACAGTCCACACCACTCCCACCTGAGCTATCACTGCTTTTAAATATAAATAAATAGCAAACCGTTATTAAGGTCGGCAAAAAATAGCAAAAAAGTTACTTAATAGGGGTCATGGCAGAACTATTTCAACTTGCAGTTATTTAGATGTACTTAAAATAGCAGACACGAATTTATCATTTTTCAAACAGTCAATAAAGTTAATGTGTTATTAATTTGTGTACCTATTTTCTGATGTCTATTACAATATGATAGTTGTAGGTTTATTTTGTATGTTTTCGGGCTTTGATAATTGTTGTGCCCTTGTGTGAGCGGTCTTTGGAATAATGTTGAAGTTTTGGAAATTAATAAACGTTTATGATAACTTGTTTCGTACCAAAAAATCGAGGCTATGTACTGTTTGTTTTAGCAAGTTCTTTTAGATAAGTTTGAAGAGTTGGGAATGAACCAACTCGATGCAAAATTAAGCTGAACTGCGATAAAATAAGGATTTATTTAAGCACTTATGTCTCGTCTTTGTAACACTTTATTATAAAATCAATTAGTAATCATTTGAAGTAAGTTTAATCAATTTCCCAATCAGGTGTTACAAAATGATTATGAAAAATACAATAACTTCATTTATGCTATATGTGTTTATAAAATAATCATTTATATACATCAAATAGTTTTTGTAAGTTGTACGTCTAATAGAAAAATTCGCATGCTAAACTAGCGATCCCAATATTCCATATGGGTGCTAAATATTTTTCCGTCCAACTTCAACTTATATAGGGTTAGCGTATACTGTAAGTTTACGGCCCTAAACTACTCGCAGCCCAGTGGGAATCTACGCTGATCATAAACATACTTAACAAAAACTGACAACTCTGCCTTGAAAGGGCGTTTTTAGCTTGAGATTGTAGCTGCTATATTTGACGTAAACGCTCGTGGCAATCACGGCCATATATCACGCTTTAGGTTTGTGCACGTCCCTTATGCATTATCGATAGAGTGCAACTGAGAAGTCACGTAACGTAGTGGTATGAAATATGAATGTTTTCTTTATTTACTTGTTCATTATAAACCCCATGTTTTGTTATAACAACTATCTTTTGGATAATACTTTGGAAGGTGTAATACTTATTGTAACTTATTTTAAATTATATTATTGTTAGATATTTTTATTTCTAAATAGTTTTAGTATTCTGTACTGTTTTGATGTATGATTAATAGAAATATTACTTTTCAATCAAAAATTAATGTTTAGTTAGCATTATCGCTAAGTACGTGGCGCATCACTAACGTCTATAAGACCTATAAGAGTGAGTAAGAATGCAATATTTCCCACGTTTTATGGCTGCAACTGCTACGAGCGTTTGTGTTTACTAAACGTGACCGTTTCTTATCCAGGATTCAATCACACATCACTGGTTTTGGGCTACAGAATTTCTTTAAGCTAAAGGGTTATCATTTTTTTACTGTCTGGCATTATCGCGGTCTAGTGTCAGGGTCCGCCTTCCTAAGATACGAAATTTATAATAAAATATGTTAGATTTAATTATAATATTGTGGAACTTTAACATTGTTCTGGGATTGCTATAAAATGTGTAGAACGAAAAACCCGATGTTGACTTGAGAGATGTTTCAACTAAGTGTTGCATTGTAATATTTTGTATAAGGCGTTAGTTGTTTTAGTTTATAGTACCTACTTGTCAAATGCCGCGTGTTAAATTCAAACAAGTTCTGTCCTGTCTTAGCTTTTTGTCCTCTTGAGACCCTTTTGTCCCTCAAAATTGTATGGCACGTAGGAAAATAAGTCGTTACATAATCGGGCAGTCGGAATCGTTTCAGATTCTCTATCATGACTTCAAAAAAATAAAAACAAAAAACTTGATTCGTTATAGAACTTTTTTGATGTATTTACGGCAAGCCTTCCTATGTCACTTTGAAATTGTACCTGTATTGTTCTTGCTTTCGTTGTGTCTTCAGATATTAAGAACCGTGTTCTAACTTGTGCAATTACGAAATACTTATTAATTATTTGCGTAGATGTAATAACGTAGTATTAAAGAAATATGCGACACAACAAAATATTACTAATACTATAATAATACCTTAATGTTTATTTTAACATGTCACATGAATTTAATTAAAGTTTTTTTTACATAATCCTTGTTTTATTAAAAGGTTCGATATTTACCACTGTAAAAGAAAGAAAGCTTTTATTGGTGGTGTGTTAGGTGGTACATACATTTTGTTATAGCAGGGGCCGGCTAGCTCTTAGTCACCTGGGAAGTAATTCCACCACTCATGTACGCCCACAACTCAAGAATCATGGGCGCGTTGTCGACCTTTAAGGGAAGGGATAATTAGGGGATTAGGAAGGGGAGGGGCCTCCAGATATCTCACTCACCGTACGAAACACAGCAGCAAGCCGCTGCCGTTGCAGGTGACCTGGTCGAGCCGCCCATTCGTGCTGTAGACAACTAGATAGTTTACCACTTATAAAATGTTTTATAAGTGGTAGGTTGGGGGTACCTAGATAACCCCCCACCCATTGTAGACGGTGTATGTCCCACCACGAGTCATACAGTGAGTCGTTCATCATTTAGATCCTAACAATATGTAACAAAAACCCTGTTGGGTGTTTTAACCGCAATATCAGAATCGATATTCAAACACAATGAAATAACTCGCACACGAAAATAACATTAAAAAATCATATTTATTTTTTATACTTTCATTATTTTATTGTTTGTAAAATCGTATTTCGATCGATTACCTTTGCTAGCGATGACTCGGAGCCAGAGATAGCAAGTTGCGGCGTCTACGTGCATCAAACGCGCCGCGCCGCGTGTGCACCCGGCTTCGTCAATACGTAACATCAGTCAGCTGTTCATCACTTTTCAAATGGAAATATCATTTTATAAATATGTTTATTTTTCTAAGCCACCTGTGTGAGGATAATATCTCGCTTCTGTTTTTTTATTACTCTTTGTGGTGTAACAGGCGTTTAATCTGGTCTACTACTACAATTATAAACGTTCTCATTACGAAATCAACGAATGAACATTCAACAACTCATCGCTACTCAACACAAATCAAAGCGGTTATATGACTGCAAGTAGGCTGACGTCTTTCAGAACGAAAGGTAAAGGTAAGGTGTAAGGGATAGAGTCGGTAGGGTATTTAAAACATGTATAAAACGGAAACAACAGTTTATAATGATCACATAATTATATTATAAAATGATTTAATTACAATAAACAGAATAAGTATCATAATGTACCTACACTACGAACAACTTACAATTATTATACGCAAAGCGGACAGGACGTACTCCTCTCATATTTACATTTTGTACATTGAGCGCTCGATTCGGTCATCGTAATACTTAATTAACGTCCCTTGCGTCGCCAAACAACTCGGCAACTCATTCGACAATAAATAGGGCGGGCTCGGGGGACGGCTGTAGGGGAAGGAGGCGAGCGACGGGAACGGGGATAGGGATGTAGGTAGGGGGGAGGGGGGAGGGGGTGAGGATGTCTGGTGCAGTATCAACGCGTCCGCCGCCGATTAGTTTATATATTACATGGCGGCGCGGCGCGCGTCGGCTATGTACACTACAACTGCTCGACGAACTTGGTGAGCTGGTCCTGCGGCGTCATCGGCGGCAGCTGGTCGTCAGGCGGCGCGTGCGGCGCGTGCGGCGCGGGCGGCGCGGGCGACTGCCGCAGCAGCAGCAGCTCCGACGGCGTCGGCGGCCGCGGCGACGGCGTGGCGGGCGGCGAGCGCGCCACCACGCCGCCCACTCCACCCACACCACCCCCGCCGAACCCGTACCGCGCGCCGGCGCCGCCGAGCCGCCCCGCGCCGCCGCTCACGCCGCCCACCTGCCCGACGCCGCCCACGCCGCCGTACGCCCCGCGCATGCCCAACATGCCGACGGTGGGACCGGACACGCCGCCCGCGCCTTGCTTGAACCACCCGCCGCCGCCGGCGCCGTGACCCATGCCGCCCACACCGCCCACACCGCCGACTCCTCCGGGGCCGCCGGGACCGCCACCGGCTGGTCCACCCATGCCCACGTTAGAGACACCACCGACTCCACCGGGGCCGCCTACGCCTGACACGCCACCAACCTGTTGAAAAAAAGGAAACAATATAGTCATTTTATACGGAAACACAATACACGTCAAAACACAAAATAATTCAACGACCATGTAAACAAAGGCAAACATATCAAATACAATGTTTGAATACTATGATTATATGAAAAACCACCCATTACAACCTGATGGTACATGGCGTCAAAAACTATGACCAGGTACTGCAGATGTAGTAAGGAGAGATTGTGTTTTGAAAACAATTGAAAACACAGGAAAGGTTTAGCAGGATCCTATATGGCAGTAATCCGAACTGGTAGAGAAAACAATATTCTTATAAATTCACCTAGTGCTTTAAAAATACCCAGGATTTAAGAATTTTTTAAATTCATTTCTCTGACAAAAATATCTAAATATTATTATAACAAAATATGAATCAAAACAAAATGTATGCTCATTTTAGTTACTACGAGTAAAAATCAATTTTATACATTTTAGAATAAGAAATAGATTTGAAACACTGAATCGATTGGAGAACAACAAGAATCGGACCGATTCACATTATATTCGTTTTTGAACTATGATTTAAATAGCTAAACATTAAAGTTTTGGTCAGCTCCAAAATGTTTTCTGTCTGCAAATATAGTGAATTAAGACGCTACTAGTGGCCAGCAAGAATAACAAAATTGATCAGCAAATAATGGCACTATTAAGCAGCTGCAAAATTGGGTCCATGGCTAATTAAATATGTCTGCAGCATAAAGATAAGTCTGCAGTAATAAAGAGGCAAAACGCGATTCAGTTTGCTTTTGTGTCATTTATTGAGACAGTTCTAACCTACCAGTTGGTATTGTTTTCGTGCCTACCAATTGTATAATCTTGCTGACCATGGAATTATTCTGTAATATAATTATTTATTTATAACGGATTTTTCTTGCTAACCCAATATTTATATTTTAAATAAAAAAAATCTATATATTATCTTATCTTCTTATATAATAAATAAACTATGTACTTAGTAGACAATTATTTTTAACATTTACACTTAAGCATGGAAACGATTACTAATTCAAACAACAATGGCGAAATAATTGTCGATGGAATTCTTAAATAAAAAAGAGTGCCCTGTACTCGGGACTGCAGTCCAGATGAAGTTTTGGAGGCATTGAGGCGTCGTTTCGGGAGACCAGAGGCGCTGGTCCTGGCCGAGTTGGACAAGATAAAGAATCTGCCACGAGTGAGAATCCGCGAGACGTATGTGTGTTTGCCAGCCAGATACAACTCGAGATGAGCTTACTGGCGAGGAAAAGAAGGCGCATATCACCGCAACGGTAGTGGCACCCAACAAGTCCGGAATGTTATGTATAGACCGACGAATCAACGCGGGTACCGCAGTCGACGGGTATTACAAGCGGCCCGTGATATTGAATAGCAAACATCGTGTTGCAATTTGCTTGTTCAATATTACCATGAATAGTAAAATCACGGGAACTACGTGACCGTCATGAACAAGCTACGACAGAGGTATTGGATATTGAGGTTACGATCATCAGTGCAGTACATTGTGCGTCAGTGACAGTGGTGTAAAGTGTATCGTAGTGCGCCACAACAAGTGCCGACCGGAGACTTACCGAAAGAGAGACTGCGACACGGAGAACCGCCGTTCACTCATTCCGCGGTCGATTATTTCGGTCCTATGACCGTGACCATATGACGGCAGCACGAGAAATGCTGAGGAGCTTTATTTACATGCACGACTATGAGGGTTGTCCACGTCGAGCTTGTCGCGTCGCTCTCTACGGATTTAATGATTCTGGCGCTCCGGAGGATTTTTTTTTAATCCTGGCTCAGCAAAGTGACTACGCTACACCTGATAAGTGTAGCGCAATCCAAGAATATTGTCGACCAACGATAGACACTATCTATCGTAGGTCGGCAGAATTATGCCGGCCTGCTTAATTGCTTCTTCACACTTCGTTTAAAGGATCCCATGTTATAGGAAGGAGGAAACACGTGCGCCGGCAAACTATTCCACAGCTTCATGTGGGCACGAAGAGGCATGCCCAGGTCGTCATTCAGTGACAACGGAACGAATTTCGTCGGGGCCAATAAAGAGCTCAAGGGAGCGGCGGAAGGTTTAAAGACGACCGGCTAGTGACGGAGGCCGACCTGATGAGCGTGCGATGGAAGTTCATCGCACCAAGAGCGCTAAATCAAGAAGGGACATGGGAACGTCTGGTCCTATCCATTAAAACGATCCTAGCCGTTACCCTCAGAAAAAAATTCCCTCAACAAGAGGTTCTGCACACTGGTCGCGGAGGCAGAACACAAGGGAATTCGCGACCATTCGTGAACATCGACATGAACCCCACAGAGGAAGCTTTAACCCCTAATCATTTTCTTTTAGGCAGGTCCTGCAAAGCAAGGCGCATCGAAGCGTTTTCGGATGGCTCTCCGATCACTTCTGGAGCCGCTGGGTGAGAGAATATCTCCTTACCCTGCTCTCGAGAAGGATCGACGGGAGGGAGAAAGTTCAAGAGCTCGGAGGCGGACACATAATCCTCATAGTGGACTCCACGCTGCCGCGCTGCGACCGTCCTCCAAGGTGGTGCTGCTGGTTCCAGCGACGTCACCAAGACTGGAGGATGGGGAGGATGTTGGCGACGCGATCACCAACTCCGCGAATAAATCACTATAATCGTTCCCATATGTGTGTGCTAGTGAATTTTAGTGAATATTTTTTCAAATGAATAAATTAAATTTCATTTATGACCAATGGGTTCAAAATGAGATCAAAGATGGGTAATTTGGCCGGTATAGCTTCAAACCACTTAAACAAATAGGGGCAATTGGGGAATTTGTGTGTCAGAATACATTTTCAACTGCATAAACAATTGGGTCCTACGAGCTGCAAGAAAGAAGACTGGTGGAATTAAGAGAGAAGTAATGGAAGAAGCCTGCTTCAAGAAGATTCTCCGGGGCTCCAGGGCGGGATAGTGTATAGGTTTTAGGGTGTTAGGCCCGGTTGGCATACGACTAACCATCGACCCCCTCCTTCCCTCGCACATACACTGCACACCATTATACACTCTAAATATAACAAATACATTCGTACATACAGACACACACTATTTGCTCCCACATTATGTATTTACACACACACACACATTTGCATAACACACTGACGGTGCCTAGTGTTGCACTCGCGCACATTCATCACACTGACATCATATATATTTGATAGTATACAGAAGTACGTCAAGTAGCTACACTAGACAACAAGGCGGCCGAGCGATCCTAGAGTTTTGGCGGGAATTCTTACAGTGCAGTGGCTCTCTTGTTTTAATTATTTCTTAAACTGGTTTAAAGTTGTGATTGTTGTATAAAAGTGGTGTGGTTTTGTGCAATAATCATTAATGATGATGAATAGTGTATGGAAACATTGAAATAAGTGGATTTAGGTGATTTTTGATCAAGGGTATTGTCGACCTTGTGCTTTCGATTCGCTTGAAGAAAGTCATCTAAGAAGCATCGAACTGGAAGGAATTTACACCAATACTCCATCAAGGCCTTGAAATCGGTCACACCCCTGTTTCATCGTTCTTGGAAATTATGAAAATAATATAACTGATGACTTGGCAGTATGGTCTCTGATCTTAGCCGGTTCTTTATGGAACAAAAATACAAAAAAAAAAACGAGCGATCCTAGGTTGTTGTACACAATCTCCGCGTAGCTGTCGTGGAGAGTCACGAGGGTGGGTGAGTTGGGTGAGACAACAACTAATGACTGAACACAGACCGCCGCGGCCGTATCAAACGCTGTACTGCATGATATATAAATAACCACATAATGCGATACATTCAGCGCGTACAAGACAATCTCAACTTATCGACAATCATTCACAAACTATACTTTTTAAATATTTGCTGTGATTTCCTTTACATTTAATATATTATCGCGGTAAGTATTAAATAAAATATATTAATCAACAAAATATTCGATTGACGATCGATCTCAAATAACTATTCAAAAATTCTAGAAAATTATGATTTTATTCTAGAGATATTTATCCCTCAATTGGAAACTAGATTTTCTGTAAGTATAATGTAAGTATAACCCCAATGCTTTTATTGAATCCTTCATTATTATAGTTTTATTATCGTTTGATTTCTCAGCAACATATCTTTAAGATATATTTAAAAAACCATTCTTCATATAAATTCTAAAGCGTTCATCACTTGAACATTGAATACAACAAAGTAGAGGATTTCAGAATCTCAAGATTTAACAAATAGTCAATTTAAACCCAAAACCTGTCACTTGAGTGTATATAAATGTTACAGAAAGGTGGGGTTAAATATAAGCAACGTATAGTGTACAATATAAGTATTTCACCCCCGTAGTACCCAATTTAATTTTTTATCGAATAAAACGCGTCGATATTCGACTTGCAACTTTAGACACCACTAAATGATAAACAACTAAGCTTCTGTCTCACTCCAGCATTGTTGTTCTCGCTCATGCACTTCACTTAATTTATAGGGATGTGATCGATCTTATCGATCGTAATAAACGAGTGAATAAAAGTCTGAAATTTTTGGATGTTTAGATTTTTATAAGATTCGGTACATAAACACTCACCGTCAGGTGTATGTAACGACCCTTAAATATGACCACACATTTCTGTAACACGTTGTATATCCATTCGGTTGTTCAAGTCGATAGCAATATCGATAGGTATTTGGAATATACACAACAAATTAAAATAAAGAAGGGGACCTGAATGACAAAATATCAATAGAAGTAAATTAGATAGTAGCAGTGTCTTTTTCTCACCATTTGGCCAATTTATTTTTCATTCTTTTTGCTTCACGAAAACGTTATATGAAAATATGGCCTTAGCACTCGAATTCTATTTTGAGAATTTACTCTCATCGCATCTAAAAAGTTTTAATTAGAAAGTATTCCCGACGTTTCGAAAGCTTTTCAGCCTTCGTGGTCACGGGTGAGACTGAACTGACTGAGCTTTCGAACCGTCGGGACTAAAATAAAAATTAAACCGCGATAAAATCTGTATAAACTAGTTTTATTTCAATGTGTAATATTCGCGTAAACCTAAGAAATCACTAAATGTTAGTATATTGTTGTGCCTTTGTTTAATGGTTGAGGTTGTGTAATGTGTAATGTGTCGTTACCTGCGGCTGCTGCGGTAACATCTGATGCATCTGCTGCAGTCGCTGTTGTTGCGGCATCATGTGCTGCAGAGTGGGTTGTTGTTGTACTCCTCCACCGAGTACGCCGCAGACGCCGCCGACACCGCTGACGTTGCCGACGCCGCCCACGTTGCCCACATTGCCCACACCAGCCTGTTGGTTCTGCGCGTTCTACAATCAACCGCTCAGCTTCAGTGATATCGATAAACGCAACATATATCGATAAATACGCAACATATACCCATAACAATAAATCTGTTTAAAATAAGCTTTTCTTTCTAAAATAAGCTCACCGAAATGGTATTCAGAGGTGCAACCAGTGCCACCCACTGTCTGCTGAATTTATTTTCGTCCATGATGTCAATAACGACCCTAATGCCCTTCAATCCCAGTCAACTTACATGACATTATGCGATTTGAAAAACTGAAAGACAAATTAACGGCCCAACTTGGGATTTGAACCGACCTCAGTGGTTTCTCAAACTAAACGTGAGATCATGGGGGGTGTTATTGATAAACACATGCCGATATTATTGGTGCGATTTGATGAATGGTAGAGCCACAATGTTGACAGCTTTATCTACAGCATCTGGCAGGCTCGACCGTATTATTACCGCTGTCTCACAGAAAACCGACGTATAGAAGCAGGTTGCTTCTGCATTTCATACGGTGAGTGAGATATCCGTAAGGCCCAAATTCTTTCTAATCCCTTTCCTTTCAGGTTGGCAACGTGTTCATGATTCTTCTGATATAATGGATGTTCATGGGCGGCGAAGTTCAATTACAATCAGACGATCCACTTGCTCGTTTGCCGCATTCTGCTATATACAATGTGTTACAGAAAGGTGTGGACATATTATTATTTTTTTTATTTCCATACACATGACAGTGAGTTTATGTAGGGAATGTTATCAAAATTTACACATCCCAAAAATTTTATGCTTATTTTAATCACTCGATTATTAAGATCGATCACATCACTATAAAACCTACTTCTTTTATATATGCACCACCCAAAGGTTGACAGGTAGAGTATGCCTCAGACATTATTTCCGCTTTTTTACTATGTTGTATAAAAAGTGTAATAAATAAATATATATAAAATATTCGCATTACCTCTGCACGCCTAATAACAGCATCATTTGGATTAGATGTTTATCATTTAGTGTTGTCAAGTTTCAAATTGAATATCGATATGTTACTCATTCGAAAATAATTATGCTTCATGTCCTTGCCGTGTAATCTTATTTGGTACTATGTACGTGGAGTGAAATACGTATATCGTAGACTATACATTGCTTACATTTGACCACACCTATCTGTAACACGTTGTATAAAAGAAATATATAAAAAAATGCACTCACTTGTCTTTGTTTGATAAAGGCTGCCATGAGTGGTGGATTGGACTTGAGTATTTGCAATATCTCCTGCTGCTGGTTGTGGCTGGTGGGAGACCTGAGGGTCGCCATCAGCTGCTGCAGCGCTTTCTGGTGTAGTTGTGGTTGGGTTTGTTGCTGCTGCGGCGCTTGTGCTCTTTGCTGTAACATACATAACATTTTTACAGTTTTATGTGTTGGAGCGACCGAGATATATTTATAAATGGTAGAGCTGTGCTGTAGCTACTCTTGTTTGTGATATGAATGTACCGGCTCGACCGGGGGACCACTATTGCTTTATCAAAAGCTGACATTTCATCCATAATTGTTGTGTCTTTAAGGTGTGATTGAATTGATAAACAAAGATTCAAACTTCAACATTTATAATAGTAGAAGGATTAGTATAGTAGGTAGTACCTGTAGTTGTTGGGCGGGGTGTGGGTGTGGGTGTGTGTGTTGCGGCGCCGCATGATGATGTTGTAACCGCGGGTGATGCTGCGGGTGATGCAGCGGCGGCGGCGCTCTGTACCGCGCCGCCCACTCCCCGCGCGCGCCCACCACGCCGCCCACACCGCCCACGCCGCCCACACCACCCACGCCGCCGACACCGCCCACGCCGCCCACTCCACCAACACCGCCCACGCCGCCCACTCCACCAACACCACCAACACCACCCACCCCGCCCACTCCACCGCCCGGCGGACCCATTGCCGCCTGCTTGCCGTACGAAGGCGCTTGTTGTCGCGCTGCTTCCTCTTGTACCTGTTCGGTGTTATGTGAACATTAATATAAAAATCATTATCGTCTCAGTGGTAGACTCCACATAAAACACTTGTAGACAGTTACTTCAACAACATGAATAGGTAGGTAGGAATCAACCAGTTTAATACTACTGTATCAGACATGTATTAACAGAAAGCTTGCTGTTCCGTTTTGTACAATGGTTCATGTGGTATCCGGAGGCCTAAACCAAACAAATCATTTGTACGCGTGACATTCATATTGTTATTGCCTTATTTGTTGGATCGATCTGGAGTATGTTAACTTTTAAGATAGTTTATTAGAGTTATCCGTAAGTAGTGATGTAGTATTAGTGTAATGTGTATGATGTACCTGTTGTAACGCTTTCTGCACGTTGTGTGGCACGTGTGAGGCGGCGTGCGGTTTGGAGGGCGGCGGCGACGCCAGCGCCGGCTGCGGCGGCGGGGACGAGGCGCCCGCACACGAGCGCGTGTTCATCGCGGCCATGCGGCGCCGCAACAACTTGGCCTGCTGCACTCGTTGCTGCGCCTGTTGCGCCTTTAACTTCTGCTTTATCGTGCTGCAGAACGGCACGGAACACTTGGTCTCCGTGCAGTGCTTCGCGTGGTAACAACACAGCAGGATCAACTGCTTGCAGATGGGACAGTCGCCGTCGGTCTTGCGCTTGCAGATCTTGGTGTGCGTGACGACGCGCATCATCTTCTGACAGGACGGCAGGCGACAGTTGGCGTCGCGGCACTGGCAGGCGTGCACGAGCGACTGTATGCAGCGCTGTATGGATAGCTTGCGCGCTTCCTGCGGGTTGGCTTGCTTCATGTCGCCGGGCGAGGCGCCCACGTCGATGTCGAGTCCGAGTTTCTCCATCTTGTGCGGATGCCCCTCCTTGTCGTGGCACTGCACGCACAGGTCGAAGTCGTCGCACACGGTGCAGTGGTAGCGCGTCTCCACATGCGACTTGCAGCTGTTGCACGAGTACACGAACTTGTCCTGGCCCTGGTTGTGCAGCTCGTACAGCATGCACATGGTGGAGAACCGAGCTCGTCGAGTCGATGAGAACTCGTAATGTCGGTCGCGAGCCATCGTCAGGAACGCGTCGCGACCGTCCATCAGATCGCAGTTTATTAAAGGGTCTGGATCTTGGATGGGCTGCAACAAAAACATGTCATTTTAGGCACAATTCAGTTTCAATAAAAAATATTGTTTCATCTAAGTTATCTGATTGTCAATATTGTGTAGATGTTATGTTACCGCTAAGCTGGCGGCGGACTGTGCGGAATGTAGCCTGATGACGAAGAACACCTCCTTGTGTTTCTCCATGGTCGCGAATATCTTCGCGCTGAGATCGCTGCCCTGCTGCTGGTCACTCTGCCTCTTGCTGTTCTTTCTCTGTGCAGCTTTCGATTTGTTTGACTTTTTCGCCTTTTTCTGACCCTTCTTCTTGCCATCGGCGCCTTGTTCGTTCTCCTCAGAGGACTGGAATATCTAAAAGCCATGTTAGAAATTGTTATCGTTGTCTGCCCTTTGTACCTTATTGACATTCAATAAGGTTGAATTCTGCTTGAATTTTTTTCGATCTGTTTCAAGCAGAATTCAACCTTATGGAATGTCAATAAGGTTGAATTCTGCTTGGAGCTGTCAAATGCCCTGGAAGTAGTTAGTATGTGTATTTAGAGATTTGATTAATGAGTGCAACATATACTGACCACTGCCTCGGCGGCCTCGGCCTGCTTCCTCTTCTCCTCTTCCTCCTGGTCGAGTTCCTTGATGGATTCCTCAAGAACATTGGGCCAGAAGTCCCCCTCGAAGTAAGGCAGCTCCGCCGCCGAAGAGATATTGTCCTCCATCGCTTGTTTTAAAATGTCTTTATAGTCTAATATAATCCTTTCTATGATACCCTTGTCGAGCATTTTCTTGTACCACTCTTGTAGCCTCTTCGGCTTGGGGATCCTCTGTTCGGGCGGATGGCAGTGGAAGATATAGTCGTCGCCTTCAGACGGTGGACACGCCCATATGTGAGCCATTGTATAACCTAATTGTTTTGCGTAGTCTAAGTACCCCAATAAAATCTCGTGGTACACGGCAGTCCTATACTGGCGAGGTTCGAAAAAATGTACTGAATCTAAATATGCTATGTAAACGCGCCTCGTGTTCGGTGATGGACTCTCGCTGCCGTATTCCTGAAAAAAAAAACTATTTTATACACATTCTAGTGTATTGATTCTAAATACTAGGTGAAACATTGTCAGATCATTATTGGAACTGCAGGGAAACATTATTGGAACATGGGGGATTGAATAATTATTGGAACGTTTGAGTGGTAGAGCCACGCTGTCTACAGCATGTATACTACTTCCACTTGCAACTTACTACAAGTGCACCGGCTCGTCCGGGTCATTACCACTGTCTCACAGAAAACTGTCGTAAAGTAGGAGCTTGCTGCTGCGTTTCGTACGGTGAGTGAGATATCCGAAGGCCCAAACCCCCCTTCCCTTCCCAATCCCTTAATTATCCGCTTCCTTTAAGGTCGGCAACGCACCCATGATTTTTTTGGTATTGTCGGCGTACACGGGTGGTGGAGATCACTTATCATCAGGTGACCCACTTGCTCGTTTGCCGTCCTATAACCATATAATAAAAATTTAATAAACTTACCTGGACGTGCATGCCGAAGAAACAAACGTCGGTGCCGTCGACCTCTTCAAATGCAAACAGCGCCTTCGCTCTGTATGGGAACTCTGAATGAAGCTCACCGGAGTCCACGAACCGAGACCTCATGCCCGGCTTTACCTCCACAATCTATCGACAACATTACCTTCAATTATTTCGCATTGCACTAATATTTCTTTAATGTATTTATTTTGCTTGATAGTTTCAGATAGTTAAATGTTATTTATCAAGTAATGTTTGATTTATTACTTTTGGAGATTTAGGACATACAAAGTTAAATAATGGAATCAGGCTAACCATAATAGTTAACAAAATGAATTGGACATTGTTTTAAAGTAGACTCGAGAAGGCTCAACATCTCTCATAGTTCAGGTAGGGTCTACCTACCTACAAAAGCACATATTTTGTAAAGTAAAAAAACACAGGCCATACAAGTAGTGGATATTCTTTCGATATCTTTAGCCCCAAACGATGTGGCCATGGGCCAAAGTTGTAAGTAGTAAGTAGTAGTAGTAAGTAAAGTGTACATATAACTTAGTTTGACACACTCATTATTTTCATTTCTAGAATAATATAATTCAATCCGCTTTTGACGTTACCGTAATGACCAAATCATTGTAGAAATAAAAATAAAAATGTGTCATACTAACAACTAACTCAGTGTGTAGTGTGTAGTGTGTACTGTATATGATGGCGGGTTGTATTTCCATTATAATGTACGTACCTTGTCAGACGACGCGACCACCCTGATATGCACCTCGCCAGCTCCAGCCTCTTTCTTTTTAAGGAAGTTGTTTATTCTAGTCTCAATATAAATGCCGAGTTTGGTCGTGGGCAGTTTTTTCGCGCAAAACTTGTTCTCTCTCCGTTTGACCCCCTTCTTTTTCAAACAATTATCACAGAAGAAGCCCTGGGGCCATATTTGGTTATGGTGCAGTACGCATATCTGATGCTGTTTCCTACCGCAGTCGATGCACACAACGAACGGCTCCTGCTCCAAATGATCGTTCTTCAACTCCTTGAATTGGTCCTTTTTGATTGCACTGAAATGTTTCGTGGTCGTAAGTATTGTTTGTCATTTTAGAAGGCACGGTAGAATGCCAGACGTGCCAGATAGTGTGTTTAGATTCAAAGGTCTAACTCGTGAAGAATAAATATTGAGCAGTGTGATAAATACTACGTAGGAATGTGGCCACTGGCATATGGACAAAAATAAACATTATTGTAAAGTAACTCTATGCGCAAAATCTTCCATTATAGCGTTTAAATCCGGCATGTATCCATATGGTCGGAAACATGGAATGTATGTATGGAATGGAAACTAAAAGTCCACTAAAAAATTACAGTAAATAATTGTCCAATATTCCATCATTTGTTTTAAGTATTAGCAAGTACAAGTAGTATTTTAGGCGAAAATCGTTACGTTACTAACACCTCAATTAATCGCGTGGGCTCCAGATTAACCTCAACGCACAACGTTTCTATTGTATTTATTTTGAGCAAACTTGACAGTATCCTCAATAGTTCCAACCTTTGTTTAAATCGTAACACAATTTACTGTATTTTTGACATACATTTCAGGTAAATAATATATGATGTACACAATTTTTTTGTGTGTACTTAACATATAAACGTTAATAATAAGTTACAATCTTTATTTTTAGTTTTTTTAAGTAACTGTACTATGCTAGAGTTGTAAGTAGAAATTAAGGTATTGCTTGGGTGCTCATCCCGGGAAATTTAAAGATGGGAATGTATTCGCACATAAATCAAGTACAACATTATAATATGAAGCTACCGCTCGTAATGTGTAGCAAGTAACTTTGACAAAATATGGTAATTGGAGCTGAAGTTATAGAAAAGAACAAAACAATGGCTATTGAGGTATAACTAATAAATTCTATGATTTTTCATATACACTAATTAAAATCTTGGTTTTCAAGTCATATATTTATACATCGTATCCTGGCAAAAGGTTGGGAATACGCCAACCAGAAGAAGAATGTCCTTATACGTTATCATTAAACCTTGGAATAAAATATATCCTAAGCGAACATTTAGGGGAGGAAAGTGAATATTGTCTAAGTGTATAGGTATATAAGTTGATATACTCACGTCTGCGGCTGCAGCGGGTCGTCGCCGAGCGTGACGGTGTCGCCCTGGATATCGTTGAAGCATTTCTGGCAGAACGTGTATCTATCGGACACAACCCCATATGCTTTTAGACTGTTTATTGCACAATTCTCATCCGTGTGTAGCGGTTGTGATGTGAAGCGTGTACAGGAACATTTTGTGTGCAGACAAGGACGTGCGTGGGGAGGGCGAAAAAAATTTAGTAAGCGATGATAACATAAAGGGGGGTTAATAGTTAAGACAGAAACACTTTGCTAGAACACGAAATACCAATAGTTCTAAATGAAGGACAGTTTGGAACAATAAGGCTTGCTTATGATGTAGAATAAATACTAAATAACGCTTATTAGAAACATTTTATTTATTGCTGATTTTATCTTCTGGCAAAATAGAACGTATGATAGAAGTAGACAATATCCTAAATGTTTCTAATAAGATTTTTTTATGTATACCGAATTTTCTATCTTTGTTAATTCTATAATATATTTCATGTTATTGATGCAAGTAGCTGACAGATTATATGAACGAGTTTATAATGAAAACAATTTCGTTCCATTTGACGTACTGGACGAAAATTTTATGGTTATTATAAGAGATGAAAAGAAAGTTGGTTTCTATGAAGAATCAATGCGCCAGGCAAGTTTATATCGAATGCGTTATACAGAACAGTTTAATGAAAATAGACATCCCAGACACAACACAAAACACCTAAAGCTTAGGTCGCAAAGTCGGATGGGTGGAGCGTCGTCTTGAGCGTGCATCATAATATGTACTAAACATATTATGTAGTAATGTTTAGTACCTATTAACTAGTATTGTTTTGTACATTGTCTCTTTTTCTTATTAACCGTATTAGTGTTTATCTATGTTGAATAAATATTTCCTTCTTTCTTTTTTATTGCGATGTTTTAGGAACACGGTTTACAGCGTGCTTCTAAAATGTACGCACGCTAAATACTGTCCAAACGGTCCCCTGTACGCTTCCCTGGGTCGGACTTTACAATCGTCGTTTTAACTTGGTGTACACGATATATGTATATGCGATATATCGTGTAAATGGTAGGTAAAGGGAAATTGACAAGGCCAAATTAATATAACGCAAAATAACCATGTTTGAAATGGCCACACATATTTAATGTAAATAAAAAATATTTTTCCCTAATTTCGGTTTTCCCCCACATTTAACTCCTACACTATTAATAGCTTAATCGACACAATTATCGATATAAATAATGTAGAAAAAAAATCTTTTTTTCTACCTGGCGTTATCCCGGCTAGTGCCAGATTCCGCCTTCCTACTGAGACGCTTCCACGTCGCCCTATCTTAAGTATCCTTCGTTGTGAGACAATTGGCCCTCATGTTTTCCTCAAATACGTTAAGCCAGCATTTTGGGCATACCGCGGGATCGTACTCCTGGTACGTTCTGGCACAGGCACTTGCGACCGACGTACTCCTGTGGTTTTCTTAAAACGAGCCCGAACCACAGCGACATCGCAGATATCAAGAATATGGATATAATGTCGATATATTTAAAATATCTAAATTGTTACACATTTTCTTTAAATAAAAAAACCTCAGTCAAACGTATCATTCGTTTGGGCGTTACGATGCCACAGACAGACAAAAACTTATAACACACCCCTTTTTGTTTTCGGGGTTAAAAATAAACGTACTTTCTAGAGAGCAAAATACAAATTTATTATAACTTGAATGTCAAATACCCGGTAGGTACGAAGTACTCGTAAATGCGTTAAGATTCATTAGGTTTGTACTTTGACCGTAATTGCAAGTAGGTACACAATGAAAGCGGTGTCAATTCACTGATACGCCACGATCTCGGATTCCAAGTTTTACACCGCCTCGTAACAACAAAAAGCGCTCAGAACATGCGTTTTATAACACGATAAAACACAGTACACATATAATTCTCAATTTGATTTATTTTATCCTGGCACGACGAAGTGACTAAAACTACTTCCGACGGTAAGAATATGCACCCTAAATATAATATCAAAAGTCGAGGGAGATTCGTGTCTCTCAACAGTCGCCAGAATTACGGAATATACACTGCCCGACGCAGAATATGGATTTTGTCTACAAAAAAAAAACACCCAACAGTCACATAGTCCTGACGACATTAATATACGAATCTTGTATCGGGAACTACGAAAAACTTACGGTTTCACAACACTCAGACCCGAAACAAATATTTGTGGATCACACAAACAATTCTCTCGGTGCGGGAATCGAACCCGCGACCTCTCGTTTCACAGCCGGCTACTCGCCCGCTGCGCCACGGAGGCTGTCTATACATACAGATTGTCTATACTAAATGATATTTCACTGTAATTCTGTCCAATTCGCAAAGTGTCAGCCGTTTGGAACGATATACTGATCGACCATTTTAATTTGACAACCTTGATTTATTTTTGGACATATTACGATTAGGCCACGCTGTATTGATTCTACCCGATAGATTTAAAATAAACTACGAATTATATACTATAAAATTTATAGGCAATATAATATGCATATCATTCGGTATTCCGTAGTACAAATATAACTTTACGTTACAATACCGTAATGAAGACCTATGAGTTTTATATAATAAAATTATCGATAGTTTTGAAAGTTTATCGAATTTTCAAATATATATGTTTTCAGTATATAGGTTATATAATTCACATTACGCCAGTGCAGCATGGAAGACTAAGCTGGGACTAACGCCTCATTAGTATAGGAAGCCCGTACCCAAGTACCCAACAGTAGGACAGTGACACGGCTGATATTACTATTATACAACGTGTTACAGAAAGGTGTGGTCAAATTTAAGCAACATATAGTACAATATAAATATTGCACCCCTAATAGTTCTAAACCCGATTACATTGTTAGGACATAAATAAAGCATTATTAGATGTCTACATTTGATAAGAGCCGGTATAAAATCATTCACTGTCAGATGTACGTAACAACCCTCAAATATAACCACACTTTTCTGTAACATGTATACGTAAAAGATAAAATATTAGTCAGAAAGTGAAACACATCAATGAAGTAGTCAAAGCTTACGTACAAGCGTTAGTGACACATTGAGGGATTGTAAGCGGCCTAGGATGTTTTATCACAACATGTATGAACAATAAGCGTAAAATAACTTGCCCAGCCTGGGGTCTTATTCTCTATGCCTTTTTGCAGTTACGTTTAGTCATGGGGAATAAATGACCCTGATTTCAATGCGTTAATGTAACGTGGGCACGTTACAAGTCTGTGTGATCAATAGAGAATATGGCCCCTGTAGTTATTAATCCCTAGGATATTGTTTTTAGAAACGAAAAGGTAACATAGATTGCTGGTGAAGTGACTAACTACAGTTCGGCAAATTTCCTTTGCATTTATTGTAACACAGATCCCCTTAGGGTGGTATGCCGCTTATCACTTTGACTTATCCAACATTTGGTCAAAATTTGGAAGGTTATTGTATTTTGTGTTAAAATCTTTGATCAAACATTATAATGAAATCATCCAATTACTTTGGCCAAATGGACATTAACGAAGTTATTTGACAAGTGGCATATCAACCTTGAATATGTTGTGGTTAATTTTTGTACGTCTTGTTACATGTGCGTGAGCTTGTAAATAATTAGTTTAAATTTATGCGACAGTGGCACGTCACCCTTCATCCTAAACATTTATGTCAAAAGTGGCAGAAACAGACAATCATTTTTTTTTATACCATAAATACAATTTCTATACAAACACATCACGAACAAATAGCAAGACGTGCAAGAACGAGTTGAATAATCTATACCGATACTGTGGCATACCATTCATTGAATATTTGTCTTTATTTTAGGAATTTGATTAAGTTGATTATAGTAATAAAATGAACTTTTTTTTTTAATGATCACATAGTGTTGTTATTTTGTGCTTTTATGTAATACATCCTCGATATAGAATTCAATGGAAACTCACCTATTCTTGTAGCTGAAGTATTTGGCGTCCCTCGGTATGGTACACAGCTGCTTGCCGTAACAGCACAACACTTGCGGATTGAACATGTATTTTCTGCCGCAGCAGTAGCCGAGGCTCTGCATCACGGGGTCTATTTCTTGTTCAAACACCTCTGACAACTACGAATGTAAGCGAACAATGTATTAGAATAGAACAAAGTTGCCCAAGATGTTAGCCCCTGAAGAAGTAGGAAATACAGCGTCGTTGTAGATATTTAGTCCCCGGGATGCTATTATATGAATCCATAAATATTATCAATTGAATTTCATACCTACAAAAAAATTCAACGTAAGTTGTGGGTACCAAAACGCTTGTTACATAGATATGCTATGCAAGAAATGCTTGTAATGAATTTAATTTACTACGGTCACCTACTGATAAAATCATATTTATAAAAGAAAATATATATACTTAATAGCTTTTAATTCACTCAGTTTTTTTTTAAGTGCTATTTCTGTTCACATATTTATAATCACTAAATAGTAAATGTGATATTAGTATAAGAAACTGACCTTAGTACAATATCTATAGACTCTTGAATTTTTCCTATTGTAAAGCCACGCGTTCTCGAACATGAGCCACACGTCATCGACATACTCCCAGGGGTCCTTGTACCTGCCCTGGTCGAGTTTCATTCTGATAGTGGAGAGGTCTATCGGCTTGGTGACTATTTCGAAGTAATCCGGTATGCCGAGCGCCTGCGCGTCCACAGGCTGTCGGAAGGGCAGGGACTCCGGGTCCTGCTGGAACAGACTCTCCAGCGTGGGCATCAGCGCCAGGCGCAGGTCCTCGGGCTTGAACGCGAAGCTCTGCCTGCTGTCGGCGTTCACGCTCGTCTCCCCCGACTCCTCCTTCACGCCTGCCGCCTCGGTCTTGATCTCTTGCTTGATCTCCTGCTTGATCTCTTGCTTGATCTCCTGCTTCATCTCTTGCTTGACGACGAACTCTGTCCGGTCGTTGGTGTCCTTATAGCCAGGGGTTTCGTC
This sequence comes from Mimas tiliae, assembly GCA_905332985.1. Taxonomy (NCBI): domain Eukaryota; kingdom Metazoa; phylum Arthropoda; class Insecta; order Lepidoptera; family Sphingidae; genus Mimas; species Mimas tiliae. The sequence continues at coordinate 15,444,968 of HG995244.1, forward strand.
CCTCATGCCCTTGCCGCCGCAGTCCTCGTCAGGCTCAGATTTGATGCGAGCTTCGTCTGGTTCTTCCTTTATTCTCACATCATCTTGTCGTGGACTGTTGGAAAGCAACATGAGACAAACATTACAAAAATAATGTTTTGAAATAGAACTATTTGTGTACAGTGTAAGAAAATATTATACAACCTGTTACAGAATGGTGTGGTCAAATTTAAGCAACGTAAACTGAATGATATAAGTATTTCACCCTATAATACCAAATCCGATTGCATTGCTAAGACATACATAAAACATTTTAATTTTTTATCGAATTAGTAACATTTTGATATTCAACTTGGACAACACTAAATAATACAACTGAGCTTTTGTCACACTCCAGCGGGGTAAGAAAGTGGCGTAAGAAACACGACACGATCGTTCGTGCTGTTTGATTGTGATTGGTTAAGTAACCAACGTGTGATGATAAACGATATAAAGCTAGAACGCAACACGCTTAGACCGAACACGATAGTCGGTTGATTCTTATTGTAAAACGAGAGGCCTTATCGCTTAGACGACGCGATTGGAACGTGTCGTATTTGAATGTTTGCATTCTAAGGGGGCATTATTATTCTTTTAGCTCATACACTTTATTAAATTTATAAGGATGTGATCAATATTATCGATTGTAATAAACGAATGATTAAGATTATCGTAAAATTTTAGGTTGTCTAGATTTTTATATGACTTGGATGGAACATAAACACTCTCTGTCAAGTGTATTTAACGATACTTAAATATGACTACACCATTCTGTAACACGTTGTATATTCAATATTTTAATTTCTCTGAAAGTAAATATACTTATAAGTATTTATTTTTATATTATTGATGATTAAGCGTAAGATGTAGAAGAGGGCAAGCGCAAAAGTACGCGCGTTTGGTCATGCATTTTACTACTAATGTTGGCGTCTATGGTCTATAGTGTTTATAGGCCAGGTCGAACTCGTAGACGTTGTCACGATAATCGTGCGCGATTAATAATCGATGTTCCATAGAGTAAACTATTTTTTGAATATTTTTACAATTTAATTTAATGCTGTTGTTATGCTTGAAATTGTAGTGTAGAAAAATGTGTGCGTGTACGTGCGCAGTAGCGCCGGTTTCATGGTAACAAGAAAGTGACGGAAGAACATTATTTTTGAAGTGAAAACTTCTTCAGCATCGTTGTGATATAAAGTATAGTGATATATTGTTTACTACCTGTGTTCAGTGATGGGTGTGATGGGTGTGTGCGGCGGCTGCGCGTGATGCGCGTGGTGATGTGACTGCGGCGCGAGCGGTGTCGGCGGCGCGGGCGGTGCGGGCGGTGCTGGCGGCGCGGGCGGGCCGGGCGGCGCGGGCGGCGCGGGCGGCGGCAGCGCGCGGTGCGGCAGCAGCAGCGGCGCGGGCGAGGCGCGCGCGTGCGGCGTGCCCGGCGTGCCGGGGGACGCGCATGCGCCGCTGTGGTTCATAAACGGACTCGCCACCGCACCGCCGCCGCCACCACCCACGCTGCCACCCACGCCGCTGCCGCTCAACCGCGCCTGCGCACACTGCACAATAACGAACATTTTAATAAACATCACATAATTTAAAACACTAATTCCGATTCCTAATCATTAAGAAATTTATAACAGTCAAACTGTTTTGTTTATGGATGAAAAGAGACAGCAGGTTGGTGAAACTCACCTTGGTGGTGTCAGTTTGATGGTTAGGTGAAGTAAGAGGCGCCGGTCCGTTAGTGTGCACGGATGGGTATTGCGACGCCGGTGACGTCAGAGGCTGTCCGAACGGAGAACGGATGCCCGGGTTACTCACACTGCCTCCTCCCATACTACCGTTCGGTGTCTGTGGCATCTAAACAGGTAGACAAATTAAGTATTAGAATTTCACTTCGTAAAAATAAAATAAAATTATAATAGTATTATTCACATGAACACTAAGTACCATCTGCTTCAATAGCTTCTAGACGAGCTCGATTTATTCTTCACGGTAACAGAATAGATAAAGGGTGTAAAGGAAACTTTTCCGAAAAGTAAAACAGGTGGTAGTGCTGGTGATTACGAACATGATACCACTAAATAAATCGCGAAATAAAACTACCTATTTTTTTTCACGCAACATCACGTTTGGATAAATACAATGGTTATTTATATCATATTGTTAAAATAATAATTTTAATCACTTTTCAAAAAAGAAATGTAACCTAGTAAAAAAACAGCTGACGCTCAAAGTTAATGATCGTTAACTATGCGCGAGCAACTCGTGCGCGTGGTCGTAACAATAGGTTCTATTATTTGGCAATTTCTTTTAGTCCTATAACTAGCCATGTCCGTAATGAGCGCTAGCAACTATATTAGTTTAGAGAGTGTGAGTACCTGGTTGGGACTGGGTCCTGGCGGTCCGACGAGGTTGGTCTGGAACGGCAGACGTGCGGGTGTGACGGCGAGCGCGATACCCGGCGAGGGTATGCGCATGCCGGCCATGGGCGCGGAGCCGGGCAGCGCGGCGCGAGGCATGCTCGCACGCGCGCCCGCACCCGCCGCACCGACCACACCCACTCCACCCACTCCACCCTGACCCAGCTGCGACTGCATCACAACACACATGTTTATACTTACTGCATTACACAACATTTATACAGATGGACCCTCCCCACTAAGGGGCTCAAAAAAAAAGCATTTAGGTCCACTGAAAAATCACATCACGACTTAACTCATCTGATGATGTATACCGATAAGTTTTGATTATTTACAACAACGCCACACATGCTTAAGCTATAATGTACCGAATCAATACGCGTGAAAGCTGCTTTTGCAATAACTGTGCCAGAATATGTCCGCTTTGGTAGATATCGGTCCTAAAGATACCGTCGGGTTTTCGTGGAGTTCAGCCTAGTCGGTTACAACGACGATTTCACTGATGCCTGTTAGCTTGTAATATTAGAAACTCATGCACACACATAGATCTAAAGTGTGTCACAGTTTTAGAACCTGCTGTGTCAAAAAATATTTTAGTGATGAAAACATCTTGAACATCTTTAGAGAAGTTTTTACAATAATTTACGCCAAGAGATAGCATTTTTCTTGTATTCGGCGTTTTACTGCAGTAACGTTGAGTCCAGGCTAAATTTGATTACGCGTGATCAACATCTCATACTTCGTCTTGGCACGCTAAGACGGTAAAGGTAAGGATGCAATATCTATTTAAATCTATTGCCTGTGTATAATATCCAATTAATTAAATAACGACGTGACGAGTGACTGACTCGTTAAACAAGCTCGTAAACAAAAAATCAATCGCTCAATATAGAGTTCGTTTAATGATTTAAAATAATATTAATACTTAGATCCTTACCCACATAAAATATGGCTTACAGGAAGTGTTAGCAATTAACATTCCAATAAATGATATCCTTTTATCTAATAAGTATTTATTTATACATTGAATAACAAATCAGTAAATCCATTTAAATCGATTTGAAATGTATATATTTCTTAGATGGATGAAACATTGAAAATTTGTTTTTCTTTTATTAGACAATATCTTTTTTGATAGTGCCCAATGTAGATGAAATAATAACAATTGAAAATCTACATTTCTAAGGTTGCATATCCAAATGGCAAAAATGGAACAGCTATACGTCCGTATGTCACAGCCATTTTAGTCGGCGGCTAAAAGCACTATATGGATGAAATTTCAATGGTAGATGTAATCTATGAACATGAGTGTAGGGAATTAAGTAAAAAAATAGGGTTACTCTTCATACATATAACTAAGGAATGTTTTTTTCCATTGCACATAGTCAGGGTACCATTACATAGGTACAAAATGATAAGAGGTTGCTAAACGACTTTTTTATACAACGTGTTATAGAAAGGTGTGGTCATATTTAGGGGACGTGTACTTAACACGTGACAGTGAGTGTTTATGTACAGGACCTTATCAAAATCTGGACATCAGACAGTTTCATACTAATTCTAATCACTAGTTTATTATAATCGATAAGATCGATCACATCCCTAGAAATTAAGTTTAGTGCGTGAGAGATAATGCAAGCAGCGAGTACGTACCTGCGACTGTACTTGTTGCTGCGCTTGTTGCTGCGCCGCCTGCGCCGCAAGCTGTTGCTGTTCCTTTCTCTTCTGCCGCTTCTCCTCTAATTCCTTCTGGATTTTGTATATCTTCTCAGCGAGCAGATGGTAGTATTCAGAGCGCGTGCTCGCCATTTCATACATATCGCCCTCTACTTTTCTCGCATACGCGACTAAATTATGCATACGTTTGTCTAACATGGCTGTTGGGTCTGGGGTAGGGAAAATTGCCTGTACCCTGGGGGAGAAAAATACAGGTTTAGAATAGTTTATTTTTATAGTAGAAGATGACAAAATATAGAAATTGGAAGTAATTAACTTACAGCTTATGGACGAGGTGGTTTCTGAGATCAGCCGTAATCGAGTGATGCCATTCCTTAGTTCCAGAGACAGGATTGGCTGTTACGGCTCCACCTGGAAGCTGGAGGCTGCCCATCTGCAACAAGTCCTGTTGTCAAGGTTTTAATGTTTTTATTTGGAAGTAGCAAAGAATGAATTTGTTTTATGTAAATTACAACTAAACAGAACTAGTAAAAAAAGAAAAACAATTTTGAAATGTAGTGTGTGCAACTAACCAGCTGCTGCTGTTGCTGCTGCTGTTGTTGTTGCTGTTGCGGCTGCTGTTGCAGGTCCGGCTGCTGCTGGTGCGCGAACAGCGACTGCACCAGCTGCGGCGGCTGCTGCGACTGCACCACGTCCGTCAGACCGGGCGGCCGCGGCGCGGGCATGCGCACGGACGTGCGTGTGAACGTGCCCATGGGCATGGAGGTGGGGCACGCGATGCCGAGCGCCTCGTACGCGCGCTTCATGTCAGCTCCGGGCGCGACGCCGGTGTTGCCGCCCGCTCCCCCCGCACCGCCCACACCCCCCATGCCTCCTTGCACGCCGCTGCCGACGCCCACTCCCGGCACGTTACCCACGCTGCCCACATTGCCCACGCTGCCTACGCCTGTGACGCCGCCAGTCACGCCGGTCGCCGCGTGCGACGCCACCGCTGCTGTAATAACACACCCTTTACATATCACTAACTCACGCAATCACGCACGCAGATCGCAGGATGCACTGTTCACCACCAGACTTATACAACTAGTCTCTTATTACTAGATATTAAAATTTAAATTTTAATAACTCACCATTCATGGTTCTAGTCCGGTCAGCTTGTTTGAGTGGTAAGCAAACAGGACAGTCATTTTTGTCACAATGTTTCCAATGGTTGATAATTTGTCTTGATGAGGAACAATGGGGTACCGTGCAATTTTTACCGGCCTGTGGACATTAACGACAAGTCAGTTGATACGACACAATTCCGAATATGTATCAAAAGCAACATAGATATGTGAAAATATTCCGGCACTGACCTGACACGACATCATATGATTGAGAACACCCTTCATAGTTTTGCAGTGCGGTAAGCTACATTGCCACGTTTCGCCGTTGGAGGTCTCGCGTCGCTGGCATTTATGTGCGTGCAGCAACAACACCAGTTGTTGTTGGATAAGTTTGCGCTTCTGCGGGTCGTAGGCGATGGAGCCGGCGGGCGCTTGCTGAGGCGCGGTCGGTTGTTGTGGCGCAGGTGCCTGTGTGGCGGCCTGCGGCTGCGACTGACCGCCCGCCGGCGCTCCTGGCGTCTGCGGTGAGGGTGCAGGAGGCACGGCGGCGGCGGCGCCCCCGCCCCCTGCGCCCGCCTCCCCCGCCGGTCCGAACCTCACGCCGACCGGCCGCTGCGGCAGCGGAGCACCCGCCGCACCGCCCGCGCCGCCGCCCGTGGCCGGTTGCCCGTACGTGGGATGGTAAGGAGTGAGCGGATGCCCACCGCCGCCGGGCGCTTGCATGCGCGGATGATGCTGCAACGTACTCCGCATGTTGGGCGCCTGCATTCCCACACCGACGGCGCCTACCCGACCTCCCAAAGGGCCGTTTGTCATCTGTTGGAACACATTGCTGGCTGTCACTCGATATTACATTTCAAATCAAACATATTATTAAAAGAAAGTTTGAAATGTTGATTTTATCAATATTCATAAGGGTAAATGTAAGAGTGTCGAGTTTACCTGTGCATGCGGATGGTGCGGCGGCGTACCGTGATGGCTGTTGCCCATCAGCGTGGGTAGCTGTTTGTTGACGTTGTTGATGATGCCGCTACCGAGCATACTGGCGGCCGTCATGTTGCTGTTGGTCACGATCATGTTGCCCACGTTTGCTACGTTCATTCCGCCCTGCATCGAGCTCATCGGCATCGTCGAGTGTAGCTGATTTGGATGACTTGTATTTGGCATTAGTTGCGGGTGCATGCCACCCATGAGGTCCTTCGATACAGACACATTTGGAGGTGATTGTAAATTTGGACTCTTACTTCCTAAACTACTCAATCCCAAAGGATTGTTGTGGCTCACTAAGCCGGCTTTGATGCCCTGTGAAAAAACCAGCAGACGAAAAATACAAGATTAGTAAACCTATAAACAAAATACATCAATTTGTATACAAGATGATGTTTTGAGAAAAAGATTTGAAATAGACTTTCGAAATTTTTACAGGATATAGGATTGACGAGTTTTAATTCAATCAAAACATATCATCCAAACTACTAACATTTTTGATGCCAAAAAATATATTTAAGTTGTGTATAAATTGAACATTATTTCACCAAAACAATATTGAATTTGCATGTAGATGAAATTTGTACCAATTAAAAAAAATCCAACATTTAAAAAAATAACAAAGCAAAGCAATCAATCTCAGGTACTCACTTGTTGTATAAGGTGATTGTTGATTCTGTGCATACCAGCCGTCGGATCATCTCCGTTCAGCTGCTGTTGCTGGTTCATTTGTCCCCCTGGTCCTGGTCCCTGCGCCGGGGGCTTAGGGACTCCTGGTTGTTCGCCCCATGAACCCCCCATCAGCTCATCAGGGAGGTCCTTTTCGAGGTCAAACATATCAAGGTTCGAGAACCCATCTGCTGCAAACATAATCGCATGTTAACTAAAATTATAGTTTCTAATTTAAATACTCCTAACAGTCATATATATACAGTAAAAGCTTATTCGCGCTTCCTTCATTCGCGGATTAAAAATTTGCGACCCAATTCCTATATTCGCGGCTAAAGATTTCTTTATTCGCAAGAATTCGAAGAAGAAGAAGATATTCGGTACATACACATTGATAAAAAGGATTCCAATATGTAGGTATCCAAACTAATATCTTTTGTAAACGCGTCGTCAAATGGACTAATAAAAAAGTAAAATAGATCTTATTATAACTGTGCCTAAAGTATGTTGTTAAATTATATCACCGCTGTATTAGTTCCACCTTTGACACAAGCCGCCTTCGCCGCGGTCGGCGTTTTTGAGAATGTAAACAAACCAGAATGAAATCAACCTTATTACTCAACACATAAAGTATATTTTAAATGGGGCCACATTAGACGTTCCCTCCATGGCTAATGCCACTGCTGAATATCAGTTTGAATTGAAGGACCTTTTAAAAACTGCCAAGCAAGAAAAAATTACAAAATTCTTTAAACCATTGCTTAAGCCTGAAGATAATAATTAATCACTATGGTCAAAATCTTCATTTTTTGTTTTTATATACTTGTTTTTTATTTTGTCACCTAGGAATGTATCCCCTATAATCCCATATAAATTACCATTCCATATTCACGGTTTCTGTATTCGCGGCATATTTACGGAACATATACCTCGCGAATAAAGAGCTTTTACTGTAGTTGTATCAAGAACTACAAGGGACTTACGGTCCCACAAAACCCGGACCCGTGAAAAATATTAACGGATCACACAAACATTTGTCTCTGTGCCTGAATTTAACCCCTCTCCCTTGACAGTCAGCTACTCTCCCACTGTGCCAAGAAGGCTGACAAATAATTATATGTTCATTATACATGAAAATTCACTCCTGATATTTTTGTAGGCATAATAGTGGGTTGGTAAATTAAATATAAATAAATTATGTTTACACTCAAATGGATTATGGAAGTAAATTTTATATTTATACGTAGTCCAGATATTTTAACACTCAATACAATGGTTGAAATTTACCCTTTATTTTATTTATATTGTTTACTTTATAAAATGTAAAAATATGTTCATTATGACATCAATTTCATAAAAGTTTATTAACAAATAGTAGTGTTAAAGAAAACTAAATACTTTAATTATGTTTTTTATTTGTTACTAATTAATTTATTTCATGTGTAAAAACTAAATGCGAATAAAATTGTAAAGATAAGAATAACCTAAATTTTATTTATATTGATTAACAATATTTTTAATTAAACAATTTTAAAACCTAAAATACCATAATAATATAAAAATTACAAAATATCTAATTTTAAGAAATTACATATAACTAACAATACAAGATATGTATTAAATATTTGTATATAAATATATCATATAAAATGAATAATGCTAATAGCTAATAGATTTTTATCAATATATTGATTTGTGTTAATCTTTAAGTATAGCAATGTAGTAGAAATGGATATTAGAGAATTTATTCATACTTATAACTTATTGTAATAGGTTTGTACCCCTACTGTATTTTTTTTTCTGTACTGTTTTTTTTATTTAGAATAATTAACTCACAGCAAATTAGTCATATATTATTGAATCCATGATATATAAATAAAAATTGTTGCTTATACAGTGGTCCTCAATAAATCACTCAGACTCAGACATAGCAAATTTTTCATCACTATATTTTTTCTATTAATAGGTAATAACTAAAACCAACCAAAACTGGTAGTTTGCTGTTACACTATTTCTAAATGTCAATATTAGGTAAACATAACAATATCAAATTGTAACTAAATTACTTTTTTTACTAGAAGCAAACAAGCTGGTGTGTCACCCGATGGTAAGTCCACTATACCAGAAGATTAATGGATGTGATGTCAACCGTTAAGGAATAAAATGGATATTGATAAGGGAAGGGAGGATTTGGGCCTCGTAAACATCTCCCTCAATGTGTAGAATATAATACTACAGTGTAGCCATTTTTACAATAATAGATGAAATTAAAATTCATACAAATTTCTTTATATTCTAGTATTATATTACTGTTAGTAATTTTGATGAAATCCATAGATGAAATCAAAAACTCATATTGCTTGATTTTATTGCTCTTAGTTTAACTAACTTCAATGTAACAATATGTTTTAAGAGAAAACATAACATCTTTGTACATAATTTTCATTTTTGTACAAAGGCTATGTACAAAAAGTGGTGCTTTGTAAATGGTTTTTTTAATTGCCTCCAAATTGTTTTCTCCTGCATTTAGGCAATTTATATTGTCCAGGATTTTTTTTCAGATCAGATTTACAATTTTTGTATAATATTATTAAATTAATACTGTGGATGATAAAACACAAAATTATAAATTTTAGTTTATTGTAAATACTTGAGTGATAAATGACTCAAAATTACCTAATATTTATGATTTCTTTTAATAAACCAGAGAATGAACAATAAAGACATTCAATAAATTAGAAAAAGTCAGAAATGATTTAGAAATAAATACCATAATAAAATAGTGTTTATAAGTTATTTATGACAAAGAAAAAACACTTTTAAAATATTGTAGAGATTTTTTTATAAAACCAACATATGTATATGAAAGAATAAAATAGATATTTAATACAAGTTCATCTCGAAGTTTATAATTTTTTCATGTGTTTTGTGTAAACATACACCAACATACTTGTGACTATACTATTATTTAAATGAAAAACAAACTTCTTTTATTTATTAACTATTTACTCATATTTTCTAATAACCCAAAAAATATAGTAAGTAAAGTTTTACATTATATTGGAAATAAGCAGTGTTTTTATTGAAACTATCAGTTCCTAACAATTCAATCCAATCCAAAAATCTATTTGACCTCCAAACTTAAAGTTGAAAATGGCACCCCATGATGACTAAGTTCTGAACAGCGTAAACCCAGGCTGTTTTGTCAGCATGTACCTTTTAGATATTTATAAAAAGAAAACTATATTCATACTACAATCAACAATATCTATATACTATAACAAACAATATCAACTTGAGAAGCGCCAAGCAAACAAACATTGTCATAATAGAAACTATAACTTTTCAAATATAGACATACCTAAACATTAGCATTCTAAGTATTCAGAAAATTGCAAATACAATGTAGCATACCTAGTAACCTAAGCATACTTTATTTGCATGCAGTTTTTAGCATTTAAATCACTAATAGTTTAAACCAAAATTTATATGTAATATATAATTAGACAGATATGTGGAAGAACCACCTTATATCAGCAGTGAAACAATAGTTTGAAATTATAAATATATGCTTTACGCGTAGGTATGAATTCTTATATATGTATATCAAGCAATTTCAAAAACTACATTTGGATATGATTTTCAAGGCTGGAGATATTAATATTTGAAGGTTATATTGTTCCACATTAATTATCTTTCAACACAATGTAATAAATGTAATAAAAATAATGATAATAGATGAATCTGATTAAAATGTGGGTTGATTAAAATTAATATATGATCAAATGATCATTTAAAATAGCCATAATTCTGTGGAACTCACATAACTGTCATTTTAAAAATGAAATTAATTAAACCACAATAAAAAACTCATTTTTATAGACAACATAATAATATCATATTTATTTAGTCATATTGATTTTGTCATAAGCCATTTTTTTCAACTTTTTTCTCTATACTTATATATCTATAATGCAACACAGACAATGTGTCACCAAAATCATTTTTAAAACAACACCATTTCATTTGCAAAGCGAAATTGACCAACACTTCAATGTTAAATTAAATTATTCATTCAAGGTAACCTCATGTAGATAAAATATCAGACAATTTCATATGTTTACAACCAAATATATTTTATGTTGCATTATGATGAATGTCATTTGAATTGTTGACCTTATGTGTGTAGACATTGATCCAACAAGCGTGCATGAGAGGTTAGCTATTATCACAACTGTCAAACTAACATGATATAAACAATCTCATGTGGTCACCAATATTCATGTTTTACATAAATTACCTTTTCTAATTAATTGTTTTTTTTTTTATAGAACAATGAGCACCTAATGTAGGTCATACAGATATGGGGTTTGAGTTGACATATTTAAAAAAAATATATATCATTTTACTACATTATAATAATAATGATATTAATTTTTCTTGCTAGTTTCTTGTCTGATTAACAATCTCTGGAATAGTTTTTACTGTCTTGACCTGATTTGTATAACACTAGTGCAACTTCGACCGCGTTTCTCAAACAATTTCAATGTAATGTCCATAATTTACGGACGCGTTTCATAAATCTCGTATTAAAAATTGCTCTTTAATACATATTTGATTCAGAAAACAATAAACAGCAACCTTACAATAATGCACGAAAACATGGTATTCTCTCGTAATAATAAATGAAATGTCAGAAAATAACTCGTATTTCGTTTCAAAAATACTTTAAATATATATCCATCGCAATGTTTTCTTATTTCACGAGCAAGGAGACAATAAATACGACGCAAAACTTCCGAGGCGCTTACAAGAACGAAGGCAAAATGTCAAAAACCAAGAAAGATAATATGACAGAACACTAGACCAACACTTTGCAAACTCGATCAAAACAATAAAATACTCACCCGCAGAGTCAGAGGGACCCTGGAAAGGGTCCCTGATCATCTTCGGCCGCTTGTTAGGCGGCTCATCGGCCATGGCTCTGTTTACTAAACGTAAGCCGTCTTGAATATTTCGGCCCGCCGAGTCAAATAACACTTTTATGTCTTATATCTTCAAGAAATAACATTTTATAGAGATTTGTCATTCATCATAATATAATTCACCCACATCACGATCGTTCGATGTCCTTCGCACCGTAGAAGGCACATATTAAAATTTCTCACTCAAGTATTCGCCATTACAAAGCTCCGAATCGAAGAGCTACACAGAACCTCTCACCATCTTCCGTCGGAACTAGCACAATAAATGAAAACAATATCACCAGATTTTAACTACTTTATTGAACTTATTTATCCGATCGAACAATACGATTTCACTTAACACTTTAAAATACACGGAATGGTACAGTTTATGATAAAATGATGTAAGAAAAAACAGAAAATTTACACGACAAATTCCGAAATTCTTCTCAGTCTCTCCAGCGCAAAATGGCGGCTGTTGATGAAAACTTTTTCTACGCTTGTCAGAAAATGTCGGCCTATAAAGAGACCCAGTGTTCTGATTGGTCCGCGCATACCACGTGACTGCCGGAAGTACGAACTTGACGCAAGATCGGTCCGTACATTGTGACGTCAAGACGAATACGTCCGACCATAGCCGAAGTATGTCGAAGATTGTATGATCATGTAAAAGTATTTTTTGTATGAATATTTATTTGTTAAAGATTTTAAACCTTAGTAAACATATTTAGAAGTAGTACATGTAACATTATTTCACATAAAAGTTCTTATATATCCATAAAACCACGTGTAAAGTTAATTGTAAAATAGTGATTTAAATTTTCCCTCCAATTCGGGAGTGGCCATCATCAATACGACGTGTCTGTAAATTACCTATGGTTACGATCGATCATAGACTATTGAAATGTGTTTTAAATAGGAAGCATTGAGATCCTTATTATTCAGCCTGTAATAAAAAATAAATTAAAATAAAATGCCTATTTTATATTTTCACATAAAACTCTTGACCTAAACGAGCTACTACTTACTACTAAACTTCGAGTTTTAAAAAAAATATAATCTGTCGGCAATAATTTATGTAAAGAGCTCTATACACTAGTGTTGAGTAGGACATACAAGAGGTATTACATTTGTCCCGTACATGACGAAATAATGTAAGAGTGACTCAAATGTTTTGGCTGTACTACTTAAAATTTTATGTTCCTTTTTTCTTTTACAATTCCGACGAAAACGAGCGAATGACCTTCAAGACGCCTCGCCTCATTTGAAGTGAGACCTTAGAGCAACACTACTATACACGGTCTTTTTTTCTGTACGTCCGGCTTAGGTCTCAGTGGTGGACAGTAGTATTCACACGTGACCATCAATGCACTCATTCGCTTTTGCTTGTTCATGTATTGCGGAGTAATGAACACATAATCTATAGATTTTGATATGATAGCTCTACAAGCTTACACTCAGTAGAGGTGGCCCGTGCCCAGCAGTGGGAAGTATAGCTCTACAAACTTATAGGAGGAAGGGTAGCACGGTCCATTGTCGTTTTGATATGCACGCTGCCCACTTCTCGGTACTCGCTGTTCTTTTTTACAGTCTACTGCACAACAAGCGTGCACAATGCACGACTTTTCTTATCTAGTATAATACTCTTCTATGCACGACTAACTGACGTACGTCTGCCTTACTCTTGATTCCAATCAAAATTCCAATCCGAGACCGATCCAATACCAATGTTAATCCAATGTTAACTACCTTACTCTTGAAACTCATTTATTCATTATCCATGGGAGACATAATGTCGCGCTAATAACCCTAGTCAACTGTAGTCAACCTTATGAGTAGTGTTGAGCCGGTACAAGGTCACACTTCAAGTGAGGCGACTTAAAGCTCACTCTTTCACACACGCAGCACGCGTCATGGGAATATTAACAGAGTAACGCAAAATTAAATATGAAGTAGTCCATGAAATTGAGCCCCTTTGAAAATATATCGTAATTAATCGTAATAAACGGGACCAATGTAATGCCTCTTGTAATTCCTACTCAACACTAGACTTAGTATTGGGTAGGACCTTAATTAAAGTGTTAAGTGTAATATTTTGTACTGAGCCAGTACAAGGTAACACTTCAAGTGAGCCACCTCGGTCATGAGCCATCTTGAGATTTATTATTGGTCAGTGATCTTGAGCTTGGAAGATATTTACATTTCATTTCATTGGTTTGAAATTAGTGATTTTTATAAATGTTTTTTGGAGAAATACACCCAGACAATAGACCGAAACAACAATATTTTGATCACACAAATATTTATAATTTGCCTCGTGCGGGAATCAAACCCGCAGCTTTACGTATCACACCCGGCTACTCACCCGCTGCACCAAAAAAAAGTCCTACGACTAGTAACTATAATTAGTAATATAGATAAGATAGAAAAAAACATTGTGAATAATTTACTTTGGTACATAAGTAATTTAATTACATTTCATATAAAGGCCTTACACCTAAAATCTCCAAACTTGTTTTGATGACTTGTCTAGCAGAATGAAATACAAGGAGCCGCTGTGCAGCTAATGCTGTATCAACATCCTTAACTCTCAATTCATTAAACATTCTATTTACATGTTTGGAGAGTCGAAATAAATAGTTCACCAATACGCAAGCTTCCAGCTCATTCAATGATCTTTCTAGAACATATTCAAATTTTGCCAATTCTCCTATGACAATTCCAACAATTTCTTCAGCCAAATAACTTGGATCATATTCATTTGGAAGTGTGACACCAGAGCTTTGTTCTAAGCTCCAAAGCCTGCAATGTAAATATTGCAGCTTGATGCCACTATCCCCTTCACTTTGAAGTACTCTGTTCCAATCAAAGTCATAATCTCTCTGTCGCCTTTGTTTTAAATCATTTATTATAACCGCAGATGTTCCAAGAATGTCACAAGTTTCTTCATTCATTGCAGAACTTCTTGTATCTGTAAAATAAAGTCAAAAGGTGGTATTAAATGACGCTATAAGTCACAACTGTGGTAGCGGTCTCATCAATCTTTATAGCTGATCTGAAGTTCACTTTATCTAATCACCCATCCATACCATCTACACCTCCTGTCAGCTATTATTTTATGGAAGACAGCTGCCCAGTATGTGACTAATTTCCTGCCAGCAATTAAGTTGGATGAGGCAGGATACCTCTTTTAATAGCACCAAAATGTAACAGCAGCTAGTCAAAATTCCGTTGTATGGAAACATTTTTGCAAACCTTGAGAGTATTGGTATAATACTCTAAATTGCTAATTACTCCTAAAATAAAATTCATAGTATTATTAATAATACAGAATTCTCCAGTGTTCATTTTTAAAATCAGTTTTTAAGTGTTAGCTAATTTTTATGCAACAAAAAGATTGATTTAAAAACTATTACATTTAAAAATAGATAATTACTTTTCGATTGCATTTGCTTCTCATGCATTTTCTGTTTAGCTTCGTCCAATATATCATTTAGAAAAACAACATTCCCTGTTCTGGTGCTCATTCCTTTGATTCTACCAAATTTTATGTGTTCACAACCATCAGCACATTTCCTATCTAATTGTTTAACAACTTCAAAAACAGCAGCAAAATGATCACTCTGTGAATTATCAACTACATATAGCATTTTGTCAAACTCATACTTTTTGTATCTATCTAAAAGTGCTGCAATATCCCTTGACAGATATAAGGTTGACTCATCACTTTTTAATACAGTTACATCTCTATCCTTTATTGTTGCTACTTTTTTACCCGACTCATCTGTCCGAATTACATTTTCTCTTTCTAATAAACTGATTACATTTTTAATTGCACCACCATTGTAGTCAGATTCCCAGTTGTAAGCATCAAAGGTTATGCCTAATCTTTTATAAACCTTCCCCAATTCTTGGACCGTAACATCCCTAATTTTCTTCCAGTTATCTAAACTTGCTCTCCCCTGTTCTATGTCAGAGAATAACTTTCTGGCTTGTAGTTTAACATCCTCATCTTCACAGGCGAGTTTATTGGCATGAACATAGACATTAAATAAAGTTTGAATTGGATTGTTTTGGAGTTCATTTAGATTTATATTTTTCGATGTCAAGCCATATTGCAACAGTCCAAACTGTGTTCCCCAATCGCCTAAATAGTTGATTCTAGTTACTTTATTATTGAAAAATTCGTTAATATTGC
Organism: Mimas tiliae; assembly: GCA_905332985.1. Lineage (NCBI taxonomy): Eukaryota > Metazoa > Arthropoda > Insecta > Lepidoptera > Sphingidae > Mimas > Mimas tiliae. Next base: position 15,461,007 of record HG995244.1, read on the forward strand.
CTATAAAGTTGCCTATGATTGTAGATCTTAAATGACCAGCATGAAATGGCTTTGCAATATTTGGTGAACTATAATCAATCACTATCTTGTTTGAGTTTGAAACTTGAGGTTTATTAAATTGTATATTACGTAATACATTCTCGATAAACTTATTTTTTTCTACATCAAATGAATATTGCGAAGTATTATCAAATTTCTTTTTTGATTTAGGAACTTCGTTGTCTTGAGTTACTTCAGCCTGCAGGTTCACTGTAAATCGATTTTCATTGTGTTTGTAAGACACATTTATGTTCTTTAAATTTCTATATACACCAGTTTTGTTTATTGTGTGAGGAACTATCTGTAATGAATTTATGGGTAATTTTATTGCATGAAAGTACGGGTATTGATTAGGAGGTTATAAAATATTACCTTTTCGATTAAAGTTAGATTTGGTTTAATACCCATTATTTATGCGAGAGTGTTATTGTACAGTAAGTGTTAATATTATCACTTTCTATTTATTTCCATTTTCATAAAAATACATAATACCACATATTTTTAAATTATATTCGCATAGGGTTGTGAGCGAATATTATAGTTCTGATTAAACAAGTCGATTAAGTCGATTATTCAAAAACGACTTTCAGGATTATAAGTATGTAGTGATAAAAAAAACTATCTAATACAAGATTAATAATTTTATCACCTAGACTTAAATTGAATTTATATTTGTGTATACCAATTTAGTTGTTGTTGTTGGCCTTTTAACTTCTAAGAAAGAAAGACGTGTGTATTGTCCAGATGCATTAATGTTCTGTAATGGGTGAAGCACCCTCTCCAAGGACGCTGCTATGCCTGGGATGACATTATGGCAAAGCAGGCTTGATTCCGATTCTAGATATTATATATACAATGATGAATAGACTATAATATATATATATATATTTAGAAACCAAGTACGACACTTACTATCAGGTGACTCGCTTACTCCGTACCTTACCACCTTTTGATTTCACCACCTTGTGTATGGTGGCGGATATATTAAAGCATGGAGTTGTTTTCCGGGATACAGGGTTTACGTGAGAAAGATTAAGTTATTGTATTAGTTCCAATAAAAAAGTATATTAATATTATTAGCGTTCCGACGTGCTCCTACGCGCGCTGCGCCATAAGCGTGTTTAGAGGGTATGGTGACCGTGAGATTTGACGTTTAAATGGGACAATGATTCCAAATTCCAACGATTATTTATTAGTAACCTAACTAGGATATTTCAATACGACAGACATAAACCATACAGCAAACAGTGTTAAAACCATTTCTTAGAGACCAATTAGTGTCGATGTTATAGTGGCCTCCATCCAATCGGGAATTTATGTTACAATATAAAGAACACATTTGTCAAGTAAACATATTATCACTAATATCAATGAATTTTACGATGCATGTGTAGATGTGAAATTAAGAAATGGTTAGTATCAACCGCAGTCTGGAATTGTGCCCAGTATGACGATAGGCTCGCCTCCTATCTCATCATGTGACGGTAATAAGCTCGACGAAATGTGAGTGTACTGGTAACACTCCTGCCTACCCCTTTGGGGATCACAGGCGTGAGTGCCTATGTATGAATAAATGTGTGAAAAATTGATTCGATAAAAGTCGCACAGTTGTGTAGGGCCCTAATTGTCTGCATTATAAAAAATTTGTAGCTTTAAATCACATTAAAAGTTATTGTTTATTTTGTTTATGCAAATGTTTTTGACTTCTACTAAATCCTAATTAGTTGTTCACCTTAGTTTGGCTGGTTTGTTATTTCATATAATATACAATTTTTTACATAAATGGTTGTATGATATTTCTAAAAATGATTTACAAATACTTCGTAATATGGATAAACTATTGTTAAATAGGTATAAGGCCTATTTGATAAGTAATATTCATCAAGTTAATTTGTAATAAAGGTAAAATACATTCATGGTGTTTCTAGTTATATGCTACACCACTGTACATAACATGGTCAAACATATCAAGGTGGTACGTCCCTCGTATGCGAGGCCGGCTGGGTTGGTACCACCGCTTTGTCTATTTCTGCCGCTAAGTAACAGTGTGTAAGCATCGTTGTGTTCCGGTTTGAAGGACATTGAAGTCAGTAAAATTACTGGGCCTTATAAGACTTAACATCTTATGTCTCGGGGTGACGAGCACAGTCCAGTGTCATGCAGTGCTTTGTTATTTAAAGTTCTGTGTGGCGTTGCTTCTGTTTATGAGCAGGCGTGGCGCTTACTATTAGGTAAGCGACCCTGCTCGTCTCATCATTCAAGCTAATAAAAAAATAACATGAGATTTGATACATACATACGCACTCACGCCTGTAATCTCCGAAGCAGTAGGCAGATGTGTAACCAGTACACCCACATTTCTCCAAGCGTATCTTCGTCTCATGATGGGATAGGGGGCGAGCCTATCGCCATACCGGGCACAAATTCCAGACTCCGTGCTGATACTAAGCATTTCGTAATGGAAAAACCCAATATAACTTTTACCCGACCCGGGGATCGAACCCGAGACCTCAGCGTCATCCTCAGTCGTAACGCGTACGCATTACAACTGCGCCACCGAGGCAGTCAGGCACATTTCATACAAAGAGGATAATATTCGGCAACACAATTATTAGGGCTAAGAAAAGCATTTTAGTAGTAGTAGTCAAATTTAATACATCAGTGAGAGACTTTTGAACTGACAAACATTCAATAATGGGTTCCATAAAATATTATTAAATAAAGACAGTAAAGTAAGAAACATAACAAGTAGTTGTATCGACTAATGAAGTGATATTACGATACTTAAAATTACATCACTAATAATTGACAACATTTACAGGAGTTTTGGCGGGAATTCTCACAGTGCGGTGGCTCTCTTGTTTAATTATTTCCTAAACTGGTTTAAAGTTGTGTTTGTTGTATAAAAGTGGTGTGGTTTTGTGCAATTATCATTAACGCTGATGAATAGTGTATGGAAACATCGAAATAAGTGAATTTAGGTGATTTTTGATCAAGGGTATTGTCGACCTTGTGCTTTCGATTCGCTTTAAGAAAGTCGTCTAAGAAGCATTGAACTGAAAGGAATTAACACCAAAACTCCAACAAGACCTTGAAATCGGCCACGCCCCTGTTTCATCGTTCTTGGAATATAAGAAAATAATCTTATAACTAATGACTTGGCAGCATGGTCTCTGATCTTAGCCGGTTCCATAAGCAACAAACAAACAAAAAAAAGAAAAAGGAGTTTTGGCGGGAATTCTTACAGTGCGGTGGCTCTCTTGTTTTAATTATTTCCTAAACTGGTTTAAAGTTGTGTTTGTTGTATAAAAGTGGTGTGGTTTTGTGCAATAATCATTAATGATGATGAATAGTGTATGGAAACATTGAAATAAGTGGATTTAGGTGATTTTTGATCAAGGGTATTGTCGACCTTGTGCTTTCGATTCGCTTGAAGAAAGTCATCTAAGAAGCATCGAACTGGAAGGAATTTTCGCCAATACTCCATCAAGGCCTTGAAATCGGTCACACCCCTGTTTCATCGTTCTTGGATATTATGAAAATAATATAACTGATGACTTGGCAGTATGGTTTCTGATCTTAGCCGGTTCCATAAGGAACAAACAAACAAAAAAAAAACTAAATTTACAGTAGTTGCCTAGCAACAAGATCAACATCCCATCCCAGTACAAACAAACCGAAACAAACAATGTTCTAAGTTTCATACACTCTAATTTCGTACAATTTAAAATAAAGTGTTAAATGGTTTTGAAATACATAGATACCTTATACATGTTATGAATTAAAATATACAGAGCCAATTAATGAATTGAACACGCCAAATACCTTGTGCAATATATTTTAGGTTCTTTGATCGAAAAACATGACAACTCCGAAAGTAAGTTTTTTACATGAAAATATAGTAAGTTTTTAACTCTCGTAGAGAGTATAATATTCTTTGTTTTTAACTGTCGTACTAAAAATATATCTGTGCAAACTGCAAAGATTTTTTATCGTATTCGACCAGTCATTTCGGGTGCTTTTCAATAAACGTAATTTCCGCATAATTTTGTTGCATAATTGAGGGGTTTGCCGTAAGTACTCAATGCGGTACTCGGCTAAAGTCAACTAATTTTAATTTACAATAATTAGGAATTTCATATAATTTGATTATTTTCACACTCAGAGCCAATTAATGCCATAAGTGCCGTTACTGAGTACAGAAATAATCTTGATTTTAAGAAATGAAGATTGCAGATACATTTGCAATCCAAACATGTAGTCGTAACATCATGGTTTGTTTTGTGCCAATTTTTGGGATGACTTAGTGTCCGTGCGTCATTTTAGGTGGCTACTGATAAACATCACTGCATTGTGGTTCACTCCATAACACAACATTATTAGGAGTTTGCCTTATATTGTCACTGCAAAGGCATCATGAGCTAAGCTCAACGGACGGCAACAGTCTAAGGCCTGTTGCCGCCCACTGTTGGACGTAAGCCTCCCTATGTGAGTGCATCTCAGAAGCAAAAGAGAAAAAAAGGCAAAGGCATGCAACTCTGTTTATTTTTATAATGTTGGCTATGTTTGTTTCAATTTAATGTTTTGTATTGGTGCATGTAATGTTAATAAATTGCATGCAACATACATACATATGTCAATAAACTGTTTATTCCTGATTTACAGGAGAAGATAGCAAGTGTGTGGATTTGTTAGTTTTACAGTAGAGTGTCTAGTCAGCGTGTTAAATAATAATAATAATGTAAAATTTTACCGAGTATTTCTCTCATATTTGTTCAATTACACCCAAAACATGTTTTGGAAGATGCACATGACAAAATTATGACATTAATTAATCCCCCTATAATAATTAACACATTTTCTGATGAGGATCTGACACTTATATTCAGCCACTGAAGTGATCTATCTGTGGGAGACGGGAGTACCTGTAGACAAGTAAACTACAAATCAATAGCAGGGTTCTAATAAAAATATCTCATTGGAAAATACTCAAGATGGCAATACTTTTGGCAATGTTTTAGAAATTATCTTGATGGTGGGCTTAGTCTAATATTATAATATTACGATATAAGATTAAGATTGGATGAGGAGAAAAATGGACAGTCAATAACAGCAAATGATGATGATAATGATTTTAATAGCTGATTTTTTACCAAGCAACTTTTTAAACTGATTATACTTATTATATTTTCTCAGTTGCTGTATACAATAGAACAGCCACATGGCTTGGGCGAGTTGTATTTTGTATGGCAGAAAGGTGAATCACATTCATTGCTAGCTACAACTGGCACCGATGCTACAGTTGCCATACATGACAGGAGCGGACAAATGCTGGAAAGAATAAAATTACCGGGGTAATTTAATTGAGTATTTATTATGACTAATAATATATAAAAAAGAGAGATTTTTTACTGTTGATTTCCGAAATAACTAAACTGCACCTGATGGGGAATGCAATACAATTCAAATATAATGTCTACCTTCGACTGACCATCTTCATCTAATTTCTGATTGTGGAGCTGGAAATCTCTCAATCCTTATGTTAGTCTTATTGGGCATTATTTTTAAAAGTTTCTATGATCTCAAAAAGTTAACTTTGCCTAATACATACTTATAAAAGTTAACTTTGCCTAATACCTATAAAAGTTAACTTTGCCTAATACTTATTTTTAAACTACATTAAATATAAAATGAAATGAAATTGGGAAACATAAAAATGTAACTCGGCAAAGCTAAGCCCTGTCATTAGTGGAAGATAAATAACGAAACATTGATTTTTCTCAGATTGTGTGCTGGCATGGAATGGGACAACGACGGCGATTACTTAGCGATAATAACACCGAATAGCAACACAGTATTACTGTGGGAATGTCACGTCAACAAAAAAATTAATATAGAGACGGGGTTGCGAGAGCCGCCTTCGTGTATCGCGTGGGCGTATGGGGAGCCCTTGCTAGCTATCGGCACACAGAAAGGAAACCTGGCGTTGTACAATCATCATACTACAAAGTGAGTTTATTCCTGGCTGAATAGACTATTCCCTAAGAATGTCAGGATGAAATGTGTGCCACTATATTATTAGTTAGGCAAAGTTGTATGGGGATGTGACATTCTACTAAGGGTAGATCTTTCAATCGCCAAGTACTTAAACTTTTTGAATCAGATAAATTAGAGGGCAAAATACAAAATTATCACGCTATCAATAAATACACGTTTTCGAAGTGGCTATTAATGCGTTATAATGTTTTTGTAAATTGAAAATCTGCCTTAAAAAAAAATATATACTTACTCCTGTCTTTGTACAATAATATTTACAAAATATCAAGAAACTACCTCCAATATACAGAAGGAATCAGAATATGAACAAAATATAATAAGATATATAAGCTTGTACATTAGTAATAATAAGCGGCACGTAGGCCAAAATACCGAAACAATAATAATATGACGACTGACGGAGGCGAGCGAGAGTCGCAAGGGGATCGCGTACACGTGTACTCTTACATCGGGAGCGGCGCTGCCACTGCGGCTCCGGGCGCGGGCGCGAGCCGCCGCGCAAACGTGAAACGGGGAACCGAGGGGCGCGTGGAGGCGCGGGGCGGGTTGGATCATACGACCAACCCTGCCCGTGCGCACGGATTGTTCGACACACCTTAACCCCACGACCGCGCGTTACAGATATGCTTTAAATTGAGAACATCCTTTTTTAACACCCAGCAAACAAGAGGGATGTTATAATCTTGACCCCTTTTTACTGTCTGTAGATGTGTGTGTATATGTTTATGGGATCGTAGCCCCTAAACGAATAAACCGATTTGAATGCATTTTTTCTTTGAAAGGTATTTTATTCCAGATCGATCTTAGCTTTGTATGCAGAATATCTGTTTAGCCGTTTAAAAGTTACAGTTTTTTTTCTGATTATTTGCGTTTTTCGAAGATGAATGAGATTAAAACATTGGACTTTCTACTGGATGGTAGACAAAGGCTTAGAGTAATAATACAGACAAAAGGTCATATTCAAAAATGTTTAAGAACTACCTCTTATTTATTTTACTCTTAATTGACATTTTGCTATGATTTAAAAGGTTTATCATAAATAGTATCCCATGGAGTATTTGTTTGAGCTTTGACGCATAATGAAGTTTTCAACGAAACTTGGCATTTCGTTTACTAGAAATACTAAGTATATTATTAATCATAGATACTACATAAATAATATACCACTTAATACTGTATCTGAAATTCGTGACCTTGGAGTCTACATGGACAGTAAGCTTAGTTTTAATTCTCACATTACTAACATCGTTACTAAATCCTATAAAATGTTAGGCTTCATCATACGAAATGGCAGTCAATTTAAACGGCTTTCTACGAAAATACTCCTTTACAACACCCTGGTCAGGAGTATTCTTGAGTACTGCTCTCAAGTTTGGTCCCCTTATTACGATACTCACAAAAACAGAATAGAAATGATCCAAAAAAAAATTCTAAATTATTTGTCCCATTCAAAATATCGTTCCGGTTTCGTATCATCATATAGTAAAAGACTAGAATTTTATAATATGCAATCAGTAATATCACGCAGAAAGTATTTAGATTTAGTATTTTTACATAAGCTTTTAAACTCAGGTATAGATTGTCCACAGCTTCTTTGGAGAGTAAATATTTCAACTCCATGCCGATTACCTAGATTTTCTGCCTACAAATTATTTAAAGAAAAATTTTATAAAACTAATTTGGGTTACACTACTCCCATAACAAGAATGATGAGAACCTATAATTATTTGCCCAAATGTATTGACGCTGACATTTTAAGCAATAAGATTGGCCCATTTAAAAATAAAATAAAGTTATTTGTTTTTCACAATATTTAGTTTACGTATTTCACATATTACATTTCATTTAAAAATAATTTACTTACTTTACTTATCTTATAATTTATAATAATTATTACGTTATTATGACATTGTAATTTTTTTGTGTTAGCTGTAAATACCTTTAAAAGGTAAGCACATGATTTGTTACTTAATTGATTTTGATATTATGTTAGTAGTGTGTTTTACCTAATGGTATTGCTATTAAATAAATAAATAAATAAATAAATAAATTAATTGTAATAATAATTTACAAATTGAAATGCTGTAATAAATGCACGTTTTGTAGGAGGATTCCAATAATAGGCAAGCATACGAAGAAGATAACATGTGCTGCGTGGAACAAGGACAGCATTCTGATCTTAGCGTCTGAGGATAAGAGTCTATCCATAAACAATTCGGATGGAGACACACTCAGGATTATATCGTTGAGGGATGTACCAAATGATTTGCAGTTTTCAGAAATGAAGACCGATGAGAGAGTCGCCGGTGAAAATACCGTAAGTCTATTGAATTTTATTTCGCGGCTCCTGCCCGCCTGAGAGATTGTAGATTTAGTTTGTAGGCTTTGTTAGTTAGTTGGTGGTTAGGTTAGATTAAGGTAGAAATATGAGAGATGGCGCAAAGAGATAAATTCGTTAACAATAGAATCTCAACCTGCTTGCTCAAACAGTAAACAAAAGTGAATAAAGGTTTTATTGAAATATGGCACAAAATTGCTTTTAATCTGTAGTTTTAATCGCAGTTACGTTGCCTAATGATTTCCTACACATTGTTTTTTTAAATGTAAAATATAATAGTATTTATACTATACTGGCGATTTCAACTGGAAGTGTATATTTTAATACATTTTAAATTGAGATAGATAACGCGTTAAGCTAGCTAGCTAGCTTCTCGGAAATATTTAGCCATTACGAGCGGTTGGTCGTAAAAACTACAAGCCAGATCTTTCTGTAATATTTGTTAAAAAGTATGTTGCGCCGTCTCCAGCGTGAGTTGGATAAGGGCAGGTGGAAGAAAAAGAAGACGAGATTCAGATTAAGAAGTTCAAGTTAAAGAGAATACACAATTGTATTCTACATACAAGTCAATAAAATAATAGACGCGTATCTATTCAATAATTCTATCCACTCTACATTGGATGAGTGAAAGTATAACTGTTTTTGTGACCTACATTTGAACGCGTCATGTAATGTCAGGTTTTTTCTTTGTGTTGTTTTTTCGATATGAATTATTATAAGCGATATGACCTCGTTTGCTATGATGGAAAAAATACCAATTGGGGAGTTTCACTTTATTTTAAAATATTCTGTGGCTTTTTTTTTACCCTGGCACAGCACCAGATGGTTTTTACTACTTTTTCTATTTGCGTAATAATTATTATAGAATAATTATTGCATTTTCTGATTATAGTGTAAATATTTCCACAATAATATGTAACAAAAACCCTGTTAGGCGTTTTAACTCTGATGTCAGAATCGATATTCAAACGTAATGAAATAACTCGCTTGCGAAAATGAGACTAAAATAATCATATAAGTATATTTTTTTATACTTTAATTATTTTAATGTTTGTAAACCATATTTCGATTGATTACCTCTGCAAGAGCGATAACTCGGAGCCAGAGCGAGATAGCAAGTAGAACCGTCTATATGCACCAAACGCGCCGCGCCGCATGCGCTTCGTCAATATGTCATATCAGTCAGCTGATAATTAATCACTTTTTAGCTGAAAATAACATCTTTTAAATATGTTTATTTTTCTAAGCTACCTGTGTGTAATATCTCGCTTCTGTTTAATATTTTTTATTCAGCTGTCTATATGTCCATCTTCACGACCTAGAAAGGGCCAACAGGGTTTTTTAAATAATGCATTATTATAGGTATCATGAATAGAATATGAAAGATAGAAATAACAAAAACAAGAAGAAAAACAGTACTACGATTACAGTTATGCGTTGCTATGCTTTCTTTAAAAATAAATACATAATTACATTAAGTATCTAAAGTTATAATTGCTCTATATTGGATCAGCGTCATCACCCTACGTGTTTCTAAAGATATATTATGATATGTGTACATACATATATTTTAACTGTGTATGGTCCGCTAAACAAATTTTCTAAAATTGAGAGCATTTTGTTGCTTTCTTTATGTTCTATTAAAGTCATAAGTGTATGCGTTTCTTTTGTATACTTGCACATAATATAATATAATCATTATTTTTTTATATTCAAGGAGATTCAGTACGCACATAACTTTAAATTATTGTTGGCATTGTCTAAACGTAATAATATGAGTGTATTTAATTTATTCCAGTAGGTATGCTTACGTGACGATAGTCACGTAGTGTCGTGTTGGTGTACTTGGCGTCGGATTATTTTATAATAATAATTTAGAGATAATACTTATAAGTATGGTTAAATTTAAAAAAAATAACAAGTCCGCTATTTGTAATAAATGTGCTACCTGTCAGGACTTTTTATTATTAGATAAAAAATTACAAAGTTGTTGACATTAGTTTTGTAGGTATGCACAATGTACCTACAATTTATCGATACAGCAGTATATAGTTTACACTAGAAACATACAACTACCAGTGTCGATTTCGAACGCATTTCACTCATAACGGCGCAAAAACTTTCTTTGTAATAAGTAATGTTCTTTAGAAGGGATATAATATGTTTATTTGATTTTTCAAGTTTTGAATGTATGAATATATGCAATACACATCTCATCCAATTGCCAAAAGGTTTTGGAATTTCTTGGTGGCAGAAAGCGAATTTGCACGTCTCGACAATAAAAACGATTGAAGAAAAAAACTTATTTAATTGATTCGATTCATATAAATGATATTCGAAATATCATTGTTGACATTTGTGTCCATATCCAATAATGTAGATAAATATTGTTCCAGATTAGTTTAGTCGTTGGAAAAAGAACGTTATATCTCTACAATCTACTTAACCCAGAGAACCCTATAGAGCTGGCATTCCAACAACGGTACGGCTCGATAGTTTCATACAAATGGTATGGAGATGGGTACATACTCATTGGGTTTAGTGCCGGGTTCATTATAGCTATATCAACCCATATCAAAGAGGTCGGCGAAGAGTTGTTCCAAGTCAAGAATCATAAGGACAGTCTCACTGATATCGCCGTTTATAATGGACAGGCTGCTTCGTGTGGGGATGGACAGTAAGTATTGTTATTGTATGTGGGTTTGTTGTAGAACAGGCGTATGTGATCCATTAATATAGGTACCGGCACATCTATAGTTCTAATTGGTGGAATGAAGAAGCGCAGGGTGCCTACGTTTCACGCGATTGGTTCATTAGTCTAAGCTTGTCATCTATTGGACTTTTAAATGTCCCACTACTGTCATTCATGACTCATGCCGGTAATGGGTTTGATGCATGTATTTTTATGATTTAATCAATAGCTTATATTGCCCATAATTCCTAATATAAGTATTTTTTTTAATCCTCTCAAAAAAAATTAAGTTATAGGCTATTTAAATCTGGTGGAGGGCATTGTCGAATAACAATAAAAAGATGCACGCCATATATGTAGACGTTAACCTATACGATGGTCATAACGCAACACACACGTGCGAGGGAGATAGCGAGACGGTCCCACTACTCCTTCATTTTATTTCAGACACGTTTTAATCAATATTTGGAATATTAATTGTGGCCTTATTTTTCAACCAATTTTGACGTAGAACTAAGAATTCCACACATTCCTACAGCATTTTTCTCCCGTGGTTTTTGCCGCACCCAAGGAGCCAAATAGTTTCGCGTACAATATAGAATTCGATAGCGACTCATCTTCTTAAATAATGTCCAGCTATGTATTAAACGTTATTTATAGAAGAGTGGCATATTGACAGATTGAAGCTGATATCGGTATGGAACAACGGCGAGGTGGTTGGTTCAGTGAGTCCGGCGGGCGGCGCGGAGCGTTGCGCGTGGAGCGCGGACGGGCGGCTGCTGGCGGCGGCGGGGCGCGGCCGGCTGAGCGTGCTGCTGGCCGCGCTGCCGCCGCTGCACGCCGCGCACGGCACGCGCGCCGCCGCGCTCACCAGCCTCGCCGAACTCACCGTCTATCAGTGCATCGCTCTCGATGCTGACGCTGATACTGTCGGCACGTGTACGTATTATATGCTCATATCATGTTTCGATCCTTCAACGTCTTCATTTATTCATCTTACTCATGAGGATCATGCACAATAATTATTATTTTAATTCAAATTCAGATTCAAATCATTTATTCTGTAAAATAAATATCACTTTTACATGTCAATAATTTTTTATGCTACATTACATTTACGACGGCATACAATTTTATGTTATAATGTGCCGTATTGGCTTCAATTGAGGTGCTTAATGCTAATTGGAAATAAATTGTAGTCCAAAAAGATCTTTAGAGTTTTTTGCTTTTTTTCTAGCGAAAACAGCCTTCTGAACTGGTGGTAGAGTAATATTTTTACTGAATTTAAATGATGTACCTATTGCGTTCAGCCATTATTTTTCATAATTGACATTGGCAAAATCACCGATCTACGGTGAACCCAAGTCGTAATGCCTACATGTTACGACTGAGGCTGGTGCTGAAGTCTCGGGTTCGATCCCCGGGTCGTCTAAAAGTGATATTGGGTTTTTCTATTACGAATTGTTCAGTATCAGCCTGGAGTCTGGAATTGTACCAGGTATGGCGATAAGACCGGGATGGTTGGCGCTCACTTGGGGAGGCTTACGTCCAACTTTGGACGGCAACAGGCTAAGATGTATATATATATATATATATATATATGGCGACAAGCTCGCCCCCTATCACATCATGGTGTAACCAGTACACCCATATTGCCTACCACTTCGGGGATAACAGGCGTGAGTGTGTATTTGTAGGTTATGATGGCATTTCAGTTGACGTATGTAATGTGTTGTGTTTTGTGTGTTGTTGACAAAACAGCTTGGAATTGAGCCGCTCACTCCTTACAAAATTGGCTGTACCTAGGTCTCTTCTTTTATATAATATATTGTTTAATATTGACTGCTCTATTGACGCAATATTAGTATTTTAAGGCAATACTGACATGTTGATTTTTTAAATTTTTATATGATTTATTAAATTTTTTGTTTTTTTTATTGTGAGTGCGAGTGCCAAGTATGTCTGGTATACTATTGGCCATTTCTTAAAAAGGCCAATCCAGGAATTTCTGTACATTACACTCGCATAATTCTGTAAAACAAAGTCTGGACATTAAAAGAGGCCATAACCATGAGTTTGTTTCGGCATTTCTTCTCATGGCTAGCCCCAAAATGCCGTCTTAAATATAATGTAGCATAAAAAATGATTGACATGTAAAAGTGATATTTATGATCCAATTTACAGAATAAATGATTTGAATTTGAATTTGAATTTGAGTTATGGTGTAGCGGAGTGCGTGGCGATAGCTACATACGCGCTGCCGAGCGAGCCTAGTTGCGTATCGTTAGGCGCGCGGCACGTGGCGTGGTCGCGCGGCGCGGTGGCGTGGCACCAAGCCGCAGCCGGCGGGCCGGCGCGCCGCCGACAGTACCCGGCGCCCGTCGACGCGCTGCGACTCGCTGTTGACTACGCAGCGGCGTTGTTCCAGGGGCGGGCGATGTTGCACGCGGTATCTATCCCTCTACATATAGTTTTTTTATAGCATAGGCCGGCAAACGAGCAAGTGGGTCACCTGATGGTAGTGATCTCCACCGCCCATGTACGCCCATGTACAATACCGAACAAATTATGGGCGCGTTGTCAACTTTAAAGGAAAGGGATAATTAAGGGATTGGGAAGGGAAGGGGTATTTGGGCCTCCAGATATCTCACTCACCGTACGAAACGCAGCAGCAAGCTTTATGTCGGTTTTCTGTGAACAATGGTAACGACTCGGACGAGCCGGCCCATTCATGCTGTAGACAAAAATATCTATAGCGTGGCCCTACCACTCAAAGAGTCTTTTATATCTTCTACTTTCACCTTCCCTTATCCCATGCCCAATGGGCTCGGTGCAACATGATTTTTGACACATGCTATCGAATGATTTGACTTGTAGTTTTTTTAACCGGCCACCTGCCTGACACTGAAAACACTATGACCCGAATAAAATATTTAATCACACAAACATTTTGTCATAGTGTGGGCATCGAACTCGCACCGTTTCACTTCACAGCCGGCTACTCGCCCACTGCCAAACGGAGGTTGTCCACGGAGACCTTTGTACCTATAATTATATCTTGTCTAAAACCAAAAGCTTGAATATTCAAATTAGTTGCGTAGCAGCAGCGCGATATTTGCGCAACTTTATTATTAAAAAAAATATATAGAAAAAAAACCACAAAATATATAGAAAATTCTGATTTTTTAATCACGAAACGAGTATGTCGCTTGCCTTATGCTTACCATACTCCTACAACGCCTGTCCATAAATAAAAGCAACACCACTCAGACCATTGAATTACCAAACACTGCATGGCACTGCTCTTCGCTCGTCTCCACGAGACATAAGATGTTAAGTCTCATAATGGCCAGTAATTTCATTGGTTTGAATATCCTTTAAAACGAAATACAACAGTGCTTACATAGTGATGCTTGGCGACAAAAAAGCCAAGCAGTGGTACCAATCCAGACGACCTTTCGCCTACGAGAAACCTACCACCATTGTTAAGTTATACAAATGTAGGTATTAATCCCCCTAGATCGATCCAGTTGAGCCATCGCAGGCGGACAGAGAGTCGATAATGTTCCCCGAGCCACACATGCAGGCAGTCAAGATTACCGACATACAACTCACCAACGACTTCTTCATTTATGTCACTGATGTAAGTACCTACTTTTTCTATAACTGAATAGGGTTGATGCATGAACTTGAATTTAAACATGAATGTATCCGTGGCGCAGCGGGCGAGTAGTCGGCTGCGAAGCGAGAGGCCGTGGGTTCGATTCCCACACCGAGACAAATGTTTGTGTGAACCACAAATATTGGTCTCGGGTCTGGGTGTTGTGGGACCGCAAGTCCCTCGTAGTTCCTGATACCCACGACACAGGTTTACCTAGTGTGGGGTCAGAGCTATGTGTGTGACTGTTGGGTGTATTATTATTATTATGTATACGTAATAGAAATAATACAAAATCATGTTGGGCGATCACAATTTCTGTTTCGAGTTTTTTATTCGAAAAATCACACTTGAATTGCCGGTATGGCGATAGGCTCACCCGCTATCACATCATGATCGGAATTAAGATCAGTGAAACATGGGAACAGGACTAGTTACATCACTGCCTACCTGTTCGGGGATAAACAGCTTATGTTTTAAATATTAGTTGGTCATTGAAGTAAGATGACAAGAAACGTAACTCAAGCAAAAAAATGACCCCACCAAAACTCTGTGCACCCTTGTGCGGGGCTGTTAAAATCTGAGCATAATAATCTCTAGTTGACACTTGATACGTCTAATTTTATGCGTGGAGTGGAACGTCGTATGTCGATCTTAAATTTCATAATTAGACATTAACTTTTACGAAAAAAAGTAGATTTTGAAAGTACATTAATTTTTGTTGCGTGTATGAGTGTTACGTGTGATTTTACCTTTGCATGTGTAAGTGGAGTCGTATTTTTTGTCAGATTCATATGTGGGTTATCGTTCTAGTTATGTTATTTCGATGTAGTTGGTGTGTCTGTTTAGCAAGGTGACGTAGTATACTTCGGCGTGGAGGAGTGGCGCGTGGCTGTCCGGCTGCGCACAGCTGTGCCGGGCGGCGTCGCACTAGCGCGATGCGACGCGACGGGCGCGCGCCTCGCGATACACGACGCGGCGCGACGCACTAGTGTGTGCGCGCCCGCGCTGCCCGACCTGCGGCCGCACGTGCCGCCGCCCAATGGAGACGCGATCACGCTGCATGGGTGCGTACTAGTTAGTCACCCATGACTACTGCTGAGGTTGCGGATGCATGCTTATGTGCATAATAATTAAGGGCACAATCGTCTAGGCCGTTGAATTGTATATACATTCAAACCGTATTTCCCCGTGTTTTAAGGGCAAATTACATGGCGTTTTTTATAGCAACGAACAGGTAAACAAACAAGGGTGTCACCTGATGGTAAGTGATCTCCACCGTCCATGTACGCCCACAATACCAAAATAATTATGGGTGCGTTGCCGACCTTAAAGGAAAGGGATAACTAAGGGATTGGGAAGAGGAGGGGGTTTGAGCCTCCGGACATCGCACTCACCGTACGAAACGCAGCAGCAAGCCTGGCATGGTAACGACCCGGATGAGCCGGCCCATTCATGCTGTAGACAAAAGTATCTACAGCGTGGCTCTACCACTCAAAAACCTGTTCCTGCACACAACGACTAATTCCGTATCTAGTCTATGTGTTTTTCTTATCACAAAATATATTTTGACGCGTTGTAATTAAAGTAATTTACTACGCACAGCGGTGTGGTTTGGGACATCTGTCTGCCGGAGCGCAACGTGTTCATCACGTACAACGAGGAGCGAGCGGACACGTACTACCTGGCGTGCAGCTCTATAGAGGGCGCGCGCGTGCATTACGTCGCCTCCACCAGCCTGCCGCCTGGTCACGTGCCGCTCATACTGTTCTCCGGCGACGTGTACTGCTATGCGCCTGGTGGGACGTGAGTCTTATTTTTATATCTAATTATTAATTCGTTTTGATCGTTATCTGCCTATCTTATTAAATTTAAACGTCCTGTATACCAGTTCCACAAAATACCATTTAATAAAACATCCTTTTTTTGGTTTTTTATTCTTTAGTGTTGTCAAAATCCAACTGGAGTCGCACCACACTAGCGGCCTCGCTGATGCGGACACTGAGAAGCGCCTCACCAATCAACGCAAACACATTGAGAAGTTGCTGTTACTGAGGCGGTTCAGCGAGGCGTGGTTGTTCTGCGACGCGGTGGATGAGCCAGACATGTGGCGCAAGCTGGGCGAGGCGGCCATCGCGGATCTCAATGTCGAGTTCGGTCAGTGTCATATATCGATAAATAGTTTGATGTAAGTATCGATAAATTGGTATACGTTATGCATGTAGAGGTAACTTTTTGTTTACAGCTATTCGTGTGTACACTCGACTGAGTGATGTAGCCATGGTATGGGCTTTAGAAGACGCGGCACATATTGAAGATCTAGCTTTACTTTGGTGAGACTTTTTAAATAGATTTTTATTAATCGAATTTATATTAAAAACATACAGAGTAAATGACGAAACGAGCTAGGTGTTCGGTTGATGGTGAGCGTACCACGCCTACCCATAAACAGAAGCAACACCGTATAACACTTTGAATTATAAAACACCGCATTGTATTTAACCTTTAGACATAAGATGTTAAATGTCACAATGCTTAGTATTTTCACTGGCTTCAATGTCCTTTAAACCAAAACAACAGCAGCGCTTATACACTGCTGCTTGGTTGGTGGCAGAAATAGGCATAGTGGTGGTACCTATCCAGACGGCCTCGTGTACGAGGGACCCACCATATACAACGTGTTATAGAAAGGGGCGGGCAAATTTAAGCAATGTATAGTGTGTGTATAAGTATTTTATCTCCCATAGTACCAAATCCGATTGCATTGCTAGTACAATAATTATATAATTTTCTTTTTTATCGAATGAGTAACATGTCGATATCGACTTTCAACTTTGGACAACACTAAAAGATAAACAATGATACTATAAACCTCCTTTCAATTAATTATTTTATAATTAAAAAAACAAACAGTTGTCAATTGTCAATATTTATTTGACGCAGTCAGTTCGGCAAGTTCTGATTTTATAAAGTATGATTATGATTACGAGTTCAAAAAATATGTTGTATTTGACTAAAAACATAATATTATGTATTGGTATTTTGTGTTGGTGTAACTGATAACAGCTTTTAAGAGGATCTTCGACTGTATTAAGCCAAATTCATAGATGGAAGACCCGAGAATGAAGTCTTTAAAATGCTTCTTTGATGCTGCTTAAGGATGGTACCTATATTGTCTTCAGCACACAATGTCTTTCAGGTGTTCATAGGTGTTTAAGTTACAAGTTACGTACGTATATCCGTAGAATTACATACATCTTATTCAAGTTTATTAAAAAGTGAGTGTCGTTCATAATAATTAATAGTGATGTCATCAATCTTATCAATAATATGTTGTATTTGAATAAAAACAAGTATTATGTATTAGTATTTTGTGTTGGTGCAACTGATAATAGCTTATAAGAGGCTCGTCGACTGTATTAAGCCAAATTCATAGATGGAAGACCCGACAAAGAAATCTTTAAAATACTTCAGAGGATGGTACCTACATCGTCTTCAGCAAACAGTTTCTTTCAGGTGTTTTTATTACAAATTACAAGTTACGTACGTATGTCCGTAGAATTACGTAGAAAAAGTGAGTGTCATTCATAATAATTAATAGTGATGTCATCAATCTTATCGATCTTAATCAACGAGTTATTAAAATTAACGTGAAAAAGGATGTCTTGGTTTGAAATGATCCGGTACCATAGGTACTTACTATAAGGAGTATGTAATGGCCCTAAAATATGACCACACCTTTCTGTAACACGTTGTATATAAAAGGGACCAACTTAATGCCGTACTATGTCGTAATAATTTATTTTTTGTTTAATTAGCGGCACGCTATGCGCATGCGTGAACAAAGGGTCAGCTGCGTCACGTTGGGTGGAGGGTAGTGCTGGTGGTGCTGGTGGTGCTGGTAGTGCTGGTGGTAGTGCCGGTGCGTCGCTCGCGTTGCAGCTGCAGATGTCGCGCGGCGAGTGGGCGGCGGCCGCGGCACTGGCGCGCCGCACGTGTCCGCAACATGCGCCGCAACTCACCATGCACCACGCGCAACATCTAGAGCTCACGTACGAATACTAAATACTCGAACTATCGCTACTGTTACACCTCTTTTGATATAAATTACGCTTCACCGCCAGACTTTGAGTTGAAGGCGCCGTCTCCACGATAGTGTCGGTGAGCACACTGAAATTCATCAATAACTCAAAGAAACAATATCCAAATGTCGACATCATTTATACTTTTTGATTTAAAAGGGTCCTACCCTTAAAGGTCCGCGGACTCCAGGTTGGAAAACCCTGCCATAGAGAAACATCAACAGTTTAATAAGTTAATATAATGATAAAAAATCCTAAACCTTTATTATTTGCAGTGCTGACTACCACGAAGCACTCGCAAACTACGAAAAAAGTCTAATCGCGGAAAACCTCGATGATGTAAAAACCAAAGAGCACAACAAAAAATGCGAAGCTGGCATCGCACGCATGTCCATCCGCTGCGGTGACGTCATGAGAGGAGTCACCACTGCCTTGAAACACTCTGGAGACCATAACCTCGTGAAGGACTGCGCGCAACTTCTAGAAGAAGAAAAACAGTTCAGTCACGCCGCAGCGCTGTACGATCACATCGGCAAAACTGAGAAAGCAGCGTCGCTGTACATTAAACTGAAGTCCTGGCTGAAAGTCGAAGCTTTACTGCCGAAAATCAACTCTCCAAGCATACATATACAATATGCGAAGGCGAAAGAAGCCGAAGGAAGGTATCACGACGCCTTGAAGTCATATCTGAAAGCCCAGGATTTTGAAGCGGCGATTCGATTAAACTTGGACAAATTGGACGATATCGATGAAGCGGTCAACCTTGTTCAAGAGACAAAATCAGTTCAAGGTGCTAAAATGGTCGCAAATTACTTCCAAAATAGTGATGATCCGACGTCGGCTATAAAGTTTTTAGTGATGTCGCTATGTTACGATGAAGCTTTTAACCTAGCCAGGAAGAATGGAAAACTCCACTTGTACGGTGAAATACTTATCCAGACTTCGCAAGCTAGGCCTGAGGATTTTAAGAGTCTGGCTTTACATTTCGAAGGGGAGAAGAATCATTTATTGGCTGGAAAGTTTTATTTCCACGCTGGGGAGTATAGTAAGGCGATGTCGCATTTGCTGAAGGCTGGTGGGTCCGAGGAAGATGAGAATGAGGCGATCAGTGTTGCTATAGACGCGGCCGCTTCAAGTGATGACGAAAGATTGACTAGAAGGTACGAGTTTGAATTTTTACACGACAGATCATAAAAAGGAGTGTTATGTTTTCAGAGATAACTTTACTCACACGAGTTTCTAATTCCACCATAAGTCAACGTTTGAACCGATTCAGTTCTAGCGAATACCACATTTTTATATATTGAGTTTTTATTATGTGGGCCTTGTAGCACAGTTCCTGTGACGCTAAAAACGGGTTCATACTGTTCAGTAACCATAGGAGTTACTTACACAAGATGTTACCTTGTTCAGATTGATAGAGTATCTCCTGGGTGAAGCGGACGGTACGCCGCGTGAGCCGCGACATCTATTCAGATTGTATATGGCTAAGAAACAATTCGCTGAAGCGGCTAAAACTGCAGTGAGTATGGACATTAATACTTTCGATATATACTTCGGACTGTCGAGACTAAAGTCGCGGGTTCTAAACAAGCTTAGCCTAGGGCATAAATCTCTCGGCTTTTCTAAGTAATTACTGCTCGCTTCAACGGCGAAGGAAAATACCGGGAGAGAATCAGCATCTCTGATAATTCTATATAAGAATTTCGAAGGTATGTGAAGTTACCGACTCGCATTTGGTCAGCGTAGTGGCTAAGGTCTAAAGCCTCATTAGTAGAGGAGGCCTGTGTTCAGCAGTATATTATAGTACTATTCTGCTATGAGTGGTACTAATATTACTTACGCGAAATGTTTTTTATAGTATAAACATGGCAGTCGATCCTGTGGATCACGGATCCTGATGGTCAGTAAACTCTGCCATACACAATACCTACAATACCAAAACAATGATGGATGTGTTGTGGACTTTTAGTGAAAAAGGGAAGGGGAAATTATTTGGGCTTCCAGAAATTTCAAATTTCACTTTACATCGGTTTTTGTGAGTCTGTGGTTAAATGTCCCAGTATTGCTATTGCTGTTGTCGTGTTTTGACACTAAACTAATTGAGTCTTGGTGGATCAGAGACGACGGCAAGCCCCGTGCAGCATGTGTTCTTCTCCAGTATGATATCCAGGACTATGCCCAGTGGTATGTCGGTAAGTCGATTCAACGGTATTGTTTGTGTTAGGTGATAATATGTGGCGCGGAGTGTCGCGTGGGTAGATACCGCGAGGCGCGTGATGTAGCGCGTTCGATGCTCGCGGCGCTGCGGACCCGCGGAGCTCCCGCGCCCAGGGATCTACGACAAGCCGCCGCACTCTTGCACTCTTATATACTGGTCAGTAATCTAGCTTTCTTCCTGGCATTATTCCGGCCTAATACCAGGCTCCGTCTTCCATCTTGATTTGAAGGTGGATTTGGTATTATATGGGGCGACCAACTGTCTGACCCCCAGAACCCGCAACAGGAACCAAGATTTAAGATATTTATCTCGGTGTGGGGACAAAGTTTCAACAAAAGAATGAAATCCGAGAAAGTATCGATACTTTGGTCATGTCGATACTCGATAATTATTACCGTATCTAACTATAGGGATATATTTATAGGGCTACTTTAAGTGGTAAAATATGAAAATATCGATTAGATAAATATAATTTTGACCCAATACTAGATATTTATTTTTACAACATTGATCAACTTTTGTAATATGAAAAATAGCTATATTTTTCATTTAAATACCTTGTGAATAATGTTAAAGAAATCATTTCATTTCTCCTAATAATATCGACATTACAATACTTAATCTATTATATCGATATCTCGGGACTAACACTGTTTAGGTATCGTTTTCTTCTATTATAGGTGCGTACACATGTGAAACGTGGTCGACACGATCTAGCCGCAAAACTATTATTGCGCACTGCCGCCGAAGTCAGTTTCTTTCCGACACCACAACGTAAGTACGATAGTTATCGTATACAGTTGCAACTCCCCAATTATGTTAGTTTCATTAAGACATATGGTAAAAATAATTGATAAATTCATTTTATATTACTAAGTGTGGATTTAAAGTTGATGTCATATAAATCTATTATATAAAATGAATGTTTATTGATTTGTTAGTCCTCAATGCGTGCCTATACTATTTATCCGATTGTGATAAAACTTTGGTGAGTTGTGGGGTGCACCCCAATTATAATTTGCAGATCAGGTGTCGATACTGACGTCCACAGTGATCGAGTGCGGTCGCGCTGGACTCAAGCATCAGGCGCATCACTGGGCCAAGGTGCTCATGCAGCCGGAGTACAGGTCACAGGTAAATTAGTTTTGTCTATGTTTCGAAATATGTGTGGGTGGTAAGAAGGGTACTATTGACATTTTTTTAGACACAGCCAAGTCTACTGACCCATGATGCACCTTGCCAGCCAACAGATAAGGCAATGGCAACATACCAACACGCATTGGACCAGGGTGGTGGCATCACAGTATACACTTTCAGTGAATCTAGTGCTATTTTTCGAATTAAATGTTTACTAAATATCATATTCAAGTGGACCTCAAGTATTTTTTTATTATTCTTGTTCGTTGGTGTGGAAATAAATACTCAAGAAACTAAACTTAGTTTTGGTAAACTAAGTTTTAAAAAAGCAGATCAGGATCTTGAAGTATGTATTTTAGAAAATAACAGCGTGTGTACCATGTAACAGAAGTAAAACAACAGATCGCCACGCAAATTGGGGCAATACGCCAACGCCCACTTAATCACTATAATCTATGCGCACCACAATAACAATATCAGATATTGGTACGCTTGGTTTCGCTATACATAGTAGTACTAACGTAAACTATAATAATATATGGTCCGTGAGTGAAACCAATGCTTGATTGTGTATATGCATTTTTAATCGATGTTAGTTGTCCCGTATAAGCGCTTAAAGAGCCCTTAAGCAGCGTATCGATGTATCGTACACTAGTATCGCCATGCGGTTACAAAATAATTTGTGTCTTTTGGCTCATTATTAAACTTCATATTACATCGTTGCGCCATCGAACCGCATAGCGGTTGCGACCGCACCCGCGCTGTAACGCAATGCGTTTACAACATAATATTATGATCTTTATGACTCATTACTAAATATAATATCAGATTGTATGGTTTTTGATCTCAGGGGGGGGGGGGGTAACACTTTGAAAAACATAATGACAAATCACTTATTTTTCAATTTCATAAAATGATATGAATCGTTCGTTCTTTTTCTGGCTAAGTAACTAGGGTAATTAGTATACATTTTGCGTATGCAACATTTCATTTGGAAATTTTTCCAATTCTACCTTGAAATTTTACTCTCATCGCGTCTGAATAAGTTAATAATCGAAGGTGTAAAGTATCTGTAGAAGTAAACCCTCAAATGCGTGTTCAGATTGATCCGAAATACGCGAAGAAGATAGAGTCAGTAGTACGTCACGCCCCCCGCGGCCCCGCCCCGCCGGCCGGCTGCAGCGCGTGCCCGCTGTGTGCAGCCGCCGTGCCCGTGGCGGAGCTGCGCTGCACACACTGCGAGGCTGATATACCGTTCTGTTTAGCCACGGTGAGTATAGATCAAGATCGAGTCGGTAGTACGTCACCCCCCAAGTTCCTACAAAAAAATTGGGTCATTTTAGCTGTGGAGAAATCTTTATCGAATGGTTAGTTACTTAACCTAGTGTCAAAGTTTTCAAGCCGCCCAAAGGCCTACGACTTGGCTTAACGAATGCTGTGAGTACTCAGTTGATAGTCAGCCGGAACCGACTTTTTACATTCAGTTGAAATACCACTAAGCGGTGACTCATCCATAGATCTGATCGCGCTAAGGGCGGAACCATGTTGTTTACAGTCCAGTCCAGACAGGTACAGGCCAGTCGAGCCGGCCTATTCATGCTGTTTCACTGAAAACCGACGTCAAGTAACAGATTGATGATGCTTTTCGTACGATGAGTAAGATATCCTGACGCCTAAATCCCCCTCCCTTTCCCAAGTCCTTAATTATCTTTTCCCTGTAAGGTGGGCAACGTGTTAATAATTCTTCTGATAAAGTAGGTTTGTCTATCGGCCTATGCTAGAGAAAGAATGTAGTTACGGTCAGATCTAGTGTAGTTATTTTGCCAAGCCAGGATAAAATATTGGTCCTTCGAACTGGATGTCCAGGCGATTGATGGGCTGGGTGGACTAACCACTACGGGCTGTGATGAGTACCATGCGGTTCTTCAAAAATACGTATAAGTAAAAATAGGCAATATACCAAGATGAGGATTATTTAAGGTATGATCCTCATTTAGGCAACTTCTTACTTACTTCATACTTTCAAACAAACCAAAACGTCGTCGACGTGGACTTCCATTGAATACTTACATTCCTATGAACGTGGCCACAATATGTTTTCTTTTTCAAATTACCTATAATTTCTGTTTCTGTTTAGGGCCTTCATATCGTAAAAGATGATTTGACAGCGTGCCCAGAGTGCGATTTCCCCGCGATTCTCACAGAGTTCACAGAGTAAGTGTTAATTTAAAAGAGAACAAAAATACTATAAACTGACTGACAAATAATTCGAGACGCCGATAGTCATCAAGAGCTGCATTCTAAACAGCCTGGCTACGATAGTCAATAGTGAGCAACATTAAAATTTAAAACATTATAATATTCGGTCCTCTTCCTTTTTGCAGAATACTAAAAGAGGAAAGCAAATGTCCCATGTGTGCTGAAAATGTCGACTATAGACGTCTGGTGAAGATCGACGACGTGACGCTGTATCTTGACCTTAATACCAGTGAATAGAGTTCTTTATTGCGTGCGATTTTACTACCAAGAGGTAGTAAATGGCATAGCTCTTATTATGCATAATGATGCGGCTACTATCCTATCCTCGCTTTTATTTACAGTAATGGGTCATTGTACATTCGAGACAGGAGACCGCGACGCGCGACGGTAGTCAGGCGACAGCGACACGGCCTCTTTATTCAATTGTATGGATACTGTCGCGTGACCCGGCCTTCTGTTTCAGTCGCATACTTCAAAATGTAAGATTGAAAATTTCACGGGATAGATAAAACTGTGATTTAATGACGGCGCGCAGCATTAATATTAACTATTAAAACCTGAAGCAATAGGTTGATTGTGGTGGTTGTATGACTGACTACTGACGAGTCACGAGCCAGGCTCGACGGTATTTAAAACAGCGGTTTTATAGATTAGCTGTAAGACTACGGTTTTACAGAGATAGTCGAACTGTATCGATTAGCTTTAGGTAAAACTACAGTTTTACAGTGATGGTCGAACTTTATTTAACAGCTGAACTTTATCTAAAAGACTTTTATAGCTAATCGACAATGTTCGGGCATCTCTGTAAAACCGTAATTTTACTAAAATACAGTTTTACAGTGATGCTGCTCTCGCTGATCGGTCTATTATGTCTAATAGTCATATTATTTATTTGTTTGTTGTTAGTTTTGAGCAACCATGAAAATGTGATTATTATTTACTTCTATTTGCAATATACACATGCGACATTCTCTATAGGTTAAGGCAATTTGAATAGACTTATGTCCGTCCATATTTATAGTTTTTAAGATTTTGTAAGATACTTTAGTTTGTTTGTCAATGTTGAGTAACGAATATTTTAATATAGAAATTGCAATATGTATAAAGAATTAAAAAATGTTTTTTTTTTCGTTCTATAAAAATACTTTGCACCAAGTAGGTACCCTTCATAATTAACTGTAAAATTACAGGAATAAAGTCTGAGAATTGAGAGCTCGTAAAAAAGATTTTACACAGAGAAATATTACTGAAAACATATCGCTAGGTTTGGTGAATCTTGCAATTTAAGTATCCTTGGTACTTCGCAACAATAAATCTACTGAACATACATAAAAAAGGGGTTTAAAAATATGATCTTACTAGCTTTTGCTGTTGTTGCTGATCGGATATTCCGGGATAAAAAGTATGTTCTAATCCAGGACAAGGTCCAACTGTGTGTTAAATTACACCAAAAACTATTCAGCCGTTAGGGTGTGATTGACTGACACAACATCCAAACTTTCACATTTATAAACGTCCTCTAGTGTAGTCTACACTACCCGCGAAGTTACCTCCACGAAGTGCTCGAAAAAGTTGATCGCAGTTCGAATTACGTGTTTACACACTCGTGAAATCTCGCGAAGAGCTCAGTCGTGAGTTAGCGCACGCATAATCATCAGTCATAATGAGACGCTTTGTATTACTTCGGGATACTTCGTGAAGCCCTTTGACTCGGGCGCAAAAAACCGACAGCGATCAGAAGTCGTCCGAGGTGAGGCGAGGTTGCACGAACTGAATCGAAGTACCTCTCTAGATTATTCTCCTTTTTTTGTGTCGCGTTGAAAAGCGAATTTATGCTACCGCCCCGCCGCGGGGCAAGGTGGAACGGTTATGTTGGTTTCACCGGTCTTACGACCCAACGTTAAGCCGCCCGGGATAGATGGTAAACATCCAGGCTGCCTAACTTCGTTCAACGTCGCGAGTAGTTAGAGAACGTTTAATAATAGTAAGAAGTAGGATTTCGTTTCATATGTATTTGCATTAAATATTACGAGTACTAGTAACGCCATCTATGAGGGTTTGGTAAAAATGAAATTATAAGGAGAATCGTCTGTTTATATTGGTATCCCGAATTCATTTTTTGCAACCCAGCCTTATATCCCCTCTCCTTGTATTCGCTGACACAGCTCCGGCGGCCAGCCTACGGATTTTTGACATTCCGCGCGTTCGGCGGAGGGTAGTTCCGACTTCCGACCAGTTGTGAACATAACCTCGCTTCTTGCGGGATCAGCTCGTCGCAGGAGCTACCGTCATATTTAAGATTCGCGTGGAGACCTAAATCCATCAAATCGTAAATAGTTATGTTGTGTGGACTGTATTCGTGAACGCTCACTCACGCCTGCTAATCGTTTAGTGCAGTGTTTGTAGCGCATATGTATCTAAGTAATAATTTTCTGCAACCCGCTGTCTTGTTACCACTCGTGTGCCCGCTGAATGCTTGAACATTACGGACATTGTTGTGCCTTGGTGTTTTCTTTCTTCCGACGCTGCACGGCCGTGCCACACTGATCAACCCTGTTCCATATTCAGCAGAGATGAGGTAAGTGAGCGAGTTTTCCTATCACACCAAATCAATATGGAAATTCGATTGCCGTTGCACCGAATTTTCTATATGTTCGGCGGAGTTGAGGAGTAATCTGGACTCCCATAAATCTTCTTTTTTTTGTTGTAAGGTCAGCAAACGAGCAAGTGGGTCACTTGTTGGTAAGTGATTTTTACCACCCATGTACCTACGCCCACAACTCTATAAGAATCATAGGCGCGTTGCCAACCTTAAAGGAAAGGTATAGTTAAGGAATTGGGAAAGGGAGAGGGATTTGGGCTTCGGGATAACTCTCATCGTATTTACTTTACGTCGGTTTTCTGTGAGATAGTGCTAACGATCCGGTCGAGCCGGCCCATTCATGCTGTAGACAAAACCCGTCTACAGCTTGGCTCTACCATTTATCTTTCTCCCTTCTGTTTGTTTCAAGAGATGTCTAGGTGTCTCCCAATTATCTACAGTTAAATAATAAAAATTAATTAAATTTAAGTAAGTTTTTGAACAGAAACTATTTCTAAATAAGGGGGTAGGTGTAATTCGAAGCGAGTCAATTCAATTTTCTTAGCGAATCGCGACATCATACATACATACATACGCACTCACGCCTGTAATCCCCGAAGGGGTAGACAGAGGTGTAACCTGTACACCCACATTTCGCAGAGCGTATCTCCGTCCCACAATGTGATAGGGGGCGAGCCTATCACCATACCGGGCGCAAATTCCAGACTCCGGGCTGATACTAAGCATTTCGTAGTAGAAAAACCCAATAACACTATACCCGACCCGGGATCGAACCCAAGACCTCAGCGTTAGCCTCAATCGTAACGCGTACGCATTACAAAGTGCGCCACCGAGACAGTCTTCAATGCTTTATATTATATTTACTAGCTTTTGTTCGCCGTAAACACTGGAGTGGATGTTTGCCACCAACATCTTAGGCTCAAAGCCAATCTCACCTGCACGTGGTACACTCTTTTGATTAACGGACGAGGCAATGGTGGAACTTGGTTCCCGTTGGGTTGCGGGGATCCGACGGCGGATCGCCCCGTAAAATACTAAATCCACCGTCTATTCATGGACCTTGCCATTAAGCCTGGATAACGCAAGCAGAAAGATCTATTTTTAAATAATAATAATATAATGTGACAGTCTCCATGGCGCAGTGGGCGAATAGCCGGCTGTGAATAGAAAGGCCGCGGGTTCGATTCCCGCACCGAGACGAATGTTTGTGATCCATAAACATTTGTTTCGGGTCTGGGTCTTCTCCCCAGAGAGGTTGACGTCAGGCATGCGACCGGTCGTAAAAACTACCAGCCGAATATTGCTGTAACATGTATTAAAAAGCATGTTGCGCTGATAAGGACAGGTGAAAAAAGAAGATTGATATTTCGAAAAAATTATGTGTTCAACTTACTAAATGTAATGTAGTGTGTAGATAATAATATGCGTAGTTTGTGCTCTATGCTTTATACACAGTAGCGGATCCAGGGTTTAGGTTAGGGAGGGGGGGGGCTTACACCTGATTGGGAGTACGAACAGTCCTGGCATGATGAGCGCAACATTATGCTAGACAGTATGCAAATAACATCTGGAGTTGTAGGAATTTCCGTGCATTCCGGAGATTTTGCCATACCTATTATTGGAATCAAGTTTAACAGCTCACGTGATAGGATCCACTTAATGACAGTAGTGCTTTTCCAGTTGTAAATGTCCTTGTGCCTGAGGCTGAGACCTCCTTAGTTCATTACTTTGTCTCCCGCTTTGCTATGGAGGGAAATGGACATTATTATTTCCAACTTCTCCGGAAATTTTATTTGATTCATTTCGTTGCGGGATAAAGACAGATTTGCATTCCCAGAGACTCGCCGAGCTTCATTGCTCGGTGTCGAAATATACGTACCACTGTCGATCCTGGCTAACAAGAGTTACAGTGGCGGTGTGTGGGCGGGATAATCGCTAATTAATTGTAGCATGGTACATTTTCGCGTAACTTAGACGAATAATACGTTCTGTATAATAATCAGAGGTGTGTCTAAAGAGACTTCAATTTTGAGAAATTTAAAAGTCCTTTGTGGCATTCGCGACTTCTAGAATTAGACCAGTCAGCTGAAGTCAAATGAAACACCAAAGACATTGAAGCCAGTGAAACTACTGGATATTATGAGAATTAACAACTTATGTCTCAGATTTGTTAAATCAAAGTTCTGTTTGGTGTTGTGTCTGTTTATGTGCAGGCGTGGGCTCTTACCATACTACTACACTACCGAGCGACGTGCTCGGTTCGTTACTTCAGGCTAGTGAAAAAAAACAAATTGATAAGTGATGAAACATTTAATTTTTCATTTGAAAGTATACCAAGTTGTAGTTACACGTTCGATTCTGAGATTCCAAATGAAACGCAAAACACAATTGTTATTATACAAAATTGAAGAGTACGCATCGAACAGTCGCTCACTCGATCTCGTCTGTTCACGTTATCAACCACCGGAACCATCTTTGGACGTCACACAGCGAACATGAAGTGAGCGAGTGTCGATAGTAAACTCTGATGCTTCTCAGACCTGTCGATACTACGATCAATTACGCCTAATAATTACCACTACCTAGCTATGCCTTAAGTAGACAAATACACTTTTATACAACTTAAAATAATGACAAGACGATTATAACAAAATAATACATTTTGAATAAAGAAATTAACTGATTGTGCTAATAATAATACGTCAAGGCTAGCCGCTATTATCGACTCTATAATTCGCTAGAATTTAGCTAAAATTACGCACGAAAACACTTTTATTAATCTGATAAAATACGATTATATTTATATATTTTCGTGAAATTAAAAGTATCTTTATATGCGTAAATAAAACATTATCGATAAACTGTTAAGGCTGAGTACGTTCATGGCCTTTGACGTCGAACTAAACTTTTGTAAAATTTATTTTTATAAAATCGATTTACACGGCAAGAAGAACCGCACGCAAAGATTAGTTTTAGATAAATTTAAAAATATTTTACACGTGACGCTGCGTCAACAGATAAAACACGCAGCATTCTATATTCTACGGCCAATTCGTATCGTTCAGTTATATTGACTATAGTTTTAGTTATATTTTTTTTATCCTAGCTCGGCAAAGTGACTGCGCTATACCTGATGGCAAGTGCAGCGCAATCCAAGAATACTGTCGACCAACGACAGACGATGTGTATATCGTAGGTCGGCAAGATTTTGCCGACCTGCCTAATTGCTTCTTCATACTCCGTTTAAAGGACCCCATATTATAGTTGTTTCAGAGACTTGTTGCTACAATTCGCATAAAATATTTTCTTAAACTATTTTTAGTAAAAATAGATAAAAATTATTTATGATATTGAATTTAAAGCAAGTATAAGTTTTTATTATCAGTGTCTGTCGCGAGCATGAACAATGAAGTATGCCACTGAATCATTTTCAATTAGGCAAAGTTATTTTACACTTTGGCACTCCGAAGTATGCTGCCAATAGATATAGATAGATATATAATATAGATATTATAGATATATAATATATATGCGTAAATTACATTACGACTAAAATATTAGAATCTTAAGCCCATAACATCGTTTTACGGTCTGTCACCCGTTTGATGCTTGCACGCGATGTCTCGCTCGCTCAGAAGGATAAAAAAGTTATTTGTTTACAGCGCGGCTGGTCAGAAAACCTGTTTCAGAGCGGCATACCAATTTAAGGCGTATTGTACTTCTATCGATTCAATCGATAATCGATTCTGTGCTATTTAAAACAATTTTATAACAATGTGTTTATTAATATAATTATTTGTACATCTTTTTCATATTGAAACAGTACGAGCTGGCCGTAAAACACAGAATAATCGAAGTTTAAAAAGTAAAAAATTCAATATTGGTGTTGCATTAGTTTGAGTAATATCTATATATATATTAATCCTAGACGCATGGATGCCTTCGATTAGTATAAAACTTTACATTACAACGGACGAAACACTAATGAGTTGACGTGAGAAGCGTTACTCCTGTATGAGAACACGCGTTAAAATAGGCTTCATATTGCCCTTTAAGGACAACGCCACACTGACTAGTACGACCCACCGAGTTACATAAAAATGCTGATTTTAGGCCTTGTAAGTAGTTTTAGGTCGTGTTTTGGAATTTGGTACAGGTGGGTAATTAGGTCGATAGTGTAGTGTGACGTCAACCATATTGAATATCATGCGAAATACAGTATCGATTAGCATAAATTAATGTAATGGGAGATTTCAGTCGAGGTAAGAGGTAAATGCAGAACGGCTTTGCAGATGGATTGCAGACGGTGGATTTATATAGAGTTGTAATCGACACTGTATTGCACACTAGTCTCCAATGTATATGACTTAATGCGTTGTCAAAAGAGTGGGCCGGCTGTACGGTTTTGGACGAAGCAAATTAATTCAAAAATAATTACATTATTTTGAACACAGCACGAGTTATCTCTCGTAAAATATAAATATATATTATATGCATTTGATAAATAATTTATATGTAAAATACTCAATATGTTGGCCGGAAATTCGGTGCGACGCGTCCGCCCCACTCTCCCCACATATAAATAGCTTTTGTGAAATATTTACACGCACACATACTATATATAAAAATATATTAAAAATTATAGAAACGATGGCACTTGGTTGCGTTGTGAAAATATGAATTTTTTTCACCACCGGTAAATAATATCGTAAGGCAATTTTTTTTTCTTTATATGATGACAAATGCAGATAGACATATGCGATATTTTATTAATATTGTTCGCGATTATTATATTATTTATCGGTGGTTTGGAAATGTGCAGTTTCAAATAATTATAAATACAGATATTATATTTTTATAGATGACTTCATAGTACAGTCTTGTATTATGGGCTGGATTTTGAATTTTTTTGTAATGTTTTGTTGAAGATTTTGTCCAAGATATTATTATTTAACACTAATTACTACACATATCCAGCGGTCGATTGCACTTAGAGTCGTCGCATAATGTCTAATAATATGAAACCAATACTAGTGTTACATTGAAACGCATCAATAACTAGTCAATAAGGGAATGTATAAAAATTAGTTTCAACTATATCAACGTTAACTCCTCAACAATAAATACTATAAATCTTTGGTTTCATTTAGTCGTTTGATTACAAAATGATTTACTCGTTTTCCGTCTGTATAAACCGAGTCGCAAACGAACGTGCGGTCGATACAATCCGACGGGTCGAGGCTACCGCGAGCGACCGAAATATTCACTCGCATCCTACAGATTCATAAGAACGACATCCGTCGAACGCGGCCAAAGGCGTCGGTGTCGGTGCACTATAATTGAAAAACGTGAAAAATACGAGAAAGTCGCACTACTGCAGGTGTGCGAGTCGTTTGGGAAGTGCCGCCACCACTCGCACGCGGTCACTGAACTGTGGCGGAGGCGCCAGCACCGGCGCAGCTCCGCTCTCCGCCGCCGGCTCCTCCGGCGGTGGCGGCAGAGATGACAGCAGCACCGCGGCACGCGCGCGGCGGCCCGGGGCCTTGTCCACGTCCACGCCGAGCCGCTCCGCTGCCGACCTGCTGCCAGCACTAGCAGCAGCAGCAGCAGCAGCAGCAGCTGCACCAGCAGTGCCGGCGGCACCGGCTGCACCCCGCAGCAGCGCGGCGGTGGCGCGCTTGCGCGTGAGGGAGTTGTGTCGGTGCATGGGCGGGGGCGGCGGCGGCGGCGCGTGGGCGAGGCTCTCGGAGGAGGAGTGCACGGGCTCGGTGCTGATGACGTCGTTGGATGACTTGACGGTGACGGAGCTGCAGAAGGAGACCTTGTCGCGTCTGGGCCTGGCCTGCGCCTCCTGGTCGGACGACACGCCGGAGGAGGAGTTGTCTCCGTCGTCTCGGTCGCCGCCGAGCTCGTCGCCGCAAGACTTCGATGACTTCAGTCGAGTTCGGATCTTCTGGATCTCGTCCACTGAGAACGAGTGCTGCATCGAACTCGATCCGGAGCTGCTGCCGCTAAACAATATAATAACATCATTAGATTTATAAAATACTAGCCTTTGCTCGCGGCTCCGCCCGCATGAACTACCTTTTCCGGGATAAAAAGTAGCCTATGTTACCCGGGGATAGTGTAGCTTCCCAACAGTGAAAGAATTTTTCAAATCGGTTCAGTAGTTTCGAAGCCTATTCAATGCAAACAAACAAACAATCCAAACTTTCCTCTTTATAATATTAGTATAGATACACAGTTATTATATTTAAACTCACCATACACCTGTATACAAAAATCATTTAACCATCCCAAATCCAAGATAAATTATAATTAATTCAATAATTATTAAAATTACATAATATTTTTGGAATACAAAATTGTAATATAGGCATCGAATTCTATTATAATCTTTCCATGAAATCATCGAATATTAACATTAACATATACCATAATAAAAACAATAGATTATCTAGCCTGTGCGTAAGTGCTTTTTATTGTGACTGTACTATGAATACATATAATAAATAATATTCAAATACATAACAAATAAGACACGAATAATAGTCTAAACTAAAATCGCGGACTCTCCACAATAAGCTGAAGTGTAAAATGAAGACTCACGAGTTATTACATGAGTTAAACAAAATGTTACAAGTTAATTACACAGATTGTGCGAAATTGCTTTATGTTGTGTAAAATAAGTGTGTTTTATTCGTTTTCCAATGAAGGACGTGAACACAAAGCTTTGCCCAGTGATGTGATTTTTTTGTTGACTGTACCTTAAAGTGAAGCTATTAGAGTTTAAAATAAGTTGTTTAAAATTTATTCGCCATCGATCTCATATATTGTGGCGTAAAGTAGAGTCCTGAAAATTTTAAACTTGTTAGTTATGCATTGTATCTTATCCAATGTTTATTGTTGGTGTTTATTTAAATGTAATTGTTTGAAGTTGTGCGCTAGATTTTTGAGATAGAATGTAAAAAGGAATTTGTGCAATCAAGACAAAAAGTTCCATGCATTATGCGTTTCACGAAGTTCAAGATGTAAAAACTTCCAAGCTGTTTGATACTAATGAATGGTGCGACGCCTGCCCATAATCAGCAGCAACGCCCCTTTAAATTTTACATTATATTAAGTACTACATGGAACTGCATTGCGGTCATCATACTGAGACATTTGCATTATTAAGTCACTGAATGCCTAAACACTGAATGAACACAACAGTGCTTGTATATACTGCTGATTGGTGGCCAAAGTAAGCAAATCGGTGGTATTTACCACCGAACTTACTAAGAAATTTACCACTTATTACATTTTACTTCGCATTCTGCAATGCATGATTGAGTAATGTCGTTCTACCCGGAACAAAGGCCTAGCACTAGGACTACCTAAGATTAGCTAGCTAAGCTAGCTTTTCTGTATGGAACTTGAGGATTTTTGGGTTTCTTGACAAATTCAAATGGCTTATGGAACACAGTCACATCACACAGTCCTGGGCCCACACTAGGTTAAACCTAGATCGTGCGTATCAGTAACTACGATTGACTTGCAACCTCACAATATCAAGACCCGTTTTTTTTGTGGATCACAGAAACATTTGTCTCGGTGCGGGAATCTAACCAGCGGTTTTTCCGTTTCATAGCCAATTACGATTGTCACGGAGATTGTCATAGACCCTTATATCTTTAACTTCATGTCGATTTACTATACGAAACATCAGGTACGGTCATCATCATCATCGATTGGGATGGTGTACTGACTCATTCATACTGTAGACAAATTCGACTATAGTCGGTTCAAGTTGAGTAGTAATGAAGCGGTAGTGCAGTAGCACTGTACCTGGCGTTACTGTTGGCGCTGGTCTCCGCCACGACAGCTGGTTCCTTGGGTTTGGCGTCGGTCTCCTCGTCTGATTCCGACATGCTGTAGTCCGGCTCTGGTATGGGCGGGGCTGGGGTTGAGTTCTGTAACAACGTCGCATATTGTTTGCTACACATAGGTACCTAATTATAAATTCCGTATAAAAAATAAACCTGAATCAACAAAAGCTTTGAGTGGTAGAGCCACGCTGTAGACACTTATCTACAGCATGAATAGGCCGGCTCGCCCGGGTCGTTACCACTGTCTCACAGAAAACCGACGTAAAGTAAATACAATGAGAGTTATCCGGAAGCCTAACCCCCCCCCCCCCTTTACCAATTCCTTAATTATCCCTTTCCTTTAAGGTCGGCAACGTGCACATCATTCTTTTTGTATTGTTGGCGTACATGGGCGGTGGAGATCACTTACCAGTTGCTCGTTGGCCGGCCTGACATAAAAAAAACCTATACCGGGTGTTAAGAACGGGTGTAAGGAAAACGCTTCCGAAAACGAGGACAGGTGGTAATTGCTGGTCATTACAAACACGGTACCACTAAAAATCGCGAATCAAATTTTTGTCTTTTACATCCATTTATGTTTGGAGCAATAAATACAATGAAGTTTTTATTTAAATAATAACCGTATTTTTCATAATGTGAGGTCATAAAAAAATCAGCTGACGCGGACGCTTGGAACTAAGAATGTGGCGCGACGGTGCTATGTACCTATTGTAACTTTTTAAAATATTAAACATATTTTAGTTAGTGTTTTTATTTACGTTTCGGCTTCAGCGATTCCCTTGATACATCATACAAGGAACTGTACAGAGGTTTAAATGATATGTACTTTAGCAGTTGATCAACTAAAATCGAAGCGTATGCATAGCTTAGAGCTTGCGATTAGAGACTTACAACGTGTTACAGAAAGGTGTGGTCATATTTAAGGGTCTGTTACATACACCTGATACTAAAATCAGACATCGATACATCCTAAATTTGCGCTCTAGTTTTAATCATTCGTTTATTATTATCGACAAAATCCATCCCAATATACTAAGTGAAGAGCGGAAGTGAGAGAAAATATCAGCTGTTTATCATTTAATGTTGTCCAAATCGACTATCGACATGTAGGTAACTCATTCGATAAAAAAGAAAATGCTTTATTTATTTATTAGCATTGCAATCGGAGTCGGTACTAGAGGGGGAAATACTTATATCGTATAAGTTGCTTAAATTTGACCAGAAGAAGATTAATACATAAATTCACACCTATAGGAGCAGGCAGAGAGCTGACAATCCCTTACTAATTTCGGACACTAGTCGCTAGTATATCGATAAATTATAAATGCTATGAACGTTATGTGGGGTGATTGATCGCTATACGAAGCTATACCTGTCTGACGAAGCCCTTGTGCGTGTTGAAGGGCTGCGCGTACTGGTTGGCCGACTCGTCCGCCGACTGCGAGCGCGCCGGCGACGACCACGACCGCAGCGACATCGACTTGCGACTCTGATGGACACCGACGTGTTAGTGCGATATGTTTATTAGTTTTATGGTGGTATATGGTGACATGATATTATTGAAGTCTTAAAATAGTGTAAGAAGTTTTTTATTTGAAATTTGAAACGGTGTAAAAATGGACACAGATGATGTGTAAAAGTTAGTTATAATAGTCGATAAAAAAGAGGGTTATATGTCGAGTATGTTGCAGTGAAGAGATACCGTAGGATGTCACTTGGGATAAGTTATAATATTGTTGTAACACATTGTATTTTGATAAATCATTATAGCAGTACGCCACTACAACGGCTATTTGTTCTGCACACGTACTTGTCAATATTTACGGAACTTAATGAGCGTGTATTCGTCCCAAGTGCCATCGCAAGGTGCGTTATAGTAGTAGCATAATTGAAAGAAAACCTACTACTCTTTTTAGTTCAAATTATCTGTTGATATTCTTTATATTATATATGTGTTCTATTCTACTCGAGGAATGTACTTTTATACCTTTGATGATTATTATATTAGAATTAATTTAAGTAGTGTCAAAGGCTGCAGAATATAAAATGATATATACATACAGTGTTATCATCAGCTGGATGTCTGTACGCGACGGGTCTGAGGTCAGCAGGCGCGGCGTACAGTTTGGCTGGCGCGGCGGGACGGAACGATGATGGTACTGCACCACCACCACCACTACCACCACCACCACCACTACCACCACCACCTCCTGCCGGGACCGGAGGCGGCGGCTGAGATGGAGGAGGCACGCGACCTGATACACATCCACCTGCAGAACAGGATTTTATTTTTATTTTATTACCCTGGATGACGAAACGAGCATGTCGCTTGCTCAATAAAGTGGTCATGATCCTCAACATTCAGGGGATGACCATCCATCCATCCGGATGGATGTATCGACTAAATTGTTACTTCAAGAATCTAGAGCAGAGGTTCTCAAACTTTTTTTTTCATAGACCACTTTCAAAATTTATCTGGTTCCGGTGGAACCCACAGCCAGCCATATTTCTACCATATTCCCAAACCTCGACAAAAAATGTGAAGATTAGATCTAACTATGGACGCCCGTCGAGTCTCCCGAGAACCCCTGGGTGTCCACCTGGACCACTTTGGGACCTAATATTCTAGAGGAATCCTTACCGTGTACATCCTCGCTGGATCGCGTCCGTATAGGATGCGAGGCGTGTTCAGCCGCCAGGTCCGGCGTCGAGTGGAAATCTCTCCGTAAAGTACCGCTTGGCTTGTTCCACAACTGGAAATATTTACACGAATATTATTAACACATAATTATGGCTTTCTTAAATTGGTTTGAGGACTGCCTCGGTGGCGCAGTTGTAATGCGTATGCGGTACGACTGCGGGTACGATCCCTGGGTCCGGGTAACAGTGGTATTGAGTTTTTCTATCATAAAATATTTAGTATCAGCCCGGAGTCTGGAATTATGGCGATGTGACGAAAATAAGTTCGGCGAAATATGGGTGTACTAGTTACCACCTCTGCCTATCCCTTCGGGAAGTACAGGTGTGAGCATGGCGGTGAGTTGGACCCGCCCTGGAACGTCATCATCGCGTTGTTGTACGTGATGTGAGACCTACCTTCCCCCGGGACCTCTTCATCTCCGCCACGGACGCGTACACCCTGCCCGGGATCCTGGCGGGTGAGTATGGCGGTGAGTTGGACCCGCCCTGGAATGCTGACCGGGTCATCATCGCGTTGTTTCCGCCACTGGAATGCAAACTGGTGTATCGTATTTGACATCATTTAATAGTACTATTTTTGTTTTTCTATAGCAAAGGATGGCAAGAGGGGTCATCTGATGGTAAGTGATCTCCACCGCCTATGAACATCCATAATAACGGAAAAATCATGGACATGGTGCCGACCTTAAAAGAAAGGGGTGATTAAGGTATTGGTAAGGAGAAGAGGACTTGAGCCTCCGGATATCTCACTCGTAACGTCGGTTAAGGTCGGTATTGTGTGGGACAGTATAACCCGTAACAACCCGGTCGAGCCGGCCCATACATGTTGTAAATAAATTTGTCTACAGCAGGGCTCTACCACTGAAGGACGACAGTAGCAGCATAAGCCTCGAAAGGCAGGTGAATAGGTCTAATAGTATTAGAATATAGTTTCATAGATCATTAAGACAAAGCCTAGCATATGCAACACGACATATCTCGCGCGCGCGTGATAGGTAACTATCGACGGCAAATATCTCATATCGATATACTGACGTCGTCATGTTAGGGTTCGTAGACAAAATACCACAGAGAGGTTGAAAGTATTATTTTGTCTCCATTATCTCTACTTTTGACATACCGAGTAGAGTATTTAATGCAACCTTGTTAGCTTCGATAGACATATAGATAACCAGATAAAACTGGTTTTTCACGATAAAATTATCTCGTGTTGCATATGCTAAGCCACAGGAAACATTACCAAACGATTGCGCTAACAAATATTGAATTCTAGCAGAATCCTAGGAATCATAATACAACTTGTTATAAAAAGGTGTGGTCAAATCTAAGCAACGTATAGTGTACAATATAAGTAATTATCACATTAGCAATCATTGCATTGGTAGGATATAAATAAAGTTTTTTTTTTATAAAATGAGTAAGTAACATGTTCGACTTGCATCTTTGCAACATAATATTTACTATTTGTTGCCATAGTTGCGAATCTGAAAAAGAGTCGGGCAGGTCACATGGCCAAGCGAGATCACGGTAGGTGGAGTAGAGCAATAAAATAATGGTAGCTAAGGCAGGGTAAGCGATACGTTGGTCGTCCAGCAGCGAAATTGGTCGACAATATTGTTAACATCGCAGGTCGGACTTGGGTTCGAATAGCTCAGGGCCGAAACAAATGGCATGTAAAAAGAAAGGTCTATTCCTAGCAGAAAAGGGTTGTAAATGAAGCAGCTGCTTGTCTGATCCGAATGAACTCGAATCGGTTTACCAAACATTACAATCTGTGTGGACATGTCTCACCATGTTTCTACCATTCATGTTCGTATTTCAGCTCAGAATTTCATATTATCAGGCATGTCAGGGGCAAACAGACTCAAACTTCTTTAACACATTTCACATAAGTAAAATTAACACAGTTTATGCTGCTGAAACTCTCTGGCCAGATCACTCGGATTGTCCGACGCCCCCAATAAGCTTATGTTACCCTAAATTTTAGTAGCAGTCCTTTGTCTCACTCTAGCATTGTTATTCTCGCTCATGCCAAACCAGGCCAAATTTCATATTAAAGTACTAGGAAAATAGAAGATAAAATGTTTCATTTTAATTTTGTACCAGGAACACAGCGCAGCTCAGAAGCTTTGTTAGGTGAATAGATTCGGCGTTTCTCGCGATTTAGAGAGTCGATTACTGGGCGCGTAGAAGCAATGCAAATAATTTATAATTATGTGATTTAAAATGAGCTTGACATTTTTTGATGTCTAAATTTTAATAAGAACTCCATATCAAATGACGATCCTTAAATATGACCACACCTTTCTGTAGCACGTTGTATATAACATCTTGTGTTTTCTAATCAGACATGTGAAGCTTAAATTAAGGCACAAGAGAGCAAGTTTTGAAGTACTTACATAGTTTCAGCATCTGCTTGTCTCTGGAACAGTTCCTCGAGTTCAGCAGCGGTGATCCTGGAGGAGGCAGGTCGTTGTCGGATGGATGCTGTGCGAGGAGCCACCGGCGTGCCTGATGATGGGGTGCCGCCTGTAATATTATACGTACAGTTTTAGGGTTATATACCCAAATGGTACCATAAACCCTATATAATAAGCCTACGCTGTCTGTCTGTTTGTCCGCTCAGCGTAAAAAAGGGCTGTCGTTTAAACCATAATAGGTAGCCGGCTGAAATTTTTACAGGATATATGTTATTATTACAGATATATTCTAACAAATAATAAATGGAGCAAAAAGTAAAGAAGGATCTAGGTGCGGAACCCTCGGTGCTCGAATCCGGGAAACCGGACAAGTGTGAATCTATTGACTAATTTTTATATGGTTTAATATAGCTATCCAGTATCTATATTTAATTAAAGTGTTACATCCATGATAAAAATTATAAAAAAAATTAATAGACAAATTATATTAACATTTGACCTCCGTGGCGCAGTGGGCGTTTAGCCGACTGTGAAACGTGAGGCCGCGGGTTCGATCCCCGTACCGAGGCAAATATTTGTCTGATACACAAATATTAGTTTCGGGTCTGGGTTTTGGGAGACCATGAGTCTCTCATAGTTTCTGACACCCATGACACAAGACTCGTATCTTACTGTGGGGTCAGGGCTATGTGATGTCTGTTTAAAAAAAATTACAAATGCTTGAATGACAGAATATACAAAGTTAAATAAAGAAATTTCTAGGGCATATTATAATATTCTTCACACATTGGTGGAAGTAATTTATAGATTTTATTAAAAAGTGTACCGCATTATTAATCCTACTCACTATTACTTCCTCCATGTAACTGTACTGACTCTGCTGATGAAGACTTGCCAGCAACACTCAGCGGTTCACAACTCTCCTCCTTTTCACCACCGTTTTCTAAAAATAAACCAAAATTGAGCAAAGGAAGCAGGTCGATTAAAGATCTCAATACCTTTCGATTGAACCCCATGTATGTTGCCCGAGAATATGTGGTTTTAAAGGTATTTAGATTTTTACATTTTAATAAAAACCTACTTTTGGTCTAAACGCCGCTATTACACCGGCAAACCACAAATAGTGGGTAGGTGTAAGGTATTCATATAACAGTTATGAACAGGTAGATGACCGAGTGAAAATAATGGATGGTTCAAGGCGGTTTCATAGAAAGGTAAAATATGGTAACATTCTGTT
This sequence comes from Mimas tiliae, assembly GCA_905332985.1. Lineage (NCBI taxonomy): Eukaryota > Metazoa > Arthropoda > Insecta > Lepidoptera > Sphingidae > Mimas > Mimas tiliae. Next base: position 15,502,317 of record HG995244.1, read on the forward strand.
TGATTGATGCATTTTTTATATCTTGATTACTTATTACACTTTAGTTACATTTACATGTCACTTTTATAAATACTTAACGTTATTTATTAGATAAACTATAAGACGTCAAAATACTAAATACATACATACATAGACTCACGCCTGTTTCCCATAGGGGTAGGCAGCGACAACGGATTTCCACTTGCTACGATCCTTGCATACCTCTTTGGCCTCATTCACTCTCAGTAAATTAATTAATTAATTTTGTCAATACTAAATATTGACAATATTTGCGAAGAAGAGTATGATGCTTAATGGCTTATCTGGCAGATAACGTTTATTCAATTGTAAACTCGGCACTTATGAAAAATGTTACAAATTTCAATTAAACAGTTTTTAAATATTAAATTACTTAAAAAATTAGACATTTAAAAATATAAAAAGTATCACCCTCCAATGGCGAGGCCTAGGACCCAAGCCATCGGTGGTTAGGACCCCAGAGTGAGGAACCTCCTCACAATGCGTGCCGTGTCCAATAACACTGCTTTCTGAAGAAGAGTCATGGGCGCGTTGCCGACCTTAAAGGGAAGGGATAATTAAGGGATTGGGAAGGGGAGGGGGATTTGGGCCATCGGCCATTGTAGACTATCGGGACAATGATTGTTATTATTTATTATTATTATTATATAGTAATAAGGTAGTCCTCACCGAGTCCCGCGACCATAGACTTGGCTCTGGCGCGACCCACGCTGAGTGTAGTGCGCGGGTCGCGGCGGGGCGGCGCCGGCGCGGGGCTGCGCCCTGGCGCCGCACGCAACAAACAATACCGTGAGCGCGGAGCGTCAGAGTGGCAGGTGTACCACAAACAATATTATATACACAACAACCTAAGCCTAATAGTACCTAAACTGTACTATTTACTATATATGCTGGAAAATCATACATACATATGCACTCGCGCCTGTACTCCCCAAAGGGGTAAGCAGAGGTGTAACTACAGGTACACCGACAATTCACAGAAAAATAGTACATTCATTAAAAGGGGGTTATCAGAAAATAGTTATACCACATTGATGTCAGAATATCGAGTTTATTTCGCTTTCATTATATGCCCCTAAATAGTACTCGAAATAAAGTAAACAATCGACTGTTGCTTAATTCTAGAAGAATAAATTAGTTCAGTGAGCGTTTAGAAAACCAAAAAACATTAATCCGGACAAAGTGAGCGTCAAGATGGCTAGGCCAAGACAGATATTTGCAGTTTGTGCATGCAAGTTTTAGTATCTAATATAAAAAAATAATTGTACCTATACGCATGATTCTTTTATAGAGTACTTAGGGTATAAGGTAATACTTTGTTCTATCTAATTTTTAAAAAGAATCAAGTAGACAAATATTGATTACATTAATCAATGTAACTTGTATGCTACTTTATATGTAAAAGTCATAGGTACCTCCCGCAGCTTTCCTCGGCAATGTCGCGGCGTATGGTCGTCCTGAACTCGACAACTGATTCTGGGACTTGCTTGTGGGCACCGTACACGTGTTGTTCTCGTTGTTACCTATCGATATACACATATAATGAATACAGAAGAAATAAATATATTATTTGTGTCTGGAGTGGAATGAATGCAAAACAATTACGACCAGAGATCACTATTTTTCCCAATGAGCTTTGGAAGAGGCACGATGTAGATACTTCTATCTACAGCATGAATGGGCCGGTTCGACCGGGTTATTACCACTGTCTAACAGTAAATCGCCGTCAAGTGGCAGCTTGCTGTTGCGTTTCATACGGTGTGCCATTTTCAGAGGACTAATTCCCCCCTCGCACTTTTTTTTATTCTCAATGCTTGCCTTAAATGTATGCAATACATCCATTTTACTCAGCTATTCTGTTCCTAGGCGGTAAAGCTCATTAAGGCGGTGGCCTCTGCTAATCTTAAATAAAATTTGTCCATTTGTCTAGAGATGACCGTCTACGGAAGCAAAAAGACTGGGCCAGATTTACTGAACTTCTTTTGGTTCATTGCTCCGCTTTCTGAAGTGCTACTTTCGGGGTCATTGTGACGCACTTTTTACTGGTCGTAAAAATGATAAGCTCCACCACGTGCTCAAGAGATGCTGTTGACACGTCCCCGCTTATAAGGTAATTATGATCAGACGTATATATAGTTATATTGGGTACCGTTCGCATTGTTCAACGAGACAACAGTCATGGAGACGAGTGCGCCGGAGCTGCGGATGAGCTCCACCACGTGCTCGTGAGACGCTGCCGACACATCCTCGCCGTTTATCTACAAAAAAACAAAGTTTATTAGTTATAACTCTTATAACATCTTTAGTAAAACATGTAACAGACCGCTTTAGGGTAGAGCAACCGAGTCTCTAGGGTCAAGAATAGAAAACATTTGATAAGAGCAAAAGAATTTGATTCTCTGGTCTGCAAGAAACTAAACATATAAAATTATAGGTCAAAATGTGTGAACAATTATTAAACACGTACTACCATTTCGGGTTACTTTGGATTTTAGTAGGTAACTTTGGGCATGCTTTAAAACTTACTATCAATGCGAAATTTATTGACTGATGACTTTAATTTTACGCCAATATCCTAGTTATGTTACTAATATTATAAATGTGAAAGTTCGGATATATGTTGTCACAGTTCGTTAATTTCGGTGTTTGGTAATCAATCACGGCCCAACGGCTGAACTGATTAGGATGAGATTAGACCACGACCTGGATTACATCATATATCACTTCTTGTCCCGGATAATAGTCATTTAAAAGCTAGTAATCGATAAAAGGAGCAGCAGATTTTACACTTCATGCTTAATTTTTGTACTAGCTGTTGCTCGCGGCTCCAACCGCTTTAAAGTATTTTTCCGGGATAAAAATTAGCCCATGTCCTAATTCAGATCATGATCTAAATATGTTTTATCTAAATATTTGCAGTCGTTAAGGCGTGATTGATTGACAAATATCCAAATTCATAAACTCACAAACATCCAAAAATGTCACATAATATAGAAGTAAGATACATATGGTACCTACTACCTTTTTATAATCCAAGAAAACAGCCATACTCGATACATTCCGTCACTAAACACACAACAAAAACTGCATCTAACTGAATGTGGAAACAAATTGTTTGCTTAATAAGTTTGAGTTTTGGATGTTTACTAAACAACATCGCTGCGCAAACATCCACATGTTTGTGTACAAATTCGTAGACAAACTATTTAGTGCAGTTTCTACTTGGTGGCAAATGGAGATTTAAAAATCTGCCCTTTTTCAGTGTGAATCATATCTTGTAATTTTTATATGTAATCAAGACGGAGAAGTGAAGGACAAAATAATAAAAGATTACATCTGTATCCCCAAAGGGGTAGGCAGAGGTTCAATTAATACACCCACGGTTCACCGACCTTATAACCGATCTATGATATGATAAGAGAGCGATCCATAACGGGCACAAATTCTAAGCCCGGGTAATTAATGTGAGATTTTTTAAAACAAAAGTTTACACAATTCTTACCGCCACAAGAAAGTCCCCTTTCTTGAGTCCAGCGCGGTCTGCGACACCACCAGCGTCGACGTCATCGAGGTACTGCAGCGCGGGACATCGCTCCGAGGGACGCAGCTCCATCAGAGGAGACGACGCCTTCGCGCCGCGCAGTACGAAACCGAACCCGCGACGCGCGCGGTGCAACACTACCGTACGAGTCTCCATGTTGCCATATCTGGGAAAGAATTTGGAGTGGTAGAGTCAAGTTATACTATCAATTGAAAAGACATCACGCGTCGCGTCTTCACCAAGAAATAAAGTGTTTTACAAATCCTACGAGTAGAAAAACAGATGTGGTCTAGCCATATTGAAGTCAGATTGGCTGAGCACTTATGTTATTTTTCCTACTCTTTATGGTAACTGAGAAAAAAAATATAGGTACTAAGTAGTAGCAAATAGGTTTGCATGCGAAAACTTTGCATTGATCAAACTGCAAATATCTGCCATGGTCCATGGGATTCTTATTTTTTAGGAACAAACTTTGTAAGTGCACACTGAACCCAAACAATATGTTTTATTTCTCAGGAACTAAGCAATAGGGCTGAGTATGTATTTATATTTTTGGTAATAATATTTAATCACCAGTGAGTAAGTATTGAGAAATGATACTATACCCGCCATTCTGACGTCAATATGGCCGATGTATCCTAATAATGGAGGTATTATTTTTCTAATCATAGGCAGGTAAAGAGTACCTACAACTTAGGCCTACCTTTTCTGGGGTTGACAAGATTTTAATAGCTCTTCTAGTATCGATACCAGGTGTTGTAATAAAAACTATTTATTATTTATTTATATTATAAAGATAACTTCTGGGAGAGGACAGCTGGATTCTGGGATAGCCTCACTTCCCCTCCTCTCATACTACACAGATGAATGTGCCTGTAAGTCTACCAGAGGTTTAATTATACGTTATTCAGAAGTACTTACGATTTCTTTACCCTCGGAGCGGTGGCGCTGTAGGTCTTGCTTAACGTCATCTCTCGTCTGCCCGTCACGCGGGAGTGGTGGATAGGACCTGATGCTAAAACCTGGAATGTATTGAATTACGTTAAAAGGTTAAATGTATTCCAAGATTCTACCTAATCTGATATTCTGACTAATTATAACAGATCGGTCTTCAGTGAAAAGTATAAAACTAAATAATTAGAAGAGGCTACAATTTGATTTCTATTTTTTATCCACCCTAATGACAAGACGAGCAAGTCGCTCGCCTAATTGGTAAGCGTCACGCCTGCCCATAAACAGAAACATCACACAGAAGTGCATTACAAAACACTCCATGGTACCGCACTGCGCTCATCAACATGGGACATAAGATGTTAAGTCTCATAATGAGAGGTTTTTAGCATATTTACCTGATGCAAATGTGCATTGTTCTGCCGTAAGCGTACCTCCTGCACACAATGCGCGGGAAACAGCCCGCTCGCTCCTGAACCACGCACAGTTCCCTCCAGGAACCCTTCATCAGTCGCTCCCGTCACTGCAATACCATTCTTACTATTATGGGTTTCAAAACAAGTCGTTTGCGAAGGTATAGATAAATAAATACACCCTACAGTCACACACATAGGCCTGACCCCACACTAGGTTAACCTGTATCGTGGGTATCAGAAACTACGAGGGACTTGCGGTCCCACAACACTCAGACCCGAAACAAATATTTGTGGATTCCACAAACATTTGTCTCGATGTGGGAATCGAGCCCACGGCCTCTCGCTTCGCAGCCGGCTACTCGCCCACTGCGCCACGGAGGCTGTCGGATGTCGGACATGTCGGAGATGTCGGATTTGTAGGCCAACTTGTCATGAAAATATAGTCATGTATTCACTAGCCAAAATTGAGTACAGGGCACTTAGGTTACTAAACGATACGAAGTGACGAAGTTCCGAAGGCTAGACCTAATGTAGCATAGTATATCTATCACCATGATAATATTTATAATATAAAATACGACGACTAAATTATGTCCGTGGGTTAAAATTATGAAAAACAACAATAAATAGGAAAAACTGCTTTTCATATAATACGCTTTTACTTTATTTTAGCGGTAGTAGTTTCTGTTGAAAATATTATTGTAATGGCTATTCTATATCTATTCTATGTTCATTACTTGGACTTAGACAAAATCTACACTAATATTATAAAGAGGAAAGATGTATTTTTGTATGTAACGATTAAACATAAAAACTACTGGACCGATTTCAAAAAATATTTTTGCCGGTAGAAAGCTACATTATCACTGAGTAACATACGCTACTTTTTATCCCGGAAAAGGCCGTTGAAGCGGGTGGAGCCGCGAACAAAGGCTAGTATAATATAATTTTATGTAATTTTGTCAACCAGTTGATCCACAAATTGACCGACTTTCAGTTGTGTGTACGTATATACCTTACAGGAACGATTCGTTCCGGTAATATTGATATTAATCCTATAATATTTTTATTAGTAGAATGAAGTTCGTCAGTAATTTTAATCATAATCATGTATGTGATGATGATCAGCCACAATCGTGTAGTCAACGCTTGGTTAGTTACAAAAGTTATTTACGATTTATGCACTTCTTACCATTTTGTGCTGTTTTGTCATAACTGGTTTCTGTTTCAAATAATATATGTTTAGTTTTATTTTGAAAAGTAATTTTCTATTCTTGTGTATTTACTACTTACTTTTGACTGAATTAATCTACAATGTGTTACAGAAAGGTGTGGTCATATTTAGAGTTTTTACATATCTCGTCGTATACACCTGACAGTGAGTGTTTATGTACAGGATCTTATTAAAATCTAGACATCCTAAAATTTCACGCTAATTTTATCCCTAGTTTATTTCAATTGATAATCGATGACATCCCTATAAATTAAAGGGAGTGCGTTAGCGAGAATAACAATGCTGCAGACAAAAGCTCGGCTGTTTATAATTTAGTGTCGTCCAAAGTTGCATGTCGAATATCGACTTGTTACTCATTCGATAAAAAAGGTTTATTTATTACCTAGCAATGCAATCGGATTTGGTACTTCGGGAAGTGAAATACTTATACCATACACTATAAGTTGTTTAAATTTAACCATACCTTTCTGTAACACGGTGTAGAGGATTTTTATTAGGTACAATAGTACAGTACCTAATTTTTATTCAAAAAAGATTCATTCATTATAACCTTATCTTCATTGATACAATATTAAAACAAAGTATTACAAATGTCTACGTAAAATAATAGAATTTCAGGAGTAACAAGAGGTTGAGTAGTAGTAGAGTCTAGTATTCCTCTAAGGGTGTTACCACAACCACCTAATCGATTTGTATCGATAGTAAAATGAGATCAATCGACAGTTCTTGTTACATAAAATTTAATTTTGATTTAAACTTGATTCGTCATCGATCGACTATATATTTTAAGAGGGGGCAATGACTGGTCCGGTGATCCGTCACATCTATCGTATGAATCGATACACGTCGGATGATTGTGGTAACCCATCTGAAATGTGCGCGTACCTTCGATAATATCGCCCTGGTTGAGCCGCAGATATCCGTGTCCCGCCGGCTCGACAGGTTGCAGACACACGACAGTGGCGCCCCCTGTCTGTAGCGAGCAGGTGGTGGTGTCTGACGTGCTAGTTCCGACGCCACTCGAGTCCGATATGATGTCGCTAGTCTCGCCGCCGCTCTTATCTGTCGACATTGTCGCCTCTGACGGATGAATTCAGCAGTATGTCTTGGTTACTTAGACTTAGATAATTTTTTAATATTGACAAAGGTAAATGCACCAGAATACTGGTTGATTTGACTTTAGTCCACAATTCCAAATTATTTTAAACCTTGATGACGGTGGAATTAGCAGACATTTGCGTGGGGATACTATCAATTGTAAAAGTAACGTATTTAGTAAATCAATGAAACAAAAAATCCTAAACATCTAAAATCTAAAGGGAGAAGTCAAACACTCTGAAACAGAAGGAAGCTAAAAAGCGGAACGTGATAAAGACCTGGTCACACAGAGCAGCCAAATAAAAAAGGTGTTATGCTCTATACGTCCAAGTCTCATCTAATGTACATAAAGGCACACATACACATGCAGACGGTATGATCGTTGATGGAGACGGCAAGGTCTGTGCATGGTGATGGTTGTCATGGTCCGTGACACTGTTAGTGCTTCGGTTACCTTCCACATTGGGGAAATAACGCGCTGGGTGACATGTCACATCTATCACATGTATCTAATGTTGATTTTATTTTTAAATTCAGATGTCACACGTACAGTCCAGCGGTTATTTAGAATGTCCGTTCTGTTACCTGTGAGTATGCTCGCGTCGTCCTCATGGCTCGGATGGCTTGCGTCGCTGATGCTGGACGAGGCGGAGGAGAAGGGCCGCTCGAGTCGGTCGAGTCGATCGAGGCGGTCGAGTCGTTCGAGCCGGTCGAGGCAAGGCGAAGCAGCGCGGGCAGGTCGGCGCAGCAGCGCGTCCAGCTCTGCGGGGATGCGCGTCGATGACGCGAGCGAGGACCTGTCCCCCGCCGCCCACCATCCCCCCCACACCGCTGACCGACGCTTCGGATTGTACCGCGGTGGACATCGGAACGGTACTGCAAACGCGTCGTCAACAAACCGAACAAAACGATAATAAATCGTGCGAGAAAATAATACAAATCATCCAAAAAATAACGTAAAATAATATAGAAATTAATGTGCACAAAATAATACTTAAACTGCTTTTAAATAAATAAATGTATAAATGTGTGTATAATATCTACCTTTAGTTTGGTTAATGTGCTACAAATTTCACAATAACTCGAATACACAACCATCACCATATTATGATAATAAGCAATGGATTAGATAGATAAGTGAATGACGGCATGCAATTCCATATATTTAAGATTAGTAAATTCGTAACTGTTAATATAACTCCCGTATTAATAAACGTTACTTTGAGGTCTCATATTTCGCGCGAACGCATAGTGGTGATTTCTGTTTACATAGAGTTACCAGATGCAGGATTTGTCCTAACAAGTCAGGTTTTTTAGGCATTTTTCAGGGTTCTGGCCGGAAATGTCAGGATTTTTGAATAATGATGTCTTTTAATGAAAAAAATATATATTTGAAGGAACTAAGTACGTGTCCTTTGGGAAACAATCAATTTTAATTTGGCCAAATAATAATCGATACAACACATGTAGATCCTAGAAACCTGAACGCGCTTATGGCAAAAGTCAGGACTTTTTGTAGAGAAACCAGGTTGCTTGTCAGGACTATTAAATTTTTTATCTGTTAGTACTATGTAATACGTGATTGGTTCGTTTTAGGCGTCAAGCATAAGCAGACCAATCACGTATGTAGAAATCTACACTCAGTAAGGAGCTCATTTAAATTTATTGAATACGAGTGTTAGTCTACGATCCCACTGTAAAATTACTACGTCCATCTGTGATAGTTGAAATGCAATTTTTATAAATATCTTTTAACAGACAGTTAAGGTTCTGCCAGGTTGCCACTTTCAGTGGCCAACTAATGATCATTTTAATTAAAAGTACCTACAACCATGTTTTCATGGGTAACCTCGCAGAACCGAGTTATCTATTAATAAATAATTATATATTAAAATAGCATATTCAATTTAAAAAAAAACAGATTGACGTAGTAATCACGGAATGGGATGTCGTAATATTTATTATCTGTAACACACATATAGTGCTGAAGCATATAGGGTTACATTAAAATAAATTATAAATAATCGCAAAGAGGATTCTTAAATCTCACAAGAACCTGATCCTATTAAAAATCAACTAATTCACTCTAATGAAGTAAATAATATAAATCACGTTAGTGGTGTTAATGCTAAAGTTGATCTAAGAATCCCATACATGTTTTATAATAATTAAAAACATAGATATGAAGCGCCATTGAAGCCGTGCAACACTGTACAAATGATAGGACTCACCGACTTCGTCTGACTTGTAGCTTTTTATCACTTCAGCCAGTTCTAAGTTCCCAGCTATGACAGCCACCTGAAATTTTTCATAATGGTTTTTTATATACAGGTACCTACCTCATTTTGTCATCCAACCGAGTGATTAACTGCTACATTTTATAAGACGGATTAGAGTAATATATCTCTGGGTAATTAAAAGTTTAAGTAAAATAAAAGGTTTATTACGAAACTTAACCCTGATTTCGATCAGAATAACTTTAGGTGAAATTGAAGGATAGGAATAACTAATTTGAATGAGGTGCAAGCTGCGACCGAAAGTTTCTCGTAGGTCATGACACTCACGACTATATCCTAATGTGGGGCAGTTTTGTGTGTGACTGTTAGGTGTATTTATTTTATTTATTAAAGTTGTGGATCATGTGTTAGAATGTCTTTACAAAGTAGTATTGCTTAGACGTACAAAAATATTTCCGGGTGTTATAAACTACTTATGACTGAAAGACTGACTCACAATGTGGTAGGTCCCTCGTTTGCGAGAGACCGGCTGGGTTGGTACCACCGCTTTGTCTATTTCTGCCGCCAAGCAACAGTGTGTAAGCACTGTTGTGTTCCGGTGTGAAGGACATTGAAGCCAGTGTAATTACTGGGCATTATGAGACTTTACACCTTATGTCTCGGGGTGACAAGGGCAGTCCAGTGTCATGCAGTGCTTTATTTAGGGTTCTGTGTGGCGTTGCTTTTGTTTATGAGCAGGCGTGGCGCTTACCATCAGGCGAGCGACCTGCTCGTCTCGTCATTCAATCTAATAAAAAATAAATAAAAAAATAGTTGACGGGGTTCCTAAAAATATGTCTACCTAAACACCAACCTGATAAGGCGTCTGATTGGCGAAGTTAAGCGCCTCCTTGTCACAGCCCCTGAACAGCAGTTGTCGAGCGCACGAGTCCTGTGCATTAACAGCGCACACATGCAGTGGCGTGTTGCCAGAAGCGTTGCGAGCGTTCATATCCGCCCCGTAGAATAGGAGGTGGTCTAGATGCTGCACTAAACCGTTGCGACATGCCTGCAATGAGGAGATAATGCTAGCAGCCCTTATATCAGACGCGATGTCTCTCGCCGGCGGATATTATATTTGGACTGCACTGGTCTTATGTAATGATGGAAATAAGATGCAATTCCACATCCCTTAATTGTATTTAAAGTAGCGCAAAAGGCTACTGATATTCACGAAAGATAAATGACTCTACAAGCTTCCGAGCATTAAATATAGTAATATAGTAATTCTAACTTTGAAGTAGCGTAAAATTTCTACAAATCACATATCGAAAATGTGGTCTCTTTTAACAGTTATTTATCAAAATATTAGCTACAGTTATAGATATAGATTATATGCTTATATTGTTAATAAAATAGGAAGTAAAAATGTCACCTGATGAACCTCCTGCCATCCTTGCAGATCAGTAGCACCAATAGTAGCGTGATCATGAAGCAATGTCTCACACAAAAGCGGGTCCGTCTTATTCGTCACTGACAGGTACAATGGCGTCAGTCCCTTCCCGTCCTTATAGTTTGGTGAGCCACCGAGTTCTAATAAAGTCTTTACAGCTTCTAGAGAGTTCTTTTCGACAGCCCTGTGCATAGCCGTGCTTCCATCTTTCGTTCTATAGTCTAAAAGTGCTCCGCCATTGACGAGAGCTATTAGAAGTTTCCCGGATGATTTTTGGCCAGCTGCTATTGTTAAGGGTGTTTCTGTAAAGGTAGGAGTGATGTGTTAAAAGAATGTATTGAGAGGCTCGTGGATTAATCGATATGAACATATGGGGGCTTAAATTCTGGGTACAGTCATGCCATGAACAACAAATTAAGTAATCTGGGTGGTGGGTGCAAGAGAGTAAATATCCAACTGGCAACAATGATTATTTGAAATTGCAGCTTCATCTGCTCCTAGTAGTGTGGAATTTATGTGAATCATACTACTGTAAAATTTTAATCTAGTGTAAATATACAAAAGTTCTAATGGATACTGAATAAACATGAAGATAATGTAGACTCTCATTCTAATTTCTGCAAATACAGTTATTATTGTAGAAGTCTATTAACTATATTGTATTCCTCACATTATCTAATACTTAGTTTAAAAAAAGTCGGGATTGCATATCGGGAAACAAAAATCGATAATATAACAAAAATAAATAAAATATCTACTGAAAAAAAAACTAAATAAGAATTAATATATCAAATTTTAATAAGACGATAACAACAATATTAAAAAGTGTAACACACAATTGATAGAAGATAACAACGGGATTGACAATACAAATTCCATTCAACATCAGATTGAACCACATTAGAATACGCTAAATGAGTAACAAAACCGTTGAAACAAGACGGCGTATATCGTGAAATAAATTGAGAATAAATTCCAAGGCCCGTTCGACATTTATCACAGATTATCCACGGCTGGATTGATACGGTTCTTACAATACTTAGTACACGTGAAACAATGGTTGATAAGGATCTGTATGCAAATGAACGCCGATTTATAACTTTGGTACGGTATTGGCACACTAATTCTGTAGCTTGTTATGTATTTGGTGATTTGTTTGCATCTGCGTTTGTATGTTGTGTACCTTCTTTGACTTTTATTGTCTTTTGACCGTGTGTTGCGTAATTATAGAGCAGGCCGACATTTTGGCGACATGCGAAAAGCGCAAAATCTCTCGTTGGTTACTATTTTATTTGGACTGCAATGTTGTTAAAATATTCCCGACAAAAATGAATACAATTTGAATGCAACCTGTCCATAATTTATATTTTTTAACTTGTGTGACGAGACGAAAACGTCGCTCACCTGATGGTAAGTGCCATGCCTATCTATAAACAGAAGCAACACCATAAAGAATTTTGAATTTCAAAGCACTATATGGCATTAGAATGCGGCAGAGACATATAATGTTAAGTCTCGTATTGAACAGTATTTTCACTGGATTCAATGTTCTTTAAACTGGAACACAACAGTTCACACACTTGGCAGCAGAAAAAGACAAATAGGTGGTACCAACCCAAACTACCTTTCGCATACGAAGGAACTAACACCTCATTGACTTCACCTGATTCCATAATCTGAATGTGAATGAAGGAAAGCAAAAGTAGTATTGTATTGAAATACACGATAGAAGCCGCCAATAAGCACTAGTTAATATTAAAAGAGAATGTGCGAGCCGTTTGTATGGGGATGTTTGAATAGATTTGTAATACAAACAGTTAGCAGATAGTACGGTAGTTGCGGATGTTTAATTTTAAAACAAACCGCCTTTACACTTGACTTCATTAGCTTAACGAGTGTTTGAGAATCGTTAGGTAATTATTATTTATTATGTCGATCGATAGGAATTGAGAGATATAGAATTAAGACTCTAGAGCGTTGAAATATATCGTTTACAAATATAAAACTGTTTACACACATATTACGATGTTATAAATTAGTAATTAAGGAAATATTAGCTCATCAAAATATAAGTCACTACTGAAGATGATTTAGGTGGGTCAAATTAAATTATTTTTCTTTCTGTGTTTTTTATCACAGTTACTACCTACCGCCCGTCTCCTGGCAGTGGAAGTTAGGATCGAGTCCTTTGGAGCACGCCTTGCTGATCTTGTCTATCTGTCCATGCGTGACGTTCTCCAGGAAGCGCCGCAGGTTCGCTCGCGAGTGCAGCGCCTTCAACGTCTTTTCGTCTAGTTTCAGCATCTTGTACACACGCCGCTTATATTTTAACTAGAATTTAATAAAGGCTTTATTATTTGAGGGCATTACTGTGGTCCCCAAATCCCCATCCCCATCCCCATCCCCTTCCCCTTCCCAATCCCAATCCCTTAATTATCCCTTTCCTTTAAGGTCGGAAACACGCCCATAATTCTTTTGGTATTGTGGACGTACATGGTCACTTACCATCCGGTGATCCACTTGCTCGATTGCCGGCCTATGCAAAAAAGAAGAAATATCGGAAAAATCGTCAAAGTATTGATGATGATTAAGGGCTTGGTGTAAACGGATCCGCGCTTTCGGGTACCTACTAATGTAATAGGCGTAATTTTTCTAGAGACTATACTGTATAGTAGTCATTTGGTATGCAAAATATAAGTAAAGTTTTAATATTATCTTAACATTTGTTACTGAATAACATACTCGTGTTAACATGGTTCATTAATATGACGGGAGTTTTATCCCTATAACTTTATTTCTGTATTAAAAACAGCTTCGAATTATATCGGTTAGTGTTAATATCAACAACCTCAAAGTTGGATAACTTTGCAAAATAATTAATAAATGGTAGAATTAATATATTCGATCTCTTAACATGTTTGGTTTTTATCAGAATTATGGAAAAGTCATTCAGTAAGATGAGATCTTTTGGAGAGCAATAGAGATTTTCACCTTATTTGCGTACGTCACTATCGTCGTGACATATTTTTCGCTTGAAAAATAAATTTTGTTAGCTGATAGGAAATAAATTAAGGAATATTCACCTCGAGGTAGCCAACAGGTCCGTTGAAAGGGTAGTCGCCGAGCCGGCGCTCCTCGTCGAGAAATTTGCCGGCTTTGCCGTTGATCGGTGGGCAGAACAGACCATAGTTAAAGCTCTCTTTTAACTCCTGAAAAGAATAGAAAGAGAACCATTAAAAAAAATGCACGGTTATAAACCTTGCTTTATAATAATTGATTATTAACCTGTCAATAATAAACAGTGAAACATGTAAGTTATATACAATTGTTCTTTTATAGCCATGTATCATTCCCAAAATGGTAAGTCATATCTCATCGACATATCGAATAAAGTCAATAAACGAATAAAAATGTTGTGTCGATGATGCCAACAGCTCAGAGCAATTTAAAGTGCATTTAAATTCCCTTTATGCTAGTTTATTGTGAGGTGTTGTTTGACGCTCTACTCTGAAGTTAGAAACCCTATCGTGCAGTTAAAGTGCCGATCGATGTAATGCTCTTCAAATAAAAATATACTTCACTCTGTTGAACACAATCTGGTAGGGATGGGATTAATCTTGAAACGCATTATTTATTTTATTTTTTATCGATGTTAATTGAATGTAACAAAATTACTTTTATTCCTTTAATTTATAGCTTTTAATCAACTGTGCGACTTGTTTTTAGTCCGTTGACTGCCTTAAAACCTAATTATTACTCAGTATAATCTTTGCTATATCATGTGTGCCATGTTATATTATGTGGTCACTCACTTCTAAATGAATCGATTCAAAATTTCAGAACGATTTTACGGCAAAGTATTGATTGTTGATAAATCGATATATATACATAGACAGCCTTACATACACAATACTTGTACTAAATCATTTTCATACATCGAATCAATAAAGGGCGCATTTTATCCCCTTAACTATAAGTTATCGTGGTCAGTGCATTAACAATCAGTTAATTACTATGTTAACAAGTCAACATTACTTAACTGCGGACTATACGTCGTAAATCTTCTTTGGTAATCGAACCAATTAATCGTACTGCTGTGTGCAGAAGCGAAGTCAATTAAAACTGGGTTAGTTTCGATCTATCTACTATTGCTAACGTTCTGAAACTTAAGATTTAATTTGTTTATTATGATTAACTTTATATTGCAGTTTGATTTGGTATTAATCATAATACTATCATTGCTTTAAAAACTGCCTTCGTCGAATATGAAATATATTGGATTCAATGTTCAGGTTAGAAAAGACAGTCTTTTGTGTACAGTTTAGAATTGGAAAGAGGTTAATCGATTGCGTTTATATGTACCGATTAGTTAACGGTCACGTCCCTTATAGAATTGGCAAGGAAATACCATTAGCAAAATGCGGGTGAACTTTTTACTACTGCGTAGACTCTGGTGATAACGGTGTCTTTTTTTTATTAAAGTAATGGTTGATATGTTGTCATATATCTTTTAGATAATTTAAATAATTCTTGTGTGCGTGATGTGTTTGTAAAGATAGAGAGATGGCTGTGTGCCTCTCATTATTGACTTAAATATATAAGATGATGGCTAACGTGTTACTACGAGTATCTCACAAATCAAAACACATTTACCTACAAGGTCACGCACACTAATTAAGACATGCAAAAATGAAACGATTTATTTCACTTTTAAACAAAGACTACAATGTAGACAGGCTTTTTAAAAATTTAAATAAATACATAACAGTCACACACGTAGTCCTGACCCCACACTAGGTTAACCTGTATCGTGGGTATCAGGAACTACGAGGGATTTGCGGTCTCATAACATACCCAGACCCGAAACAATTATTTGTGGATTAGACAAACATTTGTCTCGGTGTGGGAATTGAACCCAAAACCTCTCGCTTCGCAGCCGGCTTTTCGCCCACTGCGCCACGGAGGCTGTCATGTCAGAAGTAAAATTGCGCCACGTAATGCGGGAGTTTGACACCTGACAGACGGAGAGCGGGAGAGGGGTTTTAGTTAAGAGTAAGCGAGATGATAACATTGAGTTACGGTGAATTGACTGTAACTTGTGGTGCAAGTTCTATGTACCGCGCAACCGGTCCAGAAGTACATATATATTGAAGGCATTGCTTTTGAATGAATTTCAACTCTTAACTACACTTCATGCGTCCGTAGAAAGGTGTCATCATCCACAAATGGTTTTTTTTTTAATTATGAACCTATTATATAACCTATTAGTGGAACAAAGTATATATACGAATACGGGAATATAATATACACGTACCCACATATCCTCGTTAGACGCCCTGGGACAATTAATTAAGCGCTACCGAAATTTGTAGGTCGTGTAACTAGTTTTACCTCACCTGTCTGTATGTATGAACAAAGTTAAAACTTAGATCGGTGTTAGTTGGATAACGTTATTCGATGTTAGGATTTAGATAGTCGGTTGGCAGGAAACGTTGTTATAGAGTAAGCTAGATTTTAAACACCTAAATATTCATATCAAAACATACATGTTTTGGAAATGTTATCCTACTTCCTACTACTATTAGAAGCGTGAGGCCGTGGAGTCGATTCCCGCACCGAGACAAATGTTTGTTTCGGGTCTGGGTGTTGTGGGACCGCAAGTCCCTCGTAGTTCTTGATACCCACGGTACAGGTCAACCTAGTTTGGGGTCAGGACTATGTATGTTGAGCGTATTTATTTATTTATTATAAATGTGAAAGTTTGTGAATTTGCATGTATGTTAGTCAATCACGTCTTAACAGCTGAACGGTTTTGGGTGAAATTTGGCACACAGTTACTACCTAACTAATATTGTGAAGACAAAAATTTATCATATACATCCAATTTCGTATATAAACATGTTTTTGTTTCTACCAGTCTTAACGAAAACACACACTAAGAATGACAGAATTAATTATCTTGTGTGGGTCTTCTACGAAATACCGTAGAATGAGTAGCAGTTAATTACTGCCCGAGGCTTAACGCTGTGAGTGTTGTCTTGAGAGATATTTATGATGTCATATTTCCCTGATAAGAGACGGCCGAGTGCTTAAGGTCTTCCACAAACAGTCGCTATGGTGATGGAAGCATTAAACTCAAAGCTCAAAGATTTCAAAAATCCTTCCATGCCTTTTAGCAACAGGCTTATCGATGGAAGATAACAAGATAAAACTTAATTATGGGTAAATTATGTATTGTAACAAAAATAAGAGCATGGATAAATAAATGTTACGGTAAATATTATAAACAATGTGAATATAGATTAATCGTTGTACATTCGTAATTATTTTAACGCGGGGGAAGTGAAGCACAACATTGATTGATGTGACAAAATATTGCAAAAATTAATAACATTACTTTCATTCAGTGTCATGATTCAGCTACTTTTCTGAAAAGATTGTATACGATAAAACTATATATTTATATTATAAAACGCAATAACATCGGAAATACTTAACATATTCAAATTCAAATTTGTATCGATCGGACAAAGGCATGTCAAGTTGAACCATTTAAATGACCAAGTAAGCTTTAACGAAGTAAGATGGATACACAACGTGGCAACGATTGATGAACATGCAGTCGTGGAACGTACTGCAGTTACATTTGAGATGCCAAGCCAGTATGAAAGTTTACAAATGATTGGTACATTTATTATTTATGATCCGATTAGCCCCGATGAAAATGTTAGCTCTAATTGTGATGTTACTCAAGGTTTGTTAGCACAATTGATACGTATTTTAGTTATAATGATTGTAAATTGTTATATAAATAAATTAGTATTTGTGATCTGGTTAATGGATGTTCAAATTGTGTTGTGCTAAATGGAATATAAAATGAACGATTAAAGTTTTACTATTTATCTTTTTTGTTCAGATTGGAAATAAAATAAATTAAATATAACTAAGCTTAATGGTAACCTTGATGCAATCCAAAAAATATAGCGATATCTTATCCCAAATAACTGTTATTGACAGAAGCTGTTAAGGAAATAAACACAACCACTTTTGTTCCTGCATGTACTGATGTGACAACAGAACGCGTTGACAACAAGTTCACAGCCACTGTTCCGACGGAGGCAACAGCAGATTAACAAGCATGATATATTGTGCTAGCAGCTAACGACTATGTTCAACTAACTTATAGTAGGAAGTTGAACGTGCTAGGAATTTTGTTCAACATCAACATGTTAAAATGATAAATAGGCTTGGTGAGGTAAATAATGGCTTGATCTGAAGCTTTTATATAGATATTGTTATTTATGGATGCTACTTTGTGTAGAAAAAGTTGGAGTCCGTTGCAAAAAAACGCACAGTAAATTAAATAAGTGATTCATATTTTAATATCATACAACTGTATGAAATCCCTTATTCATATATGGATTTTCATACTGCAACCAATAGGTAATAGCATTCTTCCATGATGTATTTGTTTACTGATAAAGGCATTTTCGAATGAAAATATGTTTATGTTTGCCCCGTCTGCAATATTTTGTTTTTATTTATGTTAGTGGCTTTTGTTTCCTCACTTTTTATGAAGTATAAGATTTAACAAATGATACATTTGATTAGCATAACGTAAACGAAATTTTTTATTAATAAAAAATATTACTCAGGAATTCCTTTATAGTGTAACAAAATTTAAAAGTTATTATGACACATACGACATATTATTATATTTTATTTCGTTTGTAATTGTCAATTATCTCTATATATTATTTCTTAAATGTGTTTTTAGTCGGTACGCCATAACTTTCATATTTCTTCATCAAGTTTCAAACAACATTTTAAGCTTATGTTTGCGGATATTGATTTAAAATACAAATGTTTTAAAATTATAGGTTATGACTATGGTTATGACAAAAAAATATGAAAAATTGAGTCTGTTGACATATACTGTCATCAAGAAATTTGTTGTATTTACTTATTTCTACTTTATTATTACGTAACTGACCAGTATCGGTGCGAGGTATTCGCACGGGTCATCTAGTTGTCATGAATTTGTTATTAGAATCTTCAGTCAATGTGTAACAAATGTGACTCATAACATTAAATCATCTTTGTATTTATGATATAATTAGTTATTTTCCAAACATTAAGATAAAAAGTTCGCCAAAGTGTTCTTATCTATTTAATTACGTAATGAAGCCAAAGGTCAGTGAAGGAGAGCAAAATGTTTCCTTTGGTAATGTTTTAATATAACTTTTTAACGTGAAGGTCGGGCATGCTTTTCTATTACATTCCTGATAGACTCACTTCTTATAAAAATCGCTGTCCAAACAATTCTTCAATGTTTTCTTCTATTTTCCATTACATAGTTCTTTTTTTTATTCATATTTACTTTTAGTGATATTTATATTAAAAGATAAAGTATATATTATATTTTGTTTTATCACAACGCATATATTTTTTCATAATGATTACGTAAAAAATAATCAAACATTTTACTGCATCAAATAATTTACAGATTCTTAAATTCCAATTGCAACTGTAAACCCTCAACTTGAAGCCCAGTCAGTCGCCATCATAACCCTGAACGAAATTAATTCATAAAACATTCGCCTCGAAATTTTTCCATTTTGCAAAGAATTTGAAAAGCAAATTCAAGATATTGGGAGATCGGGCAGTGTACCGGCGTAATATTACTTTCGCCGGGAGATGTAGGGAATATGGCGCGGAAATATCGGGATCCCTGGATATTCGGCGTTTAAATTACACGGCGATCCCGGGGGAACCCACGTAATATCATGAGATTAAATACGACCTTCTAGTTTTATGTGCAGGTCACAGGTAGATGGGGAAACGTAATACTGCAGAAAAACATTGGCGGAGTGACAGGATGTATTCAATTTCAAGGTTTTTAGGTCATTAGAACTTTGGATTGGCTACAAAGATGCAGTAGGCACTGAAGGATGTAATGGAAGTAACTTAAACTGCGCCATAATATTATAAAAGTTTGTTAGATAAACATCAGAAAACCACAGCAAGTACTGAAGACAATTTTGGATCTGCGCGTTATTATTATGAGTTTGTGGTTGATGAATGACAAGTCACTGAGATTAATCTGTGTAGGATATAACCAAACTGATATTATAAATAGAAGGTAGTTGAAACAAGGAGGCAGCACATTGTTATATTACTTGTTATCCTATTAAAATACTCTCGCAGTTTGAACAGAAAGCTAATGCACACATATATGGAAAAAATGAGTCCAATGTTTGATAATTTCTAGTGCCCCACAAGCTTATGTAGGTATATCCAAAACAAGCAAGCTTATCGGCAAAAGTAATGTGCTCAAATGCTTATCGAGGGCGTACGACGGTCAGGCACCGAAGCCACAACATTGCGGTTAATGCCCAGTCCATCAACTTAAAATCTGACAGCTCTCAGTGGCCTCTGCATGTCGCGACTTAACGACTTAGCTCCATTTTCAAAATTGATCCGTGAATACTTTGTAACAACCTCCTTTATACGTATATAATCATTGCTAATAATGGTATTAAATAATATTAAGCAATATTTACTACTTAAATTATACATTTAAATAATCATACGCGTTGAATGGAGAAACCTCTTCCGTTTTTTCGTCGATTAAAAAGAACAAAATAGCAAGGTATTTTGCAAGGTAAGGTTACATTGCGAAGTTTGTAAACGATTCTATTCTTTCATTTTTACATTTATAGAAACTTTTCATCGAGACTTATCTTTCTTTTCTTTTTGTGAGGTATAGATAGATTGGTTCATTTCTGCACAAACTCGTAGATTTAGTTTTCCTTATTTAGTATAAAACTCTTTGGATTTAGTGCAATAAGATAAGTATAATTATATGTATCAATAGCCTGACCGTGTATGGATTTAATTGGTGTGATAATGATACGTCAGCTGTTATCCTATACATTTAACTTAATAGTGTCAGACCATCTATCAGACACAGTCACTGTCTCTAAACAAACACTTTACGCAGTCTGCAAAACGTGTAAGAAAGAGTTGCATTATCTATTCTAAGCAGTAACCTATTAGTTGCTAAATCAATTCATACATTTTCCAAAAGAAGTAGAAGACTAACGCCTGGTTTCTGAAAGGCTGATCAATGTAAAATTAACTAATCAAAAGTCAAATCTCATGTCAAGTCGCAATTAAGTTGCTAGAAGCGTGGTCAACATCTTTGATTGACACACATGTTAGTTAACGATTTTTCATATTAATTTTAAAATTAATACGAAAAATCGGTTTGTAACCGAGTGTTTTCGGATATTTATAACCGTCTCGTTATTTTATACCAAAAATAATTTGTAGAACTAAGCTCCGTTTTATTTCAATGTTAGTAAGCACTACAAGATAATCTCATAGTAAAGAAATGTTATCTTATTTGCTATATGTGACCATGGCGGTAGATAACACTAAGCTTTCTGTTTGGTTACATCTATCATACCATTACTGTCCACATTGGCTTAGCGATAAAAACTAAGTTAAATATTTGAGTTCTTACAAAATGGGGCTATGTGATAATTAACTTATTCCATTTTATGGCGATATAAATATTTCTTATATTTTACAATATGATGATTAGTATTTATAGCTACCTGTATACTACTTGTGGACACCATGAAAAATCCGTTCACGTAGGAGTGAAAGACCTTGAAAATATTTTTTTTAGTGTTATGATATCTGCGATACATGATATGAGACAGGCTACATATGCTTTGTAATAGGGTTCGGTTGGCACTCTTTAGCTACAGAACCATAAAAAACAGCAACTGGCTCCTGTGTTTGTTTCGTACTGACTAATGCTATCTAGTTATTTTTATCTTAGTTTTTACTAATTAATATTTAACTAAGTATTGAATAATTCACTACTCACTTATCTGACATATCATAGAGTACTACGACTATACAGTACTTCGTTTTTTACCAACAGTATAAATATGCACTGAATGGCCGGCCGTTAGGGTCGGGTCAGAATATCCCACCCACACAACCGCCACTGTAACTCCTGTGCACATGGTTCGACAGTGGCACGTATTTTTGTTGACACCGACCAGAGTCGCGTCAGTGACTCAAGGGAAACTTACATATGCACTCACATCTGTCATCCCTCAAGGTGTAGGCAGATGTGTAACCAATGCACCCACCTTTCTCAAAGTTTATTTCCGCCTCATGATGTGATATGAGCCTATCACCATACTGAGTACAATTCCAGACTCCGGGCAAATACTGAGCATTTCGTAATAGAAAATTTCAATATCACTTTTACTGATCCGGGGATCGAACCCGAGACCTCAGCACAGCAGTCGTACTGCGTACGCATTACAACTGCGCCACCGAGGCAGTCAAGGAAAACATAAGTACATAATGCAATGTTATAACAGGTTTGCGTTATGCTATTGATGAGGAAGTCATAGTCACCATTCATTCATTCAGAAATAGATGACGCATCGCAACTTACCCATTCATTTTGCATGCATTAAATGACCATTCAATCAGTATTTTTTTTTTTTTATTGGTCTACAAAACTGGTTGCCTCAATGAATTTTTCCACACTAAGATAAAAACACTAAGGCTATGTGGTATATGAACAACCTTCTGGATGTAGACACAACATGCATGTTAAATTACGCTAAGTACAATAGTTACTATGTCAATGACAGATGGGAGAGCAGAATTAAAGGTTATAATGACGTTTAATATGGGAAACAGATGCATTGAAAATATCGAGCTCATGACAGATATTATTATATTGGGAACACATTCTATATAGCGGCGAATGACGGGCGTATTTAGTACGGCAAAATGGCAGATCAAAACAATAGCGGTTGTGGATACGGCTACTAGGGCGAGGTATTGCCAATTGCAACCTGCACAGGAGATCGGGGCTGTCAATTTTTCCGTTGGCGATTTTCTGAAGAAACACTAAGTCGGCTACTTCTCGTCTTACTGACAAAGGGGTCAATTTATAGTAATTTAGTCTCGATTCATAGGAAGTGAGAGTGCGACAACGATTATGACAATAGGCAAGGTGGTAAATAAATTTCTTTTGTAATCTTTCAATCCTGTTGATATGGATGGCGTACGATGGACTCCAGACCGGACTACAGTACTCTAGCAGACTACGTACGTAACAGTTGAATAAGATGATAGGGATCTCAGGGTCTTTGAAGGTTTTTGTTTGTCTAACCACAAATCCGCCCAAACGCGCCGCTTTCTTTGTAATTTCATCTATATGGTCACGAAAGTCAAGTTTTTGATCTACTATTACGCCTAAGTCTCGCAAATTTGAGACTTCCGAGACTGGTGTATGATTGATAAAGTACGTAGTTCTGGTGGGATTGTGCTTGCGTGAGAACTTTATATGTGCACATTTGGATGGATTAATAACCATTTTATTATCAGAGCACCAGGAACTAATTGAGTAAAGATCACTCTGTAGAGCAGCCACATCATCATCCGTGCGTATAGATCGGAATACCTTTAAGTCATCGGCGAACATTCTACATTCAGACTTTATTCTGGTGCATAAATCATTTATAAATACTAAGAAAAAAAAAATTCATTATTATATCAGACAGAACTTATTCCATCTTATTATACTCTATATTAACCGTTAAATTTAACAATAGCAAGTCGGGCCACTACGGAATTCGATAACAGTACTTGGTACAAATCAATTTATATGACATTACGTGGGGGTACCAGTTAGCAGTCAAGAGGAACAATCAAAGCTTTGCACACAATGAGCCTGTGACACGTAGTTTGTGGGTCCCAGATTGATGACAGCTGGATTTGTGACTTGGGTGAGATGACAATGAGCGTTTATTGATCTGAGACATGGTTTGTGTTGTTAGGCCTCAAATTATGACAATGCCAATTGCCAAAAAAAAATGTAGAAATATATATATAAACTTGCTTTTGAATCCCATCAAAGTAACAAACAGGGAATGCCAAAACCAAAAAGATAAAATATCTCAAAGATAATTTTGATCAAAACCATGATGGTCCTAATTTCTCGGACTATCCTCAACTAAATATATGTAAATTGAAAATCAACATTCACAGATGATAATTACGACATCACGTGATAAAATGCAAAGAGCATGCATTTTCAGAACTGTAGAATTTAATAAGATCCTTCGATAACTACATATTGTGTTGTATTTTGTGTAATTCTGACGAAAATGGGGTCACTGAAGTTTCCAACATTACATTGTTATTTCCAAAAAACATACAAAGTCCTAACAAGCTTACTACATTTTCATAATGAAAATAATCCATATCAATGCGATAACTTAATGTAAAATAACCATATAATCCAATTGCTTAAAAATACTATGAAATTAAAATATAATCTAAAGGTATGTGAAAGATAAAAGCCCAATAGTGTGGACAACGTTTCAGAGTACTTAAGTTTTTTTATACAACTGAAAGACACGATGAGCAGGCTATTCGCTCAAGATAGCATGCATGCGTCACACTTGCCAATCAACAGAACCCACATCACACAGAACTTTGAATTACAAAGTAATGCATGGCACACCGCACAGGACGGCACGTGTTACCTCGCGACATAAGCTACCCCAGTACAAACACAGCATTAGCCTCAATCGTAACGCGTACGCATTATAACTGTGCCACCGAGGCAGTCGATCGCAAGATATAGTAAAAAAAGATCGGAACACTGAATGAGGCCATTCGAGTGGAGGGGAAGCAATCAATTTATAGCGGTCCGCGTGGCTCTGTAATTGATGTGCGGCTTCAACAGACTTGACGGGCCGGTGAACTGGCACGGGCTGTGTTCCAAACACTGTCTGGCGAGTACTCGCGCCAGTGTGATCGAGTGGATAGTTCAGTTGACAGTGATCGTTGATCGAACAGATAACCATTCACTGTTGAAGAGTATAGAAATATTTGAAAGTGGAACAGTTCGTGTGTAATCATTCAAATATTACAATTTACAACCTAAGGACTGACTGCCTCGGTGGCGCAGTTGTAATGCGTACGCGTTACGATTGAGGCCAACGCTGAGGTCTCGGGTTCGATCCCCGGGTCGGGTAAAGTGATATTGGGTTTTTCTATTATGAAATGCTCGTGGTATGAGCTCGGAGTCTGGAATTTGTGCCCGGTATGGCGATAGGCTCGCCCCCTATCACATCGTGGGACGGAGATACGCTCGGCGAAATGTGGGTGTACTAGTTACACCTCTGCCTACCCCTTCGGGGATTACAGGCGTGAGTGCGTATATAACCTAAGGACTTATCGCTGTTCCAGAAATCCACTTTTTAAATAATACCTATATTAAGACTTGCCAATCACACTAAATACAAAAAAGAAAGTGAAAAAGTGGGTAAATATTTGTATACATTTCTAAAACGGTTATGGCGAATAGACTACATACATAATAATGTAGTTTCGGACTTAAATCCTTTAACATAATAGTCATAGTGACCTTGACTTAAGATAGATTTTGAGACAGAGCAATCCTCAATCTCTGCTTGGTGAAATGTTTTAATGCTGTTAATACTTGGGACAATTATTGTAGAAATACTTTTGGGTGGCTTTATGAGACTGAGCACATATCAATTGACTAACAAAGATTCTTTTTAAACGAAAAGTTTGAAAATAATGAATCCAAAAATTCGAGTCCCAGGTTGGGAAACTATAATTTGTGTTAAGAGTATTCGATTCGAAAAATCACACCGATTTCAATAGAACGTTGCCCATGGGATTTCTGTCCGCTATGGCGATAGGCCGCCACCTATCACATCATGGAATCGAAATAAGCTCGGCGAACTGTAGGTGTGCTACTGTTATTGATAATTCTCAGGTATGCACGAATAATTTAATGTATACTACTAGACGGGCTGTTTAGAAGTAAAATTGCGTCATACATCGCGGGAGTTTGACAGCTCACAAACAGGGAGCGCGATAGGGGTTCTAGTTGAGAGTAACCGAGATGGTAATATTGTGTTACGGTCAATTGACCGCAACTTAGTGGTACAATTTCTATGTACCGCGCATCTTGTCTAGTAGTATATATTAAAGTCTTTGTGTATGCAGGATAAATAAAAAGATTAGTCAGTAGTACTTGCCTTACTACCCTGTGTTGTAAACAAGGCACAGATACACCTAAGTGGATCAGTGGTCAGATGACAGATGTGTTTTGTCACATCGACCACTCTGCGTGTGCGGCGTTGCTCAAACCTATCGCAGGATTATGGGTCAATTTGTTGACTACAGGTTCTATTGCCACATAAAGCCTATAAATCTATTGCTTTAGCACGCGCTTTTAGTCTATCGGCTATTTTTAACCTCCAGTGCAAAAAGAGGGTGCTATAAGTTGGATACCTTTGTCGGTCTGTGTGTCGTGTCGTCGTAACACATATACGGGTATCAATTTCAATGCTTTTTAAACCGATTTCAAAAAGGAGGAGGTGGAGGTTCTCAATTAGTCTGTATATTTTTTGTTTGCATTTAGCAATTTTGATGATTCTTTTTGGTATACCCCAAGGGTGAAACTTCTTCAAACTTCGCAATGGACTGTAAACATACCGAGAGTCTATAGTTGAGATAACAAACAAATTGAAGAACACAAACACTCTACAACTTATATTATTAATATAGAATTCATGGTTCGCCTACATGCGATTTTTTATATTTCCTTTTACTTATGGCAAAGGTCACTGTTTTACAGCCCAGACTTACACGAATTTATACACAAATTACATATTTCAAAATCTAATCACATACTATCAAAAAGTTAATAATAAAAAATTCAAGACATAAATAAACGTAATAAAGTAGCATTGACCCATATTTCGTAACTATCAAAGCAAATAAAATGTGTGAAGTTTTAACTGTATGAGTTAGATTTAATATATAACATAAAATAAATACAATAAACGCCTATACAATCGAAGGGGTAGGCAGAGACGCAACTATTACCCCTACGGTTCGCTGAGCTTATTTCCGTACCAGGATGTGATTGATGGGCGAGACTAACATATCGGGCAAAAATTACAATCCCGGACAATTCATGCGTGTTTTTTTGCATTGAAAACTAACACATATTATGTATTTTATAGATTTGAACGCAGAACCTCGCTGATTTCTCTGCCTAAGTACGCTACCTACTACTAGACAAATGTACGATTTCAATGAATGAATAGTGTATTATCATAACTTCACGCTCGTTTTAGAGAAAGTTGCTTTGTAATGCATATTAAGGTATTGATTCATGACTTTCTCGCATCAAAGTACTGAATCAGAATCGACGTCAACCGGTTCTGATTCTGTGTGAATGAGGCCTCGAACGTAACTATTTTTCTGAATGAATAGGTACTCGTGTGTTTTTTAAATTACTAATCATTTTAATTGATACGAGCTTTTAAATGGAAAATCTGGTCAACTTGTTGGAAATTACAATTATGGTTTTAATGGCTTCGAAAGTGTATTTAAATTAATTGATTGTTTTTGTAGAGTCTTAATTATAAATACTTTTAGTACTTTTTCCGTGATTATCAAATGAAAAGGCAAAAGATCGTATTTCATACGGCCATGGCTGTAGCAATATTCATTGAGTTTTAAAAAAGGTTTCATTACCAAGACGGTAAATTTGAAAGGGCTCGTTATTGTCAATGATACCGGATGAAATAATTTTATAACATTAAAATAATCGTAATACGTAGAGTTGGATTAAAGTGGGCTTACAGTAACAGTTGTTTAATGCTCAGCTATGTCAGATCGGTACAGTCAGGCCGTAAAGTTGATAGTTTTAGAGTTTTAACGTTTAAGTTTCATTTCATTAATTAGCAATTTACCATTACCAACCTAGTAGTCATTGAAGTCATTCACGATATCAACGCTTGTGCCGAATTTAAACTAGTATAAGCTTTAGAGGGAAACAATTAAATTACTCTGCTGATTAACGGACAAGAAAATACCGAAACTTGGTTCGTGTTCCGGGTTGTGGGGGTCAGACAGCGGGCCGCCCCATAATACCAGATAACGTCAGATCTATTATAGTACGAGAAGGCGGACCCTCGCATTAAGCCGGGATAGCGCCAGCCAGGAAGAAAGAGAAAACAAAATAGTTAACCTAGATATAGATAAAAATATTTCGATAACATTTTACTTAATTCTGATTACTTATTCAGAATCGATATTTTTCAACGTAGACATTTAAAATATAGTTAAGATTGGTAAACGAGCAAATGAGGCGCCTTATGGTAATTGATCTGCATCGCCCATGCACATCCACCATAATATCCGTGGTAATATTACCATGATTTATGAACCCTATGCTGGCCTTATAGGAAAAGAATAATTATGGGATTGGGAAAGA
Source organism: Mimas tiliae (assembly GCA_905332985.1). Lineage (NCBI taxonomy): Eukaryota > Metazoa > Arthropoda > Insecta > Lepidoptera > Sphingidae > Mimas > Mimas tiliae. Next base: position 15,530,618 of record HG995244.1, read on the forward strand.
GAGGGGGGGATGGTAGACAAAACTGTCTACAGCGTGACTACCACTATAATCATCTTGAAATTTATCGTCAATAAGACTAAAATAGTATGGAGCAGACTGTACATAGACAGTGTCAAGGTACCAACCGTGGCATCGGCCTTACGAGCTCGAAAGTAAATAATAACATTAACGGTATTCTGATTTAGAATCGCTCTTGATACGTTATCTGACAGATACTTGTAGCACTGGCGCTTCGATCTGTCAAACCAAGTGTAGATGAAATGACTGCAAAACCTTTGTATAACATGATATTACCCGTGGTCGGGGTGTATCGGATATTTTTTTACCCGTGCGCCGTGACACTTGTGATTGTAATTTGAATCTGTAATAAGATTATACAAGTTTTTACATATGCACTCACGCCTGTAGTCCCTGAACGGGTTGGCAGAGGTGTGACTAGTACACACACATTTCGCCGAGCTTATTTCCGTCCCATAATGTGTTAGGGAGCGAACCTATCGCCATAGTGGGCACAATTCCAGACTCCGGGCGGATACTAAGCATTTTTTGATAGAAAAACCCAATATCACTTTACCCCACCCGGGGAACGAACCCGGAACCCCAGGACAGCAGTCGATTCGAAAAATATGCGTGTGTTACCCGGGATTGGAAAATGCCCAATATTATATACACCATGGGACGTGAATAAGATCGGAAACCGTGGGGCGTTCATCCGAGAATACAGGCTTAACTGTATATTTTATATCATACCACTACTGCGTTTTTAGGTTCGTATATCATGGAATACTATTGGGGAAATTATTTTGCATTCTTGACATCTCTTCATACCTCTTCAGTGTAAAGGCATTAAAGATTTTCAATCTCGTACTAATTAAATTCTGCTTCATAATTTTTCCCCTTATTACACTGTCAACTTCAAGACGTTGTGTTAAAAGTTCCATTAGCGGGTAATTGGTTGAATGTATAAGATGTATAAGCAGCGATAGCTCAGTGGGGAGTGGTACGGACTGTCAAGACGAAAGTCGCAGGTTCGAAACCAGTCCCAAGAGCACACACCTCTGACTTTTCTAAGTTATGTGTGTATTAATTGTTTATTATCGCTTTCTTTAACGGTGAAGGAAACCTGCATACCTGAGAAGTTCTTCATAAGAATTTCGAAGGTATGTGGAGTCTGCCAACCCGCATTAGGCTAGCGTGGTGGACTAAGGCCCTCTCGTTCAGTAGAGGAGACCCATCCCCAGCAGTGGGACATGTATAATACAGGGCTAGTAAAAAAAAAAAGATGTTAAGTCTGATAATGCCCAGTAATTGCACTGGATTCAATGTATTTCAAACCGAAACACAATAACGCTTACACATTACTGCGGCAGAAATAGACAAACGGTGACCTATCCATACGGCTTCTCCTATACGAGGGACCTACCACCTAGTATGGTGCCACCAGACGTCCAGACCAATGAGGCGCAATGTAATTAGCTGGAGACAAATCAATGAATAGTAGCTGTCAGCTGGAAGCTGGAAGCTGGTAGCAATACATCCTTATTTGCCAAGTTGTCACCGCCCAGCGCCATTGATGTTTGGCGCTGAATGGCGGATGAGTCGCGTGGTATAAACGACGGGATTGGCGGGATGATTTATTAACCTATTTAGGACGCTCGCCTGATGGTAAGCGCCAGGCCTGCTCATATAAAGAAACACCACACAGAACCTTAAATTACAAAGGCACTGCATTGCATATTAAGATATTTAGCCAATAATCCTTGTATTACATTTGCGCTAAATGACTACGAAAAAATTAGAAATTGCGTTTTAATAGAAAAGTATGCAGTTAGAAAAGTTATGTGAACTTCCATTAGTACTCTAAAGACTTTAATGTATACTACTAGACGGGCTGTTTAGAAGTAAAACTGCGTCACATAACGCGGGACTTTGACAGCTCACAAACAGGGAGCGCGATAGGGGTTCTAGTTGAGAGTAAGCAATATGGTAATATTGAGTTACGGTCAATAGAAAAGTATGCAGTTAGAAAAGTTATGTGAACTTCCATTAGTACTCTAAAGACTTTAATGTATACTACTAGACGGGCTGTTTAGAAGTAAAACTGCGTCACATAAACGCGGGACTTTGACAGCTCACAAACAGGGAGCACGATAAGGGTTCTAGTTGAGAGTAAGCAAGATGGTAATATTGAGTTACGGTCAATAGAAAAGTATGCAGTTAGAGAAGTTATGTGAACTTCCATTAGTACTCTAAAGACTTTAATGTATACTACTAGACGGGCTGTTTAGAAGTAAAACTGCGTCACATAACGCGGGAGTTTGACAGCTCACAAACAGGGAGCGCAATAGGGGTTATAGTTGAGAGTAAGCAAGATGGTAATATTGAGTTACGGTCAATTGAACGCAACTTAGTGGAACAATTTCTATGTACCTCGCAGCTTGACTAGTAGTATACATTAAAGTCTTTATCTAATGCTGCTGTTAAGCGATGCGTGCTTAGCACGAGTAGAGCTACGGACGAGACGCAACCTGTTACAGGTACAGTGATTACATCACGCCACACACCATTTTGTATTGGAGCTTTGACAAGCAATACGAATAAGCGGCGTGCAGCGTCGTGTAAACGTAACAGACTACACTGTGTCCGTGGCTTTGATGCTAGCACGCGTCTTTAATTTTTTTTTGTTATAGTTAGTAGGTATAGGCCGGCAAACGAGCACGTGGGTCACCTGATGGTAAGTGATCTCCACTGCTCATGTAGGCACACAATACTAAAATAATCAAAGGCGCGATGCCGACCTTAAAGGAAAGTAAGGGATTGGGAAGGGGAGGGGAATTTGGGCATCCGGATATCTCACTCACCGTACTCAGCGAGCTGCTGCTTTACGCCGGTTTTCTGTGAGACAGTGGTAACGTCCCTGACGAGCCGGCCCCGTTCATACTGTAGATAGAATTGTCTACAGCGTGGCTCTACCACTCAGAAAAATTGCAGCATAACATCACTTATAAAACCACTGATGTGCAAAAATGCCATTACTTAAATCGCTGTCGCCTACTAATTCCTCCACTTGTGTCCCAGCTAAGCTAATTAACTCCGTCCGTAGTTAGTGACGTTGCGACTCCCGAGGGCCGCGCCGCGCCGGAAACTTCAACTAGTTGTGTGCACGTTATGTTTATACATAAAACTAGATGAACACATAACACATCCTGGTATTTAATTCTGAGATAATTATATTTTATCAATATTATAAGAAAAGAAAGAAAGAAATATAAATTTATTTGCCACAACATCATCATGCTTTTATCCCACGGGATGGCTGAGAGAGCAAGGCACTTGAAATGCTTAAGAATTGGGGCGGTGGTGATGGCACTGACCTTTAAATAAATACACCCAACAATCACAAACATAGTCCTGACCCCACACTAGGTAAACCTGTATCGTGGGTATCAAGAACAACGAGGGACTTACGGTCCCACAACACTCAGACCCGAAACAAATATTTGTGGGTCACACAAACATTTGTCTCGGTGCGGGAATGGAACCCACGGTCGCTTCTCAGCCGGGTACTCGGCCACTGCGCTGCGCTGGAGGCTATCAAAAGGATAAGACTGTTTAAAGGATTGAGATTTAGAGGGTTTGTTAGGCTGCAACAGTTTTACTGACTGTACGAAACAGGAAAGCAGTTATTTCATGACGGTTTTCTACAATGAGACAGTGATATATGCTGCCAGTTTGAACGATCTATTCCGTAATTAAACATCGATTATAATCGCAATACATCATAATCGATTTACTCTCGATAGACAGTCATGACGTGACTCCATAACTACTTTTATCAGGTTAGTAGGACCAACATTATAACCAGAGTAATTTGTCATTATGAACACATCTATCAATGGGCGTGTAGGAGCACCAATAAACAACTGGATTACCATATTTCTACCTACAGTATTGGTAATTCACATTTCACAGTTACAACACTGTTCTGTTGTAACAACGAATTTGTGTTGTATTGTTTGTTGATTTATTTTGAAATTGGAAATCTTCTATGGTTACGTAATAGTTGCATGGAACCTTATTGTTATTAAAAATATATTAAGTAAGTATGGTCGTTTTTATTAAAGTTTACATATCGATTAATTTTCGCATCTCTGGTCTAATGGCAGCATATACGAGCTGAGAAACTGGTACCTTTAGTTCAAAACCCAAGCCGACCAATTACAATTATTTTTGAATTTTGATTCGAAAAATCACGCACTTTTTGCCCGGGGTAGAAATTTGTGCCAGTTATGGCGATAGGCTCGCCACTATTATATAATATGACGGAAATAAGCTCGGCGAATCGTGGGTGCACTGGATGCATCTCAGCCTACCCCTTCGCGATATAGGCGTGAACTATGCGTACGGAGAAAATAGGAAATGTCTCAACGCACCGCAATTTGAGTATAATAATTTTAGTTCCAAGTTTTCACAACGAATTATATCGATAACATCTAGTGTTGATCTTAAAGCAAATAAAAATATATGAACATTCTATTTGTTATTATTTCGCAATCGCCTCCATCACAGACGTGTTTTACGAAGCAGAGGATCAAATTGAATTCTTAAAAACTCATTAACAAAGTAATTTGATCTTCACGTTTCATAAACAAATTAAACGTAATAGCTTTGGAAAATTAATTTTCTAGAACGAATAAAGGTTAATCCCGAATGGTGTCGCGTGTCGATTGGGCGTTTATGTCGTGTAAAATGTATTACACTCTATGGGATTACCATGAAATATGTATATTGAGAAGGAAGTAAGGTCCATATTGTTTAAATATTCGAAAGTTATAATACGTACTTCGATTTTGTTTGAGGCTGTTTCTCAAATCAATAGGACACGAAAGTTGCAGCCCCAAAACCAGCCCGAAGGGCAATCCCCTCTGACTTTTCTAAGTTACCTGTGTATTCAAGGTGAATTATCGCTAAAAGGGTGAAGAAAACATCGTGAGAAAACCTGCACATCTGAGAATTCTCTATGAGAATTTCCAGGGCCAAGTCCTCTCATTCGTAGAAGAGGCTGGTGCCCAGCAGTGGGACAGTTTAATACAGAGCTGATATCTATTTTATTATTTGTTACTTACTCAAATTGTAATAATCTTTCTGATGCATTTATTGTCTTTGTATTATGTATCTATGGTATTGTGGAGAATACATACCTACTATAATTATTCCATTTCTACATTCGAAGTGAATAAGACGATCTATAACTAAATTTAGTGAAGTTCTTAGTGAAATTGATAGGCTTCTGTATTTCAGAGGTTGGTAAACGAACTGGTAAGAAAAGTATTCTTTTGTTTGGGTCGCATTTATTGTCTGTAGAAAAATCTCCCTACAGCGTGGCCCTACCACTTATAAAAGATATTTAAGAAAGTTTTCTCCGTGGTGTTCCTATATAGGTAAATTTAGTTAAGATCTGATGACGCAGTATGAGAGATAAACACCTCGATGGAAAACAGTGAATACACCACGAGTTGGGTTTGAAGCCAGTTTTTAAAGTTTGAACTTACAATTATGTTTCTAAGGTTCACCACACAGAAGTTAATGTTGCAAGGTTTGATTGGGCGCGTCATTTGAGATTAGACGAACTATACTTTCACGTATTTCGCTTATTCCAAAGATCATAATTTATTTCTTGTATTTTTTTTTATTGCCTAGAAAGGCAGACCAGCAGACGGCCTACCTGATGGTAAGTGGTTACCGCCGCCCATGGACCTCAGCAATGCCAGAGCACAGCCAAGCCGCTGCCTACCGTTAAGTAGGCACCGTCTGGTATGATTTAAATACAATAACCATGTGTAAAGACAGACAGCCCTACATCGACCTTCATAAATCAGAAAGCGTTACGGTATCACGTTCCGTGGTGATATTTTGTTTTTACTATATTATTTACTAGCTCTTGCTCGCGACTCCGCCCGCGTGGATATCTTTCTCGTCATATTCCAGGGGTAAAAGTATATCATTTCCGGCTTTTTAACTATCCCTATGCAAAAAGCCGGCCAAGTGTGAATCGGGCTCGTGCACTGATCGTTCCGTTACCACAAAGTTAATTTTGTAATTTTTGTTCTTGTTTTTATTTATGATATCTGCCTTTTATTTTATTTGACCTGGCGTTATCCTGGTTTAATGGTATGTGGGGGCGACCCACCGTCTGACCCCCACAACCTGGAATGAGAACCAAGTTTCGCCATTGCCTTGTCCGTCAATCAGCGGAGTGTAACGTGCAGGTGAGGTTGGCTTTGGGCCTTAGATTTTGGTGGCCCACGTCACTAATAACACATACGTTGTCAAAGTATCAGCCAGCTATCAATTACGGTTTAAAACATAGTCCTTTCAAAGGTAGACCTGTTGGCTAGACTGATAGAGGGCCACAGAAGAATTGGTTATTACGAAACTCTTTGGGTTCTGTTGGTACTCTTTAGGTATGGAACCCTCAAAATTATGTTCTTCGTTGCTACGTGAAAGAAGGCTAAACCAACATAATTACTTTTACATTTAAAATATTACTTGTAGTTTTTTTTTTGTAGATCCCTGCCTCTTCGCATTAGAAATCTACTAAAAAGTAATTACGCGCCATTTAGAAGTAAAATAAAAGTAATTTTATGTACTTGGAAAGGATTTAAGTGCCTGTTTATCATTTTTATTGTGATATTACAATTTTAAACGAGACAATTCCTTCCTGACCTTTGCTACTGGCATTTTGTTTTTTATTCATTTTGTATGAAAGTATTGCTTGAGGCTGCAATGAAAAATGTCGATGCTTGATATTAATATTTTACTATGCAAGGTCTGAATAATTACTCATGGCATTTCAAGTATAAAACAATAATGTATATATATATATATATATATATTTCCGCGCTTGTTACCCTTATCCACTATAATAATATAGGGTTGGCCACATTTAAGCCCATGTAAAGTTTTGGTTGATCAGCTTCTGGCTTTAAAACCCAAGTCTGTCAATCACAATTTGCGATTAAATTTCGATTTGAAAAATGACTTAAAATTTATCGGGATTGAAATATGTGCCCAATCCGGGAATATTAAAGACGTCAATCACTTCGGGTATACAGGGTGAGCTTAAGGTGCGTCCACACTTTCGTGACATTTTCCCTCACTGACAGGCGTGGCCGTCACGAGTATTACGCTAATGTGGACGGGTATCGTAACTATAATTCTGCCGTGAGTTAAAACATAAATTTACAAAACCTGAACTGACATGTCATGGCGAAATGTACGGGGTTCCAGAGCGGATCGCTCCGTGACATTAGGTTGTAATATTTGACAATCGTCCACACTTGAGACGTCTCTCGGAGCGGCGGAATGACACAAGTGGAGATGCACTTTTATGTATCCATAAACTATCATCGAAATCCCCCTTTTCTATTGTAATAAAGCAATAAACCTATGTGCAAAAAGAGAATTTAAAATTACACGCTACAAACCAATCAAAATGAATGTTACGCATACAATTTATTTGACGATCGCGTATGTAATTACAACAATCTGAATATCGATGGACGGTGGTCGGCCATAGACTACCGAGTGGTGAACTGTGTGAGTGCACACTGCGAGTTGTAGAACTAAATAAACTGCGAAAGTACAGTCAGCAACCATATTAAACATGTCAACTATGCAAAAATATGTACTTATAATATGATGTGATTGCGATGAAATCAAAGTCTTCCACTTGCCCTTATCCCACTCGCAGTGGGGTTTTTTTCATGGTATAGGCCGGCAAACGAGCAAGTGGGTCACCTGGTGGTAAGTGATCTCCACCGCCTATGTACGCCCACAATACTAAAATAATCATAGGCGCTGTGCCGACCTTAAAGGAAAGGGATAAGTTAGGGATTGGGAAGGGGAGGGGAATTTGGGCCTCTGGATATCTCACTCACCGTACGAAACGCAGCAGCAAGCTGCTACTTTACGCTGGTTTTCTGTGAGACAGTGGTAATAACCCGGACGAGCCGGCCCATACATGTTGTAGACAAGTGTCTACAACGTGGCTCTACCACTCATAGTATACTCATAGTAATATTTCTGCCACATAAAGTTAATTCACAATAGGAGATTATATAAATAGGCCCCTTGCCTTCCAAACTAGGTATAACCCTCTATCAGTCTATCTTGGGAGTCAGTACGGCAGTGGCACCATACGACGGCACTTGGAACCAATGCACACTCATGAACATTTACCTATCTTTTTTTGCCTGAAAGACGATAAGTACAGGACGCTCGCGTAATGGATAAGCGCCACACCTACCCTTACACAGTAGTAATACCACCTAAAATTCTGAATTCAATATTACATACATATTTCCCTTGCCGACTATACACACGAAATATCAATTACACAAGTGAGGGCCGATGAAGACGGCCACGAAAAAGAATAAAGCGTCCAACGGGTAATGACATGATGCATGGGTAATAAACGATAATCAAGCCTCGGGGACACAGGCCTCGTGCGGAGACTGCGTCGCGTCTGCGAGGTTCCAGCGCTGGATGCGGCACCATTCTCACTGGATTAGGAAACAAACACGATGACGTAAACGGTGTCCCACGGCCGTAAAAATACATAATGTTTTTTTATTATTATTGATACTGTTTTATTTTTATTTTAATTAATACTTATCTATAGAATAGTAGTTATTTAGGCAGAATTTGATTCTGGAATTATGTTATGAAAATGATTTTACAGATACAAGCAATCGTTTTTTATTCAATTCAGTAGCGTCTAAAAGTCTTAGTCGATATTTAGATAATATTTTTTAAATTAAATATACTAAGTACTATAAAGAGATGACGCGCTCGTGACGATCTACAACGCCTAAGACATCACTAGAAACAGTGGAAGGAAATAGGGGAGTCCTTTTCTAGCAGTGGAACTCAAAGTACTGTCTGTGCCTTTAAATTTCATTGTGATAGAGTGCGGATAAAAAACTAGAAACTCCTAATTTAGCAAATCCATGATGACACTACGCGGACGTTAACTTAAAAAATTCCAGACATACATATTTAGACTAGAATTCATATAAGCATAGGTAAGTTACCTGCCTTGGAAATGAGAGAGCTAAATAAGTAAGAAAGAGACAGCAATAGCAACAATTTTGTTTGTCAGTTTACCAGTATCTATGTGTATTCAGGTTTGTAATATTAAAGTAAGTACTAACGTATTAATACTAACATGGCTATCGCACATCAAATCTCACTCAAAATGTTTGAACATCGTGCGGCGCGGATAGGTGTGCCAGGTCGTTTAAGATATACAAAAAATAACTGCCTCGGTGGCGCAGTTGTAATGCGTACGCGTTACGATTGAGAACGCTGAGGTCTCGGGTTCGATTCCCGGGTCGGGTAAAGTGGTATTGGGTTTTTCTATTACGAAATGCTCCCGGAGTCTGGAATTTGTGCCCGGTATGGCGATAGGCTCGCCCCCTATCACATAAGGGACGGAAATACGCTCGGCGAAATGTGGGTGTACTTGTTGTAACCAGTGTACCTCTGCCTACACCTTCGGGGATTACAGGCGTGAGTGCGTACGTATGAGTGCGTACAATTTTTTTTCATAAATTCGAAGACTGACGCGTGCAGCTCTTGTAACATGTGTTAGTGTACGTGGGTATACGTTCATGTTGGAACTGCACGATATTTTAAAAAACATATAAAAAAAAAAATCGACAGCCTTTTATGGGATCTTATAAAAAATATGAAAATATCGGCAAACAATTTGGAAGAACCTTTATGGCATTCTATAAAAATATTGTTTTTGATTTCGATACTTCATAAAAATATCAACCAAAATCAAAAATTTTATCATACATGTAGGTCACAAAGGACCCTTTACACGTTAAAAGAATAAATCACATTAAAACGTCTCTAATGTTGCTTCAGAAATTATCGGTGAAGAAGAGCCAAGAAACTGAGCCGTTGAGTATATAATTTTGATGTCCAATCAGTAGTCCTGCCATATCTATCACATTCTTTATCTTGTAATCTGTGTCACGCGGAGTCACGCGCTTCACCACGTGCAGTGGACACGGGCATTCATCTCTGCACCTCGGGGTACAATTCCAGCTATTAGGCCATTACCGAGTCCCGGACAATTTCACCACATGTTACGTGCCCGGGAACTGGCATGTAGCAATTATTTCCTACATCGCTTCGGACGTTGTGTTATAGTTGTTTAGTAAGTCATCTAACTGCCAATTTCAAAACAAACTCAATCTGCGCCTACAAACAGATCCCAAAAACAAACCGTTCGCTCGCCTGATAGTAAGCGTCACGCCTGCACATAAACAGAAGCAACATCAATTAGAACTTTGAGTTTACATGGCAATACTGCAATACGGTAAAACTGCATGGCACTAGACGGCGCTTGCTTCATAATGCTTAGCAATTTGGTACACAATAGTGCTTACACACTACTGCTTGGCAGCAGAAATAGACAAGTGGTGGTACCAACACAGACGGTTTCTCGCATACGAGGGACCTACCACCTAGTAAAAGTAGGTGTAGGGTTCAAATTATATTCTTTTCGGCATCGATTTGTCAACTACAAAGTAAAAGTGAGTTAAATTGTTTATTGAAATTCGCCTGAAAGAGAGTAGTTTCGGCGAAACATTGTAAAACAAATATACTCGCGTCATCCATTGGTGAAAACAATAAAAACATAGTGTCATTCGAATAATCCAGGAATTAGTTTATTGAAACATTCATACAGCATGATATTTGGACAAAAGCTATTCAATAATCGTGAATTAAAAACGATACACTAAGGTCGATAACAAAGTGTCAATGAATAGCAGGCTAGATAAGTAATCGTGCAAGGGCACCGGCAACATTCTGCTTTGTCCAGCCAATCTGTTGGATCTAAGCGTAGTGTACCTTTTACGGCGCGCCTTGACTAGGCGTACATCCGGCCAGCGAGCCACATCGTCTTGTTCGAGGAAAAAATACGTATTTTTAGTATAGATTCGTCTTGAGGAAAATAGGGATTTATTAAGAACCAATATAGAAGTAAGATTATTTAGGTAACATTTTTGCATATTGAGTTGTATAGCCAACATTGCATGTTTTTGCGTTTGTAGGTTAATTTTCGATTTTGAGTATATCGGGATTTTATAATAGCCAATATTAGTTTGTCAAGGTGTTTTTTCTTACAATCAAATTACTGATCTGGTAATCACTTAGCCCTGAGCCCAGCAGTGGGACCGTGTATAATACAGAACTGCTATTATTATTATTAGTTTATCCTTCGCACTAACACAGTTGCATTAAATTGTTACTTTCGAGTTTCGACTACTGGTCAATAATAAATTATTGATATTACCGAATGATAGATAATCCTACTTTATAGTTATAATTCACGGACGATAACAATTAATATAAAATATCATAGCATTACCCTCGCCTACATAATAAGATATTGCGTAGGTACACTTAAGGCGCGGTCGCATTTCAAATTCAAGAAAGATAAGTTTGTCGAGTCGTACGTCGTCGTAGAACGTCGAGTGTAAAATAATTTTTCTAACAAAAAATAAATAGTGTAAAGAAAAAAGGAAAATAAATGTTAACCAGATAGAATTTGTTAAGACAAATACTTATAAAAATTATATTTGGTAAAATTAAACTTTTTCTTTGAGGGTATTCATACTGAATTACTACACAAAACTACAAAATTACTCTACATAAATAAAGTTTGCGTCGAAACTCGTCTCGTCGAAAATATTCCGTTTGAAAATTCTTAAGTTATACATCTAACAAAAAACTTTACCGGGCAAATATTAGATTAATTTTAATTTTATTTGATACATTTAAGAAAACCTGAATTCCTAAAATCAAATTGAGATAAGATAAGCTTATTCTATTGTGTTTCAAATCGCATGTGAAGCGCGCCTTAAATGACAGAGACGCCTGCAGTGCAACGGCATATAAATCAATCTCGGTTTAGCAACGGCCGATACATTGGTAAAATAGTATTGGTACCTATGTTGTTTGCCGTCGATAATAACTGCTGGCCAGTCCGGCGCTCGCGCTGGTGCAGGCGTTTGACAAATGATCGCTAATACATGCGGACGCGCCGGTGAAGTGCGTATGTTGTTCATTATAAATTGCGCTTGGTCTAATGGACCGACGTGCCTTCTTTAGGGTTGGTGCAACCGTGAATATATAAATACACCCAAGAGATTGCAGTTTATTGGTGGCACTCAAGGTTTTTGTTCCAACTCCAAATAATACTCAGATACGCTCCCTGAGTACAATAGGATATAATTTATCTTCATAAGAATACTTGCACGAGTACGGATCCGTGAGCAAAAGCAATTCCAAATCCAACCAATCAAAATTCTATTATTTCATTTCAAGCATCAAACTTCATTTAGATTAATATCGACTAGGCCCCTGCCTTGTGCCTCTGCATTGTTGTGTCCTGATTATTAATTACACAGTATACAATTTTTCCCTACGTGTACTGTGATCACCCAAACCTTTTTAAGCTACGCCACAAAAGTTTAAACCTTAATACTTCACATAAGCGGCATGTGAAGTATTCAAAACAGTTTCTAGTTTTGTTTGATTCATTAATTCACAAATATAGTAATGAATCTGAGGTATTCACTGACATGTTTGCGGCTTAGGTACTTAGTTACTTGTTTACATTGTTAATATGAATATTGACCCGAGCTATTTTACATATTAGAGGTTAGTAAAGGTTACTATAGTGGGAGGTATGAGCTGTTACATTATTTCTAAAGATTTAGTGAAAGTCTGCTTCAACCGACGAAACCAGAGGAGGTCCTCAATTCGACGCGTATATTTTCAAATAGGTTAATATTATGTTTTCTTCTTCTTAACGAACACACTATTATCACAATGAAATTAACTCGCGGAACGTTAGGTTATGCACATGTAATTAAAATCAAAGACAAGTTGGTTTATGTCTTGAATGAGATTTGTTTTAACGCTTAACTTGAAATACTTTAGAGACATATTTAGAGTCAACTATGTGCCGCAAAATAGTTATAGTAATTTTAGCCACCAGTTACACAACACCGCACTGTACCTTAGGGACAAGAGTGCAGTTCGTTTGCAGTTAGTTTTGTCTACAGCATGAATTGGCAGGCTCGACTCTCCAGGCACGACTGTCGCACAGAGAGCTGACGTACGCATCTTTGCTTTTGCGTATCGTATGTTGAGTGAGATTTTCAGAGGTTAAAATGATTGATGGTCCTAAAAAATTACATAGTATGTATGTCAGCCTCCTGGGGGAGTGGGGGAGTGACTGTCTGTAGCATAGAGGTACGCTGTTGGCCGTTCCCAATATTCTGTCTATCGGCAGTTTTGCTTACCGGCAGTAAAATTATGACACATTTTGTATGGAAAATCTGTCAAAACACTATTGATATAAAAGCTAATCTGTCGATAGATAGAAAATAGGGAACGGCCATGAGTGGTCACCTACTTGTCACAGTTAAGACGCGCAAATCCCAACATCGTTATATTTACTCTCTATTCTAAAAAAAAGTAACTGGCGCCGCCGCTGCCAAAAGCTTGTCACGCTATCTCCTCCGAAACCGCTGGGGCATGGGGTAAAATAAATTATTCAATCTTTTTTAAATTTGAGTGAACTCTTTGCTATGCGCAGGTTTCCGTGTATGTGGTTAGTTGGTATTTGTTTAGCGCTAAAAACTGACCAATTACGTATACAGAAATCGCCTCTATCTGTTCGCGCGCACTTGAGACATCATAGTGAGGTTTTTGAATATAAATGTGATTTTCTTGTATGTTTATTTACACTTTTTGAGTGGTAGAGCCACGCTGTATACAGTTTCGTCTACAGCATGAATGGGTCGGCTCGTCCGCTTCGTTACCACTATCTCACAGAAAACCGGCGTAAAGTAGCAGCTTGCTGCTGCGTTTCGTGCGGTGAGTGAGATATCCGGAGGCCCAAATTCCCCTACCCTTCCCAATCCCTTACTTATCCCTTTCCTTTAAGGTCGGCAACGCGCCCATGCTTATTTTAGTATTGTGGGTGTATATGGGCGGTGGAGATCACTTACCATCAGGTGACCCACTTGCTCGTTTGCCGGCCTATACTATAAAAAAAAAACTATATTGTAAAGTTAAGTACCTGCCAATTAGTCACTTATTTACGCTTCGGTAGGACGTATTAACATAATGAGATGGTAAGCCCTGAAGAGCCAAGCATCGTGGTGGCCATGTAGAGCCGAAGACGCGGCCTTAAATGCCTAGCATTATTTGCGTGCGCCGCCTTTGATTTAGATAAAGAAACGAATGGTCGGAACGGTTAATACGTATAAGAGGTTAGTATGAAGTTACAATGTATTGGGTCTTCTATAGTTTTATTGATACATTTAGTGGATCTTACCATGCTACATAGCAACTAAAGCGTTTAAAACGTAGCGTCTCGTCAATGTTAAGTATAACAATTTGAAAATGAACGACCGGCGCGGCGACGCGGGCGGCAATCGGCCATGTTGCGTCTGTCTGTCTGTTTGTCCGCTTAGTTTTTTTAACTACGCAGCAGATTTTGATGCAGTTTTCACTATCACTCCCACAATTTCTTTCGGAAGGTTTATTTGTCTAATAAGTTCTAATTTAATTTATAAATAGTAGCAAAAAACCGACGTTTTGTAATCGAGACGTCAAAAATAAAGATATTCAGGTGCTTTTATCTCGGAAATATGACGGGAAAGACGCAGTTTTTAGCAGCGAGCAAAAGCTAGTACCCACAAAATACCTACATACATTGTTTTGTTTCATTCATTAAACACCAACACTGTTTGCTTTACTATACAATATGTAATAAAAACCCTGTTGGGCGTTTTAACCGCGATATCAGAATCGATATTCAAACATAATAAAATAACTCCCATACGAAAATAAAACTATAAAAATAATCATATTTATTTTGTATACTTTAATTATTGTATTGTTTGTAAACCGTATTTCGATTGATTACCTCTGCAAGAGCGATGTCTCGGAGCCAGAGTGAGATAGCAAGTTGCGGCGTCTACGTGCATCAAATGCGCTGCGCCGCGTGTGCACCCGGTTTCGTCAATACCTAACATAAGCCAGCTGTTCATCAGTTTTCAGATGTTTTTTTTTTAATTATCTTCATTTTTCTAAGCTAAAAAACATGTATATTAAGCTGTCTATATTACTATCTTCACTATCTTTACCTAGAAAGGGCCAACAGGGTTTTTGTTACATACTGTACGTACTAAATTCATATACATATCAATGACAGCCTCTGTGGCGTAGCGGGCGAGTAGCCGGCTGCGAAGCGAGAGGCCGTGGGTTCGATTCCCGCACCGAGACAAATGTTTGTGATCCCACAATTATTTTGTTTCGGGTCTGGGTGTTGTGGGACCGCAAGTCCCTCGTAGTTCCTGATACCTACGACACAGGTTTACCTAGTGTGGGGTCAGGACTATGTGTGTGACTGTTGGGTGTATTTATTTATTTATATTACTTGTTGTTTTGAAATATACAGTTACATGTGTAATGTTGCCAGGCACATGCCTTAAAAAGATAATATTAATCTACCTAATACCAATCAGATCTTTCTAAATATAGAAATCGTTTCGATGCAGTAATCAGATGGAGTCCATTCCTCGAGTTTATTCGAGATGGAGACGAGATAGTTGTAACAGCAAGGAGGCGGAACAAATAGTACAGATAATGGCGGAGTAGGCGCCAGGAGATCATGGGCCATTACAGTCCCTACCAGGAAATACTTTAGTGACAGGACGATTTTGCTTGGAATTGCGCACGCGTCAGTGAGTCGGTACTAAAAACAGACGCCGCCGCCGCGCCGCTGGACAATGCCTATGTGTCAACGTATGAATACTATCTTTAGTAGAAACGGTACACTGCGGTACGGTAATATGTAAAAGAAATTTGGAGTTTTAGGGTGTTAAAATTTACAACAAATTACCATCAGAAATAAAACAAGAAAAATGTTATACCAGATTCAAAAAGCTACTCAAAATTCATACAGTTAATACATATAAATAAATAATTAAATATCATTAAAAAATATACACTAAATAATACGTACGTATAATATTATAATATATACTAATATAATAACACATAAATCCAATACACATAGTACAATAGAATATACCATTAAATTAAAAATATACATTAGTAATTTTCCAAATTAAACATAAATCAATAAATCCAACACCTAAAATAGTTCCTAAAGCACAAATACATACATATTTAAAAAAAAAAAAAAAGTTGTTGATACGAGAACATGCCTCAACGCCTCATCTAGTTAAAGTTAAAATTAATTAATATAAACATATTCTGCTTGGCCAGGATAGAATTTCTTACACGCTTATGTATGTTATTTGTTTACCCACATTTTTGTTAAAAAAGATTTGTTTTGTCATCTATTTACGTACCTTAGTGCGCTCTAAATATTAATCCTAGTTTTAAACAATTGTTTCTCAGTAAGTGAATCATGTGAATTACATGAGAAATAAAGTTATTCTTAAACCTAAAAAAAACTAAATGTAAATTTAGAGAAAGTAAGGTATGTATAAGATTAAATAAATTTGATGTGTTTCCAAGTAGAATATACAAATAATAAATAGTACCTAATTATTCGTTTTAAATTAATAATGACACTTTTACATAAACATGAATGACATGACAGCCTCCGTGGCGCAGTGAGCGAGTAGCAGATTGTGAAGCGAGAGGACGCGGGTTCGATTCTCGCACCGAGACTAAAGTTTGTGTAATCCACTAATATTTGTTGCGAGTCTGAGTGTTTTCTCCCCAGATGGGTTGACGTCAGACAGGCGTCGTAAATACTACAACTTGAATCATTCTGCAACATGGAAGGGCAAATGGGAGAAGAAGAATGCCACTTTATACATTATTAATCAATTAATCCGTTCAGGTACAGAAGTCACCAATAAATACTCACATATTTAGTGGCATGTACCGAAAAAAACCCTCCTCTCACGTGAAGTTGAGTAAAAAGATCGAACTATAACATTAAAATTATGTAAATAATTGATTGTGTATCGCGATAGATAACTGGTAGTATTATAAGACCATAAAAAAGATACACAAGCTCAATAAATTCGGATATAGCTGCGTTGTAATGATATGTAATCAAATATTATCATCACTTGTGATAAATAATGCCAATAACAGCGTACATGAAGTAACATAACATACATAGCGCAACATTTGTTTGTAAATAGATTCGACATCAAGTTCGGCCACCCAAGAACGACCTCACCGTGAGAGACACTTGAGTCTCGTCCCGGGCGCCAAGGGTGCAAGGCGTGACATCACCCTGAACGCAAGCATGATATCATAATAATAATAATAAAGACTTTATTTCAGACCATGGTGTCCATTTTGTTAGTAATGTTCTTACCGACTAAATGGGCCATGCCTGTTTTTTTTATAGCATAGGCCGGCACTGCGCCATGGAGGCTGCCAAAATTTGACACGTTGAAATACAAATACCTATATACCGAAAGAAAAATGTCTACTCGGTATTTACAAAAATAGTTGTCTTATACGTTAATTGGTGGTTAAATCTTATTTATGTTATTGTAGACCTGCATACGAGCACGTGGGTCACCTAATGGTAAGTGATCTCCACCGCCCATGTACACCCTCAATAACAAAAGAATCATGGGTGCGTTGCCAACCTTAAAGGAAAGGGATGATTAAGCGATTGGGAACGGGAGGGGGATTTGGGTGTCCGGATATCTCACTCACCGCACGAAACGCAGCACTAAGCTGCTACTTTACGCCGTTTTTCTGTGAGACAGTGGTAACGATCCGGACGAGCCGGCCCATTCCTGCTGTAGACAAAACTGTATATGGGGGTCATGCAGGCGGAGCAGCGGGCACCAGATAGTTTATAATAATTTTAATTAAGTTTGAATGAAAACCCAAATCATTTTGAAATATTACGTATATAAAGTTGTGTAGATTAAAATACTTACGCAGAGTTGAACTACACACATCGTTTTTTTTTATTTTGAAATTATTTTTTATTTCATAAACTAGACATATTTTAAGCAACTTGGCTTAAAAAATGCTTTTTGCCATAAAGTCAAGTTGGTAGTGTTAATTGCTGATGCCGTTTTATTCTCTTTTAATCCATCTACTACACCGACATCCATATTTAGTTATCATACAATCATTGTACCAAATATGGGATTGAACTTGCGACTCTTCGTTTACCACTCGTGTTTTTTATTAGCCTTAAATGACGAGACGAGTAAGTCGCTCGCGTGATGATAAGCGTCTCGCCTGCCCATAAACAGGGTCATCATCAACCAGAACTTAGAGTTATGAAATACTGCATGACACCGCACTGCGGTCGTCACCTGAGACATAAGGTGTTAGGTCTCATAAAACTCAGTAATTTCACTGGCTTCAATGCCTTTCAAACCAGAACACAACAATGTTTACACACTGCTGCTTGGCGGCAGAAATAGACAAAGCGGTGGTACCAACCCAGATGGGCTCTCGCATATGAGAGACCTACCACCTCGTAAACTCGTATACTCTTGGATCTCAGAAGTTGTCAACCAATTCCACTCAAAAATTATACCAAAATACCTAAACAAATTCTGAAATTCATCGTCGTTAATCACAAACACAAATTACCTATCGGGATTTGTTCCCGGGTCCCGACATAATTACGGTATTACCCCGGTATGATGACGGTGGATGAATTGCTACCTAACAATTACAAAGTTTAACGATCGGAGTTTAGTAAGTTCTGTCGTCAGGTTATACCGGCATTCCGAGAATGTGTGGACAGCCGCCGTGGCGCCGCGGGCGAGTAGCTGGTTGTGAAGCGTGAGGTCGTGGGTTCAAGTACCGCCCCTAGACAAATGTTTGTCTGATTCACAAATATTTGTCTCGGGTCTGGGTGTTGTCGGACCGCGAGTCCCTCGTAGTTCCTGATACCCACGATACAGGCTTACCTAGAACTATGAAAATGACTGTTGGGTGTATTTATTATTATTAAACCAAAAAATCATTTTTAATTTATGATACAATTAGCATTCCTTTTCCTCCTGTTATTCTGTCTTTAGTGGTAGAGCAATGCTGTAGGCATTTTTGTCTATATCATGAATGGGCTGACTCGACCGGGTTGTTACCACACAGAAAATCGACGTAAAGTAGCAGGTTGCTGGTGCATTTCGTCCGGTGAGTGCATTACGGTAGGAAAATCGGTAGGTTCGGAAACACTGCGTTAGTCGAACAATTAACTTGGCTCTACGGCAATCTTGGGTTACTATTTGAAATATTAATATGCATATAATTAATTAAAATAATTAATTACATTAAGCAGTAATTATAGGCAATAGTGATTTTAATTATGTAAACATTAAGTAAAATAAAAAATTAAATAAGACATTATACGTTGTTTGCCTTTTCGTGATAATTCGGAAATACGAAAACGGCACCTAGTTAATGTGTTCTACTACATTTCAGTGCATGCGGGCGCTGACGGAAGTAAACAATTATTTCATTAATATTCATTATCCGATGACGCTTTCGGTATAAATTGTGTAATTTTGTGATCATAATGAGTTTGGAAGGAGGGGAGAATATGTTTAATTGATATTTAATTTTTCGGCTGCTAAGCCGCTAAGTCCCTCGTAGTTCCTGATACCCACGATACAGGTTTACCTAGTGTGGGGTCGGAACTATGTGTGTGACTGACTGTTGGGTGTATTTATTTATTTTAAGCTTCGACGTGGTTCCAAAGGAGTTTATGAGAAAAAATGTACAAGATTGTCTGCCAGATATCGCTATTAGCGAAACGACCGCATATTGTAACACATTTTTTCTTTACTTTCCTGTAATATGATGTATGTAAATGGCGTGCAATAAATAATTAATAATTATAATCAATCAATTAATGTATGGCTAATTAGGCTACTCAAATCAAAGTGAAGCAGTTGCTAATAAACTCCATGTTCATTACAAATAAAAATACATAATACTTTTACAATATATTCTGTTAAATCGATCATTATCACGATAAAACATTATAACACGAATGTAATTATTATCGAAGAGTTAAGTAATACAGTAATTAACAGTTTATTTTACGATATTACGAGTATCGTGATCTACATCACAGATCCAGAAGTCCAGGGCGAACAATCAAAATTTTAGTTTTAATTTTCCATTCGAAAAACACATGAGTTGCCTAGAATTAAAATTATGTCCGGTACGGCGATTGGTACTGATCACGTCATGGGACGGGAATAAACTCGTCGAACTTGTCAATCACATTGATTTTTGTGTGGCACTCTTACAACCCTTGGCGACTACGGTACCTCTTCAATACAAGTGTAGTTAAAGCAATAAAGAATGCCCCTTCCCTCTCATACATAAAATCAATAAGAGGAAAGTAAGAACAGCTCATAATTCACCGAGTTCTAACTTGGGAGAGCGTTTATTGTTTCCCAAAGTAATAATCACTGAGACAGCGTTTTATCCTGTTCTCAGAGATATAGCAAAGGTACGATCTTAATTAAAAGGACTTTTGGTTACTCCTTAGTTTTGGGGTATTTGTGGAATTAAAACCCAGGTGATATACAGGTTAGTGGAGTCGGAGATCGGGCTCTATGGTATGCTTAAGGAGAGGCCTGGGTCCGGCAGTGGACTAATAAGCTGGATAATGATGACAGAGAGTTTATATTACATGTAATTGATAGCATACTTGAATGCGGAGAAAGAGGCTCAAAGATAGGCTTAGTACCCTTAATTTAAGTAGAGCTCGTTTCAAAGTAAGTTTTCCATTTGACAACCTCTATGGCACAGTGGGCGATTAGCCGGCTGCAAAGCGAGAGCCGTGAGTTCGATTCCCGCACCGAGACAAATGTTTGTGTGAATCTTCAAATATTTGTTTTGGGTTTGGGTGTTGCGGGACCACAAGTCTCTCGGAGTTTATCCTGCTACCCACGATACAGATCTACCTAGTGTGGGTTAGGACCATGTGTGTGACTGTTGGGTGTATTTAGTATTATTATTTATTATTAACTGGTCACAACTGGCAGCGCCAGATCCAGTTACTGTTTTTCAAAGGCACACAAGGATCACGAGATATTAGCTACTGATATGTAGTCAAACTTAAATGCAACGACCCCTATCCCAACTATGCATAAAATGGTATTTTCCTAATGGGAGTGCGACTAGTACATCCAGAATGTAAGTGGAACAAAAAATAACAAGCAAATACACAAATAGTCGGGAGCTGTTTGGACGTCGGCCAACCGACCACGCTGACATTGCAGCTCATAAATATAATTAAATAGACAGATATGGAGAAAATATATTTTGGTTGTACACTGCAGGGGGCCCTTATCCTGCTATATAAAAGACAAGTATGATAAAAAAATCAGCAAATCATTTAAAATATGATGATATAGGTAGTATGATTAATGTGAAGGATACTCAAGCCCGTCTTCAGAAACGACACTTAAATAAGCTGTTTGCTCAGTGTATATTTCTGTGTACATGATTGGTCTGTTTATATTTAGCGCTAAAACCAACCAATGACAGCTTCCGTAGCGCAGCGGGCGAGTAGCTGGTTGAGAAGCGTGAGGCCGTGGGCTCGATTCCCGCACCTAGACAAATGTTTGTGTGATCCACAAATATTTGTTTCGGGACCGCAAGTCCCTCGTAGTTCCACATATACCAACAATACCCACAATACAGGTTCACCTAGTGTGGGGTCAGGACTATGTGTGTGACTGTTGGGTGTAATTATTATTATTAATGACATTATAGCAATGGGCACTATGCGTTCGCGCTCACTATGAGGCTTCATAGTAACGTTTATGAATACGGGGATGATAGTCTCAATCAACATTATTAGCTAGGTAATATTCTTAAATTCACAGAATGAACAATTTTGGTACCCTTTTGAAAACTAGACCGGGAATAGATGTCTGGATTTTTTTCTCTTATAATCTAATCAGACTACCGGAAGGCACAAGTGCTATACATCTCTTTCAATGTGAAATCCACATTCATTCCGATAGACGGATTGGGTTGTCTAAAGGCGCGCTCTATATGTTAGTTGAATAAAACCGGACGTGTATGGAGTAAATCCGATCCGATAGTTTGATCAGAAGTTTGGACTTGTATTCCCAGTCTTGACAGTAAAATAAAAGTGCTTTAGAAGTTTTTGTGTTGCAAAGCAAATGTAAAAGATATTTAGCTAAACATACATTCCTTCCCTTCTCGAGGGAAACGTCACCTGTAAATAGCTTTTCGTATCCACTAACCTGTATGAATGTAGCGTAATAAACGTTAATAGGATTACCCCCCGTATTTATAAACGTAAGGCCTCATAGTGAGCTCGAACGCATTGTGACGATTTCTCGAAACGTCGATCAAACGTCAACAATAATTTACACCGAAATCTACACTTAACAAAGAGCTCACTTAAGTTTTGTTAGTGAATACATAGGGGCCTTAGGCGTCACGCACATGTATTACTAGATTTCAGAATAAATCTGCGAAGACGTTATTTAAATAGCAGAAATTATGGCTTTGTTTAACAGCAAAGGTTTCGATATTATTTTCATTGTATTCTTATGTGGCAGCTTTTGTCCTACAGTACGCGTCTATTCAAGTCGACCTTCGTAGTAAGGGTGTAGGGCAGACAGGTTAAACTATCCCTGACTCTAGATAATGTAAAAATATTGTAATAAATAGGTTCAAAGCCTCTTTATGCGTCGAAAACTTTTAAATATATTCAGTGAGTTTTAGTTCATGTCCCAAGCCACAAATATATAAAAGTTATTGATTCCCCTGACTAAAAACAATCTAAAAAGCAATTGAGCAAGTTATTTTATTCCTTCGTCACCTTTAAAGAGATTCAGGCTCCATCAATCTATACAATCTATAAGACAAGAGTCTTCTCAGCTGATTCGGTATTTCAAGGTTTTCAGGCATTATTATGCCTGAAACCTACAATTATCAGTACAATCAACTTGCAATACCAATAATTGTTAAAGTCAAGGAAGTGACGACACGACCTATAAGAATTGATCATGTCATCACGAGCCTCAATCAACCCACATAAGCGTGTCATAACACTCCAATCTTAAAAATACCAACGACAATTCCTTGATACTGGGCCCAATATTTGACCTGGCTCATTGAATTGAACCAATATAACAAATGAAACGAATTGATATGTAACACACGGCCACTTCTGTATGTGTTTCGTACAAATTGACGTCAATTATACTGTGGCTCGCAAGAATGGTGCCGTCAACAATCGCAGATTTATGCGTTCCAGAGCAATAAATAACCATTGCTTACCACATTTAATAGAATTGCAAATCATATGTAATTGGTTATACATTTTTGGATTGTGAAGATGTGTAATTATGTACGAGTGTAATGGTGTTTCAGGAATAATGGCGCTTCCGCGTTCAATTCAAATTCAAGGATTGTAATCTTTTCTCATAGGTAGGTTTAAATAAGCAAAAAATAAATATTAGGTAGATGTTCTTCGAGGCGTTGGTAATAATTAATTTTAATTTCAATTAGCCCTGTATTATATACGTCCTACTGCTGGGCACGGACGTCTTCTACTGAATAAGAGGGATTAAACCTTACTTCACCACGCTAGCCTAATACGGGTAGACTTCACATACCGTCTATATTTAAACAAAAAAAGAACGGGCTAGTTACCAGCAACTCCTATTTAAAATCTTGCCGGCCGTTCCGTTTCACTCAACAATACTCGACAAAAGCTTGAAAATCAACCTCGTTGCAAACCACGCTTTTCAACTTCAACGTATTAAATTGAAACACACATTGCACGGAGGCGAAATATTAAAAACTGCCCACCTGACCCACTTGGTTGGGAAAAGTTATTTCGCAGCCGTCCGCGGGTTTAATTCGCTCTGGTAATGTGCGAAACGGAACGCGAGGGAGTTAACGCCCCTGCGGAAGGATGTAATGATCCTCTATTCGGTTCCCTTGGGTACTCGTTGTCAAAATGTATGATAAGGTCGGTTACGCATTATAGTTGGGCGGTAGTCGGTACCTGTGTTATCGTTCTGTAATCTTCTTTATTGAGGTGAGGACCTTGACACCTATCCTATTCAATGATTGATGATAACTTTATTTCAATTAATCATTAATATAAAATGAGGAAACCGTCATAACTGAAAATTCTTTGTAATATTAACTAAGTTACGTGAAGTCAATTCGCATTAGGCTAGCGTGGTGGACTAATACCTAACCCCTTTTATTCGTAGAGGAGGCCGATGTTCAGCAGTGGGACGTATAAAATACCAAACCAGGTATAAAAAAAAGTTAATTTATCTATCAAATAATACAATACTGATAACATCGCGAGAATGTAATAATATATAAAACTATGTGTATATATATTTTAGATGTCTTTGGCATCTGAACCAAATTTTATTTTATTTTACTTTTTATCTAGGATTCATATAAAAATTACATAGTTTTGTCTGGATTTATAACGCTTAAAAATAATATTATCATTTTACTTTCTGATTTGATTAAAATATCACTCGGAAATATAGCTTGAGATCTCCGTATTATGCACTAACATACACAAAAGAGATCGATTTTAAAAGGGTGGAGTTTCGAGTGAATTATAAAATAAAATGAATAAAACCGGATCCCTGTAAGGAGATAGTTAAGTCTTTATCTTCGAGTAAGTCTGAAACGTATACTTAACTCATAAAATCAATATCTCAAATATATCGGAACGCAAAATCAATCTGATAGTGCAAATAAAGTTTATTTGGCGCCGTGGTATCTTGTCTGCAGAATCTTCTGGACAGGGACGTAGTCGGTACTTTAATGTGGGGCATATGATTCAGGGGTAAAATTTATGTCATCTCACTGAGGTAGTGGTAGCGTACTTAGGCTGTAAAAAACCAGTACGGTCTTATGTGGGATATCCAGACAATTATAGATTTCTTAAGTTTTCCATTTCGAAAAACATACTTAAGATTAATAGAGAAGAAGGGAATAAAAATTTGTGCTCGATAGGCTCGCACCCTATCAAATTGTGTGACAGAAATAAGCTCAGCGAACTCTATGTGCACTAGTTGCACCTATAATAATAATAATATAATAATACCAGCCCTGTATTATATACGTCCCACTGCTGGGCACGGGCCTCCTCTACTGAATGAGAGGGGTTAGGCCTTAGTCTACCACACTGGCCTAATGTGGGTTGGCAGACTTTACATACTACATACACATACATCATACACTAGTTGCACTTATACCCCCATCCTTTGGAGGATGCAGGCATTATATCATATTGTACTATATTTTTATCGAGTAGCACAGATAATTATGTACTGGTCTTTTAGTTATAAATAAAAATAATAAATAAATACACCCTACAGTCACCTGACCCCACAATAGGTTAATAATCATATATATCCGGAACTATGAAGGATTTAAAGTCCCAAAACACCCAGATCCGAAATATTTATTTGTGGAGCACAAACATTTGTGTTGGTGCGGAAACTGAGTCCGCAGCCTCTCGTTTCACAATCGGCTACCTGTCTACTGCGTCACGGAGGGTCACGGGCCCTATCACTGGTTACTGATTACGAGCCTGTTATCGACCATCAGTATCGTTGTTTGGCATCGGAACGGGCGGCAACTAGCGGCAGAGGGAGGGGGGTATGAATCATATTGAGTGCATCTGTCCATTATTGGACAATCGTAACAAACCTTTCTAATTATGATATCGTTTTTGACATATTAATGCGCACATTTTTTTATCGCAGTGTAGAAATTTGCAAGTTTTGAATAAAGTTTTCATATAATTTAATATACGATATAGATGAAGCCAGCTTAGTCGGCTTTCTAATTATGAATTTGGGTTCGATCGCTGACATTAACTAAAACTTTCGTTAATTATTTTTTACAAAATCATTTGTTCGTATGATTCTTTCGACTTCGCGAGAAAACAATTCTGGTGTAATTTCATAGTTGTCTCAGGAACATCTTAATGACTGGCTTTTGGTAAATCTGGACAAAAGAGTCTTCTATTATTGCACAAGACAAGTGTATAATTTGTATTAGTCATTATGAAACTCCGTATGTGGCTATCGTCGATTTATGTGCATTAGTTCCGAATGTCATGCGAATAATTAATGATCAGATGGACAATCTGTAAATGTCTCTGTGCATAATGATACAGGCGCGGTATTTCATAGGCGTTACTATATTTTAAGGTCTAGCGTTTTTACGTAAGACTTGCGTAAATGGCTTCGTCTACCGAGCCGAACCTACATCTGGCATATGTTTCAGGCTACGTGTTAACTAAGGGCCAAGTGCATGACACTGCACTACGCTAATTTCCCTGTCTTCAAAATAGAATACAGTGGTGTTTACACACATCTGCTTGGCGGTTGTCAATAGACAACGATTACGATAGATATGGACGTTTTGACAGGTATTCAGACTTTTTTTACGTTATTCATTAACGGAAGTTGGATTTTTATTATATAAAAATATAGATATTTGCAGTCCTAGTTTAAATGTTTCTAGGTTGGGATGTTTGAGTTTTTTAATTTGGAAGTTTGGTATTTAATCGCGCCTTCGCGAAAAAAATCAGCAGAACGGATTTGAATGAAATTTGGGACACACATAGACCATGTGTTTTATTCCGGAAAACGATATTTACGCGAGCGGAAACACGAGCAAAGGCTACTTAACAATAAATTAAAAGACGTTATTTTTGACTAAACAGTAGAGTAAAAATAAAATTAATAGTTAATATATTCTAATAAGTTTTCAACGCCCGTATACAAAATATTGCACACAATTTGAATATGCATTGTGAAACATGCCCTTCGTCTCAAACTATTTGAAATTAATTTAACGCAACTCTACCATAAAATTCTCGCATCAAAACACGCACATAATCGCCAATTCGTGCGTGCGAATTGAGAAAATGAACATTTTTTTATTGATAGAATTTTATTGAATTACCTGTTTTATCTGAGGAGATTGCGTGGCGGTGGTCAATCCTTGAACTCTCGTTATTTATATCAAAATATAATTTCTCGCCAATCCGACACGGTGTGTGTAAGTTGTCATAATCACCGACATCCGTAAATGTTAAACGTCGGCGTGGTTGGCAAGTGGTAATCCGTCAATCAAATCGAATTTATGGATTAATATTCATGTGAATAATGTGAGTTCTTGTATTTTCGAGCCTAGACATCGTGCGAACAAAAAGAAGGATATAAATGACGTTCAAAGTGATTTACTAAAAGTTGAGGGTACAAGGTAAATAATTCATCAAAAAATGGACGTTGAAAGAGTAATTGTTAAAACAAAATTAGTTGTCAAAGAATAGTTGCTTAAAACCCTTTGGTAGTCATTGTAAGCATGAATGCAGCTATACATAGATATGAGTTTACATATAAGCCAAACACTAAGGCCACTACATTTTATTACGTAGGGACACACACACATTGCACAGCTTTCCAAGTACACGTATTTCACAATGCTGAAATGTCATAAATTCGTAAAGATGTTAATTCTTAGGGTTTAATGATTTATATCAACATATCAAACATTCCTCACAACAAAAAACATTACATCTATAAACAAGACTAATACATCGTTACGAAACATAAAGTATGTAATTTCAAATGCTTACACAATCCAAGAGCAAACTGCTTAATCTCAGTACACTGGTTTCATCAGAACGCCTCTCATTACTGACCAATCACATGTTGCGAATGCGATAATCATACAGATATTAAGGCCAACTCGTCCACAAATACTGGACCAAATGTTTGTAATCGCCTTCTAATTTTTGAGGTGTAATTTGAGGTTAGTTCAAAGTTCAGGTGGTTAGGTGAGGTCCAGTCTATTGGTAGTAATGAAATGTAATACATTTTGTTTTATGTTGTGTTGAAACTGAAAGGAATGAGGTTTTTTGAGATATAAACCTTTAATCTTGAATAACTGCGCCTGTTTGGAACATTCGGTGTATCAAATTGGGGCAGAATTTATTTCGGGAGAGAAAACATACGGCAGAAATATCAATGTGATGAAAAATCTCGATTTCGATACGATAAAGTCGACAATCTTGTATACAGCTAGGTAATACACTTCAAATTTTGCCAACACGACAAAAGGGTCACGCACAGCAATGGATCACCAACATTTGTTAGCACCTACACGTCATAGATGGAAGCAA
The DNA here is from genome assembly GCA_905332985.1 of Mimas tiliae. Classification (NCBI taxonomy): domain Eukaryota; kingdom Metazoa; phylum Arthropoda; class Insecta; order Lepidoptera; family Sphingidae; genus Mimas; species Mimas tiliae. Next base: position 15,558,930 of record HG995244.1, read on the forward strand.
GATTTGTCCCAGAGTACAATGGGCGCAAATCTCCCACACAGTAGTTGCACATTGCATAATCCAGTACTAGGTGAGTCGTTACAGAAACTTCTTGGGCAACCGCGACTGTTGTCTACGGCAACCTGTTTAATCATGAGCTAATCAGATCGTCATACGGGGGCGCATCCAGAATTTAGTGTGGGTGGTTTTATAATTCGCTACTTACTAATATTTATATTAAGTTTTTACACAATCATTAATTGACATATCTATTTTTTTATTGAAGTGGAATATCTAACGCAAGGATGCGTTTCTTTTATTAGTTTATTGAAGCACTTCTACGCTAGCTACGGCCTCACCCCTCTCTCTTCCAGTAGAGGAGGCCCATACCCATCAGTGGGACGTATTTAATACAGGGCTAGTATTATTATTATTATTTACGCTTTAGCTTATGTTAACCAAACACACTTTAAACAGAATTTGAGATCAGATTTGCGTTCGAAATTATAGTTGCCTTTATAATAATTGTCATCCTATAATAAGAAGGAGTTCTTTAAGCGAATCCGTAAGAAGTAAACAAAGTATCATTAAATGTTCACCTTGTGTCAGTTGATATTAATTTTTTACTTTGGAATGCACTATAGTTCATCATGATAGAGCACAAATGTTTCTTTGCCGAACTATTACCAAGGTGGGACAAGTCTGTTTAGTTGTAAAAGTGGGTCAGAACCACATAGATTTCGATGAATCCATATCTGAAAGATGTGTTGTTAATATTATCTCTCCGACACCCGTCACTTTTTTTGCTTCTTCTACATCATTTTATTTTGGCATATACTGGTTAGCAATTTGTTTTAGTGATTAATTATTATCGCCAGTTGTGTTCAGGTTTATAATTATTGGTTGTGAAGGTTATAGTATAATAAATTATTCGTGTTTATGGATATTGTTGAAAGCTGAAAATTTAATATATTTTAATATAAAACCAATAATAATTGTAAACTCGTTTGTATTAAAGAACACGAATGATTAAAAATGATTGAATAGGGATTCCGAGATATGTATTTCTAAACTGTCTTGACTTAATAACTGCAGTTAGTAAGTCAAGAAAGTAAAAAAAAATCGTAATGGTAGTTGAATGCAGTTTGAAATCCACCGATGAGAGGAAAGTTTCTGATCTGATCGATATTGCTGAATATACTTGGGGCAATGTGTGTAAAGCGTATGGTGTATTCAGAATATTATAAACACAAGTAGCTTAAGAGTCCCTTCGGTTATTAAGTAGTTGCTGGGCAAATTTTAATGTGGGGATGACTTTATCATACCGAGGACAGAAAGTACTTATAATTGAAAACGACGTCAATTAGGAAAAGATCTATAAATTTCTTAACATCATTAAGAACGATCTCGAATTTATGGGTGGTAGAGCCACGCTGTACACTTTTCTACAGCATGAATGGGTTGGCTCATCCGGGTGGGCGGGTGTCATAGATCAGCAAACAAGCAAGTGGATCACCTGATGGTAAGTGATCTCCACCGCTCATGTACGCCCACAATACCAAAATAATCATGGGCGCGTTGCCGACCTTAAAGGAAAGGGAAAATTAAGGGACTGGGAAGGGGAGGGGGATTTGGGCCTTCGGATATCTCACTCACCCTATGAAACGCATCAGCAAGCTGTTAATTTACGTCAGTTTTCTGTGAGACAGTGGTAATGACCCGGACGAGCCGGCCCATTGATGCTATAGACAAAAGTGTCTACAGCGTGGTTCCACTTAAAAAAAAATCAATATTTTCTATGTAAGTAGTCCCAACAAGTTTATTGCCTATCTTTGTTTTTTCAAAATTAAAGTGGTTTATTTCTAAACTAGACTAGGTTTGAGGAGTAATTAATTTCCGTTGATATCTTTGTGTCTAGTTACACAGAAATTACAACCCGTTGCCCGTTTCACTAAATAATCATTTCGTCATTAAATTATTTATTCTAATAATTCTCTTGTTACAAATCCTTTATATTTGAAAGCAATAACAACTTATTAAATGTAATCTGGATCCAAAAGCAAATGAATAAGGTTTACATTTGCATAAATTTTAATTTACCATTTGGTCTAATTACGCAATTCAATTAGGCCCCAGTATGTACCGTTTGGCGCCACAGTGGAACCTTAGTTATCCGAATGTTTCGGAATAGTATCCGAGTGCTTTATTATCCGACATCTTATTCCTATTTATAAAAACGGTTCACCTGCATTTCCAAACGTATTAATTAAGTACATATACCTACCTAAATTTAATAATCACAACCTACAGAGGTTAGAAAACCATTTATTAAGTGTATGTTGCTAGCGATTTAATAAATACATACGCATTCACGCCTGTAATCCCGGGGTAGGCAGAGGTGTAACCAGTACACTTACATTTCGCCGAGCGTAACTCCGTCCGATGATGTGATAGCCTTTTTTTCCGGACTGATAGGACAGACTCCGGGCTGATACTGAGCAATTCGTAATAGAAAAACCCAATATCACTTTACCCGACCCGGGGATCGAACCCGAGACCTCGGCGTCAGTAAAGCATACGCATTACAACTACCCCACCGAGGAAGTCAAATAAAGTAATAAAATTTAACTTCTCCCCAGAGGGGTTGACGTCAGGCAGGCGGCCGGTCGCACAAACTACAAATCAAATCTTTGTACACAAAAAAGTGTTATAAGCATTTGTGCTAACCCCACTGCAAGTCGGATAAGGAAGAAGAAAGTAATTAAACGAAAAAAAGACAATCTGAATAATCCCAATAAAATTGTTTCGGATAACCAAGGCCCACAGTAGATAGATTAATCGGATATGGTCTTGCAGTGCTGAGATAGCCGATCAGTAACTCAGTACCAAAGCATACCGTCTGTCGATCCAGTGTGTTTACGATGTAATCATATCGAAAAAATGTTCCAGATACTATATCTATGCAACTGCAAGGTTGCTCGTATCATAACCAATTAGTGGTAATTACATTTTTATCATTTATGACACGGTAGCAATGTGACGCATCTGTTTAAACTTAAAGTATTTTTTGACGATTTTCCTATTAAGATAAGGTATTTTGTTCGTACTTAGGTTATAGAGCTGTAAAAGTCGCTTTATTTTAAAAGTTAATGTTGCGTACGGTATATTTACGTCACGTCAAGGTATAGTTAAGGCTTGTTTACGAGACACAGACAGGAAGACTTGGACGTTTGACGCGAGTCAGGGTGATAGCGACAAGTCGATTTTGTATGAAATTGAATGAAAATGGTCCCGCGTCGCGGTGTCCTGTCCAATCAGGATATAATGCATAACCCATCTCATCCAATAGAGGAGACCCAGCAGTATGACATGTATAATATAGGCCTAGTATTATATGTTATATGATTATTATATAAGTATTGATATTGTAATACTTCTATTAAAATTGCGTAACATAATATATAAAACGATCTATAAAGCCTATTAAATTAGCGACTTAAAGGCTATCTCACCAGTACAAAATGAGTGACGTGGGGTCAAAGGGCCGTGTGTGTAACACATCAAAGGTATGCCTTACATTGTACGGCCTACAAGACAACCGTTGTAACACGGGGCCTTTCGCTTTCACCGCCCAGCACCCTGCGCTCAGCACCCAGCGCCTTCCATTAGCAATATAATGCCTTATTACTATTCAATGTATCAGAACAATGCTAAAGAAAGAGTTTGATGAATGTAAAGCATTGTGAAGGCAACGCTTGTGGGTGGAAAGAAAGGTTGAGAAAAAAAGTTCTTGATATAAAGATAACTGTATATTTTAATATAATACGGCTCAAAAACATTTCTTTTACATTATCAAAGTTTGATTCAGCACTTTTGTTTATGTAACCAAAATGTAATTTTTTGCTATTCCACAGAATTCAGTGCAAAAATATCACCGAATAAATAGGCGATGTAGATACAGGCTTTACTTGTTCAACATAACAATAGCATTGTGATCATATATATGAGCAGATGTAATAAGGATTCTACAAGAATGGCTCCGAATTTGGCCCGAATTGGTATGTCTCATCTGAATTGGAAATACACTGGTTTGGCGCTAAATTATACTTTGGGTTTGCTTTGTGTTGTAAAAATATTTTGTGATGTAAAGATTGCCCAAAATATACTCTTATTATACGAATGACCACAGAAAATGGTCGAAGTTACGTAACGTATATCAGAAGTGGAATAAAAGATTGAGTGCTAATTTATTTGTCGTAAAGTTATTGGTACACATGTCTGTGCATTCGTTACTTGGATGACTTGGTTACGTTAAGCGGAAAATATCGGTTATTTTTTATATACGTAGCCAAGATATCTGATCCAATGAAATTATGTCTTGGTAAAAAAATGAAAAAGTTTCTCATGATCTCCTTATTTATTATTATTTATTTATGCGCCTTATGGTCACACTGCTGGACAAAGGCCTCCCCCATTTCCTCCACTTCATCCTGTCTTGTGTTAAATGGGTCCGGTCTGGGCGGAACGTGGTGAGCTCATCTCGCCATCTCCTTGATCCGCCACGTGGACCTTATGCTTAAGCTAAATTAAGCTACAAACGAGCAGAATAACTTCATTGATCATTAGTACGTTTATACTTTAGGCTGCGCGATCGATCCCCGCATCGAGATACATATTTGTCTGATCCATGAATATTTGTTTCATGTCTGGGTGTTGTGAGACTGAAAGTATCTCGTAGTCCTTAATAGCTATGACACAAGATAATCGTATCTTACTGTGGGGACACGGCTAGGTGTGACTGTTGGGGTTTTATTATTTATTGCATTGCGTACGAAACGCAGCAGCAAGCTGCTACTTTACCCCGGTTTTCTGTGAGACAGTGGTAATGACTCAGACGAGCCGGCCCATACATGCTACAGACAAAACTGTCTACAGCGTGGCTCAACCACTCAAAAAATTGTGGGTGTGTGGGGTGTTATTGACTATTACGAACAGTTCCACTTTAAACTTTTACTTTATTTCACAAAGGAAGTTGGGACATATACGTACCGAGGTAGTCAGAATCACACGAAGACAGGTAGATTTATTGACGAAAGTAAAACTCGTTTAATTATTACAATTGGCCTTGGACTACAGTCTGGAATCTAGTTTAATATGCTTACACATCCTGACAACAAAATTCATTGCTTCATTGATCTGGTAGTATTATACTTTGACTATGAAATTGTGTACGTTTAATGTCCAGGTCAGACAAAGAAACTTATACTAGATAAAATCCTATCTGATTAGCATACGATTACATTTTGTTTTAACTATATTATAAAATAGGAATACCATAGGAGAACTGTGGTATTTACATATCCGACTACCACTTCAAGGATAGGCGCGATTGTATGTCAACATGTAAACTAAATTTTAATGTATGTTAGGAAAACTCAAAAAAAAATAGTTCTTGGACACAATCACAAAATTAACGTAGAGAATATCTGAATACATCATTTGAAAGATTCATTAGCGCCTACTTTTCAGTGTTATTCTCGTGAATGTATAATTAAATGCTAAGTCCAGAATACTGAAGTCTCAAAAAAAATAGCGCCTACATTTCAGTGTTATTCTCGTGACTATATAATTATATGCTAAGTCCAGAACAGTCTAGGTAGGCTATATAGGTAAGAACCATCTTGATTAATCCATCCCCAGAGGAGTTAACATCAGGCAGACGGCCGGAAACTACAAGCACAAATCATTCTGTAACATGTGTTAAAAATAATGTTGCGCCAACTTCACTGCGAGTGGGATCAGGGCAGGTGAAAGAAGATGAACCATCATGATTAAGCCAACTTTTAAACAAAAACATATTCCTTCTTCTTGAGTGGTAGAGCCACGCTGTAGACAGTTCTGTCTACAGCATGAATGGGCCGGCTCGTCCGGGTCGTTACCACTGTCTCACAGAAAACCGGCGTAAAGTAGCAGCCTGCTGCTGCGTTGCGTACGGTGAGTGAGATATCCGGAGGCCCAAATTCCCCTCCTCTTCCCTATCCCTTTCCTTTAAGGTCGGCAACGCACCCATGATTATTTTAGTATTGTGGGCGTACATGGGCGGTGGAGATCACTTACCATCAGGTGACCCACTTGCTCGTTTGTCAGCTTATAGGTACCATAAAAAAAAACCTTATATTCGTGCATTCGTTTAGGTGCTAAAATGCCACAGACAGATATTGACAGACAAAGCGGTCAAACTATAAGACCTTTTTTATCAGGGGTAAAAATAACCAAACAAATATTGGTCCCGAAAAAAACATGGGAAAGTCTAAATTACATTAATTATATTATTTTAAGTTCTGTGTGGTGTTGCTTCTGTTTATGGGCAGGCGTGACGCTTACCATGAGGCGAGTGACATAGTCGTTTCGTCATTCATGCTAATAAAAAAATAACCTTTACATGGTACAGAGGTCTCTATCCAAGCGGGAGTAAGTTCCAAGCAAATATAGGTTCGTTACAACGAAACCTAATGAGTAATGTAATTACTGGCCTTCAGTTCCAGTCTAGATTTAACTTTGGTATTTACTGTACGACAGTGTTAGGTTTGCTCTCGTCTATCTAGGTGTTATACGAATAATTTATAGAGTCGTATTATTTAATGCACGCGGAATTGTATCGTGAGAATTGGATCTCGGATTAAAATTCGGTTTGTGCTTTTTGAATTGTGATGCGATTTTGAAGTTATGTAACTTTAGATTAGATGTGTGATTTTGTTACATAATACAAAGATGAGGAAAACTCAGTTTTACTCAGTCCTTATGGTATACCTTATATCTTAGCTTTTTTTTGGTATTTTCATCATGGGACGGAAATGGCATAAATATACATTATCAGTTATTGTAGTCAACTAATCATAGGGTATATAGGCTTCACATACCTTTCTGAACGGAAGGCAACCTCACCTTTTTATCCCGCAGGGGTAATCTCGTTTACGGATACCTTCACAACCCCGGAGGTGGAGGGTTACGCCAAGCTCAGCAGCCTTCCGACCCAGTTGTCCTTTGTCCGAGCGACCGTTGGTTCAATACCAACTAATAATATGAAAAAATAATATTGCATAATAATATACTGTTTGTCCCTCTGGGTTATTCTAAGGTTTTGTTTGTAATGTAATTTTTCTGTTGTAACTCTCATTAGTGCATGTCGTGGTCGCCTGTAATTATTTTAACATTTATATTTAGAGTATATACGAGATGCGGTGTTTTGCATGTGAAAATGTATGTCATGTTGGCGATCCTAAAATAAATACACTAAAAACCTCGCGGTGGTCTTCTTTGAGCAAGTGAGACAGCTCTAGGGGATTCTGAGTAAACTTGATACCGGAAAAGCAACCTCATCACACACACACACACACCTGATATTGAAACGAGGCTATGATGATCCACGAAGTTCCTGTATAATAAAAAAGTATATTATACAGTAAAACCTTTCCGAACGTATGTACCTAGATTAAGTTAGTAAAAAAAACATGTTCTCCAAAAATTATGAATTTGAAATCGCATAATATATACATTCGTTCATACAGGTGTAATTCAGAACCTTCTTTTTAAGTCAGTTAAAATAAGCAATAATCTACAGAACACACATTTCCAAGTGTGTTATATTTCGCTAAATTACATAAGACGTACACAATGCACATGTAATGCCTGCACTATTCAGACTCAATCTCAGTTACCTAGGGCTTAATCTGTGACCTATTACGGTGGTTGTACCATCGTAAGTACTTTCACCTTCTTGAAAGTGGGTTTTGATGTTGTCTGAACAATGGCATGTGTAGGCATTTCAGGAATTTGTGACGATTTATTTATGATTAAGAACGTGATTTATATTAAGTCAGATAAATATAACTTTGATAAATATGTACCTTAACATGTTGATTAAAAAATCGGAAAATAGTAGATGATATAGTATGATTTACAGACGAATTCTATGAACAGATGAGTACGCTTTCCAATATCTAATAATAATAATAAATCTTAAAGGATAAATCAGATGGGCTTTATGACATTTTTGCTCGAGAGTGTTGTGTTAACTTTACACATACATAATATACTCTTATCAATAACTCATTGCGTAACGTCAATGAATAAATTGATAAAAAATAATCGAATCACGCCATCTGATATCTATCTATCATCACTGACGTTTAACTAGGTCATGGACTCATGGTGAAGTTTCTTATTGTTAACGAGTTATATAAGTGATAGAATGATGCTGAGTATATACTGATGCGCGGGCGACGAAGCACAGGGCAACGCAGATTTTGTAATTATGAATTGTATAGACTCCGACTACGCCATATAATCTCATATTCTACGAGCAGACGTTTACGCCGCTTAACCTTGATCTGTCACGGCTCTCCCTTAAGTATTTAAATGCTTTATGCACGGAACGCTTAGCTGACATCTTCCATCAAAGTGAAAGAGAATTCTTGGCCTCGGTCGGCACCTATCTAGAACATGTGTCTCTAGCTCTATACTGTAATTCAGAATACATTAAGGGTAGTTTATTAATTGCGTTCTTATACATAGACAATAAATAATCCTACTACTATTATAAATATCAAAGTTTGGATGTTTGTTAGTTTGTGAATTTGGATGTTTGTTAGTCAACCACGCATTAACGGCTGAACGGTTTTGGAAAAAAATTGGCACACATGTAGACCATGACCTAGACTACATAGGCTACTTTTTATCCTGGAAAAGGACATACACTCGGGCGGAGCCGTGAGCAAAAGCTAGTCCTATAAATAAACAAAGTTTAAAAATGTAAAAGGGCCGTACATGTTGCGCTTGACAGATTGTACGAAATGACATTTAAAATTCTCTGCTGCATTGCCTAAAACTAAGCATACGCTGAGCCTTAGTACGCATTTATCTAGATACAGTATTTTAACTAGGATAATAACGTGAGAATAATGTGTCTCAATAATTTATAATTTCTTGCTTGTGTAATATGTGCCAGATAGTGCATTTGTCAGTGTAAGAACGCTTTCTCGTGGGATTTACCTCAGTAAGGAGGATGTACCTGCCTAAAACATTTTACTAGGGGTCCTACTACAACTACTACTATTAGGGGCTTTTGAAAACGGTTGGGCTATTTAATTAACTGACTCTGAGTGCGGAAATATTCGAACGAAATGACTAATTGCCAAATAAGAATAATTGACGTTATCTTAGATCGGCAGTAAGTGAACTCTATTTAATTAGCTTCGACGTAGACGAGCAGGTTCAACGAGCAGGTCGCACGCCTAGACATAAAATGTTAACTATCATAATACTCACTAATTTCACTGGCTACAATGTCTTTCAAACCGAAACACAACAGTGACTGACAGCAGAGATAAACAAAGCGTTGATACCAACTAAGACGGACGATCGCATACGCAGGATCTAGAACTGTTTTTGTTAAGCTTGTAGAGGAAACTAAGCTCGTAAAACAGCAATTTAATTTTAATAATAATTATCCGATGTATTATGACGATGGATATAAAACCTAACAGATTAGTGGTTTATAGATATCGATTTGTTATTGTGTTTGATAACTTCTGTTGTAATGTTCCGAATTTATAGCGATTATGCCAATAACAGTATTTTAATAATAATTTTTTGATATTGTTAAATCGTGACTTCAGATTTTTGCCTATTGTTGTGCCGAGAATTATTTTTAATAATGGCGTAAAATAATAATTGACAACTTCTGTGGCGAGTAGCCGGCTGTGAAGCGAGGGACCGCGGATTCAATTCCCGCACCGAGACAAAATGTTTGTGTGATGTGAAATATATGTTTCGGGTCTAGGTGCTTTCTCCCCTGAGGGGTTGATGTTAGACAGGCGACCGGTCGTAAAACCTACAACCCAAATCTTTCTGTAACATGTGTTCTAATGTGAATGTATATCTTATATAGCATCACTATAAACCTCAGTGGTTTTCGAATGCATATACTAACGATTATTGTATTTAAATAAATTAATCAATAAAAAAAAAAAACGCTGACATCGCTGCGAGTAGTATGAGGGCAAGTTGAATAAGTAAAAAGCTACCACGAATAATGCAGTTCAATAACCTCCAATAACTAAGTAATATGTGTCGCACTAAATCGTTTTTTTCGCAGGATATCCTCATTATGACGATATGGGTCTGTCATGTGAAATTGTACATAAATTTAAATGAGCGCGAGTAGAAAATTATGAAGTAACAATAATAATAATACACCCAACAGTCACACACATAGTCCTGACCCCACACTAGGTAAACCTGTGTCGTGGGTATCAGGAACTACGAGGGACTTGCGGTCCCACAACACCCAGACCCGAGACCAATATTTGTGGTTCACACAAACATTTGTCTCGGTGTGGGAATCGAACCCACGGCCTCTCGCTTCGCCACAATGTACCGCTAATGTAGGTGCAGAGTTTATGCACCTGGTTAATGGGGCTGAGGGGGTGCTAAAAACTTTACCCGGGTAACACCAGAAGCGCCACTGGATAATACAAGGTTACTTGTACATATATATTATTTAGCGCGGTGCAGAACGTCGTACCTCGATTTAGAAATTCTATTCAAGACATTAACTTTTATGAAATAAAGTTAATTTTGAACGTTCATTAATTGTTGTTGCATGTTTGAGTGTTACGTGTGATTACCTTTTCATTGTAAGTGGAGCCGTATTTTTGACAGATTCATATGAGAGTTATCGTTCAGTTATTTTATTGCTATAATTTTTTCAGTCGTCTAAGTACGAGTAAGATATAGAGGTTGAGTTTCAACCAATAGGGATTACTAGTAATAATAAACGTGTAATTATTGATTACAGACGAGAACTCAGCTCAGACGACTTTTATTACAAAGTTGCAGTTCAACGTTTCAGGTCCCTACGTGATAGTGCAACTTTTACGTCACACATGCCTCTATAGCAACAAAACAATTCTGGAATGAATAATGACGTAGACAGTGACTATAGACGTTATTTGCCCATAATAATACTAGCTCTGTATTATACACGTCTCACTGTTGGGCATTGGCCTCCTCTACTGAATAAGGGGTTAGGCTTTAGTCAATCATGCTGGCTTTGGGCGGATTGAAAGACTTCACATACCTTCGAAATTCTTTCGAAGGTCGCTTTCCTCACAATTATTTCTTCACCGTTAAAGCAAACAATAAACATATACGTAACTTGGAAAAGTCAAAGGTGCATGCTCCTGGGGCTGGTTTCGAACATGCGACTTATCTCGACAGTCCGTATCACTCCCCGCTGAGCTACCGCTGCTATTGCCCATAATCTAGTAAAAAATGCAGTACGTGGCTGACAAAGCTTTTTTGTATGACGAAGCTTATAACAACTACAAAAACTAATATTCGGTATACAAATAAGTCATTATGTATAATACAACAATTCACCTTTGATCACGTCTAATGACATCATGAAAAATGAACATGACGCGCCCCATGATTTTTATAAAAACAAACTACAAAAACAAATTGAAATAAAAAACGGTTATGTGAGAGCAAAAACGTTTCGTTATTTATTTTCCATCGCGATGTCCAGTTCTGTACGTTTTATTTAAATTTTTAAAACGGATTTTGTATATAAAATAGAAATACGTGGATCGTGTTAGGTGTTTTGTAAACTTTATTTTATTACTTTTGTTAATAAATTCCAATTTAACTTGATCCGAGATTTTTCAATATATTTTTTATTGTAGATTGCAAAAAAGCACACCAATGGTAGTTCTAAATCAGTTTAAAAACGAATAGTTCGTATCATTTCGTTGGTTTATCTCGAATGATTACAGAATCTGAAAACTATTCGAATGATTTCCAAAAATCTCAAGCTCGCGCTCGCCAAACAGATACACAATGACATGTTACAGCTGCTTAGTAAATTCATTAACCGAAACACAACAGTGTTTACACACAGCAGTTTGGCGGCAGAAATAGACAAAGCTGTGGTAGCTAACCAGACGGGTTTTCGCATATGAGGAACCTACCACATAGTAAGCTAGATAAGTAAGCTATGGATGAAGTTTCTGACATCGACTACATTACTACTGAAATAGGGTAGTTGACTAGTTTTTTTTTATTATTTAAATCAATAAGTTACTTTACTCAAAATATATTGCAGAAAGAATTTTATAAATAGGACCAAAAATAAATAAGTTAGAAGCCATTCAAATCCTGTGGAAGGGGTAATTGTCAAATGACAGACGATGCAACCATTGACGTCACTGTGTAAAATGTTCATTATGGTGCACGCGTGCAAGCGAGATAGTGAGATATCCCCACTACGCACCCACTTTTCTTCATACCAACATTTAAAGTCATAACTGCGGGCACATTTCTAAACCAATTTATATTGTGTTTTAATAAAAGGGTTTCTTTTGCGTGTCATTTTCTGTTGCTTATAAAATAATGTATAAAATTCAATATAGGAAACTACCCTATTACTGACATTATTTCCGATCATAAGTTAAGTGCCATGGTTGCCAAGGTCTAGTGGTCATTCCGTACACGCAATCATATTATTTTGTAACAGATACTTATTTTGGGCAAAATCGAATTAAGACCGCGACGTTGCCGTCTCGCTCGAAGGCAATGATTGTGAAAAGGACAATGCGTCGATCGGTAGGGCGGCACACATAAACTGAACAAGTAATACAACTTTTGACATTTATTTGATCACAACGCCCCAGTTTCAGATGGCAGCAAATATATTTTTTTCCTCGTAACTTCGACAAATTGTGACGGATAAGAAAGCATCAAGTGCCGTGTTAAAAGAATGAGGAGCAATTGGAATTTGCAATAAAATAAAATGTTCTTAGCTGTTCTCCCCAGAGGGGATGACGTCAGGCAGGCGGCCGGTCGTAAAAATTACAAGCCAAATCTTTCTGTAACATGTGTTAATAAAAAGCATGTTGCGCCGACCCCACTGCGAGTGGGATAGGGCAGGTAGAAGAAGAAGTTCTTGGCTGTTATGACCAGTAATGCTGAGCCAAAGTTGTACGCATTACAACTGCGCCACCGAGGCGCTGTGTATAATACTGTACACGATCGATATCTCATTGTATATTATATACTATACGCAGTCACGCCTGTAATCCCCGAAGGGGTAGGCAGAGGTGTAACCAGTCCACCCACATTTCGCCGAGCGTATCTCCGTCCCACGATGTTATAGGGGGCGAGCCTATCGCCATACCGGGCACAAATTCCAGACTCCGGGCTGATACTGAGCATTTCATAATAGAAGAACCCAATACCTAATTACCCCACCCGGGGATCGATCCCGAGACTGAGGTCTCGGGTTCGCCTCAATCGTAACGCGTACGCATTACAACTGCGCCACCGAGGCAGTCATTGTATATATTTGATTAAACACAGTACTTTCCAATTAAGAGGTTCAAATTGGGTCGCAGACTGCATGAGACCGTTTCGTACAAACCGGTCCCCGGGTGAGAACCGAACAATGCCGTTATGGTTTCAATTTAATGATTCATATGCTCATTGGAATTATGTCAAATGCAAATCACTAACATTGATCTTAAGAGATCTTAGAATAATTATTAATTGTCAGTCAGTTGCATGACACTTTTGCTAAGCTCTAATGCCTTCGTTAATTTTCCAATTATTGATTAAGCAATCATAAAACACAGTTTTATTATGAATATTTTATTGATGAAATATCTAAGAATAATAAATCATTTATCTACCTCCTATTAATTTAATTAAATAAAAATGTTCATAAATATGATGAAAATGATTTAATGGTGGATTAGCAAATATCGTAATAATGCACGTTTCTCGGCTTTCAAGTTCCAAACCATTTATTATAATTGAAACAGCTAATATCGTTAAATATTCATAATCTTAATAATGATATACAATCAACTTCAATGTTAGGTAATTTAAAAGTATCACGAAATTAAAATTTAAAGCGCTGAGAAATATTCTGGTACCTATATATTTAGCCTTAATGTCTATAATTAGGTTAAGGGTTTCAATTAAAATAGTGTTACATACATTAACTCATGCCTATATCCTCGAAGGGGTAGATATCACGAGTGGTAGAGCCTCGCTGTAGACAATTTTGTCAACCGCGTTAGTGGCCTTCACCTTCACGAACACATACCAGAACAGTCAGAGATGTATTGCTGATTTTTAAGGAAATTGTTTTATCGCAGAGGCTGGCGAACAAGCAAGTGGGTCACCTGATAGTAAGTGGTCCCCACCCATGAACGCCCATAATAGCAGAATAATCATGGAATTTAAGGGAAAGCGATAAATAAGAAATTGGGAAGAGGAGGGGGGATTCAGGACTATAGAAATCCTCATGTCCATTTTCTGACAGACATTGGTAAGCCATATTATAGATATTGGTAATTGGAGAGCCGATCCATATCCATACCCATGCTGTATACTAAAATGTATATAGTCTGACTCTATCACAATTAAAAGTCAAGTTGTGTCCTATGTGGCGTTAAGCTCACCACCTATCACGTCATGGAACGAAATAAACTCGGCGAACTGTAGGTGCACTAGTTGCATCTGCCTACCCCTACGATGATACAGGCGTAAGCTTATATATACTTGTATTTCACATATTGAAAGTTACAGGAAGTATAAGTGTTCCGAAATGACCTCGCTACTGAGACAGATTACATTAAACTTTTTATTATAATTACTCAATTACATTCCGTACCGAAACCGTGTGTCGTTAAATAAGAGTTAATCAAAACGATCGGTTACATAAAGTGATTGTACGATACCGGCATTACATAAAAGTAAGTAAGCATGCATGATGAAATGAATAGCTGACCCTGCCCGCTTAGCATAAACCCACGTGAAATAGACAAATTTGTCGATATCGACTAGTTTCTAGTTAGACTAGTTTTATTAGTAGTTGTGTTTGTACCATAACGAAAGAGATATCAAGAGAAAACGAGATGATAATATTTTCTCGTGGCGTAAATACCGGGCCGTCATATTATCTGGAAGTTTCAATAGACAAATAGATATAACCAGATAAAACTGGTTTATCACGACAAAATTATCTCCAGTGGCTTATGTTAAGCCCGCTGATTGGGTTATATGGGAACTATATAATTTATAGGAGAGGGAGTCCGACTGTGATGGAGCTTCCAAGCCCCAAAGGAAACGAGCCGTAAAGGCAGAATTCAAGGACGGTGTCGGCAGTCAGTCATGTATACCAGTTTCTCGCAGAACCGTCTCAACTGCGCCTAGTTATTAGGACACCGGCTCGGCGTAGGTGAATTTGGATGAGACCGTATCTAGCAGTTACTCTATATGAACTGGGAGGGAAGACTGGTGATTCCGGCATGACCATTCTCTCATCCCCGGGTTGGGAAAGTATCCGTAGGATTAATATCCAGAAAAAAGATGATATAGAAACTCAGGACAGCCACCGTGGTCTAGTGAAGGAACCGACTGTAAACTGCGAGGTCGCGTTCTCGATACCCGCACCGAGACATTTTGAAGGTGGATTTGGTATTCTAGCGATACGCCGTATGGCTCCCACAACCCGCAACGAGAACCAAGTGTCACCATTGCCTCGTCCATTAATAAGCAGAGTGTATCACGTGCAGGTGAGATTGGCTTTGGGCCTAAGATGTTGGTCCACTTACACTCCAGTGATGCAATACTGGAGACTACTACTGGTATAAATCTAAATTAATTAGTTCGATATCAGGACATCCTAGATCGAATGCTAAGTTGCTTAATTAAAATCAAGACAAGACTCATCCGAGATGCAAATCCATTTCCCTTGAACAAAAAGGTCGCGCATCCTGTATTACCAAGTGACCTAGAAATCCTTGCTTCAGATTGTATATTTCTCATTAATAGACGGAATATTAATAATATTGCAACTACTGCAATCAGGATACAGTGTTTATATATTTTATGAAGTGTGGTAGGATCCACACGCTGTGTGGATTGTAGTGTAAGTAGGCCATCAAGCCAAGCTCATCTAGACGTGATAACGTCTGTTTAACGGGGGAGGCAATGTGATTTCTTAGGTTTACGCGAATATTACACATTGAAATAAAACTAGTTTATACGGATTTTATCGCAGTTAAATTTTTATTTTAGTCCCGACGTTTCGAAAGCTTTTCCGCCTTCGTGGTCACGGGGAAGACTGAGGTATCGAAAAGTTAATGTTACATTGGCTACCTTCATTTTAAAATAATACATTTATTTTTTAACGTCGGGACTAAAATAAAAATTAAACCGCGATAAAATCCGTATAAACTAGTTTTATTTCAAGGTGGAGGCAATGGTCTAACTTGGTCGCCATTGCGGGTTGTGGGGATCAGAGAGCGGGTCGACCTTCATTATACCAAATCCACCGTCAAATTATGATGGGAAGGTGGTATTGAGCCCGGATAACGCCAGGCAAAAAGAAAGATCCATGCTGTAGCTAGTTTTGTCTATAGTAGCTGGCTCTACAGGGGTGGTAGTATGGTCTCACACAAAACCGACCTATTGTTAATGTTGTTTCGTGTCTCCTCGAACCTAACAGCCATTACACGCCTGCAATCTGAAGATTGTATCTATATCTATATCTATAAGGTGTATAAACTTTGTGGCGCCTTTTACAAGTCGACGGTGAGTCAATCAGGCTTCCGTATGCTAGGCGCTTGTGGAGCAAATTTTTAATTTTAATCATATATTATGATTTTGGCGCCCCCATGAAACACACACATAATCCACAGACAGGCAAACGGGTCAAATTTACAACACCTTTTTTTTGTTGGAGGTTAAAAATAATTGTAGAATTTATCGCAAGCAGAAACACCATCACTTTCCATATAAGCGAAACGTTTGCAGCGCAAACCCAGGTGGCAGGAATGATTCAGGCGGTCTACACCGACCAGATTCGAAAGATTACCTTGTATAATACAGTAAGGTATTGTATAAAGCCTTATATGTCTAAATGTGGAGATATCCGCGAATATCGCCGTTCAGTTATTAAAGCACAGTCGTTGGGTAACTTGTTATGGAGTTTGTTTTGCGGCTAGTAGTTTTAGGGCAAAATTATCGTGAATATTACACTCAACAGTCACACACATAGTCCTGAACCTACACTAGGTTAACATGTATTGTAAGTAGTAAGTACTACGAGGGACTTGCGGTCCCACAACACCCAGACCCGAAACAATTTTTTGTGGATTACATAATCATTTGTCTCAGTGCGGGAATCGAACCCACGGCCTCTCGCTTTGCAGCCGGCTACTCGCCCGCTGCGCCACGGAGGGTGTTATAAATTGTTATTTGCATTCATCTTACAACATAGAACCTCGTCAGCCTGTATCATTACATAGAACTTTATAATAGTGAACCAACGATATATTCATCCTATAAGAAGACAGACGGCTTGTTGTGGAACGTTCTAGATTTATGTATGTCACATCTCAAATATGGCCAAATATTACTCAACATGGATACAATAAATCACTATTTATCAACCAATCGCTATGTCGAATTTGGCAGTTGCGAAAATTTATTAGGGTCCTAAAAATATAAAAATCCCGATGGTAATTATAGTTCGCAGTTCACATTCATTATTTATTCATAACATTTTTGATTCCGATAAATTGAAATAAAAATTTATTTACATATTTAAAAACACTTCACGGATCGTGTCAGTCGTTAATTTGTTTTTTTTAATTCTATATAAGTATACATTTTTTGCTAGCATCCGGAGCAAAATGTGTTTTAAGAATTGTAGTAAATCATGATATACACGATATCTTAATATTGAATATTTAAATAAGCGTAAGCGTATAATAAATAATAACTAATTCATACTACGTGGTAGGTCCCTTGTATGCGAGTGGCCGTCTGGGTTGGTCCTATCGCTTTGTCTATTTCTGACGCCAAACAGCTGTGCGTAAGCACTGTTGTGTTTCGGTTTGTAAGGCATGCAAGCCAGTGAAATTACTGGGTAATATGAGATAAGTCTCATGTTGTTAAGACATCTTGTCTCGAGCGCAGTCCAATGCCATGGCATTGCAATGCATGTAGTGCTTTATAAATAAAGTGTGGTATTGCATTTACTCGTAGGTGGAGCTTACCATCAGGCGAGTGACCTGCTCTTCTCGTCCTTTACGCTAATAAAAAAAACCTAATCTTATTACGTGGGTCAGAATTTCATCTCAAAATGATGACACGAAAACTGATGATGGTCTGGTACCAGACCACCGCTTATATGTTAATTTGTAGTTATGAACCGGATCTTATCAAAATTTAGACATTCTAAAATTTCACGCTAATTTGAATCATTTGTTTATTACGATCAATAAGATCGATCACACCCGTATACATTAAGTGAAGTGTGTGAGCGAGTATAACATCGCTGGCGTGAGACAAAATCTTCGCTAGTTATTGTAGTGTTCTCCAAAGACGAAAGTTGAATATCGACATGTTATATATTCGATGAAAAAGAATTCCTTATGTCCTAGCAATGCAAACGGATTTGGTACTAGGGAGGGTGAAATACTTATATTTAACACAATACCTTTTTAAATTTGACCATATCTATCTGTAACACGTATATAAAAGGCCCAAAACCCCTTAATCATCTCTTTCTTTTAAGCTCGACAATGAGATGATTCTTTAGGTATTGTTCATTGGTGATACAAATCACTTACCATCAGATGACCCACTTGCTCATTTGCTGCCCTCTGTTAAAAACCATAATAAAGTGGCTGCACAATATTCCGAAGGCATTTCGGGCAAGTAGAGCAACTTGTGTAACGATCGCACGTGCCAGATTTGCTCGCGAACCAGCCCGTCTCGCAAATATTAATTGTATTTGTTATGCTGCGCACTTACGAGTACTTGTCTATGGGAAAAATTATATCAACGTACATAAACTAGATTAGTGTCTAGACGACAGATTGATCCGGAAGCAAGCTTTTTAATCTATGTAGAGCAATATAGAAACTTGTCAAGGAAATACTATATTAAATTTAATATATATAAACGTGTGAAATTAATGCATGAGTTTTTGTTTATTTTTTAATAGACTACTAAAACTCGACTTTAAAACCAGTATCGTGGTGCGTTTACTGTTAAGGTACGTTTTGGTATGCGATAGAGACAGGAGACCGCGACACAGGACGATAGTGACACATCTACTTTGTATAAAATTATATGGGTACGATTTACGAGATTAGACACCGCGACGCGCGACCGTTTCTATATCAATCAAAACGGGTTTGTCGCTATCGCGTCAAGCGGCGTTGTCTCCCTGTCTTGGTCGCGTATCTCAAAACGTACCTTTATCCTTTGAGGTGCTTCCCATTTTCCCTTGAAGCAATGTTTGGACTCCATCAGATCTTTACGAAACTTATATGGGACCACCAACGTGTTAAAATCACAATAGGATACAAGAATCATCAAAATCGGCCACATTTGGCGGTAATATAACTAAACATACATTGAAAGTACTTTCCAACCGACGTAAAAAATTAGAGAGATTTTTATAGATATTGAGTTCGAAAAAGCATTCTTACGAGTATTGTTCCCAAATGGTGTAGTACAAAATAAATGTTTTTTCTTTCTTTCTTACACTAGTATCGTGTCTTGGGTGAGCCATAATTAATTACGCTGTATCCTTAGAGGTTGTGATTAGTTGGTCATTGTAACACCAGCGTAATGATCATGTCGAACAAAAACTTCTTCCCCTTTTCCTTACACAATGTTTATTGTTCATGGTGACCTATATTAAAACAAGTAGAAGCTCTTAGTGTAAGAGAGGTGGAGCCTATTATAATAGGACGTGGAAACTCAATAACTTACTGATGCATTCGAAGACACGATATGAGCCGCAACGTAAGTGATTCTATGCGTATATTTTATACCCCAAGCGCACAAACGACTTGCACAACAGAACTGCAAGATATAATATCATACCAAATTAAAATATTTAATGAATATATAAAATGACTGCCTCGGTGGCGCAGTTGTAATGAGTACGTGGTACGACTGCTGTGCGGAGGTTGCGGGTTCGATCCCTGGGTCGGGTAAAGTCGTATTGGGTTTTTATATTACGAAATACTCAGTATCAGTCCGCAGTCTGAAATTTGTGCCCGGTATGGCGAAAGGCTCGCCCCCTATCAAACGTGGGACGGAGATACGCTCAGCGAAATGTGAGTGTACTGGTTACACCTCTGCCTACCCCTTCGGGGATTACAGACGTGAGTGCGTATGTCTATAATTGTGGAATTGTTTAAATTAAATGAGTCTTAAATCAATCACACTTAACTGTCAGCATTATATTATTTAGACTGCATTGTAATATACATATATTGTATTTCATACATGCAAGGATCGTAGCAATTGGATATCCGTTGTCTCTGGCTACCCCTATGGCAAACAGGCGTGAATCTATGCATGTACTGCATTGTAATTAACATCAAGTCCAGTGTAGTTACTTGGCGGAGCCAGGATAAAAAATAACCCTTGGGGTTTCGCGGAACCCACTTTGGGAATCGCTCCCATAGACAAAACTGTCTATAATTCAAATCTTAGCTCCAGCTTAGTTGTGTAACGATCGTGCTAGTTCTAGTGTGGTCGGAAGCTCGCGACCGCAGCACCTCATTGATATACGATAGCGTTCAAATTAAGGACTTGCTTCGACTAATGAGTCGCAACACAGATTGTTCGGTCAACGAACTGATTGCACCACTTGTTAATGCATGTTAACAAGGTGTCACGGTGATTTTCATCGATAAGAAAGAATTAAGTGGCTACTTGCTTTAAATAGTTGCTTTAATTCAAGCTCTAAAATGTTTACGGTAGGTTAAATGTTCTTGGGTCAGACGGCGGGTCACCTCATATAATACGAAATCCACTGTCAAATCATTATGGGAAAGCGGACCCTGACAGTAAGTGTAGTAGAAACGTGCTTCGGCTTGTGAGGTCTTAGGTAAAATTCCAGGTCGGGTAAAAGTATGCGGTTTTTCAATTGGAAAAATAGAAGCGATTTGCTCGGGTTTTGAATTTGGTTTAAACATAACATTAATTACCCTTATCACATCATGGGACAGCAATATGCTCGGTAACCCATGGAGTATACTAATTACATCTATGTCTACTTATTTAGGCCATAGTATTTTTTCATAAATTAGTTGGTAAGTCTCTCGTATCTCGTAAGTCGCAAGGTCGTCTGGGTACGTAACACAACTTGGTCTATTTTTGCCGCCAAGTAGCAGTGTGTGTTGAGGAAATTGAAGTCACTGAAATTACTGAGCATTATGAGCATCTTATGTCTCGCAGTGATGAGCGCAGTCCAATTCTATGCAGTACTCCATAATTCGAAAATCTGATTGGTATTGCTTCTGTTTATGGGCAGGCGTGACACTTACCATCAGGCGTTCTGTTTGTCTCCTTAATGCTAATAAAAAAAATTACATGGAATTATTTTGGTATGTTTTTTTTGGTATTTATGTTTTATGTATTATTTTAGTATTTTGGGCGTACATGGGCGGTGGAGATCACTTACTATCAGGTGACCCACTTGCTCGTTTGCCGACCTATGCCATAAAAAAAATGTAAAAGACAACCACAAACCACACCGAAAGAGAATCCTTCATCCCTATGCAGCACACTGTTCTGAGAATAAATCCGAAGAGACAAATATGTTGCTGGTCTGAATACTGAAGTGAATATAGATATAGTAGAGTCGACGGTCGGAGGAAAGGTTATTAAGGTCAAAGCCAAAGTCAAGGAGCACGCGTAAAAAATGATCTAGTAAAGGCCGACCTTCGGGGACATAGACACTAAAGATATTCTAAGAGCGTGAACGCATCTTGTAGTTCGGTAATCGATCTCTTTTGGATATAATCGTAGAAGTTGGTTAAAGTGAAACTTTTGTGCATTATATGACTTAACATCTTATGGCTCGGGATGATAAGCAAAGTGTAGTCTTTACAGAACAGAAGAAGCAGAAGACGCTTAATATAATAGACCACGTAACTACCTAAACGTGCCATTATTTACTAAGTACATTGCAGATGGCATCGCGGTGCGGATATAAATGTCTGCACATCATCCCCTCATACAGGAACCCCTGTGGGGAGAAGACCCGTAACAAATATTTGTAGACCACACAAATATTGGTGTCGGTGTGGGAATCGAATCTGCAGCTTGCTACTCGCCCACTACGCCACGGAGGCTGTCAAGATTTGACACGTTGAAATACAAATACCACAAATACCTATATACCGGAACAAAGATGTCTACTCGGTATTTACAAAAATAGTTGTGTTGTATTAATTAGTGGTTAAATCTGATTTGTTTTAATGTATAGATTGGCAAACAAGTTGGTCACCTGATGATATGTGATCTCCACTGCCCATGTACGCTCACAATAACAGAAGAATCATGAGCGTGTTGCCAACCATAAAGGAAAGGGGTAATGAAGGGATTGGGAAGTAGAGGGGGATTTGGGCCTCCGGATATTTCACTCACCGCACGAAACGCATCAGTAAGCTGCTGCTTGAGATAGTGGTAACGACCCGGTCCATTCATGCTGTAGACTAAACTGTCTACAGCGTGGCTCTACCACTCAACACTCGTCTTACTCAAATATTGTGAAATGAGCTCTTAGTAATGTTGCTATTATTTTGGGGAGGCATGGCTCTCCACTACTGTCTACTGTCAGATGTACGACCAGTTCGTTTCATCACTAAGTTTTACAAAAGTAGCTTTACATTTAAAATATTATGATTTTTGTTTCCAAACAGCAATATTTTTGGAGATTGTGACACCTAATTTATACTAATAAATCTTAAAAGAACTGTTCCTGACATAACATGACAGTCTTTGCGAATGAAATAAATATTAAATAGATTGTCTCGAAGATAAATTTTCGTTTATGGAAGTTCACCTACGCCGTATTTTGACCTCTTTGAATTTAATAAATTCCTCTATAAGATTATTTTTGAGTGGTAGAGTCACGCTGTATTCATTTTTGTCTACAGCATGAATGGGCCGGCACGACAGCGTTGTTACCACTGTCTCACAGAAAACCGGCTTGAGGTAGCAGCTTGCTGTTGTGTTTACCTTACCTATAGGAATGTCAGTGTTTTTACAATACATGACTGATATACTCGTATACAACAATAAAAAAAATGCAGTTGCGTTTCGATTTTTTTATAGGCACCTCGTTTGACGAAACGAGCAAATGGGTCCCCTGATGGTAAGTGATCTCCAACGCCTCCATAATATCAAAAGAATCATGGGCGTGTTGCCGATCTTAAAGGAAAGGGGTAATTAAGGGATTGGGAAGGGGACGGGGATTTGGGCTTCCAGATATCTCACTTACCGTACGAAAAGCAGCAGCAAGCTGCTACTTTACGTCGGTTTTCTGTGAGACAGTGGTAACGACTGGACGAGCCGGCCCATTCATGCTGTAGACAGCTGTGTGCAGCTTGGCTCTACCACTCAAAAAACTCGTATGGTAAAATTCGTGGTGACCCAAATCCCCCTTCCTCACTCCATTATTTCCCTTTAAGGTCAGCAACTCATCCATGGTTCTTTTGGTATTGTGACTGTTCGTGGGCGGTAGAGACCCACTTCCTTGTTTACCGGACTCTGTTCTAAAAAAATATTTTTTTAAAAACGACAGAAGCAAAACAATGATTTAAGTAAGGCGGATAATTGTTATAACTCAAGTCCGTCTTATCTCGCAACATAAAGCCATAAACAGCCGTATGAGCGCGGTGGCCTCACAAAACAACTGAACAAACGAGACTCGTAAACGTTTACTGGTTCACGGTTAAGTTCAACGTTATTGTATATTAATGTATGTTATACATACATACATAAGCACTCACGCCTGTAATCCCCGAAGGGGTAGTCAGAGGTGTAACCAGTACACCCACATTTCGCCGAGCGTATCTCCGTCCCATGATGTGATAGGGGGCGAACCTATCGCCATATCGGGCACAATTCCAGACTCCAGGTTGATACTAAGCATTTCATGATAGAAAAACCCAATATCACTTTACCCGACCCGGGAATCGAACCCGAGACCCGTGCTGGTATACGGTATATTGTGCGATAGGCTCGCCCCCTATCACATCGTGGGACTGAAATAAGCTCGGTGGCATTTGGGTGTACTGGTTACACCTCTGCCTATCCCTTCGGGGATTATAGGTGTGAGTGCGTATGTATGTACTGTGGTGTATTTGCCCACATTAAATTGTTAGTTACTAATTATTTTTTAAATTGACACCACATCGCCGAAAGGAGGCAGAGGTGCTCCAACTTATTTCCGTCCCAAGATGTCATAGGGACGAGCCTTAGGTCTTTAGGACATTAACTTGAAATGTGTATTGAGGTAGGTATTTTTAAGTTATTTTATTAGTTTGAATGACGAAACGAGCAAGACGTTCGTCTATGGTGAGTGCCACGTCTGCTTATAAATAGAAGCAATACTACACAGAACTTTGAAATATTTCCTCAGGATGTTTATCTTCGCACGTAAAATTCGTCATGGTTTATAAATTATTTCGTACGTAATTTTTTTTTTTTTATAGCAAAGGCCGGCAATCGAGCAAGTGGGTCACCTGATGGTAAGTGACCTCCACCGCCCATGTACACCCACAATACTAAAAGAATTATGGGTGCGTTGCCGACCTAAAAGGAAAGGGATAATTAAGGGATTGGGAAGGGGAGGGGGTTTGGGCCTCCGGATATCTCACTCACCGTACGAAACGCAGCAGCAAGCTACTACTTTACGCCGGTTTTCTGTGTGACAGTGGTAACGACCCGGACGAGCCGGCCCATTCGTGCTGTAGACCAAGTGTCTACAGCGTGACTCTACCACTCTAAAATATATATAATTTGGGAGAAAAAAGACGATAATTGAAAACATCAATGACTGATGTAAAATTAATTTTACAATATAATGTAGTTTAAGGAAGGATATTTAGACAACATATGGCAACAGATACAATTATGTAAAGAAAAATACGTTTGTATACAATATAGCAACATATACATACATACATACGCACTCACGCCTGTAATCCCCGAAGGGGTAGGCAGAGGTGTAACCAGTACACCCACATTTCGCCGAACGTATCTCCGTCCCTTATGTGATAGGGGGCGAGCCTATCGCCATACCGGGCACAAATTCCAGACTCCGGGCTGATACTGAGTATTTCATAATAGAAAAACCCAATACCACTTTACCCGACCCGGGGATCGAACCCGAGACCTCAGCGTTGCCCTCAATCGTAACGCGTACGCATTACAACTGCGCCACCGAGGCAGTAATATAGTAACAGTAAATAAGTAATCATTGTGTTATATTAGTAAATAGTTGACAGTAATTATAACAAATGAATATGAAGCGAAGTATATCAGCCATCACCTAATGCTTATCACAATAGTATTAAAAATCCAATTTCTCCTCAAATAAATGAAAACGTAGTGTAGGTTGGATGGAAATAATAAAACCCGGGTAGTTACTATCGTAATCTGCCGACATTACGCCCAAAGGTGACATTTGAGTCAACATTGCCCCGATTCAATATTTGACCAGAACAGTACGGGTTATAAAAATATATTAATCCGTTTGTATGTAAGCTCTTTGCTCGGCTTGGAAATGTTTTTGGCTGGTTAGTATTTTTTTATTTTCAGATACTTCGTATTCGTGTGACCTCGTAACATTCCTGGGAATTAATGATAATACTGTTTTTTGTATTATCTTAATAACATATCACCGTCCTAATGAATAAGTTTCAACAGTATTTTGTTAAGTAATACTTTAAGTCTACTCCTAAGAGAAATATGGTACGGAAAATATATTATTATATCATACATTTGAAGCAAGCACATAACTTCTTATGTTTCCTAAAAGTATAATAATTATAATTAATAAAATTGGTCTAAAATATTGGTGAACCACTTATAATCCCATTCGGTATTCAAGTTAGTAACAAAATCGTGATTAATTGTAAATGCGTCAAAAACATTCCCATCAAAAAGTTGTTTGAAGTGAATCCGTCACATCTGACATTTAGTACCTACGTCTTCTACCTAAGGAAGAACAAAGAGAATCAATCACAACTCACAACTTTCTGCCTGATAAATGAGAACAATCAAACGCCAACCTGGCGAGAAACCGAACACTTTAACTGTTTTAGTTTTTAAATGTTGGCAATAAAACTTAGATTAGCATTCTGAGTACTGATTGAACGGGTGTTAATAGACTTTGAGATGGATACTAGTAATTTCGCAGTCTAGTAGTGTTTTACAGTACAGTTTAAATTTTATTGCTTGATTCAATTTAGATTGTTGGCTGCAGACTAGATTACGTGTTTTTTATTACATTTACTTAAATACGAATGGTATGCACTATGCATTTCATGGTGAGAGGTTATTGCCCATTATATATGTGGTGTTCTGTGTTTTTAGTGTTTGTATTTGGCCCCGATACCTTCCCTGCAGCCAGCCCCATCCACACAACTATGTGAACATTATTTATACACACACGGATATGATTCTGTTCTTGGTATATTGAAACCTCGTAGGTCGGCAGGGAGCTGGGCTTTCCGTAGTGTCGAGTGTATTTATAAGGTGTTATTTGACGTAGAAGTCATATTTATTATCATCAACCTCCACGACATCTGAAAGCGTCGATAGCATTTTTGTACACCACAGTACCCATTTCTATTTTTTTTATTAATCTAAATGATGAAACGAGCAGGTCGCTTGCCTGATGGTAAGCGCAACGCCTACCCATAAACAGAAGCAACACCACACAAGACTTTGAAATACAAAACACATGTCACTGAACTACGCTCGTCACCCTGAGACATTTACTAGACTGTACATTACAAATAGACGATTCTGTTCCAGGTTAATCAATTATTCATCGAATACTAGTCTGCTATATAATAGAGAAGCTTCAAGCTGAAATTATCTGTTAAGTGTAGTCTGGTTTCGCTAATAATTACAGTGTTTGCCGTTCGTAAGTTAATTCTGTATCACTAGACGATTATGTATGTAGATTATGACGATATGCCATTATCTGGTGGCTTCATGTACTCAGGTGTTCAATAGACGGACATGTTCAATAGACAGATTACGGATTCAATAGGGACGATATTTTATCATCAGTAAGTAGTTTAATTCTTAAGAAAACTACCGAAGTACTTCGGTCACAAATCCAGTACCGGTTGGACCCCAAAAGCCCTGGCTTGACATATTAAAATGAAATGAGTCAATAGACTCATTACGGAGGATGCACAAGCCCGGAGTAGGAAGGCGGACCTGACGTCAAGAAGGGAAAATATCAAACAGAAAGAAAGAATGGAAATTAAAGACTTGACATCAACTGAGACAAGTATTTTACAGTGATACTTATAAAATGTTAGGTAAGTCATAAAAATACACGTTCGAAATTTGAACTTATTTCATTATAGAGCAGTTTAACAAACGAACATTTACAAGGTTTCAGCGCTTTAATTGGCAGGAATAAAGTGTTCGCCTCTATATTGATTATGTAGAAAAGTTTTACCAGAGTTTCAGTTGTTTGGATTCATCTCACGTACTTACCTAAAAAAGAAATAACATAAATGAGTAACAAAGTTAACATTAGAGATATTCATATAACATAACATTTCAAAATCAGGCATGCATAATGCAGGCTCTTAAGAGTACAAACGAAGATATAGATAGTACGGCGCAAAGAGAGATACCTTCGATGTATGACCACATACCTGAAGGTCTTTAAGGACTGATTTTTAGAGCAAACATATCATTTACAGAAACAAAAAATCATTCGTCTATAATTGCCAAGTCTTCACAACATAATACAATTACACATGCTATAATCAGAATTTAATCCCCTTCACCGCAAATAATGATGTCATAAGCTCAAGATAAATCGGGTACAAAAAAAATTGGCGTCGATACCTTGAAGTCGAACCTAATTAATCACAAACTTTGAGCCTTCTTTACGAACCGTCCCGAACGACCCACGTGACTTTGTCGGGTCGTTCGAAGTTCGGAGACAGTTGTTATCCGCGAGTCGCGAGTCGTGTTTATTTTAGTGTCTGTATTTGAGTTGAATATTTAAAAAATTAAATCGGCATTCGACTATTGAATATGCTTTTTTTAATGTTTGAAGAGACTTAACTAATAGAAGTCCGACAGCTAAATATATTCAAGTGTTACTTAGTTGTAAAAAGCTAGCATCTCATGAACACATACATAAATTGGAGGATTTCAATAATACGGTAGATATATAAAACGAAGCTTATTCAAGATTTATATTACCAATTCCGCCCACAAAACATACCTACAAAATATGTGCAGAATATCTTAAAGCAAAGAATAGCAACAAGTAGAACTTAACACGGTCCGGTTGTGAGTGGTACTAAATTGTTGAACATTTCTGCCGACAGAACAATAAGCGTGCAACACAACAATGCTTGGGGATTTTTCCTAGAACGCCGGCACTGTCGACTGCCAGCTCTAGCTACGAATGTAATAAAAGGAATAAGTATCTTGCGCCCCTGGCCAGTTTATGCGGACAATTTGATTCCAAAGTTTGCTAACTCTGACTTTTACATGACGTCATTAAATTGACAGCGAATTTTATCGTTTCTAGTCAAAATCCATATAAACATTTGCCTAGGTTTCGATTCTTAGGGGATCTACGTTCGACGGTTGGTTAATAGTAAAATTGTTATTTACATAAAAAAAAAATATATTGTAGGTTCGTGAAGATTGCTAAGAAATCTAAATAGTTGGTGGTAATCCAATCTGAGCTTATAAACTCATATTATATAAATACTGATAAAACTAAGAATATAATAAAATTTGTTGTGCAGTTGTAATGCATACGCGTTACGATTGAGGCTAACGCTGAGGTCATGGGTTCGATCCCGGGTCGGGTAAAGTGGTATTGGGTTGTTCTATCTCAGTTGATACTGAGCATTCCGGACTGGTGCCCAGAGTCTGGAATTTGTGCCCAGTATGGCGATAGGCTCGCCCCCTATTACATCGTAGGACGGAGATACGCTTGGCGAAATGTGGGTCTACTGGTTACACTTTTGCCTACCCCTTCGGGGATTACAGGCGTGAGTGCGTATGTATGTATAATAACATTTGATTATGAAAACTTGGGAGAATCTCGTTAAGAGAATTTTCTATCGAGCTTTGGAATTTCAAAACAATTTTATGTATCAATAATCCAAACCTTTCTAAATATTCCATTTTGTGAGACATGAGTATATTCACGAATTCAAAATTATATTCTCTTAGTGATACGTGTACTAATAATGTATATGTATAATGTAAATCATAATAATAGCTTATCCCCAAGAGATAGATACGTTAATATCTTACATGATGGAAAATGGCTCGCTGATTATATTCACAAATTAAATTCGGGGATTTATACAGCGGTATTGTCTGGCATAACAAGAACAGTAAACAGTGTATTATGTGTAACAAGAGCTGTATTATAATTAATTGGAAGAGAATTATGCTAAAAATAGAAATTAATTATTTTGGAATTCGTTATTTCAACTATTTTTAGATTGCTTTCTAGATAACTAGTCGTGTTAGTTAAATGTACAAAAATAATAATTTTATCATTGCTCTAGTGGCAGCGTACTTAGGCTGAGAAGCTGTGAGGTCCTGGTAAGCCCAGGTCTGGCAATCACAATTTGTGTTTGAGTTTTCGATATGAAAAATCACACATGAGTTGTTAGAGTTTGGAATTTTTGTCCGGTAGGAAGCGAACCTATCGCTTCCTATCATATCATGAGATGGTAATAAGTTCGGCGAACAGTGGATGTTGCAGCTCTGTTTACCCCTTCGGGGATACAGGCGTGACATTATAACAATAATGTCTCTAACAAATTCTATTTAGACTAATTTTCAACATAATATTGGTTCCCGTAATATAAATTGTCGTAAGGGATATTTTGACATTGGTCCTACAATAACACTGACAAGTGATGAGACTTCTCCTTTTTCTAAAGGTTAAAAACCGATTTCAACAGTTAATACTAAAAAGTTATACCTATATAAATTAACAATAATTTCTTACATGAAGGATAGTAGAGTAGCTCAAGTACTGCCAAAGTCAAGATTATCACACGTAGTACTGTCGAAAACGTGGCGAACAATAATCCTAATTACAGGGCGGTGTTGCAAACGCACCTCACATATTGACAATATCTATGCCAATCTACATCCGATATAAGGAATTGTACTTTCAATGTTACGAAGGTTAGGTGTCGGCTCAATTGCACGATATACGATATCTACTCTGGTGGACACTCTAGCTTTATTTATGTTTGCTATGGATTTAATAAGTAATAGAGTTACAGTTGGGAGGGAATGGCCTCAGCGAACCTTCATAGATCAAGTTGGAGATATTCTCGGTCAGGAGTACCCTAAACCAACGAGCATGTATGTAAAATTTAATGAGAGTGAATGAGGCCAAAAAGGTATGCAAGGATTGTAGCAAGTGGATCCGTTGTCTCCGTCTACCCCTATGGGAAACAGGCGTGAGTCTATGTATGTATGTAGAGTTACGTTCTCAGGTAAATCAACGAGTTATCGAAAGACAAACTGTACCTCGAGCACGAACAGCTTGCTAAACATTATTGAATAATGGTGCTTACTAAGAATGGTAATCACTTCTCTTCAGTTGACCCACTTGCAAGGTTCTGATAGAAAATCCTGGAAACGTGTAAAGGCTTTATCAAATAAAGCTGGTTGAAATCTGTCCCTTACGTCTGGGTCGGTCCGATAATGTCAAGAGATCTAACAGGCGGTGTTGATAAAAGAAAAAGTCTTGTCTTGATATGATGACCACAGTAATAATACTGGTGATAAGAATCGATTTGTTGGCTTTTATAACAATAATAATTATTGGCAGAATAATAAAATATATTTTTATCACTTCAGCGGAAGCTGGAACGTGGAAATGTTGTACACCAGTGGCCTAAATGGGATAAAGAGACTAGTGGGATGCAGTCCTGGCGATATGAAGAGAGCTAATGGAAGGCCGAACTAAGTACTTTGGCTAGTAGGGGATCATTATAGGCTTGTAAAAACACTACATATATTTGTACAAAGGCTGAAATCATGTGTTAGGCATTTCTAAGACATTCTCTCTCAAGTCAAGTTTTAAGCGATGCAGAGAATATTCTATACAGTACATAGAAAGATTTATAAGTGGTAGAGCCTTGCTGTAGACAGTATTGTTTAGCATCAAACGACCTACTTGCTCGTTTGCCGGCCTATGTTATATAAAAATGATACAAATCCGAATCGCGGTATGTTCCTTATTTTCCGTTGAGGAGTTTCCCATTTCCCCTCGTACTTATCAGATCTTAAGCAAATGTATATGCTCCACATTTCTAACCTCATCCTTTTTGAAGTCGGTTAAAGAATAAATAAAAAGCCAATCGATCATAAAACATACCTGTATTATGCACACGTCGGCCAACAACATACTACTAATCAATCCGATTATCAAGCTCCAAGCAACTGTCCAGTGTCTCGAAACGAAGGTCGAATTAACTTTGATGTGGTAATACCAAAGTTATAATCATTGTAATTAAATAATTATATAGTACAGTTCCAATTTGAATGAGCTTTAAGGTCGTTCATACACGCTTGTTGCATGTGTTAACGTATGGAATGATCTCGTTGAATTGTTCAATAGCATGTCAAAATATTTTGTAACTTATAAACGTTATTTATAACGATGAAGTTGTCTTTGTATTGTGAAGACAAATAAGGTGTAATTAATGAGTTTATGGTACATGAATATCGAAATAAGATAATACATGAATAATAGACTGTGGCCCGAGGGGCGTTGTCTTTAGAATACAGTCATCCCTCATGTACAATATGTCTTGGCCTCATCGCAAAACCACACTCATCGTGAAGCGCCAGGAAGGACATTTTATGACCTATACATAAGTTGATAAGGTTTGTGGTATCTGTTTTTGATTTTCTTGATCTCATCATCTCATTTTTGTCACCACACACCACTCGCCACCGGAGGAAAGTTCATCGATTCAACCTGGAACCACCTATTTCCAGTACAGTGTGTTTCCAGAGGTCATTCCCCCATGCACTTTTAGATTCTGGAAGGAACTTCCCTCCGTGGTGTTTCCTCGGCGTTATGACATGCCCTTCTTCAAACGTTTAAAAATGTATTTCCACGGTAGGCAGCGGCTAGGCTGTGCCTCTGGCGTTGCTAATGTCTATGGGCGACGGTAACCACTTACCATCAAGTGGGCGGATAATGTTGCTTTTATTTTGTAGAGACTTCTTAAACGCTATTTCAATTGCCTAAATGACCAATCAACGAATGTAAATTTCAAATTTGAAGTTTGCAATCGAAATATGAGAGTCCTTTTCAACTTGGTGAATGTTTCTACCAGCCTGGATATTGATTGGTAATCGCTACACATGGCATTAAACCCGGCAGACACCAGCCTGATCGATATGGTAATTAAATTACCCGTACTAGAAGTAACTACCGTTGGAGAAATTGACGGAGCACTCGTTAGAATTTCTCATTCCCCTGTAGTTTATAGGCGTGAAGGTTTACATCATGTTACTCAAATGATTTAGATATTTCCCGTGGGTAAACTTCAAGTCATTGCCCCATGCCAAAAAGATTCTATACTCTATAAATATAATATTTAGATCTGGGATTATTAACAATCATAATTATGTTTTCGACAAAAATACTGTTACATTCCTATTGTTATACGTATATTAATTTTATATGAGAAAAACGGAACCTATTTCGCAAAAAATATGCTATTGTGCGTTTATTCCCAAATTAGCTTCAGCTTTATAACTACATCCGTTTATTGCTCTTTAGTAATAAATGCGAGCACGTGTGTCGCTTTAGATATGATATGAGGGATAATTGCTACCGGAAAAATGTAATAAAATGAAAATGATAAAGTATGGAAGCGAACACGTGTGTAGTAAAGAAATTGTTTTGTAAATTGAATGTTATCGATTTACTCCTTAAATTTTCTCCATTCTCATAGGAATTTTGCGAATGTGTATGAAATTTTCATAAACATAAAATTATTCTAATTTATTACTTCGTTAAGTGGTAGAACTTTGTTACAAGTTATTGGTACTTGGATTCACAATCAAACATACAATGATTACTAAAAAAGGAAACATAAAATAAAACCGACTTAAAAAACTAAAAAGCTGAAAATAAAATTGGATTTTAAGCGTTTTTCGTTTTTTGAGACAGTTTTATTTTTTGTTAAAAAAAAAAATATTTTACTATTTTTAGTACAAGATTCATCAAAATCGGTGCATAAGTGACGAAGCTTGTGTCTTTCACCCCCTATACTATCTTCTTCCTTCCTTCTTCTTCTATCCTATCTTTATATAAGAAGTAATTCACCTCTAAAGCCACCGCTTTAGAGGTGAATTACTTCTTCAAATACCTTCACCGAAGTAAACCCTATCAAATACAAAAAGAATAATCTAAATCGGTCCACATTCGACGGAGTTATGCGTGAACATACTTTAATTTACGTCGGTTAAACCAAGCAGATAATTTTAATCTAAAACAATGGACCGAGACTGTGGCAGTCTGCAGTCGGCACGCGGCAAACGAGGGTCAATGTCGTGATGTGACACAGTCGGCAAGCGGCCGGCCACGAGCGAACTCGGTCAGACGTTATCAACCATCTCAGTAACTGATACTGGACACCTAGATCTGACTCGTGAAGGGTTTAACTGTTCATTCAGAAATATTGTTGCTGTGAGAGAGGCATTTTTATACCACAGAATATGAATAGAATGTCATATTTTGGTCAAAACCATAAATATTGCAGGAACTACTGCGCGCTGTTGAAATTGGCTACCCTGTCAAGACACACTGTCTCGCAATTGTAGGTAGTTAATTTGGATTCAGCATTCTCGTACATCATCCTTATTCGCACGTTTTCAATCAATAAGTTCAGGATAATGCGATGTTAGAACCAATTACTTTTAGTGAAATAATCATTAAAATTGATCATAAAGGCTTGTTTTGACAGCCTCCGTGGCGCAGTGGACGAGTAGCCGGCTGTGAAGTGAGAGGCTGCAGGTTCGATTCCCGCACCGAGACTAATGTTTGTGTGATCCATAAATATATGTTACGGGTCGGAGTGTTTTCTTCCCGGTGGAATTGACGTTAGGCAGGCGGCCGGTCGTAATAACAATAAGCCAAATCTTTCTGTAACACGTGTTAAAAACGCATTTTGCACCAACCTCATTGCGACTGGGACAAAAGCAGGTGAAAGAAGATAAAGGCTTGTTTTAAGGTGCGATAGGGACAAGAGACCGCGATGCGTGACGACAGCGATACGTCCGCTTTGCATGCAATTGTATAGGTACATTTTTACTTATACGACCGAGACAGGGGGTCTGTCTTATTATCAAAATCAGATAGCTCTGTAAAAAGTTAAACAGGTAAGTATAGAAAAAAATACGCGTCGAATTGCTAACCTCCTGCGTTTATTTTGTCGGGTAAAAATGGTCGCCTTTAGCTACCATTTAAAACATATAAAATATGATACAATCAGTGGGCAAGCTTAGTGCTCACAAAACGGCTAAATTGAGATTTCGAGCTACAAGCGCCCACGCTCAGGCCACAGCTCGATTTGCATCTGATAGTTATTCATTGCTCGCGTCGGCTGCAGACATGAATATGCCTTGCAGAAATGACAAAATATGTACACTGCGGCTGCTTCTATACATATTTTTATATTTTATTGCTGCTGGAATGTTTGTAATAAATATTTGTTTATTAAAGAACTGACTTATTTCTAGGGATTGATTTTTTGCCTCTGAGAAATATCTTGCATGAATGAAACCATTCTGATCTGTGTTGTGGGGCCCTCGTAGATCCACGAATAACGTGGGGTTAGGACTATGTGTGTGACTGTTGTATGTATTTATTTATATATTAATTGTTTTCTTATCTTGCATTAAAATACAGAGTATGTTTGTAGGTTCAACAATCATCTACTTCCTCACAATACGATTACATAAAATACTTCCCTGCCTATATGCGTTCTATAAAGTAAGCGTATAGTTATATTATAGTACTATCAGCTGGCTGGAGCTATCGACTTGGGTAGATGGTGGTAAATATTTTTCTAGATAAATTTAATCCTAGCAAATCTAATCAGAAATCCTACGCACTAAATCATCTATTTTTAATAATCATTTAACTGGCTCAACATGATTAAATAAAGTATAGGCAATTTACGAAAATATTTATGAACATTTTACAATTAAGAAAAGCCGCGCTTATACGGCTGCCTTAACGATCCAATTAGTGGTATTATTTAAAAAAATATAACAAGTGTGGAAAATGTTCAAAACTGAAAATGTATTTTATAAATACCTTACATTTAAGAGTTTTACGTATGCTGAGTAAAGCCACATTGGATGAAGGGTTCCAAGTTCAATATATGTACCTACGTAAGAATATAACAAAAACGTAATTGATGTCGTGATTGCATACGATTATTTTGTCAAACTGTGGCCTCATAAAAAAAAGTTTACTAGGTACCACCGCATTGTCTATATCTGCCGCCAAGCACCAGTGTGTAAACACTGTTGTGTTTCGATATGAAGGACATTAAAGCCAGTGTAATTATTGGGCATTATGAGAATTAATATCTTGTGTGTCAGGATGACGAGCTCAGTGCTTTGTACTTCAAAGTTCCGAGTCCTGTGGCAACTGTTCATGGGTGGTAGTGTCGCTTACCATCAGGCGAGGGGGTCTTGTTATTTGGCTGCATAAATAAAAAAGAGTTTTCTGTGGTCACGCCTGTAATCCCCGAAGGGGTAGGCAGAGGTGTATCCAGTACACCCACATTTCGCCGAGCGTATCTCCGTCCCACGATGTGATAGGGGGCGAGCCTATCGCCATACCGGGCACAAATTCCAGACTCCGGGCTGATACTGAGCATTTCGTAATAGAAAAACCCAACCAACTTTACCCGACCCGGGGATCGAACCCGAGACCTCAGCGTTAGCCTCAATCGTAATGTGTACGCATTATAACTGCGCCACCGAGGCACTACAATTAATACGTTGAAATAAATGTAAAAAATAAAGTGTTCCGTTTTCGCGCGATTCCTGAAGACACACATAAAAAATATAGAGTTCAATGACATTTATTTTATAATGTTTACAGTACCGTTCAACATTACAATACAATAGTTTCTAAAAATACAAAGTAAGCTCAAAATATTCTATTTAAATTCGCACGCCATTTCGTACATCGCAAACTCGAGTAGATTCCGCACATTGTTTAATGATCTGCGTTTGGGCTATGTAAGGAATTTCTGCCTAGATTTTAAAGTACTCCGAATGTGGTCGCGTCTCCGAAAGCTTTAAAATTGAAGTTCGTCGAGATGAATACGTTTTATGAACGACAATAAAAACGGCTTTTAGTATTGTTTTAAGTATTTTGCGTGCTTCTAGGTTTTTTTAACTCGGTTTAAACGCAAGATGATATTTCAAATTATTTTAGAAGTTTCCTATGAACTTTGTTGATTAATATTAGCACGATATATGGTTCTAAAACTATCAGGACTCTATATCGCTAAGTAAATTAAAAATTAGTACTATTGCCCACTTTTCACTGATCGTGAAGTAGCAGCTTGCTATTGCGTTTCGTACTGTGAGTGAGACATCCGGAGGCCTAACCCCTCTTCCCAATCTCTTATCTCTTTCTTTTAGGTGGGCAATGCATCCATGATTCTTCTGGTATTATGAAGTTCATGAGCGATGGAGATCACTTACCATAAGGAGACACAACTATTTGCCGGCCGCTTCTATTAAAAAACAATGCTTAATACTTACCCACATTGACATTCTATCACGACAATTCATAAACATTAACCCGTCCGCATGATAAATAATTCTAAACAATAAACTGCAACAAAACTGCATACAGGTTTATGCCCATTGGAATTCTATCCCTAACCCTGGCGTGGTTAATTGAAACGTCAAGTTGTTAGCTCGGGGATATGTGTTTATAATTTGCTACTGATTTCGCTCGCTTGATTCTTGGGGGCTTAGCATATGCAACAGGACATATCTCCCGTGCGAGAAAGATAAACTATCAACGAAAATATCTCGGGTAAGTGTCAACATTCGATAAAATTAAGTTGTCACGTTAGGGTTCCTAGACAAAATACTACAGAGAAGTTGAAAGTACTAATGTAGAGATAATTCTCTATTTTTTAAACGACTTCAAAAAAGAAGGAGGTTCTCAATTTGGAGCGTTTTTTTAATGTTTTTTTTATGTATGTACATCGATTTCACCGCCAATTGTGGACCGATTTTGTTGGATTTTTTTTTAGAGTTTAGCTGCGATACATTTGTTTAAGATCTGATGACGGATTACGGAGAAAAAAAATAAAACTCTTCAACGGACAACAGTACACTCGTCGCGATTGTGTTGTTGTTTTGGAATTTACAATTGGAAGTCGGTTTCTAAGTTTTGTTAAACGTTTTTTTATGCTATAACAAGTCGAGTATTCTATGCAACCATGACTGTTTTTTCACGATAAAACGAGTCGACAAAATTATCTCATGTTGCGTATGCTAAGCATACTGGATTATGTAAGTGGTCTTACCCTTAAGGGAAATGGATTTATTCATTTATTACATTTACATGCAATTCAATGACGTCGGTATAATCAGACTTGTGTGAGCTGTAAAGTGCTTTCTTAGATCTTCGTTGGTATGGAATTCATGTATTTACTAGCCTTACCGGTGGGTACTCATTACTTACTGCTTGATTTAATTTATAGCTCACTTTTCGGATTCAGCCAGTAATGCAATCATTTTAATTCCTTGGGCGAGCCAGACTTGAATATTGTTTTAGGTTTTACATGGTAAAATCAGGTTTTATTTTAGTAACGTTTGAGAGCGTAAACTTATTATTAAGATTTTTTCAGCTGCCTGACGTTACTGCCAGACAATTTTAATAAACAATCTCAATCCACATCTACAGATAGATCCAGAAAATAAACCAATAAAACTATGTAATTTTCTTAGGTAACCAATTTACACTCTGCAAAATAACATTTTACACAAGGTTTATTCTCAAAAATATAAATGGTCAGACCAAATCACATCCTCATCTATTAGATTACTATAAATTCTCGAACGCAATCTGGGGAATACGTTGGTACATACCATTGAAATGGAAATCAGTCCAATTCAGTTAAGTAAACAAGAAATGTGATTTTATCGTAGTAATCAACTAGGCTAGAGTCCGCGGTATCTATCCAAGATATATCGATAGGAATGTGGGTAACAAATGGCGGTTTTCCGAAACATTTCGTATGACTTATATAATCCAATAATTTAGTGTAAATTGGCCGACAAACAAAATAGTTGGAATGTGACACCATAACGGATTATTCAGAAGTGATAAATTACTTGATAGCAATTGTGTAGTTTGCGATTTAACACTGCTGTTAATACAAGATTATTAACACTTTGAATTGGTGGTTCTATGATATTAACCGCTAAGGAATATCGATTTGAAAAGAGGAACGTTAGGCTCTTGTGTATTCTAGAGAAAATCAGTTTTTTCCGAATTAGACAATAGAGTAAACACATAAATGGGTTTAAAACGTTGGCAGATTCTATTAATAACGATGTTTTTCGTTTTTTGAGACAGTTTTATTTTTTGTTAAAAAAAAAAATATTTTACTATTTTTAGTACAAGATTCATCAAAATCGGTGCATAAGTGACGAAGCTTGTGTCTTTCACCCCCTATACTATCTTCTTCCTTCCTTCTTCTTCTATCCTATCTTTATATAAGAAGTAATTCACCTCTAAAGCCACCGCTTTAGAGGTGAATTACTTCTTCAAATACCTTCACCGAAGTAAACCCTATCAAATACAAAAAGAATAATCTAAATCGGTCCACATTCGACGGAGTTATGCGTGAACATACTTTAATTTACGTCGGTTAAACCAAGCAGATAATTTTAATCTAAAACAATGGACCGAGACTGTGGCAGTCTGCAGTCGGCACGCGGCAAACGAGGGTCAATGTCGTGATGTGACACAGTCGGCAAGCGGCCGGCCACGAGCGAACTCGGTCAGACGTTATCAACCATCTCAGTAACTGATACTGGACACCTAGATCTGACTCGTGAAGGGTTTAACTGTTCATTCAGAAATATTGTTGCTGTGAGAGAGGCATTTTTATACCACAGAATATGAATAGAATGTCATATTTTGGTCAAAACCATAAATATTGCAGGAACTACTGCGCGCTGTTGAAATTGGCTACCCTGTCAAGACACACTGTCTCGCAATTGTAGGTAGTTAATTTGGATTCAGCATTCTCGTACATCATCCTTATTCGCACGTTTTCAATCAATAAGTTCAGGATAATGCGATGTTAGAACCAATTACTTTTAGTGAAATAATCATTAAAATTGATCATAAAGGCTTGTTTTGACAGCCTCCGTGGCGCAGTGGACGAGTAGCCGGCTGTGAAGTGAGAGGCTGCAGGTTCGATTCCCGCACCGAGACTAATGTTTGTGTGATCCATAAATATATGTTACGGGTCGGAGTGTTTTCTTCCCGGTGGAATTGACGTTAGGCAGGCGGCCGGTCGTAATAACAATAAGCCAAATCTTTCTGTAACACGTGTTAAAAACGCATTTTGCACCAACCTCATTGCGACTGGGACAAAAGCAGGTGAAAGAAGATAAAGGCTTGTTTTAAGGTGCGATAGGGACAAGAGACCGCGATGCGTGACGACAGCGATACGTCCGCTTTGCATGCAATTGTATAGGTACATTTTTACTTATACGACCGAGACAGGGGGTCTGTCTTATTATCAAAATCAGATAGCTCTGTAAAAAGTTAAACAGGTAAGTATAGAAAAAAATACGCGTCGAATTGCTAACCTCCTGCGTTTATTTTGTCGGGTAAAAATGGTCGCCTTTAGCTACCATTTAAAACATATAAAATATGATACAATCAGTGGGCAAGCTTAGTGCTCACAAAACGGCTAAATTGAGATTTCGAGCTACAAGCGCCCACGCTCAGGCCACAGCTCGATTTGCATCTGATAGTTATTCATTGCTCGCGTCGGCTGCAGACATGAATATGCCTTGCAGAAATGACAAAATATGTACACTGCGGCTGCTTCTATACATATTTTTATATTTTATTGCTGCTGGAATGTTTGTAATAAATATTTGTTTATTAAAGAACTGACTTATTTCTAGGGATTGATTTTTTGCCTCTGAGAAATATCTTGCATGAATGAAACCATTCTGATCTGTGTTGTGGGGCCCTCGTAGATCCACGAATAACGTGGGGTTAGGACTATGTGTGTGACTGTTGTATGTATTTATTTATATATTAATTGTTTTCTTATCTTGCATTAAAATACAGAGTATGTTTGTAGGTTCAACAATCATCTACTTCCTCACAATACGATTACATAAAATACTTCCCTGCCTATATGCGTTCTATAAAGTAAGCGTATAGTTATATTATAGTACTATCAGCTGGCTGGAGCTATCGACTTGGGTAGATGGTGGTAAATATTTTTCTAGATAAATTTAATCCTAGCAAATCTAATCAGAAATCCTACGCACTAAATCATCTATTTTTAATAATCATTTAACTGGCTCAACATGATTAAATAAAGTATAGGCAATTTACGAAAATATTTATGAACATTTTACAATTAAGAAAAGCCGCGCTTATACGGCTGCCTTAACGATCCAATTAGTGGTATTATTTAAAAAAATATAACAAGTGTGGAAAATGTTCAAAACTGAAAATGTATTTTATAAATACCTTACATTTAAGAGTTTTACGTATGCTGAGTAAAGCCACATTGGATGAAGGGTTCCAAGTTCAATATATGTACCTACGTAAGAATATAACAAAAACGTAATTGATGTCGTGATTGCATACGATTATTTTGTCAAACTGTGGCCTCATAAAAAAAAGTTTACTAGGTACCACCGCATTGTCTATATCTGCCGCCAAGCACCAGTGTGTAAACACTGTTGTGTTTCGATATGAAGGACATTAAAGCCAGTGTAATTATTGGGCATTATGAGAATTAATATCTTGTGTGTCAGGATGACGAGCTCAGTGCTTTGTACTTCAAAGTTCCGAGTCCTGTGGCAACTGTTCATGGGTAGTAGTGTCGCTTACCATCAGGCGAGGGGCTTGCTCGTCTTGTTATTTGGCAGCATAAAAAACTAAGAGTTTTCTGTGATATCGTATTGAGTTATCTGTAAATATCTCGGACTGAATGTGGTTTACTGCCACAGATGTACAATTAATCCCTTTACATGTTTTGAGAAGACTAGGTATATAAAACACACCTAACAGTCACATACATAGTCCTGGCCTCACACTGGGTTTAAGCTGTATCGTGGGTATCAGGAACTACGAGGGACATGTGGTCCCACAACACCTAGACCCGAAACAAATAATTGTGGATCACACGCCGCGCCGCGGCCAGCCGAGCCCGCGGCCGCAGCCTGTCGTTTCAAAGCCGGCTACTCGCACTGCGCCACGGAGACTGTCAATAACTTCTTTATAATTTATTCATAACATCAAAGATTTTAAATAATAGAGGTTACAAAACGTTAATTATTTCCCATTAAAATTAACAATTGAGGAGACGCGATGTGAACTCTCGACCTCCGCAAAAAAATGATATTTCTAGTTTCGCGTACACATTATTCGGCTTCGTTGAAGGCCCCCGGGCGGAACGGAACTTTACGTCATCTCCAGTCTTGAATTAAAAAAAAATCATAGAAATATCTAAGAAAAAACTAATAATATGGAACTCTGTTGCGTTCTATTTCATCATAGTATGTCACAGCCCTAAGGGTTTCGTCCCACGATGTGATAGGGGGCGAGCCTATCGCCATACCGGGCACAAATTCCAGACTCCGGGCTGATACTGAGCATTTCGTAATAGAAAAACCCAACCAACTTTACCCGACCCGGGGATCGAACCCGAGACCTCAGCGTTAGCCTCAATCGTAATGTGTACGCATTATAACTGCGCCACCGAGGCACTACAATTAATACGTTGGAATAAATGTAAAAAATAAAGTGTTCCGTTTTCGCGCGATTCCTGAAGACACACATAAAAAATATAGAGTTCAAAGAATTTATTTTATAATGTTTACAGTACCGTTCAACATTACAATACAATAGTTTCTAAAAATACAAAGTAAGCTCAAAATATTCTATTTAAATTCGCACGCCATTTCGTACATCGCAAACTCGAGTAGATTCCGCACATTGTTAATGATCTGCGTTTGGGCTATGTAAGGAATTTCTGCCTAGATTTTAAAGTACTCCGAATGTGGTCGCGTCCAAAAGCTTTAAAATTGAAGTTCGTCGAGATGAATACGTTTTATGAACGACAATAAAAACTGCTTTTAGTATTGTTTTAAGTATTTTGCGTGCTTCTAGGATTTTTTTAATCGGTTTAAAAGCAAGATGATAATTCAAATTATGTTAGAAGTTTCCTATGAACTTTGTTGATTAATATTGGCACGATATATGGTTCTAAACTATCAGGACTCTATATCGCTAAGTAAATTAAAAATTAGTACTATTGCCCACTTTTCACTGATCGTGAAGTAGCAGCTTGCTATTGCGTTTCGTACTGTGAGTGAGACATCCGGAGGCCTAACCCCTCTTCCCAATCTCTTATCTCTTTCTTTTAAGGTGGGCAATGCATCCATGATTCTTCTGGTATTATGAAGTTCATGAGCGATGGAGATCACTTACCATAAGGAGACACACCTATTTGCCGGCCGCTTCTATTAAAAAAACAATGCTTAATACTTACCCACATTGACATTCTATCACGACAATTCATAAACATTAACCCGTCCGCATGATAAATAATTCTAAACAATAAACTGCAACAAAACTGCATACAGGTTTATGACCATTGGAATTCTATCCCTAACCCTGGCGTGGTTAATTGAAACGTCAAGTTGATAGCTTGGGGATATGTGTTTATAATTTGCTACTGATTTCGCTCGCTTCTTGGGGCTTAGCATATGCAACAGGACATATCTCCCGTGCGAGAAAGATAAACTATCAACGACAATATCTCGGGTAAGTGTCAACATTCGATAAAATTAAGTTGTCACGTTAGGGTTCCTAGACAAAATACTACAGAGAAGTTGAAAGTACTAATGTAGAGATAATTCTCTATTTTTTAAACGACTTCAAAAAAGAAGGAGGTTCTCAATTTGGAGCGTTTTTTTAATGTTTTTTTTTATGTATGTACATCGATTTCTCCGCCAATTGTGGACCGATTTTGTTGGATTTTTTTTTAGAGTTTAGCTGCGATAAATTTGGTTAAGATCTGATGACGGAGTACGGAGAAAAAATAAAACTCCTCAACGTACAACAGTACACTCGTCGCGATTGTGTTGTTGTTTTGGAATTTACAATTGGAAGTCGGTTTCTAAGTTTTGTTAAACGTTTTTTTATGCTATAACAAGTCGAGTATTCTATGCAACCATGATAGCTTCGATAGACATATAGAGATAACTAGATAAAACTGGTTTTTCACGATAAAACGAGTCGACAAAATTATCTCATGTTGCGTATGCTAAGCATACTGGATTATGTAAGTGGTCTTACCCTTAAGGGAAATGGATTTATTCATTTATTACATTTACATGCAATTCAATGACGTCGGTATAACTTGTGTGAGCTGTAAAGTGCTTTCTTAGATCTTCGTTGGTATGGAATTCATGTATTTACTAGCCTTACCGGTGGGTACTCATTACTTACTGCTTGATTTAATTTATAGCTCACTTTTCGGATTCAGCCAGTAATGCAATCATTTTAATTCCTTGGGCGAGCCAGACTTGAATATTGTTTTAGGTTTTACATGGTAAAATCAGGTTTTATTTTAGTAACGTTTGAGAGCGTAAACTTATTATTAAGAATTTTTCAGCTGCCTGACGTTACTGCCAGACAGTTTTAATAAACAATCTCAATCCACCTCTACAGATAGATCCAGAAAATAAACCAATAAACTATGTAATTTTCTTAGGTAACCAATTTACACTCTGCAAAATAACATTTTACACAAGGTTTATTCTCAAAAATATAAATGGTCAGAACAAATCACATCCTCATCTATTAGATTACTATAAATTCTCGAACGCAATCTGGGGAATACGTCGGTACATACCATTGAAATGGAAATCAGTCCAATTCAGTTAAGTAAACAAGAAATGTGATTTTATCGTAGTAATCAACTAGGCTAGAGTCCGCGGTATCTATCCAAGATATATCGATAGGAATGTGGGTAACAAATGGTGGTTTTCCGAAACATTTCGTA
Organism: Mimas tiliae; assembly: GCA_905332985.1. Classification (NCBI taxonomy): domain Eukaryota; kingdom Metazoa; phylum Arthropoda; class Insecta; order Lepidoptera; family Sphingidae; genus Mimas; species Mimas tiliae. The sequence continues at coordinate 15,603,398 of HG995244.1, forward strand.
TGACTTATATAATCCAATAATTTTGTGTAAATTGGCCGGCAAACAAAATAGTTGGAATGTGACACCATAACGGATTATTCAGAAGTGATAAATTACTTGATAGCAATTGTGTAGTTTGCGATTTAACACTGCTGTTAATACAAGATTATTAACACTTTGAATTGGTGGTTCTATGATATTAACCGCTAAGGAATATCGATTTGAAAAGAGGAACGTTAGGCTCTTGTGTATTCTAGAGAACATCAGTTTTTTCCGAATTAGACAATAGAGTAAACACATAAATGGGTTTAAAACGTTGGCAGATTCTATTAATAACGACGTTATCAGAAAAAAGTAAAATTATATGTGCTGTGTAATTAACATTAAATTTTTTGTGTATGCCAAAAATGTTATATGAGGCTTGAAATAGTATTCCTTCGACGGTAGGCAGTTCTACCGACATTGCCGATGTCTATGAGCGACGGTGACCGCTTACCATCAGGTAGGCCGCGGCTTGTGCGCCTATCGAGGCCATAAAAAAGATCTACACATTTTCAAGAACTATGATGTCATACCTCACTGAGATGATTAAGCATGATTACTGATTATAAAGTATATTTTAAGTCTACTTTACCAAGGCTAAGCATATATGATTCAACACTGTTTCACTTAACATAATATTGGCACAACGTTAAACATTTATCAGAGGATATAAAAATACACGATGATGTCAACTCTGAGTCCTTATTGAAAAATTGATCCACGGTTGTGAATTGTATTATTAATTTTATTATTAAAACATCGCTCGTCGCTCACAGACAGTAAGCCAGGAGCACTGACAAGCCGCTGCCTACCCTGGAAATACTTACGTAAGAAGAAGATCGTTAGAAGAAAGACATAACGCGTTTTGTTTTAATAACAAAATCTTCTATCACTTGCCCTTATCCAAACTACCAGTGGGGTTGGCGCAACATGCTTTTAACACATGTTAAAGAAAGATTTAGCTTGTAGTTTATACGATTGGCCGCCTGCCTGACGTCAACGCCTCTGGGGAGAAAACACCCAGACCCGAAACAAATATTTGTGGATCACACAAACATTTTGTCTCGGTGCGAGAATCAAACCCGCGGCCTCTTGCTTCACAGCCGGCTACTCGCCCACTGCGCCACGGAGGCTGTCCTAAACTAGTAAGTATATTAGAAAGAAAATTAATAACTGACAGTACTGGATTTATCAACAGGATATTTCTTAACAGTGTATTATGTACTATTGGGGACTGAAGAGAAAGATTTGTTTTAAAAGCATGTTTCAAAATCGTTTAAACAATCAAGTTATAACAATTAAAGAATTAGAGATTCCAATTTCGATTTTAATTCCATAAGCTTCTTAATATAATTGGAGAAATACAATTTGGGCAAAGTTTGCTGATTGAACGAGACAAGGATTCAGGAGGATCAACTAGTCGATGTTCTTGGTTACATAAGTTAAAATGATAGCAACAAATAATTTAGAATTTACGGCTAGAAAGAATAAAGTAACCTTTTTCACTTAGAAAAAATAAAACACAGATGGTATAAGTAAGTTAACAGTGTAATAAGAAAACAATTTAATTTATCGCAAAAAAAATCCGTAAATTTCAGTTTATTTCATTTTTCATTTATTTCAAATCAGTTAGCAATAATGTTTGCTTTTTATATGTAGTTTTGCAGCAGCAGTTCGAAGCGATATTTGAAAAAGGAAGCCTTTCTGCCAACCTTAAGCCGGGACCCTGGGGTCCGCCCTCTCGTTCCATAGACGGCCTATCTGTGTCCCAAATCAGTTCAAACATTAAGGCGTGATTGTTTAACAAACATCCAAATTTACAACACAAACATTCAAACTTTCACAATTATAATATTAGTAGAATTCTTTCCATAATAGAAATACTATAAACACAATTTACAGAACTAACTGAATTTAAAATAGTATGTTTAGTGCCTACTCGTAAATGACGAAAGCTTAAAATTATTTTACATGTTACAAAATAATGACATGGCAAACTGGTTAACTGTTTATCCAACAACCGAAATAAAGCCCACACTTGATTGGCGTTAATTGGCACAAATATTTGCACAACACGACCATTCATGTCGATTAGTTTTCTGGCATTAAATATCGAGGATTTATAACTTGTTTTTTATACCTTGTGTAATCAACATATTGCATCTTGATCTAGTCCTGGGTTCGTTTTTAGCCCGCTTAGCATGAGTTATTTAGATAACTCACGCGCAATAGAGTAGTTTTTCGTTTGTACCCTAACCTGCACCTCACGAAATATAGAGTAGAGATATAAAGAAAGCGCAGGTCGAGCGTCCTCTGCAGGCTCGAGGTTTACTTTCGTATGGAGCAAGTACGAATTATGCCGCCACGTGCCTGCGTTTGGTATGTGTAAAGCCTGAACTCTGGGGACGATTATTACATACGCACTCACGCCTGTAATCCCCGAAGACCCCTTCGAAGGCAGAGGTGTAACCAGTTCACCCACATTTCGCCGAGCGTATCTCCGTCCCACGATGTGATAGGGGGCGAACCCATCGCCATACCATACACAGCATTTCGTATTAGAAAAACCCAATAACACTTTTACCCGACCGGGGATCAAACCCGAGATCTCAGCGTTAGCCTCAGTCGTAACACGTACGCATTTCAACTGCGCCACCGAGGCAGTCGAGGGAACGATTATTATATAATGACATATCTCTCCTAGTAAAACTGCCTTCGCCATATGGTAGAGCACGCCCCGTTTTCTAGGGTTCCTGAACAGAACCCTATCACGGAGCCAACGCCGTCTGTCTACTTATAAAGAGCCCCATCTTTTAAAAAGTAATAGGTAGTCACCAGAAAATGTCATAGAATATATGCTATTATGGCGGATTTCATAACATATAATAAAAGGAACAAAAAGTAAAAATTAAAGGGTGTGAGTACGACTTGCACTAAACCGGCTTTTATAACATATTGTGAAGGCATGTGCAACCCTACGTTGCAGTGGGATTAGGAGAGCAGGATGATGAACTAATGTGTTCCGAGATATTCGGCTACACGAAACATTCCGAATGCTATTTTTAGTTGCGATCGATTGAGACTGAATATTAAACGAAAGGCTTTAAGTGGGCTTTCTCCTTAAATGGCCCTTTGATGTTTGGGTTATTTTGACATAAGATATCAAAATAGAGGATTTATGTTATAAATCCGTTTATATGTTCCTTTGACTCATTTCTTAGACGAAAGATTTCAATGAATGTTCTCGTGGCAATGCTTTGTGTGTTATTTAAAGCGGTAGACAATTTTGTCTACAGCATGAATGGGCCGGCTCGTCCGGGTCGTTACCACTGTCTCACAGAAAACCGGCGTAAAGTAGCAGCTTGCTGCTGCGTTTCGTACGGTGAGTGAGATATCCGGAGGCCCAAATCTCCCTCCCCTTCCCAACCCTTATTATCCCTTTCCTTAGGTCGGCAACGCGCCCATATTTCTTTTGTATTGTGGGCGTACATGGGCGGTGGAGATCGCTTACCATCAGGTGACCCATTTGCTCGTTTGCCGGCCTATACTATAAAAAAAAGTATATAAAGCAGCGATAGCTCAGCGGGGAGTAGTACAGACTGCTGAAACGAATGTCAAGTTCGAAACCAGCCTCAAGAGCATGCACCTTTGACTTTTATAAGTTACGTGTGTATTCATTGTTAATAACCGCTTGCTTTAACTGTGACGGAAACATCGTGAGGAAACCTGTATACCTTTGAAGAAACCATAATCATTTTGAAGGTATGTGAAGACTGCCAACCTGCATAAGACCAGCGTGGTGGACTAAGGCCTAATCCCTCTCATGAGTAGAGGACGCCCGTGCCCAGCAGTAGGACGTGTGTAATAAAAGCCTGGTATTAACAGCCTCTGTGGCGCAGTGCGCGAATAGCCGGCTGCGAAACGTGAGGCCGTGGGTTCGATTCCCGAACCTACAAAAAAGGTTTGTGTGATCCACAAATATTTGTTTCGAGTTTGGGTGTTATAGGACCGCAAGTCCTTCGTAGTTCCCGATACCCACAATACAGGTTAACCTAGTGTGGGGTCAGGACTATGTGTTGTGTGTATTTGATACTATTTTTATACATGGTTTAGGTAAATATCAATGTTAATATGGTATTAATTTATTTATGGTAACCTAGAGCAGTGCAATCAACGTTTTGTTGTGGTTTCTGTGTTGTGTCAGTTTCATAACAGAGACATGAAACAAACATTTTCGGATAATTAGGTATACCGTTTGTGTTTGTGCGGGGATCGAACACGCGGCCTCCATGTCACATCCTGCCCAGTAACCACTGCGCTCCGGAAGCTTTCAATAATATGAGTTCATGATCAATACATCATACTAATATTAGAAATGTGAATGTAAGTTTGTTTGTTATTGTGCATTCACGCGAAAACTACTGAACCGATCATCATGAAACTTCGTACACATATTCTTGGAGGTATAAGAAGTAACATAGGATACTTTTTATGAAAAAAATATATTTGTTTGTTACACTTTCACGCCTAAATCATTGAACTGATTTTGATGTAGAGATAGATGGGACCCTGGAGACAGGTATAGGCTACGTTTTATTTCGGAAAAGTCTATTCACGCGGGCGGAGCCGCGGGCAATAGTTAGTAGTATATAAAACAAAGTAGCTATCTGTGCGTCTGTTTGTTTGTCCGCTTATTTCTCCTAAAGTATGCAACGGATTTAGATGCTGTTTTCATTATCATTTAGAAAATTTATTCCGGTAGGTTTATATGAATATCACGCTATAACCCATGGGAGCGGAGCAGTAACATGCCTGTAGTAAAACCGCGAGGGACAGCTAAGAATTATATAATACTTGATATTATATTTTAAGATTATGCTGACATCATAATTATAATAATATAAATGAAATAAAACAAACAAGCCCAACAGTTGGTCTTTAAAATATTTCAACTTTCAACGATGCAAATAATAAATAGCAGCACGACCTTTACATCACATACTTGACTTAATATAGTAACATATATTGTTTTAGCTAGTTTTCTTAGATCTGACAATAACAGATTATTCTCTAATGGCCATTCCCAATACCTTTATATATATAATTCTACTGTACGTGTGTATGTGACTAAACTCCTCCTAAACGGTTGGACCGATTTGATTTTTTTTTATGCGTTTGGGTGGCGCCCTGGATGGTTTAGATTCACAATTGGACCCGGTAGGTGGCGCTGCTGTAGTTGCGGGTGAAACCGCACGGGACAGCTAGCTGTATATAAAGATAGATTTGTACGGATTTTGTCGCGGTTTAATTTTTATTTTAATCCCGACGTTTCGAAAGCTTTCCAGCCTTCGTGGTCACGGGAGAGACTGAGGTGTAGGTTCAATGTGTAATGTGTAATGTGTATAATAGTTAAACTGACTAACACTCAGGAATTAACTGTAAATAAAATGCATCCGAATAATCAATTGCAAATCAACATCCTTATAAATAAAGCATAATATAATGACATCGAATTCCCGCTAGAACTTACTGGTCTTAAGCCCGTTCCAAATTGACTGAGACGATTCTGGTAAGTAGATCTATATGTCTAATATGATAAATAAATACGCACTCACGCTTGTAATCCCCGAGAGACAAGGCAGTGGTGTAACCAGTACACCCATATTTTGCCGAGTGTATCTCCGTCTCATGTGAGAGGGGCGAGCCTATCGCCATACCGGGCACAATTCTAGACTCCGGGCTGATAATAGAAAAACCCAATATAAATTTTACCCGACCCGGGGATAGAATTGCGTACGCATTACAACTGCGCGACCGGGGCAGTAAATATGGTAAGTATATGACAAATATGCCTATCGCGCGAGGCGAGACATGACAACAACCCTTCATACATTACTTCACGTATTCTTTAAGTATTAGCAATCTTGGGTTGTCTCGACCAATGTATAGAGCGGGCCTTACATTAATACCACGCATCTAAAAGTGGATTTGATAAAATAAGTTGCTAACAAGTGACCAGTTCTATTATTAGGTGTTGCATTATGGTTTAATAAAACCTGTTCTCCTAGTTACTAGTGATCATTGAATCGGATAATGCGTTGTATTCGCAGAGTGTATTGAGAACAACAGGGATTTTACGAATAGTTTTTTTCCTCTGATTTATCCTAACATCTAAGTCACAAATAAAAAAATCTAAAATAATTATACTCCTGCTTATTCATGGCTTACTGTAACGGTGAAGAAAACAGCATGAGGAAACGTAAAAACCTGATAATTCCCCAGAAGAATATCTAAGCAAAACCGTATTGTACCAGAATGTGGAATTAGGCCTAAAACTACCATTAGTAGAGGATGCCTGAATTCAGAAGGCAAAATGCGTATTAAAGGGTTGATAACCTGTATTCAGAAGGCACAATGCGTAATGTAGGGTTGATAATTTTTATCACAATACGTGTGGTAGTGGATTTATACATATCGCAGGTTTTTCTGTGCTTATGTGGTTGTCTGCTTGACGTCAAACCTATTCACAAATACTAACTGCTAGTAGATAAGCGGTATAAGACAATGTCTCATAAAAGGCATAAGATAACAATGGTCCGATTAATTTGTATGAAATATATTGTGGTTTTCAATCGACATAAAAAAGAGGAGGTTCTCAATATGTTTGTATTTTTAACCGAATTCAAAAAAAGGATGAGGTTTTTCAATTCGGCGCGTTATTTTTTAATGTATGCACATCGTTTTCTCCGCCAATTGTGGACCGATTTTGTTGGAAAAAAATCATTCGATAGACTGTAGCTGCGATGTGGTCTCATATTAATTTGGTTAAGATCTGATGACGAACTCGAGGGATATTGGGAAACTCAAGTCCGATTTGAGTTTCGAAGTCGGTTTTTGAAGTTTGTAAGTTATAATTACTAATTAGTTTAAATTGAAAATGGCTGTAAAACTGGAATATAAAATACAAATTGCCATAATTCTTACAGATAAAGAGGATGTCATACAGGTTTGTAGTATCAAATAAGAGTTTATTGGCTTCGTTCGCAATTGTTATCAGTTTAATTACCATCAAAAACAAATTAAACATGTCTGTGTAAGTTGGCAATTCTATTGTATTAATTAGAACAACAAAAAAATGAATAACAATATTGTGATAGGTTGTTACGATAAACCTATTGTATTAAACGTACTTGACGCAACTACGTAACAAATCTTGACGCAAGTGGATAAGGTTTTAATATGTTGAATAATAGTTGTTCATAGACAAATGCTTAAGGAAAATATGAAGTAATTCGAATGAACGTTATGCACGTTTAGTGACGAGTGCACCTAGTTCTGTATGTCTTATAACCTGTATACCTTCCGTGGATATTGTTAGTTGTAACTAAGATGACGTATTCGTAATGAAAATTCAATATAATGAAATATGACCTCCGAATCGATTCTATGTCCAGTTTTTTTTTTTTATATTATAGGCCGGCAAACGAGCAAGTGGGCCACCTGATGGTAAGCGATCTCCACCGCCCATGTACGCCCATAATACAAAATAATTATGGGCGCGTTGCCGAAAGGGATAATAAGGGATTGGGAAGGGGAGGGGGATTTGGGCCTCCGGATATCTCACTCACCGTACGAAACGCAGCAGCAAGCTGCTACTTTACGCCGGTTTTCTGTGAGACAGTGGTAACGACCCGGACGAGCCGGCCCATTCATGCTGTAGACAAAATTGTCTACAGCGTGGCTCTACCACTCAGAACTACAATTCACTGTAGTCGTCGTTTTGAGAGACTGGCTTTAAACATTTTGGTAATCTAAATTAATTATATGTATCGTAGTGATTCTATTTGGTTCCGTTTTATTCTGCTATATGTATTATCATTGAAATCTTATTGTCATTCTGATACATTCTACCTGTAAAAAATATTTTTTATTTATAATTCTCTAACCTGTCTTTTTATAGCTGTAAGTAACTGAATATAATAAAAAAACTTGATTAGTTGGATGAGAGGATTTTCAACTAATTTATAGAGTTTTATAAGTTGTAGGATCTTTTGTTTGAGATAGTTTAAAAAAAAACTTTATGAATACAATATGACATTAAATTATTTACTACAAACACGTGTCACAACAAACTCGTTTAACCGCAAACTTTGAACTGTAACACTTGCATACTGTCCCATATTGCCTTTACTGTATCGTGACCACCTCATTCGTAAAGTAAAGGAAAAAGCCTTGCTTATGATGTCTTTATAGAAACCTGTCTTCTTTTATAAGTAAATGTGTCATAAATAATTTGAGATTAACTTATAGCCTATACAACGTAGATTTTATGCTTACGTTAAACTTGGTACTTTTGCACATTATTAGTTTGGAGAGAATATATAGATAAAGGTTTTATGATGTAATTAAATACATTAAGTTATAAAATCTTTAGTGAATAAACTCTTTCCCATCAAAGATTAGACCGAGTTTTATGTTATAATCCTAGTACTGTTAGCTTTCATTACTTTATCTTGCATATAAGTAAGGCATATTGTTGATTAATATATTTATTTATTTTTTTCATTAATGACAATCACTTTGGGCGTAAACAAGTAAGATGGAGGGGAAGAAGTGTATGTTCTCGGCAGCGAGTAGAGTTGTTGTTCGACATTCTAAGTAAATTAAGGTTGTAATGCTGTTCGTTTATAGTAAAAAACAGTGTTGATAAACGAGTGTGATTCTCTCATCACATATATATCGGATATATATAAGAAGATTACATTGGTCAAGCTGTTTTATTTAATCGGCCTGGAATATTCTTACGCACTCACTCACGCCTGTAATCCCCGAAGGGGTAGGCAGAGGTGTAACCAGTACACCGACATTTCGCCGAGCGTATCTCCGTCCCACAATGTGATAGGGGCGAGCCTATCGCCATACCGGGCACAAATTCCAGACTCCGAGCTGATACTGAGCATTTCGTAATAGAAAAACCCAATACCACTTTACCCGACCCGGCGATCGAACCCGAGACCTCAGCGTTAGCTTCAATCGTAACGCATACGCATTACAACTGCGCCACCAGGCAATATTCTTATATTACTATGTATAATAAATGTGAAAGTTTGGATGTTTCTGAGTTTGTGAATTTGGATATTTGTTAGTCAATCACGCCGTAACAGGTAACGGTTTTGAATAAAATTTGGCATACAGGTAGATCATGACCGGGATTAGAACATAGGCTATCCCGGAAAAAGTTATTCACGCGGGCGGAGCCGCGAGAAAAAGCTAGTATAAAATAAATATGACTGATATCAGTAATAAATACATTTCAAGATGATTGCGTATAAAAAATATCGATATATCGTAAATATCGATGGTGGATTGCTTTGAGTGTGGATGTTAGAAACCGCGTTTTTTTTATGTCACAAATTCCAGAAACAATAGTTTACGCAACAAACAATAATGTCTAGAATCGAACCAGCGACCTTCGGCCTTTTATTTATCAAAATTCTTTGTTAGATACTCATCTGCCTCAAGGAAGTCTAAAAGTACAAAAAAATAAATACCGAATCAGATTTATCCATAAATATTAAGATAAGAATATTTTAATTACAAACGCGGAATCTCGTACTTTTATAGCAATTTAGCTGAGGTTGCTAATGACGTTTATAATGCATATGTTAGCGACACGCCTACTTTGTATGAAACTGTAAGGAAGCCATCGATGGAAGCGGTCGAGCGTCATGCCTCGTAGTCGCTGACATCGTGTCGCGGTCTCTTGTCTTGGTCGCGTATTTAAAACGACCAAATTAGTATACATTACGGGTAGGTGGGTCGTTTCTATTAACCACTTGTGCTTACCACTTCACCCCCACATGTCAATGTGTTTAAAAGACAGTATAATTTTAGCTTATTTCTATATTCGGAATAGATGTAACATTGTAATTGGCAGACAGTTATTAATAATTTAAATTAATTAAAAAACAATGTAATATTCTCTTCATTAACTGATACTTTTTTGTATATTTGTTTAAATAGAAATTGAATTACCGACTGGGAAGGAAACTTGTCACAAAATTAAACGATAGCATTCGTGATAATAAATAACGAAATTTAGGAATGGTTATTTTTGGAAGTGGACTTGTTGGAGATGATGATAACAAAGACGATATTTATTCAACTAAAGATATATAAAATTAAGTAATAAATAAAACATGTCTATAGGAAATAAATCAAGATTATCAATGTACTAATATTAATGGAATTGCTTAATATTATATTTACCTAAAACCGTTGTTTAAATATATAATTATGTTTATGTAAAATTGCATCAACCTTATTTTTCCGTTTGCGTCACCGCCCGATGATATCATTTCTTACTTGACGAGTTTTGTTAGAAGATACCTAAGCTTGAAGTCTAGAATGAGTTTTCAAATTTTGTTAGCAATGTCTATGCGATTAGAAGATTAAGAACTTTCTGGAACAGAGATCATGTAAAACGAGTTTTGTGTCGCCATTGAAGTGAAGCCATTTGAATCCTGGATGGGGAGGACTAGAATAGGATGATATAATCTTGGTTCTAGTTATTGAAACGCATGAAGCAGTCGCATTCTGTTGTTACCAAATGGCAGCAAGCATGAAACCAAGTTACGAACACCGTCGGCTTTAAAACTGATATAAGCTTGTCACATCTTGCGATGAATCAGAAAAAATCATGATATTGTTATCTTAAGCGCAATGAATCATCACAATGTTTTGTTAAGGAAGTCATTGAATTATCGACTATTCACTGTTAGATATTTAGTTGCTGTGCTTAGTTCAATATAACTGTTCATTTTGCAACATTAAACAACAGTTTTGTAAGGCAATTTCAAGTAGAAGATTGAAGTAATGGGAGACATCAGCGTCAATTCCGTTGTCTACTACTACAATATAGTTTAATCTCTCAGATGGTTAACAAACTAAAATTACAGAACTTAACTAATTTTAGTTTGATGGGGCTGAGATATACTTGATTTTAAACTATAGATGAACTCTCTTCATCCACCTGCTCTTATCCCACTCGCAGTGGGGTCGGCGCAACATGATTTTTAACACATGTTACAGAAAAATTTGGCTTGATGTCTTGACCGGCCGAAAACTTGACTTTAAAATATAGCTGAACTAAATTTAGATATTCTTACTGTGACAACAGTATTGGCTATTATTATTGTGCTCCTTGTACCGGTTGATATTTGAACGTGAGATTTAAAAGTGATTACTCTTTTACGACTGAGAGAAATTGCAATCTACCTTTACCCGATTTAGAAGGAAGAAAGGAAGGAAAGCACTTAAAGAGCTTTAGAAGTGAGATATACTGCTATCGGAGCGATATAATGAGATGTTGTTATAGACAGGGTAGTTGAAATACATACGAGGAGCAGGTCACTCGTCTGAAGGTAAGGTCACTGCTGCCCATAAACAGTAGCAATATTCAGAATTTTGAACTACAAAGTATTGCATGGCACTGTGCTCTTCAATCCAACACATTAGATGTAGTCTCATATTAACCAGAAATTTCACTGGCTTCACACTGTTGCTTGGCGAAAGAAGCGGGTATACCTTATATTCTCGCGGGGAAATTCACCAGCCTTCCGACCCAGTTGTCTTTACCCGAACAACAAGCAATAGTAATAACTAGCAACCCAGACAACCTTACGTTTCTGAGGAAACTGCTAAATGGGACTGCGCTCAACTCAGCAAAATAACACTTGCACAATTCATACTGATTCTATATCCATTGCATGTACTTTAACATAAATAAAGACATTACGCAAACGCTGTGCATTAACATGCTTCTTTGGTAAGTGCGTGCACTGACTGCCACTCTTGGGAGTACCCCGCGGCCAGCACGCGATTGCGCGTATATGTATTTCATATGAATTCAAACTTTTAATGAACAATATTTGGCCTTAGTGTTTTGTATGGACGAAATGTGAATATAAGGACTAGGGTATTTATCAGTAGCGCATATGAAGACATGCTAACCAATAATACTACTAATCTTTCTGCATAGTGTTAAGCCGGCATTATGCCAGGGTCCGCCTTCTCATAGATTTGACGGTATTTATACCCCCTATTATATGGGGCGACCCGCCGTCTGACTCCACACAACCCCCAACAGGAACCAAGTTTCATCATTGGCTCGTTCTTTAAGCAAAGTGTATGTGTACAGGTGAGCTTTAGGCCTAAGATGTTGGTGACCTACTTACACTCCAACCAATATTACTACTAATATATCATTAAATAAAATTCAAAATAAGTATTAGGTATTTCATTGCATATATAAATTTTGGAAGGTAGTCCGGTGAATTCGCGAGCTGTGAAATACGGTTGACAGTAACTACTAGCGAGAGGTGCTGAGACTCTCTCCTTATCATAATGTATAGAAGTCATGAAGTTATAATGACAAAATCATTTTAATTTATTAATCTAATTGACAGAGCCTATTCTTGATATCATTTAAGAGGAATGTAACATTGCAGCCGATCATAACGAGTTAATACAATACCCTACTTTGAGCTTACATCTCAAGTCGACCTCGAAGGTCATTAGGTACTCCAAACTACGTCACAACATTTCCATAGACAAAAGCGATACAGTTTCTAGAGACAACTTTTTAGTTCGATGAACGTGCGTGATGTAATATATTAGCTAAGAGTATATGCTTATACGAAACTAAATTTATATGCAAACATTTCCTCGAAAGGGTTAGAAAATTGGAGCGTATGCAAATTATTACGCGGCAATTTGCGAAATGTGGTTTGGTCTCGACGAGATTAAGGTATTCCTAGAATATTTGTGATATAGATTTTGACATTTATTACGGGTGCTCATGCATGATCGACTGTAGCATCACAGTGAATGAGATTTTTAAAAACATGTACTTATTAGCATAAAAAAAATTGTAACAAAAATGAATAAAATAGACATAACCATTTCAGATGAATGGGTCGGCTCGTCCGGGTCGTTACCACTGTCTCACAGAGAACCGGCGTAAAATAGCAGCTTCCTGCTGCGTTTCGTACGGTGAGTGAGATATCCGGAGGCTCAAACCCCTCCCTTTCCCAATCCTTTAATTATTCCTTTCTTTTAAGGTCGGTAACGCACCTATGTTTTTTTATATTGTGGGCGTATATGGGCGGTGTAGATCGCTTACCATCAGGTGACCCACTTGCTAGTTTGCCGGCCTATGCCATAAAAAAAATACAATTATTTTAACAAAAAAGCAACAATCAGTCGAGCTTTAATTAGATTCAAATCTTACATGAGTCACTTCTGTAGTTTCATTATTTTCATATACATATGTTATTTTTGCTCTTGTATAATAAAAACTTGTTATAATATGCAAACAACAAAAGGTAATTTAAATGATAATAAACTTGTAGAATGATTTCGAATTGTGAAGATTTTCTCATGATAAGTTTTTTATACTTGACTAATAAGATAGAAATCTGAAGGTAATTTATATTTTTAATATTTCAAACGACGTCAAAGAAATTACTTATTAAAAACTACGGAAACTATTTGACATCAGGCAGACTTTCAGCTCGGCTGCCTTTGAAGACTAATAAAAATACATATACGCACTCACGCCTGTAATCCCCGAAGGGGTAGGCAGAGGCGTACCCAGTACACCTACATTTCGCCGAGCGTATCTCCGTCCCATGATGTGATAGGGGGCGAGCCTATCGCCATATCGGGCATAATTCCAGACACCGGGTTGATACTAAGCATTTCATGATAGAAAAACCAAATATCATTTTACCCAACCCGGAATCGAACCTGAGACCTCAGCGTCAGCCTCAGCCGTAACGCATACGCATTACAACTGCGCCGCCGAGGCAGTCATAAAAAACTCTATAAAATATAGATCCACTAGAATATTATTACTTCAAAATCTACACCAATAGTGCAAAAAATGCCAACTAGTCTAGTTAATATGTCCAAATGTGTATTAGCTGATGTTATTTACGTAGTAAGACAAATTTGTAAACATGTCCGTCTGTCTAGTTAGAACTGTCCCCAAGGCATAAGGACCTACAAATTCAGAACTTATAGATTATTGAAAGTGAAAGCGGGGTCGGGTAATGTAATTCCCAAGCAATAAAAAGTCCTTCAACTTTTTCCTTATGTCCATATTTTTCTTTCGAATTACCTTTTTTTATGACATACAAAATTCCGGTTTTATTCATTGCTTGACGAAACTAGCCGGCCTTGTATCAATATGCTTGTATGCGAATATTATTGCATTACTATCGTAAATTAAGTACCTATCATAAGTATGTGCATGTGTTTTAAACAGATTAGAGACTTATTCCTTTCAACTCGATAGTCAGTACTTTTAACAGACTTCAAAAAGGGAGGACGACGTTCTCAACTCGGCGCTGTTTATTTTTTGCTTTTTTTTGTATGTACATCGATTTCTCTGCCAATTATAACCGATTGTTAGAAAAAAAAAACGATAGAGTTTAGCTGTGATGTGGTCTTATATAAATTTGGTTGATGGTTGGATGATTGGTTAACGACGGAGTACGGATTAAAAAAATTCAACTCCTCAACGGGAAAAAGTACACATGTCGCGATTGTGTTATTGTATTGGAATATACATGCTAGTTCTGCAACTACCACTAAAAATGCAAAATAAAATAAGCTTTTTAATTTAATTGGACCAGCAGCGACACAGGCACCGACTCCAAAGAGATCTATAGAAATTGTTTTTCTTTTACTTGTCAGCGTTTTTATTTTGAAGTCGTTTTTTAAGTTTTGTTAAAACTTATTTTATGTCGGCTCGAGATTTTGTAGGTAGCACAATAAGTGTACATCTATGACGTTTTATCCGTGAAGAAACAACTGGTAAAACAGAATAAGAAAAACATAGAAAACCTTAATACATACGAAAAATCATAGATGTATTTCAGTAAACATACTCAACGACAAATATATCTAGCTCTTATAACGTCCACCCAAAAGTTTATGAATGTATCTTGATGTCGAACCTCTATTGGGAATAAAGTGGTATTCCCCACATAGCCGATGAAGGGAGCCGAAAGCGCTTCTTTATTATTTATTAAATCGTATCAAATTCGATTGGACTGTCACATTGCCAAGAAGATAAAGAGGAATAAATACTTCAATTATAAAACTTTGAATCTGAAAAGTATAACAGTATAAACACATAAAAAGCACACATTTTTTCCATACAAAATTCAAACCACTTCATTACGTAGATTTACATATTGTATATTATTATTAGAGACTGCCTCGGTGGCGCAGTTGTAATGCGTACGCGTTACGATTGAGGTCAACGCTGAGGTCTCGGGTTCGATCCCCGGGTCGGGTAAAGTGGTATTGGGTTTTTCTATTACGAAATGCTCAGTATCAGCCCGGAGTCTGGAATTTGTGCCCGGTATGGCGATAGGCTCGCCCCCTATCACATAAGGGACGGAAATACGCTCGGCGAAACGTGGGTGTACTGGTTACACCTCTGCCTACCCCTTCGGGAGTTACAGGCGTGAGTGTGTATATATTATTATATAGTATAGCCTAGTTTCAAAAATAAACGTAGATTTCGCCGACCTAATTTCTCGCGAAAAAAACGGCATAATGCACACATGCCGAAATAAAACCGGATTCATTGCTTCGAAATGTAAATGGGCCTTTATTTCGCTCCAGCGACCGAGCTTTTCATATTAATACCAATATTTTTCTTGTATTCAGATTGTTATCGAATTTTCGGCTTTATTCATGAGAATTATTTTATGGCCAATCGTTGGCGTTGTGAATTTATTTGAGTGGATACTACAATATGTTGATGGCGAATATCGTGAGAGTAGTACGGGATTTTAAATACATATTTATGAGTATTTATATATATTCCAAAAATATTTTTGATTTCAGGACATTTTACAAAAATTTACTATTCTATATTGTATAGCGATTTGTTTTCTCTGCATGGTGTTATCTCAGCTTGTTGCCAGGGTCCACCTTCCTATTGAAAGGCTTCCACTTCGCGCGCTCTTGAGCATCTCGAGTAAGCGTGATATCATTAGCTTATGTCTATTTTTAATACTGCTAAAACACGTTAAATCAGAGCTTTTTGAGAAATCGCATCTTAGTCACCATAAAGGATAAAGCAAACTTTTCTGTATTCAAACTATATACAACGTGTTACAGAAAGGTGTGGTAAAATTTAAGCAACGTTAGTACGAAATAAGCATTTTATCCCCCGTAGTGCCAAATCCGATTGCATTGCTAGAACATAAATAAACAATTGTATATTTTATCGAGTAACATGTCGATATTCGACTTGCAACTTTGGACAACACTAAATTATAAACAGCTGATACAAATGAAGGCGATACTAGGCTAGCTAGAGGTAATGCAAATAATGTATAGGGATGTGATCGATCTTAATAAATGAGTGATTAAAATTAGCATGAATTTTTTGGATGTCTAGATTTTGATTAGATCCAGTACATAAACACTAACTGTCAGGTGTATGTAACGACTCCTAAATATGACCACACCTTTCTGGAACACGTTGTATATCTAGTACCTTGGAAACAGGAATGGACACATCCATCATTTGTATTTCAACCGGCTATTATATAATTGGAGTGCAGAATTTAATTAAGATCTAGTTTGGTATCTGACTAGTTATTTTAATTGCATGATAAGTGCCGACACTGCATGTGTTTGTTAGCTGTGAGTTCATTACTGCGAGTTGAGTTTTTAGTTCGCCTCATTGGCTTAGAAACTAAAAGCGAAAAAACACATCTCGTACTTAAGCCGAGACCGATTTTGTAAAAAGATTTCAACAGAATAAATATAGTTGAATTTATTTTCGGAATAAACAGAATGAGTGGATAATGGAAACCAGTAATCTACTGAGATTTGTCTATCAGTGAACTTATAAAAGAAGACACCGGTGCTGTCGTAACTTTTTAGACTTCCATAAACTAAATTTAAACAATCTAAATTGGGTAGGAAAAATTTAAATTCTGTTTCATAGCAGAAGGCTGACAAACGAGTCAATGGGTAATCAGTGCAATGGTTATGGTAAGGAATCGCCACTGCCAATGGATCTCTACAATATTTGGTAACTGGGGCATTGGGGGAAAGAGGGTTAGTGATTTGGACTCCAGTTGCCTCACTTATCGAAGTATACGCAACAGCAAAGCTGCCATTTCACGTCGGTTTTTAGTTAGACGGGGCCAGGAAATGCCAGGCAATAAAATAAATAGTTGAAACTACCCCAGCCGAGCCGGCTAACGTGCGGAAATCCATTTATAGATCTTTCCGAGACAGGACACGCTTTTGAGCGCTTATGTCGGACCTTACCGGCCACCGGACAGACCGACCACACTCTTTTATTTATCTCAGAAGCCACAGCCAACGAGGTACGCTTAAGCATACATCTGCATCAGTCAAGTCAGCCTATCCCTGCTTAGAAAAAACCTACAGGGAAGGTGTACATTTGTAAAATCATTACAGAATATCACATTCTACAAAGTCAAATATTTGATCTTTATTATTTTACTCGACCTTTAACGTTTTAATCGACATTCAACTAGTCCAGTGAACTATGATAATGTACGGTTATTAGTTCTGCTCCTATTTACAACTCAAAACCTATACCTGGATTAGCATATAAAACTTGCAAATTCAGGTTAAAACTATTGCCTAGATAAGAGTCGTGTATCTAAACGAACTCATTAGCGTAAACATTAACGCCAAACTATTGAATATTTAGCAATGCCTTACTTAGCTTTTGATTAATTGAATTGGAACAATACTGGCATTTATATGCTTGTTAGTGTATATTATAGTTTGTCTAATTTAGATTTAAGTATTTATTAGCCGTGAGGACCATGACAAAGAGTATTAGGACCTTCTTTAAGGTGAAATCATACAACAATGTTGTGATGCATCAGAAGTACGAAGCCATTTTGTATGAAGGCGTAGTTAATATATGTAATAGTATGAGGGTTAAGTGTGTCACCAACATCTTAGGTCCAAAGCCAATCTCACGTGCACGTGGTACACTTTGCTGATTAACACACGAGGCAATGACGACACTTGGTTACCGTTGCGGGTTTTGGCAGTCAGACGCTAAGAAAAGGTGGACCCTAGCCTTAAGCCGGAATAACACCAGATGAGAAGACAGTCATGTTTATAAATATTGATACTAGAACAGCAGCACGATGAAGACACTAATCGTAAACTCCAATCTGGACATTAAACTCCTAAATATAATTCTTGTACAAGAAATACCTATGATTATTACCATGAATAGAAGTATAAAGGACGCTAAACACACAATACAACACTTACTTGACACCAATACACCGCAAATGGATGTACCATTTGGACGGAACCCTTACGAGTGTGCGAAAATGGGCCGTCCGGGACACAATGGCACGGAATATGTAAAGTACCCTCGAGAAAATAACGCAACAAAGAGTGTCGTGTTAGAAAAGTGTCCAGTTGTATGCGAAATAGAGGCTATTTTCTGAATGTAGGACGGTGGGTTTCGTGGTCATGATGAATATGTTGGAGCAGATTTTATAAGAATACTAGTTGTTGCTTGCGGATCCGCCCGCGTAAATGTCTTTTTCTAAAGTCAAAAGTAGTCTATCTTCTAAATCCTTGCTTAATGTAGGGGACATTATACAAACTATAATCTGATCTAATTTCATGATCCTAGCTTTAGTAGTTTTTTAGATATCGTGATTAATCAGTGAGTTCGTGAGTGGTATTTCTATGTTATATTTATAGAAGATAGATAGTTAAGAATTTTCAGTGTGTTATAGAACACACTGAAAATCTAGTAGCGACTAAACTAATTCCTGCACTAAATTTCTTATATAGGGAATCCTTAAACACAATGTACGTAATTTTATTTCGGCAGATAGCGCATTTAACGCGCAATGTGTATTGACAGTATGATATTTTTTTGGTTTTGGTGTCTTTATTTTATATTTTATCTGTAATATAATATTTGCTTGAACATTTTTAAGATCTTCATTGCCACTCTAACCTAAAACTTAAAACAACTTTTTTGTTACTTACGACGGCATTCTACGGAGAAAATTAGATCAAATGCTGACTTTTCATTGCATAGTCATATATCCCGAGTATTTCCGAGTGGTTGAGCCACGCTGTAGACAATTTTGTCTACAGCATGAATGGGCCGGCTCGTCCGGGTCGTTACCACTGTCTCACAGAAAACCGGCGTAAAGTAGCAGCTTGCTGCTGCGTTTCGTACGGTGAGTGAGAGATCCGGAGGCCCAAATCCCCCTCCCCTTCCCAATCCCTTATTATCCCTTTCCTTTAAGGTCGGCAGCGCGCCCATAATTCTTTTGTATTGTGGGCGTACATTGGCGGTGGAGATCGCTTAGCATCAGGTGACCCACTTGCTGGTTTGCGGCCTATACTATAAAAAAAAATATATATATCTGTTTTCATTTATTAATAATATTGTTATTAAGTTACTTACCGGAAATGTTGGAAACTAGAAACATTGTTGTATAATTTATCATTCACATGCTACATTTCACTAAACATATAGATTTTCATACATATTTTGCTCCAATTCTTGCAAAGGATTTCACCACAACATACATATATACTTCTTTCTGTAAATAGGTAAGATTGTATTGTTCGACAGGGTACATGCAGGATGCCTCGTGGTACATAAGGGGAGTAACATCGGAGTAGTCATGCTGTGATAATTATATTACTAATTATGAAGGCACATTCTTACGTTCTGACATCAACAGAATTCTGACTAAATTTTGGCAATCATCCTTCTGGATTATCAATCCGTGCCTTTTTTGTGACACATGGTGATTAACCCTCCATACCAGAGGAGTTATCGGTGTGTTGCCAGCCTTTAATGATAGAGTTCTATATCCTTCATAATAGTTCGTTAATATCATGCAATCGGACACGTTTGTACACGTGTTTCATCCATTCTACACTGAATCACATTTGATTCATGCATATCATCATACTTATTACGTGGTTTTGCAAAAACGTACCCTGTACCAAGTGGCCACCTGAGGTTCATCGAAGGCACCGGAAACAATAATATTATATTAATAAATGTATATGTTAATAATGTTTTACACATATATTAGTATTTTAGAGCTATTTAATATGCATAATATATACATAAAATGGCTAATATAGTCCACCGTCACATTAATAAATTAAAAAAAAAACACATAAACCGTACCTAGGTATAAGGAAAAAAATATACAATACTTGTAAGTATTAAAGTACGTTTAACAGTTTGCAAAACGTTGCAAAATTAAATTGAAAATAGTTTTTTTAAAAATACTGCATAATATTCGTAATAAGAAAAAAATACAGTTAATTTAAAATTAGAATGGTCTATTCCAATTTCAAATTAGTCATGTCACCGTTGCCGGTGAAAATTGTATCGTATCCGTCACAGAAGTCGATTTGGAGCAGTTCTAGTGCAAAAGTTCACGGTGTATTTCGAGTGATGCAAATAGTTGATAAGCCAGTCGATAGTCGATGTACGATACGTACGTGTACTAGAGTGTAGTTTAAGAAATTACCGCCGTAACGGTATTGTGGCAACAGGTTTGAGATGTAGAGTGTTGGACTGAGTGGCGGTCTGTCATTTTTCCGACATGTGTACATCGAATACTATGAAAATAGAGGCGGTATTTGTAAACGAGGTACGGAACAATACCGTCACCGTTACTCTGTAGTGTAAATAATTATTATCTATGATTATTTCAATGTAGGCGTAGTTGAGATACAATGTATCTAGTTTTGTTTTGACGTTATACTACTTCGGCATATTAGGGCACGTGGACCAAAACTCGTTTTTAAGGTCCGTGTATTATTTTTCTAAAATAAAACACGTTATGTGGCCCCCACCCACATAAAGTATGAATTTTTAAAGCAAAAAATCTTAACCAGGTCGGCACTTCGCAATTTACGTTCGTAATTTTCTTCATTCGGTATTTACGCGCGTTGTAACTATATGGTTTTATTTTCATTGTTATGTATTTTTATGTATCGAAGCGATTCAAATAAAAACAGGTTGTTTTTTCTGTAATATTGTGACAACTTAATATAGCGAAAATACAATAGGTCGGATCTGACGTTTCACATTTTGTTTGGCGCGATAACTTTGTACGATCGTTTACGCAAGAATACAAAAAAAATCCCACATAAAGCCAAATAATTTAAGTTTCCTATCTTCTTCATCTTCCACCTGCACTTATTCCACTCGTAGTGGGGTCGGTGCAACATGTTTTTTAACACATGTTATAGATATTTGGTTTGTATTTTTACGACCGGCCGCCTATCTGACGTCAACCCCTCCGAGAAGAAAACACCCAGACTAGAAACACATATTTGTGGATCACACAAACATTTGTCTCAGTGCGGGAATCAAAATCACGGCCTCTCGCTTCATAGTCGGCTACTCGCCACTGCGTGACGGAGGCTGTCTATTCAATTTACTAAAAAGAATCATAAAAAAGGACAAAATATTGTAAAAATATAATCAAAATTACGAATTAATCCTGAACTTATATTTCAAGACGCACGACACGACACGACGTTCTGAAAATATTGTGACCTGTTCGTTACATTAGTGTTGAGACTGTTTTTAAATGCTTCACAAACAATCGTAACCGATTATTTCTAAGAATCGATATCTCTAAAAATATGATTAACAATATTATAAAACCAGAATCTAGCACAACAACCTTGCATAATTGCATTAGATTAATAGCATTTTTGTCAAGTGCTATAGTTATTTTCAATATTGATATAATTTAAATGCATTGGTAGTCAAGAAAAATTAAAGCAATAATAGATAACCTCTACGAAATAAGTAAGTAAATAAAGTAATTGGTTAATAGAACGATTTTAATGTTGACTAATGATTATATTATGATTTAATAACAAATTCTTAGTATAAAAAACCGATATGTCTCAAAAATCAGTTAAAAATAATTAAAATTTTAATACTTTGCGTAGACTTCGACAGACTTAAATAAGAATGTACTTCAAAAGTGAAGATAATAAAACGTATTTATGACGATTGCTGGGCGAATTCTGCACACCAACACCTTTTTACGAGTTACTACAATTTATTGAAAATTAGCTTTCAATATTTTTGCATACCAGAGTGTACAAATAAATAGGCCCGGTTTATAAATCTGTTGTTACTAATCTATAGCCCTGTCCCATTACATTTTATTCGGGCAGTGTAAATCTCATTAGTACTGGCCGCTTTTTGACATTTGATATCCAGAAAATTTGTGCAACTTTATTTACAATCGCTGTTGGGAGCTTGCATGCGTTGATTGTGTAAATGCAAGTAAAGTATGTTAATAGCCCTAACTTTTTATCGTTTCAACCAGTGTCGTTTCTCTTTTACACATATATCACTTAAGTAACGAGCAAGTGGGTCACCTGATGATGAGTGGTATCTACCGCCCATAGACATCCGCGAAACAAAATGAATCATGAGTGTGTTGGGATAAATTAAAGGAAGGGAATAGGGTCATGCTGTACACATAATTATCGACATAAAGGTTCTAACACTCCAAAAAATGCGACATACATACGCACTCACGCCTGTAATCCCTGAAGGGGTAGGCAGAGATATAACATGTAAACACATATTTCGCTAAGCTTATTTCCGTCCCATTATGTGATAGGGGGCGACCCTATTGCCATACCAGGCACAACTCCTCCGGGCTGATAATTTCGTAATAGTAAAACCCAAATATTTGCCCTACACGGGAATCGAACCGAAGACCTCAGTACAGCAGTCGTTCCGCATACGCATTACAACTGCGTCACCGAGGCAGATAAAAATGACCATGAGCAATATAATATGTCCCGTTAATTTGTGTTGCAGTAACAACAACTTCCACTGGTAAGAGAGTTCCTTTCCACGGATCTAATCAAAGTTGTTTTTTCTACTAGCCCTGTATTAGACATGTCCCACTGCTGGGCACGGACCTCCTCTACTGAATGAGAGGGTTCACGCCTAAGGAGTCCACCACGCTAAACTAATACAGGATGGCAGACTCCACATACCTTCGAAATTCTTATGAAGAACTTTTTAGGTATGTATCTCACGATGTTTCCTTCACCGTCAATGCAAGCGATAATTATTCTTGGGTCTTGTTTCGAACCTGCCAATTTTGTCTTGACAGTCTGTACCACTCCCCACTGAGCTATCGCTGCTTATTCTAATGCTAATCAAAGTTACACAAAAGTATTCATTATTCCGATCTCAATCCAATATTACATCATCGCAAATATTAGGAGACTTTATACCATTTCTCACTTGTCAATGGACAATTTAAATTTTAATTAGAGCGTTGATTAAAGTACTGTGCAAACAGTTCCATCCGCTCATCTCCATCGGAAACGGCAAGACGGAAATCGGCAATTGTTACGGAAGGCTTACGTCGAAAGATTCGATGGAAAATTGAGTTCCAGTTCATTTAGGGAATGGATTTATTGCTAAAACGTGCTTGTGTGAAAATGTTGGGTTTCTACGTAGCTACCGCGTAAGAACTTTTTTTTTATAGTATAGGCCGGCAAACGAGCAAGTGGGTCACCTGATGGTAAGTGATCTCCACCGCCCATGTACGCCCACAATACTAAAATAATCATGGGCGCGTTGCCGACCTTAAAGGAAAGGGATAAGTAAGGGATTAGGAAGCGGAGGGGAATTTGGGCCTCCGGATATCTCACTCACCGTACGAAACGCAGCAGCAAGCCGCTACTTTAGGCCGGTTTTCTGTGAGACAGTGGTAACGACCCGGTACTGTAATACTAAGTTCAAATTCAAATTCAAATCAAATCATTTATTCTGTAAATTGGATCATAAATATCACTTTTACATGTCAATCATTTTTTATGCTACATTATATTTAAGACGGCATTTCGGGGCTAGCCATGAGAAGAAATGCCGAAACAAACTCATGGGTTACGGCCTCTTTTAATGTCCAGACATTGTTTTACAGAATTATGCGAGTGTAATGTAAAGAAATTCCTGGATTGGCCTTTTGAAGAAATGGCCAAGAGTATACCAGACATACTTGGCACTCGCACTCACAAAAAAAAAAAAACAAAATATATAATAAATGTTATAAAAATTTAAAAAATCAACATGTCAGTATTGCCTTAAATACTAATATTGCGCCAATAGAGCAGTCAATATTAAACAATATATTATATAAAAGAAGAGACCTAGGTACACCCAATTTTGTAAGGAGTGAGCGGCTCAATTCCAAGCTGTTTTGTCTTCCAAGTAATCTTTCACACTATAATAACCTTTTTGGCAAAGCCTAAGTTTAATACATAATTTAAATTTATTAAGGCTTAATAGTTGAATATGGCTTGGAATTTTGTTGTAGAAACGTATACTTTGACACTTGAAAGAGTTACTAATTTTTTGAAGTCTGGTCATGGGCAATATCAGTTTATTCTTATTTCTAGTATTTATCATATGAATGTCGCTGTTTGTTGTAAAAGAATTAATATTCTTTTTTACATACATCAGGTTCTCATATATATACTGAGAGGCGACAGTCAATATATTTATTTCTTTAAATAAATCCTTTAGCGAGTGCCCACGATTTAGATTGTAAATTGATCGAACGGCTCTTTTCTGCAGCACAAAGATAGTTTGAATGTCGGCAGCATTTCCCCACAATAAAATGCCATACGACATTACACTATGAAAATAACTGAAATATACTAATCGTGCTGTTTCTACATCAGTTAACTGGCGAATTTTGTAGACCGCGTAAGCTGCAGAGGTAAGCCTTTTCGACAACTGGTTTATATGTGGTCCCCATTGAAGCTTAGAGTCTAAAGTTATACCCAAGAATTTGGTGGTGTTCACAAGGCTCAACTCCTCTCCATTTATAATAACGCTAGTCTTAATGGGTTTAACATTTGGTGTCACAAATCTAACGCACTTAGTTTTATTCTCGTTTAAAAGTAGGTTATTAACATTAAACCAGTTCACTACTTTAGAAATAGTATTATTTACATCGTCAGTAACAGGTTGCTGTCGTTTCAGTTTAAATAGAAGTGAGGTATCATCTGCAAATAACACTATCCGTTGATCGTCTTTAATAACATGAGGCAAATCATTTATATAAACGAGAAATAGAAATGGACCGAGTATGGAACCCTGTGGAACACCCATTGTGACTACAGATCCCAATGATCTCTGGCCATTTATGTCAACTTTCTGAATCCTATTATCCAAATAAGAAATAAGAAGATTCAGTGCAGTATTCCTAATGCCATAGTGGCGTAACTTCCTGACTAATGTATCATGAGAAACGCAATCGAATGCCTTTGATAGGTCACAAAAAATGCCTAAGGCGTCGTGGAAATCATCCCAGGCGTTAAAAATATTTTCTAAAAGTTCAACCCCGGCATCAGTGGTTGAACGACCCCTTGTAAAGCCAAATTGTTTCTTATGCAGCAAATTATTTGTGCTAAAGTGAGTCTGCATTTGATCAAAAATTAACTTTTCAAAAATCTTACTAAATGTGGGTAGCACGGAAATTGGTCTAAAATTACTGGGGTCGGATGTGCTCCCTGATTTAAACAATGGTATAATTTTACTATTTTTCATTAAATCAGGAAATACGCCACAGTCGATACATTGATTGAAAACTATGGCTAGTTCAGGTGCTACTACATTAATTATAGATTTTGTAATCTCAACAGAGTTACCCCAAAGATCGGCTGTTCTTTTAACATTAAGGGTATTAAAAGTTTTTATAATATCTATGTCACTTATATAACGGAATCTAAAATCATTATTACAACAATTTATATTTTTTTTCAATAATGATTCAGCAACAGAAGGGGACGAGTTTAATGATTTTGTGGTAGAGATTGGAATGTCAGTGAAGAATTTTTCAAAAGCAGTAGCTACTTCAATATCTGATGTAACAATCTTATTTTCAAAAGCAAGGTTAACTTGGCCGGTCTAAAGTAGGCCACGTGAGGCGTCACAGCTATTGCTTTCAGAGTTTGGCAGGAGGCGCTAAGGGCGATTAAATTACTAACTTCACTCCGGCCAAGTTATTTAACGCGTATGGTTAGTATCGAAAAATAGTACCTACTTTACCTATAAATGTGCCTAAGCCTGTAGATACACAACGATTATGAACTGACTTTATCTTTCATTCTGCCTGGCGTTATCCCAGCTTACTATCAAGGTCCGCCTTCTCGTACCTAAAATTTTACGGTATTTGGTATTATGATGAACATATGAACGGCTAGCTTTTGCTCGCGGCTCCGCCCGCGTGAATGGCCTTTTCCAGGATAAAAAGTAGCCTATGTTCTAATCCAGGTCATAGTCTACCTGTGTGCCAAATTTTATCCAATATCGTTCGTTCACCTGTTAAGGCGTGATTGAATAACAAACATCCAAATTAAAAAACATACAAACATCGAAACTTTCACATTTATATTAGTAGTTAAGTGGGATTATATGTGATATGAATTATTTCATCTTTTGGATTTATTTTTATTCCCCTGAACGACGAGACGAGCTGTTTGCTCGCCTAAAGGTAAGTTTCACGCTTGCCTGTAAACCAATACCACTCGGAACTGTGAATTACAGTTATGGGGAAATATTTTATCGGTATTTTTACTGGTAAATATGTTAAGTTATAATGCAAGAACTTAATATTTTACTATATCATTGTCAGCCCCCGTAACGTACAGGACGAGAGCCGACTCTGAAGCGAGAGAGCTTGGGTTCGATTCTCGCACCAAGACTAATGTTTGCGTGATCCACGAATATTTGTTTCTAGTGTGGGGCAGGACTACGTGCGTGATTTTTGAGTGTATTCATTTATTTATCAACCAAGTTGAAAATACTTGTACTTCAACATAGTGAATGGCGCCAGGAAATGATGACAATTTTAATTGCAATGTTGCGTACAAAATACAAAACTTACATTTACCTGAACTGGATATTAAAAATAGTATGCCCAATATTACGTCAGAAAAGCATTTTCTAGAATAAATTTTTAGCCCTTAGTTACGTATACTTGTTATAAAGAACTACACAGCGAGTCAGTGGAAGAAAATAAAGCCACGTCTTTAGAAATCCAATAATAGAAAGACGACTGAAGTTTCATTTGCTTTTAGAACTGTGACTAAAAATAAACGTTAAAGTAATAAGATGCACAAAAGGAAAATAATGATGTTCTGGAGAATGGCAAAGGTGATTTAAGATAACGGTACACTATTGTGGTAATGGTACAAACAAGGCAGTATTGAAAAGTGTGAAGTATTATAATGATCTATCTTTAATATATAGTAATAATTTTGTAGTAATTTAACGGTAGGCAGCGGCTTGGCTGTGCTCTGGCATTGCTGAGGTCCATGGGCGGCGGTAACCACTTACCATCAGGTGGGCCGCCTGCTCATCTATCTATCTGGACAAAAAAATATACATAAGCTCACGCCTTCATCTCCGAAGATGTAGGCAAGGCACAATTAGTGCAGCCACGATTCACCAAGCTTATTTCTCTCCCATGATTTAGGGAGCGATTGACAGCCTCCGTGGCGCAGTGGGCGAATAGCCGGCTGTGAAGCGAGAAGCCGCGAGTCTGATTCCCGTACCGAGAAAAAATGTTTGTGTGACATTAGCAGCATGTTTTATTTAACTTAATTTAATGTATTTCTATCAGTGGAGTGTAAGTGGGCCACCAACATCTTAGGCCCAAAGACAACCTCAATTGCACTGCAGATTAATGGATGAGGCAATGGCGAAACTTGGTTCCCATTGCGGGTTGTGCGGGTCAGACGGCGGGTCACCCCATGTAATACCAAATACGGGAACCGAACCCTGGCATTATACCAGGATAAAGTCAGGCAGAAATACTCAGTATCAGCCCGGAATCTGGAATTATGCTCGGTATGGCGATAAGCTCGCACCCATCACATCATGGGACGTAGATACCCTCGGTTAAATGTGGGTATACTGGTAACACCTCTGCATTCGGAGATTACAGGCGTGAGTGCGTATGTATGTATTATTATAATAATATGTATAAATATCATTTCCCGTGCGCCATATAACACTCAATTTATTTTATGTCATTGATCACTGGATTACATGAGCGAAGCGAGCCGAGTACCGTATTGAATCAATACACGTTTTACTATCGATTGAGATTAATTGTTTTTACAATGAACTGACAGAATCTCTTTATTTGGTAACCATTTGTAAAAATTTCTCACAGAAAACCGGCGTAAAGTAGCAGCTTGCTGCTGCGTTTCGTACGGTGAGTGAGATATCCGGAGGCCCAAATCTCCCTCCCCTTCCCAATCCCTTATTATCCCTTTCCTTTAAGGTCGGCAACGCGCCCATAATTCTTTTGCATTGTGGGCGTACATGGGCGGTGGAGATCGCTTACCATCAGGTGACCCACTTGCTCGTTTGCCGGCCTATACTATAAAAATAAAAAATAAAAAAAAATTGTAAGATTCGTATAATTTTTGTTGAAGTCCCTTAGATGTATCCGTGAGCGCGATTGATTAATTTTTAAGTTAAAATTATAATTCAAAGACGGTTAATACGGATTCGAGAATAAAATGTCTTTTATTCGAGGCATTTTCAACAAAAAATAGTCTATTTACGCTGTTAATTGAAAGATTTTGTTTGGAAAATGTTGAATAATTTTATAACAGCGGCTTCTCACGGTACGATTTTAGTTGATCTAAGTAATTGTATTGACTTAATAACATATCCGGAGACTGGTTTTTGTTAACTTTGTTGTTTTAGTTGTTAGATAAGTGTTATTAGTGTGAAGTGTTGCCAAAATACAGTAGATAAATAATAATAATAATACACCCAACAGAACATAAATGAACAAAGTCTGTATGGTTTTTGTTGATCAATTTGATTGAAAGTCTGTTCAGACGGTTCCAACTTTGATAAAATTACACTAGTTACAAGAAGAACGCTTTGAAACCGTGCTTATAATGTGAGTAAGCACTATTCTGCGGGCGAAAAACATTATAAAATGTTATGGCTTTCGAGAGCGTCAAATTTAAAAACGTCGATGGTAGTTTGATGATTACATACAAAAAGCTACCATAACACGCATGTATAGGGTTAAATTTGTATTTAATCAATCAGAACTTGTGATTTTATGCTTCTTTATTATTTTGATCTATCGACGACACTTATTAAAATAACACTTGCAAATCAATGTTTATACTTTGTATATTTTATCGAAAGGTTCGAATCGCATGCGATTTAGCAGATGATCAACTAAAATCGTATCGTGTGAACCCGCTATTAGTCGTTGAACAATAGAATTTTCCATACTTATTGTTTTATATTACACATACATGTCAAAGGAGTTCATGGCCACGTGGAATTAAGGCGACCTACTTACCGTGAAGTTGTAACATTGAATAATATTTTACAAAAGAATTTAAATAAGCGAAAGTTTCTAAAACCTGTTATGTTAAGCGTAAATAATGAATATACAATAATAGGTGTGTCTGTACGTTTTGAATTTTAATATTCGAGAAAGTATAACGGGCAAGTTTATGTGTGTTAGTTATGTACCTACATCAAAGAAAAATACATGTTATTGATGTCTCTATCCAGTAATTATATTGAAAAGTGAATGATAAAAGAAATAAATGAATAATATCGTGCCCTTGCCCTCATTTTAACAAGTGCTTTATTTTAGGGATCCACAGCAAACCAGTCGGGCGCTGTACAAGTTTTGATACCACTCTAAAACGATGACAGTTTCCGTTTTGTTCTATACATCGAGAACTTATAGCCCTAGTTAGAACTATCATGTACCGCCGCTAATGCCACTGACTACTGATATATCCGAAGGCCCAAATTCACATCCCCTATTTCCAATTAATTATCCCTTTTCTTTAAGGTCGGCGACGAGTCCTTTTTTGTTCTAGTGTTGTGGACGTTCATGGACGGTAGAGATCACTTACCATCAGGTGGCCTACTTGCTCGTTTGCTAGTCTATGCTATAAACAAATGGTTTTCATATAAATCTACTTATACCATATGTTATACAATATTACCCGTGATCCATGTGTAAGAGTTACCTCAAATGCACAACTATAATGTTATCACAATTTTTCGATTTGTGTAATTCGTGCATACTCGCAATTTGTAATCGTTCACGAATGTGGGTTAATAAAATGATATTGTAGCAAATTGTGTAAAAGTGTAACGAATGTTGTTACCATAAAGATAATAAAATTTTAACAACTCATCAGACCATGTTAATGGCTTCATTTCTTGGCTTTTCGTACGCGAACGTTTAAAGAGTCTTGATGTAATGGCGACCTAAAAGTCTCTTTTTTTATTAGCGTTAATGACGAAACGAACGTGTCGCTCACCTGATGGTAAGCGCCACGTCTGCCCATAAACAGAAGCAACACCAATTACAACTTCGAATAATGAAGTTCTGTATTGTATTGGACTGCGCTCTACACTGCGACATATAATGTTAAGTCTCATAATGCCCAGTAATTTCCTTAGCTTCAACGTCCTTCAAAACAGTGGTTATAAACTGCTTGGCGACAGACACAAAGCGGTGGTACCAACCCAGACAGCCTCTTGCATACGTAGGATTTACCACCTAGTAAAATATGTTCTGTATGATATTAATTAAAGAAATAAAGAATTAAGAAAACAACGAATCGAATCACACCACCCCTCCATCCCCCCTAAGTCATAAGAAATTACATGTGTAATAAATATCGACTCAAAAATCTCTATTAACGATCAGTAAATTTGAAATATAAGATCGATTATTGGAGTACTAAAGTGGTTGTTGCTTTTAAACTTTATCTTAAACAACGGTATCAATCTTATTTGCCCACAATGCCGACTTTGCTCGAGGCTTCGTTCGCGGGGTTTGAATAATACACAGGTTATACAGGCACAATTGGGCTCATAAATATTTATTTCTCTTTCATTAGATATAGGCAAAGACTTTAATGTATACTACTAGACAAGCTGCGCGGTACATAGAAATTGTACCACTAAGTTGCGGTCAATTGACCGTAACTCAATATTACCATCTCGCTTACTCTCAACTTGAACCCCTATCGCGCTCCCCGTCTGTGAGCTGTCAAACTCCCGCGATATGTGACGCAATTTTACTTCTAAACAGCCCGTCTAGTAGTATATATTAAAGTCTTTGGATATAGGTGAATAAAAATAAATCAGGGACTAATTGTCCGCATTAATATTGAGGGGGAGGGGTGAAGGTGTGCACCGGATAACTGGGAGGTCTCGGTCTAAACGTCGGGAAATAAATACATGTTATCTAACAAAAATAAGACGGTGTCAACAAAACTAAAAAGTAAAAAATCATTTTTTTAAGTCTTCTACATTAAGCGCTATTGCAATGTAGTGGAAGAAATGCAGTAGGTAGGGAGCACCGACTCAAAATTGATTATTTTTATATTTAGCTTCATTTGAGTTAGTTTAATTTCTGGTAAAAAGTTTTTATTTAACTATTTTTAGTGAAAGAATTATGAAATACGGTGCACAAATGACGAAATTTGATTCTTCAATTGCCTTAGGGGTGGAATTTCTTCTTGATATTAAAATAGTACCAACTTTGAGCTATACTCTATCGAATGAAAAACGAATCATCCAAATCGGTTCACATTTATGCGTGTTTATATCCAATAAAATATACTTATACGCGTCGAATTGCGAACCTCCTCCATTATATTACGTCGGTTGATAAATAAATAGGTATAGAACCCATGTTATTTCGATGATAGAATATTCAAATACTACGCGATTAGAATCCGTTTAAATAAATATTATAACCGATCTCAAACAATCCCAACCCCTAGGGCACATCTCCACGGTCACACGGATCGATTTTATTTGATAAACTGCCCAATCGCATGCGATTCGAGCAGTCTTAACAGACTTTCAATAGAAATTACAGCTTCCGTGGCGCAGTGGGCGAGTAGCTGCGAAGCTTGAAGCCGTGGGTTCGATTCCCGCACCGAGACAAATATTTGTTTGGGGTCTGGGTGTTGTGGGACAGCAAGTCCCCTGTAGTTTCTGATGGGTGTCAGAAACAGGTTAACCTAGTGTGGGTCTGGACTATGTGTGTGGCTGTTGGGTGTATTTAAATGATCAACATAAACCATACAGCTTTTGATTCAAGTCAGTTGATCAACCAAAATTGACGGTTCAATTAATATTAATAATTAAGTAATCAATCCAGCTATTAATTGTTAATAAATTATCGAATATTCCCAATGACTACGAGCAGTGAGAGTTGACATACTTTCAGTATTTGCAATACCTCCAAAACCTCCTAAAAGTATGATTCAAGAAACTAAAAGTATGTTAATTGTTAAGCATAACACAATGTAATAATAAACAATGATATAACATGCTACTAAATTAATAAACAAGTTAAATATTTTTTGACTGATTTTGCAATACACTATCGCTTAATCATATTAAGTAACGAGATATTTTTGAAGATTTGTAGAGTAATATTTCAGTTTGTTGGGAAATTGCATACTTTAGTACTTTTTTAAATCACTGTGGGTATGAATGTAACATTGTTTATTAATAATATCATCATATTTCGTGTTTACAACAAGTTATTCTTATCCGGTAGATTCAGTGTTAATAAAATACTGACCTTTGGCAAGGCGGCGAGGCACTGTTGCTTGACGTCCCAGATGAGTTGATCCCGTGGGAACTGCAGGCTCTTCTGTACGTTCAGCTCGGGCACGTGGATCCGTACGAGGAGCCAGCCCTCTGCGCCCTCCGAGCACTCACCCTCCATTACGCTACGCCATCTAGAAAGAAGGGGACATGATTTATTTTTTAAATTTTATTTGTGGGCAAAGGACTCCCTCATTTCTAATTAATTGATCAATTTCAATGAACTGTTTCTGTAATTCCCAAGTATTTGTTTCAGGCCTAGGTGTTGTAGTTCTTGTTACACACGAAAAAAGATAATAGACAAAAGCCAAATCTGTTGGGTGTTTGGTTGAAATTGGTTGGATGAAATCGGACATATACCTTGACTTCTCCGATATAATGACGGATCTTATATATACAAGCTTCGCAAGCTGGCTCTGTCGAGACAGATAGTCATGTTTATTGCGTGCTATTCATCAAGTGCTATTGGGATTTCTGCGTATTAAATCAAGGGCAATAAATAAGATAATTATAAACCCATTAATATCGCTCCCTTTATTCATGTGCGGTACGAGTTAACGGTGTAGGACAATACGTTAAAGAAAATGCCATACCTGAGAAATTACTTATTTGAGAAAATTCCTACGGGGATTTCATAAAAATTTCGATTGTATTTGAAGTCTATTAACCCTAGCGTATGTGACTTTCATTAGTAGAGGATATATCCGAGTCTAGCAGTAAGATAAGCATACATTGAACCATGAAACGGCTTACAAAACAACTTCACAAACATTCCGGAATGGCCTTTCACTAGAATGAGTTATTATTTCGCTTTTCACTACGAGGACATCTATCCTGGCGAGTGCAACTACCGAGCCTCACGACATACATTAAACATTCTCCTCAGTAAAAGTTTTTAATATGAGAAACGATCGCATCGACTCACGCGCCGCCCTATCCGGTTGTTATTCTCTGAATTTCTTATTAATTCTATGGGTCCGGCGCCATTTATCGCCATTTCTGAGAACGCGTGACTGCCACCGAAATTAATAATTTACCTCATTTGTGAAGAATTTTATTGATAAGTGGTATATTTGAGGTGCGGTATTAAGGGTCTTTACTTTCGTAACGATTATTATGAAAAGACGTGACATACATTCGTACTACCATACCTGATTTGTTACAAAATGTTTCAAGCACTCGAAAATCAATATTAATTAATGATTTCTTATAGTCTAGTCTCCAATTATTTGTTACTAGCTTTTGAGTGAATGGCCTTGTTTGTGATAAAATTTAGCCTATGTCCTACTCCAGGTCATGGTCTACTGCCGAATTTCATCCAAACCCGTTCACCTGTTAAGCCGTAATGGACTAACAAAAATCCAAATTCACAAACTCATAAATTTTCTAACTTTCACATTTATATTATTAATATTAGGATAGTAGGATTCACTAAACATAGGCACTCACGCTTGCAATCCCCGAAGAGGTAGGCACACCAGTAACCAGTACACCCATATTTCCGTTCCATAATGTGATAGGGGGCGAGCCTATGGCCAAACCAGTAGACTCTGGGTTAATATTGAGAATTTCGTAATAGAAAAACTCAATCACTTACCCGACCCGAGGATCCAACCCAAGACTTCAGCATAGCAATCGTATCGTGTACGCATTGCAACTGCGCCACCGAGGCAAGAAATATTGCGTGTCACAATATTCTTCACCTACAATTTAACTTGATTATCATCGTTCTTCACAAAGTCATCGACGCTGGACGTGTCCCTAATGTGAAATGTCCGACCTTAATTACATCGATCGATTTCTCTCAGACGTAGTTTATCTTAATGACTATATACTTCGTTTATTTGTTATCAATAAACAGTGATTAGTAATATTCTTGTAATATTTGTAGTATATTTAGTGTCCTGTTGCCTCCTCCATGTTCTGCCACATCTTGCGCTCTTGGGCGAACTCCTCTAAACATAGTTAAGAACTATCTTGATTCAAGCAGCTTTAAAATAAATAAATTCAAATAGAAACATTCGTTCATGTGCTACGATGCCACATACACACACACACACATAGAGACAATGGGGACTAACTTATACCACCCCTCCTTTTTAATCAACTTATTTGTAGTTTGCTACAAATGAGTGAACTCGAAGCTAGTCATTTCAACTCCGTTCATTTCTATCGCGTAAGTATAAACTAAAATGGACCCCTTTCGTCCTCGAAGAAACAAATACTAATAAATGTGTTTAACTATATCGAAAAAACCATACAAGAAAGACAATACTTGGTAAAACTTCCGAGAGGTACCTATGGACTAACTGTGTTTACCAACTATTTTATGTTTACCTTTAAATATACAAATTAGAAAAATAAGGCTGAATGACAACCCTAGTCATGACCATAGACTATTTACATAGACACAAAACGTAAACAAACACGTTATGGATAAAGAGATAAGTAAATGATTCACCCACACAGATGACGATCAACTAATTAAAACGTGACTATTTAAGTGCCGTTTAAACACTCGTTAATGGTTGTTAGATAATTTATCTTTATTGAGTTTCGATAACTCAGACTTTGTCTACTGTAAAGAAGCATTCGAAAGAAATATCAACGCATATGAGTAATTTTCATATTATAAAAGCAATTTTGATGGCAGCAGGAACCATAATAATAACCCCTTACGTAAAACGTTGATGACTGTACCATGTGAATCCAATGTAAAATGTTAGATCAGTCGCAGTATCTAGGCCATGTATCGAAATAAGATGTCAAGAAACGTAACTCAAGCAAAAAAATTACTCCACCAAAACTTGCACAGGCAAATCTCTGGTTGACACTTGATACGTCTAATTTTTTGCGCTATGGAGAACGTCGTATCTCGATCTAGAAATTTAATATTAAGGCATTAACTTTTATGCAATAACGTAGATTTTTAACGTCCTTTTTTGCGTGTATGAGTGTTTAGTGTGATTATTATTATTGTGACTCTCGGATGTATTTATTTATTTATTACCTTTGCATATGTAAGTGGAGCCGTATCTTTAGACAGATTCATATGAGAGTTATCGTTCTAGTAATCTTATTTGGATGAGGTCATGCCTACAATATCGCTGTTATGTCTAATCTGCGTATATCAATGCTTCTATTGCGACAGATCTTTGAGAATGTAGGGCTCCGATAAAAATATCTTAGTCGATATCTTGATAAGATACATGATTCTTTTTGTACATACGCACTCACGCCTGTAATCCCCGAAGGGGTAGGCAGAGGTGTAACCATGTCGCCATACCGGGCACAATTCCAGACTCCGGGCTGATACTGAGCAATTCGCAATAGAAAAACCCAATATCACTTTTACCCGCCCTGGGGATCGAATTACAACTACGCCACCGAGGCAGTCAAATAGACAGATAAATAAAACAAATATTTAATATAAATAAATAAAATACGTATTTCACAATTTTTCTTAAATATCTCCTAAGGTGAAATGCTTTAAAGGGCGTGGGAGTTGTTCAGAATAAAGACATTCACGCAGACGGAGCCGAGAATAAAAGCTATACTGGCTGTTACCCGTGATAATATGTCTGTTGATAAGCTAATATTAGAATTTGTAAACATCTTATTAAATGAAAACCGGTTTGATTCTAAAATTCTATATTAGTGCTGGAAGTTTAATGCTCTTAGGCATACAAACAATTCGGGAAACCTGTTATTCCGTTTTATAAAGTAAACGTCATTGTGTTTTTAAGTAGAGGTGCGAGATCATTTTTATGTGCTTGCCGTTCTTTGTTTTAAGGCCAACTAAATATTAGCTAAAATAAGAAAATCTAAGCCTAACAGCCATGTCAATATTATTTCTAAATCTACGCTCAAATTTCTGTCATCGAATCATATTGCTTTTTATCTTTTTAATTTGTTTAAAGTTAGTGAGGGTGTGTAAGTGGGCCATCAACATCTTAGTTCCAAAGCTAACCTCACATGCACGTGGTACACTCTGCTGATTAACGGACGAGACAATGCCGAAACTTGGCTCCCATTGCGGGTTGTGGAGGTCAGATGGCGGGTCGCCCCACATACCAAATCTACTGTCAAATCATGATAGGAAGGCGGAACCCAGCATTTAGCCGGGATAACGCAGAAAGAGTTTGTTCCAAGTCGGTTTTATTTTATTCCCGTGTAAAGTTATCCTTGGTCCAAATATACTTATATTGAGAACCTCCTCCGTTTTTCTGTCTGTTAAAAACAATAATACTAATCGCCTTAGTTTCCTTATTTCGAAACATTATACTTATATCAGCTTAGCAAACTCGTAACCGTAGTAGTGTTTACAGCTCTGACGCTCTCGTGCTCCGGACCTCGCCGACCAGTGTAAACATTTGGACGGCCACACACTCGCCCGGCACTCGGCAGAGTGCATCGGTCTGTTAGTTTAGACTATCTATTAGCACTTGTGTGGATACAGCGTTAAGGTTTTAATGGATGTTGCATAGTTTCTACTTCCTAGCTTTGACCGATAAGGAGATGGAGATATTGATAAGCGTGATAAGTTACAAAAGTAAATTTGCAAATATTACGCTAACTTGAAGACATCGCAGTTATCAGACTCAATGGGATTCCAAATAATAGTGTAGGTACATATTGATTTTTATAGAAAAGTCACACCCTGATGGTAAATAATCCGTCCTTGAACATCCGCTACAGTAGAGAATGAGTTGCCGACCGTTAAGACAAGTAAGGGTAGGACTGATTTGGGCCTCCGGAATCACACTCATCGTAAGAATTGCATCCAAGCTGCCACTTAACGTGACAGTGGTAATAACCCGGTCAAGCTAGTCCATCCATGCTGTAGATAAAATTTTCTACAGGGTCGCTTTAAGACTTGACCTATTTGAACAATAAAAAAAAACATAACCGAAGGTAACCAGAACAATTTTATCGTTTTCCAAATGTAATTACACCACCAAATAAGTATACAAAATTAATGTTACGCAAAATAATGCACTTCCTTTCAATCAAACATTATAAATCACATACATTAATGCAGTTAAACTTAATGAGAGTTATAAAATCGAACGGATGTGAGTAGTTAATGAAATACTAGTATCATACCAAACGCACTCACGCCTATAACCCCCGAATGGGTAGGAAGAGGTATAACCAGTACACTCACATTTCGCCGAGCTTATTTCCGTCCCATGATTCGATAGGGGGGAGCCTATCGCCATACCGGGCACAATTCGAGACTCCGGGCTGATACTGAGCATTTTGTAATAGAAACACCTAACATCACTTTAACCGACCCGGGAATCGAACGCATTACAATTGCACCACCGAGGCAGTAAAGTATTTTATTGAAAATTTAATCGCCTACTTGTTGACCTTTCATTTTGTCATTAAACATGGAAAAATAAATAATTCTTTACCTGTTTTACTGATTATCTACAGTCAACAAAGCCATTTTCTCACGGAAGCATTTAGAATAACTTGGTTAGATTATCTGATGTACTGATCTTCTGTTTGTTGCCAAATGTTCATAAATAATACATTGACTATAGATTCGCGTGCCACTGCCAAGTTACTTTTAATGTTAGATACCGGTAAAGTGAGAGTCGAAAGCGGACAACGAGGGCTCCGTACTATCTCTTAAATGTTTATTTTTAATATTTTTTAAATTCATCTGAATGACGAATGGCAGTATGGCGATAGGCTCGCCCCTATCACATCATTGGACGGAGATACGCTCGGCGGAATGTGGGTGTACTGTTTAAGACTTCAGCCTACCCCTTCGGAGATTACAGGCGTGAGTGCGTACTGGATGACGAAACGAGCATATCGCCCGCCTGATGGTAAGCGCCACGCTCATAAACAGTGGCAACACCAATCAGAACTTTAATTACAAAGCATGGCATTGGGGACTGCGCTCACCACCCCAAAACTTAAAATGTTAAGTTTTATAATGCCAAGTTTTTTCGCTAGCTTCAATGTCCTTCAAAACGAATCACAACAGTGCATACACCATAAGGCTCGATTTTGATGTTTATTTTTGTATCCCATAGGGTATTTTGTAATAAAATATCAATCTATATGCAGTTTGTATTCAATACGCCTGCCAGCAATCCTTCAGCAATACCTTCCAAGGTTGTTTACACATGAATCAATCCTATAAGCACGCTGAATTTAACTTCAAAGCCATACGGTACCACTGTGTGAACACTTGGTAAACCTGGCACAGTTACCAATTACACGGGCATTGCATTTGTTTTTCTTTCGGCAAGGAATGCAACGATGTTTGGATGGTGTAAGGATGTTTCCTTTCTGTAGAGCGATGAATGGCTTTGAGCGATCTGTGAATCAGACCAGTAAAATCATAAAATAAAATAGTAATTCGTTAATCATCTCTAGTGGCACTATGCCTGAGAACAGTGAAATTCTCAGTTGAGTTCCCAGATAGGCCGATTACAATTTGTGTTTTCGTTTCCATAAAATCACACATTAATTGCCCGGAATTAGATTTTTTGTCCGGTATGGTGATGCGTACGCCCCCTATCACATCATGAAACGAAGATAATCTCGCCGAAATTTAGGTGTACTAGTTGGCAGGTGATTTGATTTTGTTTTCGCAATTAATTTTTATTATTCCAGTTTCAGGGGAAACGGGATGGTTATGTTGGGCTCAGCGGTCCTACGACTCAACCTTAAGCCTCAGTGGTAATTTTCGGTGCACAAGGACGGCTCTGAGTTTTCGAGGCGAGAAATGTCCTGACTTCTACCGGAATCATCTTTGCACGATGCCTCCTAGCGGCCCGTCTTCAATGATTAAATAACTTGCTTAATCGTTTGCTAGCTTCAATAAAAAAAACTGTAAAATGTTAATACCCTACCATGCAACTTCTTACAAAACTATAAAAACATGCAGTAAAACGCCAAGTCGACGTCCGATAAAGATATCAAAAGATCGCACAATCTCTTCGCGTTCTGGGATTATAACTTCAAATATTATGTCATCCGTGTCGGATGCCAGATG
Organism: Mimas tiliae; assembly: GCA_905332985.1. Taxonomy (NCBI): domain Eukaryota; kingdom Metazoa; phylum Arthropoda; class Insecta; order Lepidoptera; family Sphingidae; genus Mimas; species Mimas tiliae. The sequence continues at coordinate 15,643,228 of HG995244.1, forward strand.
ACTCTGGTTTGCGGTTAGCTCTTGTATTGAGAAATATTTTACGTCTTTTCCGCGAGTATTATTGTGGTATATCAACACTTGGCTAGAAATAATATAGTGTGTTTTCTACTTTTATTAAGTAGTGTAAGTGAGCCATCAACACCTTAGGCACAAAGCCCACCTCACCTGGTGGACAACTAACACCTTAATGCCAAAGCCAACCTGGCCTGCACGTGGTACACACTTCTGATTAACGGACGAGGCAATGCCGTAACTTGGTTCTTATTGCGGGTTGTGGGGGTCAGACGGCGGGTCGCCCCACATTATAGCAATCCCACCGTCAAATTATTATGGGACGGCGGACCCTGGTATTAAGCTGGGCGGACGCCTTGCAGAAAAATGATTAATTTGTAGACTATTGTGTAAAAAAAGTAAACGTGTAACACATAAACGAGCATGAGCTCCGAATTCTTTCTTTTTGAATTTTATTCTAATCGACTTCATAAAGTAACACTGAATAGTCAACAATTAACAAAAGCTAGAGGTCTTTTTCGATTCGATGCAATTTCAGTTGACCGTCAGCGATACCCTAGAAATTGTTATTTTTGAGTCTTCAGTGTTATTTATGAAGTCGGATATAAGGTTTTGGTTATTTATTTTTAAGTCAGTTGCAACAATTTAGCAATAACTTTTAACTTGGACAGAAAACAAGATTTAGTTTATGATTGCAATGTTAACAGACCATAAAATACTTCGTTCCATACTCTATGTGATAATAAAATAAAAGGCAGAGATGTCAAACAAATTGATGAATGCGCAGAATGGAACGGATTTAATAACAGCGCTGAGAGGCTTTTATTCCATGCCTACGTAAGTGATGCTCAACCAATGGCACGCCAGCTATAAACTGCACGCGAAAAAATATGAAATATTAAAATCTCTATTGACACCACATGACCTGCATAGCAACTAGAAATATATAAAACTTCAATCTATATTTTCTGTGGGTACATGTTCTAGTCTCTATATTTTTTTCACGGCATATATACGATTGCAACAACTTTATTTTTAAGTACGCCATAATATACTTTTAAATTATCCAAAAAAGGAGGATCAATAAAATTGACAAATAAAACTGTAATAGCACTGACTCTAAAATAGGTCAGATTAAATTAGATGCCAGTTTCATTTTCCTTACAATTTGTTTTCTTATATTTTGCACTCATGTGAAAATGGTTTACGATCCCTGTCTTGCATAAGAGAAGGGATCTTTCGTCACAACTGGCACCCATAAACTTACGACACAACTATATTTTGGTTGTAATATAACGAAAGCTTTATTTATTCACGAAGCATTTTACGGTAACATTATGTCATCAAATTATCGCATCGTCGCTAAGTTACTGTTAATGAACTAACTGTACGGTTTGAGCAATTTCCGTGAAACTCTCCCATGAATGCTACCGAGTTGCCGATGAGAATTTATTAGTGTACCAAGTTTAACGACCCGTCAGTGTGTCGGTAAACAATTGAGTAGTTGTGAGGTTCAAACTCAAAGTGAAGGTCCTTGATGGTTTAAAGCTTTCTGACTGTTTCGTTTATGACATCATATTCCGGTATAGATAAATAGTAAGGTACTTTACAGTTTCACCGTAGTTGTAGGTAATTTAACTCATTCCTGCAGGTGTTGCTATGTTTGCGTGTGTTTGTGAATATGTAGCTTTGATTTGCCTTGCCTTTTTTGGCCTGATGGTAAGCGCATTCAGAACTTTGAACCACAAAGTAATGCATGACGCTGTATTGCACTCGTCATCCCTAGACAATGTTATGGATGTTAAGTCACATAATGCCCGGTAATTTTCCTAGCTTCAATGTCCCTCAAACACAATAGGGCTTACACACTCGTACTCCCAGAAGCAGAGCAGAAGTAGACTATTGCAGTAATATCCAGACTAAGAACCTAAAGATTAGAAATGATGAACTAAACAGTTAGAACCCAACCGAGATAAACGGGTAGGACAACATTTTGGAAGTGTAGACAACAATAGGTTACAATTCCGACCAGAATTCAAGACTACGAACTCAAAGTGACTAGATATGACGATCAGAACAGTTAGAACCCAATCGAGATAAACGGGAAGGACATAATTTCGGGAGTATAGACAACAATAGGCTTCCAGAGAACAGAGGAGTGGTACTAGTTCGGAGACCAGGTCAAAGCATAAAGGGCCATTGTGTAGCGATTAAATTAATGAATTAAGTACTGTCTGGGTAACATTAGATTTTATTCTGTGGAATTAGTAAAGTGCAGAATAAAGTCGAATTGGTTCTATATTATTGGGGACTTAAGTGACCATTTTAATTTGTGGGAAAATAAGTGTCAGTAACTATTAATTAAAAGCTATCAGTATTAATTAGAGGTATGCACTATGCTTTTATGGAATACTAGCTTTTGCTCGCGGCTCCGCCCGCGTGGACGGCCTATTCCGGGAAAAAAGTCTTATATAGCATAATAGCCTTTCTCAATAAATGGGCTATCTAACACTGAAAGAATTTTTCAAATCGGACCAGTACTTCCTGAGATTAGCGCGTTTATAATATTAGTATAGGTTTTACGGTACATTATTTTGGCTGAGAGTGTCGATCAGGGACACAGTGACCACGGATAATAAATATTCAGACCTTGTACGTGTACACTAAATCGAATAGTTAGTGGGCAATCTAGTGTTAAAGTTTTCAAGCCGCCCGAAGGCTTTCGAGTTGGCAATGACTGTTGTCAGTTGATACCAGTCGGGACCGACGTTTTACGTGCTCTCAGAAACACGGAGATGCTCAATTGAAATACCATTAAGCGGTCACCCATCCATAGATTGACCGCGCCAGAAGTTGCTTAACTCGCTAATCGTTTACCGATTAGTGAATGCAACTGGCTATGGGCGCCTCGCCTCTTTCTTCGCCGCTTGGTATAGATCGATGTATGTGTTATATCTACTACTAGCTGTACCGCGCGGTTTCACCCGCAACTACAGCAACGCCACCTACCGGGTCCAATTGTGAATCTAAACCAACCAGGGCGCCACCCAAACGCATACAAAAAAAAACAATCAAATCGGTCCAGCCGTTTAGGAGGAAGATATTATCCGAGGTCGGTAATTTCAACTCATTCTTGCACGTATACTTGATGTATTTGTATAAAGACTACGACCGTCGTTATTGTCAATTACCTGCAATCCACAATGATCTGATTTTTAAGTTTGGATAGACCAATATTTCAAATTTCCATGTACATTGGACATCAAATGAAGCCGTAGTTTCCGTAATATTTGCAAATGACAGCATCCTTCAATCAGCTGATAAATCTCTACTTATTTTTGAAATTATGCTATTAAATACTTCCGACCTATTTGTTATTCGCCTGTACAGGTACAAATTAGATTGCAATATGTATGTAGTCCATTAGTATATTTGGACTGTATAAAAATAGAGTATCTGTCATATCATCTATGAATAACGACTGGTTATTTAATAACATTTTTTGCACCGCTTTGTTTGGAGCCAAGTGTGGGCGTACTGCGTCGGCTGTATTTCTTACCATGAAAACTTTAAATATTAATACGTTGAACAAACTTATGCAATTCATTAGTACATTTAAGTTTGGTGTGTTGTAGAATACATTTACAATGTACATATCCAAGCTAAATATTCTGGGTGTGTAGCTGCAAACCGTGTGCCCAAAAAATAATCTTAACAAAGGTTTACGCCAGTCAGACTGAGTATAAACCGCTTATATTAAAATTTAAATCTAAACTGCTGACTAGACTGCCTCGGTGGCGCAGTAGTAATGCGTGCGCGTGCGTTACGATTGAGTCCAACGCTGAGGTCTCGGGTTCGATCCCCGGGTCGGGTAAAGTGGTATTGAGTTTTTCTATTACGAAATGCTCAGTATCAGCCCGGAGTCTGGAATTTGTGCCCGGTATGGCGATAGGCTCGCCCCCTATCACATCGTGGGACGGAGATACGCTCGGCGAAATGTGTACTACCCCTTCGGGAGTTACAGGCGTGAGTGCGTACGTATGTTAAATCTAAACTAAATTAAAACACAGTAGATGTCCCCACTGACCACCTTCCATTCCACCCCTGACCAGGATGTTGCTGGTCAGATACGCAGATTTCCTCATGATGTTTCCTTCATCGTTAAGGCACACGATAATTAACAATGAATACACCCGTAATATAGAATCATCAAAGACGGAAGCACTTGGATTTGGTTTCCAATCTGCGACTCTCGGTCCGATAGTCCGTACCAATCCCCGCTGAGCTACCACTGCCGTTTAATAAAGACTTACAGTATTAAATTTCGAGTGTACAATCATGATAAATTCATATCAGATCCCCCGCAACGGTAACAAAAACTCAACATGAGCTCAAATATAATGAGCTAACCATCAATAGAATTAATCATGAACAATGAATCAAGGTTTATATTTATGCAATACAGTTGGCATGACAAGTGCGTGCGGGTCAATGCGACCACAAGACGTGGGAAAGGTCTTAACCTCGCTCCTGGACTGTTACTACAGACATTCTTATGCAACAGAAAAAACTTATTAAAGAAAACAATCGAAGTTAGACATTGTTGTTTCGCCGGGTCTTCTCAGGTTTAGTCGTTTTGGATCCTGGTAGTTTTAAAACGCCTTTCGGTTATGCCCATGGGCCATAGCGTTGTGGATGTTTATGGCCGGTGGAGATCACTTACCATCAGATGAACCACTTGCTCGTTTGCCGACCTCTGCGAAAAAACCTCATTCAGGGGTCAGCTGGTGTACATCCAAAATAAGGTGACCTGGCATAATTTTGGCGAACATTGAGGGATTAAACACATCCTATTGAAATTACCTGTAAAGCAAAGTTAAAGGAACTATGGGCCCCGATGCTTCAAAATTTGTTTGATAATTTTTGCAATTCATGTATAACAAATTATAATACAATTTTATAACTCGATTACCCATGGTCTCTTTTTCATTATTTCTAGGCGGCGTTTATCAAAAACTAAATAGCGGAAAAACAAGCATCGATAGAAATAATTCATCTAGCTAATATAAAAAAAAAAACAGAAACAGTCTGTTATTTCTGAGAAATTTTATTGAGTTATCTATAGTTCCGTGATGACTAAATAAATATTGTCTTGCTTCATTGAATCCGCATTAGCCGTTCAAAGTCGACTGTTTTTATGCACTGTTAATTGGATACGAATTACTGGATTAAAGTTTTTTGTACTCTATGGAGATGTCTGAACCCAAAACAATTTTTTATTGATATAAGCAGTCCACTCGTCGTCACTATACTATCTTTTGCTTGCGGCTCCACACGTATAAATGTCCTTTTCCAGGATAAAAAGTCTATGTCCTGATCTACCTATACGTCAAATTTCATGCAAATCCGTTCAGCCGTTAAGGCGTGATTGATGAACAAACATCCAAACTTTAAAATATAATTTATTATTAGAGAACTAAAATATAGAAATGATGCCAAGTTCGTCGCATAATTAAATTATAATGCATTAGTTTCTCAAGATTACCACGGCCATTTTTACAATCGAGTACGTGTCATCTTTTACAATGCATTACAAATGATATGACAGAACAGAGCTTATTATACAAAGTGCTTGCTACCGTTTAACCAAATACACATTCCATGTAAGAAAATAACTTCTCATTGTAATCGAATAGACGTGTGAAAAAGATGCGTGGATGTTAAGTAGCAATTTAAAGAGCCTATTATAATTATTTTAGCGATTTAGTAGACATATCGTGGTGTAAAAAGATGTGATGCCATTTTCGAAGCACAATCCGGAATAATAATTATACATATATACATAAGCTCAAGCCTTTATCCCCGAAAGGGTAAGCAGAAGTGCAACTAGTGTTGCACGTTTCGTCGAGCTTATTGCCGTGTACTCATGATGCGATACGTAGAGAGCCTGTCGCCGTACCGGGCAAAAATTACAATCCTGGGCATTAATGTGTAATTTTTAAATTAAAAACTAATACAAATTGATGTCCCGATCTGGGAATTCAACCTATGACCTCCCGGTTCTCAGCCTTAGTACGCTGCCACTAGACCAATGAGGCGATTATTAATTATGATTTGCCTAATTTTGTTTATTAGAATAATTTGTAAGTTGCAACATTTATTCAGCGGCTCATTTTTAGTTGCCCCTTATCGCATCATGGGACGGAAATAAGCTCGGCGAAATGGGGGCGTACTGGTTACACATCTGCCTACTTCAGGTGAGATTGCGTATGTATCATTTTTACTGACCTAGTAAAATGCACTAAGATAAGTATTATAAAATGATGTTTTGTTCCGCCAATATGCTAACATTTTCAAAACTTGAAATAAATTAAACCAACTTTTTCAACTATATTAATATTAAAAATGGAGGTTTCTCAACTATCCGCTAGAACTCATCGTATATACTAAAAAACAATATTCACGAGCAAAACTATCACGTAACAGAATTCTTATTTTTTTCATCTGATTGTGAACGCCCACCGGCACAGAGAGCTGATTGAACGAATGTATAAGGGTTCGTTAGTGGCACAGCAGCTGTAGGAAAAAACCTTTTTCGAAGCGTTAAAATTATTACATCAACAATGGACCGGTAGCGCTTGAACGTACAGTCAAGTGTAAAATTCTTTGTTGATTATTTAATGTTTCACGGTGTTGTTGGCGCAATTAAATCATAAATTATATGTTACGTTAGGCGGAAGGTTTTCAGATTCGTAATATGTTATGCTACATTTTTTCAAGTATTACACAGTTCCTAGTAAGTTTTAACATGCACATGTGGTGTAAATAAGGTCATATTACATTAAAATTGGTTTGAATTAGTCATTATTGCGGAATCATACATTTATTATTGCTATAACAGTCCGTTTTTGCAAGATTTTAATAGGTACTGTTTACTGTTTATTCTGCAATTTATTATAAAATCATAATATATGTATTCAAGGTCACTTTTTACTTTATATAACTTCATTTAATTTATAATCCAATGTAATCACGAAATTATACGGTTTTCTGAGGTTATTCTTGCATTATCGTTTTACACCATGTACACGCGAAGAAATATACAATATGTATAACGGCTTTTCCCATACCTAATTCCTGAGCTTCAATTGGATTATAACGTACTTATATCGGGGTTCGAAAATATCAATAATATGTTTAATTATAAATATGCACATTTAACCATCAAGGTGGGTACCTCACTATTTTTAACATTTTGCGACTTAGAGACATTATAAAAAACTCGTATACATAATAATATACTCGCATAATAATCGCCTCAATCTTGGATCTATAAATTATACCCAGTTGTATTTTAGATCTGAAACTACGTGTAACTTTACTTGTCATCGTAATGTAATCAATTTACCGAACTACGAAAAAGAACTAAAACAAATAGGCAAGTTCAAGCGTTTTTCTTGCCGACAGTACGCGTAGACAAAAAGTATCCCAAGTCCGTTGGCCGGTGAATTCGTACATAAGATTGGTTCGTGACGAGTCAATCAGAGGTCAAAGTCCTGTAGCCAAGTAATATCGTTAGAGGTATATTATATAAATGAACGTATCATTTGTACTTTTAATAAAAAATCTTATTATTATACTTATAAAATTGTTAAGGAACTACTAAACTACGCCTGCAGATTAAAGATTTGATGAATAAAAAAAAGGCTGACTATTCGAAGTCTCTGATACTGAATTATATACATACGCACTCACGCCTATAATCCCCGAAGGGGTAGGCAGAGCTGTAACTAGTACACCCACATTTCGCCGAGCGTATCTCCGTCCCAAGATGTGATAGGGGGCGAGCCTATTGCCACACCGGGCACAAATTCCAGACTCCGGGCTGATACTGAGCATTTCGTAATAGAAAAACCCAATACCACTTTACCCGACCCGGGGATCGAACCCGAGACCTCAGCGTCGGCCTCAATCGTAACGCGTACGCATTACAACTGCGCCACCGAGGCAGTCAGTGTAGAAGTCACTTATCCCATCCCCACCTTTCCTTAACAGAACCACGCGTGCTGGCTTACTGAACCACAGCTTTGCGGTCTCTTCCATCTCGGCTAGAACTAAAAAGTTCGCAAAATCTTACTTCTGCCGGACCATCAAGCTGTGGAATAGTTTGCCGGCACACGTGTTCCCTCCTTCCTATAATATGGGGTCCTTTAAACAGAGTGTGAAGAAGCAATTAGGCAGGCCGGCGTAATTTTGCCGACCTACGATAGACACATCGTCCATCGTTCGTCGACAGTATTCTTGGATTGCGCTGCACTTGACATCAGGTGTAGCGTGGTCACTTTGCCGAGCTAGTATAAATAAAAAAAGAAACACGTCTCTAAGTATTTTCGATTCCACAGCTACGCGCTAGGGCTTCGGTATCGTGTTACGTGCCCGTTAGCCGAGCTGTTTGTTGCGCTTTCTTTGCAATTGATAGTCCATTGAGATACCTACTGTCAATACATATTAGTTTCAATGGTTGGAGTGTAAGTGGGACACAAACGGCTATGGCCCAAAGCCAACCTCACCTGTACGTGGTACACTCTGCTGATCAACGGACGAGGCAATGGGGAAATTTGGTTCCCGTTGCGGGTTGTGGGTATCAGACGGCAAGTCGCTCCACATAATACAAAAACCACCGTCAAATCATGATGCGACGGCGGACCCTAACATTGGGTCAGGATAACGCAGGACCGAAAGAAAAAAAGGTTACATTAGAAGTCCTGATGTCTCAATAAAATTCAGTATAATTCATAACGTAAAAGATTATATTTTCAATAAAAAATAAATTCGATGCAATATGTACATGATAAAATAATGAAAACAATTGTATTACTGACTCATCAACGCCCAGACTAAACCGATTTACCTAAAACATAGTCCTGATCCCACACTAGATAAACCTGTATTAAGGAACTACGAGGGACAACAACGGTCCCACAACACCCAGATCTGAATAATTTTTTTGTGGATCACACAATCATTGTCTCAGTGCAGGAATCGAACCCACGGCCTCTCGCTTCGCAGCTGGCTACTCGCCCACTGCGCCACGGGGGGTGTCAATATGTCAGGAGTTAACTATATTTTAGTTTAGTAGGTGACGACAGAATTGACATTTAATATATCACTCCCCGTCCTTCACTAAACTTAAAACTCTGAACTAAGCACCTAGTTTCTTAGTATGACTATTCAAATCAATCTGCATACACTATTATGCTAAAACATCCCGTACTTGCTCCGTCCCGTCAGCATTATTCAAATCATCTCAAGATTTCTCAATAAGGTCTGCATATATCGTGCATACATTATGTACCGGTTATGGTATATTTTCATTAGCTGGGTTCGTTTGTGCGTTCATTATATTCAATCAAGTCAATATTTCTTGGCGGAGATTCAAAAACATTACCGTACGGGTTGACTAGAATGTTCTTCTCGAGAATATGATTAAGTTTTGCAAGTTGGCTTCCAGAAATGAGTAAAGAGATGGATCGCCTTATTATAATTGAAAAATATGTAGATATACACTGTTTCACAGAAAACCGACGTAAAATAGCAGCTTGCTGATGCGTTTCGCAAGGTGACTGAGTTATCCGAAGACTCAAATCCCTTCTCCCCTTCCCTATTTCATAATTATTCCTACCCTTTAAGTTCGGTAACGCGTTCATTATTCTTTCGATATTGTGAGTGTTCATAGGCAGTGGAGATAACTTACCATCAGGTGATCCACTTGCTCGTAATTCTGCGGATGGCCTAAAATGCCTTGGCTTTAACATATTTGAGGAAGGCATGAGAGTCAATGCTCGCACCAAGGGGGTTACTCTTGACTGGGAGAGGTGAAAGCGTCTAAGTAGGAAGGCGGACCCTGGCCGGTGAAAAAGCCGGTATAACGCTAAGCAGAAAGAATTTCTACGAAGATTAAATGATTAAGATTAAGACCATGTGAATATCAGTAACGTTCAGTTGACGTGGATCCTGCTTTGAATGTATAAGTTTGTAGAATCTCCTTGAAAAAAGGAAATAGGATATGATATGCCTTGAATTGTCTAATCGTAAAAGTGTACACCTATTATAAACTAAATACACATTAGGCCTCAATTACATTTGCAGCTTTTACTGGCGTAAGCTAATTGTTACGTGATTTACTAAAAAATACTAATGTAAACAGCTTTGTAAGTCAAGCGACTGCATAAGTCACTGCATATGTCATAAAATTACGTGAACAGAAACACATGTCTAAAAGTTAGTCCAGGTATAAACCTATACAGAGCCACTTATGCAATTTTTACATAAGCCCGTAAATTTACTTTAATTGGATCTTACACAATAGATTTTAACACCAACAAAATGTATCCTTGTCCTTGCTTAAACAATAAATAACTAGAATTTTTATGCTAATCGACACCCAAACAGTAATCAAATAACATATTTCAATTTTTTGTATCCTAAAATGTTGACAATGAAAAGATTTAGTGTTCATTAAAAGGTGATATATTTATAGCTATCATTATACTGACCCAAATTTAGTCTGATATAATAAAGTTACTCTATAAAAGGGAGCCATAAAACAGCAGTTTATTAAAATTCAAATATTTTGTCCGTACCTCGGCGACTGTCTAGGTGGCGTAGTTGTAATGCGTAGGCGGTACGACTGTTGTGCTGTGAGGTCTTTGGTTCGATCCCCGGATCGGGTAAAAGTGATAATTATTGGGGTTTTCTATTACGAAATGCGCTGTATTAGCCCGGAGTCTGAAATTGTTCCCGGTATGCCAATAGACTCACCCTGTCACATCGTGGGACGGAAATAAGCTCGGCGAACTGGTAACACCTTACTGATTACACCTTTACCTACCCTTTGGGGATCACAGGCGTGAGTGTATATGTATGTATGTTTTTCTGTGTATAGTGACAGTTATTAAAAACACTATATAACTTTCTAAGGCATATTTCATAGCAATTCAAGCTAATTTCCTAAGGTAACATTTAAACGCCTTTGTCGTGGCCGTGCGGGTGGTTCGGCGTGGGAGGACCGGTGCCATTGCATATGTTATAGGAAGCCAACGGCCCACACGGCCCACACTGTCTTAATTACACAGTACTATGTTCGGCAAGTTAATTTTGTACCGGTAGTTACACGGGATTTATTTGTTAAAACATACTGCTACATTTTACTAGAATAAGCGACAAAAATTTAAATAAATTAAGTCTTCGTATAGAGAATGCCTTTATACGACTTCGGTATATCAATATATGTCCGCGATAGTATGCATTATGATGTTTACATTATGATTTATATCGTGCTATTTACAGAATTATCGTAGGTAACAACTAACAGCACCGTTTAAATGAGCCCTACCTGATGAATCAGATTTTTATGTGTGCATATGCAGGTGTGTTTTTGCAATTTAATATAGAAATAAGGTCCGCCTCCGTGGCGCAGTAGGCGAGTAGCCGGCTGTGAAGCTAGATGCTGCGGGTTCGATGCCCGCACCGATATTTTTTTGTGTGATCCAGAACTATATTTTCGGGTTTGGGTATTTTCTCCCTAGTGAGGTTGACGTCAGGCAGACGGCCGGTCGTAAAAATTACAAGCTAAATCTTTCTGTAACATGTGTTAAAACAAGTAAGCAAGTGGGATAAGGGCAGGTAAGGGAAGAAGAATATAGAATTAAGATTTAAAATATGCGCGTTATAGAAAAACAAAAATATTAATTCGATACAAATTAATCAATCATGCACATTGCACATAACAAGACACTGTAAAAATGCAAAGGAGAAACAAAGAAAGGCGTTTTGAAAGTGAATTAACAACTTTCTTTTGAAAAAACATTTCGCGTGAAACATAAGAAACGTGATCGGAGATCATAACATCAACACTTCACGCCACAATTTCGAAGATGACACAGACCCGATTTGACATACTTTCTTTATATTAGAGTTCGTTGCAGATATATTACACAACTTATAAAAATGGCATTCGAAAATGTTAGCAGACGCTATGCAACAAATTGTAACAAAACTAACACATTACGTATACTTACTTGTTTCTTCATTATTGAATGACGAGCAAGCAGTTCGCTTGATGGTACGCGCCTCCCTTACCGATTAGTTAAATTGAAGGTACTGTTTCACGGAGTAGTATTTTGTTTCATAGCGCTTCTAATTTTGACACGTGGATGTTAAATTACATAAAGTCCAGTGTGATTTCAATGTGAAGTTTAACAATTGCAATGTTAAGATTAAAATGCTCAATAAATGCAATGTTAAGTTTTGTAATGCCCAGTTATTTTCGGCTTCAATGTCCTGCAATTCTGGTATCCAATGTTTGCACGCTATAGTAGTCAAAGCGGTGGCTTCTGTCCAGATAGACTCTGACATACAAGACACCTTTCTACCACCTAGCACTAGACAGTTTTAACACACTATGTTTACACGGATACTTGCAATGTGTGCGTGAGTAAAAGTTTAGTTTTCATTAGTTTAACAGTGACCTGTCAGTCGTAATCTTATGTTTAAGTCAAGTGCCAGGCACAAAGTCATTTTTTTTAAATTTATTTGGGTAAACAAACAGTGGCACTTAAATATAAAATAAAAACCTTTTACATGTAGACATAATAATAGTGACACCAACATCGTTAACCACATCTATGTTACATTAATACGGTATGTAAGGTGGAAGAGAATAAAATATTTTAAAGGAAGTAGTTTTTAGAGTAAGATATTTTAAGAGTAGGTATCTATCCTTTTACATTATTTAGTATAGATATAGATGCTCCATCTTATCAATATTGTCTCTGAATAAACATAATTATCACACACACATAGCTAGACGTGCAATAATGAGTTGAAATATCTGTATTAGAGTAGGAAGTAGTACTTAATATTAATTATTATTAATCATAAAGTAACCGAGCATTAACATGTAGTTTAATGGTTATGGAATTTGATTTATTAAATTACATAATTGTAGTTCTGGAGTTCCTGCACTATAAATAACATAATGTATATTTAAATATGGACAGTGTATTAGGTGTTTACTACAATTGTTGCTGGATAGGAATTGGTAAAAAATACTATGAAATGAAAATTCTGGTTTAGCTTGGTCTTTAAATTTAGCAGTAAAAAGGTATGATAATCCACGGTCTACACTTCTACAATGAACAGATAAAATCCAAAATCTGACATAATAAGTGATCAGTGGAATTCAAGCAGTTCAGAAGAAGTACACAGATACGACTAATCACTCAAAGGCACAAAGAATAAAGATATATCACCAGATAATACAATAGGTTGCTTCATTAACAATAATTGAGACTACATTTAACATATAAATAAATTATTAGAAGTATGTATTCATAACAATGAACGTTTAAAAATGTTTTTCATAAACCCGGAACGTAACAGTATTGAGATTATTATCACAATTTCTATCTCTGTCAAATGTGATTTTAGAACAATGGCTCTTAAAAACAAAAAGTCGATTAAAGTAACCATTTGCACTGATATGTATCTGTTGCCAGTGACATTACTAAAAGGAATATAAACGTTTGTAATAAGCAATAAAGACGATAATTGTGTGAACTCGTTTTGACAAAATTTACTCATGAAATTAAACTTGTAAAAACAAGTCTTAGTGGTAAATCATAGAAATTATTTTCGTGCGATAATACATCACAGACAAACAGACACTATTTTAAATGATGATGGCGATATATTTTAAGGCGTTTTAAACAATTTGTTGAACTGTACTTATGAATAAGGAAATTAAATTAAAATGCAGTCATTTATTATATTATCCAGAGGGTTGCCGTCAAGCAGGCGGCCGGTCGTAAAAACTACAAGCCAAAACTGCGAGTGGAATAAAGGCAGTTGGAAGAAGAACATTAACAGCTAAGTGTTATTCGATTTAAACTCACGTGAGTAAGTTACGATTTTTTTATTTCCTACAGGAATAAAGTAACTACGAAGCTTGTATCAATTTTCTACTAGTTATCTCCTACATATTTTGTTGTTCAAATAATAGACGATATTAGTTATGAATAATTAATAATAAGATAAATTATACATATATTTTCAATGAAACGTATATTTAACGACTAGTATTTGCCCCTTGGAAAGTCTCTTTGGGATAAAAGTACCATACGTTACTCAAGGGTAGTGTACATTTCTACTAATGGAAAAATGTTAAGAATCGAAGTAGTTCCATACGTCCAGTTCTACACACAAACAAAGCCATAAACGTTGGCGCAGATTTTACGACAGAAGCTTGCCAGATAAATATTACGTCTGATATTTTGCATGATTTTACGGGGATACTCTATCTGTAAGCAATAAAAAAGTTATAGCATCTGGTTATGCGGTTACTAAATAAGTACTATCACAAGTAGGGGGGTCATGACTATACTTTCTAATAAATTATTTCATGGTATAGTTTATAATTAAATATTATGGTGGCTTTAAACAAAATATAAAATGTACCTTTTTCTCTCCGTTTAAGAAAGAATTGTTATTTGTGAGTTGTGAGGTATCAGTACGAGTAGGTATTTAACTGAACGAACTTACTTTTAAAATCTGATTTTATGGTATTTTTTAAGGTTTGTTTCAATTTATCATGAACAAAAAAAACAACTCAAAAGAGTTAGTCAGTGGTATTGCAATTTAATGGTAATTATGATGTATTCAAAACATGTTATTAACTTTTAAGATTTTTTGAGTAATTTTTATTTGAGATATGTTTTTACTGTCGTATTTTTAGTGAAAGAATCATCAACATTTACGCATAAATGACAAAGCTTTAGACTTTTATAGACTTCACCGGTTTAGAAAAGCCTATAAAATTGTATTATGTGTATTACTAATATCAGAACCTAACAAAATTCTCCTTGTATTCGGTAACCCTTTCAAAATATGCCATTTGCATCACAATAGAGATAAAATCTTTTAGTTGCCGTGCAATCTGATGACCACGGGCCTCTGCCCTTCAATATTAATAATGTTTTTCTTATAGATGACTTGACTAAATTGAGAGACTACAAGGTATGATAGCGGGGACTTTTTGTAAGTCAATTTAACTTTGAAGACGTATATCGTTATTATAATGTTGTTAATACTGGTTGTCATAAGGTTGTCCAGAGTTTTTATGGTTGAGTTAGAAGAACTGTGTCATAAAAACTTGGCTTACGTCATTTGAATATGGTTATAGACTTTAAAAGTGAACACGAAGTGTTGAACCGTTCACGGCGTTTTGGTTTCATTATTTGAACAAATTTCGGTTAACTTTTGCATATTGTGCTATGTGTGCATAAACTTGTTAAATTTTCTATTGACTTGTGTGATAACCCTGACTTACTGATTAACCAACGCCTAAACCAACGCCCATAAAAAATGATAGTCTATTATAACATAGGTAACCCATAAAGAAGAATTTTGAAAAATACCATACCCTAAGGAAATAATATTTTTAGATCAAAACTTGAAAATTTAATACAAATTAATTGAACACAAAGTTATTTAACCGTATTTAGTGTTTTTCAAAATTCAACCCTTAAAGGGAGAAAGGTGGAAGATAAGTTTGAATGTAAAACGGGAAAGCCGTGAGCGAAAAACTATTATTGTATAAAGCTATTCTTATTGTAATAACATTAACATGATGAAAGAAGGTTAATGTGTGAAGCAATTTGGTAATCATGGAATTCGCCGTGGTTCATTGACTTAATACCCATTTAGATTAACAGCAGATACCCTTGTGTATGTATGTATTCACAAAAAAATAAGTGGGAGTTCCAGTGTATATTCATCTATAGTGTTTGACAAGTACCATGCGATAGTGGTTTTAGAACCCATGCGATAGCGGTTACAAAATATATTGATAAAACAATGTGGTTTAGATATTGTAGTAAGTACTAAGTTATAATTAATATAATATAATACACCCAACAGTCACACACATAGCTCTGACCCCACACTAGGTAAACCTGTGTCGTGGGTATCAGGAACTACGAGGGACTTGCGGTCCCACAACACCCAGACCCGAGACCAATATTTGTGGTTCACACAAACATTTGTCTCGGTGTGGGAATCGAACCCACGGCCTCTCGCTTCGCAGCCGACTACTCGCCCGCTGCGCCACGGAAATTTCGGTCAGAGACTTTGTGAGTTCTAAAGTGTGCTAGTAAATTGGCGATTAAAACGGTGGTACCAACCTAGACGGCCTCCCGTTTACGAGGGAACTACCACCTTGTCTGGTCTGTTTTATTTAGAGCCAAAAACTAACCAATGCCGTTTAGAGTAATCGTCCGCGTTCACTATGAGGCTTCATGGTTGCGTTTATGAATACGGGAGTTAGTATAGCCTAACATTTAAAAACCCCAGACGGCAATTAGTAAAATATCTGAACTTTTAAACGGCTAATCAGAGCTCCTTCAACCATAGCTATGAACCATTTTGAATAAGCCAGCTTTCAAACAAAAAACCGCATTCACACACATCCACAGACAGAAAATGGTGTCAAATTTATCTCTTCTCTTTTTTATTAGCTTGAATGACGGTAACGAGCAGGTCGCTCGCCTGATGCGCCACGCTTGCCCATAAACAGAAACAACACCACACAGAACTTTGAAATACAAAAAACTGCATATGCTTCTGTTTGTTTGAGATAAACGATGTAAGTCTCATAATGCCCAGTCGTTTCATTACCGATAGTAAAACCAACTCAAACGGCCTCTCGCATTCGCGGGACCTACCATCTATTTTTGATCGGGGGTTAAAAAGAGTTCCGTTGTCACGCTTTGGTTACAGAACCCTAAAATTACGAAATGAGCTACGAGACCCTAATTTCCAAAAAAAACGTAAGTAAATCTTTTTTGTTAAGCACTAATGTAATGCCGACAATTCCATACAAAGAAAACTCATAAGAAAATTTGCCGTCGTGGACATCATTAGGCAAATGATCCTACGCGCGCCTGAGTCTACGATTAGCATAATTGCCGTGAATCTGATTCCGTGGGAAACGGAAGTCAGGATAAATATGGACTTCGGAGAGATTAATAGTAAGAAGTAGTACCCAATTGCATCCTTTACTTTTAATCTTTTCTTTTTTTCTGGCGTTATCCCGGCTTAATAACAGGGACCGTCTTCTCATGCCATCGATTTGATTGTATTTGGTGTAACATTGGGCGAATCGCCGCCTGACGACCCGCATCGGGAACCAATTCATAGATTTGCAGAGGGTACCTACCATGTGCAGGTGAGGTAGGCTTTGGGCCTAAGATGTTGGTGGCCCACTTGGAGTGTAAGCATCCTTTGCTTTTAATATTTATAATATTTCTTTTCTGGACCACACTATTTTAATACCTAATATATTAATAGTTCTGTAGAAAAGTAGAAAATTTACACAACTGAAAAGGTTTTAGTTCATTACTTTCTTTTCCGCTTTGAGGGAAGCTTAGTTTATATTTCCAACTCCTCCGTAACTTTGATTATTTTCGTTGGACTAAAATTTAGCATTCCCTGAGACTCGTTGATTTCGCTACTCGGAGCGGTCAATTGACCGTAACTTAGTGCACAATTTCTTTGTACCACACAGCCGGTCTAGTATTTTAAATTAAAGTCTTTACCCGATATTACCTAATATGATTTAATATGAATAGGTCTAACATCCTTCCGTCTAAATGAGGCTTTATTCTCGGCGTATGTGACAGATCTCACGCTCCGTAACCCACCGTAATATTATAATGCATATCGATTTATGCTTCTGCAATAAATAAATGCACTTTAGCTGGATAAAGATTAGATTAAAGTTAATACCCCTCATCTGCGATACTAGATTGTATGAAAGATCTGCAATATGGAGTGCAATTAGTCGTTTGGAATGCAAATTGACGGAACCCAGTTATAATAAACGGATATTAATTATTATTTTTTGTTGTATAGCTTGATGGTTCGTTTTTTACTATACATAAACACATAAGCTCACGCCTTTATCTCTGGTGCGATAGGCAGAGACGCAACTAGTGCTGCCACTCACGTTTCCCCGAGCTTAGTTTCGTCCCATGATGTGATAAGGAGCGATCCTATCGATATACCGGGCACAAATTCCAACCCCAGGCAATTGATGTGTGATTTTTCGAATCAATCACTCTAACACAATTTGTAAATACCCCTGTTAATTGAACTCACTGCCACTAGACCAATGAGCCGATATAGAGTTTACCCATTTGAAAAACAACTATTAAGAGAGGCGCCACGCGTGACCATAAACACACTACTATAAATTGAATTCATAACTGGACTGCGCGCTGCCACCCCGAAATATAAGAATTCATAAAACATTAAGTATTAATGCCCAGTAATTTCACTGGTTTCAATATCCTTCAAACCGTAATAGACAAAGCGGTAACACCTACCCAGACGGCCTCTTGCATACAAGGGACCTAACACCTAATACAAAATCATTATTACCACCATTTATTACAAATATTGTGAGTTGAGTCTTGAGACAGTGTACAATAAACAGATTATTGTACTGTCCGCAACAGTGGTCCTAATGAGAGTTTTTCGGTAGCTATCACGTCATCGGTATTTAATTACGAAACTATGTATGTACCTACGCAGATCCGTACAACACCAAGGTGGTAGGTCCGCGAGAGGCCGGCTCGGTTGGTACCACTTTGTCTATTTCTGCCGCCAAGCAACAGTGCGTAAGCGGTTTGAAGGACATTGAAGCCAGTGAAATTACTGGGCATTATGAGAGTTAACACCTTATGTCTCGGGGTGACGAGCGCAGTCCAGTGTCATGCAGTGCCTTTTTTATTTAAAGTTCTGTGTGGCGTTCCTTCTGTTTATGAGCAGGCGTGGAGGCTTACCATTAGGCGAGCGACCTACTCGTCTCGTCATTCAAGCTTATAAAAAAAAAACCTCCAGGGAATTGTATGGAAAAAGTTTTAACTTCATTCATATTTCTCATACGTACACGGATGACGTGACAGGTATAGAAAAAACTCGCACTAGACACAGGACGCAGTGACAAAGAGAGCAATCGATACCCGTTGAAGGCATGAGGAAACGCTGTAACTCAAGCCATGGAACTGCTTCTCACAGTAACACGGTTCACGTTACACTGGTCCGGCTTGACTGGCGTGGGACAGTCACGGATCGCGGCATACAAATCGGACGTAGATTTTAAATACATACGCACTCACGCCTGTACTCCCCGAACGGGTAGGCAGAGGTGTAACTAGTAAACCCACATTTCACCGGCCTTATCTCCTTCCAAGGATGTGGTAGGGGGCGAGCATTTACATATTTTACGAATACCTACTAGGAGGAATATAGTTTCAAACGTGGTAGGTATTTATCGACAAAAATATATTCTGAATACTTTACGGCTGTAGTAATAAAACAAATTCGATAATTGAATGCAGTAAAATGCCTTCGGCGTACTTTACGATCGACAATTCAAATATTTGACCTTAACTTTATGCGAATATACCTACATGTTATAATAATTAGCGTTCCACAACTTTTTATTTTTTTTTATTATTAGATTGAATGACGAGACGAGCAGGTCGCTCGCCTGATGGTAAGCGCCACGCCTGCTCATAAACAGAAGCAACGCTACACAGAACTTTAAATAAAGCACTGCATGACACTGCGCTCGTCACCCCGAGACATAAGGAGTTAAGTCTCATAATGCCCAGTAATTACACTGGCTTCAATGTCCTTCACACCGGAACACAACAGTGCTTACACACTTTTGCTTGGCGGCAGAAATAGATAAAGCGGTGGTACCAACCCAGCCGGTCTCTCGCAAACGAGGGACCTACCACCTTGTATAAGTGTTCAACATATCTGTGACTCGCAGCTCTGTATCTACAATCGATAATTTTATTCTTTTACTTTTATGACATTCAGTATAATCATATTTTTTCGCTCCTGCCAGCCAATCTGTCGGTCGAAATAAATAAAAATAGATTTATTTTACTTGGACTACATACAAAATCTTTAAAACGAAACTTAACATAATTATTATTCTACACTTTTTTTTACTGTCTCGAAACCAGGTCAGGCTTCCTTGTGACATAGGCTTCCTCAATTCCCTCCACTTAATACGCTCCAGTGCTGTTCTTCTCCAACACTTTGGCAGATCATCTTCCCAACTCAGTCTTTTTATTGAATATTCTCTAAATCACATCATATTTAGTAACTGCGACAAGGAAAGCATAGTTTCTTAAGTCTCCCATTATGAGCGTCACATCAGCGCATTTGAGAACTGTCACTCCCATGATGCTATAGCCCTGATATACACACACAGGTTCAGGAATTCATTACTATTGCATTCATGTGGTTTCCCAACCCTGACTAAATAACCCTAATAGACATTCCTGGAGTTCATATTCGAGTATCTATTTACGTTGTTTCTAATTATTATTTATGTAAAATTGTCTGACATACACTTGAAAGGGAACAAAAATAACATGCAAATACAGCATAAGATAAATAGGTCACACGATGCAAAGTCTTTTAGAGCAGCAACAAACCGTAACGTGTCTTATTTTTTAGTTTTGTAATACATCAGGGCGACCTGGTAGAAGCAAAGGATGAATATCAAAGGCATGCGAGTTCATAATGATATATTGCAGTTTTTTTCCAATGTAAACACCGATATAGCTATTGAATTTCAAAACACTATAAAAAAAGATGATCAATACGCGACTCAATATTACAATATGGTACTATCTGATAATATAGTACGGAGAACTGTGACTTTATCATACAAATATGCATTAGTGGGATTATATAATATGTTAATTCATTCTCAAAGCTTCCTATACCGAATGCATCCATTTATGATCTATGAGTTGTTTATTCTTATTACATTTCTTCTTGCTTTGTTTTGAATATTAACATTTATGTTGCTTATACCAATCTTCTTATTTTGAATGTAAGAGAATCTCTGTCCTATATATTTATTATCATTTGTCACCAAACATCTCAAAAACAAGGTGTTTGAACTTCGCAATACAGCTATTGATACCGACTTTGTCAAATATTTGCACATCAAAATAATAGATTGAGCTATAAAATATTTAATAATGAATATTTATACTGTAAACACACTCGTCTCTCGCAACTGACAGGTCTTACCATAATAAAGAACGAAGAATTATGCCAAATTGACCGCTGAAATCTATATTCATAGTGTATTCATCATCTATGACACACAAACAATTACACGAACAGTAGAAAATACCTAGTGATAATTGCTCACAATAGCATGTCAGCTTTGCTGGCACTTTAACATCGATTGTTTTATAGCCTGGTCCATTGTCGAACTGAAACGAGGCAACAGATGCTGTAGAACCGGTCGTATGTAATGACAAGCCAGTCGGTTTGTTAGAAAGTTCAATAAACACAAATCATCGTGTTGCGCTCGGTTTACGTGGTCAGTCGTTGGAATTCCTTAACAACGTCAATTAGATCTGCTGGGCGCTTTAAGTTGTCAACGCAATATCTGTAAGTAACTGGCTTTAAAATGTATACAAAGTAACAAATGAGGCTTCACATGAATTCTTGTCTATGTCGTAAGCGGCAGTAATGGCACATACTGCATATAAAACAAATTTTTAATTATTTTTAAATTAAGTATTTCCAAATTGTAATTTTAATCGTTAGTATTGCAAGTTTGATGTATCGGTTTGCCGAGTTAAGGTTGCAAAATTGTAAATAAGTGTACATTTACACAGCATTATACACAACTCTTCATCATTTCCAAATTAAGGCAAAACCGTTGTAGCCTCTGGCTTCGTCTAATGATTTGACTCTACTTACTTAACAAGAAACCTTTTACTGCAGAAACTGTTTTTTTTTCAATAGAACTCGCACTTTTTTTGGCATTTTAACATACGATAAGCAATCTAATTGCTTCAAAAAGTAAAACTGACTGAAAACATAACAAAAAATCTGAAAATATATTATAAAGTTAACCACGCAGAAAGAGCTTTACAGTGTCTTAAGGTCTGGCTCTTTTGGTTTCCGATTTAATTTGATGTATAGAGCAAAATGGTTGGAAGCTTGGCCAAGCCTGGGATCCAATTATACATAAAAAAACCAACTGCCCGACCTCAAGACACTGTGAGCTCTTTCTGCGTAGATCGGACTAGTGTCAACTAACTTTTCAAAATATTTATAAAGTTAACCAGTTTTGAGTCGGTGCTACTGCAATTGCAGAGAGCACCGACCCAAAATTGTTTAACTTTAAATGAGTGAGACATAATATAGCTAATATTTATTTTGATAATTTCGAACTCTGTGGAAGTATTATGAAAGGTAAAATATTGAGAAAAATGTGTAATTATCGTCTGCAAGTTTATTAATGGCACACCAACAGTTAATAGACATATACATGTCTAGAACTTATTAAGTAGATACAAGATTAGTCTACTATTGAAAAATATACTCCACGACGTAAGTTCTAAGACTTCTAAGCAGTAGTTACAGTGGTTATCCCTGATAATAATAAATAATCAACATAAAATGATTATTATCAAATTAGGTATGTGATAAAAGCCTGATCACGAATCGCTGGCACGCGTACAATTGCGTATTTCTTTATATCACTTCACATGTTTTTAATCTATATTAAACAAAACTTCGTATATACAGTATGTAACAAAAACCCTGTTGGCCGTTTCTAGGTCGTCAAGATAGACAATAAAAATAGTTACATTAAAAAAAAACTGAAGCGAGTTATTATCCTTACACAGGTAGCTTAGAAAAATGAATATATTAAAAAAAAAAAACATCTGAAAACTGATGAAAAGCTGACTGATGTTAGGTATTGACGAAACCAGGTGCACACGCGGCGCGGCGTGTTTGATGCACATAGACGCCGCAACTATCTATCTCACTCTGGCTCCGAGTCATCGCTCTTGCAGAGGTAATCAATCGAAATACGGTTTACAAACATGATTTTAAAATAATGAAAGTATAAATAATAAATATGATTATTTTTATAGTCTTATTTTCGTATGCGAGTTATTTTATTATATTTGAATAGATTCTGACATCGCGGTTAAAACGCCCAACGCCCGAGTTATTGTTACATATTGTATAACTTAATCGTGACCCTTGATGGCCTTAACCTCTTACCCCGCTGTCGTCGGGGCTGACAGGTTAAACTGGAACATGATGGCTCACTCTTTACTTTAGTCGACTGTATATCACATTTTTATAGTAGAGACGGTAAATAAGTAAGCGGGCCTTGGTAAGTGATCATCGTCCACGATAGGACATCCATACCAAAAAACCTTTGGTGTCCATCGTCGTACCTTTGGGAAAGGTATCGTAAGTGCGTTACATAGTGCAAATGCAATAAGTAAAACTTAGCCAAGGAAAATGAATGGAGACCCAGAACCAACACCAGAGGGTGCAGTATATAGCACGCTGTGTGGATGACATCAAGCGATACGTAGACCATAATTGAAAGAGTCGGGCACATGACCACGAGGGTAGAAGCATACGTCCAAGAATGACTTTTACACAACTTTTAAACAATTCTTGCAATTAATTAATTAAAATTAAAAATCAAAATACTTCAATCGGAATGAACAACACGTTCTCTGTATGCGGTAATAGGCCATTTGCATGCAGACTTTAGTAATCATTTGCTCAGTCAGTAACATGTACGTATACTAATTTAATTTCTAATGTTTAATAAGCTGTGAAGATGTCCTTAAAGCTGGTTAAGCCTAAGATATGTGTTTCCTGTAATTATGACTATATTAAAATTTTATAGGACAACTTATTTACATTCTCTATTTTTTTGCATCGTATCTTACATCAATAATTTCCTCTTAATTAATATATAATTACATAATTTATTATTGGTTTTATAGGTTTCCGGTGCTTGGCATTTAAGGGTATTTTCGAAATTATCATCTCAACTACCAATTAGTGTTGTTGTGATACTTATTTAAGTATGTATTATAAAACTTCAAAAACCGGGTTGAAAACTAGAATCGCTATGTGTTTGCTGTTTGCCGTGTTTCCAATATTCCTTCGTACTCCGTCATTAGATCTTACCCAAACTGATACGAGACCACCATGGAAAAAACTTCTTTCAAACAAAATAAGATTCATTCCGATCGGTGCATATTCGTCGAAATTATGTAGATACATAAAAAAAACATAATATATATACGAATTGCAAAATTCCTTCTTTTGAAGTCGTTTAAATACTCTCTAATTTGACAAACACATTTCATCTCTATATGATTTAACTTATTGCGAAAGCCATCAAAGCAATACAATTAATTTCCCACTCATCATTGTGCAGTACAATCATTTTGACAAGACAACCGCAAAGGTTACCGGCGGACAGTGCGGTCAAGGGGTCAATATGTTAGATTCGAGAACTGATTGTGTGTACCGCTTCAGAAGTGATGTATCAAAATATCACAATTGTTCGTGGAATTTCGGTTGTTTTCCGATCCAAGAACGTCTGGCAGACATATTGATTCCGTATCCGTATAATTTTCGTATTAGCACTTCAATATTGGCACACCCTATATCTCATGGGTACAAGAAAGTAGCGAAATGTAATAATGGATTGTTAACTTTGTAGTTTAAATATTTTTAATTACTATTTATTTAGGCTATCTATTTATAACCGGTTTTTGTAATCTCAGGGAGCATTCCCTGTCCGCTCCACATCACATCATGGGATGGATATAACCAGTAAGTAGTTGCACCTTTACCTAACCCTTCAGGGATACAAGTGTTAGGTTTTGTATGTATGTGCTTAATTCATTTATTATTCAAAGCAAGGCAATTTCCACCGGCCGTGCGATATCGACTTATCGATTTCAACGGCAAGCAATGCAGTTTTATAAATGTACTAGCTGTCCCGCTCGGTTTCACCCGCAGCATACCATTGCAGCGCCACCTACCGGGTCCAATTGTGAATCTAAACCATCCAGGGCGCCACCCAAATGCATACAAAAAAAAATCATTCAAATCGATCCAGCCGTTTAGGAGTTCAGTGAGATACACACGTACAGTAGAATTATATATATAAAGATAAGGTACAACCACACGATGCTTGAGACGTATATCCTATTAGGATTTGCCAGAATTTGAAATAATAAAACAAATATGTATACATTTGTTTTATTATGAGCGTAAACAATAATATCTCGTAACGATTTTTTTTTTATTAGATTGAATGACGAAACGAGCAGGTCCCTCGCCTGATGGTAAGCGCCACGCTTGCTCTTAAACAGAAGCAACACCACACAGAACTTTAAATAAAGCACTGCATGACACTGGACTGCGCTCGTCACCCCGAGACATAAGGTGTTAAGTCTCATAATGCCCAGTAATTACACTGGCTTCAATGTCCTTCACACCGGAACACAACAGTGCTTACACACTGTTGCTTGGCGGCAGAAATAGACAAAGCGGTGGTACCAACCCAGCCGGTCTCTCGCAAACGAGGGACCTACCACCTTGTTAATTGTAAACACTTTACAAACTGACTCACTTACACGTTTATAATATTTATATGCAGTTTATTAGTATTGCTATTATTAGATACATGTGTGCGTAATTTTTATATACAGTAAAGTATTTAGTGTCTTATCACGTTATCGGACAACATAAAACATATTTAATGGAGAGTAATGATAAAATAGAAGCTGTACGTAATATATTCATAAATTCCAGATAAAGTTTATTATCTGTTTTATAGATAGGCATCGTGTTTAAGTTGCAATTGATGGGAAATCCATGAAATTTTACCAAGAATTTCGTTGTTTTTTCGGTGAGTTTTTATAGGTTTGACCCTTTCTATCTATGGCACCGTACCGTCTAAACGAATTGACTGTTTTGAACGTGGTTTTTTAATTCGCAAGTTTTTGATTCAGATGGTTTTTGGCTATATTTGTAGAAAATTTGTTCCGTTTAGGAATTATAGGTCTTTATCTAATAGGGTACATGCATAAACTTGAATAAAATACAAAAAAATAATAAAAATTGGTTGAATAATGACACCATAATTAATATTTCAAATATTGATTAAAATGCGTGTAAAATTAAATGAAGGAGTAATGGGACCATCTCGCTATCTCCCTCGCACACGTGCACCGCGTTATGACCATTGTCTAGGTTGACGTCATCGTATATACTCGTAGCTTGCATCTTTTTATTGTCATTCGATAGTCAGATTTAAAGAACCTATAACTCCAATATTTTTCAGGGGATTAATAGTCTCAGTATATCTCATTATAAATAAATAATAATAAATACACCCAACAGCCACACACATAATCCTGACCCCACACTAGGTTAACCTGTATCGTGGGTATCAGGAACTACGAGGGACTTGCGTTCCCACAACACCCAGACCCGAAACAAATATTTGTGGAATAGACAAACATTTGTCTCGGTGTGGGAATCGAACCCACGGCCTCACGCTTCGCAGCCGGCTACTCGCCCACTGCGCCACGGAGGCTGTCAGATTATGATTATCAGATAATTATTAAGCAAACTATAACACCATACCCTAATTTTCTAAGAAGGAAATTGATTAATGGAATAAAGTATAATTACAATCATCACTTTCTGTTAAGTATTTAATGGGCTACAATGTCACGGTTAAGTGAAGAAATTGATAATTATCATGATAATACTAATGATAATTATATTTGTTAGGAGATTATTAGGGGGTAGGGGGGAGGGTATTAAATGAGGAGGTTCCTCACACTGGGGCCCTAATCATCTTGGGTCTTAGACCTCTCCATGGGAGGGTGATACTTGTAATATTTTTTTTTTTTAATTTTTGGGAGATGTAATATTATAAAATTAAAAAAAACTTTTTAAAATAAAGAGTACTTACTGTTAATGAATTATAATAACAATTACATGTCGATAATGATCCCATCAAACCCTGCTTGATGCATAATTAGCATTATGAATTTACACTCAATATACATGTTTTGCCATCCCTGCTATAGTTAAATGAAATGACGTATTTTATGAGGTAATATGATTGAAAGTTTATTTCCTAGTTACATTCAAATATATGTAAGGTCAAAATGTACGGTCAAAAAGGAAATTGACTATAGATCATGGTTACAAAGTGTTATGAGCCAGGGCAACCGAATGGGACCATCTATTTGAATAAAGATAAATTTTCTATTAGTAAAATATGAAGTCCTCTGTGACGCAGTGGGCGAGTAGCCGGCTGTGAAGCGAAATGCCGCGGGTTCGATTCCCGCATCGAGACAAAGTTTGTGTGATCCACAAATATATGTTTGGCCTGGGTGTTTTCTCCCCATAGGAGTTGACGTCAGGCAGGCGGCCGGTCGTAAATAATAACATCCAAATCTTTCTGTAACATGTATTCAAAAGCATTTTGCGCCGACCCCACTACGAGTGGGATAAGGGCAAGTGGAAGGAAGGAGTAAAATATGAAGTTTTGTTTCGGCCAAAATTGTGTCTAGCAAGCGTCTTTGCATATAACTTTTTAATGGGTAGGTACTCTGGTGCTTGAGTATAAAAGATGTACTGATTTTAAAATGTGTTTGTAGTCAAATGACAGTCATAAATATTTTAATATTTCCTCAATATCATGAGAGAAACAATACAATTGAATGTTATGTATAAACGATTATTGAAAATATACGTAATTTTTACAACCTTTTACTCTTTCCAGCCTTTTTGCTGTCTGAACCAAACAAAATGGGCTTATTATATTGCCTTATTAAGATGAAGAGAGTTCATCGTACGACATACACGAAATAAAAATAAAATAAAATACCTAGTAAACAAAAATTAACAGCAGAAAACCATCATTTATGCGGCCACGTCAAACGATTCTTCTTTCAAACTGTATGATGCTGCCTCATAAAAAAAGTTTTTATTTTATGTATGTTTCTCTGCGTTATGCGATCAACTCCATCTAATAACAAGTCAATTCAAGTTACTCGTACACGGTACAGCCTGTATAACCATTGCATTCGTATTCATATAATGGGGTTTCAAGATGTTGGAATCGTAGGTACGTAGTTACTTGCGATTCCAACATCTTGAAATACTCGATATTTACATTTCCTTGTACAGTATTTTTATCAATTTAACATACCTGAGAATAAAACAGGTTTGGACGAGAATTTGGACGACTTTTTGGCGGGGAAAAAATTAATACCCGAGAGGCAGTACAATATGGCTTTGAAGAGTTTTTGCCTCCCATCCATCCGATTTCTTCAAGAAGGTTGTCGATAATTTGACACTGCGCTGGCAAAGATGCTTCAATAGCATGGGTGGTTAATTTACATACACACTCAAGCCTGTAATCCCCGAAGGGGTAGGCAGAGGTGTAACCAGTACACCCACATTTCGCCGAGCGTATTCCCTTATGTGATAGGGGGCGAGCCTATCGCCATACCGGGTACAAATTCCAGACTCCGGGCTGATACTGAGCATTTCGTAATAGAAAAACCCAATACCACTTTACCCGACCCGGGGATCGAACCCGAGACCTCAGAGTTGACCTCAATCGTAACGCGTACGCATTACAACTGCGCCACCGAGGCAGTCCGTTAATTTGATTAATAGAAATCAAAAGCTAGAAATAAAACCTTTAACATTTTTCGTTCATAACGGCAATTTCATTGGTATGAAATGTAATCATCAAATGTATGTAATCATCTATTATGTATGTATAATCCAAAAGTATTCCGAATTAAGCCATGATCCTTACATTGAATCTTTCTTGGGACACGGGTATCACAATGGGTGTAGCAAGTGTGGGCCCGACCCACCCCTGAATCCCGTCGGATCTCCCACAAAATTCCGCCTACCAGGCTACCACCTTCTAAATAGGTAAGTAAACAGTAATTCAAAATTTGGCACAACGAGAAACATATTCCTACCCTCGTACCACCAACTTATTGAAACCTCTCATTAGTAGAGAAGGTCCGTGCCCAGCAGTGGGACTAATCAGGGCTGGTATTATCGCAAACAATTTAGTGAAAACCAAAATTTGTCCTGGGTGATCTGACTTGAATAAAACCTATGAACGTTAGGTAAATCTCTAGGTACCTATGATTAAACTTGTACCTAGTATGATTTAACTTGTTCGACGTAAACGCTATTGTAATGCCAACTTTTGATGATGAAAGCAAGAAGGTAGCTTTTTTATTTGGAGGTCATATTATAATTTATTCTAATTGCAGACCCTGTTGTAAAACCTAAATGTTTCATTTTCAAAGGACTTCCATTAATCGTTGATACGAGAATGTTTAAATGAAATGCAAAAAAACGACTCGTACGAAAACAGCACTCAGGTACTTCTAAAATACCCACGCAACGTTGTTATAGAAAAATCAATTCACAACACTTGACAGCTAATATTTCCCACAGCCACCTACCTCCTCATGTTCACCGATAAGAACATTACACGTGAACTGATAAATAAAAACGTGTCATTTCTAAAACACACACTGGTATTTAGATTCCTATATACTTACCACAAAACCCGTACGAAAGAAAAATCCAAGCTAGGAGGGCACAGAAAAAAATCTCGCTGTTCACTCACTCACATCAAATATCTTTTGGCAATAACACAAAACAATACAACACGTTCTACACAACACACAATTCGAGTTTAAATCACTTTAAATTCAATTAACGCTTTCGTATTTATACGCGGGAACACGGCGATCGAATATATACACGTCCAACACGCAGCGGTTATCAGCCACGACTGACTGATGTACGAAATGAACGGGTGACCGGAATACCGCCGTGCCGTGAACGAATGACGCGCTAGATACGACTTACGAGCGTCGAGAGCATGTGTGGCGTGTGCAGCCAGGTACTAGGCACTCTGTATGTATTACTAGAGATCGGCCTGCAAACGTTTAAAATCTGAGGTCTGATCATTGTAAAAGGAAAATGGGAAATTATTGCGTTGTTGTTAGAATATCTATAACGGCACAGCGAAGCTTTTGTTCCAACGCTAGTCACCTACTTTCGTTTGTTTGTCGAAATAATTGGCGGCGCTGTGAGAAAGGTAAACTTAAGATAGCTCAAAGATAGATAGTTAACCGTTTTGTAACCGTGTGCTGAGGAGACAGGGCTGGGAATCGCTTGATGTTTTTTTTTAGATTCGATATTATGCGCCATCGCGTCCGGTTACCTCTGCTAGTTTTCTTTATTCATTCACGCATGCATTTTCTTACGCTACGTGTAAGTATAGTTTTTGCGGCAAACCATTGCATCGTATAAAGAGCGGTGATCATGACGACATTATCGGTAATGACGGTTATGATTTAAAAAATTGCGCGTAAGAAAGACGGGAAATTTTCGAATGAACTCACAATATTCAATCTATTTCCACATCCCAGCTTATGTAGCTATACCCACCATTAAGGAACGATGAGAAATATGATTTTGTTTATATATTTTTATAGCAGAGTCCGGCAAACGAGAGAGTCAACAAAAATCAAATCCTGATAATTTATGTGCTTTGCTGATCAAGGAAAAGAGTGGGGCTATCCCCAGTGGGGATGAGGAGAAAAATTTGAAGTTATCTGTACCTAAGACCGGACAGTGGTGGTATCTCGATCGAACCGACGTCCAACCCATTCATGTCACAAAAGTGTCCACAGCTTGACACTTCGAAAACTTTCTTCACCAATTACAGCAAAAGAAAGCTTAATTAATTGTTGATAACTTAAAAAAATATCCTTAACTTATAATGATTATAATCGAAATAGTTATTGTAATCGAAATCGTTATTGTAATCGAAAATCATAAGATTTTAGAGACGCAAATAAATAAGAGGATTGACTTTACCCTTTAGGATTTAACCCTACATTATTGCGTCACGGCTCAATCAATCATGATAATCCTTTGCTCTAATTACGTGATAAGTAAGATCTATTGTGTACAAATGTTAACAATTATTATATTATTTTTACTAAGTATCGATCCCAACTTTTTAAATGGTATGCGAACGTGCCGATATTTTCTATCTACAGAAATGTACATCCATACGCACTCACGCCTGCACCCCCCGAAGGATAGGCAGAGGTGCAACCAGTACACCCATACTTCGCCGAGGTTATCTCCGTCCCATGGTGTGATAGAGGGCGAGCCCATCGCGTCGCCATATCGGGACAATTCTAGACACTAAGCACTTCATGACAGAAAAACCCAATCAGCACAGCAGTCGTACCGCGTACGCATTACCTACAACTACTCCAACGAGGCAGTACAAAAATGCCATTTTATATACAGAACTACGATTTAAATTATGCGTTTTGGCAATCTTTGGATATCTCACAAGGTGGTAGGTCCCTCGTTTGCGAGAGGCCGGCTGGGTTGGTACCACCGCTCTGTCTATTTCTGCCGCCAAGCAACAGTGTGTAAGCACTGTTGTGTTCCGGTTTGAAGGACATTGAAGCCAGTGTAATTAGGCATTATGAGACTTAACACCTTATGTCTCGGGGTGACGAGCGCAGTCCAGTGTCATACAGTGCTTTGTTATTTAAAGTTCTGTGTGGCGTTGCTTCTGTTTATGAGCAGGCGTGGCGCTTACCATCAGGCGAGCGACCTGCTCGTCTCGTCATTCAAACTTCTTTCTTTCTACCTGGCGTTATCCCGGCCATTGCCAGGGTCCGCCTTCCCACTAAGACGCCTCCACTTTGCCCGATCTTGAGCATCCTCTGTAGTAAGACCATTGGCTCTCATATCTGCCTCTAATACGTCAAGCCAGCGTTTTTTTGGCCGCCCGCGGGATCGTACTCCTGGTACATTCTGGCACAGGCACTTGCGACCGACGTACTCCTGTGGCTTCCTCAAAACGTGACCAAACCACCTTAAGCGACTTTCCTGGAGTTTATCAGCCACGTCGCGGACACCCAGGCTGCCACGGATGTACTCGTTACGTATACGATCTAATCGTGTAACGTTGCACATCCACCGCAGCATCTTCATTTCCGCAACGTGGATCTCCTTAACATGGCGCTTAAGTGTAGGCCAAGTCTCACACCCGTACAAGAGTACAGGCTGAATGATGGTCTTGTATATGAGACCTTTAAGTCTCATCGGCATCTTTCGGTCGCAAGTGACTCCTGTAACCTCCCGCCACTTGGCCCAAGCGGCGCCAGTACGGGCCTTGACGTCGAGATCGATATCACCGGACTCATGCAGTACAGACCCTAGGTATTTAAACTGGTCCGTTTTCACGGCCAGTTCATTCCCTATCCGGATACTATCCGGGTCTGTACTCCAGCAGGCCATGTACTCATGTCTTCGCCACATTTAATTTCAGACCGCTGTTTTCAAGCGTCCCCTTCCACAGGTTCACCCTTTGCTCTAGGCGCTGTTTGTCCTCATCTACCAGTGCTATGTCATCGGCATACATGAGCACCCATGGTGGCTGCTCCTGTATATGTGCCGTCGTGACATCCAACACAACACTAAATAGAAAAGGACTCAGCGCCGAGCCTTGGTGGACACCTACGATAATAGGAAAGGGTTTGCTATCGCCAACAGCAGTATTTACTAGAGACTCGGGTCGGAGGTATATGTCCCTGATGATGTCAACATAGGTTTCTGGCACACCCTTAACCCTTAGCGCCCACCAGATCGCCTGCCGGGGCACACAGTCGAAAGCCTTCTGCAAATCTAAAAAGGCAATATGCAGAGGCTTCTTTTCCGTCCTGTATGCCTCGACCAGCGACCTGATCGCGAACACCGGGTCCGTGGTGCTACTTCCAGGTGTGAAGCCATATTGACACTCTGAGACAGTACACTCTTGGCGGAGCCTGGATTCGAGTATGCGTTCGAAGAGCTTCATGGTGTGACACATGAGCTTAATGCCGCGGTAGTTCTCGCAATCCTGAACACTACCCTTACCCTTGTATACGGGAGTTATAAAACTCATCCGCCAAGGGTCGGGCATTTGTTTGGTGTTCAGGATGCGGTTGAACAAGTCGGCAAGAAGCTCCACACCATAGGAGCCCATCGCCTTCCACGCCTCGATAGGGATGTTATCAGGCCCCACCGCTTTCCGATTCTTCATGCGACGAAGACTTTTAACCACCTCGTCAGGTGAGATCGGGGCAACTAGTCCTTGGTTCGGGGGCATCTAAGGGAGAGACACGTCCAAATGCTGGGTGTTCAGCAGTTTGTGGAAGTAAGAACGCCACCTCTCCTTCACCGCGCTATCCTCACAGACCAAAACGCCCCGGGAGTCTCGTCATTCAAACTAATTAAAAAAAAAAAACAGAAATACGAACTCGTGACGATAATGACCTTTTAATACCGACCTGTTACAACATTAGATTATGTTCTTATTTTTCTCTTGAGTGACTAACCGGACCCGGGTATTTTTTTAATGTATATAAAGGTAAGTTTCCACTTTCTCGACATATGTCGGTGTTAATAAATACCCCGTCCCGTTACCTACAGGAAAAAGGTATTTATGTCCCCTTATGTGGTAGTAGTATAATCAATATATATATATATATATATATACAGCATACAGGACGGAAAAGAAGCCTCTGCATATTGCCTTTTTAGATTTGCAGAAGGCTTTCGACTGTGTGCCCCGGCAGGCGATCTGGTGGGTAATATAATAATATATATATTATTTTATATATATTATATATAAAAGTATTTATATATAAAATATTAAAATTTACTTGACATTAAAATAAATAATATATATAGGGTATATTTGGTATATAGGTATATATTATGTATAAAATAGATAAAATATTATAATCAACTGGTTTAAGAGAGGTTTTTGTTGAGAATTTACTATTAGTTGTCTACAGGCCCTTACATTTCTCCTTCCGCGTCCGCTATTTGGTCGGTTAATTGTTGAAGGCTGCGTATTAGTTGTGTTGGTCGAGTGGAGCGTACTAAATGACTGTTGTGTATCAGGTGATTGCTGCATATTTTGTGTGTGTTGATTTTGGGTGGTCGAGTGGAGCGTACTAAATGACTGTTGTGTATCAGGTGATTGCTGCATATTTTGTGTGTGTTGATTTTGGGTACTGTTTACAAATACGGTATCTCCTAAGTTCTGTAAGGTTCTGTAATTGGTAAATACAGTCTTTGTACTTCTGCTTTTTGCTGATGTGCTTTTTTTATTGCTAGCAATTTTCTCGTTTTAATATCTATTTTTCTTAAATCAATATTTTTGTAATTCATTATGCCAAACGAATATAGCAAAACAGTACAGCATAGGTATTTATTCCCTTAATTAAGTAGCGCGAGTTGAGGTGTGTGTTCAGTAGTTTTATTACTCTTTTAAAATATTCTTGAGTTATTTGTTCCCTAATTATACTATGCTCTATTTTTCCTGATTCATGTACTCCAAAATATTTATACCTGTCTCCTATTGCAAGTTGTCTATTAATATTATTTTAATCGTATGTTATTACTTGAATTATGTTATTATATTGTATATGATCAACTTTTAAGATTTGAGCTTCCATTTGCCATATCTTTTTAAAGGACATTAGATGCGAACTCTGGTGTTCCAGAATGTACTGCACTGGGATTATTCTGGGAATCGAATTCGCCGATTGAATCGATTTATTGCGACGGGCTTGTCTGCGTGAGAATGTGGCACTATTTAATGATTACATAACTACTGCTCCACATCTAGGTTGCGTTATATATACGTAATATGATGCTATGTAATACTTACGGACATTTGTAATATGGTTTTTACTAGATGGTAGTTCCCTCGCATGCGAGAAGGCGTCTGGGTTGGTACCACCGCTTTGTCTATTCCTAAGTAAGTTTGTGTGTAAGCGTTTTTATATTTCGACTTGAAGAATATTGAAGCCAGTAAAATTATTGGGTATTGTACTTAACATTTTATGTCTCGGGGTGACGAGCGAGACTAGCACTTGCCCGTTCTTGAGAATCCTCCGTAGCGTGACCGATGTCTCCCTCTAATACGTCAAGCCAGCACTTTTTGGGCCGCCAGTGGGCGTACTCAATATTTAAATATTAATAAAATTTATATTGAACCTTTGAAGTAAGAAGTCCTATCAAATACGAAAACAATAATCAAAATTCTATTCACATTTGGTCAAGAAGTCGAATTATGAACTCGTTTGATTTTTTGAAAAATGTTACCTCGTTCTTTAAATTGATGGAATAAATAGACGAATTATTATTTCTGCGATCGCACAAAAAATACCGACCCTCGAAAATCCGACGAAAATCCCAAATCCAAAGTCCCATTACAAAGTTCCAATACACTTTCAAGTGTTATTGCACAAACTTGAACACGTTTAAAGAACAAACACAACTCAAAATTAATTATGAAACAATCAAATTAAACTGCCGTCCACGCTGCTAGAAGACCCTTCAAAAACTGAATAATATTGAATTAGATTCATTTAATTTATTATTAGAAAAGGGTTGATAAAATAATTACTCCCAACAATATCATAGATTAGGCATGGGGGATGAAAGTCGTTTATGAGCCGAATTTATCAGAAATTTACTCGCAATCATAATATAATCCACAGATTTACTTGAAACTTAATCTAAATATAAAACCAATCAATATTCATTGAAAAATATCGCGTTGTGAAAATGCAACTGCAAAAGAGTTGCGAGCACTGCGATCTCAAACGAACGAATGAAATGAATGGTTGTATTTATTTAAGAGTTTTATTCGTTCATTGACAGCGAACGTATTTGCGGATCGTGTGCGGAATATTTTAGAACCGCAAACATTTCGCGCGTATACCTGACAGTTGACACACTTTGGTGTTGCGTCGTTATGTGCATTTACCTACTCATATAGTGCTGTACTTTATTTAGTTTATTAAGAAGATTTTTATTTCCAACTAGGTTTTGCTCGCGACTCCACTGAAATCTGTCCTGTCATATTTCTAGGATATAAGTAGCTTAAATGACTAATGAAAAGACAAAAGATATGACAATGAAATTTCCGTAAAAATAGATGAAGTTTCGAAAATTTTGCCGTTCAATTATCCCGGAGCTTATGAAAAAGCTCTTATTTCAAAATCACATAGACACTTTAATTTTATTTATATTTATGTGTCAACTGTCGAAAGCTACAATACTTTGTTGTAGACCTCTCACCTGTTACAATGTAACTAAATAAACTAAATGTTGATTTTATTAACTTAGATGTTTAATTAACATCGTAATCTTAATCTCTCCCAGTACTAATACTACTTGTGAGTATAAGCTGAGCTTGATGTCTAATGTCAGAAATCTCAATTACACTTTATTCCAAGCAACTTCCCGGAGTTTAGAAGTTTGACGTTCTGATTATCTGGGAAGGTTAACCATGAATCGTTTTAATAATTGACTGCCCCAAATCATAAGCTCACAAACATCACCGACTAAACCTACCCATTTATTTTGGTACAGCGAACCACAATATGAAGCTAGGTGTACTTATTTCCACATAATAATTTACATATAAATGCTACTGATATTTTTCATACGAACGAAATATTCAATATCGGATCTAAAGTAAACACAGCTGTCAAACCAAACATGGTACCTACATTATCCATAGAATATTAATATAGAATCGAACTTAACAAGGATATCCATGTAATATAAACTCCCGTGGTATAGGTAATTCACCCATAATATGTACAATGTTGAGCGTCAAATTGTGGCTCGAAAGAAATACAAGTACCGTCATCTTGTTTCATTCTTCATTCATTCATTCATTCACTACCCATTACTGCTAACATAATATCATAACCAAGAAACTTTACATACCGGTCACGTTCAAAATCTAAACCTCGCTTAAGTTAATCTATCCATTTCTCATTGTCATTGTCTTACCTTTCTCCGGAGTCCGGGACAAGTTGGCTAACACTTGAACCGTGTTGTCTGTTGGAGTTAATCTTACCGGGGCAACATCGAGGCTTATCGCGCTTGGCAGAGACAAGACAAGCCAACTCGGTACAGTTAGCCAATGGATAGTTTGACAATGTACACAGATGTACACGCGCGCAGTAGCGACAGTTGTTTATGCCTAAATAGTTTCGTTCATTGTGAATTTAATTATGGCCTGTTTCACAATGTTTAAGTGAACAGTTGTTTAATAGATAAGATATAAGACAAAAAACTATTGAATTGTGAATAAAGATCTTCAAATTAATTATCAAATAGCATCTAATAAAGCCATCGAATCATAAGTACAGAAATACTCAGTAATCAGTCTCAGAAGCCTCATTATCATAGGCAATAGGGTAGTTGACTAGATTTTTTTTATTATTTAAATCAATAAGTTATGTTACTCAAAATCTATTGCAGAAAGAATTTTATAAATCGGACCAAAAATAAATAAGATAGAAGCCATTCAAATCCTGTAGAAGGGGTAATTGTCAAATGACAGACGATGCAACCTTTGACGTCACTGTGTAAAATGTTCATTATAGTGCACGCGTGCAAGCGAGATAGTGAGATATCCCTACTACGCAC
Organism: Mimas tiliae; assembly: GCA_905332985.1. NCBI lineage: Eukaryota > Metazoa > Arthropoda > Insecta > Lepidoptera > Sphingidae > Mimas > Mimas tiliae. The sequence continues at coordinate 15,680,791 of HG995244.1, forward strand.
CCACTTTTCCTCATACCAACATTTAAAGTCATAACTGCGGGCACATTTCTGAACCAATTTTGATTGTGTTTTAATAAAAGGGTTTCTTTTGCGTATCATTTTCTGTTGCTTATAAAATAATGTATAAAACTCAATATAGGAAACTACCCTATTACAAAACTTAATTCACAACTTTTTAACATTTTAATCTATGATCACGTCCAAACGTACCGTTAGGTTCGATCTCCGAACCGCAATACTGCGATCTGTAGATTATCGAATGCATCTCACAAGGTCGGTAGGCACTTATTCTGTAATCGACATCGTTACGATGCCTTTGGTACGTAACTATGTTACGTGTCCTATTATCGAACGTTAAATTTTCTATAGTTTACGATCCCATTGATCGTATAGTGAAGGTTGGTTGTTTTGCGAATGTGAATCTGATTTGAAGGTAAGGCATTTTTATGTTTTTAATTGTTTATATTTTTTATCAAGCATAGTGGTCTTTTCACATTGATTCGATTTAATTATTGTTTTTTTTTTTATATATCTTAATTTTATTTTGAGGACGAAATTCCACCCCTGGGAGGGAAAAGGACATAAAAACTTTGGCATTGAAGCACCGATTTTGAAGATTCTTTCACTAAACTTTTTGAATGAAAATTCATGAAATATTTGTTTTATTAAGTTACAGTTTTATTAATCATGATACTCATTACTAGAGCTCAAATACATATGTATTAAAAATTACAAATATGTACATATAGCATGGATAAAGAGTCTAAAATAAGGAAAAACTATGGAGTTAAAAATAACAATACAAACTTACAAGTGGGTACTTATAAGTTATTACTTGTATATACTAATGTACTTGTCTATTGTGCTATGGACACATCGTTGTTGTAGTAGACACTTGTTGTACTCAATTTTAATAAACCTCGAGATACGTGGTTTTTTTTATTTAAGTATTTTTTATCTACGAGCCAGTAATTTAAAATCACGGTACAGCTTTATTTGATGTCGATGGAAGAATACAGTTATGCATATTTACATATGATTATACGAGGTGTCGCGCGTACGTGCGCGTGCGCATGGCTTTGTATGGGCGCGTCTCTTGCTGACATACGTACTAGTTTAATGTTTACTGTACTATAAATATAGCATTAAATTATAGATCTGCGGAAAACAAAGTTTTCAAATGGTCTACAAAATGTCATTTTCTTTAAGATTTAACGTATTCATGATTCGCTATTGGATGTTTCGTGGGCGGTGGTAACTATTTAACATCAGATGACCCACTTGCTCGTAGGCTCACTGACCTCCGCTATAAAATATGCTCGGTGCCATTTCTGTTGCAGTCATTGAATAAGCTGATCTGAAACTGTAACTCGCGAAAGCAAGTCATCCACACCACGTGTGACCTGTGTAGTCAAGGAATTTTCAATCCTCATTTTTTATTACCTTGAATTATGAGACTAGCAGAATCTCAAGCCCGAAGTTTCTTAACAATATTATACATGTATTAAAAGGATTTATAAACACACAATTAATAGAAATAATAAATAGATTAATAGAAATAAAAATATAGGGGTTATAGGCGTGAGTGCGTATGTATTTACATACGCACTCACGCATGTAATCCCCGAAGGGGAAGGCAGAGGTGTAACCAGTACACCTACATTTCACCGAGCGTATCTCCGTGTCATGATGTGATAACAACAAATTCCAGACTCCGGTCTGATACTGGAGCTTTTCGTAATAGAAAAACCGACCACTTTTACCCGACCCGGGGATCGAACCCGAGACCTCAGCGTCAGCCTCAGTCGTAACGCGTTCCCATTACAACTGCGCCATCGAGGAGTAAAAAATATTGTAACTTTTTTCGAAAAGAACGGCAATTTCATAAGTAAGGACCTATTTACTATACATACATATTGACAGCCTCCGTGGCGCAGTGGGCGAGTAGCCGGTTGCGAAGCGTGAGGCCGTGGGTTCGATTCCCACACCGAGACAAATGTTTGTCTAATCCACAAATATTTGTTTCGGGTCTGGGTGTTGTGGGACCGCAAGTCTCCTCGTAGTTCCCGATACCCACGATACAGGTTAACCTAGTGAGGGGTCGAGACTATGTGTGTGACTGTTGGGTGTATTTATTTATTATTATTTTTATTATACATATTTAATATGTATAACAGAGACGAAGTTTAATTACCGTTTAATCTAAACTTCGCAAACCAATCTAGATCCTTGGGCCTGTTCCCTTTTCTGACTTCATATTCGACGGTAATATTTACATTTTTTTATTTTTTTTTATTACATTGAATGACGAGACGAGCAGGTCGCTCGCCTGATGGTAAGCGCCACGCCTGCTCATAAACAGAAGCAACGCCACACAGAACTTTAAATAAAGCACTGCATGACACTGGACTGCGCTCGTCACCCCGAGACATAAGGTGTTAAGTCTCATAATGCCCAGTAATTACACTGGCTTCAATGTCCTTCACACCGGAACACAACAGTGCTTACACACTGTTGCTTGGCGGCAGAAATAGACAAAGCGGTGGTACCAACCCAGCCGGTCTCTCGCAAACGAGGGACCTACCACCTTGTAAAATACAACCTACGATAATTCGCTGGGTTTATGGACAAGACCTTTATACACGGTCGATAAGTTTTAGAATTAAGCTTATAGAAACAATTTGTGTGTCTATACCAACATTGTACACACTATTTGTACACGGTTTATTATTACATAATAATAATACCAGCCCTGTATTATATACGTCCCACTGCTGGGCACGGGCCTCCTCTACTGAATGAGAGGGGTTAGGCCTTAGTCTACCACACTGGCCTAATGTGGGTTGGCTTATTATTACAGTGTTTGTTTATTTTATTACATTGAATGACGAAACGTGCAGTTTCGCCTGATGGTAAGCGCACCACACAGAATTTTGAATTACATTCCACTACATGGCACTGACTACGCTTATCACCCTGAGACTTAAGGTGTTTGTAATTTGACTGGCTTCAATCTCTTTCAAACCGGACCACAACAGTGCACACACGCTGCTTGGCGGCAGAAATAGATAAAGCGGTGGTACCTACCCAGACAGACTTTCGCATCCGAGGGACCTAGCTACCACCTAGTACCAAATATCGTTTATTTAACAATAGTATTACTAGGTAATTTGAATTACACCAACTTAAAAGACGTACCCGTATTTTTATTTTATCCGGTAAATCAATTCAAACAGTACTCTAAGAATTCTCCGTCAAGCGGGAGGCGCGGCGGTCTCCGAAGTGGTTTTCAAGTTAAATTTTGGGACTTTGTCATCATCGCCGTGAGCGATTTGAGGGTTGGTATAAAGATATAATTTACATCGAACATCGGGGTTGAGAAGAGTCGTTCTGGTAGGTAAGGAGATTACACGAGCCCTTCAAACAAGGGTGAGTGAAGTCGAAGTCGACGGACTTCGGATAACATGTATACAACAATATAGTAAACATAGATACAACGACGGTGACGAGCGCAGTTCAGTGCCATGCAGTAAGTACTTAATAATGCTTCTATTTATGGGCGTGCGTGATGCTTACCGCCATGCGAGCAACCTGCTCGTCTCGTCATCTAAAGCGATGAAGAATAGACAGAGAGACGGCGTAGGCTTAGCAATAGCGTACCGTTGGTACACTTTCGAGTACCTACTGAACCCTGATAAAGCACCCAATAAGTATCTATATCTATACATGTATGTGTGTATCTATAAAAGCGAAATACCACGCACTCACTTACTCACTGATTACAAAAACTTCTAAAGAATCATGCAATTTGGTCAGATGATAGTTTCTGTAATATAAGGGCCGTAAGAAATGTTAACGGGGCTAAAAGGGGGGGTTGAACTTTGTATGAAACACGAGAACGGAGCAGTAATATGCACACGGATTAAGTAGTGCGAGACAGTTAGTAATCAAAATAAACATACAAGACAGATATCTAATTCGCGTAGCAGTTAAAGTCTAATAGAATAAACGACAAATAAGCAAACACGTAGGACGGAAGGTGACGGAAGCGGGGAGGGAGCGACGCAATCAGCGCTCAGGAAGTGACAATTTGGCGACAATTTCTCGTTCCCATTTGCCCTCGCGCAAATTAGTAACCCCCTTTCAGCGTGGGCCGATGTGAAAAGCGTACTTTGATCGAACGTATGGACTGTGTGCCCTTTTATAATGTTGAAGGTTATTGTTTGATTTGTTTTTATTACAAATTATTGTGACATTGCGATGAAAAGTCAAGTAAAGTACAAAATCCATGGGCATCGGTGAGAATAGATCTACCGTAGCCCCCATATCAAAACCTCATTTGTAACTCATTTGAAGAAGCGAAATTTAGGCCCGTATTCAGGAACAACACTCAAGTGAGCTCTTTGATAAGTCTAGATTTCTGATACATGATTGGTCTGTTTATATTTAGCGCCAAAAACTAACCAATGATGTGTACAGAAAACGCCACTATAAGTTCGCACTCACTTGGAAGCGTCATAACAACGTATATGTATACGGGGGTACTCAGTGCACACAGTGGCCGGTAATCGATCAATTGCACCCGTTACAAATACCAAAACTTATATTAATTTATTTTTTGCCACGTTATTTTAATACGGATTACAACACAAAATATGTAATAATTAAGATATGTAATGAGTTGATATGTATTGTTATCTCAATCATCCTTAGCCACATTTCCGTTGCTATTTTATGGAATGTATTCCATTCAGCTTTTCAGTAGATAAGACAACAGAAGAAACGTATTGACATTTGGCAAAGTCCACGTATTAGTGGATTAAGGTCTTATATTCTTATAAAAATATTATTTACCTATGTCTAGTTACGTGTTAGCACTACATAGCTAAATGATTTGTAGATAAAAGAAAGGTGAACGTCCACAAACACCACTATCGAGAAGTCGATATAACACAACATTTCTGAAGTAAATCGAATCGCTCAGCTGCAAGTGGACCAAAATATATCTTCAAATATTCAATTTTTGTTAAGATAGAAAAGGAAAACACCAATCAAAAAGCTGCAATGAATTTTATTGGGAAAAAACATGTTTTGTACTTCACACTTACTTTTAAATTAGCACTATCACTTAGCAGACCTTAGCGAGTACGAGTACATATAACTCTCGAGTTTTTCAAACATATCTCAACATTTTAGTATCAGTGGCAGTGGGCGGACATAGGCTGTTCAACGGACAGCCGCCCGCAGATAAACGGACGTTAAAAAGTGCAGACAGTCGTGGGATACAGCCATACTACGTAGGAGGTCGTGGATCAAAGCTAACACGCAATATGTCCGATGTCTGTGCTGAATGTGGGATTCTTCCTATGTAGGAAGCGATAACTAAAATTGTACTAAAATACAAGCCATACCATTGAAGATTTGGGTGACTTAATCATTATAATGCTAACCAATTCTAACCTAGACTGGTTGGTCGAGATTGACTGAAAAAAAAACAGCAACTAGCTTCCCTCATGACGAAAAAAATGTATTTCTGGGAAAGTGAAGCATAGATGTTTCTGTAGAATTTTTTGTTGTAAAGTACTAATCAAGAATACACAATGAAACTGCCATAGACACTCTTATTGCTATAAATTATGCTAAATATAACATTGATGCATAAACAAGTAATGACGCAAGAGTTCCACCTACCAGCTCATTATATGCAAGGTTCTAAATATAAGTTGATATTTGACGTTAAACCCCATTAGATAAAAGGCTACGGAGGAGTTCTATGTATATCGATGGATTAATTATATCAACTTGTGTCATGTTATTGCAAGTTTTGAGGTGAGCGACCGAGACGGGGAGACTGCGACGCGTGACGCAAGTCAAGCGATAGCGACAAGTCGACTTTGTATGAAATTGTATGGAAACGGTCGCGCGTCGCGCTGTCCTTTTTCGGTCGCATACCTCACATATAAAAATGCATTTATAGCGGATGTATTGCTGTAGTATGTATCACGGTCTCCTGTCTCTGTCGCGTACGTCAAAACATGTCTTTAGGAAGGGGATATAGCTTGTTTTCTTGCTGCACAATGGCTTACAATATGTATCAATTTTATCTAGATTTCGAACCTGCTCAATGATTACGACAATCATACAGGAACGACCCCAGCACTGCAAAACAATTACTTGGACATTATTCCATCCTAGAATGGCAAAATGACTGCACTAGATCTGGTAGCAAATGAATAAAAGTCCAAATATAATGTCGACCGTGCCTCGAGGTTCTGCAGAATTATGCTGGCCTTAATTTACTGGATGACCTTGGAACGCGATTTGTTTGAAGAAGCTACTATGCCGGATTTTTCACCACGTGTATGGTGAATCCTAGCCTAAAGATTTATCAGATACCCTCCCACCAGCGATCCACGGTGGGAAGTATTTGATGATTTTTAGATATGGTAACCTTCGACGTCCCCTTCTCGTAGTCGAGCTAGCTCATTCATAATCTGGACTAACTGTTTGTAGCGTAGCTTTAGCACTTAAAATACTTGTACATAGTTACATATAAGTACATTGGATTATTTAATTAAGCAATTTACAACGCAACATTGATAACCCCATAAAATAACATGATATCGTCCAAATCGCGTGCCTATGCTCGATTATGTTCAGACAGCGCGGTCAAATTAAGGGCTCATTATCTAATAGATACTATATTTTGCCTATAAACTATAATTTAAGGTCACTGTTCATTATTTTCCAAATTGGATACCTTATTTCGAGGAGCTTGTTTTGATAACACGCAATATTTTTTATCCAGGTTCGATAAAACTCGATCAAATTTAAAACTGAGAGAGTCTATAGGACATGTATCGGCGTCGCCAAGGACCCGTAAAGAATGGAAGTGACTTGACAATATGAACTCTACCATTCAGATTTTCCACCTTGATCCCTCGTCATCACCCGAATATGGTTCCTGCCTAGCCTTTTGTTAACACGTGGAACTCCATTTACGGATCTCTCCGAACCAGGAGGTGCTTCGGAGTCATGTTGGACTCACAGAAGGCCAATTCTCGTAATTTTAAACGTTCAAAATATCATTCCGATATAATCTCAGCGTCAAGAAAGTTGCAAATGGCATTCTCTTAAGAACAATTATATATTCACAAAACAACCTTCTTCACTTTGAATTTGTTTAAAGAACATTACTGAAGCGCATAATTTTAGTCGTCGCAATGTACTGTAAATACGCAATAGCATGCTAGTAATCCGGCACGTGACCCGGCGCGTAACCGCGGTGGCTCGCAATTAACCGTCCGCCTTCCAGCTAAACTGATTATGGTAATAGGAGCTTCTTTCTCGCTTTGAACAGCCTCTTATTCAACGCTGTAATATCTTTGTAAGTGTTTTACGTAAACTGCATTCAAGGTTTTATTAGCTGTTAAAGAAATTACCCTTTTATGTAGTTCTATTTATTTTGTTTTTAAATAGTTACATTAAACGGTTCAGAGTGGTTTCGGATGGGAGTGCAAAATACAGAGGGAGATTCAATTTTCAGAGCCTGCTTCAAACTTGGCCGGAGTAAATACTTTCTTCCAAAAGAAGCCCAAGCACCTCATCATGTGCCAAACTGGAACCAGCTGATCACAGATTGACTACTTGTTCCTGAGGAGGCCCCACGTCGGTAAGATAACCAACTGCTAGGTTATTCCGGAGGAAAACCGCGCCGCCGCACTTTCTTCTCGTCATGGACTTTAAGGTGCTACAGAAAAGGAAAGTGGCTGAGCAACGACTACCAAGAATTAAGTGGTTACTGTTACTGGATAATTCCAGCGACATCCATGAAGCCGATGACTGCCTCGGTGGCGCAGTTGTAATGTGTACGCGTTACGATTGAGGCCAACGCTGAGGTCTCGGGTTCGATCCCCGGGTCGGGTAGTGGTGTTGGGGTTTTCTATTACGAAATACCCCAGTATCAGCCCGGAGTCTGGAATTTGTGCCCGGTATGGCGATAGGCTCGCCCCCTATCACATTATGGGACGGAGATGCGCCCGGCGAAATGTGGGTGTATTGATTACACCTCTGCCTACCCCTTCGGGTATTACAGGCGTGAGTGCGTATGTATCCATGAAGCCGCGGTTACATAACTTACAATTAGTTTAAAGGCTTGCTCCATGGAGTAATAATGGAAAGACAAGAGACCAACTCTCCTGAAGATCGCGCTGCGTACCGAACGGCCAAAAACGCAGCTAAGCAAGCTGTTGCCAAGGTCCAATACGATCATCTGGCGTCTCTTTACGAGAAGCTAGAGACCAGAGAAGCCCAAAAGCTCGTATACCGGCTCGCTATGACATGGGAAAAGTGACACTCGACATCAGGTCTCTCGGGGAATATTGGATAAACAGCGTGATAATTTTATATTTCGCTGTCTTATATTTTATCTGATCATAAACGTGTACTTGGACATTTAAAAATACATCCATAAGGAGGACAACAATGAACCAGAACAATAACAACCCATAACGATCCAATGGTGGGTAGGATCAATTCCGCACAACACGGTCCAAATGTTCTTCCGAAATTCAAACCCACCAAAATAGTCACATTGATTCACTTGAATCACACACATTGATACTAAACTGAACTATACGTTATTACTATTAATAGAAATTAAATGCCATATTAATGATCCTTATAAACTACACCTTCTATTACACCTAATACTTGGCCAGTTAAACACTGCAAGCCCGGAAGCAACTTTAACAGCAGTTAGTGGTGGTGTGATTAAATATAAGCTGTTAAATGTGCATGGCATTACCCAGCGTACAAGATCTGTGATTATTTCATACTACAAAAGTGAATATTTTTTGCTTTCATTCGCCTTCTTCGTTTATTTACGTGGGGGCAAAATATAACAGCTTTAGCGGTTTAGTCGATATTAATTTGAAGCAAGAGGTTGTTGCGATCCCAACATAGTAAAATGTTTGTATATATTTTTGTTTTATAGCATAGGCTGGCAAACGCGCAGGTGGGTCCTGATGGTGATCCCCACCGTCTATGTACACCTACAAAACCAGTAGAATCATGGCCGTGTTGCTGATCTGAAAGGAAAGGGATAATTTAGAGATAGGGGAAGGGGACGGGGCTATGAGCTCCGGATATCTCACTCACCGTACGAAACGCAGCAGCAAGCCGCTACATTACGTCGGTTTTCTGGGACACAGTAAAAACAACCCGATCGAGCCGGACCATTTATGCTATAGACAAAACTGTCTACAGCGTGACTGTATCACTTAAATACAGCGTCGCTCTACCACTCTAAACAACAAATAGTTGTTTCGGGCTTGTTATGATTATCCTTCCTTACTCTGTGCCCGTAATTCTTCAACAGACAGTTTTGTTTATTACATGAATAGACCGACTCTTCCGGGTTGTTACTTCTATCTCACAGAAAATTGACGTGAAGAAGCAGCTAGCCCGTTGCGTGCGGCATCGCGTCCATGGTATGGATGTTCATTGGCTTGGCAGTGAACATCCATACCATGGTGATAAGTGATAAGTGATAAGTGATAAGTGATAAGTGATAAGTGGTGATCACTTATCACCAACTGCTCATTTGCCGGCTCTACCATAAAAAAAGACTAACAAACTATTACCATAATTCAAAGTTTGTGCCCGGACTTTGTTAAGCGTTCTACTGTCATTGTCGATACAGCTGACCTTCGTTTTGTATATGTTATTTAAATGTCACCCTACGATTTGACAATGAGATTTGTTTAAATATTAATATTGCATCCTATTTATTGTTCGTAGTATTCCCATCGATTATTCCATATTTAGTTCAGTATCCAGTTGAGGTGCTCCTTAGGTTAGAGTAGCTATTTCCACTCGCTACTTGGTAAACGATTTTTTTTATTATGAAAGAGGTGGCAACGGAGCAAGCGGGTCACCTGATGGTAAGTGATCACCGCAAGATCAATAAATTAATTAATGAATTAATCATCACCTGATTAGCGGGTTAAGCAACCCTTGGTGCGGTCAGTCTAAGGATGGGTGACCGCTTAGTGGTATTTGAACGGAGTGTCTCAGGTGCTTTGGAGGGCACGTAAAGAATTGGTCCCGGATGTTATCAACTGATAACAGTCATTAGGCCAATTTGGGGGTCTTCGGGCTGCTTTAAAACTTTGACACTAGGTTTGCCAATTACCATTCTATATGGAATATAATAGAATTAAGTATTCCCTTACCGACCTACGCGCTTGTAGTTTATACGACCGACCGCCTGCCTGATGTCCAACCCCTCTGAGGAAAAACACACCCAGACTCGAAACAAATATTTGTGGCTCATACAAACATAAATTGTGGTTGCCCGACCTGGTAATTGAACTCAGGACCTCATGGTGCTCGGAGTCGCCGAAACAAGCTATATACGGCGAGTTTTTCACCATATGCACGATGATCGTTATCCAATCGAATACAAGAATCTGGCAACCTCCCAGCATTATTCAAATTTGACCAAAATAATGTCCAATTCTTCGCGGTCGACGGCCTACTCCCTTCTAATACAAACAACGTAATATTCACAGTTACTAAGCACACAAAGCCTGACTGACAATTTGCTATAAAATATAATACACTATTTACTAGAATTACTTGAGAGCGTGGATGCTTTATTCGGAAATGCAAGATATTTCGCATAATAGCCAGTGTGTGCCCGAGTGATTTAGTGGACAAGGTCCGCAATAATGACGGTTCACGGTGACCGTGCGGTCCAAGGTTCTATGCACACGGGCTTGTATTTATTCTCCATGATTATATATTAATAGGCCATGACTTTGCTTATTGCAATTATTCTTGTTTTATACTGCCTCGGTGGCGCAGTTGTAATGCGTACGCGTTACGACTGGGGCTGAAGCTAAAGTCTCAGATTCGATCCCCGAGTCGGGTAAAAGTGGTATTGGGTTTTTCTATTACGAAATGCTCAGTATCAAGCCGGAGTCTGGAATTGTGCCCGGTATGGCGATAGGCATATCACATCATGGGACGGATACTTTCGGAGAAATTTGGGGGTATTGGTTACAACCTCTGCCTACCCCATCGGGGATAACAGGCATGAGTGCATATGTATTTTACGCCCGTTTTTTGGGCCTCCTTTACGAATGACAGGGGTAAACAGTGATGTATGTTTTTTTTATGGCATAAGCCGGCAAACGAGCAAGTGGGTCACCTGTTGCCGACCCTAAAGGAAAGGGTTAATTAAGGAATTGGGAAGGGGAGGGTTGGGGAGGTTTGGGCCTCCGGATATCTCACTCACCGTCCGAAACGCAGCAGCAAGCTTCTACTTTACGCCGGTTTTCTGTGAGACAGTGGTAACGAATGGCCGGCTCGCCGTTCGGGCGAGCCGGCCCATTCATGCTGTAGACAAAAGTGTCTACAGTGTTGCTCTACCACTCATAAAATGTTTATTTCAATTAAAGCAACCAGGTGACTGAAGTTTAAAGTGCAGGGAGATTCATGGCAGCCATATTAAATGTAAATAAGGAAGCAATATCAGAACCTATAAACGTGGACATAAACCGTTGCAGTTGGTTTTAACTGCGTTCGTCTCTTCGTTAGAAAAACATCAATGGAGGAATGTGCGAATTAATTTGTATTTATAACACAAGGTGTCCCAGCAGATTTTACGATATAGGTAACCTTATGTCTCGGTGTGACGAGCGCAGTCCAGTGTCATGCAGTGCTTTATTTAAAGTTCTGTGTGGCGTTGCTTCTGTTTATGAGCAGGCGTGGCGCTTACCATCAGGCGAGCGACCTGCTCGTCTCTTCATTCAATCTAATAATAAAAAAGGTATGTAATCTTTATTTAAGGAAAACAATTTAAAAAAATTAAATTAATTTAATTTCTTCTCTATTTTTACTCTTTATTCTTTATTATTTGTCTTTATTTTATACATATTATTCACACTCACACCTGTAATCCCCGAAGGGGTAGTCAGAGGTGTAACCAGAACACCCACATTTCGCCAAGCGTATTTCCGTCCCTTATGTGATAGGGGGCGAGCCTATCGCCATACCGGGTACATATTCCAGACTCCGGGCTGGTACTGAGCATTTCGTAATAGAAAAACCCAATACCACTTTACCCGACCCGGGGATCGAACCCGAGACCTCAGCGTTGACCTCAATCGTAACGCGTAGACTTTACAACTGCGCCACCGAGGCAGTCACATCAGTCAAGTCAGTCTTTATTTTATGATATTATTTTTACAATATTGAGGAAGACTCTTCTTCTTCTTCCTGCTTAGTGCTTGCCGTTATCACGGTTTAATGCCAGGGTCCGCCTTCTCGTAGTTCGACGGTGAAGTGGCAGATGGTTGTTTTTTACTACTCTGAACGATGATACGAGCAGATCGCTCGCTTGATGGTAAGCACAACGCCTGCTTATAAACAGATATAACAGAACATAGAACTTTGAATTACAAAGCACTGTTGCACTGTGTTGCTTCTGTTTATGTGCAGGCGTGACGCTTACCATCAGACGAGCGACCTGTTCGTTTCGGCACTCAAGCTAATATTTGTTTTCCATTGCATATTTTCCTATTGACGTAAATTCAGCCGGAAATACCTTCCTGCTAAGAAAAAATTTAATATAATGTATAAGTATTACAAAATATGTAGCATATATTAATGTATATTAACTAATTATTTTATATACACCTACTTTGTTTCTTCAATGCATCACCCAAGGTTGACTGGTAGAAAATGCCTCTGGCATTAAGTCCGCTTTTATACGTTTGTATATAAAGTAAAAAAAAAAAAAGTTTATTGGAAGACAGAACAACCTGTATAATTTGTTTTGTACCAACAGAGGCTTTATCTTAATATTACATACAAGTAAATTCACTCGCAAATTGGTTACGGCTTTACGAGAAGTCCCGGTTATCAATACGACTGTAGTTAAATTTAACTAGCTTCGTTAACGTGTTTAAAGTTTTCGCTGGCTTGTTTCTTAAAGCACGGAAACTTTGAATTTTGCACTAGCGGATCCAGGGGCGGGGGGGACTAAGGGGGCTCAAGCAAAAAAGCGTTTGGATCCACTGACAAATCTCAAATTCATCTTTATATTATCCTACTTACTTTCTAAGTAATACCTAAAATATAATTTTCATCGCTTATCCTTACTTATTGCATTTTAAGTAGATATATTATATTCTCAATTTTTTTATTCTTATTTTGAGTCCAGCCTGGTTATTTCCAAACACAAATCCTGGATCCGCCACTGACGATGGGCGTTTCTCGTCGAAACTTTTATGGATGTTATTAATATTTCCTAGCACTTATAAGTCCGGAAAACTAAAACCTCATTTACACGGGGTACGTTTCTCATAAACATAGGCGAAAATATAATAGGAAACTCTGGTTTATGAGTTACGAGGCAGTATCATACGAGTTTTGCTGTTAAATTGCACAACGCGGCCCCGTAAACGAGAGTTTTTTGATATAATATTCTCGACTATGTCGTGCAATAGATTATTTCCGTGTAAATGGGGCTTTAATGTTTGTTTTTTATAAGCTTGAATGACGAGACGAGCAGGTCGCTCGCCTGATGGTAAGCGCCACGCCTGCTCATAAACAGAAACAACGCCACACATAACTTTGTGTAACAAAGCCCTGTATGGCACTGGACTGCGCTTGGAACCCCAGATATAAGATGTTAAGTCTCATAATGCCCAATCATATTTTTTCAAAGTCAGTTTTGTTTAAACTTATTTTATATTTAAATTTTATTGGTAGGTACAGCTATGGCATGTAAATTCCAATACAAAATCATATATTCGGCGAGTGTACTGTTGTCCGTTGAGAACTTAATTTTTTTTACTCCGTACTCCGTCATAGGATCTTAACCAAATTGATATGCAACTACATCGCAGCTAAACTCTATCGAATTAATTTTGCTCCAATAAAATCAGTCCACAATTGGCGGAGAAATCCCAAATTGAGTATCTCCTCCTTATTTGAAATCGGTAAAAAATCCGGGCGAAGCTATTGTTCTTTTATACCACTTTGCCTAGAAATATTACATCACTTTGCGGAGCGTTAAAATTGATAAATGGTTTACGTCAATCTTTAACGTACCATCCTGCTCGAAGCATTGTACGATCTACGCTTGACGGCATAAGTAGTGAAAAAATAAAAACTCAATGACTGACGCTTGGCTGACGTTTTAAAAAATATTTAATGCACAAACTGCGCCTGCGTGCATTTATAATATACAAGATTTGCATGTGTTTATTCTCATCTGAATAATGATAGTGTTTAACAAAAGTGTCTACTTATGTGTTTTGAACACAAAAGCCTACAAGAAATACCAGCCTTTTGCCAGGGTTCGCCTTCCCACTTAGACGGTTCTTAATCACCCAGTTTCGAGCATTCTTCGTAGTGTGGCCATAAATAAGTAGTTTCACGTTTTTTTTCACCTGATGGTAAGTGATCTCCACCGCCCATGTTCGCACACAATACCAGAATCATGGGCGCGTTGCCGACCTAAGAGAAAAGGGATGAAATGCAGCAACAAGACGCTTCTTTACGTCGGTATTCTGAGGTCTCGGGTTCGATCCCCGGGTCGGTAAAAGTGATATTGGGTTTTTATATTACGAAATGCTTAATATCAATCTGAAGTCTGGAATTTTGCCCGGTATGGCGATAGGATCGCCCCCTATCACATCATGGGACGAAAATAAGCTCGGTGAAATGTAGGTTTACTAGTTATGCCTCCTTCGGGGAGTATAAGCGTCAGTACGGCGTATGTACTCGTATGTATAATAATTATGAGTCGATGGTATCAATCAATTGATCAACACATACAACAGCACATACTCAAAAATAATAAATAATAATTTAACATTCTCATAATAATAATGAACCAGAAATGTCTGCGGAAACTAAAGTCAAGGAACAACAAGAAATTTTGACAATCTTATTATCACAATAGTAATGTAGGCAAATACCAACACAAGCGCAGGTAACTCATTTGCACGGACGAGGCTCTATAAAAACTAATGAACCGTACTGTGACCCCATTCGTTCAAACTGACACATATTCTGTTATTGGATACAGCGCTAATGTGCAAAGGAGATTGCGTTCTAAAGACATGCATTCACTGGGCAATTACCGCGTAATGTTGCTAAATATATTGCCGTGTATAATAATAATACTAGCCCTGTATTATATACGTCCCACTGCTGGGCACTGGCCTTCTCTTCTGAATGAGAAGGGTTAGGCCTTAGTCCACCACGCTGACCTAATGGAAGCTGCTACTGCTGACTTCATATTATTACGGAGATTTCTCAGGTAGGTATGCATGTTTCCTTAAAATGTTTTCCCTCAACGTTAAAGCGATAATTAACAATGAATACACATGCCACTTCCAAAACTTTGAAATGCCCTGGGAACTCATTTAGCTTCAACGACTTCTGTCTTGGCCAATACTCCTTACTAATCCCCGCTAGGCTATCGCAGCTTTTTTAAAAACCTTTTGAACACACGCCTTTATTCCTAATCTTGTTCTATACTAACTGGGTTTATTTAGTTCTTCTATCGTTTGATTCATGTATTTGTTTACATGAACGTTGCACGTGTGTAATATTTGTGAGTTCAAATGTCGGTTACGCTATGAAGATTTGGTAATAGTGAACGTTGTTTGATGCAAGTTTGGATATGGTTTACTTAATGCAGATAATATTGAGTATAAAAATGGTGTTAAACATAGCCATAGAGCATTTTGCAATAGATAACAAACATTATTTATGTTATTTGCATGCATGTCCGGACGGGCAGGTCGTGTGCCTGATGGTAAGCGCCACGCCTGCCTATATGGAGTAGCAACACTACTCAGAAATTATTAGCATCAGCTTACGCTATAAGGGCAAGTGACGTGAACCAAGTAAGTATGAGAAGATGCACGAATATGGTCCTAGACCGGTGAAAATGTATGAGAAGATGTACGAATATGGAAGACGCAAAAGAGGTGCGTCAGAATCATAGCTCCTGGAACTCAGGTTCTGCTCGCCCTCATGTGAATATGTGTGTATGTAAATTATCATAATACGATGTTCTATGATTTCTATTAGTAACTGATCCTTTCAGTCCTTCTAGTGTGATTCAGTCAGATCCTTTTAATGTGTTTTTTTTTTATAGCCACCTGATAGTAAGTGACTTTCGTCGTGCATAAACACCACCAACACCAGAATCATGGAAGTGGATTGGGAGGCGGAGGTTGGACTTCGAACATCTCACTCACCGTATGAAACGCAACAACAAGCTGCTACTTTACGTCGGTTTTCTGTGAGAGAACTGTTTTCTGCGTAACAACCCAGTCGAGCCGGCCCATTCATGCTGTATACAAAACTGTCTGCAGCGAAATGCAGCGTGAGTCTACCGCTTAGAGTTAGTTATACACATTTTATAGAACCCCTTATTCATTACAATATTTTTAATTTTTCTATTTTTGTTTTTATATAAGTATCTTTTAATGTAACCTACGGAAGAGCGGGGTCTCCTGCTACAAGTATTTTCATACTCACTAAGAGACCTTCATCTTATTTGTATTGATGTAAGTACTTATGGTAACGAAATAAATATTTTATCATTTTTTCATTTTCAGTTACCTATATGTATGCATCAAAATTATGTATGTATGTTACTAAGTTCGCGCCTAGTTTCTATTCTATAATATCTTTGGTTGCATTGAAATTCTGGTTGTAATATTTCAATCGAATCCCACAGTATCCAAACCAGGTTCAATCGTAACGGATTATAGTGATTAATTGCCCGCATTGCCCGGCAAGGGGTGTCGGCGGTTTGTTTTATGTTGCCAGTTTTCCGCCCGTGGCGCCACCGTCTTTACATAGATAACCGATGACGTGAGATGTAAATACTCGCTTCAAGACGATTTATGTATTGGAATGGAATGTAAGTTAGGAATAGAGGCGGTTTAACTGTTTTTTACAGTAGGGCAAGTGGCTCACGTGATTGTAAATGATTTCCACCGCCCAAGAATAAAGACTTTGATTTATACTACTAGACTGGCACTGACTGAATGACTTGAATGACGGTAGATAGAAATTGCACACAAAATTACGGTCAATTCACCTGAACTAAATATTACCGTCCCGCTTACTCTTAACTAGAATTAGGTAAGCTCCCCGCTCCACCGTGTCAGATATCAAACTCACACGTTAATTTTGGAATTTATTAAATTTTGGATGTTTGATAGACAATCACGTCTTAACGGCTGAAAGATTTTGGATGAAATTTGGTACATATGTAGACCATATCCTGCAGTAGTACAGGCTACTCTTTATCCCGGAAAAGACCGTTCACGCGGGTGGAGCAGCGAGCAAAATCTAGTTACTCATATTCCCTTAAACACGAGTGGTAGAGCCACGCTGTAGACAATTTTGTCTACAGCATGAATGGGCCGGCTCGTCCGGGTCGTTACCACTGTCTCACAGAAAACCGACGTAAAGTAGCAGCTTGCTGCTGCGTTTCGTACGCTGAGTGAGATATCCGGAGGTCCAAATCCCCCCCCCTTCCCAATCCCTTAACTATCCCTTTCCTTTAAGGTCGGCAACGCGCCCATGACTCTTTTGGTATTGGGGGCGTACATGGGCGGTGGAGATCACTTACCATCAGGTGACTCACTTGCTCGTTTGCCGGCCTATGCAATAAAAAAAAACAGTTAGAAGCCAGTCATTCATCAAGACCACCAATTAGTTTTAACTGTATCTCTCGCATGCTTGCTTGCATGCTTTGTTTAATTGCGTAGCGATAAAGCGGAAAACTCATTGATGTAAATCAACCGAGCGCTTGTCGCGCGCTGGCTTTGTGATTGTTATGAACAAACCTGTTTGCTTGTGCATTAAGCCTTATAAATCAAGTCATTATGTACCATTTTAACCGACAATAACAACGTTTAAAAAACAGACTTCAAGCAATAGCATGTAAATTCCAATACAATCGCCATGAGTGTACTGTTGTCCGTTGAGGAGGTTTATTTTTTTTTTCTTCGTTCTCCGTTATCAGATCATAACCAAATTTATATGGGACCACATCGCAGCGAAACTTTATCGAGCGAATTTTTTTCCAACAAAATCGGTCCACAATTGGCGGAGAAATCGATGCACATACATAAAAAAAAACAAAATATTTTTTTTAAAAAAACCTCCTTTTTTAACTCGGTTAAAAAAGGTGGAGGTTCTCAATTCAGCGCGTATGTTTTCTTTTTTTTGTTTATGTGTACGTGCATCGATTATTCCGCCAATTGTGGACCGATTTTGTTCGGAAAAAAAATATTCCATAGTGTTTAGCTGCTATGAGGTCCTATATTTTGGTTAAGACCTAATGGCGTATGGAGTAAAAAATGAAACTCCTCAACGAACAAAGGTACACTCGTCGCGATTGTGTTATTGTATTGAAATTTCCATGCCATAACTGTACATATGTGGTCGCGGATGTCATGGATGTCGCGGGTTCGAAACTTACTTATTTATGTCCTTGCCCAGTTCATAAACTTCGGATTTTTTTAAATATAAACCAGTGTGGTAACTAAGGCTTATAATTTCTCATTAATAGAAGAGTCCTGTGCCCGATAGTAGAATTTGACAAAGTTGTTTTTATGTTACTCTCCTTATTTTTGTCTAACATATCAATTAAGGAGGCAATGTATCAAAAAAGGTTACACAGATTCACAATCCTTCAATCGCTTACCTCGCTACTAAATTCGCTTCTTGACCGAGTTTTGCCATCCATAATGTTCAATATATGGATAAAATATTTCTTTAAATGTACGTTATATAACATGGAAATGCCAGCGCATGTAAGTCGTTCACAGTATGTGGGACGGCCATACTGAAGAGTACAGGATATCGACAAGAAATTCTCAAGAAAAACTTTACCTTGTGGCCTTATTATTTATTTAATTAGACATTTTAATTGATTTGCCATTTAAAATGTATACTTTGTCACTCTAATAGGTACCTACTATACTAAGTATTAAATATCCTTTATTAAGTAACAGACGCAATTTCGTGATTATTGCTAGAATTATTATTTTCATAAGTATTTGCCTGTGGTCGAAATTTGAAAAACATGAATAGAACAACAGATAGATATTTAATTGCACAACTCTTTTGGTACATAAATATTCCCGTGCAGAAAAGGCAAAGAGATCATAGCTCATACAGCCATAACTGTGATCAGAATGCTTTTATTTGATTGGCATAAAATTCTTTTTTATATGTCATATCGGCAACATACACACATAACTTGTGTGCATCTATGGCACCTTTCGAATTATGTAAGTTTCGTTCTTCTCTTTTTATAATTAATAAGAAAAACAGGTGGACAATATTCAATGTTCATGTATTTATAATGATAAAAAAAACAAAAAAGATACGCCTCTAATTAAGATTTACTACAGGAATTAACCTCATTATTTTTCAGGTCGATGAGTAATAATTAGTTGTGTAAAATTATGATGCTTTTGTAGGAGAAGTGAAAATGAAATTTGTAGGAGAAAAAGAACTTGTGAGCTGGTAGGTAAGTGTTTTCTTCCATCCCAGATGGAGATTGCTGCGAACATAGTGTTCCGAAAACAGGTACGCGTGGTTTTATTATGAGAGTGAGAATAATTATATCCTAAATAGCTTTTGACAGCCCCGTGGCGTAATGAATAGTGAACGAGGAAGTCCCGGGTTCGATACCCGCCGCAAGACAAGTATTTGTATTATTTAGACAGCCTCCATGGCACAGTGGGCGAGTAGTCGGCTGCGAAGCGAAAGGCCGTGGGTTCGATTACCACAACGAGACAAATGTTTGTGTGATCCACAAATATTTGTTTCGGGCCTGAGTGTTGTGTCCCCGTAAGTTCCTTGTAGTTCACGATACTGGTTAACATAGTGTCTCTTGGGTGTATATATTATTATTATTATTCACAAACGATTGTTTTGAGCTTGTATCTTTTGGAATCGATACTCATACTTTTTTATCTTTACGTATTTTAAAGAAAACATGTAGTAGGTAGGGTTGACAGTTATATTTATTAAAACAATTATCTTATATATAAAATTCTCGTGGCACAATGTTCCCATACTCCTCCGAAACGGCTGGACCGATTTGTATGAAATTTTGTGTGCATATCGGGTAGGTCTGAGACTCGACCAACAACTATTTTTCATCCCCCTAAATGTTAAGGCTGGTCCATCTTATTTTTTTTTTCTTTTTTATAATTTTTTTTTGTTTTATTTTTTTATGATACAGCATTAAAAAATACATACCACCCTAAATTTTCAACCCTCTACGATCAACCCGTATTTTTTAATAGCGACATTAGTATTTTTGTCAAGCGCGTTTCTCTACGGGGGCACCCACTAGTCTACTTTAATCCTGGATATAGGCATTCACGCGAGCGGAGCCGCGGGTAACAGCTAGTAAATCTATAATATATTGAAATCGAAGAGAATGTATGAAAGTAAATATAACATGAACATGAAAATGGTCAAAGTAGGCGCATTTACGAGTCGGTAAAGGTCTGCATAACGTGCTAACTGTCGCTTGGCCCCTTGACCGATAGACAGTCGTACGTCGCGTCGGGGCGTACAACACTTATTTGCGGTTCATAACAGACGATATAGCGAATTCGAGGATATTTTTATATCCCCGACAAAAAAGAGTGGTGTTACAAATTTCACCCCTTTTTCTGACTCTCTCTGCATGTGCCTATCTCTGACGCTACAACTCGTAGTAAATAATGGACAGATTTGAATGCGTTTTTTAAAACTACATTTATCGAAATGATTCTTAGCTATGTTTTAAGAAAAAATAGGTTTACAAATTACGGATATATTTATAATGCACGTCAGGGGTTTTTTAACCGATTTCATTAACATTTTCACGGTTAGAGATACGACCCAGTGGTCGTTCAGGGAAGGACGACTGGGTCGGAAGGCTAATAAGTCCGGCATAACCATCTCTCCTCCCCGAGACTAAAAAGGTAAATGGGGTATTCCCCGCGGAAAAAAAGCTAGTGATAAGGGTGCAAATAAAATACGATGATAATTTTTAAAATACGAGATGATGATAAAAGACATTGTGTACCGCGGCGCCGTCTTTCGTGCCACTCATTCAAAACTCCGCCCGATGCAGATGGCGTGAAAACGCACGCCAGAACTTGTGGACCCCCGCCTTTCCCGTTGTTGATGTACGTATACCTACAACGTATCGGCCATATTGAATATATTTCTTTTTAAACGAAGGCATACATTATATAAAAATAACTAGCTGTTGCCCGCGACTCCGCCCGCGTGAATGCCTATTTCCAGGAATAAAGTAGCCTAGTGGGCGCCCCCGGTGAGAAACGCGCTTGACAAAAATACTAATGTCGCTATTAAAAAATAGGGGTTGATCGTAGAGAGTTGAAAATTTAGGGTTGTATGTATTTTTAATGCAGTTTCATAAGAAATAAAAACAAAAAAAAATGTCTATAAAATAAAAAATAAATTTAGGGGTGGACCACCCTTAACATTTAGGGGGATGAAAAATAGATGTCGGCCGATTCTCAGACCTACCCGATATGCACACAAAATTTCATACAAATCGGTCCAGCCGTTTCGGAGGAGTATGGGAACGAACATTGTGACACGAGAATTTTATATAAATAAGATATCTGGTTATTTAAAAAACGCGCGAGTTAGGTTATCACTTATGTCCACAACTATATATTTAATACAATGCGCTTATCGCTTATAACTCAAATAATAGATCATTAGTGACAAGATTTTGTTAGCGGTGGAGGAATACGGTAATTCAGTTATGCCGGTGCCTTCGTTGATTGCAGTCACGTGTTGGCGGTCAGTGGTCACCCACTGTTTCGATTCATAATGACTTGCCACTTATTGCTGGTGAACACTCGTGTACGCCTAATTGGTGTTATCGAGTTTCAACGGTTATAATACAGTTGTTTAACTGTGGGTTCGATTCCTGCAGCGAAACAAATGTTTGGGTGATGCCTAAGCGTTTGTTCGGGTCTGTGTGCTGTGAGACCGTTAGTCCTTCGTAGCTCCTACACACAGTACAGGGTCACCGTGGAGGGTCAGGACTATGTGTGTTACACACACATCTTGAGTGTACATAGACTCACGCCTGTTTCCCTTAGGGGTAAGCAGATACAAGGGATTTCCACTTGCTGTGATCCTTGCACACCTTTTTGGCATCTTCGCTCTTTTTATATTCTTCATACATGCACGTCCGCGTTGAGGGTATTCCTGACTTGGCCTTTATAGAGAATATCTCCATTCTCTAATTTAATCTGAGAACGTCCGCCGAGGTCTTCGCCATGTATATAGGATATAGGATCACTATTTATACTTCTGAATTAAATTTTTCCGTCAACTATACATACATACGTATAACAGGACGTATCTATTCATATTATTAACGCTAATAACTACTTAAATACAGAAAAACGTTAACAGCAAACCACAATTTCAAAATACACATTGTAACATTTCCACGGCGACGTGCCTCATACATCAGGACTTAAGAATGAGAACAAAGTATTGTACACCGCTGCCACGAGCTACCAGCTTCCCGAGGACCTTTGACAAAGTAATGACGACGCGCAGACAAAGGTCCCCCTTCCACAACTTCTCCTCCTCGAAGGGTAACAGCACTCGGGTATCCATACCTTGAGAGCGAGGTATTGTTTGAAGTACGATTTGAGAGGGGTTTTTGCGCTCAAATATTTGTTCGGATATTATTAGCACAACAATGCGAGTTTTATCTGATTTTTGGAAGATTTTTTATAAACTCTTGTTTGGTTTGATGTTTTCAAGTGGATATAAAAATGGAGGTTTGGTTGCTTGTATAAAATAATCAATTTTTAGATGTTAATGTTGACTTATGAATTAAGAAAACGAATCACAGTTTTATGGTGAAGAACTTAAATGAGTTGGGTAAGTTTGTATGTTGTGTATTTAATAAAACATTGAAAAACTAATTTTATAGTAATTTGGAAGAGAGTATAAAGTTCGCAGACTGTAACACGCCTAGTAAACTAATAGATAAATATGAACAACTGAAAAATTTAGTTTCGGGGACAAAGCAAAGACTATAATTGGTTGTGTATATAGGTAGAATAAAGAATTAAGTTCATATGTTCTATGTTTTTTTATTAGCTTGAATGGCAAGACGAGCAAATCGCTCGCCTAATGGTAAGCGCCACGCCTGCCCATAAACAGAACAAACTTTTAATCACAAAGCTCTGTATGGCATTGGGCTGCGCTCATCATCCCAAGATATAAGATGTTAAGTCTCATAATGACCAGTAATTTCAATGCATACAATGTCCTTCAAACCAAAACACAACAGCGCTTATACACTGCTATTTGGCGGCAGAATTAAACTAGGAGGTGGTACCAACTCAGACGGCCTCTACCTACTACCATAGATACATAATACAAATGTGTCTATGCTACTACTTATAGTGAGTAATGTAATCTTTATATATATCATTCTACTGTACGTGTATATGTCACTGAACTCTGAACCCCTAAACGGCTGGACCGATTTGAATGTTTTTTTTTGTATGCGTTTGGGTGGCGCCCTGGATGGTTTAGATTCACATTTGGACCCGGTAGTTGGTGCTGCTGTAGTTGCGGGTGAAACCGCGCGGGACAGGTAGTAATTATATAATATCGTATTAACAAACAATATTAAGTACGAAATCGCGACATAATAGATCTTCTTAAATATCTTTTACCTTTCTATCCCGTCCAGTCCAATCTACTTTTTCAAAGAGAAAACTCATATAGGTGTTAACTCGACCTAAAGATCGCATGTATAGATAGACTCCACAATTTAGCCGTATTGTCACTCAAGCTAGACTAACTTTGCTTAATAGCTAATTTCACACAAACACAAAATGCAAGCACGTAAAACCTCAATAACATCAGAAAGTGGGTGCTAAAACACGTGAATCGTAGACACCCTAACGCTCTAGGGCCTAGCCGATCGCACGTTTTGATTCGACCGCACCCTCGTGAGACAGTCTCCAGTGCTCTCAGAGACGTGGTTACCCTAGCGTGTAGTTCATGGGGATGCTTTGTATTGATTAAGGGTGTCTTCGGTTTAGTGGTGGAGGTGTAGCACTGTAAGATGGTAGGTTTAATTCCCAAATCAGGTTCTCTGTGTAAAAGCTCGAAGTTCAGATACTAGCGCATTTCTTATGAGTTGAAACTGAATTTGTATTACTGTAAATCTTCTTGAATACTATTTATTAGATATAAATAACATATTGGTGAGTAGCTGGCTGTAAAACGAGAGGCCGTTTTTCCCGTACATATGTAAGTGTTTGTGCGATTCGAAGATATTTCGGGTTTGTGAGAGACCTTATTATTTGTATTGTGAGACCGAAAGTATGTCGTAGTTTTTGATAACCACGACGAAAGATATAATTTAATAATAGAAAAGAAACAAACACTATTTAGTGGTTCATATTATTGTACAGAAGTAAGAATAGTGATAACAAAATTATCAATTAATAACAAAATATAATTACTGGTTGTGGGTTCAAATCCTCGGTCGAACAATCACAATTTTGTTTTGAGTTATTAATTCGAAAAATCATACATGATTCGGGATTATAATATGTGCCTGATATGGCGATAGGCTCCTCCCTATCACTTCATCGGACGGAAATATGCTCGGCGAAATGTTGGCGTACTAGTTACACCTCTGCCTAACCGTTCAAGAAGTACAGGCATGAGTGCCTATGTACTTATCCAAAAT
Source organism: Mimas tiliae (assembly GCA_905332985.1). NCBI lineage: Eukaryota > Metazoa > Arthropoda > Insecta > Lepidoptera > Sphingidae > Mimas > Mimas tiliae. The sequence continues at coordinate 15,705,626 of HG995244.1, forward strand.
ACCTTACCTTAATTATTCTTAAATCCAGAAGCCCTATAAAGTAGAATAAACGCTATATCTAGCGATCTTGCACATGTTGACTAGCCGCTTGCCTCACTGAATGGGCCGACAGTCTTGAGTTATGCCCTGTGATTATCTTGTGCATATTAAACTTGTACACCAGTGTACAAGAAAACTGATTATTATTGTTGGAATTATGAGCAAAGGAGTACGATTTGATGACTGCCTCGGTGGCGCAGTTGTAACGCGTACGCGTTACGATTGAGGCTGACGCTGAGGTCTCGGGTTCGATCCCCGGGTCGGGTACAAGTGGTATTGGGTTTTTCTATTAAGAAATGCAGTATCAGCCCGGAGTCATGAATTTGGGTCCGGTATGGCGATAGGCTCGTTCCCTATCACATCGTTGGACGGAGATACGCTTGGCGAATTGTGGGTGTATTGGTTGCACCTCTGACTACCCCCTTAGGGGATTACAGGCGTGAGTACGTGTGTGTATATGAGTACGATTCCGTGGTGCATTTTGATGACAATGATCCATTTTTGATTTGAAATGGAGTTCTACATAACTTTGGACGCTGGATAAGTATTTTCAGACAATTATAGACTGCAACTTTCATTAGGAATCGAGAATTAGGATTTACGCCGCAGAGATATCTTCTTATGTGATCGCCGATGGGAATGGGAATCGTATTTTCTCTTTATTTTAGTCAATATCTGATTCAACATTTTCTTTTTCATAAATGTACGAAATAACTAAACAAAACGTTTTTAAAGCCATCGCATGATAAATATTTTTGCATTCTCTACCAAACGTTTAAAGTTTACCAAGAGAAGCTGACATTTTGGACGCTACACAATAATTTCCATTTCACACATCCATCAATTCAAACGGTCGGTGAGCCCTCAATATGATTCGGCGTAGCGTGCCGTTTACACTGGCAGGAAAAACGCCGCGGGCGAGACACGGTACACACGCAACGAGCCACAACCGCCCGTCACCGCGGGCTAACGTTTACGCATGCGCTCTTCCTATTACAAGCTACGCTCTTATAATGCGGATATTTGAATAAGGATTTGAATTTATTTTATGTGCGTTTACACTGTTTTTTGACGTGGTAGATAAAATCCATGTCTTAATGTCGTATGGTCGCGTTTTAAGGAAACCGCAGGAGTACGCTGGTGCCAGATCGTACCAGGTGTACGATCCTGCTAGAGGAAAAAACCCAGGTTTCTAGTATTAGAAGGAGACATGAGAGCCAATGGCATCAATACAGCGGATGCTAAAGACTAGGCGAAGTTGAAGCGTCTAAATAAGCCATAGACCATAGCAATAGGCCGATATAAAGCCAGGCAGAAATCAAAAGATAAACTGTTGTTTGAGGTTATGGCATATACATACATACATAGACTCACGCCTGTTTCCCATAGGGGTAGGCAGAGACATCGGATTTCCACTTGCTACGATCCTTGCATACCTCTTTGGCCTATGGCATATGATTAAAATTATTTAAAAACTAGCTTTTACTCGCAGCTCCACCCGTGTGAACGACTTTTTCCGGGGTAAAAACTAAATGTGCCAAATTTTAGCCCAAACCGTTCAGCTGTTAACTAACTAACTAACAAACACCCAAATTGACAAACTCACAAACATTCAAACTTTCACATTTAAGGTAGTAGTAGGACAGGATTTTCTGTATGTGTGGATTGATTATCCATAAATAGAAGTTACGTCTCATTTTGTAAAGTAGTTCGTAAATTGTTAATGTTTATTTCCTATTAATACAGAAAAACATTTTAACAATCGTAATCAATTAAACACAATTTATGTTTCACTTAAAATCTATTATGCAGAAAATATAGTGAAAAGTTGAATACTTATTTGCTTGTAAAACAGTTACCGACTTGTATCCTGTGAAGGCGACACGAGCTGCGAGTAAAGAATTGCTCTTTGTCACGAGAAAATGCTAACTACGCTCCACCCGGCCACATTGCATTTAAAACTTGTTGCGGATATGATCAATTTTCTAAAATAACTTACTTTATGGTTGTAATACGTACGCGTTACGACTGCTGAGCCATTGGGTTCAATCCCCGGGTCGGGTAAAAGTGATATTGGGTTTTTCTATCACGAAATGCTTAGTATCAGCCCAGTGTCTGTGTGCCCGGCATGGAGATAGGCTCGCCCCCTATCATATCATAGGATAGAAATAAGCGCGGTGAAATGTGGGTGTACTAGTTACACCTCTGCCTATCCGTTCGGGGTTAGAGGCGTGAGTGTGTATGTATTAATGGTTGTGTTATAGATTATTCTTGTCATAGTGTTATCAGCCCATTTAGATTACAATGAGGATTTCTCAGTATCTAATCTAGTATATAAAGGGTGCATATACATTTTTGTAAAAAGCAATCATAATTAAGTTACTTTCCCATGACAACCTGCGTGGCGCAGTGAAACGAGGTCGTAGGTTCGATTCCCGCATCGACACAAAATGTTTGTGTGATCCACAAGTATTTGTTTCGGGTCTGGGTATTTTCTCCCCAAACAGACGGCTGGTCGTTAAAATTACAAGGCAAATCTTTCTGTAACATGTGTTAGAACGCATGTTACAACACCCTACTACGAGTGGGATAAAGCAAGGTGGAAGAAGAATGATTAATATTACTCCTAGATCGACTCATTGGAAATTCTGAATTTAACCTATAAATGTGTACTTATGTAAATATATCCCCGACAATACTTTTAGAAACTAATAACTTCTCAGGAAATGAGAATGAGAAATGATGCAACTTTGTCTGTGAGAAATGAAACCTGAAAAAAATATAATAAACTCGAAAACAAAAATATTTTTTTGCAATTCCCGCAATTCCTTTAACAATAAAAAAGATGGTCGATTTAGTTATTAAAAACGCTGCGTTTCCCAATATAACATGAGGGTAACATTACCACGTTGTCAGCGCAGTAGCCCGGGGCACAATGGTATATAATTCCCAACTGTTTTCAAGGTAGGAGCTTCACGTGAGGTCGAAACACGCATTCCAACTGTGTGATAAGTGAACACAGTTATTTCAATGCATTATTTGCTTTTGTTCTCCCTGTCTAGGAAGCTGTGTTACAGCGAATGTCTGTTTAAATATATATTGTAACATGTTTACTTTTCGAATGCTCTTCGAAAACAGCTGTGAATGTTTCGTCAATACAATCCATTTGGTGGATAAATTGATGTACACACATAAAAAATAAAATAGATGTATATGCGCTGAATTGAGGAACTTTTTTTAAGTCAGTTAAGAAATAAAGTAAAGAATTTGAGTGATAGAGCCACGCCGTAGACAGTTTTGTCTACAGCACGAATGGGCCGACTCGTCAGAGTCGTTACCACTGTAAAACACACAGAAAACCAGAAAACCTGCTGCTGCGTTTCGTACAGTGAGAGATAACCGGAGACCAAAATCCCCCTCCCCTTCCCAATCCCTTAATTATCCCTTTCCTTTAAGGTTGACAACGCGCCCATGATCCTTCTGGTATTGGCGTACGTACATGGGCGGAGGAGGAGATCACTTACCATCTGGTGACCCACTTGTTCGTTTACCGGCCTATGATATAAAAAATCGTGATGAGGAGGTAGTAAAGAATTATAAGAAAACATTTTCACGCGAGTGCAGCCGTGAGCAAAAGCAAATTGACTATAAAGCAATCTGTATTACGTTTTTCAATTATATGTTGCCTTGTTTAATTATATGTTGATAGGGGGCGAGCGTATCGCCATACCGGGCACAAATTCCAGACTCCGGGCTGATACTGAGCATTTCGTAATAGAATACCCCAATATAATTTTTACCCGACCCGGGGATCGATCCTGAGATCTCAGCGTCAACCTCGGTCGTAACGCGTACGCATTACAACTGCGCCACCATGTGTTTTTAAACTACACTGTTTTTATAAAACCTATCGAGGTTTAGATTTTAATCTACATTAATCAATCATTACACAATAGTAAACATATAAACTTTTATTGTATAATGATTATTTAATAACACTGAAATCAACAAACATCCCAAACAATTATATTAACGGTAGGCTTTTGATATTCATTAGTAATTAACTCGGCATTTTAGTGAATACAATAATTGAATGTGCAGAGAAAGGCGCTGACATCAAAGGAATAATTTCCATACATTTTGCTTTGTACCGTAATACATAAATACATATACATATTATGTGCGTATTTACCAAGTTATTAAACCTCGTCGTAAATGTAGGTGTGCGGCCCTGTTACGTAATTGATTACAGGGATGGAGCTAGGGGACATTAGGGGGGTGGTAGGGACCAATCGAAAATGAAATTAAATTGATTTAAGAATATATTGTGCAGTCGCAGTGATTCGTTACATCTATAATGTGTCAGGATCTAGGGGGCGAGCCTATCGCCATACCGGGCACAAATTCCAGACTCCGGGCTGATACTGAGCATTTCGTAATAGAAAAACCCAATACCACTTTACCCGACCTGGGGATCGCACCCGAGACCTCAGCGTTGGCCTCAATCGTAACGCATACGCATTACAACGGAGGCAGTCATTTACCGATGGCAGTAATTTAACACATATCCTAATCGTTAAAGACCCATTACGTCAATATTACCAAACCATGATTAATTTCTATAAAGCTGACAAGATTTTCTAACATAGTTAATAACTATCTCGATTATATCAACTTAAAAAAAACGATTCATTCATTTAGGTGCTATGATGCCAGAGGCAGACGACACACCCACAAACAGAATGGACCAAAGTTATAACACTAGATACTTCTAGATACTCCTCTGTCTAGTTAACTGTAACAGTCAGTGTTACGAAACACAACTTTAAATAACGATAACATCAGCAGACCAGTTTTCACGTCCAAACAATATTTCATCTTGTTTATATTGGTTTTTAGTCGCCAAACCGTACTGATGAAAAGGGCAGAAGATCATCAGAAGGATCATAAGCCAGAATTTTAAAGATACAGTAAAATATTCTTTACATAGTATACGAGGTTTTGCTCGTGGCTCCGCCCGCGTGAACGGCGTTTTCCGGGATAAAAAGCCTATGTCCTAATCCAGGTCATGGTCTACCTGTGTGCCAAATTTCATCCAAAGCCGTTCCGCCGGTAAGGCGTTGTTGACTAACAAACATCCAAATTCACAAAGTCACAAACATCCAAACTTTTACATTTCATATGATAAACACTCAAAAAAGTGAAAAATCCCCGCAGAACCTTCACACACATATTATTCATGATAATTTGAAGAATTTTATACTATGAGATCTTTATTGAAAAATTATGATATTTCAGCCACGCCGCGTAAAACCTCTTATAATACAGAATGGCCTAATTAGGTACTTGTAGTAATTTTTTACGGCTAATTGGTTACCCCTTTCAGTATATTCGTTCATATTAGTAATTAGTGACACTTAAAATATTTTCTTAGTCTGGTTTTTTATTTGGAAATAATTGTGTTAATATTACACTTTTATGAGATATTGACTGAAAATACCGTACATCTGGTTTAATCGGGGCTTCAATGAGTTCAATCTAAGAGGAAAGCTTGAAAAATAAATTTGATTACGTGACCTGAATGTATACGAGTTAATCAACTCGCGCAAGTATTTTTCATAGAAGATTTTCCCCGAAATGCCGAAGTTTTTTCGATACATTTTTTCTCATCCAGCACGAGGGAAATTAATCAAGTTCCCCAAGGGTACAATGCCGTGCCCGATTATAGTACTTTAATTTACAAGGATTAATGGCCGTGCAACTCACAGAATTGAAATCCCGACGCATTTCAAATGATGTATAATTTGGGGAGAAAATTCGCTTGTCATTTAGATATTCTCAAAGTGGGATATTACGAAGCGAGTAATTATAACATTAATGGACGCTTAAACCACTTAAGGCAAAGGACACGTTTTTGCTCCTTACTAGGTTTTTATTTTCCCAGTTTTTCGTATTCTCAGGACCTGAGAATAAAATCATTACGTTACCGGGAATTTTTAGATCCCATAAGTGCTAGAAATTATGTAACGCTTAATTTACACATTTATAGTTGTATAAACTAAGTGTGGATTAAGTTTTATTTATTAGCTTTAGATGACATCTATAGTTGTATAAACTAAGTGTGGATTAAGGTTTTTTTTATTAGGTTTAGATGACGAGACTGGTAACTCGCCTGATGGTAAGCGTCACGCCTGTCCATACACAGAAGCAACACCATCAGACCTTTGAAGTAACTTGATCACTTCTCACTGAATATATCATCAAATATACTGAGATCATAGCAAAAAGCCGGTCCAGCGCGTTTTCCACTCACAGTGAAGGGTTCCATAGGTATTGTAACCGAAAATATCTCATTTGCAACCGCCATTGATTGGTTGAATGATACCATATATGCCTATGTATACAAAGGAAAAATGTACATCCCTTAGTTACATGTATGGAGAGCCACCACATTTTTTTCATTAATTTCACCACACCTTTGTGACTGACTGCCTTGGTGGCGCACGCATTACGACTGAGGCTGCCGCTGAGGTCTCGGGTTTGATCCGCGGGTCGGTTAAAAGCGATATTGGGGTTTTCTATTATGAAATGCTAAGTATCAGCCCGGAGTCTGGAATAGTGCCCGATATGGCGCACATAGATAAGCTCGGCGAAATGTGGCGGTGCTAGTTACACTTCTTCCTACCCCTTCGGGGATTACAGGCGTGAGTGCGTATATATGTTTAAATATTACATTTTTTTTTAATAAAACATAATAATATCCTCCAATGGCGAGGTCTAGGACCGAAGGGCGATTCGTATGCCTTTGTATAGTGGTTCATAGAATACACCTACCATCCAGATTTCATTCTTATAGTGCTAATAATCTCAGAGTATAATGGCTGTAACATACGGACGGAGAGACAGTTAGACAGACAGACGCACATGATGTAATTATAAGGGTTCCGATTTGCCATTTGGCTACGGAACCCTAAAAAATTATAGCTTGGAGAGGCACCAGTGCAGTCACCCCGTCTACACTCGTACCGCAGCACGCGGAAGAGGGAGTTCAAATTGGCGCGTCAATTTCGTTCCATTCGCACGGCATTATCGCGGTCGGAGCTGATTACCGCACGCTTTAGCACCATGCAACCAGCTGCTTTGGTTACGTGCGAAATTATCTACTATACTTATCAAGAATTAAAGGTAGATAGCATTCTACTGAATGAAATCAGTGGGGAGCTGTTAAGTATGGCGAATTGCGAGGCAAAACTATGAAGAGCATTAAAAATTAAGATACATATTAGCAAAAAATATTAATATTATTTTTAATATAATATACAATTTTATTTTGACACAGACAAATATATAAATTAACATAGTATCTACCGGATCTAGATCTAGTATTACAGTAAATATAATCTGTATTTTCGGGAAGACGAAAAGACACACTCGGATAGGCTCGCCTGCATCACATCATGGGATGAGAATAAGCTCGGTGAAAATTGACAGAGATACAGGCGTGAGGACATATAATTACTATGCTTATAAATATAAAAGTCAAATGAATCCTCCAATAACAGAACATCAATGTACCACAATATGTTGATCTTAACAAGCTGCTATAATAGGCGCGTTGTCAAGTTTGTCGTGTTCTCAGTTCAAGTTCCATTCCTCGAGAGATCTGTTTTTGTTTCCTGAAGGCCATGCCCTCTCGGAACTTATTGAATGGCCTCGAGTGTGTCTTTTGTATTATAAAGATTTTTATCTTTGTATATACGTTAAGGCTGTAGGAAGATTTAGTTTCTGTGCATGTTCATCTTTTGACCTTTATACGATATTTTCTTGAATATCTATTCAAATTTATTTATTGTTAACACTTTTACATGAAAATTTCCATGCTACCTTCGCATCCGAACTAGATTGCCCTGTACTCGTATCTCAGATGTCACGATTTACACAATACAAGGTGCAGCTAATAAAGCGTAACAAGCTACAGGATGCTAGAGATATGGTATTAATAATAGCAAAAAGCAAATTACACAAAATAAACATTAAAAATATGTGTACCTAAGTGGGTACGTGTATTAATGTTCTATGTACGTATATCTATGACATTCTCAAAAGTGAAACTAATTTACTAGCTCCTTGAATGTAGACTAAACCTGATGAAGCAAAGTATATTCTAGGTAGATGAAGCGAGTTTCAATTAACTGACATAGCTCAATGCCTGGAATTTACTAGCCTTCCAGGTATTCACGTGTCAGATGACCGAAATTAAACAAAGTGTAAGGCAAGTTCCGAAGGCGAAATTAATTAATTTCGCCTTGAGGTATCTTGCCAAAATGCTATCTCATAATGTTTATTGTTTATATTGGATTAGTTATATTTTCTGAATAAATATTCATTAATAATTGAAATTGATATTTCTTTTACTAAATATTCATTAATAATAAACGTCCTAAACAAAATTTAATTTTTACTTTTCTAGCATACTACACTAAGCATATGATAAAATATGTAAGTTACTGGTTTATTAACCAATAACTTTTTATTCCTGTTAAAAATTATAATACTGTGACCCCTAGATCTCCCACTGGGTCCGGCTCGTCTGGTATACTTATTCTGTTGGATACTTAAATTCGTAATTGTAAGTTATTTAACTTTTATAACATGTACTTATCCTTCCCACTATTAATATAAATGTGAAAGTTTGTGAGTTTGTTAATTTGTAGATATGCTTGTTAGTCAATCACGCCTTCACGGCTGAACGGTTTTGGATGAAATTTGGCACCCGGGTTGACAATGACCTAGAGCAGAACATAGATTACTTTTTATTCTGGAAAAGGCCGTTCACACAGACGGAGCCGCGAGCAAAAGCTAGTAACTCCATAAACACTAAGTTGTCAAAGCTAAGCATGGTCTCGTAGATATAAGAATGTCTATTACTAATTATATTGTAATCTTTACAAGGAGTCTCTCCAGAAGTTTATACGCACTTAGTATCGCAATGAAGATTGAACTTTCCCAGATAAGGTTCGGGGAGGTCGGGAGTGGCCGAGGATTACCGAGAAAGGACGAACTGGCGTATTAAAGTTAATTTGTTTTTAATTGAATGGCCAGTAAACGGCAGTGAAGTCAAAGTTTTGCAACTGTCGCCCGTTGTTTAAAAATGTTGCCGACGCATTAGTTTGTAGAGTTTTAACTTGTACAGTATATTTCAGGTGGAAAATTCTTTAGAGTTAAAATTAGTGAAACTAGCAAGCAACTAGAGTAGTTAATGGAAGTTTTAAATAACATTTAAAGGCATTTATTCTAGAGTTAATACAGGAAGAAATGAACGAAAATCTTTGGCTCATAATAACTTAGCTTCCTTAGAAACGAGATATTATATGTTTGATATCCACAACACGTATATTCTGTATACATTATTTTTCTATTACGAATTGATCAGTACCTATATATCAGCCCGGAGTATGGAATTGTGCCTGGTATGGCGATAGGCTCGCTCCTTCTCACAACATGGGACGGAGATATGCTTGGCGAAGTGTGGGTGAACTGGTGACTCTGCCTACCTCTACTGGGATTACAGGCGTGAATGCGTATTATTTATGCTTCATACTTCATACCATTCATACAACGTGGTGTGTAAGTGAGCCACAGACATCTTAGGCCCAAAGCCATGCTCAACTGAACGTGGTACACTCTGCTGATTAACAGACGAGGAATAGCGAAACTTGGTTCCCGTTGCGGGTTGTGGGAGTCAGACGGCGGGTCGCTCTATATAATAATTCGTCAAATTATGATGGGAAGGCGGACCTTCGGCATCAAGCTGGGATGGCCAGACAGAAAGATAGAAATAATATTCGGCTCATATTAGATAGAAGAATGTCTCAGCTGCAAAACGTTCAACTTTTAACCGAGTTTGCAGTATAGCTGTTTTAGCAAACCTTTAAACATTATGAATAAATATATACCTACCTCAAATTTTCTGCTGAACAAGAGTTATCAAACGTTAATAATCAACCACGACGTGATGTTTACGTACATATTCATCAATTCAATACACGTGAGGCGTCGTATAATGTATGTAAATAGAACAAAAATTTTGCATAACGCCTTAGAGGTAAAGGATCGCAATATCGTTCAATGGCATTATGAAAAGAATGGGGTATGAAAATAGAATTCATAACGGCGATATTCTTTTTAACTCGAATTTTCCATTCGATGCGACGCGGGTTTCCTTATATTTTGCCAATGAATCTTGATGTTATAAATCGGCTACAGAGTTATGTTCTTTATATTATTTTTTTTGTACTGAGATATTCATGGTAGATGTCACCTGTCATGGTCACGACACGCAACTGCGTAATAATTAGTTATATATGTTTTTGTTTTCTTTTTTATTTGTTTTGTACATACGTATGTTAAGTGTGTCGTTGTCTGTGACAAATAAATTGGTTTTCTTTCTTTATCAGTGGTACTTTAAGTTGGCCACGGCTTAGTACATACGTTTTAATTAACCTTGTATATTTACTTGCTCTTTAGGGTTGTATACATACCCAAAGGATGCCACCGGAAACCTACCACTACGCCTGCGCCATCTGTCTGTCCCTGTGACTGTTTTTCCCAAATTTAAAGGGCTCTACATTTTGAACAGTTTTTTATAGCATAGGCCGGCAAACGAGCATATGGGTCACCTGATGGTAAGTGATCTCCACCGCCAACGTACGCCCACAATATCAAAAGAATTATGGGTGCGTTGCCGACCTCAAAGGAAAGGGATAATTAACGGATTGGGAAGGGGAAGGGGTTTGGGCATTCGTGCTGTAGACAAAAGTGTATATAGTGTGGATCTACCCCTCAAACAGTAAAAGGTAGCCGGCTAAATGTTTCACAAAATTTGTGTTTTATTGCAGATATAGACCTAACAAATAATAAGAAGAAATTAAAAAAAATAAGGGACGTGCTACGGAACCCTAGGTGCCCAAGAACGACTGGGCGGGTTTTTAAATCTGTTTGTGGTAAAAAAATATATAATAATAATGATCGTTAATGATACATGAACTCGCATCTGTGTTTAATCAGTCACCAAAAGAACGGACCGCTAACTGATTAATGATATAATTGGTTTGGCAGGACCGGAATGAGTCTGGCTTCGAGCAACGAAAACATAATTAAGAGTAGACATTTTTATTTTGTATGTGGATATACCAGCCGGTACTCCTTCATATTTGAATTTTTATTTTATTCTACATACGCACTCACGCCTGTGCTCCAAGGGGTAGGCAGAGATGCAACCAGTAAACCCATATTTCGTGATAAGGGGCGAGCCTGTCGCCATACCGGGCACAATTCCAGACACCGGGCTGATACTAAGCATTTTATGATAGCAAAACCCAATATCAGTTTACCCGACCCAGGAATCGAAACCGAGACCTTAGCATAAAAGTCGTACCGCATACGCATTACAACTGCGCCATCGAGGCAGTATTTTATTTTCCATAGCATATAAACACCCACACATCAAATCTTAAGTTTTGGACTCATATCTAATCTATACTATATCTTACTGGACATTAAGAGACTTAGGTCTGTATTCAAGAACAACACTCAAGTGAGCTCTTTGCAAAGTCGATTTCTGTACACGTGCTTGTTCCTTTTTTGTTTAGCGCCAACCTTTTTGTTTTTTGTAAATTGCCGTTATTTTATTGCAATAAAATTCAAAGTTCTGTGTTTGCATTTGTTTATGGGGAAGCGAGGCGATTACGCGATCTGCTCGTCACGTCATTCAAGCGAATAAAAAAATGTACCTAATTATTTGGTATACAAAAATTTCAATTCAAATTGGGCGCCATAATTATTCCTAGATTACGTACCTGGACATTGTTAATTCGACCAACACAGTCTAGACCCTGTCTGAATTGAGTTAAGCACACCACTTCACTAATCCTGACCTTATGTATATTAAAATAGAGCTTAAAATAACGTAGCAACTTGACTATCAGAAGCAAATATCTAGTGGTTTATAGTTATTCGCGTTGGGAAAGACTTACCGGACCTTGTAAGGGACCGCAAAGGGTCTATTCGCGATAAATATCAGTATAACTTTGTTAAACTGGTAGAAATGTACGAACAACTATTTAAAATCGACCTATTGTGTTACTAGGTTGGGATTCGTAATATATAAATAGGTTCTTTATTGAGAGCAATTTTGTGGGATTATAAGAGAAAAATCTGATATATAGAACTGTATGTCTAAGAGTTAAGGCAGACTTCCGATGGTCAAGACTGGCTGTCAAGTTAAAATTTACTATGGTGTTGGCAGACGAGAGCGCCACTAACGCTAGCTCCAGACGCTTGGCGCGACCATCGGAAGAGTTTATTTTGCAGATAGGTAGTTCCTCGTGCAAAAGAGCATTTTGTTGACGTCAGTAAGAGTCTGAGAAGATGCACCAAGAAATTCAGGCGTAGATCTATTGAATAAGTAATTTCACTATATTTCGTTTTCCAATCATATTCATGTTACATGTTATATTGTCATAATTTATAATATGATGTAAGTACATAGTAAGTAAAATTACTAGGACAAATTTACTTAAGGACTAATTAACAATGTAACACTAAGTAGCAAATAAAACGCTGATATCTCATGTGTAAGAAATCCTTCTAAAGTACCAAATGAAATAAAAAAATAAATAATACAATTTTAATGCACTTCTCTCTTGATATCTAAAAACCTGTTTCTGTATCAACATTATTTATGCCTAGTATTAAGTTCAGCTCATAAGCTGTTTCTTTATATAGGTTCCTCGACTCCTAGTTGTCTATGAATAAAGTGCTTACCTCATACCTAGTTACATTCTACAAGGAATTTCATAGAACCGGGTTGTAATCAAACTTTACCAGGAATATTAGAATCTTATACTTTGTAAATAATTATTTTTCTACTGAATAATGATTGGTTATATTTTAATGGATTCTTCTTTGTTTAATTGTACATACATACGCACTCACGCCTGTAATCCCCGAAGGGGTAGGCAGAGGTGTAACCAGTACACCCACATTTCGCCGAGCGTATCTCCGTCCCACGATGTGATAGGGGGCAAGCCTATCGCCATACCGGGCACAAATTCCAGACTCCGGGCTGATACTGAGCATTTCGTAATAGAAAAACCCAATACCACTTTACCCGACCCGGGGATCGAACCCGAGACCTCAGCGTTAGCCCAATCGTAACGCGTACGCATTACAACTGCGCCACCGAGGCAGTCCAGTCAGTCAGGCAGTGTTGTTTAATTGTGGTTTCGCATTATTTATGCATATATCCGATGGCAAGTATTTATTATTGTCAAGTATTCAAAAGAACTATGTAACACCGGTGTGGCCGATTTCCAAATGTTGTTGGAGTTTTGGTGTCAATTCCTTCTAGTACAATGCTTCATGGACGATTTTCTCCAAACGGATCGGACGACCAAGTTCGTTCAATATCGCACTTGGTCGCAAAAATCACCTAAATTCACTTATTCCAATGTTTCCATCACCTTCAATATTAATTGCACAAATGTGCGCCACATTTATACAACAAACACAACTTTAAACCAGTTTAGGAAATAATTATTATTACAAGGTGATAGGTCCCTCGTATGCGAGAGGCCGTCTGGGTTGGTACCACGGCTTTGTCTATTTCTACCGCCATCAGCAGTGAAGGTACTGTTGTGTTTTGGTTTGAAGGGCATTGAAGCCAGTTAAATTACTGTGCATTATGAGACCACGTTATATCTCGAGATGACAAGCACAGTAAGTACAGTGTTTTGTAATTCAAGGTTTTGTGTGTTATCAGGCGAGCGATCTGCTCTTTTCATCAGGCTAAAAACAATAAAAATAATTCGGATATTCCTCAAAGGCGCCAATTAAGACTATTTCTGTAGCTTGTGTTTTCTTCCATCTGATGCTATCCCACTCGCAGTGGTGCTTTTTAACACGTGTTACAGAAACATTTGGCTTGTAATTTTTACGACCGACCGCCTGATTGATGTCTGAGGAGAATACTCCCACACCCGAAACATGATATTTGTGGATCACACAAACATTTGTCTCGGTGCAGGAATCGAACCCGCGGCCTCTCGCTTCAAAGCCTGCTACTACTGCGCCACTGAGGCTATTTCTGTAGCCTGTGTGAAAGACTGATTATAAGAAATGGCAAATGAACACTTAAATTTACCTTCACACGATGCTCCCCAGCCTCTCGTCTCCAACGAGACTGGATTCTGTGAACAAAATATATATTTTTAGTTGTAAATTCTATTTAAGATTACTGTAGAGAATTTCCCCGTTGGTCTAGTGACTGTGCTCAGGTTAAGAAAATACGAGGTCCAGGTTTGTAATTCCAGGTCGGCCAATTACATGATTTATCGATTAGAAAAATCATGAAATGGGTTGCCCGGGAATGGAATGTGTGTCCGATGTGTCCATAGACTCGCTTCCCTGGGTTGACGCTGGGTTGACGTCAGGCAGGCAGCCAGTCGTTAAAACTACAATCCAAATCTTTCTGTACATACATACATTCGCACTCACGCCTGTAAACCCCGATTATGTAACCAAGACAGTAGGATGCGAGCCTATCGCTATACCGGGCGCGATTCCAGACTCAGGCCTGACACTAAGCAAATCGAAGAAAAACCCAATCTCGCTTTTACCCGACCCGAGATTTCAGCACAGCAGTCGTACCCCGTACGCATTACAACTGCGCCACCGAGGCAGTCTTCTCATGTGTTAAAAAGCATGTTGCGCCGACCCCACTGCGAGTGGGATAAGGGCCGGTGGAAGATGAAGAAGATATAGATCTCTTAGATTAGATTGCTCTTTATCAGATCATGAGTCGGAAATAAGGTCGGCGAATAGTGGGTACACTATACGTGCCTCTGCCTACTGGACTGCGGTCATCATCCCAAAACATAAGATGTTAAGTATCATAATACCCAGTAATTTGACTGGCTTCAACGTTCTTCAGACCAAACACAACAGTGTTGCTGTTTGGCGGCAGAAATAGACAAAGCGTTACAACCCAGACGGCCTCTCGTATACACGGGACTTACCACCAAGTGCATAATTCCTATATTTATGAGTTACGTACGCCCTTTCAACAATTAAGGAGCAGTAATGGCTGCTGGCTGGCTAGCGTGGCGGAAGTAATGAAACATTAGCGCCGCCTTGCGGACGGACGGAAACTACTCACTTTCCGTGTATTACCGCCGTAATTATTACAAATTGCCACGTGTTATGGTTGCAACTGGTGGATTTTATCGGTTCGAATAATGCCTGTAAAGTTTACGGTAAGTATGAGTAATCGGACGAGTGACAGGCTAATCATACATACCCACACACCTGTAAGTAAGCAGAGACTATTTAATTCCGGAAATAACGATCCAGCAATACCTCTTTTGCTTCTCTCACATTCAGATATTTTAACATTTATGATTCATCTCATACATTTTTGTCGATTAACGATGCTGCAAGTGAGGACGAAGGTGCTACAAAACTGTTACCCTATTTCTCTCCTTAGGAGTTGAATTTCGACGCTTATAAAATAAACAACCTCCCAAAATTAAATAAAAAAAAAAAATAAACACACCCAACAGTCACACACATAGTCCTGACCCCATACTAAGTTAACCTATATCGTGGCCAGAAGCTACAAAGGATTTGCAGTCCCACACTCAGACCCGAAACAAATATATGTAGATCACACAAACATTTGTCTCATGCGGGAATTGAACCCACGGCCTCTCGCTTTGTAGCCGGCGACTCGCCGCTGCGCCACTGAGGCTGTGAAATTCTATCTTTGGCTAGGCAAAATCAGCCAGGAATTGCATTTTTTAAATTTAGATTAAATTAAGACGCCCGTGACACCGAACTGTAAATATATTGTGTAAGTTAGGCTGCCCATGACACCGAATAAAAAATATATTACGTTACGTTATGTTAGACCGCCCCTGACACCGAACTGCTGATCGAACAAGCCTTTAGTTTAAATTACATAGAACTCAAAGGGTCAGAATACTATGTAGGGTTTCATCGCAACCTCGGCTTAACGCACACGGCTTCTGTACGCGCTTTATTAGATCACGTGTAGCCGACCGTGAATACACACCTTAGGTCACTCCCACCAAAACTTTAATCACAAATAAAATTCAGATAATCCGGGAATTCAAAAATTTTATTTTGCGAGGGGATGGCCGAGTTGATATTATTACTATTATAATACCGTAATTTTCTTTATTGATATACGATAGTCTTTGCCGTAGTTAGTGTCGGAGGGATAATGCCAGGCAGAAAGGAGGATGCCTCGGTGGCGCAGTTGTAATGCGTACGCGTTACGATTGAGGCTAACGCCTAGGTCTCGGGTTCAATCCCCGGGTCGGGTAAAGTGGTATGGGGTTTGTCTATTACAAAATGCTCAGTATCAGCCCGGAGTCTGGAATTTGTGCCCGGTATGGTGATAGGCTCGCCCCCTATCACATGGAGATACGCTCGGCGAAATGTGGGTGTACTGGTAACACCTCTGCCTACCCCTTCGGGGATTACAGGCGTGAGTGCGTATGTATGTAAAAAGGAGGATACTAAAATTATGCTTAAAAACTAGATACGTAGTTAAAAGTATATCATGAAATTCTATATACAAAATAAACGATCTTGAAGCCTTAACAACATAATTCCAACCGCAACGTTATCCAAATAAAAAATATAAAATTCCATAAAAATTATTGCCACGATAGCCATCGTAAATGTAAACCATAAATAAAAATTCGGTTTTTTCACATAGATCGATGCATTTTCAATATGTCGTTATACTCAGATAATAAGCTGTTTATAAAACCTTACGTTATTATAAGCCATTGTTGCGGTAACTGGAATAGCTTCATCTTGTCATTATAATAACCGTAATAACAAAATTACTCTTTCTGTATAAAAGACATTTCTATTGACAATTCACAATTAACTTTATTTTAATGTGACAAAGTTGAAATTCGATCGCAAAGTCCATTGGTGTGAGGACGCATGTTGTAGACGTGTTGCCCTTTTTTTCGCATTTATTCTTTTTTCAAAATATCTTGGACATGTCCTGTGCGCTATGTGGCCAGTGACAAAGTTAGTCGATGTATTAAATTGTTGGAAATTGGACTTTGTTTATAGAGGAATAAGGTGCGTTATAAGAAAACGAATGGTTGCATCATAAAGGGGTCATCGCATCTTCGCTGCATGGTTTTTTGCAATTTCCTTTTTAGCCTAGTTGATTGTTCATAGTGATTGATGGTAAAAAACTGATTGCTGGGAGCCATTGGTAATGTGATTAATTCTATTTTAAGTTATTCCTATAGCCTGAATGACGCCTTAAAGACTGAACAGATTTAAATGAGATTTGACACACAGGTAGATATCCTGAATACGGATGTCTTGTGTGGATACGCATGCTTAACTGTGAGCCAAAGATAGCTCTACTACTATTATAAATATGAAAGTATTGATATTAGTGAGTTTGTGAATGTTTGTTAGTCAATGACGCTTTAATGACTAAACTATTTTGGATGAAATTTGGTATACAGGTAGATCATGACCTGGATTATTTATTACATACAGTACTTTTTATCTCGTAAAAAGTAGTACACACGGACGGAGCCCCCGGAAAAGTTCGACACGCGGGCCGCCAGCAAATCTAGTTATAAATAAATATAATGAGCCAACATTCTCAGTGCTCAATCAGTAAGCCAGTAGCGAATGGTGTTAATAAGCGACATTAGTCGACTGGGCCGTCTGTACGCACTCGATATTACCGTAAGTGAATGTACTCATAAAGTTCAGATTCAGATTATTTATGGGATATATATTGGGAGCAAGAGTCTATCTATTACTGTTTAACTATTGAACAGTTGTATTCAAACGTCGCTAGCTTGATGGTAAGCGCCTACCCATAAACGGGGCAACACCACACAGAACTATGAATTACAAAGCACTGCATGGCGCTGGACTGCGCTCGTCACCCCAAGACATAAATTGGTAAGTCTCATAATGCCCAGTAATTTCACTGGCTTCAAGTTTTGAAACACACAGTGCTTACACACTGCTGCTTGGCGGGAGAAATAGACAAAGCAGTGGCACCAACACAGATGGTATTTCGCATATGATGGACTTACCACCTAATCGAGTCTAGGATATTGCAGTGCGGACAGGTGTACATTCACCTTTAAAGTTCAAAGTCAGCACAACACCCCCTAATTAATAACAGATGTTCGTACATTGTCTCCACTCCAGGCCACTCCGTTACCCACATTAATTCCTCACCCAGCCAGCAACCCACTGACCGTCAATTTACATACACTAGGAAATTCTAATTAAGCACTTAACTCAAGTGGATTGCACCGTTAATGTATAGAAGGACTTTACGTTGCTCAATCTCGTATGAATTATTATATCTTACGTAAATATATGTACATAAACTCTTGCCTGTATCCCTGAGGGTTAGGCAGAGAGACTACTGCATCCATCGTCCGCCTAGCTTATTTCCGTCTGTATGTAATAGAGAAGGAGCCTATCGTCATATCGGAAACTCCAATGCCGTGCAAGTCATGTGTGATATTGGCCTATCGAAATCATTTTACATTTCTAAAGCGATCACAGCTCAGTAAATATACATACATACGCACTCATGCCTCTAATCTCCGAAGGGGTAGGCTAAGGTGTAACCAGTACACCAACATTTTGCCAAGCGTGTCTCCGTCCCATGATGTGTTAGGGGGCGAGTCTATAGCCATACCGGTATGTATGGTATGCTGTTTGTGCCCGGGCACAAACTCCAGACTCCGGGCTGATACTGAGCTTTTCGTAATAGAAAAACCCAATAGGTATAACTTTTACCCGACCCGGGGATGAGCCCGAGACCTCAGCGTCAGCCTCAGTCGTAACGCGTACGCATTACAACTGTCCCACCGAGGCAGTCTAAGTAAGGTCTAAAAGTTTCCGAGCTTCTCAATTTCCCCCCGAAAAATCCACTATATTAAACAAACCATCGCAACAAGAGACTTTGCAATCGCCTAATCTGATAATTCGGGTGCTCATAAAAATCTACAAGGCTTTATAATTTATGCACCCTTTTTTAGCTTACGGTAAAAAATTTAAAGGGCCCTCGAGCGCTACTTGAAAAAACTTTACTCGTACCTACGCCACTCTGAAATTTATAAAGATATTAATACATTGTTGGGAAGAAATAAGGGATGAAATTTTGTAAAGATAGATTACACATTAATTCTCTGTTTTTTTTTATAGCATAGGCCGGCAAACGAGTAAGTGGGTCACCTGATTGTAAGTGATCTCCATCGCCAATGTACGCCCACAATACGATTAGACAAAACTGTCTACAGCGTGGCTTTACCACTCAGGCCTACGCAGAAGTAGTGTAGGATGACTGACTGCAGGACAGACTGGCAACTTGAAAAAGGTGACTGGTAGCGGGTGGATGCAGGCTACCCAAGATCGGGATGGTTAGCGTTCACTTGGTGGGGCCTCCATCCAACAGTGGACGGCACTAGATTGAGATGTTCTTATTTTTTATGAGTTATTTTCTAAGCTACATGTATAAGGATAAAATCTAGCTTCTGTTATGTCTATCTCCACGACCTAGAAAGGTCCAACAGGGTTATTTTTACATACTGTATAAAGGCACGTTATGATGTACGCGACCACATGCCGTGAGTCAGGATAGCGACAAAAATACTCTACAACCCTTTAGCACCCTTTTATAACACATATTGTTAGTAAATGACAATATAATTACACCTTTTACGTATTTTTATGTATGACAACTCTGCTAAGTCTAGTTCCATTAGATAAAGGGCGTTGTGTAATTTCCGCTCTCTGTCATTCTCTTGTGTGTGTAATGTAACTATCATATTGTTAACAGGTAAAATATTAAAATACTTTTCACTATATAAACTGTTTAACTTATTTAAAAATAATATAGAATTGAGGTATCCAGATTCAACAATACCCCTATATTCACCGCCAGTCCCAAAATAGCACAATACAGGAAGGTTTAAAGGCCGACCGCAGCCCTCTCCGCCGGATTTCCACGGAAATCGATCTGTTGATGAAACTCCGAGACACGTGTAACAACTGTACATTAGTGGTTTCCCGTATAGAGCTGCCCTTTAGGACAATCGATATTACGTAACTCTTATATGTTTATTTAATGGGATTGACATCATTCGGCAAGTTTTAATAATCGCTGTTTGATCGCGCCTGTTAGTTTTAAAACGTCATAATTTTTAACCGACGTAAAACGGAGGAGGTTCTCAATTCAAAGTTGTTGAATAACTATAAAAATAAGGCTAATTCTTTCTGCAATATGTGCAACAGTAGGTTTTGTTGACCCAAAGCTAGAGCAAATAACGAAAGGAGAAATTTAAATATAGGTATAATGATATATATGTTCGAGTTGAGTCTTTCGTTCTGTCTGGCGTTATTATTATTATTTTATTACTCTAGATAGACAGACGAGCGGGCTGCCCACCTGATGGCAAGTGGTTACCGCCCCCCATGGACCTCAGCAATTCCAGAGCAAACCAAGGCAGCCTACATTCAAAAGCACCGATTCATAATTGTTTATTTTTACATTAAATTCTTTAGTTTTTTTGTCATTTTTATTTTTGCTATACAAGTTTTCCTAATATTACAATCATAGTTCCAAAACAAGGAGTAAATATCAGAAGAGACAAATTAAAATATACCAACGTAAATTAGAATAACCTAAACTAATCCCTCAATATTCTACGGTTATTTCGCGAAATTACTCGTAATTTAGTCATTTTGCAAATACTTTCCGAACAAGGAAACCCAACCTGTGGTTAACAATTTCAACGCTCCGGTGCAATGCAGTTAATGACGATCTATTATGACCAGCTCACTGATCCAGTTGTGACCTGTAGGCCAATTCTCGTAATTTTAATTGTTCAAAACTATCATTCCGATCTAGTCTCAGAGTCAAGAAAGTTGCAAATTTGCGATTATTGGTTTAAGAGAATGCCATTTGCAACTTTCTTGACGCTGAGACTAGATCGGAATGATATTTTGAATATTTAAAATTACGAGAATTGGCCTCCTGACTAATTGTTAGCCGATAATCGAATTCGGAGTCGATATTTATAAACAGTTTACAACTGAGAGTGTATGTGCAGTACTTTTTATTTTAAAAGGTATTTTCTTACTTATTTAAATATTTTGACTACCTCCGTAGCGCAGTTGTATTGTGTTACGACAGGCTGACGCTGAGGTCTCGGGTTCGATCAGGTCGGATAAGTGATTTTGGGATTTTCTATTACGAAATGCTCAGTATCAGCCCGCAGTCTGGAATTTTGCTCGGTATGACATTAGACTCGCCCCCTATCACATCATGGGACGGAAATAAGCTCGGCGAAATGTGGATGTACTGGCTATACCTCTACATCTATTACATTTATAAAAAATAAAATATTTAAAAATGCAAACAAGGTGCCCATGATTCTTCTGGTATTGTTGGCTTACATGGGCAGTGGAGATCACTTACCATCAGGTAACCCAATTGCTCAATAGCCGGCATATGCTCATAAAAAAATAACAGGCCGTTTATCATAGTTTGAAAAGAATCGTTAGACCCGACCTCGTTAATGATTGTGTCTCCATCGAAATGTGCCTTAAGAAACATGAACCGCAAAAGGCGAACTCACCAACATCAAAATAAAGTTCTCTTTGCAATCACATCTAGCCTCTCCGATAAGATTAACTGCGTTACTTTAATTTAAACTCCATAAACTCACCACAAAACTATTTTCTAAGTTATAAACTGCTAGTAAAGAAGCGATAAATGCCGGCAAAGCTTTAGAATTCTCATAAAAATTCAATGGGCGTCGCCTCTATAAGCAGCGGTGTATCGATTCACGAGGAAGTGAAAAGGTGGTAAAAAACGCGGGACTGTTTGAAAAACTATTCCCGTGGGATCCCGTGATCCCGGCGGGTGGGAAATGGATAACAATGATGTGTATTATATCCCTTATGAGGCTCGCGGGCCATAGCCTTGAACTTGATGTGTTTTTACTGTTGAAGTAGATTGAGGTCGTCGACTTACTTTTTCAGCCGATTACAAAAAAGGAGGTACTCAATTTAAAAAAATATCACTCGATCTTTGCCAAATGTGACCGATTTTGATGAGTATTTTTATATATGATAGGATTTACTTCATGGTTCCATATAAATTTGGTGATGATGACAGACACAAGGAAAAGTTGAAAACATACACACTTATAACACCCCTCTTTTTTATTTATTTATTTTACGTGGGTGTTGCAGAGAGAGGTATTTTAGGTGGTAGTTATATTTTTTGGGTGTTGCAGAGAATAAACAAGGCAGGTGTAAACAAGAAGATAATGAAAAGAGAAATATTAAACATAATATTATTATAAGTCAGTTTGTCGGGGGTAAAATGCCCATCAATTGATCCCTAATGTTTGACGTGGATTAAAAAATTGTTATAAAAAATCATGGTCTCTATAACCTACAGAAAATGCATCCGGGTTGCGACCCCCACCCCCCCTGATCCGGAGCTGCTAACCCAGACGGCCTCTCGTATACCTGCCAGCTAATACATATCAATACATATATTTTGTAAATGTTATGACGTCACATATTCCCAACAATCTGAATAAACCACACAATCATAATATTTCAAGCTGATTTATCCAAATCTAGACTTCAGCCCGCAACCTTTACTGCTATTATGATAGTCTTTTTCACCTTAATATTTACAACCGTAATCTAGTTCTGCGGTCAAATGATTTTAATATAAAATGTTTACCGCAAAAACGTTATAGTCCGTGGGAAAACTCGTGCACCGCTATAGCTTCTGACGGTTTTATAATGATGGGAAATAGTGGCTTAATTGGATATCGAATACCGATAATCGTTGGAAACCACGTCTTGTGTGCAGACCGTGATTCAGCAAGTTGATTCGGTACCAACAAGGGGTAAAGTTGAGCCCCCATTGCAAATTCTTTAATACTAACCTTCTCCCCAATTGGTGAAATAAGGTGTCTGATGGTTCAAGCTAGTTTTAATACTGTTCGTTTATTTGTATTCAGCTTGCATATGGAAGGAGTAATTATTAACAATGATATATTAATTATAGCAAAAAATACCTTTAATTTTGGGGCGGCTAGTGCAATTTTGTAATTCAATGACCACAGACAAAAGATTGGTGATATTAGTTTTTATTAGCTTGAACAACTAAAACGAGCAGACGCTCGCTCGCCAGACGGTTTGCTACGATTTCCCATAAACAGAAACAATACCACACAGAACTTTAAATTACAAAGCACTACACGACATTGGACTGCGCTGTTCACCCCGAGACATAAATATGTTTTGTCATTTCTTTTTATTTAATATATTATGTCATGTTAATACGAAAGTACCTTTTGATGTTGTAGAGTGTGTAACAGAGCTCCTCCATCCCCATACCCTGTATCTCACATGTGTACACACACTATTACACAACAGACATTAAGTAGATATACAACATGTAACAATAACCCTGTGTTCTGAGAATCGATACTCGAACATAAGGAAATATCTCCAATGAGAAAATCGTACATAAAAATGGGACATATGGTAGGCCAGCAGCTGAATGAAAGTGGTATTTAAAATGAAATACTACTAAATTCTATAATTAAAATAAAAAAAATAAGCTTGTTGCTGCATTTCTTACGGCGAGTGAGATATCCGAAGGCCCAAATCCCCTTACCCTTTCCAATCCCTTAATTATCCTTTAAGGTCGGCAATGCGCCCATGATTCTTCTAGTATTGTGGGCGTACATGAGCGGTGGGTATCACCATTAGGTGACCCACTTAATCGTATGACGACTATTGCTATAAAAAAGTATTTTCGTACTTACTAGAAGAACTTCATCTTATTTGTTAACCTAATACGAGTACTTCGTTGTTTCTTATGTTTACGCGAACATTACACATTGTTATAAATATAGTTTATACGGATTTTATCGTGGTTTAATTTTATTTTGGTCCCGACGTTTCGAAAGCTTTTCACCCTTCGTGGTCACGGCAGAGACTGAGGTGTAGGTGGTCTCGACAAGATACTGTCACATTGCCTACCTTCATTTTAAAATTATAGGTACATTTATTTTTCAACTTTTAGTGAAAGAAACATAAAATCACAAAGGATAAATCGCAAAGTTGAAATTTGTCATCCATAAGTGATGGAATTTTTCCTTAAATTAATCTGACGTAAATCCTATAAAAATAACATCATAATCCGATCACATTGTGAAAAGTATGAAAGAACCGCACTTGTCTTAACAATAGTGTACATTCCACGGATTTGAACTTTGCACAGCTGTCCTGTGTACAGGCGTTACATATTCCGAGTCACGCCTTCCGGGTCCGATAAATGCTATATGATTTTCACTGTATTCATCGACTGTTTTTTATGTGGTGTTGTATCCGTTTATGAGCTTGCGTGGCTTACCATCAGGCGAGCAACCTGCTCGTTTCGTCGTTCAAACTAGTAAAATAAATAAAAAATTATCTGCTAGAAGTTACGTGAGACGAGTATTACTTTATTAATACCAAACGACAATAATCACTTCAACTCATAATTTATTGGTTACATTTACAATATCACTGCGTTACAGACCACAACCCCATGTCAGGATTCTCTAGAGACCGTTTTCTAATTATAACAAAGACAACTAGGACCGAATAGTAAACCAGCATAGCTACCGCGTAATGAACTCTTGGACTATCGATTGACCACTGATCTTAATGAACTGGAGACTGTCTGATCGACTGCGGGCAAAAGACCTCCAGTTATGGCGACAACCTCTTTTATACCATTTAACTACCCTTCTACAACTATATCACACAGTTATTATTTCAGTGTACCCAACGTTGCTTTCTCAGACACCCTCAATATACCAATATTAACAGAATACGCTAACATATCGGATATGTACAGTGCGTAAACATTCTTAGGTCAATCCCTAAATTACTTGACTGTGTATCAACTATCAACCGACTTCAAAGCATTATTATATATTTATATTAGCTAGTTAAACCTACCTACAATATTTCTAGGTCGTTAAATGAAGACTAAAGAATACTAATATTATCAATGCAAAAACAGACTATTTTTTTTTTATTCTAATTAAGTATACATTATATGGGGGACGTCAAATGAAGACCAAAAAAAAACTAATCTTATCAATTCAAGGGTGTCTTAATAAACCAAATAAAACCGTGTTTGGAAAAAACAAATACCTAAGCGTCGAATTCAAAACCTACATTTCTTTATCGGTTAAAAAGTAGATTTTTTATTCAATCTGCATTAACTGCATGACTATCTATTCAATTATTAAATGTGGAAATCAAGTTACCATTTATCCAACCTCCCACACAGTACTTCTAAGAAATGCACCCTTCAACGTTTATAATTGAATACTGTGTTGTGAATAATAAGTAATCTTTTATAGTTGTTATAGTGCATATTATAATTATAGTGTGGGGTCCGCAGCTTGCATTGCGTTTGAAATTATGCCCGGTCATGCGCTGCTTTTCCTCTCGACCCGGTGGCGGACTTTATGTATAAAAATTTATAAATGCGTATCACATATAAGCCATATTCTACGGGAAATACGAGAAACGTTACCTTTTCGACATGCGAATTTGACTCACTTTTATTCTTCTTTTTACGTAAATAGCACTCAATTCGGCTTAAATAGGATTGCTAGTTATTACATTATACCATTTTGAAGCTTGTAAACTTACACATAAAGGATTATGTTAGACTAACGCCTGTTTCTGAAGGGCTGATTAATGTAAAACTTAACTAATCATTAAATTATTACTAATTAAAACAATTATTACATTTTTCACTAAATAACGTTTTATTAACTAAAATTGATTTGACAGCGGTGTCAAATCAAAGTTCTGTTAGATCGTTGGTTAGATGAATGTTGATTTCTTCAGCCTTTGAATAACTGGGTGTCATTGTATGACACCCTCTCTGAGTAAATGCTACTTATTCTCAGACAGTTACAGACCTATACTTACCAAATAAAATATGAGAAGTTTAAAATTAAATACATAGTCACGCTCTGACATACGTGTATATGTTTATGTTAGTGGAAGAAATTTTTCTACTAGGTACTTTTTTTAGAACAGATTTAGAAATAAGTACATATAGAAATCTATCTTTCTTATAATTAAGAGTTCTATTCTATAGCGGTTGGAGATGCCCAGAATTTAAATTTCATGATTAGGTTATGATGATTATTATTATTAATTATAATTAATACTACTAACAATATTAAAATTCCAATTAA
This sequence comes from Mimas tiliae, assembly GCA_905332985.1. NCBI lineage: Eukaryota > Metazoa > Arthropoda > Insecta > Lepidoptera > Sphingidae > Mimas > Mimas tiliae. The sequence goes on from HG995244.1 coordinate 15,732,067, forward strand.
TAATACACACCAAACAAATGTACTAAAACTTACTTATCCCAAAAATGTGATCAAAGGCCAAATCGCCTGTTTAAATTAGCAAATAAACACGAATGGAGGGTCAGTAAGAGCTAAGCCCAGATCCCGAGGCGATTTAATATATTTCGTGAAAAGACACAAATAAACTTGGCATCAATTTACACGACCCGCTTGGCTTTCAAAGGGTGGAAAATGTTATAACCAGATAAAACTGAGCATTGATAATTTTATCTCACAATCTACCTTGGATCCTTTTGGCTACTTTGAAAACACAGCATATTTGTTTTTGTCATTAAATCAAAACAAAAAGAGGTTAGGAGTTTGATTAAATGGATAATTAATAGTATGCTTTTCATACTTGCGCACTCACACCTGTAATCCCCGAAGGGGTAATTAGAGGTGCAAGTAGGTAATCCCACATTTCGCCGAACTTGTTTTCGTCCCATGATGTGATAGGGGGCGAGCCTATCACCATACCGGGCACAATTCCAAACTCCGTTTACTAAGCATTTCGTGATAGTAAAACCCAATATCACTTTTACCTGACCCGGGGATCGAACCCAAGACCTCAGCACTGCAACTATACTGCGTACGCATTACAACTGCGCCACCGAGGCATACCAAAATATGAGGGTAGAAAAATCTTCCCCTCTAAAATTCTATAAAAACGTCATAACTAACTTGTGCAGAACATGACACGGTCGTCATTGTTGTGGTACATTCAGTTTTTGTCACCATAGATACAGTCCCCTCTAGGCTAATCGATTTCCTATACAATATGCCACGGTGCATTTTAATGAAAGTTTTATAAAATGCAGCGTGTTTTTTTTATTGTCTTAATGAGTAGACGACTAAGCAGTTGATGGCAAGCGGTTGCCGCAGCTCAAGAACATCAGCAATGCCAGGATGCCAGCCAAGACGCTGCCTACTGTAGGAATAGGTAGGTACTCTTTCTAAATCTCATTAAAGAAATTTATAGAGCTCGTGAAACATCGACGCCTGGAATTTATCCCAGAGCTTGCATATGAGTGGTAGAAATGACCGCTGGAAACGCACCGTGGTGAACGAGATTGTTTCCAGTTGGTACCGTATGTAACTCTACAGGGATATCCATTTATGTTTGAATTTGGATGATTTTTCAAATGTTAATGGTCAAAAATTTGGAACAATAACGAACTCCTTGGTACATACAACGAAGTTATAATTAACGAATTACTTAATGTTAAGACCAAATTCCAATAGTCGCGGAGAGCATAAGAGGCTCAGAGACAACTAAATTCCAACTTGACAGCTATTGATACGTACATACATAGACTCACGCCTGTTTCCCATAGGGGTAGGCCGAGACAACGGATTTCCACTTGCTACGATCCTTGCACACCTCTTTGCTATTGATGCCTATTAATGATGTTACCATACAATGGTGTCCACACACACATAGTACTAATGCAAAGACGCGACAAAACTGACGCTTTGACAGTGACGCCCATGACGTGATCATCGTAGTCTGCCTGTACAGCGAGACCATATATTTTTAATCACGAGCAACTAAAAAAAAGGAAAATATGAAGCTACATTTTACTAATCCTACTTATCAGAAATGTGAAAGTTTGAATGTTTGTTAGTTTGTGAATTTGGAGATTTCATGAATCATGCCTGAACGGCTAAACGAATTTGGATGAAAAATGGCACACAGATGGACCATGAGCTGGACTAGGACATAGGATACTAGTTATCCCAGAAAATAGTCGTATGTCGTGGGCGGAGCCGCGAGCATAAGCTAGTTGAGCATACATACATTCTATCGCTAAATTATTTTTCGCTTTATCAGAACTTATATGAAGGAAAGGGAGGGGAATTGAAATGATGACCTTAAAATTGACAGTCCACAACTCCATTACTAAACCATTACGCTCATTATATTATCAAAAACATGATCTCTTGATCAGATAACAGCAGTACCCGTTAATTTTTGCATAACACCCGTTCTCACTTTTCAAGTGTCATATCTACTCGTAAGCGGAATGCTGTAATTCGAGGCCAAACAAACAAGCCGGACAGTGCACACGTTTCCAGAATAGCGTCAAGTTTCAATAATTGATCATTGTACTAGAACCGCGAAATGCGTTGTCACCGCAATGTCTTGGCTTACATGTAGGGTTGACACTTGTCAGTGAGTCGTTTTTTAACCGATGGAAAAAACGGAGGAAGTAAATTTGACACGTATATTTGTAAGTATGGATATTAAACCACGCATAAATTTTCACTGTCCATATATATTATTCTTTTGATAGGGTATAACTCCAAGTTAGTCCCATTTAAATTTGTAGACAAAATTTCGTTCTTAAGGGGGTGAAATCTGTGATGAAAGACTTAAACTTCATTATTTATGGCTGAGTCGCGATCAATAGTTATGTAAATGTTACAATCATTATGGTGGCCTTCTTGTTTCTTCCTGCTTTGCGTAGTTAGGAGGCAAACGCAGGCCGGCAGACTCGGTAGTCTTCTTATCGTTTTAAGAATTTTGTTAAAATTAATATGTAGGTTACCACGAAACCAAATAATACTAGGTATATTGACGAAGCGACTGTTCTGCAATCCTACACGAATTTTCTTGTAATGAAAACGAGAAAAGAGGATAAAAGTCTACTTATTTACTCGCTAAAACTGAAAAATGCTAACGTAGCACAATCTTAGGGTGGATTTCGTGAAGAAAATGAGGGAGACCTTTTTAATTCTGCATACGATAGTACTAAAAAAGAAAGCAAATCAGTGATGTCAAAACTACAACTACTCCTTAATTGCGAGGATTTAAAATAAAAGGGTTACGACATAAAAAAATTACAACCGTGTCATTTTTACCTTTCGTTCCTATGCCTGGAAGATTAAAGAAGAACTGCAATATCTGGCAAACGTAGCGACCCTGATTACAAGATGTCTGTTTTTTTGCTAGTTAAGTACTGTGTTTTGCATGAGTATACCATCGTTTGAAGCTGTTTACGATTCAAGTGCTTTTGAAACTATCGTATTTTCAATGGATGAACAGGAAAGCGTAGAGTATAATGCTCACCGAAAATAGGGATTTGGTATAAAGCTTTACAAAATTAACCTCTTCGGATACCCTGGTCTGTTAGAAGGAAATTATTAAGAAGATACATTGCTTGTAGGATAACATTGTTTAAGCTAATTTAATAATAGCTTCTTTAAATCTAGCCGTCACTCGTAAACATTTCTCTATTTCCAGGATGATAACCTTACCGTACCAGAAAAATCATCTGTATTATTCCTTCGTAATCTAATACTAATTAAAGAATTGGAATGTAAGTGGGCCACAAACACCTTAGTCCCAAAGCCAACCTCACCTGCACGTAATACACTCTGCTGATTAACGGACGAGGCAATGACGAAACTTGGTTCCAGTTGCGGGTTGTGGGGTCAGACGACGGGTCACCCCATAATACCAGATACATTCAAATCTATGGCACGAGAAGGCGGATCCTGGCATTAAGCAGGGCATAAAGAAAAAAGATAATCTAATACTACCTAGATACTCAATTTCCTGAAAAGTTTTTGTCGCAACTAATCAGATTTTATAAAACAATGTACGGAACCTCGCCTATAACCAACAATCGGTTAATAATGTCTGCGTAATTGTTTTAGTTATAGAACCTTCCTGTTTTTTTGCTTTCAAACGGAGATACGGGTTCAAAATCTGTCATACAATCATTCTTTTACATTTCTAGTATGCGAGAGGCCGTCTGGATTGGTACCACGCTTTGTTTATTTCTACCGCCAAGCAGCAGTATGTAAGCATTGTTGGATTACAATTTGACGGACATTGAAGCCAGTGAAATTACTGGGCATTATGAGACATAACATCTTATGTCTCGGGGTGACGAGCGCAGTCCAGTTCCATGCAGTGCTTTGTAATTCAAATCTCTGTATGTGTGGTTGCGTCTGTTTATGGGCAGGCGTTGCGCTTACCATCAAGTGAGGGACCTGGCTCTCGTCATTCAAGCAAAAAAATCAAGGCATAATTGGCTCTTGCCAATTTTTGAAAGTCTATGTACATACATTTCAAAAAAACGCGCGAATTGAGACCCTCCTCTATTTTGAAGTCGGTAAATAAGAAATCATAAAGTCATCAGAATAAATCCCGCCACACCTCAATCAGATACCATATTCCCACAAGTAACTAGCCCCATGATCAGTATGCAGACGAGTGGTCCCGGACTAATCAACGCAACGCATCCCGCCCGGGAGCGAACCCGAGACCTCGCCGTGCATACTAACGCAGTGCGTTGCACCGGCACCACGCATTTACAAGTGTTCATATTATATTCATTGTTTTATGCTTTGTCATGTTGAATATGAATGCACTCAGCGGTCGGCCATAGTTTTTTTATTTACTTATTTTTTAGTTACAAGGAAGTTTAACTTCAGAATATATAGTTAAATGTTTACGAACATTTAATCAAAGACACAGACTGTGATTTTAATTTAAAATATAAGTTATGATATTTGTTTTTAGCTGACTTCATAAAACGAGCCTCCTCTCTTAATTCAGCGGTGGTTTTATAACCTATGACTACCTCGACAGTGCAGTAATGATGTAAAACGCATTACGACTGCTGTCTCTGGTTCGAACCCCGGGTCGTTTATAAGTGTTTTTGGGTTTTTCTCTCAAGAAAAGCTTGGTATCAGCTGGAGTCTGGAATTGTACCCGGTATGGCGAAAAGTTTACCCCCTATCACATCATGGGATTGAAATAAGCTTGGTGAAATGTGAGCTTACTAGTTACACCTCTACCTACCCTTTCGGGCGTTACAGGTGTGAGTGCGTACGTATGTATGTAAAACTTTCTTTGAAACAGTACAGGAAACTGCGTGAGAGTAAATACTTAAATATCATAGAAAGGGATCGTTTATATTGTCATCAAGGTAATAATGTCGAACGATTGCTGCAGGAAAATGGTAATAGACTCATTATTGGTATGTAAATATTTAATAACTTTAATAGATACATACACACGCCTGTCTCCCTTAGGGGTAGGCAGAGACAACGGATTTACACTTGCTACGATCCTTGCATACCTCTTTGGCCTCATTCACTCTCATTTTTTCATAAATACACGTCGGTTAGTGGCCGTAACTTTAATACAGCTCATATTTTGTTCATTTATAGTTTATAGTGTCTCCTCTTCAGGAATTACACGAATAAATAGACGTAGTTACAAAGAACATTGCATTCAGTAGCAAGTTAAATTAAAGATAATGGTTTTAAAAGTGTCAATATCGATATATTTACTTTGTCATGTAAGGGTTCGTCTTTTTTGAGTGGTAGAGCCACGCTATAGACACTTTTGTATACAGCATGAATGGGCCGGCTCGTCCGGGTCGTTACCACTGTCTCACAGAGAACCGGCGTAAAATAGCAGCTTGCTGCTGCGTTTCGTACGGTGAGTGATATCCGGAGGCCCAAACCGCCTCCCATTCCCAATCCCTTAATTATTCCTTTCCTTTAAGGTTTAAGGTCGGCAACGCATCCGTAATTCTTTTGGTATTGTGGGCGTACATGGGCGGTGGAGATCATTTACCATCAGGTGACAAAAGAAGTGGTGTGTAAATTAAAAGGTAGGAAAACTTAGTAAAAACCGACGAAATTATAGCACATGAACTCAAAATCAACTGCGGGGACGAATAAACGTTTTCGACCCCGTTTCGTTCCCCGTGGGAGCAATTTTCACGTGGTTTAATTCCAACGTTTGCGTGTTTTCATGGCATGTATTGTTCCAACAATATTGGGTAGCTTTTGTGTACAGGATAACATTCTTTGGCGATAATTATAAACAAATTGTGTATAGCGCCATCTATTAACGAGACATGACATTTTATTTAGGAAAGTTATATTATTTGATTCTCAATGTAGTATAAGGACTTCTCAGAATATCAATGTAATAATAATGAATAATAATAATTATTCATTATTATTATTCCACCGATGGCTTGGGTCCTAGGCCTCGCCATAAGTAATTTAATATTTAAAATTTTAAAATAAAAACTTTTAAAATAAAGAGTACTGTACATGAATAATTATAATATTCTGAGCTTAATACGTGCAAAATTACTTAAATAACTTGGCCTGTTTGAAGTTATTCATGAGAGGTCACCTCTCAGCTGTTGTGTAGTCGACAAAATTTACTCGGAAGTCTTATGGTAAGTGCGCTAGATTAGTGTCCTAGTATAGTTGTAATTACACATTCTCAAAAAAAAACATTTTCATTCAAAATTTCATTTTTTACTATGAGTTCAACACACTTACGACATAAGACCCGTTGAATTGACAATTTAAAAACCACCCTCTAACAGGAGGGTTGTTTATCATCACAAAACATGGCGCCGATCGATTGGCCCGAGCGGGCAATTTGGCATCCACAGGGGTGGGCAACGACCAAAAACCTTACACGTCACTTTGCAGAAAATATGCATGAAAATATTTTTATACTTTATCTAACCAACTTATGAGAGACTGAGCAATGGCAATCGGTATTAACACTTACGGGAGTAATAAGTATTTTTTTAATTTATTTATTATACATAAGCACTCACGTCTGTAATCCCCGAAGGGGTAGGCAGAGGTGTAACCAGTACACCCACTTTTCGCCGAGCGTATCTCCGTCCCTTATGTGATAGGAGGCGAGCCTATAGCCATTATTTATAATACAATTAATTTATAAGCTGTTAAATATAATTTCACGACAGTACATAGTGGTCGGAGAGTACCTGATCATTTTTTTACTTGACTGGATAGCAATCATCGTACACATGGTGAAAAACCCGTCATAGTGGCTCGTTCCGAGGTCAGCCAGAGTATATCCAATAACTTTAGGCAGGCATAATTCTGGTACCATCGCTTTGTCTACTTCTGCCGCTAAGCAACAATGTGTAAGCACTTTTGTGTTCCGGTTTGACAGACATTGAAGCCAGTAAAATTACTGGGCATTATGAGACTTAACAATTATGTAATTCAAAGTTCTATCTAACGTTGCTTCTGTTTATGGACAAGCGCTTACCACAAGGCGAGCGACATGCTCGTCTCGTAATTCAACTAATAAAAAAAAGTATTCCAGTTACAGTCAGTATACGAGTATACCCAATACTTCATTACTGTTGAAAAACGAAGTGTTCACTAGTCCATTCATCTAACAGAACGTGGAGAATCCCGGACCATTGTTCAAGATTAAACGATATCCGAAGTTGGTATTAGGCGCGGGATAAATTAAGCCCGGCTTGCAGGAAAATCGGAAACATCTCGAATTTGTACCGTCCTTTAGGGGTTGTTCGCATTAATTTTACGATTGTATTCGCTTCTACATAGATTTTTAGTAAATTTGGGAGATAGGATTTAAAATGGCAGAGCCAAGCTGTAGAAAGTTTTGTCTACAGCATTAATGGGCCGGCTCGATTGGGTTGTTATCATCACTGTCTCACTGAAAACCAACGTGAAGGAGCAGCTTGTCGTTACGTTTCCAAAGGTAAGTGAAATATCCGGCACCCTTTACCAATCCCTTATTATTATCTCTTCACTTTAAGGCCTGCAACGCATCCATAATTCCTCAGATATTGTGGATGTTCATGGGCGGTGGAGCTCACTTACCATCAGGTGAGCCACTTGCTCGTTTGCCGGCCTATGTTATAAAAAACATAAATTATATACTGATTAAGGATGTGTGTTTCAATAGTCAGTTTTTTTACTTTTGCTTGATAGTAATGTATTTTAAAATACGATGTAATCCCCAGTGATACCCAAAAAAAAAATCCCCTAATTATTATTATTCGTAGGTTATTCTTACATATCAAAAATGTTCTCTAGGTTTATCCTTATTCCTAAATATAGACATAAAAAAACTCGCGCGGTGCCTCAAAGAACTAATTCTGTAATGATGTTCAAGGAATCGCCGAAACCGGCTTGTAAATAACAAGGTAGAACACAGTCTAAAAATCATATAGTTTGGCAACGAAAGAGTCTATTAGAGACGGGGCAATCGTGCCATGGGGTACGGAGAGATACATAGGCAGTATGGATCCAGTCGATTTGTAGTGATACTGTCACACAAGTCAGTAACACCGTTGTCCACGTTAGTGCGCTTTAATTTCCAAGTTTTGTAGGTCTCTCGGATCGCCATCCGAGAGGTCTATTTTAAAAGGGTGCAGGTGGTAGAATTACGCTGTAGACAGCTTTGTCTACAGCACGAACTCTACCGATTCGACCGGGTTGTTATTACCTACTGTCTCACATAAAGTGGCGTCTTGCTGCTGCGTTTCATACGGTGAGTGGGATATCCGGAGGCCCAAATCCGTCTCCCCTTCCCAATCTCATTATTTTTCCTTTAGGTCAGAAAAAAGAAAGAAAATAAATATATTCCGACACGTCATTGGCAAAAATACAAATAGACAAAATAAAAAGTAAAAAAGACACAACAGAGTACGCCAAAAATTTTTACATTCTAAGAAAAAATAATTATACGAACACAATATATAAAAGAATAAGTACAAGCAAATATAGCAACACCGGATGATGCCCTACCAAGTATTAAAATCACTTGAGTAAATAGTTGAACTTAACTTTTAACTGGCAGCATCATCGGCAGTGGGTAATTTTCATAAAAACTCACAAGTGTTTGACAAATAGCTCAAGCAAATTTCGGTTTTTCATCGGCTACAAAAGCATTGACAGATTGTGTGATTTTCAAACTGCGGTAGAATGATTGCCGACGTATTTTTTACCCTCTTACTTAATATTAGGATGCAATTTTATAATGGGATTTTAATTTTATAATCATATCCAATATTCGTAGCGTAGGGTGTTAAAATATAGTTATTTAAACGGTTGGATGAAAGCCCTCGAGGCTTCGGTTTAAAAGACATATAATCTGACAGAGGTCATGAATATTATATTTCTACTAGCTTGGATAGGGATCGTTATAGACAATAATGGAAATCTTTATAGAAGATCGCTTTATAGTTGGAAAATGTACCACATAAAAACATCAAATTGGGTATGAATTTAAAAAGCATTTAGTATAGTCTAGTTATGGCTATTTATATTTTTGTTTATTTTGTTTAAAGATGAGACGAGCGAGTTGCTCTCCTGATGGCAAACATACACACTCATGTCTCATAAGGCTCATACTAAAGCTCAATAATTTCACGGATTTCAATGCCCTTCAAACCAACAACAGTGCTCGCACATTGGTGCTTAGCGGTAGAAATAGGCAAAGCGGACCCAGGTGGACTCTCGCATTCGAACTTCTGCACCAATCAAACAACTATAGCACACTGATTGCCATACTTACACATAACATTATGTTATGTACTTATTTTTCTCGTTGTGGTACCACTGTCTCACAGAAAACAGACGTAAAGTAGCAGCTTGCTTTTGCATTTCATACAGTGAATAAGATATCCAGAGGCCCAATCCCCCTAGGGATTATGGGGGTTGGCAGACTTTGAAATACTCATGGAGAACTTCTCAAGTATGCAGAACTCCTCACGATCACTTCATCGTTAAAGCAAGCGATAATTTAAATAAATACACACGTAACTTAGGAGTCAAAGGTGCAAAGTCTTGAGGTTGGTTTTGAACCTGCGACTTTCGTCTCGACAGTCCGTACCAATTCCCGCTGACCTATCGCTGCTTTCATTATATTATTTGCATATTTGTACTTAATCGTGAAAATCGAAGATTGACGAAGCGCATAATTCAAATCATAGTAAATACTAACTAACCTACCTACCCAATAGGCTTAGTAAACACATCAAAGCTCAACTATTTAAAAAGCAAGAAAAAATATAAGAACATTTAATATAGCGGCGCGTTACCACCTAGTTTGTGGGGCGTAACTGAAATTTTCCGTTTGAATAAGCAACCGGGATGTAGGTACGTCTACTGTCTGGGGGAAAATGTCGTCAATGAGAGATGTGCTTCGTTATAGAAATTGCGTGTTTTCATAACTTTCCTTTAAAAACAACGTCACTAAGCTATTCATTTATTTGAATCAAAGACTAATGTATACTACTAGACAAGCTGCGCAGTACATAGGAATTGTACCACTAAGTTGCGGTCAATTGACCGTAACTCAATCTTACCATCTCGCTTACTCTCAACTAGAACCCCTATTGCGCTCCCTGTTTGTGAGCTGTCAAACTTCCGCGTTATGTGACGCAATTTTACTTTTAAACAGCCTGTCTAGTAGTATACTACTATTCAAATCAAAGACTTTAATGTTATACATTAAATCGAATAACTCAAACTGGAGTGTTTACCAACCCTGGGCTCCTCAGAATAAGTAGGTACAATGCCATTTTGACAGTTTAAATATGGAACACATTTTATTTCTTTCGCATTTGAAATAAGCCAGTATTGTAAACATTTAAAAAGGATTATATTCCTAGAAGAGCGTTCCAGCCAGTGTTGCCGTAACAAAAACTATAAAAATTGCAGTCTGCACAAGCGGCTAACGACAGCCGAGCCTGGCAATAATTTATCACATTTCTGACACACCTCTTACGCTTTTTACACGGTCATCCATCGTGGTAGGCGAACCGCTCCGAACATGGTATTGTCGGGGCTCGCTGGGGAAGATTGGTTTAGAAAAAAAGGATTTTAGAAACCTCAACTAAGGTCATATTGTTAAATATATGTTTATTTAGGTAACGATAGGTATAGTTTATTTTCCTAGTCATAGGTAGCATAAAAATAAGTTAGAGGTTGAGGTGTCGTGTAAATATTTTGGTGGTCAAAGTTGCAGATATATTTCGTATTTTGGCGTTTTATATTATATCTGAGGAATAACGTATACTTGCTAATTGAAAAATCTGCCCTTAATTAATTATCAATTTCCAACGACAGTCTTTAAAAGTAACTATAGTCCTCCTCAACTCCTCGAAACCCGTAATATTTAGTGTCACTATGTAAATAGGTACTATAGTACATACATACATACGCACTCACGCCTGTACTCCCCGAAGGGGTAGGCATAGGTTTAACTAGTACGCCCATACTTCGCCGAGCTTATTTACGTCTCATGATGTGATGGGGCGGGCATATCGCTATATCGGGCACAATTCCAAACTCCGGGTTGGTATCACTTTACCCGACCCGGGGATCGAACCAGAGACCGTAGCATAGCAGCAGTACCGCGTACGCATTACAACTGTGCCGCCAAGCCTGTCTGGAAATACAGTCATATGAAAATTATTGGCAGCCTCCATGGCGCACACATAGCACCGCGCATATAAGAGTTGAATTATCTTTAGTATATAATCAATCTAATCAGAAATTGTATGATAAAGTGAAAGTAATTAAAACAAATACAATATTCACGACGAGAAATAAGTTATTATGAGTTCATTACTAAGTTGGTGAATGTTGGCGCTCAGAAATCTTTTTATTCAATATCGAAGTTTATTATTAGTTGACGATGAGGAGAGAATGTTAATTTCCTCTAGCGGAGACGTTTGTCTATAACATCTACATAATTTATAAAACTGATTGGTAGCTAGACTTAGTACATTATGTTTAAAAATTACGCAAAACAACTTTTTGGGTATACTTCCGCAGCTTCCAAGCTTTCTATAGTTTAATACGATGTTATGATTCGTTCTTATTCAATTTAAAAAGGAGGATATTTTCCATTCGACGCTTATTTTGCTAACCGCCTTCAAAAAGGAGAATTCGGCGCGGTTTTTTTTGTGTAGGGAAGTTTTTTCATTCATATCCTATCATATGGGACCACCGTCAAGGTAAACCCTAACAAGTCAAATATGAATGATAAAAAATCTATTAACATATCGTGCAATATATCTACATAAAACAATACGTTGAATTAAGAGCCTCCTCCTTTTTTCAACGAATAAAATGAGATTTTTATTTATGCCGACATAACTCCGCCAAATGTGGACCGATTTGGATGATTCATTTTGTATTTGATAAGGTTTACTCTCAGTTAAAACTCATTTAAATTTGAAGGAAATTAATCCCGAGATGAAACCAGGGAAATAATAATCATACTTCGACATTTATGCATCGGTTTTAATGATTCTTCCACTAAAAATAGTCAAATATTTTTTTACAAAAAATAAAACTGACAAAAAAATTAAACCAAACAAATTTGAGTTCGTAGGCAACAAACTACAATAGGAATTTTGAGTTTTGTTGGATCGGTTTTAATTTTTGTTGTTTTAAGTTGTTTCACAATTATATTACACCGCATATTGGGTACTCAAACGACATGTTCCAAAGTCAAACTTTTAGAAATTATCAAACAAGTCCAGATTCACCACACACTGTGTGTAACGAGTCTATGTAGCCGCGACGCATATATAGAGCAAAAAGGAACGTTGTCTACTGCGCAGTTTGGCCATCATGTTTACTTTACCCTTATTAGCCCTTATTATAAATGGAGAGGGAATACGTATTAAAACGCCTCGCTGACCTACGCAGCGTATCGGTGCGTGAGGTGTGAAATGTCCTGGGTTTCATTTTCAGATTAAGCTAACATTTGTAGGTATTTGCGAGGTAAATTTTATATAAAATAATACCTATCCTTTATGGTTGGCAACACGTCAATAATTCTTCAGGTATTGTGGATGTTCATGTGCGGTGGAGAAACTTTCCATCAGGTTATTCATGGTATACCGGCATCTATGTATTAAAAATATTGGCGAAATTGGTGGCGGAATTTACGAATGCAGTTAAAATTAAGCGACTGATTTTACGCAGCGTAAATTATGCTCACATAAGCCACAGCCACCTCTGACGCATTTGAAGATTCTTAATTAGGAAAACCGCAGCCATAGCTCAGTCGGTATGAGACAGTAATGCGGACTGCGGAGACAAAAGTTACAGGTTCGAAACCAGCTCAAAAAGCATGCACATTTGACTTTTCAAGTTACTTTTATATTTATTGTTAATTATCGCTTACTTTAACGATAAAGGTAACATTAAACTGTATAAGGAAACCGGAATATCTGAGGGTGCCTTAAACATAATTTCGAAATGTGAAGACTTCCAACCCGCATTAGATCAGCGTGGTGGACTAAGGCCTTACTCGTAGATGAGGTGCCAAGCAGTGGGATATGTATAATACAGGGCTGATATTATTATAAGGAATACCATTTTGATCTAAAATCAATGCAAAAGTATTCATTCATCTTAACCGAAACCACAAAACAGCTTAACCAGCCACAGGAAGCAAGGTAAAAAAAAATACAACCATGGTTATTAAGTTTATCAGTTTTTTTTTATATCTTAGGCCGGTAAACGAGCAAGTGGGTCACCTGATGGTAAGTGATCTCCACCACCCATGTACGCCCACAATACTAAAAGGATCATGGGTTCGTTGCCGACCTTAAACGAAAGTGATAATTAGAGTATTCGGAGGTGGAGGGGGATTTGGGCCTCCGGATATCTCGCTCACCGTACGAAACGCAGCAGCAAGCTGCTACTTTACGCTGGTTTCCTGTGACAGTGGTAACAATCCGGACGAGCCGGCCCATTCATGCTGTAGACAAAACTGTCTACAGCGTGGCTCTACCACTCGATTAATTAAGTTAATCTTACGTTGATTTTTGCTTGTTTGAATAATAATAAAAAATAGCTCTCTATTCCAAAAAAAGCAACTGGCACCGCCGCCGCCGCCGCTGCCAAAAGCTTGTCACGCTATCTCCTCCGAAACCGCTGGGGTATGGGGTCGAGGCCGATACCAATCGATGCAGAATAATGTGGGGAAGAAAGTAAGATATGTCTCATATTCGTCGGACTTTAAGTTTTTCTTTTATTTTATGTTTAGTGGTCTAGAGTAGTCTCTCATGTGAGGGTAAGTGCCACGCCTGCCCATAAACAGAAGCAACACCACACAGAACTTTGAATTACAAAGCACTGCATGGCACTGTACTGCGCTTGTCACCCCGAGACAAGTTCACTGGCTTCAATGTCCTAGAAACCGGAACACAACACTGCTTACACACTGATGTTTGGCGGCAGACATAGACAAAGCAGTGGTACCAACCCAGACGGCCTCTCGCTTACGAGGGACCTACTACCTTGTGTTGCATTTACTAATATCCATTGAGTTTCCCATTTTCCATCGTACTGCGTCATTTGATCTTATTAAAATTTATATTGGACTCGTTTGATCTTTCAAACCTTTCACGGGATTCGTTTATTCTAGGTATATCATTTTTTAAATGGCGAAAAAATGTCTGCGAAATATCTATCTAAAACTCATTGAAATGGGAGCACTAAAATACTTAGTCCTGCGAATTAAATCTTTGAAAGCACAGTGAAGATAATTTTGACTAAGAGTAACATAAATTAACTACTCACTTAGAGCTAACATTAAAAATCTAATGAAAACTATCTCATTACAAATAAACTGCTTATCTACATCAAGAGTTCATAAATAAAGTATAAATTTTACAACCGCATTCGGAAGACGTAATTTAATTACTTATCACGACCTCCTCCCTCGAAGTCTTCTTAATTTGACGCCATTCAGCTAAGCACGAAACATTTACTTAAACGCGCACATTTATACGCATAAACTCGAACTTTTCGTCTAATTGTGTCTCGTACTGCGCGGGATAACAAATCTGCATAATTTCACCTAAAAGGGTCCTTACCTTTGCTAAATCGAGCGGGCGTCAATGAAAATCCAAGTGACACGACACTCACACAATCGCAAGAAGCATAAAAGAACACAAAAACACTTGCCTAAGTTTAGAAATAGCCACTGTAATGGGTTTATTTTTATTTTTGCGAGATTTGGACGCGGCGACGAGGCGAACGCTCGCGAGTCAAATTCGCGACTGGCCGGTATCGAGCGGGCGACCGGCGCCTCCCCCGCTACTCTAAACCAATTTATAATACATACAGAATCGCAGCATCCCCCGTTGGACCACGCAGGGGAAACTCTACCTTGATACGGGAAGATAAAGTTTCATTTTCCATGCACTCGAGTTGCCGCAGAGGCCAAAAACGTCGCCGATTCTTGCAGAAAAGCCAAGGGTGTGAATTGTATGTATGTTGTCTTGTTACGGAATGGAAATTGACAAAAATACTTAACAAATTTATTATATTATTACGTAATTGTTACTGCCCCAAAACTATACGTATATTCTATCAGATATGTTATCAAAAATAACTACATACAAGTCTAGATTGTTTACGTTTGTACGCATATGAAAGCTCCTCTGAAGCTGTCTCTCTCTACCACCTATTCGGAAAGCCGCTTACTAGAATAATAGACAAAGCTCTTTATAGTTACTGTTCTTATTTTGATTTCGTATTTTATTCAAAGCAAAACCAATCTTTGTTATACATGTTGGACTTGAAGGCAAATTAACTAATCCATACATACGCTACTTTCTCACGCCTGTAATCCCCGAAGGGGTAGGCAGAACTGTAACCAGTATACCCAAATTTCGCCGAGCGTATCTCCGTCCCATGATGTGATAGGGGGCGAGCCTATCGCCATATCGGGCACAAATTCCAGACTCCGGACTGATACTGAGCATTTCGTAATAGAAAAACCCAATATCACTTTTACCTGACCAGGGGATCGAACCTGTGACCTCAGCACAGCTGTCGTATCGCGTACGCATTGCAATTGCGCCACCGAGACAGCCCTACCTAACGCATATTCTGTGAAAATTTCCGCCAGCTACCAAATACAGTTAAAAAATATATCTTCGTGAAGGCTTCTTAACAGGATTGAATGCACACCCTTTGGAACCTTAAATAAATAAATAAATACACCCAACAGTCACACACATAGTCCTGACCCCACACTAGGTAAGCCTGTATCGTGGGTATCAGGAACTACGAGGGACTTGCGGTCCCACAACACCCAGACCCGAACCAAATTTTTGTGGATCACACAAATATTAATCTCGGTGCGGGAATCGAACCCACGGCCTCTCGCTTCGCAGCCGGCTACTCGCCCGCCACGCCACGGAGGCTGTCCAAATGCACCCGTTATTCCAACCGTACCAACCCGTAACCAAATTCCAAATTAGTTGATCCGTCACGCCTTTTTTTATGGCATATGCCGACAAACGAGCAAGTGAGTCACCTGATCGTAAGTGATCTCCACCGCCCATGTACGCCCACAATTCGAAAAGAATCATGGGCGCATTGCCGACCTTGAAGCATAATTGAGGGATTGGGAAGGGGAGATTTGGGCCTCCGGATATCTCACTCACCGTACAAAATGCAGCAGCAAGCTGCTACTTTACGTCGGTTTCTACGAGACCCGGACGAGCCGGCCCATTCATACTGTAGACAAAACTGTCTACAGCGTGGCTCTACCACTCAAAATACACAAAGTAATGTAATAAAAAACCACGACTATAAGATAGTTTTACACAAAAATAAATATCCTGTGTGAACAATACGAGAACAAAATCTACCCTGCAGTTACTATATTGATGTCACTTTG
The DNA here is from genome assembly GCA_905332985.1 of Mimas tiliae. Lineage (NCBI taxonomy): Eukaryota > Metazoa > Arthropoda > Insecta > Lepidoptera > Sphingidae > Mimas > Mimas tiliae. The sequence goes on from HG995244.1 coordinate 15,748,586, forward strand.
TCATTCTGACACAACTTTATCAAAATCTGATCAGCGTCCGGCACGATGCCAGCGATATGGCCGTGGAATTAGCTTCAGTTGCCAGTTAAAAATCAGCCAAGCCGTGATCGACTCCCTTTATCACTGATCTAAGCTGTTCAGCTCTTGAACATTAATCGAAATCTTTATGGCTAATCATAGCTCAATAGCGCTGGTTGATGTCTGTGTTTTCCGCATTTCTCTTTATATTTTAGATTGTACGTACTTAGTGTAAGATTCTTTAATACAATGTAAATTGTAAGCTTATGTTACAAACACTACTTGACAATACGACGACATAAATTATGTGCTTCGGCCTTCTTTACTTACCTAATTATAAAACCTTTTAACAATAATAAAAATGGGAAAAAAAATTAATTGACAATAATAACTTTTCATTGAAAGAATGATCAAAATATGACCTACTAGCTTCTGCTCACGGCTCCACCCGCGTGAATAGACTTTTCCGAAATAAAACGTAGCCTATAACCGTCTCCAGGGTCCCATCTATCTCTACATCAAAATTCATCAAAATCGGTTCAGTGATTTAGGCGTGAAAGCGTAACAAACAAATAGATATTTTTTTCATAAAAGTATCCTATGTTACTTCTTATACCTCCAAGAATATGTGTACAAAGTTTCATGATGATCGGTTAAGTAGTTTTCGCGTGGAAGCATAACAAACAAACTTACATTCACATTTATAATATTAGTATGATTAATAAAGGTCAATAAAGTCGAAGTTATAGTCTCATCCCCGATTATACCCCCTTATGGATAGAATTTCGTCATAAAATTTAAATGGGACTAACTATGAGCTCTATTGAATGAAAAAAGGAGTTATTTGATAGAATTATGTATTTTACATACAAAATATATAAAAACCTCCCCCGTAACCACTGTGGCTCGACCGGGTCGTAACCACTGTCTCACAGAAAACCGACATAAAGTAACAGCTCGCTGCTGTATTTCTTACGGTGAGAGAGATATCCGGAGGCCCAAATCCCGCTTTTATTCTTATGCCCTTAATTATTCCTTTCTTTAACGTCGGCAATGCACCTATGATTCTTCCGGTATTGTGGATATTTATGGATAGTGGAGATCGCTTACCATCAGGTGACCCACTTGCAGGTTAACAGGCCTTTGATGGAAAAAAAATCAAACAACGTCACTCCCAGAGTTTCCAGCTATAAAAGATTCTACTTTTATGTCTATTTATAAACTCAGGCTGATAAATGGATCTCGGTATGAAAACGTCAAAATTTTATTAAATTTTTTCCTCTTATTCCAACAGTGAGTGATGTATAGCCTCTAATTTAGAGGGCACTTTATACTATACCCTGACCTTATTTTCTTCAATTTATTAACACCGGCCGCTTTCCAAGAACCTGCGTTAGTATATATAGGTATTGAAATATCTACTTAGCTAGCTTCAAAATACTGAATTAGAAAGATCTTTTGTGTTATAATCTAGATCTTTAGAATCAAAATTCTGCTACGTAATGACAGCTGTTAAAATCAAAGAATAATAAATTTTAAATAGTATTCTGCGTCAACGATTTTAAAATTGTGCCCATCTTTCATATTGACGATGTTATAGATAAATCAACTCATTCTCGCACGTCTTGTTATACAATATGTAACAAAAACCCTGTTGGGCATTTTAACTGTGATATCAGAATCGATATTCAAACACAATGAAAAAACTCGCATACGAAAATTGGACTATAAAAATAATCATACTTGTTTTTTAAACTTGAATTAATTTATTGTTTGTAAACAATACTTGGAGCAAGAGCGAGATAGCATATTGCGGTGGCCACATATATCAAACGTGCCGCACCCCCGGCTTCGTCAATGCAGACAGATATTCAGATGCAAACAACATTTATTAATTATGTTCATTTTTTAAGTTACCTGTGTAAGGATGGTATCTTGCTTCTGTTTTTTTTTTTATTTAACTATTGTTATTAAGCCGTTTTCTGTTTATATGAAATTCACGACCCTAAATGAGCCAACAGGGTTTTTGTTACATACTGTATACCTTTTTTTGTAAGCGTTAATGACGAGACGAGCAATTCGCACCGCTATTAGCGTCCCGCCTGCTCATAAACAGAAACAAGTCAAGCAACCAATATAAATTCGTGTTTTGAAGTACTGCATGGCATTGGACTGCGCTCGTCACCCAGGACATAAGATATTAAGTCTATAATACAAAGTATTTTCACTGGCTTAAATTCCCTACAAACAGAAACAACAGTGCTAACTATTTCTGACATGTGTTATTTTAGACAAAGTGGTGGCACTAACCCAGACGGTGTATCGCATAAAAAAGACCTACTACCTAGTTCAACAGAAGAAATTCAATTACATTACAGCAATATTTTCCAGCAGTATCTTCAATTATTTACCTGTGGACATTTACCAGACAAGGTGCAATAACAAATGGACAGCCTCCGTGGCGCAGCGGGCGAGTTGCCGGCTGCGAAGCAAGAGGCCGTGGGTTCGATTCCCGCACTGAGACAAATGTTTGTGTGATCCACAAAAATGAGTTTCGGGTCTGGGTGTTGTGGGACCGCAAGTCCCTCGTAGTTCCTGATACCCGCGATACAGGTTTACCTAGTGTGGGGTCAGGACTATGTGTGTGACTGTTGGGTGTATTTATTATTTATTATCATTTAAATTTATTAAAGACTTAGAAACCCAACGGCTCACCCACAAAATCGCTCCAACATCCAATTTGTCTAACCGCAGATATTAGTTGTACGGTGTACCTAGTCCATTCCTTTGTGTTTATGCCGTGGGATCGCTTACGTGTTCCGAAACAATTTCAATGGTAATGAGTATGAAATAAGAAATGGGGTGGCGCTCTCACCCTTTTTAACAACACACATATAATAAACAGACTCTCAATTCACATATTCAATTAATCTATTTAATTCGTCTAAATATCTTGTTTTGTATGTTCACGCATAAGTTTGTTATTTTTTTAAAAAGATTTTATTTAAATTCCAAATATGGAAGGATCTGGTTTTTTGGAGAGGATTCGTTTAAGACTAAGTTTAGATGGGAAAGTAAGATGCTAAAATCTTATTGTTTACAGTATCCTGATGGCCGTTTTCACCTTCCCTCTAACCTCTAATGACCAAGACCGGGGAACAAAGCGTAAAATAGCCCAACAAAGCATCTAATATTATTTTTATTATTTACTTAAGTGACGAAACGAGCAGGTAGCGACCTGCCTCATGATATGCATCATGCCTACCATTACCACTACCACTCAAAACTCTGTCATAATGCCTAGTAATTTCACTGGCTTCAATATCCTTCAAACCGGAACTCAACAATGCTTACACACTACTGCTTGGCGGCGGAAATAGACAAAGCGACCAACCCAGATGGCTTCTCGCATACAAGGGACCTACCACCTTGTGAGATGTGTTGTTTAAGTTAAGCAAAGGTCGGGAAAAACGAACATTAGGGACTTTGCGACTATTGGCAACTTGCAATGTTGCCAAAGACTAACACCGCAAATTCACACGTCTGAACGAAACTATCATTGTTCAAGTGGTTTTACATTTAATTAAAACAAGAAATTCGACAACACTATACCGCATGAATAAGTCGCCGTTAAAATTTTAATACACTTCAGTGTCATTCCAATAAATACTAAATACAAGTCCTGCAAAATGCTACAAACAGACGTATTTTTGACTTCACCACATTTAAAATAAAATTCAAAGTCCTGTATCATGTAAACTAGCAACAAAAGAAAATGAGAATTACAAAATGGCAGTGTCTTTTTTCCTAATTAAAAATACCATTCGATTTGTTCAGCCACTACGTTTTTATTGAACAAAAACTCATTCGATGCCCGCCTTATTTTTATTCTGTTTTGGTCATAGAGTAATTAAATAGTGCAGTGACAATACAGTCAGGAAATACGATGGGTAACAATTTACGTTCAAAAAACTAATGGCAAATCATTAATAGTGTATAGAAAAATAAAAGTCTGTGTCTGCGATCATAGATTAAATTCCGGCAGCGATACGATTTTTAAAAAATCTACGCTAATAATAGGGGTATTGCATAATTTGTATCTACTATCACAATTTTCATATTCAAGGGCGTAGAAAGAACTTTTCTGGGGTAGACAAGATTTTAAACTTTTGCTCGCGGAACAAATTAGAGTTATAGTTACTGAGACAACTATATTTTTCTATTTTACGCCTGAATGATGTGACGAGCAAGTCGCTCTCCTAAATCTTCGAGAATCTTCGAGATCCTCTAAACAACCCTCTCTCCCTCTCTTCTCTGTCTCATATCATTCCTAATGAAATCAATCACATAAAATCAAATAATATTCATCCTATCTGCATAAATATTCTTTGTCCCTGTCACAGGTCCGTCATCGCTTGCAAGCGGCGCGGCGCAGAGCGGCGGCGCAGAGGTGCAAACTGCAAACACAAAAATAATTGAGCTGAGTGCGCTTTGTTGCACACCCATTAGTATCAAATGCACATATAATTGTTTATGTACACTTTGATTACACTCCTTTATAAACCAACTGAAAAAAATAGGAGTTTCTCAGTTCGTCTGTAATTTGGTTATTTTTGTGTTTGATATACTGACGGAATATGAAGGAAAATAGAAAACACCTCAAAGAAAACAGAAAATGCACCACGATTCAGATTTTCTGAAGTTTTATTAACTTATTTCTTTAAAGGTCTATCTGCCAAACAACAAAGCAATCATCAGAAACGTTAACGTAGATTTAGACGTACTCAGTAATAGAGCATAAAGCATTAACTGCTCCGAGTGTGGAAATACTATAATCTTCTAAGAAACGACTTAATGAAAATAATACTACATTAACGTTTCTGAGTGCTGTAGTTAGATGGATTTATGGCTAACCATCAAAGCTACCTAAGTAAAGTATAACAAAAGTGAAGTGTCAAATTAAACTAACATTAAAAGAACTAACGTACTTATACAAACAAACAGACAAACCCACTTTTATTTATATAAATTAGTTTGAATGACGAAACGAGCAAGACCCTCGCCTGATGGTAATCGCAACGTCTTTCTATAAACATAAAAAACACTACACAGAACTTTGACTTACAAAGCATTGCGAGCTTGCAGGGCACTGGACTGCGCTCGTCACCCTGAGACATAAGATGTTAAGTTTCATAATGCCAAGTAATTTCACTGAATTCAAAATCGGTCGTACCAACACCGACAGCTTCTCGCATACCCCTCGTATGTTGTTGTATGTTTCATTTAGTAAAAGTAACATTCAAAGTATCAATGCCAGCATTTAAAAAGAAATCATTTCCACATATTACTCCGAACTATGAATAAATAAAACATCAGGGAGGTACATTCTTCAGATGTATGGGACGCAGACAGAAAATGCATTATTACTAGAAACGTTATTTATAAGTGATTTCTTATTGTGCGCATACAAATAGAAGTGGGATGCGTGCACGAGATCCGAGTCGATAACAATACGAGTGAGCCGACCTCAGTAAAAGTGACGTAATTCAGTTTAAAAATTGGGGGGCCATAAAAAATAATGGAAGGGTTGTTGGTAAATAGAAATATAATATATAAGCGAGAATCAATATTTCATTATTAAACTATTTTTAAATGACTTGAATTTGTAGATTCCAGTTTTCCAACCAACTAATCATTCAAGGGAAAATAAAGGGCAGGAGGAGGCCCGGTCGTAGGAGGATATCGTGGCTTAAAAATCTTCGCCAATGGTTCAACATGACCACAAGATCATTGTTCCGAGCAGCAGCTTCCAAAATTAAGATAGCCTGTATGATCGCCAACCTCCGATAGGAGATGGCACTTGAAGAAGAAGAAGTTTTAGAAACAGACTATTTAATTTAGATTATAATAAAGACACCGCGCCGTATCATTTTATATATATGTAAGAGTATATGTACAAAAAACATAAAATGTGTTGTTTTTCTAAACTTTACTGGTTTCGTGTTGTTTAAATTTTGTCTGTTAACCGTGTTCATTGGTGTAGAAAAATAAATAAAAAGGATGGTGCCTACGTCAATTATAAAAGTTACCAGCGTATATAATGCTTATCACACAAAGATAACTAAGATATCGGTTAGTGTAATATATAGTGGAGTAGAATAGAGGACTGTTATAAATTTTACGCCTGTGTGTGCGTGCTTATGCGTGTTTGTTTTAAGGAAATCTATGAAGTCGTTTATTAAAAGTTAATTCATCAATGGTTTTTAACTTTTGTGTTTATAAGAATCTGAATTCCCTACAGAAAATTTTACGAAAAGTAAAACTTTTTGCTCGAAGAACTATTTCGAATAAATCTGTACGCCTCAATAAAGTTTTCCGATGACAGCAACCTACATACGGCCCTGTAAAAGAACCCGCAATAACTTGCACACGCCGCTTTTATATCACTTTTACCCGATAAACGTTGTTTATGCATTTATTGTCTTTTAAAGTGAGCGGGAGATGCGGCAACTTTGTCTTCAACTCCTCACGAAGTTTTAACTTCAATGCGGTCGAGTAATGGCACATTTATATGATATCGATTTATTGTTTAAATTATGGTATATTCATGCTTTATTTGGTGAGGCAATATTTATTTACAGCTGTTTTTATTATGGGTTTTTTATGGCATAGCCCGGCAAACTAGCAAGTGGGTCACTTGATGGTAAGTGATCTCCATGTACGCCCACAATACCAAAAGGGTATCATGGGTGCGTTGCCGACCTTAAAGGAAAGGGACAATTAAGGAATTGGGAAGGGGAGCGGATTTGGGCCTCCGGATATCTCACTCACCGTACGAAACGCAGCAGCAAGCTGCTACTTTACACCGGGTTTCTGTGAGACAGTGGTAAGCCGTCCATACATGCTGTAGACAAAAGTGTCTACAGCGTGGCTCTACCACTCAAAATGTATGCATCAATTTTGATAATTCGTTCACTAAACATAGTAAAATAAGAACTTATTAATAAAAATAGAACCGATTAAGAAAACTAAAAGCCTATACATAAAAATAAACAATTTTGAGTCGGTGCTAATGTAACGGTACGGTAGGTACCTAGTAGGAAGTAAACACCGCCTCAAAATTGTCTATTATAATTTTTATTTTTTTTATTCAGTCTATTAATATTTGTCGAACCGATATAAAACAGAGCAATTTCAAGTTATCTACCAAGTTAGCTGAAATCCGATCAATACACGAAAACATTATAAATTAATATCGCCCCTAGCTTATTTCAATATCCTTCGTTAATCCACCCCAAATTGTTAGTTGAAAAATGTCAAGATTGCAGGTACAATGGGGTACGGGGATGAAAGCTTGGGGTTGAAAACGCAAATAATTGACTGCCGACTCCTGAAGGGGTCATCCGTGGAGTGGAAACTTCAAGATATGCTTATGTACAGTCACGTTCTCTTAACAATAGAACAGTAAATCCCGGATCATTCTGTTTGCTTTTAGTTAGCCACCGATCAGAAAATAAGGTTGTCCGAATGTTTTTTTTATAGCAGGGGCAGCAAATGAGTTGGTCGTTAGTCACTTGGTGATAATGAGCTCTATCCATCAACATCCACATTGCTTGAGGAATCATGGATGCGTTGCCGACCATAAAGCAAATGAATAATTGGAGAATTGAGCCTCGGGATATGTTTTTTTTTTAATTGCTTGAATGACGAGACGAGCAGGTCGCTCGCCTGATGGTAAGCGCCACGCCTCCTCATAAACAGGAGCATCGCCACACAGAACTTTAAATAACAAAACACTGCATGTCACTGGACCGCGCCCGCCAACCCAAAACATAAGGTGTTAAGTCCCTAATGCCCAGTATTTTCACTGGCTTCAATGTCCTTCAAACCGGAACACAACAGTGCTTACACACTGTTGCTTGGCGGCAGAAATACACAAAGCGGTGGTACCAACCCAGCCAGCCTCTCGCATACGAAGGACCTTCCACCTTGTAATGTATCTTACTTTCTTTCTGTCTGGCTTTATCCCGGCTTAATGCCAGGATCCGCCTTCTCATACCACATATTTGATGGTATGGTAACTATGGACGTTTGTAAGTTTGTGTATTTGTTATTAAATCACACCTTAATGGCAGCACGGATTTGGATTAAATTTGGCACTCAGATAGCTCATGACCTAAATTTGTATATAGGCTACTTACTTTTATCCCGGAAAAAGCCAAGTGGCTTTATAAAGCCAATAATAGGTCATAAACAATTTTACTTAAATGTTATTTACTAAAGATGACTCGATAGTGTAAGAGCCACGCTGAAGACACTCTTCCCTACACGAATAGGCCGGCTCGACCGTGTAGCTACCACTGTCTCACATAATACAAACGTGAAGTAGCAACTTGCTAATGCGTTTAGTACGTTGAGTGAAATATCGGGTGGCCCAAATCCACACACATTTTTTACACATTTTACATATAAATTTGGCTTTTAGTTTTCACGACCGGCCGCCTGCCTGGCGTCAACTCCTCTGGGGAGCTATAAAAATATATAATATAAATAATCCAAAAGTTAAAAACCTTTAAAAACTAATAAATAATTCATGTAAGTGTAAAGTGCGAGCGCTGAAGTTATTTAAGAGCTTCAGACGCAGCTGCACAAGCGACGGAAGTAACGTCTGCGCGGCGTCACTGCTTCCGGTGCCAACTTCCACCCGGGAACCTTTCAGATACCTATTGGAAATTGTCTATTTAGTTTTATAACGTGTGGAAGATTTTCATCTTCAGATTGCCGATTTGGCAAAAACTTTTATTAAAAAAAAAATAGGCCGGCAAACGAGCAAGTGGGTCATCTGATGGTAAGTGGGTACTTTACGCCGGTTTTCTGTGAGACAGTGGTAACGACCCGGACGAGCCGGCGTATTCGTGACACACAAGTGTCTACAGCTAGGCTCTGCCTAATTTTGCTTGATGTCGGTTGAAAAAATCGCGAAACAAACCCCCCCAGGACCTAAACTAAAGAACGCCGTCTAACTTCGCCGCCTGTAAAGCCCGACCCAGCTCACTCAAATTGAATTTTAAATCACGTTATAATTTTAACATTTAGCTCATGTCCAAAGAAATTATTACAAAAGACACTTTATTAATGCCACAGTTTTCCGTAATTAAATTTGATATTCCATTCTTCGGAGGCTTTAAAAGTACAATAAAAAAAATTAAAGGGGTTAATATTTAGGCTGTTTTCTTTTTATGAAGCGTCTGATTTTATTTTTTATTTTATTCTCAGGTTGGGAGCAATCCTTTGAATAAGATTTTTTTGTTTTAGTAGTGGTATAGTCACGCTTTAGATAAATGTCTACATCATAAATGGGCCGGCTCGCACATGTCGATACCGCCGTCACACAGAAAACCGACGTGAAATAGCAGCTTGCTGTTGCGTTTCGTATGGTGGAGTGAGATAACCGAAGGCCCAAATCCCCTTGCCCTTCCTAATCCCTTAAATCATCCCATTCCTTTAAGGTCGGCAACACATTCATGATTCTTCAGGTATTTGTGGATATTCATGGGTGGTGGTGATCACTTACCATCGGGTAACCAATTTTCTCGATTGCCGGCTGTGCTATAAAAAAAAGAAAATCAGTTCAGCCGTTTACAAGTTGCATATGTTTTTGTAATTGACATTAGAGTTTTAACGCGTACGCATTAGTTTATCAACACAGACGCCTGTCTCAAAGATCGCCAGTGCTCACTGAATGAGGAAATGACGCTAATTTCCCGAATAGTAGTTCTTCCTGGAGGACGCGGATGGCAGAGAATATTGCGGAAATTGTCCCCGAATGCATCACGTCTGCAAATCGATTTTGTAGACAACTTCTATAAGGTGCCGAGCTACGCCACGGACGGGGCGCAATATACACGTACATTTTCTAATTATTAAATTTAAAAAATACAATACTTATGAACTAATACAGAAGGGTTAATGTGAAACAGGCGGCCGGGCGTAAAAACTACAAGTCAAATCTTTCTGCACCATTTTTAAAAGCATTTAACGCCGACCTCACTACGAGTGGGATAAAGTAGAGTAGGTACCGAAATTTCGGCGCGTCAAGGTTTTGAAGTTTTAACTTAGCCGGCCAGGTGATTAAATGGTACTCCAGAAGCAATTGCTACAAAATCATTAAATTATTGTCTTTCCACTTGTGACATTTCGCCGCACCTTAAGGTATGACTGTGACAAACACACGTCACAAACTCAAGTGTGGAAACTTCTTAAACGTTACGACCTAATGTCACGGAGCAATCCGCTCTGAGAACCCCGTAACATTTTACGGTGACATGTAATTTGAGGTTTTGTCATTTTTTGTTTTAAGTTACGGCAAAATGACAATGTAGTAAGACAATAAAATTACAATGTGGACGACATTATAAACAATACAAGTACGTGTGACAGTGAAGGGTCTCGATGCGGCTAAATAAACAAGATACAAGGTAGTAGGTCCTTCGTATGCGAGTGGCCGTCTGGGTTGGTACCACCGCTCTGTATTAAAAATTATAAACATAAGCTCACGCTTTTATTCCCGAAGAAGTAGGCATTTCGCTGAACCACGATATAATAGTGGGCGAGCCAACGCCATACCGGGCACAAATTCAATTCTCAACCAAATCATATGTGATTTTCGAATCGAAAACAAACCAATTGTGATTTTCTGACCTGGGATTACTTAACTCATGACTTCATAGTTAGTACGCTGCTACTAGCCCAATGAGGAGATGGAGGCGAAAATTAAAGTAATCAATAAAAACAAATTAATCGTAGTCACGCTACAGTTTTGTCTACAGCAGGAAAGAACCAGCCGGACTGTCATGTCAAATTACCATTGTCTCATCGAAAACCGACGTAAAGTAGCAGCCTGTTGCTGCGTTTTTTACGGTGAGTGAGATATCAAGAGGCCCAAATCCCCCCTTTCCAATCCCTTAATTATCCCTTTCCTTTAATGTCGGCAACGCGCCCATGACTCTACTGGTATTGTGGGCGTACATAGGCTGGGAAGATCAGTTATCAGTTACCTACGTGCTCGTACACAGCCAGCATCCACACCGGACGAGTGTTCCGCTTCACCTTATAAATATTGTTGGAGCCATTGATATTCCACTTACGACCCGCAGGGTGAGGCGTAGAATCTCAAGGTCTTCGTAAAAGGGAATAATATATTGTTAAAATGACCTTGGAATGAGGTTAGGTTGTGAAGGTTGTTTTATAACAATATTGCAGATGACTAGATAAAATATTGCCTGAAAATTGACTGCCTCGGTGGCGCAGTTGTAATGCGTACGCGTTACAACTGAGGCCAACGCTGAGGTCTCGGGTTCGATCCCCGGGTCGGGCAAAGTGGTATTGGGTTTTTCTATTACGAAATGCTCACATTTCACCGAGCGTATGTCCGTTCCATGATGTAATAGGGGGTGAGCCTATCGCCATACCGGGCACAAATTCGAGACCCCGGGCTGATACTGAGCATTTCGTAATAGAAAAACCCAATATCATTTTTTCCCGAGCCGGGATCAAACTCGAGACCTCTGCACAGCAGTCGTAACGCGTACGCATTACAGCTGCGCCACCGAAACAGTCTATTATTATGTCTATTATAATAATACATATCCTGTGAAAATTCCAGTACGGTTCAATAGGTAGGACAGACAGACAGACAGCGGCGTAGGCTTAGAAATAAGGTTGGCATCCTTTGGGTACGCAAGGAGCTGGCGGGCGGGCTGTTGGTTTCGATATTCAAAGACTATCACTAATTTGAGTTGTTTCGCACGGACGAGAATGGGCGAGTTTATTAGGATATCAGAAGCAAATTAAACTCCGAAATCCTAATCTTTATATGTTTTCTGAATCCAAAAGCTCGTAAAAAAGTAATTTAGATTAAGAATGGAATTTAGTACTTTGCTGTTCAAAAAATGGACACTAAACTTGATCGAAGCTACTCTGATCTATGAGTGACATTTTAGCGAACCACGTCTGTGCCTGTAACACGTACACGTGTACTTGCTATGCTTCATGTGGACAAGTGTCATGATATTAAATGGCAGAATGTTCATTTGTTTTACGAGATGTCACGACGGATTGTTGCGTGACATTGGTTCGAAATATTTAAAAGGCTATTAGGTAACTGTTTCACCGATCGAAATAACATAACTAGAACGATAACTCTCATATGAATCTGCCAAAAATACAGCGCCACTTACTTACAAATGCAAATATAAAATCACACGTAACACTCATACGCGACAAAAATTCATGAACGTTCAAAATCAACTTTATTTCATACAAGTTAATGTCAAAATATTAAATTTTTAAATCAAGATACGACGTTCTGACCGCGCAAAAAATTTGACGTATTAAGTGTCAACTAGAGATCATGAATAAATTTTTATGAATTGATGAATGAACGAGCTGCATAGACTTTTATAGCCACGCCCCCTTGCACAGAGTTTTGGTGGGGTCCGTTACGTTTTTCATCTTATTTAGATGGTTTCACCTTGCTTGTTTAATACTTGAATTGAGATTCAGTATTCGGGCGTAATTCATTCTTTTTACATAAACCTCCCGCAAGAAATCACACAGAAAATAACGTTTACACAAGAGACCGCTGTAAAAGGATTACGGGATAAAGCAATTACGCAAACTCGCCACTGAATGATGCATAAAAGAGCCACTGTCACACGAGCCTGCGTGTCCATTGGACTGAAACACATTGTGAGAACCGCTGTGATATTTTTTTATAGCCGAGCCTGTGGGTCACTTGATGGTAAGCTAGCTCCAACACCCATGATAATCCACAATACTCGTAGAATCATGGATGCGTTGCCAATTGTAAAAAACAAGGAATTCCCGCAGATGTTTAGCTTTTGTAATCTATTTTTTTATTTGTTCCTATTTTCATATCCTTAAAGAGTGGAAAGTACTTATTCCCTTGAGCAATTCAAGTTTGGTATAATATATTTTACTTGATACGGACGATGAATTTACAAAATACCTCTTATTGAAAATATTCTTTTCAAAATTCGGCGATTATCAGTCTTGTTAATTATTTAAGCAAATTTTACTTAATTTTGAGTATGTGTAACGTTCTTATCAGAAATAATTAAACAAATAAAATTTATAATTAAAGTAAATTAATTTACTCACGAGGTGGTGAAAGAGGTGCTTACGGTAAGTATGGTGTGCATGGTTGTAGTATTTCGGTTTGGCCTCCGATATCTCCCCTACAGCCAGCCCAATCCACAGACATATGAGAACACTATTTATACACACACGGATAACACTTTGTTATTAGTACATTCATAACTCGTTGGTAAGCAGAGCAGAGAGCTTGCCTCTTCTGTGGCTAGTGTTTATAAGGTGTTACTAGGTGGTCTACCTCCACTATACTTGATAGTGTCGGTAGAATGTTTGTACATCCAATACATGTACACCACGGTGTAAGCTCACTATCACTTTATTAAAATAAAGATAAATAACTTCGTCACGATTTTCAATAAGTTTTTAGTATTTACATACATACATACATACGCACTCACGCCTGTAATCCCCGAAGGGGTAGGCAGATGTGTAACGAGTACACCCACATTTCGCTGAGCGTATTTCCATCCCTTATGTGATAGGGGGCGAGCCTATCGCCATACCGGGCACAAATTCCAAACTCCGGGCTGATACTGAGCATTCCGTAATAGAAAAACCCAATACAATTAATAACGCACCCTTATATACCTCAGTAACTCACCTCCACCACGTCTCAATCTTATTATCTACCCGCTTTACATAGTTATTCTACTGACTACCTTCACTAACACCAATAAATGATACTATTACTAAATGAGGGCAACACTACCTACATACATTCCAAAAATACCAAATAAGAAAATACAATAATAATTATCATAAACTTCTTCGCACATCAATCCTAAAGCCGTCTGTATATTTTCTATGTAAGAACAAAATCCGAGCATATATTCAACTGGATTTCACCTATAACATAAATCAACAAACACCGCAATGAGTTAAAATATAAATTATGTCGAGTCGTTAATACTCTGAAACAAAAGTCGCGCAGACCGTGGAACATCGTCCAAAGTTTTGGACATTCCCGCATTCTGCGTAGGAAATTGTTTAAAGGTACAGACAGAGGGATACCAGTAAGCGTAGTTTAACCGTCTAAAAATAACAGGAGCTTCTCAATTCGTGGGCGATTTCGTTCGGAGGTGTTGCTCGCCTGATGGTAAGCGCTACGCCTGCCCATAACAAAAGCAACATCACACATAACTTTGTTAAACTGGGCTTGACACTCCGAGATATAAGATGTAAAGTCTCATAACGCCCAGTAATTTTACTAGCTTCAAACCGCAACTGAAAAGTGTTCACACACTACTGTTTGACGGCATAAATAGACAAAGCGGCAGCGAAAACAGTTTATAGTTATAAAGATAGAGTAATAGTTTTTAATTTAATATCAATCCGCTGATTCAACCCTAATATGTACAAATCCTTTGTCACCTCGCAATCTTACGAAGTATCTAGAAAAACAAATTGGATAACTTTGCCGCTTTGTTTCCAGTTTTTGTTCGATATAGTTGTAGTGATGAGTGACGTCAGACATGTAACCTACAAGTTCATGATGTATTTAACATTTCTCTCGGTGCGGGAATCGAACTCACAGCCTCTCTCTTTGCAGTTGGCTACCCACTCATTGCACCACGGACGCTGCCTGCTATTTTCCTTTAATTTTGTACCACTTCTGTTACGGATCCTAAAAGCATTGTCATGGCAGGTTTATGGCATATGTCATAACAAATAATAATAAAGAACTAATACCTAAAAAAATTACGTCTCTGGGTGCGGGACTCTCGATTCAGGAATCCGACTCGCGCTTGACTGGTTTTAGTATTATTTTTATTTAGGCAGTTCGCAATCTTTTCTGGCTATGTTAAGAAGGATCCTGGCAATAAGCCGAAGGCCTGATAACACCAGACAGATGAGAAATAACCGAAGAAAAAGTGAATGTTTTCTTCATTTAGTCAACACAAGCAGCGTGCATTGAATCATAAGAACGTTACGTGTATTCCCCAGTAGCTTGATTTTGGCACATGCGGAGTTTATTGACACCGAGTACAAGGGCGGGCGGAGAACGTGCACCCTACTACTGTACACTTATATAAGTTTTGTATATATTACCAGCATCGGATCTACGATTTTTTATAACCGGGGCAAAAACTTGATAGTGGCACCGCTCTTCAGCGTTTTAAGATAAATTACCTAAAAAACTAAAAGAAAAGACAACAATGATACACAAAGACACTGTGTGGTGCCTTTTTCTTACAAGTCGACGGTGAGCCAACCAGGCTTCCATATGCTAGGTGCTTTGTGGAGCAAGTTTTTTGTTTTTAATCAGATTTTATTATGATTTTGGCGCCCCCTGAAACTGCCGCCCGGGCCGGGTACCCCAGTTTGCCCAAGATCCAGGCCTGAGTATTACGGTTAAAACTATGCGCTTAGGCAAACTTGGGATATTTATAAAATACACATATTATGTGATTTGATTTACTGTGATTACTTTATTTCCGTCCTATAAATTTCGCCGAGCTTATTTCCTTCCGATGATGTGATACGGGGCGAACCTATAGCCATACCGGGCACAAATTCTAATCTCGGACAGTAGCGACAACTTTGCTTCCAAAAATCACCATTAAAATGTCCCATGATAATGGCTGGTGTACATTAGCGGGACATGAATGAGCAGAGTTAGGGAGAGTATCGATTGCCTGCAGTTGTTGCCTAGCAACGCGCTGAGAGCGTCGCGATGCCGCCCCCTATTGTGTTAAACCTTTTAAATACATCCCCGTGCTTAACGCATTATTCCTTAAGTTTAATATCCTTGCTGCTGCGTTTCGTACGGTGAGTGAGATATCCGGAGGCCCAAACCCCCACCCCTTCCCAATCCCTTAATTATCCCTTTCCTTTAAGGTCAGCAACGCACCCATGATTATTTTGGTATTGTGGGCGTACATGGGCGGTGGAGCTCACTTACCATCAGATGACCCACATGCTCGTTTGCTGGCCTATACCCTAAAAAAGTGTTATTATGACTTTGTAGCACACGCACCCACACACAAGGTCAATATTATAACAACCATCTTCTGTGTCCGGAGTTAAAAATGCAATTTATCTCACGAGTAGTCTAAATTATTACAATTTTTATTATTTGCATGAAATATGTTTAACCAACTTTACACATTTAATATAGTCATACAAAATGTCAGCGTAAACCGATATTAAATACCTAACTATAAAAAAAAACGATAAAACATTTCGAAATGAAAAACAACCTTATGAATTCGATTAGTCGACAGAACTGCAAAATAACAAAATATATACAAACCAATCAACATTGCAGTCCGTTTATACCGACTTCAAGTCCGCTGTGTATTCTGCCGGTAAAAATACGGCCCATGCCACAAATGATGAGAGGAGGCGAGTTTTATGAAAAGAAATGTGATTGCCCATTTAACGTAGCAAAGCGGCTCTCTGCTAGCCACTTGGGCATGTGGGGAGGATGGATGAAAGAAGATTGACGAAACAAATATACATAGCGAGTGTGAATGGTACAGTTGGGAGGGGAAGGCCTCGGCGAACTTTCATAGATCAAGTTGGCGATATTCTCGAGAAAGGCCAGGTCAGGAGTACCCTAAACCGACGTGCATGTATGAAAATTTTTATGAGAGTGAATGAGGCCAAAGAGATTTGCAAGAATCGTAGCAAGTGAAAATCCGTTGTCTCTGCCTATCCCTATGGGAAACAGGCGTGAGTCTATGTATGTAATGTGATTGGGGAAGGGACGCGACTGCGTTACGTGTTTAAGCCAATGTCAAATGTTCATAACAAGCACGTAACGCATTAACGTTAATCAAATTTGATATTGGCTTAGAAAACATCACTCAATGTCAATTTGACGAAGTCAACGCAACGCGTTCGCGATAATGTAACGCAGGTGCATTACTAGTTCACACGGTGATAGTTAATTCCCCTGGTGATAGTTTGAGGTTTTTCTGTTTGCGTGTGTATTCTTCTTCTTACTCGTACACTCCTGGCGGAGTGGTCGTGGTCATGGATCATCTGATATGTTGGCTACAGCTTTGGCGAGACTTCTCCGCTTCTCTCTATTTGTGGCATTGCGTGTGCATTCAGTTAGGGAACTCTTTGTACATGATTTTATGAGGTCTGTCCATCTTGTGGGTGACCGGCCGCGAGAACGTTGACCCGTGCGCGTTGAACGGCGTGTGTATACATAACGGCTAAACTAATAGACCGATTTAAATAGGGTTTATATACTTAAAAGCTGGTTTCTTCGGCATACTTCTTAACAATATTTGAAGAAAATCAATCAATCTGTTTAGAATACAAAACCGTTTAGTTAACAGAACATTTTCTAATTGAATTTAGGTGGTTTTAATAGTTACGATTATTATACGAATTAAAAAATATCTAGAAATCGCTAGCGCCTATGCCACGGGTTCTAATAAAAGCGTTTAGTTATATATTAAAGTGGACCCGGGGGCATTTAATATAGCAATTGATAGCCCCAATCATCGGCTAATAACTCGAAGCAAAACTGCCTGCTGTTATTTATGGATTTGGTATTAATGCATCGCTGTAATCAATGTTAGTTCGAGAACTTGTAGTAGAGTTATGGAAGTAAATAAGTAAACAGTTCTGCTTCTAGTTTAGTTGGTGAAATAAGACTGTTGATTGGAATAAGGTTCGGTGCTCGGCAGTGGCACAGCGTGAAGGAAAATCGACACTAAGTAGTTTCTGTTTGTCCAATATGGTTAAAGTTTAAATAAAAGGTTTAATTTGAAATATGATATATTACAGATGGTAAGTGTTCGTCACCGCTCATCAACTTATAATATCACAAGAATCACGGACGCATTGTCGATTTTAAATAAAAGGTATAATTAGTTTGAGTGGTAGAGCCACGCTGCAGACACTTTTGTCTACAGCATGAATGGCCCGGCTCGTCCGGGTCGTTACCACTGTCTCACAGAAAACCGACGTAAATTTAACGGCTTGCTGCTGCGTTTCGTATGGTAAATGAGATATCCAGAGGCCCAAACCCCCTCCCCTATCCAATCCCTTAATTATCGCTTCTCTTTAAGGTCGTCAACGCACCCATGATTCTTTTGGTATTGTGGGCGTATATGGGCGGTGCAGATCACTTACCATCAGGTGACCTACTTGCTCGTTTACTGGCCTTTACAATAAAAAATAATAATAGAGAAACATAAAAAACAAGGTTGACAATGGTTGTATAATGGGCGCTCTTATCGCAACCGGCGCTTTCATTATTAGACTTACCATCTTATGTCTCGGGGTGACGAGCGCAGTCCAATGCCTTCCAGTGCTTCTGTTTATGGGCAGGCGTTTACCATCAGGCGAGCAACCTACTCGTTACGTCACTCAAGATAATAAAAAAATGTACGAGCACACACACAGGCAAAAGGTTCAAACTTAAATAACACCCCTCATTTGTGGGGCTCAGAACAGTCTACAGCGTTTTATCGTTGGTAGAAGTTGTGGAGTTTATGAATACAAGCCGGCCTCGGATTTATTCAATACAAGCCCCGATATTACTCGAGAAACAAGGTGTGAAAAACTTGTTCCACCAACCAAGGCTTCATTCGGCTTTTGATGAAAGTTCGGCGTGAAGTACTACGAACTTTTTATGTCGGAATATAAAAAATGTTTTGTTATTTAGAAAAATAGAACCTGGAAAGCAAAAATTTATATCAGCTCGTAATTCAACTAATATTAGTCAAATATTAATTATTAGTCGCAACGCGTACGCATTACAACTGCACCACCGAGGCATTCTTAAGTATGTAATTGTATTTCTTTTTTTACTGTGTATTTTCTTTCATGTCGGAGGGGTGCAAATGCACGCCCTTACACCTATCTCTCGACGCCTATATAAAAAATGTAATAACTGAGTCGAAGATTCGAATTGAAAAACTATTTATTTATGTTTGATCGTCATCAACAGAACCTCCTTTTTCAAGTCGATTAAAATAAAAACATTAAGTAAAATATCTATAAGTATTGACAGTTATAAATGTTAATAGTTACCATTTATAATCCCAAAATCTCACGCATAGCATCGCATATTTGTACTTGCATTTATGAAGCCAATAAATAAAATCGCTATACACTAACATTAATTATTTCAAGCAAAACTTTAACTAGATTAATAATATCGCACAGCACATGTTCATGCGAGCGGGACAAGGCATGGTTACCATAATTTCGCTTAGTCAGCGAAATACAACACCGCACGGCAGGCACGTACACGCCACTCGCCAGTCTATCGACATTTAGGTGCAATGACACTGATTACTTATGACTGACTATTTATATAAGTTATGTGTTTAGTAAGTCATACATAAATAAGTTCACGCTTGTGCCCCCAAAGTGGTGAGCGGAGGTATAACTATACATCCATGGTTCCAATGCCGGAGAACTCAAGTGTGATTGTTCGAATTGAAATTTCAAACGCAAATTGCGATTGACATAGACGAAAATATAAGAGAAAACTATTGTTTACTAAAATAATCGTATGACGCGACCTCACAAATGACTGTTTTCTGATATTTTCTCGTCTATGTCATACAAGGAACTGACAATCAAAATGGGGCTTAACTACCTTGGTTTCTGAAATGTGTGTAGAGTTTAAGAAAATAAACACTGAGAAAACAAATTTAAAATTTTATTATATTTATACATGTTGTTTTAAATGTATATAAATGTTTTCTTACAGTCAAAACCGGCGCTAGATATAGATCGTTTAGAACAATAGATTGATACGAAGAAATTTCTCAAAATAAACCCAGTAACTATCGGCCAATTCAATAATCTCAATCCGCATCTACAGATTGATCCCGAAAATAAACCAATGAAACGATGTACTTAATTAGAAGAGAAGCATTTTGGCTCATTTGCGGCAATGATCTGTAGATTCGGATTGAGGTTGTTTATTGAATTTGCCCGAATTGGATATAATATTGCTAAATATTGCTAAATCCGGTTTCCATTGTTTAATACAAATCTTATAACACAAAAACAGTAACACGAAATTTTACAACCCAAAATAAATAAATAATGTGTGAACTCAAGTAACCTTTAAAAATAATTAATATTACCTCAGGAATCGAACCCAGTATGTCATCGCAACGCTAATTCTGTAACAGAAAGCATGTAAACACAAGAACAAATAATAATGAGAAAAATTACAAAGATTTGATAATATACAACACAATGTTCAATATGTTGAAGACTGGCAAACGAGCAAGTGGGTCACCTGATGATAATGATCAACACCGCTCATAAGCACCCATAATGCCAGAGGGTGCGTTGCCAATCTTTAAATTCCATTTGGATAGACTTTATCGCACGACCGAACCAAGAATTAAACAGACAACTGTGATTCACAAGGTCGCGTTATGCAATTTGAAAATAAGAATCTTATGACGCGTCCTCGTAACTCACAGCTTTCTGTAATTCTCGCTTGTGCCGTACGAGAAAATCCTTATCAAAATAGGGCTTAAGGACGCGATGTTCTGATGAGTAGCGCTGACGTCTTCTAGTGCGGGTTCGACGATACGTTCAGGTCGAGACTTCCACTACGTCACATCACACGTTGTACCAACATGACCACGTGACTGTGAGGTAATGGCCATTTCAACCCTGAACTTCCACCAAATATTTGTTTCTCTTTGAGTAGTGCTTCGCTTTTCTGTAGTCTTGTACTCGTAGCTTTGTAGGCTCGATAAGAAAAATATGGCAGTAGAAAAAATAAAAAGGCATAAAATGCAATTCGTAATAGGTAATCAAGGATAACATAAAATTGACATGATGAAACTTTACAATAATATATGAATTCAGAGAAGGATATATTGGCTGTTATAAATCCGATAAGATTTACCTAAAATGTTCAGCCCAAAATTACATAGTATTTTTCACAATATCTCAAATAACTCGAATTGACATTAAATTATTTCATTTAAAAATCGATTATTTCTCGGAGACTAAGTAAAAATTTATTGGTGTTTCTGAGTGCGACGGTTAAAGTTAATCGACCTCTCTAAATGCGACTAAAAGTAGTAATACATATTGATAATATTTTTTGCAAAAAAATAAGATAATTTTACATTACAATAATAACTTTAAAATATAATTTGTCGCTGATAATTTATTTCAACTTAGATTATTAACGAAATACGTTTAAAATCAATAACACCACTCACCCGTCATCATTTTCAAAGGCACTCTTCTCCATTGTATCTGAAATTCATAACTTTATTAAAATTGGCACAGACTATGAATGGATGGGATTTTCTGACAAGTGCATTCATTTTATTGAAAAACGGACTATAATCCATAAAAGTTATATTGAATTTGCAATGATAAATAATTATAGCTTTATTTTGTAATTAAGAATATTTTATTTTCATAATAAAAATAACGAAGTTTTATCGACCTACATGTGACCTTTTATTAATCATTAATTCTGTTAAGAATTATTTTTGTAATCAGTAAATGAAACACCTAGGTACAAGTTGCAAATGAAGTTTGCGCAAGTATGTTTGTCGCATGCGGTGCAATACACCATAAAACATATTACACTTGTTAAAAGGTACTTGATTTCTTCGACTTACGAATTGAAAGCAAAATATGTAGCTTAAAAAAATAATTGAATATGAATAATATCAGACAACTATTCACCTCGTTGAAGTGTTAACTAATTCTATCGCCTGATATTTTATAAAATGAAACTTTATAATATTCTAACAAGGTTTATAATCAATTGGAACTTACTGGAGGCCTGGAGATGGTGTTCCGTCGTGGTGCGGTGCAGGAGTGGCCGAGCTCGGCGCATGCGCGACACCCGTCAGTATGCTGACGATGCAGACTCATGAGCCAGCCGCCAGGGGCACAGCACTTTTTATTCAAACTTTATTTATTATAATATGAACTATTTGACTGTGAATTAGAAGGACAGATCGATTCCTAGCTCGGTACATTTTTTGTGAGTTTTTAAGGTTGCTTATGTATGGTGCAGGCAAATATTTCAAATGAAATTAATAAATGATAAAAATACGCACTCAATTAAGAGCTTCCTCTTTTTTAAAACGGTTAAAATAGAATCGGGATTACACATTTGTCTCGAGTAAATGGATCTGCAGCAGCTCCTCTCTCAACTCGTTACTCCACTACTCATCGCCGTAACCATCTTCATCCATATCATCAGCCATTCATCATACAGGTACAGATGAAACAAGTTTTTTTTATTATTATTTATTTATTTATTCAAGGACCTCCAACAAAGGATACACGATATATTATTATATTATTACATTTTCAGTTATAGTAGTGTGACGTGTTCTTTCAATTAATTATAGGAGACCACAGCATTCATAGTTAAAATATTTATACAATGACAGTTTGAGTATTATTATAAATATTGTTATTATTATTTGTACTAATGGAATGAATTACAGCAAATTAAAACAACACAACTTAACAAGGTAATATAGGTAACTAGACATTACCTTCGGCTCCACCTACATAAAAGTTCCGGTATAAAAAGTCGCTTATGTCCTAATCCAGGATAGTTTACTTGTGTACCAAATTTCATGCAGATCTGTGACTGATTAACAAACATCTGAATTCACAAACTCACCAACATCCAAACTTTCCTATTTATAATATTAGTAGGAAGAAGTACATACATACGCACTCACGCCTGTACTCCCCGAAGAGGTAGGCAGAGGGGTAACTAGTGCACCAACATTTCGTTGAGCTTATTTCCGTCCCATGACGTGATAAGGCGAGCCTATCGCCATACCGGACACAATTCCAGATTACGCGCTGATACTAAGCATTTCATGATAGAAAAACCCAATATCACTTTACCCGATCTGGGGATCGAACCCGAGACCTCAGCATAGCAGTCGTACAGCATACGCATTACAACTGCGCCACCGAGGCGTTCAGGCAGGCAGGTAGGAAGTAGTCTATTAGGATACGAGTAGAATAATAGGACTCCCTTCTCAGTAACTCTTACTCTATGTAAGTTGATCGGTCTAAAGATAGACTTCCGATTGTCACGTCAAGCGTTAGAAGCGACCGTCCGTCAATGACGTCATTTGTCAACGCCTCACGCCCCACTGAAGGCATCAGTTACGGTATTGTCTAATAATTTTACACTTGCACAGTATAAGCGCGACAGCCTCCGTGCCGCAGTGGGCGAGTAGTCGGCTGTGAAGCGAGATGCCGCGAGTTCGATTCCCGCACCGAGACAAAAATGTTTCTGTGATCTTTAAATATTGAAGCTAGTAAAATTACTGGGCATTATGAGTCTCAACATCTTATGTTTTTTGGTGGCGAGCGCGGTTCAATGTCATGCAGTGCTTTGTAATTCATAGTTCTGTGTTGTGTTACTTCTGTTTATGGGCATGCGACCTACTCATTTCGTCAAGCTAATTAAATAAAAACAAAAAAAATATGACCCACTTGCCCGTCTAGACTTTTGCTATATAAATGTCTATCTCCTTATCCACTGTCTTATAAATTAAATCAGTACCACAGAACACACCACATTCAATCTTCTTAGATCATAATATAAAAACGAAATGAAAGGTAAACTGACGCTGAGGTCTCGGGTTCGATCCCCGGGTCGGGTAAAAGTGATATTGGGTTTTTCTATTACGAAAAGCTCAGTATCAGCCCGGAGTCTGGAATATGTGCCCGGTATGGCGATAGGCTCGCCCCCTATCACATCATGGGATGGAGATACGCTCGGAGAAATGTGGGTGTAGTGGTTATACCTCTGCCTACCTCTTCGGGGATTACAGGTGTGAGTGCGTATGTATATAAATGAAAAGTTGACCGAATAGCCCGACTCTACATCTGACAGCGGTCTATAACTCTACATGGCTTTTTCTTTTCCCGGCACTAAGCGGCGGCCAAATTAGATAAAATACGAGACTTTTCTTGGAGAGGGTCCAAACTTCACAGACGTAATGTTTATCTGTGGTCCCTTTCAGTGACGAGAATGTATGGCTGGCTGGCGCGGACTTTGTTCGTGAAGATTTAAAGTAACTGAGTAAAGGTATTGAATAGATTCTTTATTTGTCTACTAACTTTTGTTCACGGCTTCATCGTGAATGTCTTTTTCCGGGATAAAAAGCTTATGGCCTAATTCAGGTCATGGTCTACCTGTGTGCCAAATTTCATCCAAATCAGTTCAGCTATTAACAAACACTCAAATTCATAAACTGAGAAACATCCAAACTTCTTCTTATTTTTATTTTATTGAATGATCAAACGAACAGGTCGCTCGCCTGATGGCTTAATTATAAACCACTGCATGGCAACTCAAGGCATAGGATATTACGTAAGTCTCATAATAAACAATAATGTTACTGGCTTCAATGTCCTTCAAACCCAACAAACACAACAATGCTCCGTGAATGAACCGAACGGGCGAGTAGCCGGCTGCGAAGCAAGAGGCTGTGGTTCGATTCCCGCACTGAGATAAATCATTGTGTGATCCACAGAAAATTGTTTCGGGTCTGGGTGTTGTGGGACCGCAAGTCCCTCGTAATTCCTGATACCGACGATTATTTAATGCTTACACACTGCGGCTTTGGAAAAATAGACTAAGCGGAGGTACCAACGCAGACAGCCTCTCGCACACGCTGGAGCTACCACTTAGTTTTTGTATAAATACAATGATAAAGCAACCGATCAAAAGTTTTCTGTGATGAAGAATAGAAAGGACCTAAAACTTGTCAGAATGTAATTCTCTTAACGCTTGTTATAATTATCCTTAAAGTAGGCTACCGATGGTCGCGTCACCGACAGCAGTGACACCGCATCTGCGCGTTAGTACTACTTAGTTTTCGTCCCGGAATTACGAGTACATTTAACCAATAAACAACTAAAGTCAACAGACAAACTGACAGTACCTACTGCGTTTTTAGATATTTAAGGCCTGCTTTGAGATACGCGACTTAGACAAGGCGACAGTGATGCGTCCGCTTTGTATGAAATCATATAGAAACGGAAGCTTCTGTCTTCGTTGCATATCTCTACACGTACCTATGCGGTCTCCTGTCTCGGTCGCGTACCTCAAATAGGCGTTTAAATTCAGAGAGTGTAACGCATGACAAATACAAGTACATAATAGAAAACTCTTGTAAACAAGGCCGCGACATACAGTTAGAAAAATAATAATATGACGAGATCTCGGCGAACTGTGTGTGTACTAGTTGTAAATCTGCTTACCCCTTCAGAGATAAAGGCTTGAATTTATGATATTCCATTATCAAGAGCGGTCGCTATGGACTATGGGCATTTCCGAAAGGTTGCATGTTTTAATAAAACCACCGAAATGTTCCACCAATATCGATTTCCTAATGCCCGGCGTTAGGAATCGAATTAAGGTTATTATCGGACAAAAGATAAACATAATAATATTCACAATTTACGTAATTTTAACGGCTTTATGATTGACTAATGTACAATCAAAATAGCTCATAAAGTTATACTTACAATAAAATCATAGACAATTTGCCAATATAATTCACAGTTGGTTTTACAAGTTTATAGCCATTTGCATAATTTATCGAGATTTTAGCATTATACATTTTTAGTATGTTGTAATTGGTTGCAATAGTTCCGCAGTTTGAAGTTTAAAAGTAGGTAATTCATTAATCAAGTTCAAAATTATATCTGGAGGGGATTTATTTATTTATTTAATAGCAATACCATTAGGTAAAACACACTACTAACATAATACAAAAACAAATAAGTAACAAATCATGTGCTTACCTTTTAAAGGTATTTACAGCTAACACAAAAAAAATTACAATGTCATAATAACGTAATACCTAATAATTATTATAAATTATAAGATAAGTAAAGTAAGTAAATTATTTTTAAATGAAATGTAATATGTGAAATACGTAAACTAAATATTGTGAAAAACAAATAACTTAATTTTATTTTTAAATGGGCCAATCTTATTGCTTAAAATGTCAGCGTCAATACATTTGGGCAAATAATTATAGGTTCTCATCATTCTTGTTATGGGAGTAGTGTAACCCAAATTAGTTTAATAAAATTTTTCTTTAAATAATTTGTAGGCAGAAAATCTAGGTAATCGGCATGGAGTTGAAATATTTACTCTCCAAAAGATTCTTTATTTCTCTTTAAGGCAACGCGTTCATAATTCTTCTGATATTGTGGATGTTAATGGGCGGTAGAGATCACTTACCAGGTGACGTTTTTGCTCGTGTGCCGGCCTTTCTCTCTAGTCTAAAAAATAGTAACTGGCGCCACCGCCGCTGCCTAAAGCTTGTCACGCTATCTCCTCCGAAACCGCTGGGGGTATGGGGTCGAGACCGATGCCGATCGATGCAGAATAATGTGGGGAAGAAAGTAAGATATGTCTCATATTCGTCAGACTTTAAGTTTTTTTTTTATTTTATGTTTTGTGGATAAACATGGGCAACGCCCCTAGTGTTATTTTTCATAGGTTTTATTGCATAGGTTGCACACTGTGGACAGAACTGTAAGCCTTCGTGGTCACGAGGGACACACGACTCCTGAAAAAAGCTTTCGAAGCATCGCGACCGAAATAAAATTGAACCGCGATAAAATCTATATAGATTAATTTTATTTCAATGTGTAATATTCGCGTAAACATAAATCATTACGTACCAAGTTCAGTAGGTTCTAATCCACCGGCGGCTCCAACAGTTACCGGAGATATCAAAGCGTTAATCTAACACCAATTACTGCCTAGTTGCCGCTTTTAACCGATAACAGACAATTACTGTACACCATAGACTCGTTTATTATTCATAATTACAATTTACACTTTTTGTATTTCGTGTACGAAAAGCCTGAGGGTAGATAGATAAAAAGTACGAAATTGTTGCCTTACCACTTTATTGCTAGGGAACGTGAAATTGTACTTTCGGTATTGCAACATTTATTTATTTCATCAAATACAATTTTTCATTATTTTTTTATGTTAGCTACCTAAGTAGGTACATACTACATATTTATTATTAAATACAAAATAATTTAGGTACATTTTTTTAATTTGCTTCTGATCTGCTTATTTTAGGTGGTAGATTCCTCGTATGCGAAAGGCCGTCTGGGTTAGTACCAATGTTTCTATTTCGGCCGCCAAGCATCAGTGTGTAAGCACGGTTGTGTTTTGTTTGATTCAAGCCACCGAAATTACTGGGCATTGTGAGACTTAACATCTTATGTCTCGGGATTGGTTGGGGGGATTCAAAGTTTTGTGTGGCGTTGCTATGAGCAGGCATAGCGCTTACCATCAGGTGAGTGACTTGATGATTGCACCATTCAGGTTAATAAAAAAAAACAAAGTAAAGTTGCGAATACAAAGCACTGCATGGCATTGGACTACCCTCGTCACTCCGAGACATAAGATGTTAAGTCTCATAATGCCCAGTAATTTCGGTGGCTTCAATGTCCTTCAAGCCGGAACAAAACAATACTTACACACTGCTGCTTATCGGCAGAAATAGACAAAGCGGTGGTACCAACCCAGACGGCCCCCTCATACGAGGGGCTTACCTTGTGAAACCTCTGCCTAGCCCTTCGAGATTATGTGATTTATAATCAAAATTAATTATAAACATCAATATAAATTGATCATTAATAGTTGACGACATCTGGCAAGTGTCGTATTGCCTTGTGAAACGTTGATGTCAAGCGTTCCCGGGCTCAAAATCAAAGCGTCGGAACCTTAGGTGTCATACCTATTAGCAAGTAGCAATACTGCAATGTGACGTCCGTAGAAATACGAAACTTAACATCAAACTGCATTATTGTGCAATTCCACCGATTCTACCTACTTTTATGTGCTTTGTGTAAGAAATTATGTTCTTTATTAATGTTATGTTTTAGTACCCGCCTTGATTATGTCTTTTTAAATTATATTTTCAAATATACTCCTACAAAGCTCTTGCTATATAATAAGATTAGTTTTGCCTTATATTTCCCTCTTGACTCTTCGGAGACGGGTAGCTAAGCGGCACATCTCAGGGGCGGTTCCGGCATTAAACCAGTTTTTTTAATTAGTTTATGTGACGAAACGAGTAGGTCGCTCGCTTGATGGTAAGCGCCACGCCTGCCCATAAACAGTAGGAACACCACACAGAACTTTGAATTACAAACCATTGCAGATCATAGGACTGCGTTCGTCTCATAATGCCCAGTATTTTCACTGGTTTCAATGTCCTTCAAACCGGAACACAACAGTGCTTACACCCTGCTGCTTGGCGGCAGAAATAGACAAAGCGATGGTATCAACCCAGACGGTATCTCGCATACGAGGGACTTACCACCTTGTAGACCTTGAGTAAACATAAGATCCCCCGGGACCGTTTCAATTTCGCCGAAGAAGGTCAGAGTGGGATTTTTAGTCGCTATAGATGGATTTTAGTTAGGGAACCATTCCAACGATCTGTTAAAGACAACTAGGTCAGAATGCTGGTGAGGCATAACCATCCCTACTATCTGGGCTTGGAAGGTTTCTGTAAATGGAACTAACCCTCCGGATAAGAGGCGTGTGTATAAAAGGCACTTTGAAGAGGCTCGTAAGAACTTGTTGCACATACAAACTTATCGCAATATTATATCGAAGCACCAACTTTTCAATTGTTAGGTTCGCCAACGGTTCTATATTGTCCTCAGTACCATATTTACTCTATGGGCATGGAGGGAACAGGCCTAGGGCCCTTGACCTAATAGGAATCACGATACGCCTAAAGGCAATGGCAGAATTTTTCATCCAAAAGTCGCATTTAAAAATATTACTTATTTACTAAATGTGTACGTAAGGATTGACACTACTGCCAATGTTTTAGGTAATTGCTCCTTAAAAAAATGGGCACCTCCTTTTTAGCGTCGGTTAAAAGGGCATCAAACTCTGGGTGCCTGAAGTCCCATGTCAAACATTTCTTAGAACTCCGTCTCACAGTGATAGCGTGTGCCTAGTACCCCTTATTAATATATGGGGTAAAAGTCCAATACCAGACAATTATGTCAAATAATATAAGTGGTAGAGTCACGCTGTAGACTGATTTGTCTACAGTATGAATAAGCCGGCTCGACCGGGGTAGTACCACTGTTTCAAAGAATGTGAAATATCAGCTTGCTGTTGTTTTACATTATACATACGATGCGCGAGATTTCTGGAGTGCCAGATCCCTTCTCATACCAGCCCCCATTCCTTCCTCTGATGCTAAATGATCACCTCCCCTGAACACTCACAATACCAGAAGAATCATTGACGCATTCTTGATAAAGGAAAGAGATAATTGAGGGTTTGCGAAGAGAAGGGATTTGGACCTCCGGATATCTTACCGTACGAAACGCATCAGCAGTCTGATACTTCACGTCTATGTCAACAATGTATACCTACTGCGCAATCGCCCCATCGGTCCAGTGGCAGCATACTAATGCTGAGAACAGTGAGGTCCTAGGTTCAATTCCCATGTCAGGCAAATCACAATTTTTGTTTGAGTTTTCAATTCGAGATTTATTTGAATTGACAGGGATTGCAAACTGTGCCCGGTATGGCAATAGGCTCCTATGACATCATAGGACGGAAATAAGCTCTGCAAGACGTAGCACTGGCAACTCTGCCTACCCCTACGGGGATAAAGGCTTATATATGTATAGTGAATACTGCGCCAACAACGCGCTTCACTACCTCAAATATCAACGGGCCCACAATTCGTCCCGTCAACTGTCTTTCCGCATCAGTTTTATAGTCAAAGCCTATTCCACAATGTCTTCTTAAAAATCATCTGCTACTAGCCTTTGCTCGCGGCTCCGCCCGCGTGAACGGCCTTTTCCGGAATAAAAAGTATCCTATGTTACTCAGTGATAATGTATCTTACTAACGGCAAAAGAATTTTTGAAATCGGTCCAGTGGTTTTTAAGTTTATTCGTTACATACAAAAATACAAATCTTTTTTATTTATAATATTAGTGTAGATATATCGCTGTAAGCAGCTAATTATAGTACCAATTTAGCGTAAGCTTAATTTGCGTTTAGCGGTGTTTTGACGGCGCGATAATTTTTGTCTTATTTAATATGAGAGATAACATTTACTTGGACGTTGTGAGAAACGCAATATAAATACCATTATGTTCTAGTTCTTAGCGGGGAGTGGTACTGCGAGATGAGGGTCGAGGTTCAAAACCAACCCCCTAGAGCATATGTACCTACCTCTGAGTTACGTCTCAGTAACTTTCTAAGTTATGTGTGTATATCGCTTGCTTTAACTGTGAAGGAAATATTTTTAGGAAACCTCAAACCTGAGACACGAGAAGACAAAACATGAGAAGTTCTCCATAAGAATTTCGAAGGTATGTGAAGTCTGCCAACCCGCATTAGGCCAGTGTGGTGGATTAAGAGCTAACACTTCTCATTCAGTAGAGGAGGCCAGTGCCCACCAGTGGGATATAATAATACAGGGTTGGTTTTATTAACGATAATGAAAACATCGTGAGGAAACCTGCATACCCTGAGTTCTCCAAAAAAATCTAGAAGATGTGTTTGCCAACCCGAATTAGGCCACGTAACGGACCCGCGGCGTAACGGACTAAGGCCTAACCCTTCTCATTATTCTCGCGT
Organism: Mimas tiliae; assembly: GCA_905332985.1. NCBI lineage: Eukaryota > Metazoa > Arthropoda > Insecta > Lepidoptera > Sphingidae > Mimas > Mimas tiliae. The sequence goes on from HG995244.1 coordinate 15,779,397, forward strand.
CTGAACACGTAATTCTACTAGGTATTCTTCTACTTTTACAAGGTTGTAGCTCTCTCGTATGCGATAGGCCGTCTATGTTGGTACCCCCGCTTTATCTATTTCTGCCGCCAAGCAGCAGCGTGTAACCACTGTTGTGATTTGGTTTGAGACATCGAAGCCAGTGAAGTTACTGGGCATTATATGATTTAAAAAATTTCGTCTCAGGTTTACGAACGCAGTCCAATGCCATGCAGTGTTTAATAAATAAAAAAAATGTGTGAAATTTTCTGTTAATGGGTAGGTGTGGCGCTTACCATCAGCCGAGCGACCTGCACGTTCCGTCATTCAAGCTTATAAAAAATAAAATTTATCTATTTTTTAAATAGAAATTTATTCATTGAATCAAATTACTAAACAAATCCTACTGATTACTTTGAATATTATTATTTCAAAGGTTCATAATGAAACACATTGTTTATCAATCATACAATATGTATTTAATATAAGATACAGTACTTGTGACAAGTGGACAAACCATTTTATTTGAAAAAATCTTAAAAATCACTACACATTGAACAAATTTCGTGGCTCCACATTAAAATAACATTCACTATTATTATGCTCAAAATGTGTGATAAAGTAATTGAGGTAGTTTCACCCATTGTCAATTGGGGTACAAATTATAATATTTTTTACGGATTTCACCACTAAGGGAATAAGCAAATAAGACAACGCATTAAACATTATACTATATATAATTATAAAATATCTACAAATTGAATATAAGTAGTGCACACTATTCGGAATACACGGGCTCCAATAGTTTACTATTGTATTCTCGTCAAACATTTACAATAAAGGAGAACATTCATATAATAAACGCATAATATAGGAAACATGAAAGACAACTCGCGTACACTACCACTAGACTAACCGCGCGCCGTGACGTCGCCTGATGACGTCACATACACACACGTACGCAAATAAACGTGCGGTGACGTCATCACACACAGCCCGGCGCGTTTCCGCCACCATCGGCGCGAAGCAAATTACAGAACTATGCAGAATAATACTTAATAATAAATACTTAACTATTTACATTCCATGAGTTACACGTAACGCGCCCGCCGGCAATACCACCGCGCCTACGTCACTATTGTGACAATGGAGTGACGTCACTGACATACTAGTGTCGGTCTGCCGACGGGCGGCGTGACGTCACGACAGTTCGACGGTGTACATCACATCAGCGCGTCTGCATCGCCGCTGTAATGTGTTTCACGCCTCACAACACCTGGATCCACGCTGACAACTAAAAATTTAACTTACATATCCATACATGACGACGACCGACGACCGACGATCGACGACCGCTGGACACGGCCATCGGTATCGACTAAGTATTTGTTCCCAGTTGAATACTCTCGGGCAGAAAACTGAACGATTTTGCATAGGAGTGAGATCGCACCGAATAAACGTACGTACAAAATAATAAACTTAACATTAAGTGAGGCGCAGGTCGCCGGTCGGTCCGGCCCACTGACATGCAAAACCAAAGGGATGTCCACATACGGCACTTTAAAACTATTGGTGGCAGTGATCATGTGAAAATATATATCATCTTTTAGCGCTTATGAATACTATAAGTGTTAATTTTAACTCCCGATATAATTTCGACCCTCTCCCGCGGAGGTGCGTTTCACAAAATATCTCTTCTAATATTTAATCGATCGACTAACGCTATTAAATATGCGGTATATAATAATTTAGTCTGGTCAATATTCCAAACGTAGCACTGTCCTCGTAGCGAATTAAAGAAACATTTGTACTCGAACTAATTCAATAGGCCAGAATGGACATCGTGCCGCATGCGGCATGCCGCAAACCGCATGCAGTCGTACAACGTACAGCATACAGCATGCAGTCATACAGCATACAGCATGAAGTCGTGCAACGTACAGCATGCAGTCGTACAACGTACAGCATACCGTATGCAGTCGTACAGCATACAGTATGCCGCATGCCACAGAGCATATGCAGTCTTACAGCGTACAGCATACCGCATGCCGCCTATTGCATGTGTAGTGCAAATTACATTACGAATTGAGCGAGTTTTATTTTGTGTATAGTTCATTCAATTTCACAAGCATTCTCAAAACCAAACACTGTCTATTTGAGATCAAATATTCAAGTCCATTTTATTGTACGGATAGAAAAACATACGTCTTTCTGATTTTGGTGTCGAATTTCACTATATAAAAAATAATTTATTATTAAAACAAAAGCGAGCCAATAAAAAAATTATGGCACTACTATCAGTGCTGTAAAATAATTATACTAAAATTTTAAAATTTAATAAAAAAAATGAAACAATAATCAGTACATTGGAAACATTCCAAAAGGGATGTCTAAAACGGTATTCTGTCCATTACAGCATACGATATCCATAACACACCGACGATCAGGCACCAACTTTACTAGATAATTTACCTATAACGCTTCTTTGGGTCCATGCGTGGTGTTCGACACTATCGCCGTCTCGCTCTGTCGTATCGAGTAGCGTCGTGTTAGAGTGAGACGTCAGACAGTGTGTCACACTCTAGCGGTTCGCCACATGTTGTTTTCCTTCACACGAGTCAGCACTCTCTTTCTCACCTATCATTAAATCCATCAGCTGACGGGTGCATCTATACTCGCCTAAGGCTCCCTCTATATAATACACATACGTTTTTCACTTTATTATACTAACCGTTTTAAACTACGAAATGAATCTAATAGAATCTCCATATACGAAAAGCGAAATGCTGAAAAATATGGTGTTTTCAATATATTAAGTTAACACCGAGTCCACGCGTAAATTCATCCTAACTTAACTCTATAGGCTCTAACTAAAAAATACCTACTATCGAGATCGTGTGAGCACAGAACACAAATTACATTTCACGTTTTCTTTAATCTTCAATTGTAAAATACCTTAAGTAGCTAAAAAGGCATTATTTCATCTGACAACATCTGTATAGGGACATCCAAAATGTTCTCTTTTTAACATCTAAAACTCGTCTAGAAAATGTTCTATTGACGCTATGAAAATCATTGCTTTGATATATTGTATTCACGCACTGTTACTTTACTTTATAATAATGACGCTCCGTCCAATGACAATTGACAATGCAGTCACGGGAAACCAAACAAAACACTAATACTTTACAATATGAACCAACTATCGATAATTTCCTAGTTATTTTTAATCCATAAAATTTCCCGCGACGCAGTGTCATTTGTCATGTATTCTGGTTGTTCTGTATAATATAAAACGGCTTTGTATTTTTGATATTCGATTATTTATCGATATCAGTCCAAGGCTTTATCGATATCGATCCTAAAGATGATGGAATATCAAAAAGTGCCTTCAGCTCATCACCATTTCTGTGCTGTGTAAAACAAATGGACAGAAACTACTATCGTTATATACGGGTTGTAAGAGAAACGCTCCCGAAACCGAACCGGTATGACTATGCTACCTTAATATAAACAGGCACAGAACTGCGGCAATACCCATCTAATATTTAATATTGACGCGACCTAATGAACTGTGGCTCAAATTGTGCCCCATTATAGTAAATAATCGTTGAATTTGTTTATTCAAATTTCAAACATGATATGTACTATACAAAAATAAAATAAAATCGATATTTTCTCGCAAAACGTAGTATTTTATCGATGTTTTGTGGTATCGTTTTCGCAACCAGCACTACCATTGGTCGTCGTTTTCGGTGGCGTTTCGCTTACACTCATTTTATTTTAACCATTGCTTATGTACATAAACCGTGAACACAGGGTGATTTGTGCGCGGTTATTGGAACATTATCATTAACTATTACTCTCTTATCACAAAACATTTATTGCTAACAGTACAATCTTCGAGGCTGGGTTTATTTTCATCGAGTCGACCTAGCGAGCCGCCACGTACAATATTAAATCTTACTCCATATAAATACTTATTACACTAAAAATATATTCAAATTCAACCTGAAAAGGTTAAGTCCAGTTTAAGGTCAAATACAAAAAGTGTCTACGCCCATACAAAAACAACACTTCACAATATAATCTTGACCCCACATTAGGTTGACCTGTATTGTGGGTATTCAGAATAACAAGAAACTTACGGTCCCACAGTACCCAGACCTGAAACAAATATTTGTGGAACACACATACATTTGTCTCGGCAGCTGGCTGCCGTCACTTAGTGACTCTTTGCAAGTGTGGATTTCTGTGTACGTAATTGGGCGTGTTTTTGGCTTCAATAATGGTCAATCACGTATACAGAAATCGCGCGCACTATGAGACCCCATAATACCGTTTATTAATACGGGAATATGTCATATTTCAAAGTGGGAATGCTGACTAAAAAAACTTATATTCTTACGAATATTTTGAAACACAAGTAAGCATTGTTTTTTTGTCTATTCAACGTTTGTAATTCAAAATTTTGAATATTACTTGCTTTTACTCGCAACTCCACCCGCGTACAAGTTTTTCCCGGATAAAAGCACCTGAAAATCGTTATTTTTGACGACTCGATTGCAAAACATCGACTTTTCTCAGCTATATATTAAGTCAATTATAAATAGAATGTCCTACTTAATAGTATAGATGTGAAAATTTGGATGTTTGTGAGTTTGTGAAATTGGATGGATTTTTAGTCAGTCACGCCTTAAAGGCTGAACGGTTTTGGATGAAATTTGGTGCACATGTAGCCCTCAACTGGATTCGGACAGAGGCTAATTTTTATTTCGGAAAAGACCGTACTCGCTAGCGGATCCGCGAGCAAAAGCTAGTATTACTACCTAGTATACCTAGTATTATAAAACCTTCAGAAGTAATTTTCCAAATTATAGTTTAAACCGCGAATATCGATTCACCTATACTTGTATTTTCAAAGTATTTGTGCCTAACACTTTTTGCATAAGACTATTCATTTATAAATATCGAATAATCAGGTGTACCGGTATTTAACATCGATCACAGCTAAAATTGTGATCTAGTCATTGGTTAAAATATTCGGCGGCGCCACCGATCGACTCGATTTAAACGCTACTTAACATACATTATACGGTTTTGTAAAACTAAACACAACTCCAAAATGGCAGTGACGTCAACACACACGTATTTAATAACAAAACAGACAAACAAACCTACAAAACGCCACATTCACTACCAATCACAAGCTTGGGCATTTTTCATAATGGTCGATTTCTCCGTCTACGCTTATTTTTTTTATTTCGTGTATATGAGCCAACTAGTAAAAAAAAATCAAACTCAGTGGATGTGGCGTCTTTAGGTCCATCTGTCTAGGACACACACAGACAGCTGTTGATTCCGCATACAAACAAGATTGCTTCGTTAATTCGACGGCCGGTACTCACGATGCCGAATACCAAAATACCTAAACTAAATGCGAAGTCCGTCTGATATGACTATAAGGGAACAACAACCTGATATAAGTGAACACTTATCACACTGGTAGTAAACGTGCTTAGGCACTTGGTGAGTGGTGAATACGCTACCAAATCCGGAAGACACTCGATACCTTCACGAGCGAATACGTCCCAATTAGGACGAACAACTAAACAAATAAAAAAGCGCACGAACGCAAATCAAACTACGCTACGAATACGAATTAGCTCGTCTACCTACTAATATTTACACGTTGGCAGTGGTCGATGTAGCTGGTTGTGACAGCTAACCGCTAACTTAAATATATATTCAGACTAACTCCGCGCTTCTTCGCTCATCCCCATACGAATTAAGCTAAATCGCCTATAATACACCCCCTACTATCCCAAATTTCTCCCATTCGTCTATTTCGCACTAACTATTTACAGGTTGTTCGCATCGCGGCTACAACACGCGCACCTAAGGCCCGTTATAATGTAACGTTCAAATATCATTATAAAAAATTAAATCATCAGTCTTGTGTGTTTAAAATTTACGCCTGCTGTACGCCAGCAGTGTATGCCGCGTGGCGATATCAACAATCTTTGGCGACAATACCTCTACGACGGACGCGAGAGAATCAACATCTGTCTCGACTCGTGTTACACTCGCTATTGAATTTATCGATATCTCGATTACAATGCGTACTCGAATTCTTAGTATTTACACTGTTAAAAAAGTTAAAGATCTGTCAAATTGTATGTCCTTGAAAAAAATATCGATCTTTAAATGGCATAAAAACTCTAACTGAATGTCGATACTCGTTATTTATAATCACACATCCGAAAATAAAAACGGTGTAACACGAGCCCAACAAATCGGACAATTATCGGCCGCACGGCCAAAACACGTTGCCGCCGTACCGACGGCCGAGCTTCCGTTTCTTCGCGCCGCTAACTTCCACTCGCTCCGTTTTCTCTTCTTCCTTGTAAAGCATCGGTACATTCGTCGCGCTGCAGCCGTTCCGAGTGTCCGCCGTCTTCTTCTGCTTCGCGATCAAGTTGTTGAGAAGCCGTGAGGAGGTGCAGTGTCTCGCGGGCAGAGTCCGTGCGGGAGCAGACGAGGTGGCGGAGTGCGGTCGCTTCAGCGCCGCTTCAGCCGGAGGAGGCGGGGACTGAGGCTGCGGCTGGCTCGGTGACTTCTGATACGACGCGCAGAACTGCTCGTATAATAGCACTTTAGTGGTGACTGGAAGGGCAGCTATCTCGACTCTTTTGATGCGCTTCACGTCCTTCTCTGGCACCCATTCGTCCTCCAACCTGAAATTAAATAAATCTTTGAACGTCACGAAATGACCGTGCCACACAGAGGTAGCTGCAAACACAAATAAAAATACATCGATATGTTTATCGATACTGCATCTGAAAGGAAATCGTTTTGGTATTTTTTTTTATTATTGCCAATTTTTTGTTATAGCAATGTGTTTGCAGCGTGTTTTGGGTTGGGTTGCAATCCTACTTAGAATGAAAAAAAACTATGTGGAACATGCTTGACTAAAAAGCTAACGCTGGATGAATGAGTTTCACGATATGTTAGTATGCATTTAACTTAATGTAATGAAACACAAATTTGACGACGAAACCAAAGTACATTTAGGATTGGCAACCCAGAGAGATGCTAGCAAATTTACGGAAAGAAATATTAAAAGCAAGTACGCGTTGTATTTTACTTCCTACAGACATCATTTAATATTTCCTTCACAACTAAACTAAGATCAAAATAATTTTGTTTTTTTTGAAATACTTGAAGTATCGTACAAAAATATGAAGATGAATATATTGTCTAATTTTGCTAAATTTCAGTACACAAAAAAAGGAGTATTCGAATCAGAAAAGTTACATATGAAAAGATATTTCGTGACCTGTAATTAAATTATTTATGCCAATTGAATTTAATTCCATTTTCATTGTGCTAGCAACTTTGTTTTGAACTGAGAAATACTCTGTGTGGCACATTTTCTTTGCAACATACAGCATTCCAAGCGATAAGTAATGAGGACCAACTGCATACTCTGTTCATAAAATGTGCCAATACAGCTTTCTTCCAATGGAATTTAAATAAAATAAAAACTAATGGACTAAGACTTAACCCCTCTCATTCAGTAGAGGAGGCCCGTTCCCAGCAGTGGGGCGTGTATAATACAGGCCTAGTATTATTTATTAAAAACAAATAACATTGGGCAGATCTTTTTTTATTAACAAATAAATTTGGTACAATTTTGTTTCCGACCTATATACTGCATCTAGTGATGCGCAGTGTCGACATCGATATCGACGTATCGACTTGCGCGCCACCAAATGAAATGCATGTTGATCCTCTTTAAAATAAAATAAAGAGGCTAGTGAATGACAACATGCACTATTAATATTATACGTATTACAGAAAGGTGTCCTTACATATTACATATCTGACAGGATCTTATCAAAATCAAAGTATTCTAAAATTTCACACTAATTTTAATCATTCGTTTATTACGACCAATAAGATCGGTCATATAATTATAAATTATTTGCGTTACCTCTGCGCTCATAGTATCAGCTGTTTATCATTTAGTGTTGTCCAAAGTTGAATATCGAAATGTTCATTCGACAAGAAAAACTTTATTTATGTCCTAGCAATGCAATCGGATTTGGTACTAGGCCGCGGGTGTGAAATACTTATATTGTACACTATACGTTACTTACATTTTACCACACCTTTCTGTAACACGTATATTTGGAGCGAATGATTTAGTAAAGCGATGTTTGCACATAAACTATAGGAATATAGGATATTTTAAATATATGTATCATAAAATTATGTTTTATTAATTGAGCTGAGCTGTGATTATTATACACTAAAGTAATTTTGTATCGCTGTTCATATTTCGTGAGCACATAAAATTATCGATAAAATCAACATTAATAAAGAGTCTAAAATTCGACAGATGTGGCAAATAACAGACTATGGAAATTAACTGAATGAAATGAACTTGTTATATCGATTCATGTTATATCATAATCCTTTTATTATCATCATAAATAACATTTATTAATTCCATTTATATTAATATAATTTCCGGTATCAAAATTGTCCAATCAATTTTGACGTATATTAAATATATTTTAATCAATTTTGATGAAATAAACATGAATATAAAATTACCAAGTGTATAATAAATCAGATATTTAACATATACACGTAGGCGTACCACCCACCTGTGGGTTACCTGTTTTATACCACAATACAATAATCTAAACGAATTCCGTGCTGTCGGGCAGATCGAAGGTACCAACATTAATAAAGTCCAATTAAAATAAAACAAATAAAAAGTTTTAAAAGAAGAAAAAAATATATTTTAAACAATAAATAAAAATTAATTAATATTAATAAACAAAAAATAAATTTTTTCAATTTTTTAAAAGGACGAAGCCTTTTCGGACCAGAAATAATAGCTGAAAAATTAAGCATTCAAAAAAATTAATAAAAACTTTCATATTTGGGTCTCGATACTTGAGGAACTAAATTATTTCTTACTTCATCGGCTTTTTTCAGGATTTCAGGTGGTGTGGATTCGTCGCTCGAACTTTCTGGAGTTTCCGGTATTATTTCCGACTCTATATTCATTTTTAAACTAATTTTAATTTAATTACAATTTTATTTATTAAATTAAACTGTCAGACGCGTCAACCTCAATTCAGTTTTAATATGTCGATTGTGTTTTTTTTTGTTATTATTTTTTTAATTTTAGCAATTTTATCTAAATTTGCGTGTGCCAAGAATAATTTACGTGCGACAAGTAAACTTGTCGCACTCAAATAACAGTTTTATTTATGAAAAAACTCACGCGTAATTTTAAAATGGGCAAACGGTTCTTTTTCAAACGTAACAGCGAGCGTCAAGATACTACTTTTCCCGCATGAGTAATACAAATAACATATTACAATCGTACTTAACCAAATCATAATTATCTTAGTTGGTAAAGTTGCTAGTGCTGTTACTTTTACACTTTTTTGATGATCAATAGGATTTGTTATAATACATGAGTTGATAACATATATTTAGGCTGAAAGTTGATTCTCTCACTCGCTTGATTTTAATTATGCAATATCCCTTATAACATTATTCCTCGGCTCTAGTTTATATTTCGTTTACCTTTAAAAAAACATGTAAGTGATGGAGCATACAGAATGGTAAAGACGATCACAGAAGTGATGAGTAAGGAATATTAATAGAAGGTTAAAGTAACGACTTTTTATTGCATGGCACTCGACTGCGCTCGTCACGCCATCATAAGATGTTAAGTACCATAATACCCAGTAATTTTACTGGATTTAATGTCCTTCATACCGAAACACACTGTTGCTGACAGAAGAAAAAGAAGGACACAGGTGGATAAAGAAGGACACATATGAATAAAGAAGGACACAGAAGGATAAAGAAGGATAAAGAAGGGCACAGAAAATCACAGAAATATAAATAGCGTGTACTAACACATGTGGTGGATAGTAGGTAAGCAAGGCCTCCCGTCTCCGCTCGACTGCGTTGTATCTGGTAGCAGCTAGTGCTGCGTGCAGTGTAAGAGTGTGACGTCCCTGCGGCTCACGCAGCGGACACGAGCCGCCGAGTCGCCATCGCGTGCACCGCAGCAGACGCCACGCCAGACCCTCCATCATGCTCGTGTCGAAGAAATCGAACATGCGCGCTGTAACACCATATACAAATAACCTCACTCTAGATTATACTTTCACATAATAACAAAACAAAGAAAAAACGTTTATTCGGCACAAAAATACAGTAAAAAAACTAAACAGAATAATAAATACATTTAGTAACAAACAACAAAAAAAATAGGTATGCAGCGTGTTCCTCATAATGCTGAAAGGGTTATTTTTTTATGTCATACGCCGGCAAACGAGCAAGTGGGTTACCTGATGGTAAGTGATCTCCACCGTCCATGTACGCCCATAATACCAAAAGAATTATGGGAGCGTTGCCGACCTTAAAGGAAAGGGGTAATTAAGGGATTGGGTAGGGGAGGGGATTTGAGCCTCTGGATAGTGATATCTCCCGACGACGTAAAATAGCAGCTTGCTCCTGCGTTTCGTACGGTGAGTGTGTGAGACAGTGGTCGACGAGTCGGCCCACTCATTCTGTAGACAAAAGTGTCTACAGCGTGGTTCTACTACCCAAAAATACCAGACCTCAACGGTATGCTTTACGGAAGACTTAATACACATACCCTGTAGATAATGAAGGGAACTCACCAGACCATGGCTGCCTCCTGTACCTAAGCTTCTTTCCGTTCCTCCTGATGAGTTTGGACCCTGCCTCCGCGGTCTTCTTGCCTCCGCTCGTGTGTGACGTCGCTTCGTTGAAATGGTTGTTCACGTGCCGCTCTAACAACGTCTGTAATTGCACACACACACACATCAGAAAACGAACAATAAAGCCGAAGGTGCTTCGAAACGATTTCAAATTTCCCATATTGGTCAAATATTGAAAAAGTTAAATGTACGATTTTCAAAACATTATTTATATTATCGCAGATAATATAAAGTGCATATTAGTTTCACAAATATTTGCTTTCAAGAGGACAAACTTTGAGGCAAATGAGGGCGACAATAAATCTCAGTTCCTCGTTAGCGAGATATTATAGTTATAATGAAACAGCAAAATATGCCCACGATTTGTAAACACTTCATAGAACTTTAATGCTGAATGGGAAATGTTCAATCGAGACGCTTTCTAATGCTATAACTGTACTTGAATTTCATCATCGTGTCGATGATACACTCCACGTCGCGTCCACGTATTGGTAACGAACAAAAAACACTTTAAACCAACACATTTGTTTAATGAACAAAAACAAAATGATAAGAGAAGTGGAGGCAGCTATAGAGATGCATGGAGAGTTGGCAAAGGTTGTCTTCTTTGGTACCTTAGGGAAAGAAAACACAACAAAAGTGACTGGTCTAGAATTGGTGATTGATGTTCCGTCATTTCGATGATATGACGACGCAAAACCATCAATTGAAGACAACTGTAAATACGTTGACGTGTACTGAATATGCTGATCCGAAGATCGTTAAAAAAAAACAATCAAAAGGTGATAAGGAGTGATGAAAAGATGATCTTAGACGATATACTAATCTGGTCACTTCATGATATACTGAGATACCAAACAGAAATGCAAGACCACGAATGGAAACGAGTTGAAGTATGACAGATGAAATAAATAAAAACAAGTATAGATGACGACAAATGAGCCAATAACCAGTCATATGACAATGCAATTAAAAATTACATCAAAGTATTCCTTAATATAAAATCCAATTATGGATTCTCTGTCGAATACCAATCGTCGGTCATAAACCAAGTATATATACCAAGTATATAAGTTGGAGTGAAAATAAAAAGTACAACTGAAACGTAACAACTAAAAATCCATATATTAGCACTAGACAACACTTTTTCTAACATTGGAGGTCACTTAACACATTTATGCTAGAAGCCTTACTTTATTATACATATCTGAACCACATCCGAAGCTGTAAACGCATAAAAAGATTACAAATATTATGTGTTATAAATATAGCCGAAGTGAAATCTCAATAACAAGCAACTCAACAATGAAATATCAAGCAACATGATTAATCTTGAACAGGACCTGAATACAAATAAATATAAACAAAATAAACATCAAAATAATATTTTTATACTCTTTAGGAATTTAGAGTTAATTGAAAAACTATTATTGTCATTAAGATTCCAGTTCAAAAACCACCAAGCCTTCGGTCCAGATGGAGCGAATCCAAGCCTGGTGGATACAATTGTTGGTCTAATGATTAAAAATATAACGTAATTATACCTGAGTGGAGAAGCGACGCTCGCAGCCATCGACGATGCATTTGAAGGGCTTGTTCCCGCCGTGAGACAACGTGTGGCGCTCCAGCCAGAGACGCGAACATGACGGCTTGCCGCGGACTTTACACTGCTCCCATAGGCACACGTAATTTTCCCTCCCAGCCTGGGTTTCCACGTGAGCATTCTGGAAGTAACCAATGTTTATAGTTTACATCTGTAAATTGCCCAACGGCATTGGTCAAAATTCAATATTGGCTATTGAATTACAGCATGATAAAACCGCACTACAGATGCGGTTAATTGATAAAATAGCACTTAAAATTACTGTTTTGATTTTGTTTTTATAGAAAAAAATACACTGTACAGTACCCTTTATTTTAAAAGGATTTTTTACATTTATTCATATAAAAAATATCAGCCTATAAAACATAGGACACAAGCCAACGGTGATTAGGATTGTAGAGTGAGTAACCTCTTTACAATGCGTGCCATATCTAATACCACCGCCTTCTGGCTCTGGCTCTGACCAATTGAAAGCCTCTGGAGGTGTTTGTTGAGGCTCTATGGTATCGACCCATTAGTAGTAACGACTATCGGGACAGTGATTGTGGAGACCACAACCCACATGTCAGATTCTTTTGAGAGGAATAACGTATTTCAACTCATTATTATATTGGACAAATTTGTTTCTCCTCACAAAAAAGAGTAAATGAAGCACAAACCAAAGCCAAATACGTTAAACTACGGGACTCAACGTATTCTTACTGTTCAAAAATTTTAAAAGTTAATATTATTAATGAATGTACCGTAAAATAATGGTAACAAAGTGCAGTGAAATAAATATCTGTTGAAATACTAATCATTGTCAGGTAATTTATGACCTAGGGTTGTACACAGTAGGTATAATATTGAATCTCTACCTGTTTATTTTTTTTTTCACTAATGGTTAAAGCCAAATGAGTACTAGCGTGGTCTGATCAAAACGAGTGAATAAATTATAAGTATTTTAAACTATGTGTGTAACTGTGTCATAATGACAATAAAATCAACTCACCTGTAAATGGTCTAAGAGATCAGGATCACTCTCGAACTCTTTCTTACAGTTCTCCCACAGGCATACGGTGACCGTGGTTGTGGTGTCAGTGCTCGTCGTCCTCCGGTCGCTTTCAGTCTTGATCGAACTCTTCGGTGGAAACCGCAACGTCTTTGGCTGCTTCAGGATCGGGCTCTTCTGGCTCTGTACCTCCACTGAGCACACGCTCACGCTCAGCGACAGCGTCGAGTCCTCGTCACATTCTTTGCTCGTTTGAGAGTCGCTCGGTGAGTCTATCGACTTGTCCGTTCCTATCCCTGACTCCGACTCGGTCGTCGTACTACAAAAGTTTGCCTCTATCACAGCGTTGTGCACGTTCGATGAGACATCCTTCAGAACCGTTATTTGCGTGAATATCGTCTCTTCCCGCCTCGCAACTTCTTCCACTTTTCTCAGTTCCTCGACCTCACTCTCCTTTCTCGTCGTGTCTCTGTTCTCGTCGCCCTTACGTTCCTTAATTTTATCTGTCACTAACTCTTCTAATTTATCTGATAAACTACTTACTTGTGCGAAAGGCCTCTTGTTCATTTTATTAGTTGCTAATGGAACAATATTATTGTTAACATTTTTAGACAGCCAAGGTATATCACACTTTGGATTAGTCGTCTCGCCCATCTCCGGCTCCTTGACTGTGCTGCTGGGAGGATCAGTACCCTGGATGGGATTGTCGGGTGGTTTCACAGGCGCTATGGGTATACTACTCGTGTGCAGCGCCTGCGTGGCGAAGTTCGCTAACACGGGCGGCGGGTGGTTGGCTATAGGATTTGAGCACGTTGTTTGCGAGGAAGACGTGATGTTGGTTCCCGAGTAACTCCAGGTCTCCTTCACGTTCATATTTGGCACAGAAGTGACAATAAAACCTGGTTGTGGCATGAGCACCGGGTGGCTAAGATTAACAGTATAATTCGGTTTAGATTGAACTGTCACGCCGACAGTCTGTAAGCCGGCGACGTTCTTATTCATGACCGGGATGGATTGACTCGTGACCGGCCCCGCTTTATTCACATTAGTATACGTCGATGTCATGGTGTTAGCTAGCTTCAACAGTGTACCGTTTATAAGAATTTGTGCAGCTTGTTGATTTTGCATGTGGTCCTGTCTTTGTGCTGTCAGTTGTGGTGATTGAGGAAGCACGAAGTTGGGCACTTTCGCCATTAGATTAGGTATTTGAACGACTGTCCCGTTTATATTTTGCATTAATGGAAAAACAAACTGTCCACTCAACTTTGTTGGACTTGAGACATTGACGTTTGTCCGATTGAAAGCTGTCATGTTGTTTTGTTGTCCTAGCGTTTGCGCCGGTATACCGTTTTGAGGTATTCTCAACGTAGTCAGCATCACATTTTGAGGCACAGCAACAAACGATGGTAAATTATTGGACGGCACAGTGCCATTACAAGCTTGCGGTATGTTAATTTGGTGACAATTCTGCAGGCCAGGTATATTTAAATTGCTTAAATTCCCATTCATCATAGACACTTGTCGAACTCTATTTGGGATATTCATTTTCGGCGCGGCATGGACATCGGTCCCGTTCTGCTTTATCGAAGAACTTTGAATGGAGTTAACACAGTTCTGTTTCTGAAGTTGAACTTGTTTGAGGTTGTTCGCTTTCGACCACGTCAAGTTTTTACTGTTCGCTATACACGCAGATGATTTACGATTCGTTCTTTTGGCCGGCGTAGGATTTTTTTTGGACGCATCTTTTTTTGGCGGTACCTGTTTTGCAGTGATCGGATTTAAACTGAGATTATTTGATCCGCAGGTGACTCCATTCATCCTGCTGTCTAGCTTGGTCGTTGAACTCACGACACCATTCATTCTTATAGGTTCCGGTTTATAAGTCGCTAGTTTTTTAGGTGATTGACTGACAGAGGTGGCAGGTGCTATTCTCATGTTGAGCATATCATTTGAAGCGGGAATGGGAACTTTGCGTTTAGTAGGTTCTCCAATTTTCTTGTTAAATGGCATGATGCAGTTGGCGGATGGGTTCGGTGTAGTTTTTGTTTCGAAACCGTGTTTTTTGCCGTCTACCAGCCCGTTGAGAAGCCCGCCCGATGGCTTCTCTTTGGAGAACGTTTCCGGAACGTGCCGCACTTCAACAAAACCGTTCATCGTTGTGTGCACCCTGTCACTGCTGTCTTTGGGCCTACTGAAGTCGACGATACCGTTAATGTTCGTACTGGATGTCGATTTACTGAGATCGGCCGCCTTAATCGGGTCCATGAAGCCGTTCACGACAGACGCGGATGGTCTCCGTGTGGGATCCGCTTGTTTCCCCATGTCCATCAACACTTTGGGACTAAGCGTCTGCGATAAATAAGATATATATTTCTCCAAGTCGTGCGTGACGCCGTTTTTGGGTAGGCACTTTCTTTTGGTGTCATCGTTGGCGGGCGCGGTGGTGTCGCGCTTGAGGCCGTTCTGCGGCTTCATCTTGTGGTTAAAATACTCTGTGATGCGGCGATGGACGGTCGGGTTGGGTCGGCGAACGGGTGCCGGTTGTGCCGCGAGGCGTCGCGGAGCCGGCGGCGCCGGGTCACTCGCCCACGGCGGCATGCGCGCTCCCGCGCCCTCGTCCGCGATGTCGCACGGAGACTCGGGGCTGCGCGGCGAGCGCGGCTCCGTGATATCGCTACCGCTGCAGCCGCCGCTTTCCGTCGGACTCAGCACCGCCACGCCGCTGCAACCAAAAAATCACATTCAAACTTCACGTTCACAATTTAAAAACAAATCAGCTGTTGGACAGTTGGGATCGATCGCACACGCGAGCTCAGAGGCGCGGCGAGCGAAAGGGAGGGTGCGAGCGGTCGTCGTCGCAGCTAGCGGCGACGCGAGGTGCAATGCCCCGCGGTCCAGTGCAGTGACGCAACGAGACTGCACTGACCGAACGATCGTCCGAACCGAACGCACACATTGTTATTTTCGGGCTCGTGACATTCACCGCACGTACGCCCGACGCGGCCGCACGGCTGCACACTGGGACCCACCGACATTACAAACGATTTACTCATTGTTCATGGGTTCGGAAAAATATATTTTTTATTATTTAAACGCTTATACATTCACGGCGAAGACACCGTCGGTGGTACGTATCAATCATACGTGCTTCGCTCGATGTCTACGTGACGTTATTCCACTTACAAAGTGAAATTGTTGGTTATTTACCCCAGTAACGCGACTCTCGTTTCTCACGTGAAATGTTTATTCTGGGGGCGTCCTCGCGAGTAACAAGTTTTAGATTCCTTTTGTGGGTCGAGATCCACAGGTAATGTCAGATAGCACAATTGACAGACGCGGCCGCGGTGTGTGCGATTATGAGCTTTGTGGTAGGGAGCTATGGATACCGGAGTTTTCTTGAAATCGGGGAAGGTGGGGGCGTGGGCAGGGAGTAGAAGGCGGGGTGGTGTCGCGTATCAAGGGTGCACCCTCGCCCTTTGTGAAGCCACATAGCTCGTGACTGGGGTTGCATTTCTCCACCGTCTTCGCACGTCGCAGCGAGCTTTGTCGGTAATTGACCCAATTTTTTAAGAACATTTTTCCGCTGAACAATTCAGTTTAAGGTGAGGGGATTTTAATTTGATATCGAACATCATTAAGCCCATTGAACTTTTAATTGGTGAAGTGATTTTCTTTGAACAAAGATTTACGACTTTCATTTTCGGCTTATAATGCCGAAAAGGTTCGACAAGACCATTCATTAATTAGTAAAACATAAATAGAGCAACATATAAACTCGGAATGCGTCATCTGCCGCAGACTGAAACAAAGATGCGAGGCTGGATTTTTTGCGAATTGTCGAAAGCAAAAGTGGCCTTTTGGTGCGCCGCTGCGGCGTATGTAGGTGAGGCGGAGTCAGGCAAGGTCGCGCCCGCGCCGATTTCGGTCGTTCACCCGAGCGCACTACACGATGCCGCATCGGAATCTAATAATGTCACTTCGACATTCCGACTTACGAATCCACGTACGTTTTTGATGCTTACTAGATTCTGGCGACGGTTTTACACTCGCAGTGTAATTTATCGGTTTAAATGTGAGCTCCTAATTTATCGACATCAACTATCTTATAATCTTTTACACAATGCAAGTTGTATGTCTGTCAAATTGATTTAAAAACGGTTTAGTATTTTAGTCGCGTAAAGTAGACAAATAAATAAAACTAATTTTACATCACATCAGTCGAGATTTTGTCTATTTCTGCCGCCAAGCAACAATGTGTAAGCACTGTTGTGTTCCGGTGTGAAGGACATTGAAGCCAGTGTAATTACTGGGCATTATGAGACTTAACACCTTATGTCTCAGGGTGACGAGCGCAGTCCAGTGTCATGCAGTGCTTTATTTAAAGTTCTGTGTGGCGTTGCTTCTGTTTATGGGCAGGCGTGGCGCTTACCATCAGGCGAGCGACCTGCTCGTCTTGTCATTCAATCTAATAAAAAAAAAAAAAAAAAAAAAAAAAAAAAAAATGAGACTCGTTATATATCCGTGTGTATTTATATTCATACTAGCTAATAGGATACCCGAGACTTTTCCCATCAACGTACGAACATTTCCGCTGTTCTAATAGGAAACATAAAACTTATATTAATTACTCTTCATATTGAATTCTTGAATACATTTTGGGTAATTTAGTTACATACATACATATGCAGTAACATGGGTGAGTATTATTTTATAATTTTATGCCCAATTTAACGATAATCCTTCCATAAAACTAGCACTAAAGTGTATTTTATCAGATTTATTTCAACCAGAACGTATAATATATTTCTTCATATATTTATAGTTAATTAAAAATGTGCAGCCGTGTGTACCTCATATGGTAATTATATTTCATTGTCTGTTGACTGTTGCCTCGCATGTTTTAATGAAAATGTTCACAACGCTTGCTTTTACAACTCATCGCTTATACTTTGTACCGTATATAATCAGAATATACATACTCGTATAAAACACATAATATTATCGAATAACCTTCGAAAATTCAATGTACCCTATACTTTATTAAGTAGATATTGAGATATTTAAAACCATAAAAATATCTATAATTTTTGAGATACTAAGGGCATACGTAGATACAAACATACGCACTCACGCCTGTAATCCCTGAAGGGGAAGGCAGAGGTGTAACTAGAACACCCACATTTCACCGAGCTTATTTCCGTCCGGGATACTAAGCATTTCGTTATAGTAAAATCTAATATCACTTTTACCCGACCCGGGGATCGAATCAGAGGACCTCAGCACAGCTGTCGTACAGCGTACGCATCTACGTAAGTCTTGAGAGCATAATCATTTTATAGTTTAGTGTTGCACCATCGTGAACGTAATTCAAGCAGGGATTAGTTAAACATTGTTTTATCTCTTACTAGCAACTTTATAAATGGCGTTGACAGAGAAAGACAAAGTTATACTTATTATATATATCAAAAAGACTATTTTAATGTGCCGAGGATCAGAATCGAGAACTCATTCGCTTGATGAGTTTGACATTGCATCGCGGGCGTGCGTTTTCACATTATTTTTATTGCATTTACAGCTGAATATAGCGATAATGTTTGCAGAGATGTTTTGCATCTTTGAAATAAAACTAATTTATACGGATTTTATTGCGGTTTCATTTTATTTTAGTCCCGACGTTTTGAAAGCTTTTCAGCCTTCGTGGTCACATTGCCTACCTTCATTCTAAAATTATACATTTATTTTTATCTTCAAATAGTTCGTTAATAATAAAATCTCGTAGAGTAGGCGTCGTCAGACTGAAAAAATATACAAGGACAAACCATTGACACTTGTAAAAAGTTAAAATATACAAATATATACTTAATTCACCCCGTGCTACAAAGGTCGCGAGCTAACAATCACAGTTGAAGTACCGTCGATGGAGCGTGGCCAGAGGCGCATCAAGTGTGATGGTATCGGAGGGCAAATTAAAGCACGCAGCACGGTAACTAGCGAGCGTGTCGCCCTTCGCGACCATGATACTGTCAACGAACCCAGTACATTGCACCTTACGCTTTGTTAATTAACGTATTGCACTGTACTTTATTAATTATAGCTGCATGTTTATCATCGCTGTTTATTTTATGAAATAAATTATTTTGGTAATATTTTCCAAATACATACATATTTAGAAATGATTTTCAGTTTCAATATGCTAATAAGCGCCAATGTAAATAATAATGTCAAAATAAAATTTAATATAGAAAATTGGAATTGTTATAGACACGGCAGGTATGTATATCATTTTAAAGATAAAGCACAATATTTATAACAAAGGAATTAAATTGGTGATATATGAAACTCTCATACATAGCCGCTCTATTTCCTCAACATGTCTGAAGTAGACGCATAAATATAAGTTGCAGGGAGGCAACGTACCCATATCGTCGGTCGCCGATACTAAATTCGTGCCATTGTCGCGCGTTTTACAACGGAAGGTTGCGTGCTCGGTGTTTTCTCGGAAATGTCGCTCGGCGTCAATGCTAATTGTTCAGGGAAATTACTATGCGATACTATGCTGCTAATTACGTAACGGCCGCTACGGATAATTACTGTTACCTACGTAGTCTTTGTTATTTTACTATTTAAATTTGTTTTGAGTCATTACATTAATGTATACGTGGAACATGTTATTTAAGGTTTAGGGTTATTATTCTGATTTATGAGAAGTTGACTTTGCTGAAGGACTACAAAATAAATTATAAGTAATAATAAGTGCTCTTATTTTTAAGACTCGTGGCTTTGAATACTCTTGAAATAAGTCCATTACAGTCATATCTTTCTTTTTTCTTAGTTAAAAAAAGAGTTTAAAATCTTTAATGTGAGCATTTTACGACTGTTAGCTCACATCTATAGCATATAAATGTATGGATACTGAAACTTGTATACCTAACGTAGCCTAAAAATCTCCCGATCATCCATCCTATAATATAATTATACCAAATTACGTCAGATGCAGTACGTCGCATCACGCGAATCCACGCAGCGCACGCTTAATGAGTGGGCGTACAAAAGCACAAATGGATAAGTCGGACGCACATGACGCGGACGGACCGGCCCCCACACGACCCACGAGGGGACGCATTGATTACACACCCCCTGTATTGAGAGATCTGATGTAATAACTACATGGCAAATTTTATAAAGGGTGCACTATAAAGTGGCGGAATTGGGTTCTTTTGTATCGTAAGACTATTCTATTAAAATTATGATTCTCATGGTTTACGGATGACGTTGATTGGTGTTTTTTGTTTCAGAATACCCTATAATGAATTTATACTAGTAATTTTTAATGACATTTGTCTTCGTCACATTTTAAGTTAGGTACTTAATAAAATCTGTCCTTAAAGCCCAGCAAGGCTTTTCCTCATTGTGGGGGTGTATTTCTGGCGGTGACACATTTGCTCATTTGCTAATCGCAAACAAAAGTAATAAACAAGTAGACCAAAATGTAATTATATTCCCGTGTTAAATGATTACACAATTAGAAAAAAATACATGTTTATTTAAGTATTTTTTTTTGTAAAGGCCACTAGTTAAATTGTTTATGGAAGTTTAGAGCAAAATAGTACTTTATTTGTTGTTTGTTTCTACTCCACCCACTGGCGTATCGATCATCTTAAATCAATAATTCAATCCGTCAATAGCCCGTTATTGTAAACGATGTAACTATATCCAGTTTAAATACCTAACTCGTATGAATAATCAGACACAACCAGTTATTAACTACAAAAACATATCCAATCTTATCGCCATCGGCGATGTCTTCCAGACAACCTTTAGTTAATATTACACCGTATTTGTGATAAAACATGACTCATAAATGTTAAAATCCAGTCAAATTAAATCTGTTGTGTTTCCTTCTTGCTCCGGTGACGCAAAATGCAATATTATATGGCTGAGCGCTAGAAACTGATCACGGAGCCCGGACCCTCTCTCTGGGGGATTTAAATCCTTGTCAAATTCACCCGGGGGGTCCAGGTGCCCCGCGGCGCGCATATGTGCCCGGCCTGCAGCCACCCTGTTATTTTATTTTGGAAACCTGAGCTTGTCGTTTATTAAAGATTCTCATTACAATATTATTATCATAGTAAGCGTGTGGTACCCGAGGCCAAATTATTTGCGCAGTTCGTAAACAACAAAAAGGAAAACATCCCTGAAACAATAATATTTTAGGTAGAATCATTAAAAAATGAAAACACCTAAAAACGCATTCCAAATTTGACGCAACAAGCAAGTTTCAAATGGCTTAACAGAAAATAATAAATTAACATTCGAGTTACAGTACTAATTGTAATATGTGAACTATGACATAATATTGACCTCCCTTGACACACAATGTAATCTACAAGTTAAACGCAAATAGCTCAATATATAATTCACAATGCCCACACCAACGTAACGTAAAGAAAGTGAATCCATTCAACGAAACGTAAGACAATTATCAATTTATAGATGGGGAACAATGGACTGTGGTCATCGATCCTCGGTCGCAACTCGCACAGAGGCAGCCGGACTGGTTCGACAAGCGGCCGCGGACGCGGACAGTCGCGTCGCGTCGCGTCGCATCACAGCCGTTATATCACATGTATTACGTCATTACTCTTTACCCATTCATTTGCAGACTGAAAGGAAGTCGCGTCGCGTGAGAATCGTGTCAGCGAGGGGGGTACGCACCCCCGACCACTTCATTGCCTCCCCGCGTCACCCTCGCGATTATTATGCTAAGTGTCGTCGCCCGTCGGCGCGGGGTGAATTTTTCGCGCATCTGCTATTTATTTACGCGTTTTATATTCATGGGATTGCGTAGTTGTTCGCACAGTTCATTACGCGATGTTACAACGTTGCTGTGTGCGTTGTCGAGTAATTTTGACTCTTATTTCCGTGCATTAAAGGCGAGTTACTTAGCTAGATGGAAATAGGTTAGCGGGCGCACCCCGCGTGACGCTCCCGAACGCAGTTCAATTGATTTTGATGTTACACTATAAACAAAATGCTTTTAACTTTTTTCACGGCCGAGCCTACAAAAGAAACAGAACAGGACGTTACGGTCGAGTCAACATTTTCGGCCGATGAAAAAATATATATGGCCTATAAGGCCTAGTATGTACTCGTTTTCTCTCCATACGTCGAGTATTAGTAGCTACTAGTGGGAACTATGATGAATTAAAATTAATAATATGGTTTATTTTATTTCATATTATTCGAATATTAAATTAGTTTTCAAGCGATTCTTTCCTTTATCACCGTATGAATTACTAGTTTGACACTTCGACGGTAGTCATTTTATACGATTTCGAAAACTGCGAACGTATTTGTAACATGTACTTTTTTTATAGCATAGGCCGGCAAACGAGCCGGTGCGTTACCTGATAGTAAGTGATCTCCACCGCCCATGTACGCCCAAAATACCAAAAGAATTATGGGCATGTTGTCAACCTTAAAGAAAGGGATAATTAAGGTATTGGGAATGGGATTTGGGCCTCCGGAGATCTCACTGACTGTACGATACGCAACAGCAAGCTATTACTTGAAGTTGGTTTTCTGTGAGACAGTGGCAACAACCCGGTAGAGCCGGCCCATTCATGTTGTAGACAAAACTGTCAACAGCGTATCTCTACCACTATTAGACTCTCCAATAGATAGAAGAAACAACGCAAATACACTACTGATAAGCTTCCAACGCCTAACTTCAATGAAACAGGCTTCACAAACTCAATTTCCTTTTCAAATCGCATCGAGGCAACGATAAACGCTCCACCACGATAGTGCGGCCGCTTTCCTGATTGAAATTTCAAAATTCACTTATCATTCTCGGTACGTGGTATCAAATACAATGCCTATAGGCTGGTTTACGACTAAGCCTAAGTATGCGCCTACCATTTTGTTTTGAAATTCTATGTTTTTTGAGTTATATTATTGAGATGAGGAATATTAGTTTTGGGTCTGGGTGTTGTGAGACAAGAGTCTCTCCTAGTTTCTGATACCCACACAAGACTCGTATCTTACTGTAGGGTCAGGGCTATGTGTGTGAATGTGGGTGTATTTATGTAAACTTTCGCATTTATCTTTGCCATCCGTAAGTAGCGAAAGACCATAATTACATTTACTAAGTATATTTAATTTCACAAAACGCTCATTACAATAATTGTATCAAAATAAGTTATCTTCAAAGACTGTAAAATTTTGTGTACCGCCGAAAGACGCTGCACCGCCGGCTTCCTGTTACGTCTGGGCAGGAAATAAGCGAATCCACAGCGAGCGCTTTGTCTACAAGTCTGCAATTGTTTCATATCCGACGGTAACACGCCGCTTTTTCCTATGCCAAAACCATCACAGCACTTTAAACTTCGTTATAGGTTTCCTTGGGAAATTGAAAACCGTGGCGTAGTGGGCGAACCGTCTGTTGTGAAACGAGAGGATGTGTTCAAGTTCATTCAGATAATTATTTGTGTGATTTACAGATATTTTATTCGCTTCAATGAAGAGACGAACATGTCGCTCGCCTGATTGTAAACGGCACCTATCCGCAAACCGATGCAACACCACACAGTACCTTGAATCACAAAGCACAGCATGGTACGGCACTGCGTTTGTCACCCGATAAGTGTTAACGTCTCATAATACCCAGTAACTTCACCGACTTCAATGTCTTTCAAACCGGAAAACAACGATGCTTACACAGGTTTTCTCGATGGCAGAAATAAACAAAGCAATAGTACCTGCACAGATGGCGTATAGCGTACGTGGAAGCTACCATATTATGTTTCGTGTCTGGGTATTGTGGGACCGTAAGTCCCATATAGTTTCTGATACCTACGTCACAAGTCTTGTATCTTACAAGTAGCATGTGGTCAGGACTGGTTTTATGCTTACTATTATTTATACTCGTATTATTAAACAGGCTATACAGCCATATATTGTTGCTATTGATTTTGCTTCCTTTTTTAAGTAAAATAACATTTTCATTTTATGGTATGGTATTGCCAGCAAAAAATATAATCGTCAATACGCGTCGACCTGTACGGAATGGCATTTTGTACTGACTAAGATCGGAATATCTCGAGCATTTTATAATGATTAATGCTTGATTAGAATAAATTGTAAGAATTTGCGAAATTTCTTAAATAATGTAAAGACATAACACACGGACAACGTTTAGATTATTTTATTATAGCTATCAATGCGATACACTTATTTTGGAAAAAAAAATGACGTAACGAGCAAGTCGCTCGCATGATGATAAGTGCCACGCCTGCCCATAAACAAAACAACACCAGAACTTGGGACCACAAAGCACAATTCCAGTCTACGGGCTGGGATTAAGAATTTCATGGTAGAAAACCCCAATATCACTTTAACACGACCCGGAGAACGAACCCGGGACCTCAGTACAGCAGTCGTATCGCAACTGCGTCGCCGTGGCAGTTACCATTAAAGACGGATATAAATAAACTCGTATTTGTAGAATCTTAACGAGAATTCCGGACAACATCCGCCCTTCGTTTGTGAAATATTTCAATGTAACATTTTATACCCAATAACAAATTTCGAAACTTTAAAAAACATCAAAACACTACAAAATATAAAATAAAAAAAAACATAATTTAAATATCATATCAGTGCCATGTGTAAATCAAATTTCAATGTCGTGACTTGTTCGTAAACAGATAAAAAGCGGTCAAGTGTGAGTCGGACTCGGTCACTGAGAGTTCCGTACCCATACTAACTCTCAAATTGTAACTTTTGTTTTTAAGTTAATGTAATGTAATGTTAATATACATACACGCATACGCACGCAGGCAGATTTGTAACCTGTACACACACATTTCGCCGAGCTTATTTCTGTCCTATGACGTGATAGGGGGCGAGCCTACAGGGCATATAGGCAGCCATACCGGGCATAATTCCAAGGGCTGATACTGAGCATTTCGTAATAGAAAACCCCAATATCACTTTTACCCGACTCGGGGCTCGAACCCGAGACCTCAGCGTCAGACTAAGTCGTAACGCGTACGCATTACAACTGCGCCAACGAGGAGATATCTATCATAATAACATATATTCTGTGAAATACTACCACTTATTACGTTTCAAAAGATAGAGCCCTTTAAAAGTTTGACAAACAGAGTGAGTAATAGAGTATTGTTGACACTCTTTGGGTACGGAACACTAAAAACCAGTGTCCTGAAATACACCAATCTAGGTGAACGCGATAAAAAGTCGTAAGTCGTAACCTTGGCCGGTAGATGTTTGGTCTGGCCGCCTATTACCGGTGACGTAATGTTATCCAAAATTACATACAATGTAAACATAGAGCTTTTTTCGTGGACTCATTCATAAGGCCGGCCGCATATTTGATGCGATACCGTACGTATATGAGGCGTACAAATACGCAAGACAATGTTGTCATGATTCTGAACGGCCAAGGACTTTAGGGAGCTCGCACACTGGGTACGAGTTAAGACTCGTTTACACAGAGTTTGTTGGTTACAAGGTGGTGGGTCCCTCGTATGCGAGAGGCCGTCAGGGTTGGTACCACCGCGTTGTCTATTTCTGCCGCCAAGCAGCAGTGTGTAAGCAATGTTGCGTTTCGGTTCGAAGGACATTGAAGCACTGGCTTCAATTTTAAAATTTACAAATGTTTTTAACAGATTTCAAAAAAGGAGGAGGTTCGGAATTCGGATTTCCCCGTCAATTGTGGATCGATTTTGTTGAAAATGATAATGAATGAATTATTCGAAAGAGTTTAGTTGCAATGTGGTCCCATACAAATTTGGCGAAGATCTGATAACAGATAACAGTACCGTCATCGCGATTGTATTGTTGCATTGGAATTTACAAGCAATAGCTGTATCTACCGCAAAAAATTTAAAAATAAAATAATGCCTGCAATTTCAGTCGTCGCGCTATTGGAAAAAATGGGTTATTTTTTTTTGTAAGAATGCGCTCGGTGTTCAGTAGTGTTACTTTCCCGAATTTTTGAAGCGCGGCAAAAAATCACTGCGGAATAGTACGGTATTTATTGACGAACCGTGTGATGTTAGCAAGCATTTTAAAAGCAAAAACTGCGCACTATACTCGTGTTTCATATGAGAGTTTTAGAATGTTACGTCACGCGTATTTTGGTAAGAAATAGACCTAACATAATATTAGATAATTATGTTGACTTAATATTCAGATGAGAAACGCTGGATTCGATATTGTGTTATACAGTGCTATTTTTACCTGATGGTAATTACAGTTTGACCAAATATAGTGTCAACTGTTCGGATATGTTGCGTCTCACAACAAGGGGCAGGATTATGCCTGAAGCTACTAGATTAATATACTTTTCATATATATTTCTAAAATCCAGTGAAAGGAAAACTCTTTAATACAAAGTAACTCCACTTTAAACTTTCAATCCATCGCGCATTACAAGATTTCAACCGACACATGATTGTTTTATTTTTAACAATTTACGAGAAATATCGACAGTATCTGTCGACACCACATCTCGTAAAACAGCATTACATCACTGGATTAACGCATTATTTCCTATGATTACAAAAGAAATTCTCTAGTTTTTCGGAGCACAAATACCCAACGCATTAGGTGCGTAGACTAAACATACCAACGATTTAATGTTAAATGCTGATTGACGGACGTTTTTTTTTATATTATAGCAGAGGCTGAGAAGCGAACAACTGTGCCACCTAGTAAGTGGTCTCCATCGGCCGTGAACACCTACAATGTAAGAAGAATCATGGATGCGTTTTCGATTTTGATTGAAAGGGATTCAAAAGGAAAGGATAGGGGTGGGGGGGTCATGTAGGTTTCCGGAATTTTACCCAAACAGCTTACTTTTACGTTATTGTGTACACGCAATGCAAAAGAACAGACTAAGCTAGAAGTAAAATTCTTAGTAATTTTAGTAGGTAAGAAGTGTTTTAGTTAGATATAAATTATGTTAATATATTTTTAGGGATAATTAAAGTACAAATCTAATATAGTAAATCTTCGTAAAACAAACTTGCAAAGGTTGAAATAATATTGGAATAAATAATACAAATAGCGGGACAATTATTAATTAATTATATTATTATTTGCATTGGTGTAGATAACTGATAATGTTATAATTTATTATGTAAATATATATAAAATACACAATTAGTATTTGCGAGATAAACCAGCACTAATTAGTGTAAATACGCGTAAAATAATTGATAAACTAATTTTCATATTACACATACAAATGTATTTTAGTTATGCTAATA
Source organism: Mimas tiliae (assembly GCA_905332985.1). Classification (NCBI taxonomy): domain Eukaryota; kingdom Metazoa; phylum Arthropoda; class Insecta; order Lepidoptera; family Sphingidae; genus Mimas; species Mimas tiliae. The sequence continues at coordinate 15,807,069 of HG995244.1, forward strand.
ATATGCTAATGGTAAACAATCATTTATAATTTGTACGGAAAATTATCCAATGTAAAATATACATACATACATACGCACTCACGCCTGTAATCCCCGATAGGGTAGGCAGAGGTGTACACCCACATTTCGCCGAGCGTATCTCCGTCCCTTATGTGATAAGGGGGCGAGCCTATCGCCATACCGGGCACAAATTCCAGACTTCGGGTTGATACTGAGTATTTTGTAATAGAAAAACTCAATACCACTTTACCCGACCCGGGGATCGAACCCGAGACATCAGCGCTGGCAAAATATGTAGGTATTCCAATTTGATACTTTATCATTGAAACGAGATATTATCAGTAGGGTTTAGCCAGTGATCTGGATCAATCGAGCTCTGTTCGCTTAAGCTTGACGCTGAGGCATCGCGATTCGCGCGGCTAAGCTTCATCGTGACGGCAAAGTTTGTATTTTTATTATTATTATTTTTTGGTACAGGATACATGTGAAACGCTAAGATAATTCACCAATAAAATTAACTCAAGATATAAGAATTTACTAATTATTACATTAGTTGAACGTTGTTGACGTTGAAGACTGCCTCGGTGGCGCATTTGTAATGCCTAAACGTTACGACTAAGGCTGACGCCGACTTCTCGGGTTCGATCCCCGGTTCGGGTAAAAGTGATATTGGGTTTTAATACCACGACATGCTTAGTATCGTCCTGGAGTCTGACATTGTGCTCTGTATGGCAATAGGCTCGCCCCCTATCACATCATGTGACGAAGATACGCTCGGCGAAAGGTGGGTGTACTGGTTACACCTCTGCCTACTCCTTCGGGGATTACAGGCGTGAGTGCGTATTATTGAGCGTTGTTATACCAATTCATCATGTAATGAAGCTATACCACACATAGGCCGGCTCGAGAAGAGTGATACCTCTATCTTACAGAAAAACATGAAGTGCCAAGAACCTTAACTGATACGCGCACAGATAATTAGTTGCAATAACACTCGTATCAGCAGTGGCGTATGTCGGGAGCAAACAATTAACAAAATGCAGGGCCGTTGCACCGCACTGCACTGATAACTTTGCCTCGTCCCCTCCTGATAACAATGTGTAAACAAACCGGACCGTGCCACCATATTGCGTATTACGGATCTACGTTCGTAGTTTTGGGCAATGTATTATTTTCTCCAGCAAACGAGAAGTGTGGTCATCTGATGGTAAGTGATTTACACCGCCCACGACCATAAAGCTGTGGAATAGCTTGCCGGCGCACGTGTTTCCTTCTTCCTATAACATGGGATCCTTTAAACGAAGTGTGAAGAACCAACTAAGCAAGCCGGCATAATTCTGCCGATCAGCGATAGATTCAGTGTCTATCGTTGGTCGACAGTATTCATGGATTGCGCTACACTTACCATCAGGTGTAGCGTAGTCACTTTGCCGAGCCAGGATAAAAAATAAACTTTCACAATAGCTGAAGAATCATGAACACGACACCGACCATAACGGTAAGAGATGATTAAGGGATTGGAAAGGGGAAGGGGATTCGGGCCTCCGTATCTCACTCACCGTACGAAACAGAAGCAAACTGCTACTTCACGTACCGTTACTCGGTCGAGCCGGCCCATTCATGTTGTAGACAAGTATATAAGTACCTAAGTGTCTACATTATAGTTCTACCACTTAAAACTTGTTCACCATTGAGAGAGTTCAATTTAGTTCGAAATTTTATCAGAGACCATCCCGCCCACACACCAGCTGTAACTCCTGTAAGCCAGAATCGACAGGGCACGCATATTTGACAATGACCAATACAGCGCGACGGGTCTCTGGTAATGCAAAACTGTCTTTATCCCGCAATGAAGTTAATCAAATAGAAAAAAACTCCTCCCTAAGGAGTTAGAAATATACATTTCTCTTCTCCCTTTCTCTTTCGAAATCCTACAAAGAATTCGTTTGATCGTATAAACTTAATTTAAAACAACCTCGTCATTCAACATGATTCATGATTGATGAAAAGAAAATTACACAATCACTCTTTTTGACCGCATATAACAAAAAACTATATTTTATTCAATAAAATGTAAAAATATATACGTTGTTATACATACAAAAAATAACAAATACACATGTCGAATTCAGAACCTCCGTTTTTTGCCAGGTAAAAAATTAAACCTAACACATAGTCCTAACTCCACATAAGGTTAACCTGTATAGATAGATAGAAAGATAGAATATTCTTTATTGCACACTAAATAAAGTAGGTAGCTTATAAACGAGGATCATACAGTAAGGGTGATACAATGGGCGGTCTTATCGCAAACAGCGATTTCTTCCAGACAACCTTATATACCTTACCTGTATCGTGGGTGTCAGGGACTTAAGACTTGTGGATTAAATAAATCGCAGATTCTCCATAAAGAATCAACACACGCCCACATCGATGACAGTGCACCCAATATATTCAGAGTGTATTACACTCTCATAAGGTCACAAAGTAAGTTAACGATTCAGTACAAAAACAAATTGACATAATCAAGTAGCAGTTGTAATGCGTACGCGTTACGATTGAGGCTAACGCTGAGGTCTCGGGTTCGATCCCTGGGTCGGGTAAAGTGGTATTGGGTTCTTCTAATACGAAATGCTCAGTATCAGCCCGCAGTCTGGAATTTGTGCCCGGTATGGCGATAGGCTCGCCCCCTATAACATCGTGGGACGGAGATACACTCGGCGAAATGTGGATGTACTGGTTACACCTCTGACTACCCCTTCGGGGATTACAGGTGTGAGTGCGTATTTATGTAAGTAGGTAGATGAGTTTCGCGGACATTCATTCGCGTCGAGTTCCTACTTCTTTGTTTGAAAGTGTGTCAAGTGCGATTTGCAATGTTGCGCGGTGATTCATTATAATAATGCACTCAGTTACATTGGATGCATCGCTAAAGGATAGGTGCATATGCTACCATTTGTTTAGAGTCGAATGTAACTTGACGATATTTCACGTTTAATTCGAGTTTCAACACTACGTAATTATATTGTTAGTACTGCACGATAAACTATTTAGTGTATCGTTTAGACTTCTCAGGAATTCGAAAATACACATACATATACACTCACGCCTGTTTCGTACAGGGGTAGGCAGAGGCAATGGATTTCCACTTGCTACGGTCTCTTTGGCCTACTTCACTCTCATTACATTCTTCATACATACACGACGATTTAATTCAAAAATATGCTCTCAATTTCATCGAGATCACTATTATAAGAGTGGCAAGTATAAGACATGGGGAAAAACAACAGGGAAACTTATGTATTATCTAAAAGCGCAGAAAGGCTGCGAAACCGCCGAGATCGTGGGTTCGATTCCCACGTCGTGCATGAAAATGAGTGTTATATTTTTCACATTCCATAAACGCACATGAGTTGGCGTTAGATATAGACACGCCCCCTATCACATCATGAGACTGGTATAATGTCGGCGAATGTGTTGAAAATAATGTCGTTGGTGCACTAGTTACTACCGCCTACCCCTTCGAGAATACAGTCTATACGTAGTGTAACTACACTAAGAACAGTGTTAGTAAAAAACAATAATAAGAATCTGCTATTATCACTAAGCGTAACACCACAGCGAATACTAGCAAACATGAGACTAAACACTACTTTATAATAATTTTTATTTAAACGTGTAGAAATAATTCCAAAAGCGACCCACAGTAGCGACTCGCGACTCGGGCCTGGCGCCGGAACGCTATCGTGCGTCGGGATGTGTACGCAACGGGATTTTGTTATTCTAATTAATTTAAATCACATTATAATTCGCGTGGGAATTGTTCGTTCGTTTCAAAACATTTTTTTTATTATTTCCGGGTGTGGTATACGTCGTAATTTGTGTTCAAAGCTTCATTCTCATGTAACTGGGTCGATATAAAATGGTGAATCAAATTATTTGCTTTGGGGTTAGATACGTTGTTTGTTTTTTATTGTAATAAGATGTTACGTTTGAATATGTTATGTTAATAGGTTCATAAAAAGCGCCCAAACTCATATTCTTAATAAGTACATAACTACTATTGTATGTTTTTATATTATGTTTAACTACCGTAGAATAATAACCAACAGACTTGAAAGAATAGTGATTTATAATTTTCAATCACTCAACCAGTTCTGTTAAAAATCAGAAATAATTTGAATATTGAAGATATATTCCAACATCATCCGCTTAATACTTCACGCGTACAAAATATAAGACAGCTATTTTTTTATATACCTAGCAGACACCTTTCTTCCGGTATACTATTATATATGAGTGTGACTCTTGTATTCGAGCACGTCATATTTACTCAGAGGTAGTGAAACATTCGTAAACCCATAGTAGGGGTGTTTGAAGCGTATTGCAACATAAATTCCGTAATGCAAGTGCATCGACCTTGGCGCGAGGAACAGCGATCGCGATGACCTCGCCATCTTCAGCACAAAGGTCGACGGTGAGGGATAATTATGAGCACCTCTCTACGTACATAGGTTTAAGGTCGAAATAGGAATTTACTTTTAGTTATATGAATGGACTAAGGCCTGACCCCCTGTCATTCAGTAGAGGAGGCCCGTGCCCAGTAGTGGGACGTATATAATACAGGGCTGGTATTATTATTATGTTATATGAATGGGTTTTTGCCGATGCAATGGACGTAGAAGTTGATAAACTTATTATTATTAAGTCTTAATTACTTACATAAAAATATTTTTTTTTTACATTATTTTATACATAAATGCATAGACTTACGCCTGTTTCCATTATTTTATTACATAGGTTTTTTCCAGTTTTAGTAAACAGTGTCCCGTGAGACGGACTGCCCATGTCCAAATTGCACCTCTTACTGGAGGGCTTTTGCGGACTTAGGAGCTTTTAAGTTAATTAAGAATAGGGAAAGGTATTGCTCGTCTCATATGAAGTTTGATCTCTATTTTATCATCATATTTATTTTATTTTCTATTCGCTCAAATCGTCGTCTTATTTGTCTAGTGCGACGTGCATAGGCTGCGAAACTAGTAGGTTCGGTTCCCAGGACGAGAAATAATTTGTGTTGAAAACAAATCCATCAAACATGAGTTAGTCAGGCTTAGTTAATAGTGATAGGCTCGCCTCTTATCATATAATGGCACAGAAATAAGCTTGGCAATCTGTAGATCCACAAAGCTTGGCAATCTGTAGATCCACAAATAGTACTTCTGCCTACCCCTACGAGTATTCAAGGGAGGGCTTATGATATACGCTCAAATGGCAAGCACAAAGGGCACACCAACTCGCACGCTATTCGCAAGTGCAGCCCGGCCTTGGTTGCGTGATGATAGCTTGGCCTCGCCTCGCCTCGCGCCTCGTGTCGTGAGCACAAAAACAATACGACACCGGAGTACTAATGACACTACCTTATGTAGTGTAGGTACTGTTACACTTGATTTAATGTTTCTTTGTGCGAACAGCTATTTAAATAAATACTTATAAAACTGTTAAAATAATAATGGACTAAACTTACTGTTAAATCATTAATTATTATAAAAAGATATGTCATATGTAATGTCTGAAAAAATTTTGAATTGAATAAAATTTAGTACAGAGGAAGACCATGAGTTTTTTTTATGGAAAAGGGGCATACGGTGTGGTGCCGATAATTTATATAAGAATAGGATCTGAGTGAAAAATACTCGAGGAGCCACGAGCTAAAGCATGGTACATAATCTTGGTAGATAGCCATAATGATTGTCACATATCTGTCAATGACTGCCTCGGTGGCGCAATTGTAATGCGTACCGTTACGATTGAGGCTAACGCTGAGGTCTCGGGTTCGATCCCCAGGTCGGGTAAAGTGGTATTGGGTTTTTCTATTACGAAATGCTCAGTATCAGCCCGGAGTCTGGAATTTGTGCCCGGTATGGCGATAGGCTCGCCCCCTATCACATCGTGGGACGGAGATACGCTCGGCGAAATGTGGGTGTACTGGTTACACCTCTACTTACCCCTTCGGGGATTACAGGCGTGAGGGCGTATGTATATCTGTTAATTGTCTGACAGATAGTCCGCCAACATCCGAGGACTCTTGTCACATAGTCGGGGATTGCGTAATTTGATTCCGGTATACTCATTGGACAGACGGACAAATGGACGCGAATCACGGACGGAAGTAAGGACGAGACTTCACTGTTCTCACGCTAACATATGGGAGCATTTCAAGCGATAGCACTTTCACATTTTTTTATGCATTACGCCATGTTTTCCTGTCTGTTTTTTTGCCATTATGTGTATTTTATAATTAATCATATCATATTATCTGTGTTTGCAAACTAAATATGATAATATCTATAATAATAAATACTCAACAGCCACACACATAGTTCCCGACCCCACACTAGGTTAACCTGTATCGTGGGTATCGGGAACTACGAGGGACTTGCGGTCCCACAACACCCAGACCCGAAACAAATATTTGTGGATTAGACAAACATTTGTCTCGGTGTGGGAATCGAACCCACATGATATCTATGTCTTATTACATAAATTATTTCCTGTGTCAAACTTACACAATGACAGGTATTATTAATAGAGCTCGCGGATGATCATAAACATCAGATCCCTTGTAAGAAAAATATCCCTTATGTAAGAGAGTGCGCCTTTGTAATTCAAATTCGTAGTGGTTCCTACAATTGTTTAGTAATTGGTGTGGCGCTACCTACAGGCCAGCGATCTGCCCGTCAATCAAGAGAATAAAAAAACAGAAAACGCGTAATCTGCTGTCGAACCCGCATAATTTATTTGAATTTATCTGCATAAACATTCGCTCTGACCGCTCTCAAAGCTTCGCTCCGTAGAAACAATAAGCCAAACAAATTGTCATAAATTCATTACACCTACTTAAATTGTTGTAAATTCATGCGTACGTAATAGGGACCTACGCAATTGAGAATGAATAGGGTAGTACCTACTCTTTCAATTAGTTTTACACTTTATATGTGTTTAGGACTTAGGTATATAACCTTAGACATACGAATGACAGGGTATTGCATATTTATTTGATAGCAGAAAATAGCGACCGAGGAAGAAAGTGATTATCGGTCATGAACACCTATAATACCAGAAAAATCGTGCAGGCGTTACCAACCTCTAAGGCAGGGTTTCCCAACCTGCGGTCCATGGACCCCCAGATAATCGCGAACTTATCCTAGTTGACGTCAGACAGGCGGCCAGTCGTAAAAACTACAAGTCAAATCTTTCTGTAACATATGTTAAGAGGCATGTTGTGCCGATCCAACTGCAACTACTCGTACTACACTACTGCACTAACTCGTACTACTCGCTGCTAGACTAAAATTAACTTATACACCAGCACTAACACTGTAACAGAAAATCCCATAAGCCAAGCGTGAACTCACTTATCCGTCAGTCAATAATCCAATTTCGATAGATATAGATGTATTATTATCATAAACGGGATGTAAGCGGGGTCTATCGCCGGCGGCCGACGCGCATAATTCGGCGCCTATAGCTACTACGGCTGGGTAGTATCGTAAGCCGCAATATCGACTATCGAGTATCGATATATGGCATTAAATATTGAGTACTCACATCAGTGGATGGGAGCTGGGTGGCAGAGCTACGAATAGGTAGGGTTAGGCCTCGTTTTGGATGGCATTTATAACAGCGTTACTTCCCATGTGAATTAGTAGATTATTTCGGACATACTTTTCTTTACAACCAACTTTTCGAAACCCTAAAATCACATGCATGTAACGAATGCGAGAAGCTGTCTGAGTTGACTCCACTGGGCTGGCAGGTTGCGTTCGGGTTTGAAGGACATTGAAGCCCTCGAAGTTACTGAGAATTATGAGATTTAAACAACTTATTGTCTCGGGGTCACGAGCGCAGTCCAGTGCCATGCAGTGCTTGGCAACTCAAAGTTCTGTGTGGCGTTGGTTCTGTTTATGGGAAAACGTGGTGCTTATTATCATAGGAGTGTCGTGCTCGTCATTCAAGCTATTAAATAAACTATCTATTGTACTTAAATTCGATATTTCTTAATCCTAATCCGATGGATCCATTAGGAAACACTATTGATATTTCAGACTATTGAGCAGGTACTTGTCGGGTATCGATAAGTATTGTATTCGATATCGATACTGTCTTTCAAACATTACCTACATCCCACATTCAATGAACGATGTCCGAGTTGAGAGTTTAATTTATTCCCACGCTGTTCTACTATTACACTACATTTGCAAAAATTATAAACTACGCTGAATAGAGCTGTAACTGATTATTGCAGAGAATCGTGTATTATATCAATGCGCAAACATCAAACCATGTGAATACTAGTATTAAATTGTAAAAAGAGGCAAATGAAACATACATTTAAAATTCGAAAGATATATGCACAAAAAGAATGTATGTGATGTTGCCGTTAAGGCATGGGAAATCAAGGAAATATATAATACTAGCTATAGTTTTGCTCGCAGCTCCGACCGCGTAGTCTTTCTGGGATAAAAAGTAACTAAATCTATCTCTGTACCAAAATTCATGAAAATCGGTTCAGCGATTTAGGCGTGAAAACGTAATAAACAAAAAAAAACTCACTTTCGCATTTATAATATTAGTTAGGATTAGAATACTTCATTTCTATGAAAAACGCTTTAATCAATCAAATGAAACCATTTTGTGCACCTTGATGCCTGTATGAGTAAAATACTATTACCAATTCTTTTATATAATCAATTTTTAACCACGGTGACTGAGATATCTGGAGGCGCAAATCTCCTTCCCCTCTTCAATACCTTTCCTTTAAGGACGGTAACGCGTCCATGGCTCTCTAGGTATTGTGGATGTTCATGGGCGGTGGAGTCTTGACCGTGGAGATCACCATCAGGTGACCCACTCGTTTGTGGTCGTCATAAAAAGGGGTTTCCATTCCTTTATAAGTTTGATCTCGTATTATTCTTATGAGCTTATTAGAACTACACTATGTCTTATACACACATAGACTCACGCCTGTTTCCCATAGGGGTAGGCAAAGACAACGGTTGTAAAATACATATACGTGTCTAACAACCCGCATTAATAGAAGAGGCCCGTGTCCAGCAGTGGATGTGTTTAATAATACTGGACTAGTGTTAAAAGACGTAAGAATCGAATTTAGAACCTCGAATTATTAGCACATCCATTGATATATTATTATTTGTGTGTTATATAACAAAAAACGGCTCTCACAGTAAAATGTGTGCCGTGTGGTATCGAGTAACCAAATTGGAAGGAAGTACAATTCCTGTATATAATTGATGTTTGGTGCCGTGACCGCACATGTGTGTTTATCACTTACTTTACGTTATAAATAGCAAAATTATAGCGTAATAACCAAACCGTTAAACACTCCCGACATCAATTAAAGGTCTGTAAATTCTAAACGGCTTAATAGATTTTCTCAAATATGGCTTAGAATAATCTGGATTACACTAAATGAAAAAAAAACGCAATCAAACGATTTCAATGCGTTTTGAAGCGCTACCATGCTACAGACTGAGATATACAGACAAATTGAAAACTGACTAACTGACTAATTAAACTGATTGATTACGAAATTTCAAAAACTACCAAATCTAGCGGGGTTATGAAAATTGGTCAGATAACAGTTTGTGTAATTAAGCGCCCGCTAGAAAGAGATTATTGAAAATTTTCATTTTAAGGGGTTCACGCGGTCGAAGCTGTGAGCAAAAGTTAGTTCATATAACTTCATCCTGATTTGAACCCCAATATGACTCTTACTTTTGTCTCCACTGCCGCCTGTGACCTGGTACGTAGGAGTAAAACTGCGCAAACACAAGATCGTAAATATTTTATCGCAGCAACAGTATGCCTTGTAGGAGAAATTACGGCAGCGGTTTAAAACTTTACGGAATAGGTGGTTATGTTGCTGCCGTATTTATAGTCATGCTTCGGAAAATACGTCAAGTAAAGTCTTACGTTGGTGACTTGGAAGTGATAACTATTAAGTGCCACTTAAAATTTACCAATATATCAACTCGCTATAAAGCAGATTTATAGACTACGCCGCGCCTTATTCATACATACATACGCATTCACGCTTGTAATCCCCGAAGGTAGGCAGAGGTGTAACTAGTACACCCACATTTCGCCAAATTGATTTTCCGTCCCATGATCGATGGCGAGTTTATCGCCATGCCGGACAAAATTCCAGTCTTCGGGTCGATACTAAGCATGTAGTGGTAGAAAAACCCAATATCACTTTTACCCGACCCGGGGATCGAACACGAGACCTCAGCACAGCAGTCGTAATGCGTACGCATTACAACTGTGCCAACGAAGCGCTCTAACCGCTTTATTCGTAAACTAACAGATTTTCTGTAACTGTTTTATCCTTGCCACGTGTGTCAAGTCCTTAGTCTTGAAGTGGCAGAACCACGCATGGAAAGTGTTGGAAGCTGATAATGCCTGAGACAGATCGAACAAATGACGTACCTAACATACACTGTTAATGTTTACAGTTAATGAAATAGTAGGTAGCGTAGTGTGCGAAACGCTAGGCGAAAGTGAACAGTCTCGCTTCGCGTGCCCATAGGAATTGCTTACGCAATACGAGTGAAGCGCACTCATTGTTTCTGTTTACGATGTGGGCCAATGTTGGCGCCAACGTTTGACTTAGTAATAGTAGAGTGACGAACTCAATTTAATTTTTTGTCGTCGTCTCAAACATGTTTTGGTAGATCCCAGCGACCCCATGACAGACGCTATCGAAGCAGCACTTTCCTTGCCTAATCCCAATTGCAATTAATACGCGACCCTGACATCGGACACGCTTCCGAGTCCCGAAGATCTTCCACAACTGGTTCTCGGACAATGATGTGCAGACACTCCCTAGCTATTGTTCAAGTTGAGGTCTGAGCCTTCTAAAAGGCACCTCTGTGCTTAATCGCTACTAAATACATAATATATATTTTTGAAGCGCCATAAGTAAAAGCATATTTGACACTTTTACCCGAGAAATTTGTCGTTGCAGCCCGCTGGTATATATAAAATCTTCAGTCACTACTACCCACATTAATATCTGATGTCATCGCAAGATTCACAACAAAAATATCAATAACATCTGATTCAAAATGGCGCAAACTTTCGCCTGGTCCAAGCCGGTTTCGCAAACTCATTGTCATAATATAACATTACATCTTCCGAGTGCGACTGGCGACTGGCGACAGGTGTCTTGGTTTAATCGTCAGTTGTTTTTATTGCCGCGCCTCGGGGTTAATTACTACACACTCGAGGACAAACAAATCGATGCGTGTGTGCAATAAAAATAATTTATTAAGTATTTTCCTTTGACACGTTTTCGTTTAAAAATAAAACGTTTTTGTAATGTTTATGAACTTAACTTGGGGCATAACCATGAGTGTTGATATTGGATGTATTCAAAAAAACAAGTCTTTTTAAAAACCTACAAATCATGTCCTACCAAAACTCATACGAATGCATTATTCATTGCGAGTAAAGGTGTACAAAACAGTAAGAAACCTACGCTTCCATATGATATCATTCGCATGGCCATTTGTGGGAGGATATATGATACTGCGTGAGTAGAACTAAAAACATAACAAAGTGTAATAATGGCATTAAAGTTATTTTTTATTCGGCTCAATGACGAGCACGTCGCCCGCCTGCCCATAACAACACCACACGAGAACTTTGAATTAAGCACTTTAATAATTGCACTGCGCTCATCACTCCGAGACATAAAATGTTAAGTCTCATAACACCCAGTAATTCCATCCATCAAATCGAAACATAACAGTACTGACACACTGGTAGTTGACAGCAGAAATAGACAAAACGGTGGACAAGACAAACTTCTCGAAGACGGCCTCTCGCATACAAGAAACCTACCACCTTCCTACCTAGTTAACATTTATTTGAAGATTGAAAAAGTCGGCACTTAAACTCATTTGAAACAAGCTTAACATACTTTAGCATACTTAGGAGACTTTAGACTATAAAATTATTATTTTAATGGATGCGATGGTATCAGTGCAGTGCGGATCATGGGGGTAATTTGTGGGGGGCCAACGAACCTTGAACGGTGCCCGCATGCCCATTGTCCACCGAACAATGTCCACTTGTGGTATGACCACTGTTTGTTTAGTCTGCATTCGTATTGCTACGGTCCGAGTACGTTTTTTGGTACAAAAGAAATCGTTTAAGGATATTTTTAATTCGAGAGTTACTATTGAGTTTAGGCTCTTATTTGTTTCCATTCAATACTTGTACAGTTTAGTTAAAACGGTATTATCAATATACTAATATCAAGATACTAAAAGTTTTGGTTATTTATTTCAACCCTAACATCGAGAATGTATTTTAAAAATACAACATTGCATATATTGCATGCGTATTTAAAAACATCCGCCTGAATGAAGAGACGAACAACTCGCCCGTCTAACTATAAGAGCCACACGACCACAAACAGAAGTAACACCACTCAAAACTTGAATAACAAATACTGCATGGTACAGCACGGCGCTCATCACTCCGATGGTAAATATCATAATGTCGAGTAATTTGACTGGCTACAGTGTCCTTCAAGCTGGAACAAAATATTGCTACACACAACTGTTTGGTTACAGAAAAAGACAAAGCGGTCGTACTTATCGTGATGTGATCAATATTTTCGGTAGTAATGAACGATTGATTAAAATTAGATCCTATTTTGATAAGATCCGATCCACATCTTGTCAGGTTTATGTAACGATCCTTAAACACCACAGCGACCACACCTTTATGTAACACATTGTATTTATACAATAGTTGTAGTAGTAGTTTTATAAAACTTTTCGACAGTCCATATCACTCCCCGCTATATATATAAGTATAACAAAATATTGAGCCATTACAAATACTTTACATACAAAAATAGTTACAAGTACGTAAAATTTAACTACAGTATACAGATATCGAAATCTATTGCTCAACACACAAACCTTTAGTCGACAAACTAAAGATTTTAATGCACAACGTTTATAGTTTCAGTGTATTTATGCCGGCAGTAAAACGGAATTATTTATTAGTCAATTAACCGGTGCCATCATTATTATGATCGAATTAATAATAAAAAACATGGCGGTCGAAAGAATTTGTCAATAAACCTCGAGTGATAAATCATAGACGCATGCTGTTTTACTGCACGCGAGTGTCATTAATTATCGGCTTAATTTTATTGACAGTGACTGCGTGGAGGTGGGTGAAATGTTATCGTAAAGAACATCATATGGGACTTAGATTGTAATACGCTTATTTGTCACATCGAGACTGAAGACAGTGAAATGACTGGGCATTATTAGACTTGTCTCAGGTTGACGAGCGCAGTTCAGTGCCATGCAGCACTTCCTAATTCGAAGTTCTGACTGGGTTGCTTGTGTTTATGACGCTTACCATTAAACAAGCAAGTGCGTTACCTGATGGTATGTGATCTCCACTGCCCATGTACGCTCATATAAGAATTATAGGCAGGTTGCCGAACTTCTAAGGTTCGAAACCAAATTTAAGGAGTGACTGCATTTTAACAGCAAAAACTTCTAGCTTCGGCTAGCTTTAAAACTTCGAAACTTACTTAAAAAACAATCAGCCAGGGTGGAGTGAGTCGAACTCATGCACCGAGCGTTCTGTACCAACCATCTTTGCTGTTTATTTCTTTTTTAATATTCGCAAGGATATCATCCATAACAACACTTATTTCAGCCAGGCTACCTAATACAAAGGATTCAAAAGATATAAGAGCCCTTCAAATGTAGGATGTAGTAACCGGGTTCCGTCAGCACCCTACAAAAATGTGCATTAATTACACCGTAACTAAAAACACGATATAAAGATAAAGAAACAAAATAAAGATTTTTCAAAATCATCAAATTGCAAGAATATGAAACTTATACATCTTTAAGCCACTCAAAACACATTTCCAAACAGTAGTAAACCCGTAGTGTAGGGGCGGACTCGGGCGCGGACGCGGGGGGCCATTCACCGCGTTATCGCGACACATTAATATTAATTTACATTTCCTACGGCCGTAACAAACACATTACACGCCACACCACACCAGTGCTCGCACCGCAGCGGGCGCCAATAAACGAGCACACACACCACCCGACGCGACATCTAACTCCACTCACTTTATTTAATTAAGCTCTACTTTTTTCCTGCAGGCACATGTCCTTTGTTGTTTGACATCTTTATTATTGCGAGAAAAGCTAGAGGATTACTTACGTTAAAAAGGATTATTCGTTACTGTCATTTTTCTGAGTTTTCATCGAGCTCTACTAACTAAACAACTCGCTAACCATAATGTACAAGGGCTTTAAAAGGATTTTAAAATATAGTATTTTAATTTGACTCCTTGGTGCCATGTTAATGTAATTTGTGTTCACGCCATAATTCACACTCAAGGTTAACGTCAGTGTTACTAAATAGGTAGTAATTATTTAGTGATCAAGATAAATTAACTTAATTTTACAGTTCCGAGTATGTGATTTTTAAGAAATATACGCCCGCGAAAATTATAAACATTATGTATGGCATATGAATTTTAAACTAAAATCTAACCTTATCAGCTATAACTTGCATGATCACATTTAGCAATATTTCGGAATGAAGTTATTAAGGACAGACGGTAGAAGCCCCCGTTGACTTGTCTTAACTACGCTCATGGTACTCTATGGCGACTAGACTCTGCTATCGTTGCGGAAATAAATCATATACAACGAGACAGTTTTACCTAATTCCATGATCGTCAATTAGTGCATCTAGGTCACTCTCGGACGTTAGATAGCGTCGTGTAGGAAGTGTCCGCTTTTAGTGCGCTGCGGACGGTCCTGTAGGGCTGCCACTGACTATTTACAGTAGACTAGTTGTGGTAATTTCATGTAATTTGGTCCTACATAACTTTAATATTGTTATTGGATATACTCGTATAATGAAGAGTTTTTGTATTTTATTAGTTCCGACGGGTTAACTATTGCAATAGAGATCTTAATAGTGGCTTATTTAACGTACATATTTTAGTGTAAATTTTAATTATATAAATGATCTAAAAAAATAAGTAAGGATACGACTATTTTTTAATCTACTTTTCACTAACTTGGCAACCCTAGTCCCTCGGTCCAAACGAGATACCGAAGTAATGTCGTCACCGACATATTCTGTTTTCATGTATTAGTTTATTTATCAGCTATATATAACTGTTTTACACAATACACTGTCCAATAAATTGTGCCCGGAATAGAAAAACGTTTCTAAACATCTCATTCAATGCTTTGAAGATTTTGTTTTTTTTTGCTTCATGATATAGAAGTTGAGAACAATTGTTTCTGAAGTGGCACAATATTCAATGTCTAGGTAGTAAATGAAAATATGATTTATATATGCACCGAGCCGAATCGAAAGGTCCACTTCAATCCGATACAAGGTGGTTTACAAGGTGGTAGGTCCCTCGTTTGCGAGAGACCGGCTGGGTTAGTACCAGCGCTTTGTCTATTTCTGCCGCCAAGCAACAGTGTGTAAGCACTGTTGTGTTCCGGTGTGAAGGACATTGAAGCCAGTGTAATTGCTGGGCATTATGAGACTTAACACCTTATGTCTCGGGGTGACGAGCGCAGTCCAGTGTCATGCAGTGCTTTATTTAAAGTTCTGTGTGGCGTTGCTTCTGTTTATGAGCAGGCGTGGCGCTTACCATCAGGCGAGCGACCTGCTCGCCTCGTCATTCAATCTAATAATAAAAAATAAAAAAATACAAATCAAAGATTGTTGTCATTTCTGTTCGTTTCTTGTTAAGTGATAGAGCCACGCTGTCAATAGTTTTGTTAATGAGCGGGCTCGACCAGGGCGGTACCAATATATCACAGAAAAGTAGCGTAAAATGGCAGCAAGCTGCGTTTTGTACGGCGATCGAGGTATCCGGCGGCTCAAGATCCCCAGTTCCCACTATTTTCGTTTAAGCTCGGCAACACAGCCGTGGTTGTTCTTGTATTGTGGCTGTTCATTTGCGATTGAGATCACTTACGATCAGGTGACCCACTTGCCCGTTTACTGACATCTGCTAATATATCGAGTACACAGGTTTAACACAAAATCATACACTATACAATTTCGAGTCAAACCATCCACCAAAACCCAATAATAAAAATAAAAAATAAATAGAAATAGATCTTAGCATCGTGACCTCGCGAAGGCACTCCCATCTGTCACACATCTACAATAGCTCGGTAAATAATTGTCCAACATTCTGAACGGTCAGGGGCAGTTTGGGGTTGGTTTGAGATAATAATAATAAAATCAATAATGAAAAATGCGGGAGGGTCGGATAACGCGAACCGGTTTGGACGTTATAAGACTGGATTCTTACGATATAGGGAGAGCCAGTATGACTTATATTTACTGTAAACGGATATGATGCGCCAAAATTCTAACTAAATATATGTAATGAAAAATTATCCAAACGCGGAAATCGATAAACCAATCATAGTTGTGTTACCCTCATATTAGTAATAGCACCGTTATTGGTCTTAGTGAAGGTAGTCGAGGGAATAACTATGTAAAGCGGGTAGATAATAACACTGAGATGTGGTGGAGGTGATTGCTAAGGTATATAAGAGGGCGCATTACTATTTGAGGGATCTTAGTCGTGCTTAGAACTCTTTCGTGGTAACGCTGCCCGAGTGTAATTAGAATTGTGAATAATCATAGAAAGTGTAATAAATTGTGAACAGTAATATAATATTGCATTTAATGTGAATAGACTATTAAACTTTTTGGACATCCTGACGAAGTTATTTATCTTTATTGCACAAAAGTGATAGTGAGTTTACAGTTGGAAATAGATGTTAGCGTTTATTTTAGATTGAGACCGATTAGAAATGTTTTATGAAATAGATGAGATGAGATTCAAATAAAAGATGAACGACAAATTGCCTAAATGTACATATACATAATACATAAACTCTCACCTTTATCCCCGAATGGGTAGACCTCTGTCTACTGTGCAATATAATAAGTAGACCATGCCTTGCGATACAACCTAATTTCAGTGTTTTGAATATAACAGCTAGTCAAATCAACATTAATATAAGACAAGCTTTTAAAGTAAGGTATTATAATGCTTATTTTACTGAAATAATAGTTGTATTTTCATAGTGTTTTGAATAGAACAGACAGTAAAACCAACATTAGTATAAGACAAGCTTTACAAAAACCAATATCTGTAAATTAAATATATTATAATGCTAATATTACTTAATTAATAGTTGCTGATAGTAACTTGTGTAGAGAGATTCTTCAGATTAAATGCACTTAAAATCAACGTCTCATACATTATTTGTTTGTGTTTTTAGTTTCCGCACCGTATCTCCTTGCCGTGTGATAAGCGCAATGGTCACAGATGTTCAATTATATAGACGTGGCTTAAATTGTAAATTGTACGAGACTCGACGACGCCGCGCCGCGGTCTGTGCCTTGTTGGGTATATCACATTCTTCAGAACCTGTCTTTATCACTGCAATTATCTTCGTCAACATTGAAATCGGACTTCTTGCGGCGAACTGGTTTATTTATTAATATACACAACGCATTTCAACGATTGTCGCTAATGGATGTTTATGTGCAAAGTATTTTATCAAATGTGATGTTTGTGCGAGACAATATCGCGACATCTGGTTAACGTACCTATTTATGTAAACCGCTTATAGTAATTATCTATTTGATGAGTGTTTATAAACAAACATTTTATGTTGATCTTTAACATAATTTGTATATTAGTGATAAATATGTTATTTTCCTACCTCTTAAGGTTCTATATTTTCAATTTTTTATCTGTTCTTCAAAATACGAGCGGGTGGTTATTTATTTCATTTGATTCCATTCCATTTCTGTTAATTAAGATTATGTTTTACGCTGTTAAATGGCCTTTCGTGTGAGGGTTTGTTTCTTAAATAAATAAAAATACCGACCCTGAAAAAATTGCTAAAAAAACAAGTCATTATTTTGACTTAAACTCACTGTTACTCCCGTTTGAATCACGAAAACAGTGAACAAATTACTAACTCATTTGACATTAAGATGCGCATGGGAGCGGACGTGTGCTTATCATAATGTTATTGGTGGACGGGCGACATGGGATTGCCGCGTTATGTTCACCGATGTCCAAGACTCGTTCTGCCAACCCGTTCTCGTTTCCGTTCGTAATATGTATCAATCAAGTAAATTATAATAATAGTGGAGGCTGAACGGCTGTCGGCTCCCGGCAGATGTGTTATGTCCTTGTTTCTGTTTTATTATCTCATATATAAAATTCTCGTGTCAGTGTTCGTTCCCATACTCCTCCTAAACGGCTCGACCGATTTGTATGAAATTTTGTGTGCATATCGGATAGGTCTGAGAATCGGCCAACATCTATTTTTCATCCCCCTAAATGTTAAGGGTGGTCCACCCCTATTTTTATTTTATTTTAAGCTCGTTTCTCACCGGGACCCGCTAGATGCCGCCCACTAGGCTACTTTAATCCCAGAAATAGGCATTCCGCGGGCGGAGCCGCAGGCAATAGCTAGTTCGATATAAAGATGTTATACGCTGAGCGAAATAGTATATTATAATATTTAAAAGTAGCTTTTGTTTTGCTAAAATGCATAATTCATATTATTACGTTGATCGTTTAAAATCTTTTATCCATCGCATTGAAAAGTAAATAACGTTTTCATCCTACTACTATTATAAATGTGAATGTTTGGCTTTTGTGTCTTTGTATGTTTGTTAGTCAGTCACGCTTAACGGCTAAACGGTTTTGGGTGAAATTTGGTAAAGACCATGGCCTGTACATAAGAACATAGGCTACTTTTTATCCTGGAAAAGGCCGTTCACGCGAGCTGAGTCGCGAGCAAAAGCTAGTTTTATCATAAACTGGTAATTATTGATTCAAAATTATAAATGTGAATGAGGCACTGATTTTGTTTCAAATATTATCGAAGGTCAAATTTAGTGCAAACTTGCTTTTATATAGTGACAAACAATGTCATGCATAAGTTTCCCCTCTGAAATTAGCATAACATTTTAATTGAACCAGAAATCGTTACGTATAAACTAGTACTGATTATAATTAATTGCTATAATAGAAAATCCACAAACCGTACATTACAAGAATTGATATACTAATTATACGTTGCATAATATACGTATTAGTGGTAATTAATATTCGATAAACGTAATTAATATGTATTAGTAAATACCGAAGCCGCGACGACTCCGGCCCTGTCGCGACACACGGAGAGCATCAAAAACATGTAGACCCCAGGGACACAATAAAATAAGATCAAATCAAAACTTTTATTAGACAGTTAGTTTATATCAGTTTTTAACTTAGAAACTCCGATATAAGAAGTCATATATATAATGGCGATACAAAACCGCCATTTTAAAGATTTTAAGGTCAATAAGCTTAGAGTAAGTTTGAGCGTGTCCGGTCGTTGACACCGCGTGGGCCGCACTCGGCGCGCCGTGCCTTTTATTTTCATTACGTAAGTAGGCTTTATCCAGACATTTACATACAAATGCATTTTAGTACGGGCCACATACAAACGATCGTGTTTGGACCATATATGAAAATATTATACATATTTATATATGTAATAAACAAGGTAAAATGGTTTATAAATTATGTTGCTCGCGTTATATCTCTTGTTACGATCTGCGTGACGAATTTCGACGGGTCTGATGTTAATATTGTAAAACTGTTTCTTCGTTTACGCTCATGTATAAATCTCGAGTGTATTGTTTGAATTTGAAACTCAAAAAGCTATTTCACACGTATTATACCGAGCCTCCGTGGCGCAGTGGGCGAGTAGCCAGCTGCGAAGCGTGAGGCCGTGGGTTCGATTCCCACACCGTGACAATTGTTTGTCTAATCCACAAATATTTGTTTCGGGTCTGGGTGTTGTGGGACCGCAAGTCCCTCGTAGTTCCTGATATCCACGATACAGGTTAACCTAGTGTGGGGTCGGGACTATGTGTGTGACTGTTGGGTGTATTTATTTAGCTTAACTAATGTTTCTAATGTAATGTACTGGTCCTTTAATGTTTCTAATTTACATCAACAACATCAACAAAATAGGACTGACCGGGCATCTTACGTTATATGCAGATGATACATGCCTCTTCTATTTCGATAAGTCTATTCATGACATCGTAATTGATGCTCAAAAGGACCTCGACACCCTGAATGAATGGTTGAAATACAACTTACTTACCATTAATACGTCTAAAACATCGTTTATGATTTTTGCCGCGAAAAATAAACAAGTACCAGATTTTACACCGCTCACTATTAATAATGATATATTACAACGCTCCAATCAAGAAAAGTACCTTGGATTGAGGATTGACGATAAATTAACGTGGAAAGTACATATTGATCATATCAGAAACAAACTCATCTCCGTAATGGGAGCTTTACGGAAAGTATCTAATTGTATACCAAATAAAGCCCGTACTATCATATACAATTCTTTAATTAAATCACATCTTGAATATCTCGTTGAAATATGGGGAGCGGCTGCTTCAACTAACCTAAATCCATTGCAAAGGACTCAAAATAAAATCATTAAAGTATTATATAACTATCACTACCGTACACCAACAACACGCATATATGAAAAAACTAAATTATTAAATCTTAAGCAACTTTACACGTACAACACTTGCATTTTAATTAAAAATATTAACATGAACTACATTCAATCCAATATACAGCTGGCTACAAAACGACATAACTACAATTTAAGAAATAAACATAAAATTAAACTTATTAATGTACGAACTAACTATGGAAAGAAAACGATTTTGTTTGAAGGAGTACAGCTGTACAATAAATTACCTAATGAAATTAAAGAATGTGATAATATTAAAATATTTAAAAGTAACCTTAAGAAATATATTTGTACATTGTAACTATATTGCACTATCCAACTGTTTGGATGTAAAAATAATATTAATAAGATTATATTTGTTTAAATCTCATTTTAAGTGAACTGTAAGTTTTTATGAGAATAAAACTCTTTAAACCTAACTATTCCGACTTGCCAATACTGAAATTAAACATATACTTTCGTCAAAAGATTAATCCCCACTGCGCCACAAAGGTCAGGCACCGCACATAAAATAGAATTAGCTTATTGCAGCCTTATAAAGTAAGACAGATTAAAAACAAATAAAAAGTATATTTAATTAGCTTAATGCTTCGTATTGAAACCAAATAATATCATTAAAACAGGTGAAGCGCGAATCGAACTCGAGTACTTAGGGTTCTGTACCTGTACCCTCCCTTAAATGTTAGCTATTTAAATAGCTCTTTTTACATTTCTTTCCGTTATCCCGACTTAATATCGCAGGGTCTGCCTTCTTGTACCATAGATTTAACGGTATTTGGTATTATATGGGGTGGCCCGCCGTCCGTACCCCCACAACCCGCAACGGGAATCAAGTTTCGCCATTGCCTCGTCCGTTAATCAGAGTGTACATCCACATGAAGGTGAGGTTGGTTATGGAGCTAAAACGTTGCTGGCCCACGTCAATAATAACACATATTCTGTAAAAATGTTAACGGGCTATTAAATTATGGTGCAAAAATGGATGGATGGAATTTAAAGATGATAGTCTTAAATTAAAAATATTTCGAGAGAACTGGCGCTGATAGCCGAAATACAGGCATTACTTAGTTCAGTTACAGATGCTGATTAATTTGTATTGTAAAAATATATAGTCAAAACCGTTTGTAACTAACATAAATAAATATTACATATACATACATGTACGCACTCACGCCTGTAATCCCCGAAGGGGTAGGCAGAGGTGTAACCAGTACATCCATATTCACCGAGCGTATATCCGTTCCATTATGTGGTAAGGGGCGAGCCTATATACCGGGCAGAAATTCCAGACTCCGGGCTGATATTGAGGATTTTCGTAATAATCACTTTTACCCGACCCGGGGATCGAATCCGAGACCTCAGCGTCTGCCTCAGCCGTAACGCGTACGCATTACAACTGCGCCACCGAGGCAGTCAATAATATATGTAGACATAATAATAAATGTGACAGATGGTGTAGTTTAATAATAGGGTTTACCCTTTACGAACAGAACTCTAAAACCGAAAGCAGACGAAATAAAAAGAGCCACAAACAGCAACTCTGCGATGTTTTTTTATTCTTCATAATTAAATCAATAAATAAATAAAACATCGATACCCTCATGAGATATAATATACAAGATCCGGTTAATTTAATGGATATAAAATAACCATTAAACATCCGCGATATTATTTAGAAAAACGTTCAAACGTAGCAAGGATTTCTTAGTTACCTTTAGAAAAATAAACCGCATTAAATTTGGTTCACCCGAATACAAAGGCATCAAACGTAGCACACTCCTGTTTTTGAGTTGAAAGTTAAAAATCAACGACAACGAGCATGATCGAATCAAAAACTTAAAATCGATTCTAATAGTTAAGGCAGGTCAAGAATATGACATTATATGAACACAGATCTTACAATGAGTAGCAGTGTAGTCCAGTGACTACGCCAGTATCACGCCACGCCATGCCAAATATGTATGACTAGCCTATGTAGTCACATTAGCATAGTACGTTCGTGAATAGCTAACCTCTATTTATACAATAAAGAAAGACTTTCTTACAGCAGTAGAAGATTGTACCATAAAGGTACTGGCACTTTATCTAATGTATTATGTATCCGAGACTCGATGACCCGCAGTCAAACCGTCCAGACGGTTTTGTGGGATATATGTTAATAAAATAGAATTATGAATGATTTAATAAATAAATATATATAAAAATAAACACCCTGCGCGTACAAGACGCGTCTTATCGCTCACGTTGACAACACACGTAACTTGTCTCTAGCATTACGCATTCGATGCTGCTTGTTATGCGTCGCGTGCACTACAATGCGTATTTTTAGCGGCTGTCGCGGTCGTGCGAAGCTCGCGCGCCGTTCATGTACCGCTTTATTTCGTCACGATTTTTTGTACCATTGTGGAATTAACTTAACAGAAGTGAGATTTGAATATGGGTACCATGAACCATCATACTGAAGGTATGCACTTCAGACAGTAGGCGTATTATGTAGCATTGACTATTTTTTTTATTTTTTTTGATTACATTTTAACAAAACCTACGTGACCGCATGTATACATACTAATATTATAAAGCGGGCCTGAGGCGCTTACAGCCAATTTCACTCACAGATCGGTAAACGATTAATGAGTAACGTACATAATGAGTACGATAAACGATCTTAGTTTGATAATCTGGATAGATCGCTTAAATCGACCAATCATACTAAGTAATTTGTACGCGTGACCTTCAAAGTGTATTCTGATAGGCTCATTTGTGCTATCTACCCGGAGAATCAAACTAAGATCGTTTAAATGTCCTCCTAGCAACCCTTGGTGCGGTCAATCTACGGATGGACCGCTAAGTGGTATTTCAGCGAGCGTCTCTGTGCTTCGGAGGGCACTTAAAAAGTCGATCTGGGCTATTATCAACTGACAAAAGACGTTAAGCCAAGTTAGATATAAAATAGAATATTATAGAGGTAAATTTTGTAAGGAATTTAAAACCTCTGAAACTTCTAAAAACACGAATAGGAAGCTACACTATATCGGAGTAACATATATTTTGATTTTAGACTCGCCCCCTATCACATCGTGGGACGGAGATACGCTCGGCGAAATGAGAGTGTACTGGTTACACCTCTGCCTACCCCTTCGGGGATTACAGGCGTGAGTGCGTATGTATATATTTTGATAAAAGGACTCATAATTCAAATCTAGTAACATATAATATTACTAGATATTAAATTTCAGTTCATTACTCATAAGATAAATCTCAGACACGTTTATTTACAATGGGCTGTTTACGATGAAAGGTCAGCTGCAGCTACTACTTAAATACTTTCTCTTCGATATGAATCTTTAAAAATGCAAAATTAAAACAAGGAATCGGTAAACAAGATAATAACTGCAAAAACTCAATCGCACATCTCAACAACGAGAAAACGGGAAACGGCGACGCTCGCGTTTCGTAGTAAACACTCAAAAGTCACATCTGAGTGGAGTTTTACGATTTCTCAGAGGCAACAACTGTACATTTTACACTTTTCTTTACAATTAAAACAAAATTCTTAGAGAAAAACATCAAGCAAAACCTAGTCGTAATCAGTTGAGCTGAATAATTTCCGCGATTTATTCTGTTACTTATTACATCGAGATTTAGATAATCGTGTCTCGACGTATTTTTACACGCGAATTAATTAGCGGTTCTATATTTATAGGTGGTTAGGAAGCGTTTGAGAGTACGTTGGTGAAAACGGGCATAAGAATATCATATTTTTATAATAAACCTTATAATAAATGAAAAAATATATACGCGTCATAAAGATAACCTCCTCCGTTTTTTTGTCTGTTAATGTTCTTTACTAGAGGTCCTTATAACACGATAAACTGTTTCAAAGACTTTGTACAGAGGTCATATTAAAATCGCCCACTTGTAAAAGTTTTTTCCTTTCAGACGGCAGGTTGTGAGCCCATTGTAATATCAAACCCAACTCTTCTTCAATTTACTACAAACGTTTTCTTAACACGCGAGTTTCTTAGATACATTCAAGTTGGCCTCGATTATTGTTCTACGAATAATGATTTATGTATATCTCCTTTTGTAATAAGTGACGAATTATTTGAGAAATACAGACAGACACATTTCGCCACACATACTCATTAAGTCTTAAATTCCGAGTTTAACTTTCACCAAAGAGGTGTGACAAAGTATTTATTCTACAGTATTATTTTCGATAGTACATACGCACTCAGTCCCGTAATCCCGGAAGGGGTAGGCAGAGGTGTAACTAGTACACACACACTTCGCCGAGCTTATTTCCGTCGCATGATACGAGCCTATCGCCATACCAGGCACAATTCCAGACTCCGGGCTGATACTTAGCCTTTCGAAATAGAATAATCCAATATCACTTTTACCCGACCTGAGGATCGAACTCGAGACCACAGTTCAGCTGTTGTACCACGTACGCATTACAACTGCGCCACCGAGGCATATTTTCAATAGTACTTCTTGGTAATTAAACTGATGGGTATTTTTTGTGAATTATCTAAGTTTTGTGTACATTGTATAACATACTGGTTGGTGCCGGTTGGTAAAGTTCACAAACTTTAAAATTCTTACTTATTTTCCTTCATCGTTAAGTAGAGCAATAATTAACAATACATATAACTTCAAAAATCCAGAGATGTATGCTCTGTGGGCTAGCATCGAACTTATAAACTCTAACCTAAATGAGACTTAACTGCAACCCGGCCAAGTTATTCCGCGCGTATTTTAATCGCTGGTCACTCTCGAGGATGAAGGTAAACTCACCGACTAAATAAGCTAAAAGCGTCAGCCTCGGGCGACGGGTACATTTCACTACACAACGTGCATGCGACGCGAGAATTTGCGTGGGAAACAACTGACAGATAAGATTAGGTCAAGTTTTATTGGGTAAGATAAAACCGGATAAAAAATAACATCACCGAGTTAAAGCCAAGAATAATCTCCTTACTGACGCATGCGTCATTATGATTAATTTTAATTTAACTATGAGCAATTAATTTAGTCTAATTGGTGTCTTTTACTCAGATTTCGTTTTTTTGCAGTTGTACTAGAGTTCAGGTCATTGACCAGGTACAATTAAAGAAAAAATAAGTAAAGAAAAAATTTAAAGCTGTTAATAATCCCTAAAAAAATAATTGTACAAAGCAGTTTTAAAGAAACAAAATAATACCGGTTTAGTAGTAACATTTATAAAAAGCCATTTAAAACAAAATTCTAGGGATTAAACTTGTAACTTGAAAAACAAAACGTAAACTGTTTGTTTACAGTTTATATTGTCTTATGACTGGCAAGTGTAATTGAATTTTACAATGTGCATCATTTATATCTGGCAGTTGGACATATTACTCAACTATTTTTCTTTTTATATAGTGCGGCACAATATTTAATGTTAAGTACTAATTAGTGGCAAATAAGCAGGAAAATTATTGCTAATCCATTCAACGCTCAATATAAAACATATGGTATGCTAAAGAATATAAAAATAAAATAATAAAAGAAATGTACCATAAACAACCATTTACCGACGGATAAAGTATACATACAAAAAGAAAGTTAAATAAGAATGAACACAACGGTAATTATTGGTATCTTTGAACCGACTGCAATAGTGTATGTAATGGAGGATAGCAACCGCTGGACTTATGAGTATAATTATTAACTACGCATCCGTAAACACTAAACTTGTTGGGGTATAAATACTGCGCGCGGAAACTGGCTCCCAGACAGTTTGAGGACACACATATTATAAAGTAACGGTTGTGGAGTGTGTAATATATAGCCCAATAGCTTCATACATTTTTATAGAGACAAGCATTGTAAATTTTGTACATTCTGCCAACCCGCATTAGACCAACGTGGTGGACTAAGGCCTAACCCCTCTCGTTCAGTAAAGGGGCCCGTGCGCAGCAGTACATGAATAATACAGGGCTATTATTATTATCATATAATTTTATACAGGCTATGAAGAGCATGCACCTCGAACTTCTCTAAGTTACGCGTGTATTAATTGTTAATTATCTCTTGTTTTACCGGCAAGGAAACATCGTGAGAAAACCCTGCAAACCTGAGTACGTAACCTGCAAACGTAAGAATTTCGAAGATGTGTGAAGTCTGCCAACCCGCATTAGGCCAGCGTGGTGGACCAAGGCCTAACCCCTCATTAGTAGAACAGGGTCCGTGTCAACAGTGGGAGAGTTTAAGATTGGTAGAGCTACGCTGTAGACAGTTTTGTCTACAGTATGAATCGACCGGATTGTTACCAATGTCTTAGAGAAAACCGACAAGTGAGATAACCGGATCCAAATCCCCCTTCCTTTCCCAATTCCTTAATACAACGCATCCATGATTAATCTGGTATTGTGGACGTTCATGGGCGGTGTAAATTAATTACCATCAAGTGGCCCACTTGCTCATTTGCCGGCCTATGCTATAAAAAAAGAATGAGTGCAAGTGTGACTTGAATCTACACCTATTATTAGAAATCTGCTACTACTATCACTGTTTGGCCAACAAAACGCCAAACAAATCTACGGATCCCAAACTATTACGGCGCGGCGCGTGACGTACCAATCTGTCTAGGCGGCGCGGTGTGATGAAATCGCATCTATTTGACATACGGGCCGCGGAAATTGACCGCGCAGGCCGGCGAGATTGCTTTTAAATCGCGTTACAGGCTTCGTGCAGCGAGCCAGCAGCCGAGAGCACTTGCTAGACGATAAGAAGGTGGGGGGAGTCTTATAAAGCAATATCACGGATATCTTGGATTTTCAAGATCGGTTAGCTGTGACAGATATTGGTGTTCCGAAATGTGGAAATGTTGGGATTGAAACTCTACAGATTGCGCAATATAAATGTAAGATGTGTCCTAAATACTCAGCAAATATTGAATATTGTTGTATCTAATGCGATAAGCTCGTATCGAGGTTTAGATTCTTTAGATGGGTTAGCTTTTGTAGATAACATTAAGTGAGGCATGTTATGCCAAAGGTTCAAAATATTACCGCATCGTAATTATTAAAAAAAGGATTAAACCCAAAAGGTAGATCGTTATTAATCTATACGATTTTAATTAAGTAACATGTTATAATTGTTAATATTAATGGCATGCAAATGTAAATATCTAAAGGTCTTTATATGATATTGCACAGTAAGGAAAGGAAATTTGAGGCTACAGAGCAATCTTACCATTAAAATAAATGTAATTAAATGCACCGACAATCATAATAAAAACTGACGCATCATTATAATAACATCAAACACAAAGTAGAAAAAACGCATGCATCAATTATACCGTTAGGACCCGTCCAAATGATTACCGAAGCACAATAATTAACAAACAAAGTTACCGAAACAATAAAAATAAACTTCGCAGGCAAGGAAAGAACAAATCCGAGACCTTGGAACAAACAAAGCGTAAAAATTAAAATAACAATTGTTAACATCACAGAAACGACAAATAAAATCGTAGTATGAAAAGGGACCGGTCGTAAAATGCGATCCGATGGCTAGAGTGGGCAAAAAACAACTCGATGTAGTGTTGAAAAACTGACGGGCAAAAACTTTCCCTCGACATTGCCATAACGGTAAAAAAGTGTATTTAAAAAAAAATACCCCATGATCGATGAGGGTTGTTCGAAAGTCATCAACGTTTATAAGTACGGACTGTTAAAGTTTGTAAAAATGTCAGACATGTGGAACAGTTGTGAGTTAATGGATCTTTCTGGAACCCTTACTATATATTTCCTTTGATATAACACCGATTCTGTAGTTTTTTTAAGCTTACTCTAATGGATAAAATATTTTGTAATATGGTTACACCGTTGAAATATGGTTGTGTATGCAATTGGTGTAAAAAAATCTGAGCATTTACTCTATTCTGATTCATTCTTTCATTTTGTTCTACTTTTGTACATTTATTATTATCATTCTTGCGACGCTTTTTCACACACTTCCAAACTTTGTGAAACACTAGCATTTCACACTGTTGCATTAATGGATGATTTAATAGTTCTTGTAGAATTGAAGTTCCAAAATTTAAAGACCATGGATAATTTGCATGGTTGTTAAATCTAGCTTACGATCTATTTGTTCCAATTCTAATAATCTAACCTACTCAGACTTCGCTCATCTTCCATTCAAACACATTTCTAGTTACTTAAATGCCAATCCTGACACCAATCTACAAAAACATTATCATTACGTTTGGTGCTATGACCGTAAACGCGATCCAAGAAGATGGCCATCAATCACGCGAAATAAAACCGTCATCGTGGACGGGGTCACCTTACCGAAGGCACCCGACGGCCGCATCTGTCCCAACTCGTGTTGTTCTCTTACAAAAACTTGTTTAATATTTCACTACGCGTCTGTATTTTATATTAAAAAGAGCAGTATTGGAATTATTGATGATAGTTTTCGTAGTATCGACCCAGAAAACAATTTTGTAGCCATAATAAGAAATAAGAAGTTACAGAAGCTGGAATATAGCGATTAATTCTATTAGTATCACGTCTATATACATATATTTTAAATTGTTATACAAAATAATACTGTAAACATTGATACCAATCTATAAAATATCAACTTGCAGCTTTATAGTTTATATTAATTTTATTTTAATGAAACTTTCAGGAGTCAAAACATCCAGTTCAGGCTAAAGTTACTTTGAACATCAAATATATATTGTTAGCTTTTATCTTATCTATCTCTTACTATAATCATACCAAAGCCAAAATTAAGTCATTTTAGTTAAAAGTCAAGCTTCGACTTCGAAAACCTAATGGAATTCTGGGTGACTGAATTCATACCAATGAATTTCAGCCACATAACATAAGTACATAACCTAACTAATTTTAGAGTTCAGTTGGTGACAAATAGAATAGCTATCATTGCATCCAGATAAACATATTAAAGTTGTAATAAATCGCTTTGCTAACCATAAATCATGAATTAACACATCTACATATCAATTTAAATATGTAAATGATTATACACCGATAGCCATCGATGATAATGATCATTCAACGGATAGAAATGTTATAACAAAGCCGTCATGAATCATAGCAGAGGCCGCAAATACTCGCCATCCGAAGCAACGGAGAATTTCAATTACTTCCTGGATAGAAGACCTTTGAGATCGCACGCGACCAGTACTTTGATAACACTAGCCTTTGTTCATGACGTAGAACAAAATTCAAAAGATAATATTTAGTGCTCTATGATTTTCTTAACTATTAAGATATCTAGGTACGCTCATAGTCTATAAAATTGTATAAATAGACAAAGACTCATAGTCTAGGCCCCACGGTAGTTTTATTAAAAATCACTGAAAACTCATATAATTGAGCTGAAGTTCCAAACGGAAAGTCTTTAATGAAACTAGCTGTAGCTGCTTCCGAATAGAAGTCCTAATAACATGATGCTACAAGTTATGAATTATCCACATTTTGAAGTATTAACGAAAGCCCTTCTGCTCAAGTGAGACTCCAGAACACGAGCGAAATAATCCGAGACACAAAATTGATAGTCGATTTAGAATCCAATTTAGAATAAGAACCTTTCGTCGTAGTAGTAGACAAAGAGTAGATAAATTATTCAATGTACTAAGCGGAAGGCATCACAAGGTGCTCCCAACACCTGCCTGCGAACCTTTTACGTACCGAGCGCTCTATCAACAAGAATTACATTCTAATCTAACATTCCATAGGTTTTATAGTGACAATTCATTTAAGACCATGTTTAAACGTTTTATTTACTAAGACATCGACAGTAGCGACATTTGCAATTTTTATGCTTTTGTTAACTGCTTCACTAGTGACGTTAATGTTTTTTGTTGGAATTTATTAAATAAATTATAAAGTAGTCAAAAATACTATGGGCCTATAACAATTTCCAAGTAAAGAATAACCAGCAAGTAACGTGTAAGATTTTTAAGAGAATTTTTGTAAATACCTTTTGCACATTTTTCTTTCGGTATATATTTCAAAGTATGACTTTTGTGTTTTATGTTATTTGGTAAGTATAATTTACTCAGAACTGGTGAAACAAGCGCTAAATGTTTAGTATTGCGACGATTAAATATACGTTTTCAGGGTCAATGACCATGGTTTAGTCATGACGTGACAAAGGCAAATTTATACAAGTATATTATTGTTTTTGTCTAATTTAGTACCTACACATTTTAGGGTCACATAATTATTCGACAGGCATTTAAATTTATTATTGCGAAAACCTACTTATATTATAAATGTGAAAATTTGGATATTTCTCAGTTTAGATATTTGTTAATCAATCACGCCTTAACGGCTGAACTAATTCAAATAAAATTTGACATTCGTGAATGCCATAACCTGGTAGTACAAACAGAAACGTGAATTTAAAAATGGTTTTAATTTACAAATTTCTACAAAGCTATTGTAAAGATGACATTGATTATTATAAATATTAACCATATTAAAAACATACACTTCATTTAGTTAGTAATACTAAAAAATACAAGAAACCATTCACGCCAGTCGTTCGAGGCAACTATAAACTCTGCAAGCCTATTAATTGTCATAAATATTGCGTACATTGGAATCCTGGAAACTTATGTTTTAATACGAAATGCGAGCGTCGTAATTGTTTTTTTCGGTGAATATTTTTGGAAGCGACTTATAAATTTATATTTCTTTTAGATCTGCCACTTCTTTATATAGATAATTAATGTAATTTTCTGGTGCCAAGTCTTCTTTTAGTAAGATAACATCACATCAGACGCGGAAAACAAGAGATTTCCTAATCAAACACATATATGTATAGGTAGTTGTAAATTTATAATATGTATATTGCATTAGTACCTGTAATAATTCTGTTGTATTGTACATAAAATACCACGTGCGTAATGTATATTTAACGATACTTTGTTTGTCGCGTCTAAAATACCTACTCTAAGCTCGGATTCGTCTATTCGTTCTTTAAATTCAGAAATTGAGCGACGATTCCGAAATACGATTGAATAGCGAACAATCGAGAGCTTACAAACAATTTATCATGAAATCGGTTGTAAATACCGAGAATTGACACCGACAATTCATTGAGATATTTTTATCGGAATGAAAATATTTTATACCTAAGTAAATAAATGGGCGAGATTTGTATTGACGCGTTTAAATTTCATAAAACCTTATTCTTTTCTTTAAAAAACTACAATTTTAGTGTTGTAATTAATGGAAACTGATTTCGAGGTCCAAAGTTCAGACAAAAATTATTTCCTACTATAAAACGTTAATAAAGGGAAACAGCACGATTCTATAATTAGTGATGTGCAATCAATCGATTATGAAACAGCACTTCGGAGTAATGCCGTTATTTATGCCGGTTTTATTCAATTTCCTGAACGTGATTGATCTGTGACGCTCGACGGGGATCCGAGCGCTTACGGGTAATTCTACATTACTCACATTGCTATGGCATTGCGGGAATAACATACTCAAAGCGATAATTAAATTGTACTAGAGCCAGCATAGGAACAGCGGGTTAATTACTGAGACTGGCTCCAAAATATCGTAAACGAGGAAGTTATCTAACAACCATCTGAAATAGGTACGTGAGTGAGATAACAGTTTCGGACGGGGACGCATTACGAAAAGTACGTAGGCAGCGGTGGCTCGGTACCGGTTTTCTCCACGACTGCTGCTGTCCAAAAAACCGACGGTAGACGCGTCAAAAAAAACCAACTGCACCTCCGATACAATAAGTCGCCCCTCGAGCGAAAGGACGACAACCATTGTTATAATTTGACGTTAAAAAAATCCCATGAAATGCTGTTACGCCCGACGGAACGTGGGTTTTTTGTAAGAGTCCCAAAAAAGCGGCAAATTTCGGCATTGCTTACCGAGCGTCACGTATCGGAGATAAAGTGGTAAGATGGTCGAGGGAGGGCACGGCCGCCGACAGTGCCGCGCGCATGCATGGTGTTTTAGCGGCAAACCGCGGGATAATCACCTCGGTCGGCGTAACATAACTTGTCATCTCCCGCACGTCGCGGTCAGCTCCTCGCTCCGTCACTGCACATCCTGAGCGTGACACACACAGCACTCACAGCGTCGCGACTCACTGCACTCACTCGCACTTGCACACTCACTAGTGGCGTCCGACGACGGTCGCGGTACGTGCGACACGAGCGTCGCGCTCTATCAACACCGATGCATTGGCGATGTGGCGGTGCGCGCGCGGTCCCGGCCGCGCAACAGCTGACGGGAGGCGCACTCCCCGCGCTCCCCGCGCACCCCGCACACCCCGCCCGCCTCGCCGCGCCGCTCCCCTCGCACCCGCGCGCGCAGCCGGTGCGTGTGGCACCCGCTCCCCCGTGCCGCAGCCCCACCCCCTGCCTCTAATCCATTATTTACGGACGGCCGACCGGTTTCAGGCGCGTTCGTTCTGCCCGCCGCTCCACGATCGTTCAAATTTAATGCCCTTCCTATGTCCGGCCTCTAATGCGATAAGATTACGCGGCCGCGGCCGAGGTTCGGGAGCCGTCGTCCGGGAATCGGCACTGCACCGCGGACGACGCCGCGCCGTCACCCTGTCGTGAACGCGTAATTAACAGGTTCAGGCTGCATAAGTTATTAAACGCTGCACCGATTGAGAATGACGCGCGACGTGATCCGGCGACGTGATTGATATGACAGCGGCCGAGGTGAACGAACCGAGGGCAGGCATCGACTGGCACTGAAAGCACTAAAACGCCTATAACTCCAAGTTATATTCTGTTGTTAGCCGCAAATACACTTTTGAGGCAGTAAATCACCGTGCCGACGATAAAAAAAGATGTAAAAATAGAATTGAACGAGGTATGAGCCGCAAGCATCGTGCAGCGAGCACCAGGACCCATCAAGTGTACGTCCTCATGTTAATCACGACGCAAACTGGTGCTCTAGAACTACACTCTAGTGTTGTACCCATAGGCCCATTAGGTGTATACATATGTATATAACATTAGAGTTTAAACCATTAACGCGGAATATGTTGCTCGAAATATAGCTGAGCGTGTTGTGCAACGACGCGAAACTTCCATTTAGCAATGAGGGTATATACATGACGCGAGTCACGTTCCGAGTTCGATCCCAACGGGCAAAGCACAGCGGGGCGTTGCCAAACATGTTGAGCGTCACGTGTTGCGCCTCAATTATAATTACATGGTTTAAAATATTCATTCGCAAGACTTTCACGGTTGACCCTCTCACCGCCGCTAAGTTTATCTTTGCATTTATCTTATTTCCGTGAAAACAACTTAAAAACTTATTTCTTATCTTTCAGTTCCACGAACACTCTTCACCACTCGTTCTTGTGGAAAAAAAGCTTTAAAGCGTTTAAACTATGTTGAATTGTTGCGTGGGCCATTATCCTGCGTGAAACTAGAATTTGTAATCGTCATGTTCTGATGTTCCTAGATTAGACGTCTGTGGTTTATGTAATGTTACATCAAAGCATTCGTGAAGTTATGTAATATCATAAACTTTTGCCTCAAAAAGTTTACTTACCATTCAGTGACTTCTGAGCAGTAAGATCACCGAAGACGATTAATAAAACTGAATGTGAACAACTTGAAACAGCAATTGCTCACAAAATGTGTCCAATATCGTAAATATCCATCGACGATTGTATTCGCAATAACAAGAGCAAAACTTTTATCGCTCTGTGCTAGAACCACTGAGGTAATAAAATCGACGCGGGAGGGTTATAAATTTAAAGTGTCGTAATTAGAGCAACACCGAAATACAATATGGAAGTGGGGTGGACCACCACGTCGATCTTCTAACATCGAGGACATTAGATATGGTAAAAAGTAGAGTTTGTACGGCGCGGTGTTCCATTACGGAGTTCGAGGTAGCGTTAGTGCCGGCCGGGCGGCGCGCCACGATACCTCGAGATCCACTTTCGGCAGACAGCCATAGAAATCACGTAGTTCGCGGAACTTTGTTACCTGTGGTGCGCCGGCAGCGCAGCGTACCAAGGTGAATGCTCGGGCCAAGGACGGGCCGGCCGCGCGGGGAGGAGGCGACACACCCCGCCGCGCCCGCATCACCCCGCCGCCGCGCCGCCGAACCTTCCGAAACGGCCGCGGCCGTAGCGGCCCAGCAAAAAAGGGCCCCGACGGAACAAATAGAAAACGCTTGATCCCAAAAAAAGAACAAATAACGATGGTCTCGAGTAACAGAACTAGTCGGCGCTTCGGGTGGATTTGGATGTGGTGAAATAATGCAGAGTTCGCGTGTCACCTGCGCCCACGCCGCGCCGCTGTACCGCGACATCGTCGGGTCACACACCGCCCGCGATAGCGCGTGTTCCTATGATGCAATAGACGAACGATAAAAAAACAGCTAACGGAAGAGCCGCGGAACTGGCCGCGCTCGCATGCCGCACGTCGCCCGCAGGTCCACCGGCGACACTAATCACCTGATGCGATGCCCACTTTATAATTTCACAGCTAGAGCGACCCGCGAAGGCTATTCAAGGATACCTACTTATATTCCGCCGATGACTGATGTCCATCTCCGCTTCAATTATTATTCATGCGTATCGTTGCCATTCGCGAAGCATAAATGCTACACTTTTTTCGTACGAATTAATCGTAAGCTAGGCACGATAAAATGCCGGGAAGCGTCCTAGGCGCTCGTCGACCGGTCCGCGCGCGCATTGTGGTAAAACGCCCAAGAGAAAAACTTGTACTGACAACGACGTTACAGCCCTCAGAATATTCTTTAATGACTTGCGTTTGAAAACGTCTCATCAGTTGAAATGTTATAATGCTCGGCGACAAAAAGCCGTAGATTCCATGCGAGTGCCTGATCTTGTCCGAAGCCTTCAGTATTTTCAAAAGGAACCGGGCAATTGATCGGTGATCGATGCGACGACGGCGACTTCCTATCTGCCGAGTTCAATAACAATAGAACGTCCCGGGTTCCAGTTACGCGAGCGGTCTATTGGTCACGTTACATCACCGCATATAAATAGAATCTCCTGGAGTGAGTGCAGAGTGCCGGCCGCGCCGCGCCCGCGCCGTGCGCCGCGCCGCAAGGAGCGACGCACACCGCTCTACTCTAGCGGACGTCGCCCAACGAGAGAGAAAGGGACGAGCCGGTGTTACAGTTAAGCAGGAACTCTATTTATATGCAAATATAACCTCGGAGTCGACACCTGTTTGCGTATTCTCCGCGCTCACCGCTTCGCTTTGTGGCAACAGTCTCCGCGCTATCCTTTGGATTGTGCGTGCCACATGGCGTTTTGCGATTCTATCACTCACTGCATTCCAAATACGGCTCTTATTGGCTTCACTCTAAGGGTGTTGCCACCAACGTCAGATGGCAATACAAAGTTCGGCTGGTCGGTACCTGTAACTTTGTCGTTCCCTCTATTTTTCTAACCGCTTCATAATCTCATTGTTTCGGCGCAGCGTGTGGCTACGGGACATTAATTATGCACGTAGAGCATTACGAAACAATCCAGAAACGGTCAAGTTTACTTTGTTACTTTGTAAATTAACGCATGTTTCATGTACATGTTACTCGTGCGTTAAGTTTTGCCTTTGATTCAGAAGACGGATGGAGGTGGAAGACACAAGTGTGGAATAAAATATGAAAGCGTGGCACGGAGACCGGAGCGGAGCCTTTGCTCTCATTTATCACGCGAGATTGCAGCATAGTGCTCGGTGTCCAGTGCCCAAGGTACATTGTACTGAACGATAAATGAATTGTGTTTCTGGACGACATTATTCAACCGTGTGATCAGACAACGCTATTGTGTACTCGTTATGTATATCGATACTATTTTGGAACCGACTATTAATATCTCGATCAAGTACTCTCATTACTCATAAAACAATATAATGTAGCAGCTTGCTGCTGCGTTTCCTACGGTAAGTGAGATATATCCGGAGGCCCAAATTCCCCTTCCCATCCCATTTTTTTTTTTTTTTATTAGTAATTATCCCTTTCCTTTTAGGTCGGCAACGCGCCCGTGATTCTTCTGGTATTGTGTGCGTACATGGGCGAGGGAGATCACTTACCATCAGGTGACTCACTTGCCAGCCTATGCTATAAAAAATGTAATAATAATATATAAAATCGGTCATTTTTTATTTCACGAAGGAAGTCCGACCGTGTGTATGATGGCTATATCAACATAAATATAAAGAGATAATCTCAAAGA
Organism: Mimas tiliae; assembly: GCA_905332985.1. NCBI lineage: Eukaryota > Metazoa > Arthropoda > Insecta > Lepidoptera > Sphingidae > Mimas > Mimas tiliae. The sequence goes on from HG995244.1 coordinate 15,844,013, forward strand.
TTGTAAGGGCAGTGTAAAATTGAATTCGGTGTAACCCGAGGCCATGGAGCGAAGATCTGAGGGTGTATTGTACACAAAGCTACGTGAAGGGTACACGAACACCAGCCCTCAGGCGATACTCATAAGATCGCACCGAAAACTTTCAAGAGTTTTGACCCAAAAATATTTCCGAAGCAGTATTTACAACATAGTTGAATATCCTGAAAGCTAGCTAAACGAAATGAAATATTGCGGGTTTGACTCGGGCGATGAGAGTAAATAATGATGAGTTTTGTTCAGTATGTTAACCAGTCAGTTTCTGATGCTAGTAATATAGAAATAGGAATAACCGTTGTGTAATTTATCGATGTATTTTCAAAGACTTCAAAGTTTAATACCAAAGGGGCTGTTTAGAAGTAAAATTGCATCATATACAGCGAGAGTTTGACAGCTCATAGAGAGGGAACGGGAGAGGCGTTCTAGTTAAGAGATGGATATAAAGTTACAGTCAATTGGCCGTAACTTAGTGGCGCAATTTCTATGTACCGCGCAGCCAGTTTAGTAGTATACATTGGAGTCATTATTTATTTTACATTATAGAATCATAGGCACGTTGCCGACCTTAAGGAAAAGGAATAATTAAGAGATTGGGAAGGGGAGGGGGGTTAAGGCATCCGGATATCTCTCACAGTGCGAAACGAAGCAGCACATTACATCTGTTTTCCATGAGATTGTGGTAACGACCCGGTCGAGCCGGCCCATTCGTGCTGCAGACACAACTGTCTACAACGTGGCTCTACCACTTTAAAATGCATGTGAGCTTATCGTCATTTCGAGAACTAATTTTACTCCTAATCCTGTATCTTTATTCGAACAGCAAATTTAATCACAAATCGATCTCGGTTTCTTAACCTAAGTAAGCTGCCACTAGATGCTAGATGACCAATTAGATGTTAAAATAAATACATTGATTACAGCAAATCCGTTTTCCCGGAGATAATAAATTATATTAGCGAAGACGTTAAAATTTTCTCGAATTAGTTTTTCCTATTATATTATAACTGACTCATGCACACGAGTTTTATTACTGTTAAATAAATCGTTTTACTTTAAATTTACGGTAAATATCACGGGGAAGTATTTATTTAATGAATAAGACCCAATTATCTCCCAACAAATGTTATTTATCAGATAAAATAATAAGACGGTAAAATACAAAATGATAATAAATTTTACAAGATGTTAGGTCCCTCGTATGCGAAAAGTGATCTGGGTTGTGCCACCGCTTTGTCTATTGCGCCAATGTGCAGTGTATAAGCATATTCATATAAGCATACAGTATAAGCATGGTTGTGTTTCGGTCTGATGGACATTGAAGCTAGTGAAATTATTGAGCATTATGAGACTTAACAACATACGTTAAGTAGGCAGCGGCCTGGCTGTGCTCTGGCCTTGCTGAGGTCCATGAGCGGCGGTAACCAATTACCATCAGGTGGGCCGTCTGCTCGTCTGTCTATCTGGACAATAGGGTAGTTTCTTAATTTTTTAAGCAACAGAAAATGATACGAAAAAGAAACCCTTTTATTAAAACACAATCAAAATTGGTTCACAAATGTGCCCGCAGTTATGAATTTAAATGTTGGTATGAGGAAAAGTGGGTGCGTAGTAGGGATATCTCACTATCTCGCTTGCACGCGTGCACCATAATGAACATTTTACACAGTGACGTCAAAGGTTGCGTCGTCTGTCATTTGACAATTACCCCTTCTACGGGATTTGAATGCCTTCTAACTTATTTATTTTTGGTCTGATTTATAAAATTATTTCTGCAATAGATTTTGAGTAACGTAACTAATTGATTTAAATAATTAAAAAAATCTAGTCAACTACCCTATAACAATAACATCTCTGGTTGATAAACGCAGACCAGTGCCATGCAATGCTTTGTAATTCAAAGTTATGTGTCTGTTTAGGGGCAGCGTTGCGCTTACCACCAGGCGAGGGATCTGCTTGTTTCTTAATTCAGGACAGTAAAAAAACTAACGTTCTTATTATTATACGCTTCGTATGTCCAATTAATACTTTCTAAATTGGCTATTTAAGGCGTCACCTGACAGATAAAATTTATTTGAACATTGAAATTTATATTTTTTGTCTCGTTCGTGCTCCTCGAACTGCGAAATTAAATTCATAAAATATATAAGTCGAAAAGTGTTTATTCCCGCTAACCTAATCCAGAAAAACATCAGAATATAATTTCCTAACTTGCTCTGACTTCCCTGCGAATTTCCAACCTACCCACGTCCAAGAACATACACCAACCAGTATCGAAGTATAACACCAAGCTCCATTTGTCATCACACCGCTCTGAGTGCCTTATTGTGTTCGATATGAACGTCTTTTTTCTTGTACGTAAGGCACTTTCGCTGCTGTTACTTTATCGTACATACGGTCCTAAACTGCCTGTTGCAAATCAAAAAACATCGGCAAAGTGCGGATCACACTTGCGTACCGAGGTAGATAAAACCTTGGTAACTCCAATCACTTAATATCAGACAAATGTTTAGCACATCCAAATGTAAATGGAACTGACTGAGTTTGTTATAACTTCTAATCAATTTTGTAATATAATAAACCTCTCAATGAAACGATATTTTACCCAATAGTATTCAATAGTATTAGTATTAGGATTTTATCCTATTATAGATAGATACCAGTCTCTCACAAAAGGAGTTGAAGTCCAATGTATAATACAGTAGCTTTTAAGCATCTTTAGTGATGAGAGAAATAAATATATTATTATTAAAACAAATATATATAACACTCTTCACTATATAATATAACTCAAAATAACTCAGTACAATAAATCTCATAAAACATCTGCAAAATCCAGCCGAGTGCTTGACAACCTGGGTGTTATCATGCGATGGTATCGAGGCGAGGTACGGAGGCGAGGCGAGGCAAGGCGGGTACAACGTCCCCTTCGTCTTCACTGACACACGGCTGTCCGCTTCGCACATTATTGACAGTATGACAGCATCGCTGAGGCAGGTGTGCCAAATTGGCACCTCTCAATCAAATATACACCTTTTACTATTAGCATATTTACTACGAGTTATGTCCTGCAGCCGACACGGCGCCGCACATGTTTGACTTGTGTATTAAATATTCCTATGAGTTTGTAAGTATTAGGGTACGAATTAAATGTCTTCGATTCCTGACGGTAACCACAAAAAATACTACAGAAAATACATGTATCATGACATTAATAAGATATTAAAATAAATTCTATTGTCATGAACTAAACAAAAATATTCGTTTACCTACTCCTGTCAAATGGGTGTTAAAAAACTAAAATAACAGGGTTTAACACATTTTAGTTTGACAGGACAGACGCACGTTGTATATTGACACGCAAAATGTACTGACTTTTAAACTAAAGCTGGACTAAATTTGAATTATTTTGGGTTTAGTTTAGTCGGTGATAATAGAACTGATTGAGTCTATGTGTGGCAATTACCTACCTTCAGTACGAAATCCTGGCAATAGAGCAAATGTTTGCTACAAATTTAAGCTATGGGAACTTTACAGTTACACTCATATATACCCCAACTCAGCACTGGAATATATAGCTATGACAACTTATTTATAAAAAACGAAAAACTAAAATATGTATAACAATTCGAAAAAGTTGTAATGATATAAATTTACAACCGAAATCGTTTTAAATATTTGTGAGTGCTGAGCCGCGTGGGTGCTATATCTAAGAGAATGTTGTTTTACATATTAAAATGAACGGTCAAATGCAAATTAAAACACACAATCTATTACGTGTGTCTGATATATTTTGGGAAGAGATTAATTTGCTTTTTGGAGCTAGCAAGTTAGATGACAGAGTGTGAATCAAGAATTCTATTTTCCACGAGTTTTATAAGTCTTTTTGTTTTCAAGATACTATGATCATACCATACGAAAATTAAATTTTAATATTTAAGTACTACGATTAAAAGGTAAAATCGAAAATGATAAGTGGTAGAGCTACGCTGTGTTCAATTTTTCTCAAATTACCAAAATCATCCTTCCCTTCCCAATCCCTTTCCTTTAAGACCTGCAACGCGCCCATCTACATGAGTGGTGGGATCACTTACCATCAGGTGACCCACTTGCTCGTTTGCCGGCCTATGCTAGAAAAAACATACATTTAATGGTAGTACTTCGTTAATCTTCGTTTATTTTGGGAAACAAACACGAAGGGTGATAATCCAACACACAGAGAGAGAAAATTGTCAAAAGACACAATTTTAACGGTTGTATTAAGGTAAACCATCAAACTTTATTGTTATCACTTAAACTATTAGTGACTTGAAATCCTGACAAATATTACAAACTCTATCAGCCGCTGTGTAGACTTGGCGACCAGCGCTTAACGAGTAATTAAGTTTTAGAGTGGCAATTATTGGCGTCTCTGCTGTACCCAACTCAGATGCTTCCGACACGCACATAGACTCATAGATAAACATTTCTCTAATAACATGTTTCTCTTTTCATCACGAAGTTCATGGTTATAGTTTCGAATTGTTAAGATGGTAGAGTCACGGTGCAGACAATTTTGTCTACAACATGAATAGGCCGGCTCGACCGGGGTAGGTACACTGTCTTACAGAAAACTAAAGTGGCAGTTTGCTGTTGCGTTTCGTGCGGTCACTGCGTTTTCCGGGGGCTTAAATTCCTTTTCAATCCTTATTTATTTTCTTTAAGGTCAGTAACGCATTCATGATTCTTCTGCGGTGGCGATCACCATTTTGGGACACGGTTGGTCATTTGCCTACTCGTTTCGGTATAAAAAAAAATGCATACGCCGCTTGTTTTTCAAATACTACAGTCGAAAATAGTATATCTGACAGTTTAGTTAAGTTTTGGTTTACGGTAACACTCCATTGGTAATTTAAGTTTTAATCGCATCTTTAATAGAGAACGCAAGCCTCCAGTAGCTTTTCTGCCTGGCGTTATCCCAAATTAATGCCTGGGTCGGCCTACTCGTACCATAGAAACAAAATATCGCACTTTGATGTCAACCGGATTGAACTGAACATTCGAGGGGGTGCAAAATCACCCGCGGCGTGACTAGCGCAGCGTCGGCGTCGACGCGGTGGCGTCGCGACGGCGACCGGAGGCGTCCTACACTGGAGCACGACGTTCCCACCTCCCCGTGACCTACGAACGCCACGCCCGCCACTTTGTATCCCGTAAATATTTTGTATTTCCCGCGCTTAGGGTTACCAGTCTAGTCCGGACAGTGTATATTTTTAAATAATAAACACTTGTAATGATAATATATATATTCGAGGAAACTATTGTCTTCTTTGAGAAAAATCAACTTTAATTTGCCTGAATAATAACCAACCCAATGAATACAATGCATTCTATAGCGCGCGCTTGTGGCAAAAGACAGGACTATTTTATAGAAATCAGGCTTTTTGTTTTGGATTTTTGAACATTATTTTTTTTTATCTGGCAACCCTACCCGCGTTCCATGGAATATTAATGGGATGGGGACGTCACAAGCGATTATAATGGCGTTACTTTGAGACACCACCTCGATTCCTCCGCTCCATATGGATCTCTGCATAATTCAATACTTCGTGAAACTTCCAAGTTTTTGAGGAGGTGGATTATTAGGCTCCCGCCGTTCTTTACTAAAAGGAGTGCAAATATCGGCCTGTAAAACGTCCACACACGACGATTATGTTAATTAAGACGTCATGAACGACTCTTGTATTGTTTTAACTTCTATTTAACGTGTCATTGCTAACCCGTTTTCATTAAAAACATTTTAACAAAAATAAAACCGATACTAAAAATGTTTTTAAAACAAAATACAAAAATCTACATTACTTTCATGGTAATTGTTATTGATAGATTTTATTTCACTATTTTTAGAGAAAGTTTTAGCGTTTCATCCCCGATATCACAATTTTAGGGGTGACCTTTGTTTTTGAATAATTTAAATGGGACCAACTGCGATATAGTATTGAAGCTTTGCAGTTGCCATCGTTTTCAATAAAATTTTATACATCATTGTCTGATGTACCAAAAATAAATAAAAACTTTCGAATGAAAAATGTATCATCCAAATCGGATCACTATGTGATAAGTCGTGCGTGGTTACACATACAAAATCATTTTTTACATACGATAATAATATAGTAAATAAACCAAATTGGAATATAAGTAGAATGCAGTCTAATCGAATAGACACGAGGTTAAATCCTCACGGTTATTATTACTTCAAATGTCAATAAATTTATAACATCCCTTTTTTCGCCGGAGTTAAAAAGACTATCACGCGAGCGGATCCGTAGACATGAGCTAGTTTCCAATATACTGGATGCACATATGGAAAGGATAGGATAAATTTAAAACATTTCTTCAAAATTTTTACCGAGTTAGTCTGTAGAATTCAATAAGCTATGCAATTCTTGCAAGAGCTTCTTCACAGCTGTAGCAAACACAAGCTGACGCCTCTATTATCAAGGGGGTAGGCAGAGGTGCAACTAGTCCTACGCCCACGGTTTTCTAAGCTTATTTCCGTTTTTATGATGTGATAGGGGGCGAGCCTATTGCGATATCTGGCACAAATTCGAAGCCCGGGAAACGAATGTGTAATTTTTTAAATTGTATTTAGGTAACCACTTACCAGGTAAGGTAGGTAATTGTATTTACCTACCTTACCTGGGACTTAAACCCAGGCCCTCACGGTTTATCAGCCTAATAGCCTAGCCTACTAGACCTTTCTTTCTTTCTATCTGGCGCTATCCCGGCTAGTGCCAAGGTTCGCCTTTCTACTAGACCAATGAAGCGATCTTTGCTTTAACCTTAACAGTTTTACTCCGCTGACTAAAGACTATTCTACCACATATATATATAGCTACTGTAAGCCAGAATCGACAAAGATAGGTACGTATTTTTGCCACCGGTTAATGAAGCTCGACGAGTTTCTGGGAATTCAATTGGGACCTTAAGTTCCGACTTTGCATCCCAATACTACATTAAAACTACTAATGAGACGCGATAGCCCAGCAGGGATTCGTATGGATTTCAGAGACGAAACTAGCAGGTTTAAACAAGCATCCAGGGTAAAGTCACGTGTGTATCCAAGAAATAAGCGTGAGGAAACCTGCATACTTGACATGAGAATTTTTCATAAAACTTACGAAAGTATGTAAAGTCTATCGACCTGCATTAGACAGGCGTGGTGGACAATTACAATTCCTCTAATTGATAGAAACGGCCCGTGGCCAGCAATGGGACAGTCTAGTACAGGACTGATATTGTTGTATGTGACAAGTTTCGCACCGACATCCAATATGTACAGACATTTTCCTGTCAGTTTCGGTTTCGATTCCGTTGTGAAACCACTTCCTGTGTCACGTCTGACGCTGGTGACTATTTGGAGAATCCGTTAAATGTCGGTATCATATCCAATTACTAATTAACATATCTATGGCTCTTAAAACTACCATTTTATATTCGCGAGCGTCGCGAGCGGAAAGCTAGTTTAATTATAAACGTTACCAGTTATAGTAGGAAAAATATATATCTCGGGAAAATCCATTTATTCGAAATATTTTGACGATAATGTCATACATATACAATTTGCCTCGAACTGTAGCTGATAACAAATTTTTCGTCCCCTCAAACAAATTTATTTATTTAACATAATATTTTGGTATCACATAATAGTGTAATACAGGATAACACGTATCCAGTCACTTTATACGTAATTACTGGTTATCGAGTACATCTTGATCTTGATTGTTGATTAATCTTGTTCTTGGAACAAGCAAACTATTAAATATTCTGTCACACAAACAAGCATCACAACAACCAATAAAGCGTCCATAAATGTATCACAAAATGACACCTACGCTACATTACAAAACATCGTGTCCGACCGCTCATATTGTTTGTAGTAAACACTTGTGGAGCGAATTAGCGTCGACTGTTCGAAAAGAGCACGGACGAGGCAGGAAGACGCCGGGCTAGTCGAGACCGCGGCGTCGCGACGGCGGAGACAATTTTCCAATCAATCGGCCAGTGGTCCGCGGCCATTATGACGGGAATATGTGCCGCGTGTTTTGCAAACGTGATCTTCATACTTTAAAATGAATTTTTATACACATACGTAATTCTGATTATTCGCAAGAACTTAACAGCTACATAATATTCTACAAAAAGGCTTTGGTCACATAAAGAGACGCCCTATAAGTATAAGTTAAATAATTCAAAGATCGGCTTCAAAATCCGCAGCGAAGCCTTTTTTATTATCCATTGATTAATTTTTATTTTATCAGATCTTAACGAATTTTATATAGGACCACCATCGGAGCAAACTCTACATAATACAAAAAGAATGATCAAAGTAGGTCCATATTTAGCGGTATAACACCATTTACATACTTATACAAGCGAACATACATAAAGAATATAGGTACAGACGAATTGAAAGCACGTTCTTTTTTAAGTCGGTTATAAATAAAGCAAAAATGCGACTTGCGTATAAGCAAAAGGGAAAACTTATAATATGATCCAATTAAAAATGGCCAAAAATCGCCCTTATTTGGATCGCGTTATAAATGTTTGCCACAATCGTTATTCATTCAGCCATTCGCCCTTTGTGTCACAAAATTAAACATAGTTACAAAAATTACTAAATTGTCTTCATTTGCCGCATAAAAGGCAATAAAGGCAAAAACTTTTAAATGTAAAAACAATATATCGGCAATAAAATATTAAGTTTAATAACATGACGTTATTAAACGTTCTGACGTTTAATGTTAATGCACTCATTTCGTGTTTAAGGTCAGGTGCGCGTACAGATGTGCGATGGTAAAAAGTTAAACTTCAACTCGTTTTAAATGGTAACGTAACATATTTATTATGGAGACAGCCGCGAGCATCGCCCGATCAAAATATAGAACGTTTATTGACGTATAATTTGGAAAAGTTTGACTACGATGTAATTAAAATATAAAATAAATGCTCTAATACAGATTCGCTATTGTGCTCTTTTCATTGCAAGGTTAGAGTACTTGATATAAAGTAATAATATGAAAGTACCATTTATCTTATTGCTTATAATTTAATGTATGCGACCGAGACGGAGAGACCGCGACGTGTGACGCGAGTCAGGCGATGGCGACATGTTTGCTTCATATGAAATTGTATGGAACGTCGCTTAGTATGTCCCTATATCGGTCAGATAGCTCAAAAGTATCGATACAATTGTATAAAAAGCGGACGTGTCACTGTCGTCGTATGTCGCGGTCTGCTCGGTCGTGGACCTTAAAACAGGCCTTTAGATAAAATATATAAACATTGCCGACACATTTTTCTTAATTTCAGCAAACAGTAGAAGGCTTTTTCGCATTCCACAAATCTGGATTCAGACTACATTACCAGACGGAGAGTGTAGAACAAAAACAGCCAGCACTTTTTGTACCCGAGCGGAGCGTAAAGCCGAAAAGCCAATGGATTCGGGCAACATCCCAACTCGGTGTAACTCACACACTTTTTACGCAACCTACGTAACACACGAGTGTACTTCACTTTTCTCTTTATGTTGAAATGTCTAATTTCGTGAGTGTTTTCGCAAATTTATTATACATAAACTTTTAATAGATCAATGTAGACAAAACAGACAATTATTGGTTTCAAAACCGTGTACACTATTTTAAAATAAATACGTCATTAAGTCAACAGTATCGTTAAAGTCACACTTTACTAATACATATAAAAACGGTTTAAAAAGCAAAACTATTGATACGTTCCATCAACTAGGGGAAATGGTATTGAAGTGATTAGTGAACAGCCTCTCTTTCACTCACTCTGTTTTACTCTCTCGCCCTCTCATTCGGTTTTGAATTTCAATTCCACAGTAACTATTCACGATTCCCTAACTACTAATTAGAATGCCTCATCTTTTAGTCAGTAATTTAATTCTAAATATGAATATTTATTGAATCCATAAACTATTATACATTACTTACATTCCGTCCATAACGCTACCGCAAATTTGAAACGCTATTTCGCTAAAATAAAACGGGGCAAGAAACTCTAGGGTTTCAATTCGCAATACATTGATTATAAACAAGAATCTAAAATGTATGCAGCTAAATCTCCAGTAACATTAGATAGTTATGCCCTTTCGCTTTAATCCTGTCTGAACAAGGCTTAGTTTGCCCGACGGGATTTAATCCAACCGGATATTCTTAGAAGACCAAATGTCTTTCTGCGTGGATATAATCAGTAAAACAACAAACATTCATCATGAATTGCAGGAAACATTAATCACTAAACGTTTAGTAGTTTAAAACCGGCCTGATTATATTTTTATTAGAAAAGTTTATGGAAATACGTAGAATACTAAAGTTGGGAATAGCTGTTATAAACTACGAAGTGAATTGATATGTTCATTTACAATTTACTCATTTACACGAGCATAGATGTAAACTAAATAGACATCGCAAGTACTTCAATCGTTAGTACCTGCTATAATATCACAAAACCAGGTAATGATGTGAAACACCCTTGATGTGAAAAACACTTTAGAGGAGTATTTACAATACTTTATACGACACGAAAGAGCACTTTCGTGTTTGCAGGTGACGTCTTATTGCGGTAACGTCGAATTTTATATCTATGTGCGTGTTTTCAACATAAACAGAAACATAATGCTTATTAGGTATCATTTAAAAAATATCTACCATTCTCCAGTGCGCTATATTTGTGTAATAAAATTAAACAACTTATTCAAACAAACATATTTCTACGTTGAAGGAAACATCGTGAAAAAACCTGATTGATAGGTTCTCTATAAGAATTTCGAATGTTTAAGAAGTATGCCAACCCATTAGGCCAGCGTGGTAGATTAAGTCCTGACTGACCCCTCCCATTCAGTAGAAGAGGCCCGTGCCCAACAGTAGGGCATGTATAATACAAGTCTAGGAGTATTATTATTATAAATTAATTTTAACATTCGATCATCAAAAACCTTATTACGTAGAGTGGTTAATAAATATGGACTTACACATGAATATCAAAATGTCCCGCTACAATGAATTTCGAATAATTTAAAAGTCAAATATACATTTATCAATAGGAACCCTTTAGGATATCCAATTATAAATATTTAAACTGTAAACGCAGTTGTGCGGTTCAGTAATTCAATTCTCTGGTATAGAGTTACTTATTGACATATCCATTAGATGTACGACTCGAGCTCCAGCACTGGGGTGAGTCAAGACTCGAGACTAGAGTGTAAATGCACGCGCACTTTTAAACCTAACTTTTGCATTCAACTACTTTTTCCTTTTATAAAGGGCAACGGACTGCGAATGTTTTTGTGTGTGTGGCAAAGATTGGCAATGATGTTTCGTTCATTATTTCCTTGACTGCCAAGGCAATGTTATTGCACGAGAATTGTACATAAATAACTATTAATAATATAATAGAAATTACACTCCACATTAAGGACCGATTTGTCAATCTCCAAGTAAACGTTATTAATTAGACAAAATATAAGAAGGCAAATTTAAAAATCTGAAATATACATAATATATACGGAGTAGTGTACATCAAAATCGTACTTACTAAATGGTAGATAAAATGTATTCGGACATAAAAAATTGTTCCTATGGCACTGATTACTTTAGTTCTTACGCCTAAGGATGTTAAGTTATTGGTACAGATTATTGCTCAAGTACATATTAAATAAGTAGCTATTAAGCAACTTAGTTTATTGTACGTCACAGACAAAAAGTATTGTTCCAAAATACTATAAAATAGAGCTCTTTTTTTACTAAACTGAACTTGATCTATCAACGAGTTATATTATTAACTACATACCCTTTGTACTCTATACACCTTTAAATTTATCCTATACAATCGATCCACGTCTCGTATTAACCGGTTCAGCTGTTCCATCAAAATCGGGAAGCCTACAAACACCGGAACGCATTTTTCCATTCATTGTACGCAACAAAAAGAACTCTTTTAAGGTATTAAGCGTACTGTAAAGAAATGTAAGAATATTTGGAAGCCAGGTAGACGATAATGTATGTAGGAGGAATAATGCTGTGTCTATTGTTAAACATCTCAAGAAGGAGGTTGTTATTTAACGAATTGTGTTGAAGAGCGTGAAGACGTTGGAGGAAATATTATACTTTTAAATGTATAATTTTGTAAGAACGTTTCTTTGATTCTTGTATGTCAACAAGAAAAGGTGGTAGGTCCCTCGTTTGCCAGAGATCGGCTGGGTTGGTACCACCGCTTTGTCTATTTCTGCCGCCAAGCAACAGTGTGTAAGCACTGTTGTGTTCCGGTGTGAAGGACATTGAAGCCAGTGTAATTACTGGGCATTATGAGACGTAACACCTTATGTCTCGGGGTGACGAGCGCAGTCCAGTGTCATGCAGTGCTTTATTTAAAGTTCTGTGTGGCGTTGCTTCTGTTTATGAGCAGGCGTGGCGCTTACCATCAGGCGAGCGACCTGCTCATCTCGTCATTCAATCTAATAAAAAACAAGATGATGAAGAAATGAAGAAAATGTGAACAAGAAACATTTACAATGTCACGTTGATAGTATTTTGTGCAGTGAATACTAGATAATCGAAACTATAGTAGTGCATTATATTAGGATCTTCGCTGGATAAATAGACCAAAGCGGGTCGCAAACAAATACCAGATAGCTAGAGCTTTATGAGTTTAATCCAAATTGGACGGAGATTAAGAGAAGCTCTTTAAAAGACCACATAATGTCTAGAAGTGAAACAAGACTTCTATGGATTTTATATCTAAACTAGCTTTTGCTCGCGGCTTCATCCGCGTTTATTTTTGGGAAAATCCCATTTCTTCCCTTAGGGACAGAATTCTGTAAAACTCCGAATTAACTGATTCATTAACTGTAATCTGTATCGAAGAGCATACATTAATAACTAATTTCCAATATTTATTAGCAAAATATTATTTCACATAAAACTTCCCATCTTTTTCACCCTTTTAGGGATGAAACATCAAAAACCTTTCTTATTGTTTATCAATGTCCATTATAGGGATACTCTGTCAATTTTCAGCATTTTAGATCTATTTGGTAAGGACGATGGCATGATGAATCAGTCAAAACATGTGGTTTTATATGTATAAATATATATAATTTGTATATAATACATTACCCTTTCATCAGGACCACTTGTACCGTCTACAACTAAGTTTGACTCACGCACTTACAAAGAACACTTCAACACTTTGCACCATAATTCATGGAAAAGTGAGAAGACCTTATCCGCATTCTCAAATTTAAAATGAATCACTATCTCACCTCGATCTAACAAAAGCTTATGATTAATTCGTGTCAATTAATCGCTATTGAACATCCCCCCCCTCGCACCCCGCGGCCTGTGTTAACGGTGACGAATAATATCCGAATTACAAATTCACCACTCGCATTTCCTTTTCCGTTTTATTTCGCGATGTGCAATAGTTATACAATTTGTCTGGCAAAGCTTAACGGATGTATGTACATATATTATGTGTAATATGTAGTGTTGTGTGAAATTAGAACAGTCAATGGCAACTGACCTAGTAATTAATGTCTGTAAATTTTTATTAAGTTTACATTCTATCATGAAATGCTTAGTATCAACCCGGATACTGGAATTGTGCCCGATATGGCGATAGGATTGCCCCCTATCACATCATGGGACGGGAATAAGCTCGGTGAAATGTGAGTGTATTAGTTACGCCTGTGCCTACCCCTTCAGGGATTACAGGCGTGAGTGTGTGTATTATTAAATTAGAAATATATCATCACGCAAAGAAGTGTATTTATAGTCTTATTTAATTATGTAGTTACGTCACCTTACATGTGTAGATAATAAAATCAAGGATAATCGGTAGTGAATTATCTCAATTTATAATCACCATCTACAATAATTAATACAGATATACTTATGACTCAATATTAAATTACATTGAATTAATATGAACGCAGATAAAACCTATTAAACACCAATTAATTTATATTTAACTAGCTTTTGGTCGCGGCTCAGCCCACATGAACGGCTTTTTCCGGGATAAAAAGAAGTCCTAATCCAGGCCATGGTCTACCTGTGTGCCAAATTTCACCCAAAACCGTTTAGCTGTTAAGGCGTGATTAACTAACAAACATTCAAGTTCACAAACGCACAAGCATCCAAACTTTCACATTTATGATAGTAGATTAGATTGTAGAAGCATGTGGACTTAACACAGTAGCAAAAAAACGAGACATTTTCTATATTACAATCACATAAGTGTTTAGTTAAATGTGGTTTGAACAATATATCATACGACACCAGAACTTTTATTTATCAAAATTGACTCTTTAAATTTCAAGAATTTATGCATTACGCGTCGCTCCTGAATTTTAAGTAACGAATGTCAAACTTTATGCTGTATGTATGACAACAGGTATTTTTAATATCCGTGTGTCAACGGGTACTGGGTACCAGGTAGTGGATATAAAGTAGTTTGCTTTAAAGCTTGTCGTCCGTCCCGCATGCTCGTTACGTCGGCGGAGGCTCAAGACGTACTGAATAAGGGTTGAGACTACCATTCCATCGACAGTGAAAGTAAAAATTATATTTTATAAGATAAGTTCTGTATTAATCATTCGTTATGAGAAAATCACAGATATACATTCATACGTGTCGAAAACAGAAGCTCTTTTTAAAGTTTGTTAAAAAGAAAGTTCTCCTGATCATCCTCCTATCATAAAATCATTAAAAATTTTGGGACTTTGTGACATTAACCACACTTGATATAAAAAAGGAAGTGCAATGGTACCATTTGGAAGACGCAAGACCATTTTAAAACGACGATGTTATTCAAGTAGCAGGCATTGTAATATTTGATCTAAATGTTTAATTTTGAGCAACTTCGTTAAAAACATACCGACATGAAATTAAGTGATTAAAACGTATCTTAGAATTCATATGTCAATAATATTAAATACACTCAACGGCCATACACATAGTCCTGACCTCACACTAGGTAAACCTGTATCGTGGGTAGCAAGAACTACGAGGGACTTGCGGTCCTACAACACCCAGACCCGAGACAGATATTTGTGAATCAGACAAACATTTGTCTAGGTGCGGGAATCGAACCCACGGCCTCACGCTTCGCAACCGGCTACTCGCCCGCTGCGCCACGGAAGCTGTCTAGATGTGTTCTATCTCGCCCGATATAGATGGATTAAACCGATTTCTGAAAGTATCTACAACCTTATCCGCAAGTCTGCCGAGCCGGCCAGCCCTGCGTGTAAGCGAAGCTGGCATGGTAGCGCGATGCGACGTGCACACGGGGTTGTTTGAGGAAGCGGCACATTCCCACGGGGCTCGGGCGCATGCGCACCACGCCGGCCGCGCCCGACACTCGACCACTACCTACCTGTCAACAAAACACTACAATGTACACTTATTACTGTATAACTAACCACGTAATGTGAGTTACATGACCATAGAGCCACCTAAGACTTGCGGCTTAGAACCATGCAACACAGTAGATAGATATAGGGATTATTCGATACATAATTATTGATAATAACTTTGTTAAAATTCATATTATCATTTGCTAAAATACCTTTCATTTTAATCTACTCAATATACAAACACACTTATAAAATTCGGACCCTCATTAGGATTCCATCCTACAATTGTTAAAACCTCCGAGAAACTTTGACCCCTCATCGCCCAAACTTGAAACAAAAATTTGCACATCACACGAAAGGATACGGTAAAAAATGTGGTTATATATATTTTTTATACATATAGCATAGGCTGGCAAACCAGCCAGTGGGGTCATCTGATGGTAAGTGGTTTTCACCGCCCATGTACAATACTAGAAGAATCATAAGCGCGTTGCAGACCTTAAAGGAAAGCGGTAATTAAAGGATTGGGAAGGGGAGGGGAATTTGGGCCTCCGGATATCTCACTCACCGTACGAAACGCAGCAGCACGCCGCTGTTTTACATCGAGTTTCTGTGAGATAATGGTAATGACCTGATCGAGCCGGCTCATTCATGCTGTAGAGTCTACATCGTGGCTCTACTACTCGCTAATTCCAAAGAAGCATTTATTTAATTAATTATTGTGCCTTAATATGGCAACATTCGATACAATAAATAAAACCTATACTACTACTCGCAATCATACAAAACGCAACAAGAACCATCATAAAAAGTAACAACACACACTCGTAACTAATTAGGCAGAAATTTGGGTTACACTACTACTCATTGAAGTCCTCTAATAGCCTAACAACTAGGTCCTTGACACAAAAATGCGTGGTGCGAAGAAATGTTAGAACGAGCTTATGACGATGGCGTCACCGAGCGTCGGGCGTACACACACAGTACACTTGCTCGATAGCGCTGCCAATGACCGCTATTATGCAACGTGACGTCACGCGGTCGCCGGTCGCTCTCCACTCGAGCAGTCTCGACACTTCACGCCCGTTCACACGGCAATATACTGCAAGTTGCACTACTTTGACAATTCCTTTAACGTAACATATTTTATCATTGTACGTTTTTTTACAAGTAGCAAAAGAGTATGCAGGTCGCCTGATGGTAGATATGACAGAAGAAAACTGCAATGAAATCGTCGGTGTTTTGCTGATGTTGAGGGTTGTTGAAACGCAACAGCAATAACACTGAGCATTTTTAAACCCAGCGACAAGAGACAAAACAGGAGGTAACTTTGAACATTTTATGCAGCAAAAAAATAAAACCTAGCGTGACTAGAGTCAAACTAAAAGAAAGTGCAGATCCTAAGCCTTTAAAATATAAATTAATAATATATAAACACGTTAGACAGCACTTTTTTTATGTCACTAGGGGCTTTGCCCATGTTTTTCCACAAAACATAAAATAAAAGTAAAACTTAAAGTCCGACGAATATGAGACATATCTTACTTTCTTCCCCACATTATTCTGCATCGATTGGTATCGGTCTCGACCCCATACCCCATCGGTTTTGGAGGAAATAGCGTGACAAGCTTTTGGCAGCGCCGGCGGCGGCGCCAGTAACTTTTTTTAGAATAGAGAGAAACGGATGTTGTCGGAAACACAAGTGGGTCACCTGATGGTAAGCGATCTCCACCGCCTATGTACGCCCACAATACTAAAAGAATCATGGGCGCGTTGCCGACCTGAAATGAAAGGGCTGATTAAGGAATTAGGAATGGGAGGATGTTTTAAGCCTCCGGATATCTCACTCACCGCACGAAACACAGCAGTAAGCTGCTACTTTACGTCGGTTTTCTGTGAGACAGTGGTAACTACCCGGACGAACCGGCCCAATCATATAAACATTCAGACAAAAGTGTCTACAGCGTGGCTCTACCACTCGCAAAATAAGTACAGTTAACACTTAATAATGTACGTTTTCAGTTACGTCATGTCGTTTTTTTGTAAGACGATGATACCACTATGATCAAACTAATCCATTCATGCTGCAAATAAATCTTGCAGCGCAGCTCTGTTATTTTGCAAGTAGCATTTGTTGAATCGCTGTGTGGACAGGGCGTTATTCAGCCGCACGCTGTCGCCTAGTGACTCGGTTTGGATCGGCCAATATACTTCGCCACCGGGAGGGACTCGGTAACTCTGGGTTGTTGTCCCTCGGTCGCTTCCTATCCCTTATATCTGTCGGCGCTAGGCGAACATCAAAGGCACAGTTACCGCGTGGCCACGAAGATATCAAATTCAATTTTATGCGTGTGTATTTATTATTGCGAAAATTTAATTCACCTTTATATTCCTGCATAAGTATCAATATTTTTTATAGAGGTAAACGCAAGCAAGCATGATGAGTTGGTATGGTACCTCTATGCAGGTTACCTCTAATGACAGAGGAATCGTGGCTGCGTTGCCTATCTTTATGGAAAAAATGGGAATAAATAAATAAATACACCCAACAGTCACACACATAGTCCTGACCCCACACTAGGTAAACCTGTGTCGTGGGTATCAGGAACTACGAGGGACTTGCGGTCCCACAACACCCAGACCCGAGACCAATATTTGTGGTTCACACAAACATTTGTCTCAGTGTGGGAATCGAACCCACGGCCTCTCGCTTCGCAGCCGGCTACTCGCCCGCTGCACCACGGAGGCTGTCAAGAATTGAAGAAGACTTGCTGGTTTGTCTTTATGTCTCCGGAAATATCAACGTTCGATGATGGATTATTCCACCTTTAACGTCGCCTGCTTTTTGCAGCGTAATAAACATAAAATGAAATACGTGTTATTTCTATTACTTATATTATTAGTTGTTAAATCAATGGTTTTTTTTTATAAGTGATTTCTTCCTTTTCCGCCTAGTGACGCATAAATTAGTTTACGCAACAGTCCCGTCGATCTTGAAATACGAGTTTTTCAAATCAAAATGCAAAAACCTGTCTCAGTCGTAAAACTTGTTCCTAATTATGATGCGCAAAAAATCAATACTGTCACCAGCGATTATGTGCTAAATAATTTAAATGGCAAAATTAGGCCCTATTTCACAATTTGTAATTAAGTGTTAACCGTCAATTGTTGCAGTAGAGAGTCAATTTAGGAAGGCGCACCGCGCAGTACTGCTTTTTTAACTTTTCGCACCCCACAGCGTAGGTTGGCGGCAGGCGATTTGGATGCAATTACACAAATAGGCCAACCATGTATTAGGTACCTACACTAATTTAACTAACTAATCATGAAATTAGGAAGAAAGATTAAAATATTTTAAGCACGTAGTCATTTACATTGCGACAACGATAAGTTGGCAGTTGCAAGTTTTAGAACTAATAGAAAATGTATAGAATAAACTGCCAAAATAGAAAATGGAACAATTCCGGTTTAGCAACAGCGCCACGCATCCACACGTGTCTTATATTCTCTAACACCGATTCGAAATGTAGTTAAACTATAAGTTGCGTCAAAAACAGCTGTGAATTTAACAATTAACAAACTCTATAATACCAAACATCTTATCCCACTAATTTTAAAACCGAACATATTTAGTTAGTCGCACACTTCTTGGCCCAAACCTACAGCCGCGTTGCAGGAAGCGAGCCGAGCGGGCCAGGAAACGACGCGAGTCGCGAGTCAACGTGTCCGGTACCACGGTGCGCAACGAACGCATATCGCTCGCTTGCCGATAGAGATCCAATGGTAGGAGACAGGGCAATATATCGGGTCTAGTTACTAGGTTATTTCGATTGGTATCGGTCTCGACCCCATACCCCTAGCGGTTTCGGAGGAGATAGGGTGACAAGCTTTTGGCAGCGGCGGCGGCGGCGGCGCCAGTTACTTTTTTTTAGAATAGAGAGACTTATACTATGTATAACTGTTTTAGGAAAACATAAGTAATTAAAATTGGGTTAAAAATGAGGCCACAGTTTATGTTTTAAATATTGGTATGAGCAAAGGTGGGCGCGTAGTTGGAAAATTTCACTATCGCTCTCGCACGCATGCATCGTAATAGCGTAACCTGTCTTGTGACGTAACAAGACATGTCGTGCATCCTTATCCGTCATTTGCCAATTATCCGTACCAGCAGATTTAAATGGCTTATAACTTTTTCATTTTGACTTGATTTATATAAAAGTATTTCGATAATAGATTTTAGGGAACGTAATTTTATGACTGCCTCGGTGGCGCAGTTGTAATGTAATGTGTACGCATTACGATTAAGGCCAACGCTGAGGTCTCGGGTTCGATCCTACAGAAATCAGGCCTATCGGCTCGCCCCCTATCACATCGTAGGACGGAGATACGCTCGGCGAAATGTGAGTGTACTGGTTACACCTTTGCCTACCCCTTCGGGGATTACAGGCGTGAGTGCGTATGTAATTTTATGATTAAAATAATAAAAACAGGTGTGTTAAATATCATATTCAAATAGTTTGTGCGCGCGGTGATATGTGTGTGTGATGTATGAATACCCAATGATTGTGTGACTGTCAATAGTTAGAACTACAGCTGACATTCTGTCACACAAATCAAGCATGATCACATACATAGCATGACGTGCACAAACAGGTCCTATCTATCTACAATCAAGTGTTACGAGCTTATCGGGTAATCAAGTGTTTCTTGTCATAGACAAATTGGAGGAACGTGTTGTGGTTTCTGTTTTGGGAGTTATTTCGAGATTAATTCACTTTGATGTTTTAATTTGTCGTCCGTATTGAAAAACTTGAACTTTGCGACATCGACCAAAGCGGCCAGTTACGGACCCGGTATGTAATGTGTTATTGCTTTTCACTACACCCACTATTCAAAGGAAACAAAATTGATTTATTATTGTATTTATATACTTTAAATGCAGCTATAGCTCAGCGGGGAGTAGTACAGACTGCCAAGACGAAAGTCGCATGATTGAAACAAGCTCCAAAAGCAAGCAGCTCTTGACTTTTCTAACTATAATACCTCTCGAATACGAGAGACCCACCACCTCGTGATTCTACTAATAATTCCAATATTAACATCAAAGGTCCCCGATTCTCACAACTGTCCGTGTACAAATATTATTCGCTTTCATTTTTTTCAACATTTCAATCGTACATCGTGTTAATGTATCGTTACGTCTTAACACATACAAAAGCGTAAACTTCCACACGGCACGTTCTAATTTCCACGTAGAAACAAAAGCTTGGCCGCCCATCGCCACGTGTGCGCTTTAAGCTCATCTGTTGTTGTTGCGCATACCACGAATCGCCGTGAAAGCTCTCATTGTACCTTTGTTCGTTTACACGAGAGGCCTTGTTTCGAAACTAGCAATATTGTAATAGCCGCCTTAATTAAAAGCCGTCAAAATATTTACGCGTCAAGTAGGGCTGGGTAAACATGAGGCGACGTTGCCGTTCCGACGTCACGTCGCGTCGGTACATCGGATCAACTTCGTGTGGAGTTCGGTAAGGTTCGTGAGAGTTCGGGACGCGTCGCGGGCGCACAATGGTCCCGACCCGACCCAACCAGCTGTTTGTACCTGCGCGTGTTTACCGAGACGGCCGCGGCATTTCGTCCGTCCCTTGAGGACGCAGTGTATGTCTGATAAGCAGCCCAACCCAAACACACTTTAACCGTGATAAAGAAGTTTGTCTAATGCGTTGTTTCGTATTGACATGGTATACGTGCGCTGATTGCTTTGACCTGTTTTAGTACAAAAAATACTGTCATGTATTTAACTTTAGTTAAGCACTTTCTACAATTTTTATAGCAGAGGCCCGCAAATGGGTGACGTGATGATATCTCCACCATCCATGAACACGCACAGTACCAGATGATCATAATTGTATTGCCGACCCATAAGAAAGAAATAAGTTGAGAAAGGGCGAGAGGATTTGGGCTTCCGGAAATCTTACTCATTATACGAAACGCAACAGCAAGCTGTCACGTCACGTTAGTTTTCGGTGAGACAGTGGTACTAACCCGGTCGAGCCAGCTCATTCATCATGTAGGCAAAAGTGTCTACAATGTGGAGTTTTCAGGGTTCTCTACTCAAAGGCTACCGACAGAACCCTGTTACAGAGCCTAGGCCGCCTGTCTGTCTCTCTGTCCTAACTTTAAAGGGCTCTCTATATTTTGAACTGTAATAGTTCACTCGCTGAACATTTCACAAAATATGTGTTAATATATCTTAACAAATAATAAAGATAAGAAAAGTAAAAATAAGGGTAAAGAAGTAGTAGTAAGTTCGAAAGTAAGGAACCCTCGGTGTGTGATTACGTTTTGCACTTGAGCGGTTTTTTTTATCTAAGGACGGAGAAATAACTAGACTGCACCTGATGGAAGAACAGAGCAGTCGAAATATAGTTGACCGTCGACACCCATTGCGTCTTTCCACAGTGGATAGAATTCCACGTACCGTTGAAATTGCATAACTATTTTATAAATCCATCTCTATATTGTACATTCATAACTTATTGTTCAGGATCTTTAAGTCATGCCATCCAAAATCAAAATTTTCGAACCGTGTCTATCAAATATTTTAACACAGCGATACCCCAAAGTCTAATACCCAATGAAAAGCAAATTGAATAAACCGACATGGCCAAAGTCAATCTTCATTAATACACAAACATAAAAACAAAATAAAAGCGAGTCCACTGCCGCGTTATTTGCTGTGCCATTCAGCGAGACGTCTTTTTTTCATTACAAAGAGTAATCGATCCGCGTGAATTTGATCCGCCCGATCCGCAAGAGCAAGCCAAGAGCACGCACTGAGCACACACACGCACATACAAACAACACTGTGAGACATACACCCTATTTGTAAACGTATGTATGTTGTAATAAAGATCCAGAGTTCCAGACAATGGAAGCCTTCTTTTTATGGCATAGGCCGGCAAACGAGCAAGTGCAATAGTGGTCACAATGCCAAAAGAGTCATGGGTGCGTTGCCAACCTTAAAGGAAAGGGATAATACCTTTACTGAAAGTAAAAAAAAACGTTAAAATAATATTAGTAATTCACATTCCAAGTTAGAAAATCTTGAAGATTGGAGTGAAAGTGGGCTACTAACATCTTAGCCCTTAGGCCCAAAGCCAACCTCACCTGCACGTAGTACACTGAGTGCTGATTAACGGACGAGTCAATGGTGATTTTTTTTCCCATGTGGGCGTCAGACGGCGGTTCGCTCCACATACCAATTAACGTCAAATTATGATGAGAAGGCGGACCCTGGTATTAAGCCAGGGTAACGCTAGGCAGAAAGAAAGATATTGCAACATAGAAAAACAACTAAACATTCTTCTGAATCCTAACAAATTGTGGATAAAAATATCAAAATCAACGTGAACGTCTTTCTTTAGACTGTGGATTTAAACATCTTAATCTCTGGTTTGATCATTGCATTATGTACATCTTTTTAGTGTTTCATTTCTCCAAACAATATGCCATAAAATAGGTTTCTGAACGTTTATCAGTGTTGAAGATCAATTATTTTATAACGTTCACATTTGAAGAGTTTAAATGAGTAAACCAGACATTATTAGTACGTCTCCAAAAGTAACCTTTGTAAAGTACCATAGAATTTCTCACGTGACCTTGACGTACAAGTCATTGCTGTCAAACTTCTAGGCTCAGATATGGGCTTCAATCGTTGTAGTCCCATCCCGGGAACGACCGCAGATTAGTGTCGAACCGCATTCAAAGACAGTACTCGCACACTTAGTTCGTTACCGAACCCGTCACAATATAATCTCATCCAGTAACTGCCAACCCCAATCCACAAGACGTAGCTCAAACTAAATTTTGGAAACGAACCCTCACAGTGCGAACGCGAGGGGATAGTTAATCCCCTGTCCATTTCAAACACGTTTTACCTCATTCGTTTCGCATCTAACAAAAAAAATCTTATTAGATTTAGTGCCCCTGTAGGCTTATTACGTAAAAAACTCTGACAAAAAAGAAAACCGACTCAAAGAACTAAAGAGCTAAAAATAAAACTAAACAATTTTGAGTCGGTGATAATGCAGTTTGATAGTCAATAATTGATACCACAGGAATTGATACCAAATACACCTATGCGTGAATATACATAAAAATACACATACGAACGAACTGAAAACCTCTATGTTTAGTGTCGGTTAAAAAGCGATAACTGTTGAATATTTTTTGTCAAACCTCTAATTTTTGTTTGATTTACAAATTTGCGACGTTTTGATATTAAGTCGTTGATTCCTATATTTATTGTGAATATTTTTAACTGCCACAATTATTTAATAAGATTGTTAAAAGCGCATAACTTCAACAAGCAGTCAACACCTACAACTCGATGATGTCATTACTATAGTACCTTCTATGAATAAATTCACATTTCACACAAAAATACTGATCTAAGGGAAAAGAAGAATGATATTGCCTCATAAAAATACGAAAGGCGTATTATTTCATAGTTACTTGACCAATTTGAATATTTCCAACTATCTTATTATTATAAAATTTACGTCAAGATGACAAATACGTACAATTATTAACTACTGTCCATTCAGTTTCCATAACGCGTTGCAAGACACGTAATAAGTCCGCTGATCTCGATCGATGCCCGTTGTGACTCCGCGGATTTTTTCACGGCCGATGAGGGTGAAAATGAAGTTACTTATTAGCGCACGTAATAAAAAATGGAAGCTCTCTCGACGATCGCGATAAATATCAAATTGAGTGTGGAACGAGCATTGGAAACTAACTTTTACTCGACAAATTGGACAATTGAGTGGAAATTTATAGTATTGCGAAGAAATGAATTGAAATATTTAATTTACGGGTCGTTTATTATTACTTTGAATGTTGTTATAACAATGTAAGTAATGTGATACATCTCTTAAGGATAAACACATGTGGATTCGTTGTAATATTTCTATAAAAAAACTTATTACACTCATTAATGTGAACATTTTCTACATTAAAATAGTTCTACTGACTGCCTCGTTGGCGCAGTTGTAATGCGTACGACTGCTGTGCTGAGGTCTCGGGTTTGATCCCCAGGTCGGGTAAAGTGATATTGGGTTTTCTATCATGAAATGCTTACTCAACCCGGAGTCTGGAATTGTGCCCAATATGGCGATAGGCTCGTCCCTTATCACATCATGGGACGTAAATAAACTGGGCGAAATGTAGGTGTACTAGTTACATCTCTGCCTACTCCTTCGGGGAGTACAGGCGTGAGTGCGTATGTATGTATGTAAAATAATTTTGACATTAAAGAAAACACACTAAGGTTGCTTTTGTGCTACAAAATATAACATGTTATGAGATAGCCCTAGAAACACCAATTATTCAAAAATATAAAGACGTTCCAGAACACCTGTTGTATTTTTTTTTGCGATATAAGTAAGCCAGCATACTTTAAAAACAAGACGTGGTGGATTGCCACGACCGGTCGGTATGACCGCGGGATCACAATATTTAATTTGATCCGATGCTACTGGCGCGGCGCGGTAATGTTACGCGACTCGGGACCGCGCCACAGCGCCGAGTGATAAATGAAAATAACCAGCGAGGGGGGCGGACTCCCGCGGTGCCTGCACACATGGCCTTATCGACCTGACGTGCTCGGCCACTGGCGCACGCGCAGAGTGACAGCGGGTTAACAGTAATACTATTTGATAGGGTTAATAAGATGACGTCACGCTATTTTAAGTCATAGAGCTGTAATTGGCTGGAAAGCGGTAAGTTTTAATTGCCGTAAGACGTAATGTAAATAAGTATAATTCATTAAATTAGGTTACTGCAGATATCATTGACCAATCCAGTCCATCAATCATTATCAAGCTCTTTGCTACGATTACAAAATATACAACATTTGACAGAATCTTCACCTATACTAGCATGTTTCTGTAGATATACATTTTCAATTTCTTTATAAAAAATAAGATGAATATGTATTAAATTAAACATCAAATAATAAATTAAGATTATATGGAAATAAGTGCTTCAAAGAGAATCTTCGTTTTTATATATTTTAAAGTGCCTTTTCTATACTTCTGTATTTTATCACAATAGGTGCCATCAAACCCGCTAACCCCCTGCCACGTGCACCACAAACGCTCAGACAGACACACGTTCGTCCGTTTATAATAACACGAGAGCACGCGCTCGTCGCTCGCCACGCGTGGGCCCTGCCGCCCAAAAATTGTCCATTACGGGATGCAGCGCGGGGGGCACTCGCGACGTCAACTTGCTCATTAACATATTGCGTACTCTGAACTCTCGTCCTAATTGTCTTAATACAATGTTATAAATAAGCGTATTAATTATTATTTTAGTTAAATTTGTGAATTCCCTCGCTTAGTTAAATATGTAGTAACATAGTTAGCCAAAAACAACTAATCAAATCAAACAAATTATCTTTTATCTCGAAGATTCTCCTGTTTGTGCCAGATATGACGATAGATGCGTCATATATCATACCAAAGGACGGAAATAGGCTCGGCGAACAATAAATGTACTAGTAGTACACTTCTGCCTACCTACTTTTTGGGGACACAGGTTAGAGCTTGCTGTCCTAAGATTCCGTCCGTTGGTTTTGAGGAAGTTTAAAGAGTTTTTACCTCTAAGCAAAGTACGATTCTCGAACCGGAACAAAATTTTCTAATCACACAAAAATTAGTTCCACTGCAGGAATACAACCCGTGACCTTTCGTTTAATAGCTACTCTTATGCTAATAATAGTTGCCATTTTAATTACACTGACATTTTAGTTCATTAAAATGATATCGACTATGTTTGATTAGTATCTTAATAATTTTTTTTTTTTTTTTTTTTTTTTTTTTACTAGCCCTTTATTATATACGTCCCACTGCTGGGCACGGGCCTCCTCTACTGAATGAGAGGGGTTAGGCCTTCAGTCTACCACACTGGCCTAATGTGGGTTGGCAGACTTCACATACCTTCAAAATTCTTATGAAGAACTTCTCAGGTATGCAGGTTTCCTCACGATGTTTGTCCTTCACCGTTAAAGCAAGTGATAATTAACAATTAATATACACATAACTTAGAAAAGTCAGAGGTGTATGCACTTGGGGCTGGTTTCGAACCTGCGACTTTCGTCTCGACAGTCCATACCACTCCCCGCTGAGCTATCACTGCTTCCTTAATTAAATACAATGTGTATTTAAACAGTCAACTGATGGATTGTTGACATGAACTAACGACGTTCCGACTGTTCTATTAAATTAGTACTATTTGTAGTAGTAAATTAACATACATGTTAACTGTTAATATCACCCCTAAAATTGCTATTTCTTCGTTTATTTATTGTGTTGAAATACTGTCTTTATTTCGTGTTTCAACGACTCCAATGATTTGCGTTTGAAATTTTTTGAGCTTAATTGTGACTCTTTCTTTTGTAAAATTATGGCTTCGCATTATTATTGACATTTCGGAATCGACAAGTATCTTCTTCCTCCACTTGCCCTTATCCCACGTGCTTTTTAACATATGTTAAAGATAGATTTGGCTTGTAGTTTTTACGACCGGTCGCCTGCCTAACGTCATATATGTGGATCACACAAACATTTGTCTCGGTGCGGGAATCAAACCGGCGGCCTCTTGTCTCACAGCCGGCTACTCGCCTACTACGCCACGCAGGCTGACAAGTATATAATATTATATTTTCAAGTCTTCACAAGAACGATGAAACACCGGTGTGACAGATTTCAAAATCTTGTCCGAGTTTTTGGTATCGATTCTTTCCGGTACGACGTTTCATAGACGATTTTCTCCAAGCAGAACGAACGAACTAAGGTTGATCAATAAATACCCTTGGTCGAAAATCACTTAAATTCACTTATTTCAATGTTTCCATAAAACTATTCATCACCACTTAAATACAACACATACAAATTTAAACTAGTCTATGCAATAAAATAAGAGATCAACCCCATTGTCAGAATTAGTGCCAAAACTCCCAACTTTGACTGTACGCATAAATGTTACTGACTATTCAGAATTTTGATAAAAAGTTTCTTGTAAACGTTGGGAACTATCTATTCGTTATTGAGGAACAAATGGCACATTATAATAACACAAGACAACACAACATTCTTTCAAATTAAAACAACAAAAAGCAATAAACTACCGACATATCAATTAATTACAACCGAACAACAGGCATCATTACTTCAAATTACATTTTGGATATACAACGCCCAGTTTCATACCATCGGTTAGGGCGCGTCCAATAAGAGCTCGTAACGACTGTGGACGTGCCTCGATAATTATTCAATACTACGTGAGACCCATCACAACAGGGATGAAGATCCGAGGGTGGCCGAGGGCGACTGAACTCATAAAATCCCGAAATAGAGTACAGACACCACGCCTTCAGAACACGTGTCCTTCGAATTTCCTAAAAATTACATTATTTCCCGCACCATAAGGTCCAATGTGTAACGCAAATGTTGGTGCGTGCGGGCTAATGGAGCGTCATCTGTCAAAACAATGCGCACAGGAAAGAATAAACAGCCGTTTGAATGGTTAATTTTTAAACGATTCGGCCGCTGGATTAATTAAGGCATACTAACTATGATTGCATCTGTGTGATC
This sequence comes from Mimas tiliae, assembly GCA_905332985.1. Classification (NCBI taxonomy): domain Eukaryota; kingdom Metazoa; phylum Arthropoda; class Insecta; order Lepidoptera; family Sphingidae; genus Mimas; species Mimas tiliae. The sequence continues at coordinate 15,872,123 of HG995244.1, forward strand.
AAGTTTATCCGGGTCGTGTGATTTTACCGTTTACGTCGTTGAACTCTACTGAATTTACCTTCAATGTTAGTGACATATCAGTTAAGGAATAATTTGGATTGTTACCAGCCTCCTAATTCCATCATCGCAAAACGTGCCACAAGTTGCGATTCCATCCCCGTTATCTGGATGGATGGCGCTTATCAACGGTGTGATTTATACGGAGTGTTCTTCCGCGTACAGCGCCCTTGTGGAATCAGCTTTCGCTTGTGGTATTTCCAGACCGACTTAGGAATCTTCAAGAAAAGATCCTATTCTTTTCTGAAATTCTGGCACATCGATGGTACTGTAGGTGCCCATTGGTGGTGGGGATCACTTACCATCAGATGGCCTCCTGCTCGTTTACACCTTCTTTCATTTACTTTGACAGGCCCGGACAAACGTAGTCCATAAATATCACTATATGTCAATAGTGGTTTGCACTAAGCAATAGGACTTGCCACTCATTGCCACTAGACCAAGAGGGAAGCTTGAAAACTTATTTAAACTACACTCATCAAACGCAATGATCACTTCCTTTCCAGTAATTGATCTAGTTTACTCCAAGTATGTTGTAACGAGGGTACTAATTACATGTTTTGTTAAATACCGTCCATTCTAAACCATATTCATTTACGTATCGTTAATTTTTATTGCACTATTCGGTATAATTGTATGGTTATTGTCCATCGGAATTATGTTGTTATTTTGGGTACATTTTTTATTGGACATGAGAGTAGTCGGATTGAAACCGACGCTAATTAGCACCTTCGTGTTTTAAAGTTATCGTAAAACTTTAATACGTGCACTTAACTCAGCAGTTATTAATTCTCAGTATCTATAATGACTCTATAGATGATCACTGTTTTCCAAGCAAATGATTTTTTCTAGTTTGATGAGCAATACTAAATGTATATTGATGTGCTTTCCAAGCAACTACGTGCTGAACAAAGCTTGATGTTTATGTATCTTTGAAAATGAATTTGAAATGTTAGAACGTTGCATCAAGCACACTTGTCAAGCAAATTAAAATTTGCCTTGGCAAATCCAACTATCTAAAATCTTCTAAACAATAAAACACAAATTATCATCAGGACCGTGACCTTCAATAGGACCCATAATAATGAAATTATGACATAATTGTTTAAACAAACAAAAACAACACACAACATCAAACAACAGTCCAAAATTACCAAAAGTATTACGCATAAGAAAGCTTATGACTGACAAAATTTAGGTTACCGGAATGACAAAGTTGAGAAGCCTCGTAAGGCAATGACATAACTCGACCCGACCACGAGCTGAACTTCCAAGGGATAAGGTCCTCTGACGCAACGTACGCTCAACGAAACGGATTCGGTATATAACACCACCTCACTCTTGAGAGGGTTACCATGATGTGTTTTTTATTAGGATAATGACTAGTTGTTGTTTTTTTTTTACTATAATAACAGGTAAAGGAAGAAATTGTCAGGAAAATTATGTACAAGAATTTAGAAGGTATGTGAGGTCTTCCAACCGTATTAAGCTGGAGCGGGTGGACTAAGGTCGAACCGTTGTCATGTGTAGGCGTGCTCCAAGCAGTGGGACAGTATATAGGGTTAGTATTATTAGGGAGTGACAAAGCTCCCTCGCATGCAATAATATAACAAAAACTGACGATGAGGTGAAGTTCCACAGAAGTTCTTTCGCAACGACGTGTACTGACAAGTGACGAAGAAACGGATTATCACATAGCTTAATTCGCCGTGTCAAGTCGTTTTAGACATCAGCTCAACTAGCCACAATATTCATATATATATTTTTTTATTATTTGATATTAGTTATTACTATACTGCTACGCGTGACGCTTACCGTCAAGCAGGCGCACTGGTCGTCTCGTTATTCAGGTAAACAAAATAAAAAAACAATTTACCATATTTCTAAATTAGTAAGATATTAAAAAAATATCCAAGTTGACGCCGAAATGTAAGCCAACCTACGCCAGAGCGCGATTTACAAAAAGCTCCTGTATCTCAACGAGGGAAACTGTTGGAAACGTGGCGTCGTCGCCGTGTTCCGCGGATTAGGCAATCATTTATTTAGCTTCTATTTATATTGCCTCTTCAGATTATAACTTAAAGACACACATACGTATAACATACACACCCTTATTTTAGGGGAAGTTAATTACGTTTTTAGACACAAAGTTTTGGTAGTAAAAGAACTTTTATACTTTTACACGTCAAATTTAGAATCTAATCATGGTGTATATAAAACTATCTACTGCGTGGTTTTAATACTTTTAAAATTAATATTTTAAATGATATTCTAAAAGAGATGTTACCATATTTTGACATGCATATTTACTAAGAAAAAGATATTAACCTTTTCAAGGTTACATTCACTTAAAATATGATATAGTTTAATACTGTGATACATAATATTGTACGAGTTGACACATAAAAAACATTAAACATTAAAAACTATTTAGAGATTAAAACAAACGCCAATAAAAAACATAGATACATTCAATATCAACGCCTATAAAATAATAAAAATATTCAAAAAGCAAAATCAAATGATAACCGATTTCCTCGGACGTTAAAAGGTTGAAAAATAGCATGAATGAAAAATCGCGACCACGCGCATTTGACATCAATACGAGAGCGTGGCAGTAAATCCGGCGGTTGAGTGACAGCGCCCAATCAAACTTTAATCAAAGCAGCCGCGTCGATCGACGGTCGACGGTCGGTCGACGCGTCTGCGAGTAAGCAAACTCGCTCGCTGCCCTTAATTGAGCGGAATGGCCTGGTGCACGCGGCGAAGAGAACAAGATGGAAAAGGTCGCGGGAGGGGCTATTCATATTTCATTAATTATCTTTTTTTTAATAATTTGTTATACAACAATCATCACAATCAATCATCAATCATTTGCCGTTATAACAAAGTCGCAAGAAAAAGCCTGGCTTAATCAGCATTACCGTATATTAAATGCTCGCAAAGTATTCTTCATTTATGTCTATACTGTTGTAAGCAGCTAAATTAAAGTTAACTAAAATACTTGTACCAAATGAGTGGGAATTTTAGTTTGAAAGGATTAAAATTTTACTTGTTTGTTTAAAATTTTACGAGTATCAAGCAGCTAAGCCCCACGCCCCATACGCTTAAATAAATATTTTTCGCTGTAACCTTATTATTTTTTCCAAATATCTAATGGAGTATTTCACACGCTTTTGCTCGTAGATTGAGGCTATGATACAACGATGACGCGAAAGGGTCGGATAGGGGAAACAGAAAGAGACGGTACTGTGTACGATATAACGCGTCCCAGGAATGCCAGCGATGTTAACTTGGGCCAGTCAAAGGGCTGCGAGGATTTGAAATTAAAACGGCAAACATAGGCCGAGTGCGATAATTGATTCGTTCGTGTTTTGTTCCAACATTTTCATAAGCACACGTCGTTTCTTCGTACAAACACTATTTCTGACGGGTTCTAGATGACGATGTGAGAAAGACATCGCTGGTAAAAAACGACAGTGTGTTAAAGCGGGACATTTATTGTACGGCTTAAGCGTTTTTTTATCTATTTTTTATAATGTTCCGGCGCCATTAGCGCCCCTCTGTCCCATTTGTCTTTTAAGTAAGAGAAGCGAAAATTTTCGTCGGAATGGTAATAACAGATAATAATGAGTCGGGTGTATTCGGAGACCGGGAGCAAATGTTACCAATGAAATATTGTAATGAAAACATGTAAAAAACGTTGTCTGCTCGACTCATATCAATTAGCAGTCTTTGTAGCTAATGCGAAGGGTATTTAGATGTGGTGAGTATGCATTAAGGTAGTAAGAAGATATTGTTCTGTATAGAGCTATGCCATGACTTTTTGTAAGGACCTAAAGAACGAGCATAAGATGCCTTTAAATTGTTAATTAGCTAGATTCTTATATGAAAATGGACAATCATTACAGTAATCAGTGTCAATACTTTCGCTTTATAAAAGAAACCACAGCAACCTATACAACAACCTTCGAACGGTCATTCCATGAACAAAAAAGAGCAATCCAAACCACATGCTAGGACCGAAAAAAAACCCTCTTGTGGCCTCGACCGTCATCAGTAAACTATGTTAGGAACGCGAACGGCGACCTCGCTTCCTCAACGGATTGTAGATAAAGCAAGTAGTAACAACCCCAGTAGTGTTACTTCGGATAAAATGTAAACAACGTTATGATCAATAAAAATATTCCAATTCCAAAATAATGTAAATTACCTACTTATCAATTAAAATGTTAACAAAGTATAGTGATCGAAATAACGTTCCAATTTCAAAATTAACTAAAATGAAATCAGTAACGGTTTACTGAATTATTTTTAATGTTTTTTTTTTATTTATCAAATCTATTCCTTTTTATTCTGTGATAATCCAGCGATTTGTCCGTGGTTACTTTTGTTGACATGTTGTGCACAGCGAGTTGGCACGGACTGTAAATATATAGCGTTGTCATCATTGCCCTGCACTCAACGATATTAGTTTGTGTTGGGAACGTGTTATGGGAGTCGAACGCGATAATGGGGTTTGTATTGATTACTGCTCATAACTCGTAAACGCCATATTGCAGGATATATTAATATTGTTAAAGATATAAATATGTATCAATTTATTTATTTCTCGACGACGACGTCCTGACCGAGATTCAATTCGGTCGAAGCGTCGGGAAATTAATACAATGGTATTATACCTGTAATTAATACGATTAAGACCTTCTTCTTCTTCTTTGAAATGTCCTTCGAGAGTTCGTCACTCGTCACTGGAGTGTGAGTGGTCCACCAACATCTTAGGCAAGCACGTGGTACACTCTGCTGATTAACGGACGAGGCAATGGCGAAACAGTTCCAGTTGAGAGTTGTGGGTGTCAGACACTCCATATAACAAATCCCGTCAAATCTATGATACGAGAAGGCGGACTCTGGCATTAAGCCGGGATAACGCCAGGAAGAATGAATGTATGCAACTATCTTGGTTGACAAATGGGCGAATTTAACCGACTTTGAAATGATGTATGTCTGCGATTTTATCATACTGACATAAAAAATACAGACTAATTGAGAATAGTCTTCTTTTTGAAGTCGGTAAAAAAATGAGGCTAAAATAAACTTCCGACCGACAAATGTAGTTACTACGAAATAAAACTAACAAATGGGTTTATTGACATATTGGTATTAAAATTAATGAGGCGACAAAGCCGATCGTTATATTTTATAGTTTTACGACCAACTATGTGCTTACCACTTAGGGGGGTAAAGTACAATAGCGAATAACCTGTGGTCATAGTCATAAAAATTTAAAAATAGTTTCACATTCACTTTACATTTTCATAATGTTTTGTTGAAGGCATCTTTCCATAGTCCGTGGCGCAGCGGGTGAGTAGCCAGCTGCGAAACGAAAGGCGGTGGGTTCGATTCCCACACCGAGACAAATGTTTGTGTGATCCATAAATATTGGTCTCGGGTTAGGATGTTGTGGGACCGCAAGTCCCTCGTAGTTCCCGATACCAATGACACAGGTATACCTAGTGTGGGGTCAGGACTATGTGTGTGACTGTTGGGTGTATTTATTATTATAATACACCCAACGTAGTAAACCACTCACTATAGTGAGTGGTTTAAGAATCATAATCTGTATTCTACATGTATTCACAGCCGACGTACCACCGAGCCACGCAAAGCACCGCGACACATCTCACGGTGTGTTTCCGCCCGTGGTAGTGCGTGATTAGAAATTATATATTTGTTTTCCAAAATGCCAAGTGAAAGAGAATGCTGAACAAGAGAGAGAGAGCCTGTCTGCACTGCAGCTTCGAAGTATCCGATTCGCGATGGATACGAGCGCACCGCTACACCGTGTCGGCGTTACCACGGACGAACCTCTTCCCACGGTGCACCGGTGAGAGCAAGTCCGTGCTAATCCTCAATATCAATCACCGTGGTTAGTTAACTTTAATAATAAAAAAATATATACTTTTGGTAGTTGTCCGGTTTTGAATATGTTTATCGACTAATATTGATAGTGTTATGGCCGTTCCCAATATTAATCTTCAATTTCACGATAGATAGCTATCGTCAAACATCCGCATTGTTCTATCTACTGCTTGGAATCGTCCCTATTTTTTAGATATGCACGTCGGATACTATGATAGCAATAGATAGGCAGTCTATCTGGGCCCTCTTGTGCGTTATGTTCATACAAGCTGAGAAAGAGGAACTATTGTTTAATTTATGTTAGAAAATATGAAGATATGATTTAGATTAGAAATATAAGTTTTAATTTAACATTCATCTATAATTCATAATTTTTACCACTGTAAATGAAATAATAATAACGAGAAATATTTATTATGTTGCAAAACACAATGTAATAACGAAACGTTTTACTGTCAATACATTACGGCTCTGAATACAAGTCCTTTGAACAAAAATCCCAAGCGAATTTGGGGGATTTTTCTGAAGTGGGGAATTATTTTGTTCGCATTAACAAATATTTATATGTCTCTTGCACTTAATTTAATTATCAAAAGGGTGCATTATTTTTATTTATAGGAATTTTAGATTTTTTTAATATTTTCTTTTAGATTTTTACATAATTTATTTAGTTTTTTGTATTGCAGTGCAAGTGCCATGTAAGCCTTGTATACTCATGGCTATTTCGTCAAAATGCGTTATTTATTTCGGTTTTTTACAGCCGAGGATATCTGTTTATCGGTCAAAATCTACCGATAAAGAAAAAACTAAATAACTTTATCGACAGATAGCACATAAAAAATATTGGGACGCTTGAACTGTCATTTTCATAGTGTTGTATATCTGTAGTCAGCTATCAGTCCTCTCATCAGTAGACAGCAATGAAGAATAGGATTACCTATCATTAGTAAGTTTATTGGGACGGTAAAACGGTAAATAGATAAAGTTTTCTATCGCCGGTATAGCAAAACTAGAGACAGACAGAATATAGGGAACGGCCATTAGAAGTTACGTGAAAAGAGTATTATTTTATTAATACCAAACGACAATAATCACTTCAACTCATAGTTTATTGGTTACTTTAACAATGCTACTGCTTTACAGACCACAACCCCATGTCAGGATTCTCTATAGAGCGTTCTCTAATTATAACTAAGAGAACTAGGACCGAATAGTAAATCAGCATAGCTACCGCGTAATGAATTCGTGGACTATCGACTGAGCACTGATCTTACTGAACTGGAGGCTGATCGACTGACTGCGGGCAAAAGACCTCCAGTTCTGGCGACAACCTCTTTTATACCAAACTCTTTTTAACTACCCTTCCACAACTATATCGCACCATTATTATTTCAGTGTACCCAACGTTGCTTTCTCAGATACCCTCAATATGCCAATATTAAGAGAATACGCTAACAATAGATACAAGTTGGTGCGAGCTAAAGAAATAAAATGAATATATAATTAACACGTGTTCCATTTGTAAATAATTGTATATATATCTCAATATAAGAGGATCACCTTGGTAATTTATCACAAGCATCCATAAACACCTCCAAATAGAGATTGGGGGTAGAGTTGAGATTCTTTGGATCTCCGGCATTTCACCTTGACAATACGAAAAACAGCAGTAAAGCTACAAATGGCAGCCAGTTTTTTATGATAGAGTGGTGTAACCCCAGTTATGGTAGACATAGACATAATAATCTCGTGTTGATGCAGTATGCAGACGTCGTTTTATTTCCTACAGTACCATTTCCTGTTTATTACGGTTGCGTATAATCGTAAACTACTAACGGATGCGGGACGCGAAAGACCCACCAGCTGATATATGGGGGAGGGTAGAGTTAGAATTTTAAACGTAATTTCATGTTAGAAATGCTCGTGTTTCGTTTACTTTATTCTCTTGAGTAAAATTGTCTCCTATTCTGAGGGTCTATTTCACAATGTTCGAGTAAGATTAAACTACCAATTAAAGTATAAGACAGCTTTCTTTGGACGTACTTAGTTGAAATATTTCTTTCAGTACATATGCCAGTGTGACTTGTATTTTAACGTATCCTATTTCCTGTGTAAGTGGCATTTACATAATGGTGGTGAAAAAGGAGCTTATTACACAAATTAAAATCATAGAATCAATACTATTTTGGGATTCAAAAGATACTTGTTAGGCCGTGGTAAATAATACACTATGATGATGTGTATAATAACAAGTTATATATTAAAGGAATATGGTTACAATCAACGACGTCTTACACAGGAGTCTTTTACATATTGAATGGTAACTAGGCACATTGACAATAAACATAATTCTTTCCAAAACAATATACTAACTGAAATAAAACTAGTTTATACGGATTTTATCGCGGTTTAATTTTTATTTTTTTAAATAATTAAAAATAAATGTATAATTTTAAAATGAAGGTAGCTATTGTAACATTAACTTTTCGAGACGACCTACACCTCAGTCTCTCCCGTGACCACGAAGGCTGAAAAGCTTTCGAAACGTCGGGACTAAAATAAAAATTAAACCGCGATAAAATCCGTACAAACTAGTTTTATTTCAATGTGTAATATTCGCGTAAACCTAAGAAATCACAATATACTAACATTTACCAATGAGTTCGTTTTATCAACAATACTAAAGGGCAAGACACAAATGTTACTAATTCTAATTCTCTTAGTTTGTATTTTACCGGTTCCTAAATTGCGATTTGTTTTCTTTTTTATCTATACATTTTTACAGTATGTAAAAAAAAACCTGTTGTTCCTTTATCAGAATCGATTTTCAAACGTAAGGAAATATCGCAATTAAAAATCCTATACCATAAAACTAGCGATTGGCGGAATTTTGAGAGATTAATATATTTATTCTCAGTTAGTTACAATACTTAGCACCGCCAAATTATGATTGTCATCTCAGTCAGTAATAACAAGCATTGTCTCTATAGATACATTACTCACATATAGCAAGAAGTGCAAGAATGAGTTGAACTATCCACACCCACCAATTGTTTGTTTGTTGAGGAAAAATCTATTGGGCACATTCACCTGACGCAAGTCTGATAAACTACGCACGCACGTCAGCAGAAACAAAGCAACATTAATTTATTTCCTGAATATCCTTGTATGAACTGCCTCGGTGGCGCAGTTGTAATGCGTACGCGTTACGACTGAGGGTGACGCTGAGGTCTTGGGCTCGATCCCCGGGTCGGGTAAAAGTTATATTGGGGTTTTCTATTACGAAAAGCTCAGTATTAGCCCGGAGTTTGGAATTTGTGCCCGGTATGGCTATAGGCTCCCTATCACATCATGGGACGGAGATACGCTCGGCGAAATGTGGGTGTACTGGTTACACCTCTGCCTACCCCTTCGGGGATTACAGGCGTGAGTGCGTATGTATGTATGATGGGGACGTCTGCGAGTTGTACGGACGGATGATCAGTTTAGGTTAGTGGAACCATTTCACCCTTAATATTAATTAATGCTAATAAATACTGTTACATAAATATTTTGTAACGTTGACGACATTGCGCAAGAAAAAACACAGTTTCGAACTTTTCCCAGAATATTTTATCAACACCTGAACTTCGGAATGAACTTGAGCCGATAATTTTAACAACAACCATAACTCTTGGGCGTGTTATAACGTAAGAGTGAAGTAACTTTACAAGTAATGTAAACCCACAAAAATACTGTTTCGTACTAGGGTTTCGTATTACAGCAGTCTCTAAAATAATTACGAAATGTTGAGGATACAATTTTTTTTATATAGGCCGGCAAACGAGCAAGTAAATCACCTGATGGTAAGTGATGTCCACCGCCCATGTACGCCCACAATACTCGAATCTGCCACCAATTCAACTATAACAACACCGACTAATTTTGTAAAATTGAATATAATTTGTCCTGACATAAGTACAGGTCATTGACCTGACAATGATAATTCAATTGGCAATTCTAGTAAAATATAATATTTATATTCAAAAATATTCCACAGAAAGATAAATACAAAGCAATTTTAAACAAATAGAGTACATATATTCGTTTACAATAATAAGTAAAATAAAGGGACTGATTAAGGCCACATGAAGAGAGAGAGAGAGAGAGAGAGAGAGATATTAATAAGTAAAAGTGAAAAGTTTTGTTACATTTTAAGACAGGTAAGGAAAAACGAGTTAAGAGTCACTACAACCCTCCCGAGAATGCGAGAAGCCGTCTAGATTGGTACCGCCGCATTGTCTATTTCTGCCGCCAAGCAACGGCGGAGTGTAAGCACTGTTGTGTTCCGGTTCGAAGGACATTGAAGCCAGTTTTTAATTACTGTACATTATAAGACTTAAAAACTTATGTCTCGTGGTGACGAGCGCAGTCCAGTGCCATGCAGTGCTTTGCAATTCAAAGTTCTGTGTGGCGTTGCTTCTGTTTATGGTCTGTCGTGGCGCTTACCATCAGATGAGCGACCTGAAGGCCGATTCTCGTATTTAACTGACACTGCGAATTAATTATAACCGAACTGAGATTTGATTTTAATTTGACTAAAAATTATATATTCTGCTCCTCTTTAAGTACATTCCGGTGTCAATATAATCTCATCTCGATGTCATTGCAATCTCAATTCAGTCACAATTTTGACGTTTAAACAAGGGCATGTGTCATTTAAAAATGTTAGCAGAATACCGTTTTCGCTTCAGTTAACTTTTATTCTACTTTCGATCTCATTACGATCTACGTTCACATTTGGCGTTGATTATTTATTGGTTTAAGAGAATACCATTTTAACTTTCTTGAGACTGAGACTAGATCGGAATGTTATTTTGAACATTTTAAATTACGAGAATTGGCCTCCTGCTCGTCTCGTCGTTCAACCTAATAAAAAACGACTAAAACAATAAGTTAACACTATATATAGTTTAAATACTACCCATGATTATTCGTCGTTCCACTATCAGAAAGCATGTTGCAACAGACTTTCCAACTGCAAAACAAACCACTAAAAATTACATCTTATGGTAGCCCTGTGTACTGAGAACGCCACATGCAGCGCGAGCCTGCTTTCTCCGAAAACTCATTAGGCGAGCACGCGTCACGCACCGCGTATAACCGGTTTTATTAGGTTTCACTGTGTACCCTTAAGGGACGATTCCGTATATAACAACTAAAATTAACCGCAGTTTCCGACTGCGCTTATAGCATACAAAGATTATATGGGACCGATGCGCTAGTGTTAAAAACCAGTAGTTGCGATTGGAGACAGCATTTTGTCGCTGTTATGTTAGGAATTGTACTTTATAACGGCTGCGTGACGTCGTCGCGGGACGCAGCAAATTGTCTCGACGGCCCTTTATACGACGCCCACAAGCAATAAATGCCGTTTTGGGGGCATATTTAATACAGAAGTACTAGTGTTTATTATTTGGCGATGCGAATTAATTCTAAGCCATAATAAGGCTTGCTTGTTGAAATGGATTGTCTTAACGGCCCTTTGTACATCATTGACCTGTTACAGTTTAGGTTTAATGTTTGGACGCGACTACGCCCGTGTGAATATCTTTCTTAACCGACTTCGAAAAAGGAGGTCCTGTTTTCGACCCGTTTGTAAGTTCGCGATTTTTAAAACTAAGTATGTATTATATCTAACGGTAACGTACTTACTACCAAATTAAAAAGTATCATATTTCCTCATCCAGGTCAAAATCCTTTGTAAATTACCATGGTCTACCTATGTATCTACATTTTATCCAAATCCCTTCAGCCAGAATTCACAAACTCACAAATATGCAAACTTACAAACATCAAAACATTTAAAAATCCGTGAAGAGTTTAGGTTTTGACAAGTGTGCCCACGCTTTGTTACACTTATTTCACAATTACGCGCAAATCATTAGTGATTTTTATAATCCAAAACTCAAACACAAACTGTGACTGCCCGATGTGGGATTTGAACCCAGAAGCTGTTTCTCTGAAGCGACCAACACATAATTCTATAAAAACATACCCACGTATTTTGTAACCCAATGCTATGCATTGTGATCCATTGCACCTCGATGTGGCTCTGCCTTTACGAAACGCGTCGCCCACTTAAAACACAGGCTGTTTTTGGAACACGTGTGCAGTATAGTGGTGAATGGCGAATCGATTTATTATATACATTTCATATTGAAAGTAATGTTATTTTATTCAGTATTCATCTGTTTCCTTTAAGATGATCAGAATTAAATTTACTGTAAAAACAGGTAAGCACTTGTAAACAATCGTATTTCAACTAACACCAAATATTTAAACCTAAATTATGCGCATTATACACAAATCTGAAAAAGAATTCAATGTAAATCTTTCAACTGAACACTGAAAATACAACGCAGTAAAAATAACCAATATGCTTATTTTAATGTAACTTGTGTTACTACTAATCACACACCAACTATTATTACGTTTCGACTTGCACGTCGCGTCGATGTTGCTCTATTATAATTTTTCTTAAAATTCTCACATAGTTTTTTTTATGTAACACCTATACAATATGTAACAAAAACCCTGTTGGGCGTTTTAACTGTGATATCGAATCGATATTCAAACGTAATGAAATAACTCGGTATACCAAAATGCGACTAAAAATAATCAATTTATTTTTAAACTTTATAGGTATATATTTTTGTTTGTGAACCGTGTTTCGATTGATTACCTCTGCAACAGCGATGACTCGGAGCCAGAGCGAGATAGCAAGTTACGGGGTCTACGTGCATCATACGCGCCGCACCGCGTCCCCGGCTTCGTCAATACGTCACATTAGTCAACTGCCCATCACTTTTCAAATGAAAATATCATGTTTTAAGTATGTTCGTTTTCTAAGCTAGGGATAATATCTCGCTTCTGTTTATTATTTATTTAATTTAACTATTTTTATCAAGCTGTCTATATGTATATCTCCACGACCCAGAAAGGTCCAACAGGGTTTTTTTACATACTGTATAATCCCTCACATTTCATACATATTTGCAATCAAAACATTGCTATGAGAATTCACAAGCAATCAAACTTGAAACCAAATCAACCCACAAACTGAACTGAGGTGTCAACCCTTCACATATCGTTAATTCCCCGGTAAGACGAAGGGTACGATTGTCCTCAAGCCAAATATTAGCTTATTGTACCGTCGGCCGCGGGGTTCGGTTATCATCCAGGTACGGCTCGACGTCCCTCGGGACGGCAGTGTTTACTGCCGGATTAACTTGCCGATTTAATTGACGATAGTTTAAATTCGATTCGATTCTGAGTTGGGACGTTTGGAGATAAATGGACTTTTGTTAGTTGTTGAGATGACTTATGGAATTATGTAACTGAATACTTTGGTGGGAATAGTGAACTTGTGAAAACTTACAGGGCTTTTAAAGATACAATATGTATGTTCGAGAAACGTAAAAATATTACACAAAACTACTTTTCGTATTATGTATATGTATTCTGTGTGGGCTCCGTAACTAATAAATATTGCCTAAACCAATTTTGCTTTAAAATATTTCTAATATCATAGTAGCAAATATGACAATCGAGCGTTGAAGTTTAAGTTGTTGAGCGTTATTTAATATATTTAATCGTAGCCAACTTTACAACGACTAATGGCTTATCTCAAATAAGCCTATAAAGGTGTGTGTGTGTATTAAATTAGCCGCATGTGTTTGCGGTATTAGAAAGGAAAAGTACCAGGGTTGCATAGTGGTGGAGGAGGCTCGCATTGCTCGTATAGGCTCGGTGCGTCGGCAGACGGCGCGCGGGCGGGGGCGGATCGATACCCCGGCCGCATTGTTGCCCCAGCACTCACCCCCCCCCCCTCTTTACCCGCCCTGCACCCGCACTCCCCTTGTCGTGAGCCAACCATGGCCCCGCCCCTGGCCTGTGCCCGAAATTCGCCCCATTTGATCTTGAGAGCGCGAATCAATCGCCTTTGTTGCAAGTAGGCAAGGGCCAAGTTGTATGTGACGTGTGACGTGTCGATAATCGATATTGTCGCAACGAGTGGTGGCTCTGAATGATATTTTCCTCGGAACATCTGCTCGGATATCCATCAAGAGAGGTTGTGTACAAAACATCAGTATTGTTCTCGTAACAAAGGGATCTGCAAAGTAAAATATAAGGAAGCCGTCACGTCGCTGGCTGGATGTGCTGCGGGTACGTGTGAATCGTGCCGGGATGTTTTACGATGTTATAAACCGCCTAATTAGCTAGACCGGTCGTTATTTAACTATATTTTACACTTGACTGCAACGTGTAATTGGCCGGTGTATGCAGATAAATGGCAAACGACTATAATTTTTAACCACAGCTTATACAAGTAATGAACATGTGCAAACTTTTTTCTATTGCATATTTAATGGAAACTGTTATGCATTAAAATGTGCAAACGCTAAACTATATTTTAATGAAGCTTTATTGTAGGAAGTGTGTTGTATCGCAGCTGGAGTGTGTCATTAGAGAAATATTGCATTATAAAAAGCTAGTTTATTTTAATAGCAGCATGTATATAGAAAAAAAACACCTTCGCCCGCACATGTCCTCACTGTCAAGTTATTTATTTCAAGACCACGATGAATGATCCGTTGTAAATCACTTGCCGTTTCAGACAGTAAATTCTTAATTTCAGACAAAATTGGCATTCAGTAAGGCCAATTTTCTCGATCAACTACGCACAAAGTATTTAGCCGTGCTGAAGTTAGTCACTTTACCCGCCGCCTACACCTCTAGTCACTCTTTTTTATGAGCGTTAGTTAATGAAGAGACGAGCAGGTCACTCGGCTAAAGGTAAGCGTCATGCCTGTCCATAAACATAAACAGCACCCTTAGATCAGCACCAATCAAAACATCAAATTATGCATTGTCTGGATTGCACTCGTCACCCCGAAACATAAGACTCAATTCATTTAAGTCTCATAATTTCCAGTAATTTCACTGGCTACAACGGCAAAAACGCACCGCACCAAGCACCAGCTTGGCGGCAGAAATAGACAAAGCTGTGGTACCACCCACACAGCCTCTCGCATACGAGCCTACCATCAAGTATAAAAGTCTTAATTCTCTACTAGTTTTTGCTCTCGGCACTGCCCGCGTAAACGGCCTTTTCCGGGATAAAAAGTAGCATATGTCCTAATCCAGGTCATGGTCTACCTTTGTGATGAATTTTATCCAAAACCGTTAAGCCGTTAAGGCGTGATTGACTAACAAACATCCAAACTTTTACATTTATAATAGTGAAATGAAATGAAATAGTTTTATTAATCATGTAGGCAAATAAAATAGCGCTTATGACAAGTCAGTACAAAATAAAGAAACTTATGTATAAAAATCATATCAACTAATGTATACATAACATACATAGCATCGTCAAATACACTAGGCAATTACACTAAATTGTTTATTTGTTGTCTTTTTATTTTACATTATTAACAGTATTTGTAATATGGAAACGTCCATTATTAATTATTAAATATTTTGAGTCGGTATGGACCACTGCATTTACCGAAACGGCACGAGTTTTAAAACTACCACCGGATCCAAAACGACCCAGCTTGAGAAGACCCGGCGAAACAAACTCAGTGGGCTTAATTTACCACTGGATTCAACGCGGCGCGACCCAAACTCTGAGAAGATCCAGCTACTTGAACTCAGGGGGCTTGTTTTAGGTCCGGATTTTCAATAATTTATATTAGGAAATACAAAGTCCTATAGTTAACTTTAGGGAGATTGAATGCGGACCATGTGTATCTCCGAAGTGTTGTTTTAAAACTACCACCGGATCCAAACGCGACCCAGCTTGAGAAGACCCGGCGAAACAAACTCAGTGGGCTTGTTTTTTGTCCGCTTACTATATTCTTGAAAAGCATGACTTGTCTTTTAAAAAATTGCCAATTTTCCGTTAGGTATGATTATTTATTATTTATTATTTATTTAGTAGTAAGACAATAGCCGTGACGCCGCTATCTAGTGACTAACTTCACGCTGGTCAAGTTATATTTCTTATACCAATACCGAAGAAAACAACATCCAGGTGTGTTAGTGCGTTTACACTTTACAGCGGCTATAAGTAACAGTTAATTACATTAAGTAACGCGAGATAAAGTTTACACGTCGCCGTCGCTAATGAGTTAAAATCACATAACATTAAACCCTCAGCTTTCAGGAGCAGTGCAATAAATTTGCTCCGTGCAATTGCCCGCCGGGTTAAAAGCAATCGTCACATTGCCCTAGCTATACTATTGGATGCTATAGGCAATCTTTACGCTGCTGTATATTTTTATTGCACAGAGATATTTCGAAAATGAACTCAGCGAACCCAACTTGTAGATGCTTCAGCTTGTGATATGAGAAATGTCGATGTTTTTATATTTCGCAATAAACTGGAGACATGTGCGGATGTGATGAGAAATTGACAGGAAATTAGTCTGTATTTATTCTTACAGCAGTAACTTGACCATAGTTGTGGTTACCAAATATAAACTACTCGAGATTATAACGTGAACTCAAACATAGTAAGTAACTTATTACATTATAATTTAAATGAATGATCATGGACTAAATTATAATCAGATCGTATTTATTAACAATTTAATGTAATATACTGTGTATCAATCATATATATTTCCATTAACAGGCTTGATTATGATCAAAAAATAAAAATGCTAATCTGGATAATTATATGCCTCAATGACGTCACATCAAATTTCTTTACACCACATTAAATCAAACATAATTGCCGATGTGCATATAAATATATTAGTTACACGTGCTACAACTAGTTTGGGAACGAAGACACCCACACGGTGCCGCGGCCGGTCGGTCGGTACTCCGTACGAGCAAACTTCCAAGTAACGGTAGTGCTAAGATATAAGCCGCCATCAGCCCTGCGGCCCTTGACTCGTGCGTCATTAGAAATGTGCCGTGAGTGCAATTAACGCTAGCGCGCCACATATATTTCACTAGATTGATTTTAAGATGATTTTTACAATAGAATCACCGCCCACGCCTTCATTAATGTATTTCACAAAATTTAACATGATACTATAAATTCTGATTTATAACAGTAATAATCGATATAATCGATTGTAGTTTATTCACGTAATAATCCGTGACCATTTATCATCAGAAAATACATCGTCTAATCGTTTAATGCATAAAAACTCCATATTACTTTCACCTCGAGACACTAAACCCAACATATTCCCACAAAATAAATTGCCTTAAACTTTTAAGAATCCTATCACACGGTTAATTTCATTAAACACCAAACACCCGAATTCATATGAGTTGAAAGGAACATCAAACGATCCGGTCCGGCCGTTTTATCTCTCGGAACTAATACAGGTTGCGGCATTAAACTATAGCTTACACTATCTTGTGATAGTGTTAAGTGTGTAGGTGGGTTTACATTCAAATAGTGACAATTGGAACGTGCACTATTGCGTTTAGTTAACCACGATTAGAGAACACGATCTGTTGTAGTTTTCGTTCGAGGTGCATTGCGCAAGCTGCTCCGATATGGACATTGGGCATGTTAACAAATGTTCAAACACTTACTTACCATAATTAGAATCTAAATTCTAAAGTGTAAATGTATTTTGAAAACAAACCGATCGTGACTCTTCTTGGAGTATAAACGAGTATAAAGTCGTACCATGTTTGTTTCGTTAACAGAAAATTCATTTAGATCAAAGACATTCTGAATTGCATTAAATATTCCTATACAAAATGTTACTAACAATTTATTTTTTGCTGTCAAAGTAGCACTTGTCCGTAGCACAGTGGGCGAGTAGCCGGCTGCGAACCCAGAGACCCTAAGTTCGATTCCCGCACCGAGACAAATGTTTATGTCATCCACAAATATGTATGGGTGTTGTGGGACCGCAAGTCCCTCATAATTCCACCCACCCACGACACAAAGGTAACCTAGTGTGGGGTCAGGACTATGTGTATGACTGTTTGTATTTGTTTATTTTTTATTAACCTGAATGACACCATACAGTCCTTTGAATTTCAAAGCATTGCATGGTAATATCATTTATAAGAAAGAAGTACATATGAGATATCTTTTTTTGTGTAAAATCATATCATAAATCGTAAACGATAAGCCATAATAAAATAACAAGAAGCATCTCTTATAATCATAATGAATATTTCTAACTAAAAGTGTAAACCAGGATTTAGTTCTTATAGTAAGGGACGCCAAAACATCAGATCAAACACGGTCAGAGCACACGAGGGGTCGAAACTTAATACAAAATCAATAAAAAATGTGCCCCAACCGCAGTTTATGGCATTTGAGCATGTTAGTAGCAATTTTGAAAATGATATATGCCCTCAATATTACATATACATACGCACTCACGCCTGTAAAGCCCAAAGGGGTAGGCAGAGGTGTAACCAGTACACCCACATTTCGCCGAGTCTATCTCCGTCCCATGATGTGTTAAGAGGCGAGCCTATCGCCATACCGGGCACAAATTCCAGACTCCGGGCTGATACTGAGCATTTCATAATAGAAAAACCCAATATCACTTTTACCCAACTCGAGGATCGAACCCGAGACCTCAGCGTCAGCCTCAGTCGTACCGCGTACAACTGCGCCACCGAGGCGGTCAATATTATATTTTAAAATTAATTAATTTTACCTAGTAAAAATAGTATAAATTCTGCGGACTTGACTAAACATAGTTTACTCCTGTCAAACATGGGTGTTAACGCACTAAAATCACAGGACTAAACTCATTTTAGTTTAACAAGACTGACATGCACTGTAGATTGACACGCATAGGACTCCGCAGATTGACTGAACTAAAACGGGATTAAACTAAAAATATACTTCAAGTTTAGACAGAATCGACAGTAATATTCATCAAGTAGTTATGAAGCGAATACACAGACATGCAGCTTTACATTATTTAAAAATCATTACTATCACCATAATACAATTATCAAGTCACACCGAGGGAGCCATCGAAAAATTCTGTTGTAAGCTACAGCTTAATATTTTGCATTTCTCTCTCTTTTAGCATACCGACTTAAGAGTGAGCGAGATAAGAGTCCGAACTTGACATAGTTTTTTACGAGGCTAGGAAGCAAGAACTGTAGTGTATGAATTATATTATAGTTTTGTAAAGAATTTTTATCTCACTAGGAAAACTTTAGACGGAAAAACGCACATGCAATAATTGCTTTCGTATGTTGTTGAAATAGTACTGTGGCTTTTAAAGACAAAACTCGTCAAATCAGAAACTTTATGGACTGAAACTTGGAAACTTTTATGTAGTCTAAGTTGCCTCTTGGTCTCATATTAGAAATATGAGTGAAGTTAATACGATTCCAATACATTAGGAGCTGGTACGCACACGTGGCAACTCGAAAAGCTAAAAACTTTTACTAGGCGCAGTTAAGCGTGTACGAGTATTCAGGCTGATTATATAAATATTTATGAGTTATTTGCATACAGATAATTTTAAGTGGTGTTTAAAAGCGATATTAATGCAACTATAAACTATGAACTTTAGAAACTATTTCACGCTGTATCTAGTAATGTTAAAAGCTGTATGACAGTAATTATAGAGTCAACACATGCACTGCAGTGCGTTTACATTTGGCAACCTTTTAAACTATTGACAACAGTCGTGCGTAGGAAATATACTAAGAGAATAAAATGCATGGTGTAACAATCATGTTAAATGCTAGCAGTACATATAGACAAATACTTAAAGGATCAAACTATGTGTTTACAATATTGAAGCTAAAATATAATAATATCACAATAAAACACACACTCATGTTTAGTGTTAGATGACCATTTCAATATAATAAAATATATTTTAATAAAAGAGTAAGAGAAAATAAATCGAGTTACCAAAATTTAGTTACTAGTAGTAGCGATAGCTCAACGGGTCATGGTAAGGACTGTCGAGACAAAAGTCGTAGGTTCGATATTCGCCCCAAGAGCATGCACCTTTGACTTTTCTAAGTTACATATTAGTTCTTAATTATCGCTGCTTTAACGGAGCAGGAAACATCGCGAAGAAACCTGAAGAGTTTTCCATAAGAATTTTGAAGTTATGTGAAGTCTGCCAACCTGCATTGGGCCAACGTGGTGGACTAAGGCCTAACCCCTTTCATTCAGTAAAGGTTAATACTAGCCCTAATAATTTATAAATCGAGTTACCAAAGTCCAATTTAGAGAACAAACTACTTGCTTGATAAGAAGTTAATCCAGAGTTCAGACTGATAATTATAATATGGGATCTTTCTTTTTCATAAACCATAACTTATTGTATGGCGTGTATATTATACATGCAGGGAGATGTCGCTGCATCCAACACATCCATATATACAATACACTCATGTAGTACATAATATATTTTGTATATGTTGGAGTTTGGTGCAGCCACCAAACCGGCCCGGATTGAGATACGCACAGTTATCAGCCAAGTTGTGCCATAAATAAATCACACTCGTGAGAGGACCAGATAACGAAAGGGTTATTGGTTCCGTGAGACGTGAGACATACACTGCCAGCGGGGAAGTGTTATTTAGATTTTTATGGATTTCAACTATTTTGAAAACACTGCTTAAATTGCAGTGTTTTCTCTGCAGGCAAGCATGCGGTCCGGCTGATGGTAAGCGGTTACCATGGACTTCAGTAATACCAGGGCACGGCCAAGTCGTTGTTAACCGTATTACCGCCTGCCTTATTTATTTGCAAGTTTCGCCTGTTTTATTTAGGTGAAATTATTTTTCATGAATAATGTCTGCTGCCATTTGGATGGATAATCGTTAATTGATCATTGTACATATACATACGGCACTTGTAATCGATGAGTCTTACACTCCCTGCGAGAGCTTTAAGTGCAAATTGAGTGCAAACACTATAGGTACGCATGACTAAGGCCGGTCACACTTTGTGTACATACGACTTCGTTAAAAAGTCCTACAAATATGCATCCGCATCGCAATTTTGCCCGGAATGGCGATCGGCTCTCCCCTTTATCACATTGTTCAATCGAAAAAAGTTCGGCAAACAGTGGGTACACCAGTACACACTAGAGCTTATGTTATGTACGCATCCAAGGTTCGGCCGGTCGTAAAGTTAGAATTAAGCGAAAGAAAAAATTGATAGGATGTTCTGACTGCCATTTCTTAAAAATGCACATAAGTCGCGCTCGCTCATGACCCACACTTCAACTGATAACCGCAACGATCGTGGTAATCATAATGAACGCGTTACACAATATTAAATAATGGACTATCGGTCATTCGGGACACGCACCAGAAACTGATCAATGCACTCTCAGATAAAATGTCCACGAAGACAGGGCCGCATTTACAATTAATAATAGAATTCATTATATCGAGCCAGTTGATTTGCTTTAGAACATTACAGTTGCATATGTAAACGTATGTATGCAGGGTATTACCCCCCCCAAGTTATCCCCAGATACGGCCCTGACTACCCGCGACTGCCACCGCATTGAACCACATTTTATCTCTTGTCATTGTCGTGTTGACAAATTTATATGTACACAAAAGTAGTGAAACATTATATCGGATAACACATTTTTAAACAGTCCAATTATGTTTCTTTTAATTTATATTGGGAGATATTATTGTTATTCTGATACAGAAATAATGCGTACTCATATTTTTAAAACGAAAACATTATATTTCACGTGTCTGATACTATAAGTAATAAACAGTAGATTTTAGCCAGAACAGTTTTCAATAGAATCGGTTTGGTCACATTTTGAGGAAACCACAGGAGTACGTCGATCGCAAGTGCCTGTGCCAGAACGTACCAGGTGTACGATCCCCCGGACGTCCCATAAAACACTGGCTTGACGTATTAGAGGGAGATATGAGAGCCAAAGGTCTTACTACAGAGGATGCTCAAGATCGGACTAAGTGGAGGCGTCTTAGTGGGAAGGCGGACCCTGGCAATGGCCGGGATAACGCCAAGTAGAAAGGAAGAAAGAAGTTTTAGAGCCGAAGTATAGGTTTTTTCCAAACGTTCAAGTGGGTCACGTGGTAGTTAAAAACTGCACCGCCATGAACCCCCACAATACAAGAGTCATGGACGCGTTACGTATATAAAAACTAAGTTCTGTGAACAATAATAAAACAGCAAACTCATACACATCAAGGTAAAGTTTCCATAACTGTTTGTTCAAAAAGACGCTGAAACCATTTAAAAGTATACTCTTAGCGAAGTGTAATAAATAGGTCGATGAACAGGCAACTTTTTACTACTCCCTTCAACGGTGTAGCCAACAAGTTGAATGAAAGAAAAGATGCGAGCAAACTTACCGAGAAAAATGTTTAATAAATGCCGCTGAGGCTTGAGTGAATCGTGAAAAGAAATTAGTTTAAAGTGCAACGTAACTTTCAATTTGAGGTAACTTAAAAGTAGTTACTTTTTTAGTTACTGATAAAAATGGGGATGTTAATTTTAAGTTTTTGTTTGTCTGTGGCATCGTAGCTACTAAATGTGGGTGTTGTAATACCAGTATATCCTAATTTGTAATATCTACTATACTAGGATCTGGATGTGTGGAGTGTGGAGTGTGGACTATACAGTTGACGTTGCATATTTATTTGTACTAGTACAAATCGTGTACTATTTGTTTTATAACGTAGCGACAGCTGCAAGATTTGGCTTTCAGACACTGACAGTATAAACCTTAACATTCTTGTTTATACTGTTTTTTGAAGGCCAAAGAGATGTACATGGACCGTAGCAAGTGGAAATCCGTTGTCCCTGTCTACCCCTATGGGAAACAGGCTTGAGTCTATGTATGTATATATGCATGAATGAATGTTTTATTTAATTAAATTTAACGGACATTTGTTTTAGAGGTGCCTACGTTTTGATCTTGATTTTTAATTATTACTCGACATTGGCGAAATCATCGAAAATCGTCGGAGCCATAATCTAAAATTAGAATAGAAAATATAATTTAATTTAACGTATTTGTTATTGATATGATACATAAATAGCTTTTTGCACTTCTCCTCCATATTAACTTTAAGTACCTATGTCAAATCTCACACTCCCCCTAGCGCATATTGCTTAAAAAGTGGTACACAGTTTTCTCTTCACGTATTAATAGTTAATAGAAGATGTTTATTGGATTGAAGACAAAAATGCTTTGAAAAATCTTTCCGTTCAAGATAATATGTTTTTTAATTATACATTGTTTCCCTTTCGTACTTTTAGCTAAAAGGAACAATGGACTAAAATCGTGCTGTATTATCCCGAGTAATTAAAATGTAGGGTCCGTCTCAATCTGTCTGGCCGCAACCGATGCTACCTCCTGATACAAAAGGGGCATCTGATACAAATGAAAAATGTTGACACTCCCTTTTCTATCTGGGGCAGGGAGATTATGATTTGGGCCGGGGTTGTTGCCCTTGAAAACTATATATTTAGCCTTTTTTTAAGAATAAAAGATTTTTTGCTAGTGGGACCACCTTACTTATCGTGAAAAACCCACCATAGTGACTCGTTCAGGCGGGTCGCGTTCTGGGGTTAGCCAGTGTATAACCAGTCAATTTAGGCCGCTATAATTCTGCCGATAGTCTAGGGGCACAATGTCTCTTTATGAACAACATTATACATATTTGGATGCCACTGTAATTAACATTAGAGTTCAGTAAGTCCAGTCCAGTAAGTCACATTGCCATGTCAGGATAAAAAAACTATTTAAATAGACTAGATTATTCTTGATTTTAAACGATGCGTGTTAGTGCGACCTGAGACACGAACGAAGCGTAACTTATTCGTTAACACAACGCAGCGCGTCTCCAAAAGTACCGAAGTTTAGATAAGACACTAAGAATAATCGATGTGCGGCGTCTTGTACATGAATAGGTTGCGCCCACCCCCATGACTCGGCTCAGCCTAGCACGCGTCGCGGTCGTTTAACTGGACCATTACAGAAGTCTAGAACTAACGTAGGTATTATGAATCTCATCAACACGCAGAAATTATGAGTTATGATGATACTTATCTAATATAGTTATTATTCTTTGACCGCAGTTCTACTTGCAATAGTTAAAGTAGTTAAATGCACATTTTACCACTTTTAGGTCAAACTCAATACTCAATAATCTATTGACCACGCTATAGTAAAGAGATCATATCGATGTTAATAACTTCGCGTTAGTTAAGGTAACTTTGCGTAATTAATGAGCGTTTTACGCACAATATTGGAATATTCATCAATAACAGAATCGTTTAACAACACAACATTAGATCAAAACATTACATCTAGATGTATTTACGATATGAACTGAATTAAATATTTAACTTTGTGAAGGGATATTTTAATTTAGACAGTTATATTGTGTTGAAAATTGTTAATAAATATTTTTTGAAAAATTATGTACTACTGACACAATACGTCTTTTAAAATATTTACTACTACACCACACACTACTACGACTAAACTTATGCGCTTCGGCAATCTTTGTTTTTTACGATTCAATACGAATATGCAAACAATGTTGCCTTCTATGCCTTTTCAGGCCTCTTAATGTTATAACTCTATATTGGATCATCATAATCACCACAAACTCTCCCCTCGTTCTTTCAGTACCTAAAATATCTGTCCATCCTAAGATTGCCTGAAACAAATCGCCATTTGCGATGAAGACCGCTCATTGTATCACCCTTACTGTATGATCCTTGTTCATATGCTACCTATACTTTATTTAGTGTGCAATATAGAATATTCTATTCTGATCTAATCTCGTGTTTGCCAATATATAAATGAAGATAGTCGAAGCGCATAACCTTTGTTAATAACTTAACTAACTAATCGTAACAGTTGCTAATAATTACCACAGACTATTGACATCTCCATAACTTATAAGAAGTATATTACGTACTTACTATTAGTTCGTGAATAAATATTATATTCTTTCTTGTCTGTTCTCCTACAAGCCGTCGATAATTTGTATTTAATAGTGCTTTGTAGTTTGTAGTACATACCTGAAATAAAAAGACCACATAATTAGTATAACAGTATTTTGGATCTAGTGCATACAACTTTATATTTGCTTAATGCATAATTATTTGCTTGAATAACGAGACGAGCAGGTCGCTCGCCTGATGGTAAACGCACGCCTGCTCATAAACAGAAGCAACGGCACACAAAACTTTAAATAAGAAAGCACTGCATGACAATGAACTGCGCTCGTCACCCCGAGACATAAGGTGTTAAGTCTCATAATGCCCAGTAATTTCACTGGCTTCAATGTCCTTCAAACCGGAACACAACAGTGCTTACACAATGGTGTTTGAATATAATCCGTATAAATAAATGTTTATTACGTCACAAGACAGTTTCGTATATATAATCAACAATATAAAGTCATTAGCTCCGACAAACTAGATACAAGTTCAAAGTTCACACTGAAGGTTAAACTTTTCATGAATAATAATAATGAAACCCTCGACTTTCTTTCTGCCTGCTATTATCTCGGCTTAGTGTCTGAGTACTAGATACCTAGATGCCTCCACTTCGCCTGACCTTGAGTGAGATCATAATAAGACCATATCTCTCATATAGTCCTCTGGTATGTCAAGCCAGTGCTTTTTAGGCAATATGCAGGATTTGGCTCCTGTTAAACGATCTGGCACTGGCATGTAACCGACACGACGTACTCCTACGGTTTCCCCAAACCGACATTGACATAAAGTAGAAAAAATCTGCAATTACTATAATTATTGCTAATGTTCTTTAAAATTAGTTAAATATAATTTCGATTAAACCAACTTTAAAAAGCAAATCGCACTCAAATTGGTCCATTCAAGCTATACCACAGACAGACAGTGCGGTCAAAGTTAAACACAAAGATTATAACATAACTTTAATCATAGTACATCGCAACGAAAAAATAACAAGTCATTGACATTATTAATAGGCTAGTGATCTTAGCATGGCCGGGCACAGTGCGGCGTAGCTCTCGGCGGACAATCGGCGGATTCGCGGTACTGACCTACGCAACGCACCGCTAATATTCGACAAATGCGTCATCGAGCTTGCAGTGACGCGGGCGCGGTCGCGGGCGCTACAGACTGGATGTGACAACTATTAAATCATAGATGTTATAGTAGTTACTAGCGTGTTATTGGTGTTGTTATTTTGATACGTAAAGTGGGCGTCGGGAAGTAATGAGTTACGATTATTTATATCATCTGTATAATGTTCACACAAATAGAATTGAGAAAGTGCAAAAAAAACTACTATACCACATGTCATACCGTTTCAGACCTCCTAACCACGTAAAATCTTATTCTGATAGGTTGCAGCATTTTCAGTTACAATCTTTGAATGAGAGAAGAGATCTGTTAAACTTGCTCTTCCTTCATAAAATTGTGACCGGTAAAATTGATGCACCATCGTTAACCAATAAATTCTCACTAAATGTACCTCGTAGACCTCCTCGCAAGCCCGGACCCACGTTTCATCTTCGATTTAATAGAACAAATACAGGAAAGCAAGCACCTGTTCCTCGTCTGTCTTCTCTGTATAATAAAATAGTAAGAGTCCATAATAGCATCGACATATTTGGAGACAAATTGTCATATTTTAAAAATAAAATAATATGTAAGGCTGAACTTTGAGTTAAATATGTATATATATATTGTTTAGTTAATTATGTCGTACTTTATTGTTTTCTTTTTATTTGTAATTGATTTCTGTTTAATTTTAGTTTGAAGTTTAATATTTAGTATTTGATTTTGTTATATACTGTGGCACATGCGGTGGTTGCATTTATCTAGAGTTGCAATTAGTTTTTGAGTTTAATGTATTTGTAGAATTTTGAATAATAATAATTATTGTTAACTCCGTTTGCAATCCTTATATAAATAAATAAATAAATAAATAAATCTAGTTACGCGTACGCATTACAACTGCGCCACCGAGGCAGTCGGTTTGTTGACTGACGTTTGTTACGTAAGTTTATACGACCCGTGTACCAGCAAGCAGCTGCTGATAGTACGTATGTATGCTAAGTAATTTGATATTTCGATAGAAGATACTATCTTTATGTACTTCTAACATAAAAGTCAATCCAAATATCGAATTCCCTTGCTTACTTTCGTAATTTTATTGCTTAAAATTAGAAAATCTATAGAAAATAAAATCGTCCCACTCCCTCGATATTAATTTTCAAAGACGTTGACAGTTTTATTATACAAAACTATGTAGGTGCCAGAGAGTGTCGATAATGATCAAATCTATATTTCTATTTAGACGTATAATAAATTACACATTAAATTACGAGCGATGTTAAGGCTGCCACCATGCTCCAATGTAAAGTCTGTTGGGCTGGAGAGTGGTCAAATATACAGAATAATAAGAATCTAGCACCTTTACGAATAAAGGTATTGCTTCGGCTCTCTCAAATCACCTGTGATTTAATTGGTGTTCGCAATGCAACAGAAAACTTTGTTGAAATAATTACAGGTATGTGACACCCCTGGTAGTTTTAACTAATGTAAAGCACGATGCACACCTGGGCAACTCATTTATAGCAAAGGCCAGCAAATGAGTAGTTTGGCCATATTCGAGAATACTCAGATGGTTCTTGAGATGTTGCCGATAGGAAAACCCACCGGGCACACGACTTTCTCCACTTAACGTACATTCTGCTTTATCTTAGATTTTTCTCATGATGTGATTTGTCATATATGGGCGTAGAAGAGAGGGTGACTAACATAAATGAGTATGTTCGCTTGGTGTATAAATGAGGTATCGGAAATTGAGAACTCAAATAATTACTTACATTAAAAAGTGTAAAATAATAATTATCTTGCATCTCAAATTTCTTAAAGTGTATCGATCAAAATAATGTCGATAACATACAACAATTTCATTCCAACCAATTGAAAATATTGTTTAACTAAAACCAGATAAAATCTATTCCTATAATTATTACTAGGCCTTCCCTCCATATTACTAAATCCCAGCCTACGATCCGATATTTCAAAGATAATTCCACTCAACATAATTAACACTGCGTATTAACGTTATGACTTCGTCGCACCATACATTTTGAGCTCGATTTATCGCTAAATAGACTGAAGTAATAACTGATTCTGCCCACACTGCCCGTCGACCGTTAGCTATAATATATTTTATCAATTAAATCGTTATTAAACTAATGGAAAGCGTGTCAAGGACTCGATGATATCATTTTCAAACGATGATTCAATTTGCAGTAGTGCTTAATCTTATGTAGATTTTCGGGAACAATATACATATTTCACATGGTGAGAAACCCGCCTTAGTAGCTCGATCAGGCGAGTGTATATCCAGAATATTCATGACGGCATAATTGTGGCGACCGTCACGTGAGGCAATGTAGAGACATTCTAATGTAGAGATATAATGTCGGCCGTTGAATGCAGTGTAGTTATCATTAGGTCCAGTGTAGTCACTTTCTCGTGTTAGGATATAATGCAATCGCGATAACAAGAATGAATAATATTTAGATATACTAATTGCTACATTTTATAAGGTGTTAAACGTGAATAATTTGCATGTCGAATGAAATAATAATATGTCATTATTATGATTGCTGTTTGGCCATATGGTAGTGAAGGGGTGGCGGTGGGCGGCGCTGGCGACTCACTGCAGAATACTAACCGGGAGGTGCCTTTACTTAGTCATTACGCACTGTCGCGGTCGACTAGAATATCACAGACAAACTAAAATTGTTGTACAAAATTACGCTTATAGGTTTAAAGAATAGAGTAGGTTCATTTAGATAAGTTGATCAACTGTATGATTAAAATGTATTTTTTGGGGTAACATGTTCAAATTTGAACAAACCCCTTTTAATAAATAAAGATAAAATAAACTTGCTTTTATTCCTGAGTTGCGTGAGAGTTTAGTGTGGTATATAAATATTGTTTCTTCTGTATATTATGTATTAGATAGGTGGTATACATAACGCAAACAGCTGACAGTCCTAAGCCTGTAAAAAGTATGAAGGAAAGTTTATTGATTGCTGCGTTACGGTATAATTATGAACGGGGTATATAGATTATCGTTATTATTCATTATCTATCGAGTCATTGTTACAAACAAAACAAAACAGCTAATTATGTAACAACGGAATA
Source organism: Mimas tiliae (assembly GCA_905332985.1). Classification (NCBI taxonomy): domain Eukaryota; kingdom Metazoa; phylum Arthropoda; class Insecta; order Lepidoptera; family Sphingidae; genus Mimas; species Mimas tiliae. The sequence continues at coordinate 15,901,302 of HG995244.1, forward strand.
ACTTACAACAGTTTACAATAACTGTTGTCGAACAATAACGCAACAGCGTAATTTATTATTGAAAAACATCCGTTATTGCCATCTTTACCTAAAATATGAGAGACTTTGGTGGACACTGGATACCAAGCTGAAGGACTTAAGTGTTTCTTATACGTTCGGTCGCTTCTGAAGTCTGTATGAAACCGACCGGCACGGTGGTTGCTATATAAATGCTTGATTGATTGATTGCGGCGATAATCAACCGTGCGTCGCGTCGCGTCGCCACGCGCGATATGTCGCTCAGCGACAATACGTAAAGTTTTAACAAATCATTTTACTTTACCGTAGCTTGAGCGACTAGTCCATAGTGCATAATGACCCTATTGAAAGGGTCTTAAGTAAGCTTGTCATTTAATTACGATTCAAATCATACATTCGCTAGGCAACAGTTGGTGAGTGTATCATGTGACGTAGTTCTTGTCAGTGCGATGATTTGGAAAATACGCGTCAAGTTGCTTATACAAAATTTTGGTTGTACACAAGGTTGGGCTACAAAATTTCATTTTCTAAAATGAGATGTTGAGAAATATATAATGTCAGTTATCGCCATGTGAATTGGTTTCAATAAGATTCATAGTCCTGACCCCACAGTAAAATACGATTATCTTGTGTCGTGGGTATCGAGAGGCTTTCGTTCCCCAGAGACGAAATAAATATTTACTTTATATTTTACATACACATTGATTGCTAAGGCGTCGAGTGTGCTCTACTGAAAACAAGCCGCTTTGACGCGATTTCCTATAATTATCCTGTAATTTCTCATACATAATACATTCAATATTCATCTTCTTCCACCTGTCCACTCGCGGTGGGGTCGGCTCAACATGTTTGTTACAGAAAGATTTGAGACTTATTTTTTACGACCGGCCGCCTACCGCCTGCCTGACGTCAACCCCTTTAGGGAGAAGGGTTGAATACATTAAGTACATATTACATCAAATACATAATTATAATCCTTTTTTCTTATATATCCAACAGTCAATATTTATACCGCGATAAGATCTTAACCGACCGCATTGTGTCATTTCCACAGCGAAGGCAAACTGCGCTACGGGGCGGTGCGGAGCGTTGGCACTAGATTGATCAACAACACTTCCAAATGACAAATGCTCAGTGGCACGTGCGAACGATCGCAGTTTCCTCACCGCAGTTAGACTAGTCTAGTCGACTCGACTTGTTTTATTTTAGTCACAGTACACTACTGACCGTTTCACTCATAGTGGCCGCTTTAACGGTCCAGTGGCAGTGTTAAGCCTTTATGAAACAGACAACGAAACCAAGCCGCGCCAACTCTGCAAGCTGCCGAGGCGTTTTTGTTTTGGTCATGTATGAAGTGGCTTGAATCTAATTTTGGCAGAGGATGTTAACATGTAAACCATTATCTTAAAAAAATAAATAGTAAGGAACTCACTCCTCCTCGTTTAGGATTTCTGGCAGATTTTTGAACACGGCAGGATTTTTATTGTTCATAACTAATAAAACGGGGCTCGTTTAAAACAAGACATAAAGAAAATTAAAATAACATGAACATGTAATTCGTTAAGTTTGTTTTTTGTACACACTTAACTTATATAAAACGTATTTGAAAAACATAACATAAAATTTAATATTTTTAACTAACGGAAAAGAAAGGAGGTTTTCAATAATTCATGTATACTTATATTTTTATATGTATGTTCACGGGTAACTTTGACCGATAAATTCAAATTATGTACGATAAGTTTGGACCGATTTCGATGATAAAATTTTCGACATTTGTGTAATATTTACTATTTATATTCTAGTCCCAGACCAAAAAAGTACAGACTCAAGTTTCTTGTTCCTATCTCGCATACATCCTGGACAATTCATCGTCACTATGCATCACACAAAACTGTACATAAAAACAAAAATGTCATTGTTCGCGCGTTACAAACGGCGTCTTCTTTGAACGCTGTCGATGCCCTCGCGCCCGCTGCACCGCGCCCGCTGCACCGCGCCGCGTTCGCAATACGACACCGATTTCCTGCGCCCCTCACCTCACCACCTCTCTCACCGCATCCTATACACACACCGCCCGATATTATGTCACCACTTTTTTCTCGACTTCATTTCATCGCGTCATTGGTCTAGTGGCAGTGTATTTTGCCTGGGAGAACATTGAGGATCTAGGTTCAAATCCCATTCACAATTCGTGTTTCAGTTTTTGATTCGAAAGATTACACGTGTCGCATGTTGGAATGGAATTTCTCTCTCGCGCCCTATCACATAATGGGATGGAAACAAGCTCAGTGAACTGTGGCTGTACTAGTTGCAGCTTTGCCTTACCCTTCGGGAACACAGTGGTTAGTGGTGACTGGTGACCCTATGCCATGTTACATTTCTCGAACTATGTTCAAAACTTCTAACTTCAAACGTGGCATGCTGGAATTTACAACGTATTTTTGAGCGAGAATGTATTAAGGAATTTTAATCACATCTATAATTCACTGTTTAACTCAGCAGGCGTTGTTTTATTTATTTTGTATTAAATATTACAACCAAAATTCTAAATTATTGCAAGAGAATTGACTTTTTTACATGAATTTTATCATACGATACGCTCACTAATAAAATATTAAAAGAATTACGAGTATTTATTTTGCATTTCACAAAGTGGCTGTCAGCTGTCTGTCAGGAACGGGTGCTTATTTTTTTCGGACACATTGTGCGGTCTTCCAGACATATATATACTGGAAAAAGTCTTAATATTGGGCCAAATAGAAGGGAAGCGCCACAGGGGAAGAGCGCCATCTAGATGGTCAGATGCCGTGAAAAGGGCTGTTGGTGGCAGCACGTACCAAGCGGTCCAGACATCTTATGACCGCTTAGCCTGGAGGCACATATGTTGTCGCGATCCTCAGCACTGAGGGACCGACGAAGAAGAATTTTGCATTTGAATAGACGATTGAATGAGACTTATTATTATTATCGACATAACCGCATGTCGAACACGTTTAAGAATAAAGCCAACGTTCCGAAGTCGCTTACTCGTCACTGTGCACCAATAATTTGCATAATTAAATAACATTATGCATTCATTGGGGGTGACCCTTGCGCGCGGTCGAAACAAAATGCGAACAAATATTGATAATGACAAAATCTTTTTTAAATACGGATTTCCGTTCACCCTTTTGTAGTTAAATTAGGTGTAAATGAAGGCTGTTTGAATAATTTATCTGTGCGATACAATTTTATGTTCGTATACTAATGCGAGGCGGTCCCGTCCAGTGTCCGGTCGGTTGCTTCGTTAATTAGCTTCCACGACATTCCTCGATTACTACATTTGTACACCTATGCGATGGGTATTAATTTACTTAAAGCATTTAATTTTCTTAGATATATAAATACATACGTACATACGCACTCACGCCTGTAATCCCCGAAGGGCTAGGCAGGGGTGTAACTAGTAAGTAAGTAAACCCACATTTCGCCGAGCTTATCTCCGTCCCATGATGTCATAGGGGGCGAGCCTTCCATCCGGGCTGATACTGAACATTTCGTAATAGAAATCCCCTTATTTCACTTTTAACCGACCGGGGATCAAACCTGCGACCTCAGCGTCAGCCTTAGTCATAACGAGTAAGCATTACAACTGTGCCACTAACGCAGTCCGTCAGTCAATTTTCTCAGAACATTGGCTTTACTTTGAATTAAAAGGAACGAACGATTTGTACCAATCCACATCCATAATGGTCGGCAAAACCAATGAACATCAAACAAACATAAAAGAAAAAAAAAACACGACACATAATCGCACCTACACAGTCCGATCAAAAACGCTTACCCAACACGGCAACAAAAAGGGAAACCGGTGCGGACGCGAATTAATGCCCGAGGACTTCTAAATTAATCCCCTCGAGTTGGCTGAGAAGTACGCTCGCGGAAACTTGCTTCCAGTTCGCGGGAAGATGTGGCAACATAGGGGAGCTGCGGCGGGCCGGGGGAGGTCGGGGGTACGCTAGAGGAAAGCGAAACCCACCCTACTCTCCCCCGAAGCAGGGGTCTTTGTCCCAGCGCGACCCAGTTAATGACCGGCCCACAGACGCCGCGCATAGCCTCGTTTCTATATAAACACTCCTACTACACTTGACCTCCAAAGTTTTTTATTGATAAAGCACGTGTAACGTGTGTTGTAAACAATATCAAATGGGTTATTACATATTTGTATATATTGTCCGGTGAAATTATTCTCACATTCACGCGTGAATGGGTGTATTAAAGTTGTAAATCACATATGAATAGAGCTATGACGGTTGTGGCAATTCAATAAGCGGTTATTATTGCTTCAACTATACAGACGCGGGAGGTTCTATTGAAACCAGTAGCTATTAGTTACTGGTTTATTTACACGTTCACGTATCATGATTTAGAGTCGAATGAGTTTGAAAATATAGTATAGATATTTGGATATAATTAAGTTTCGTTGCGATACGTTAAAATTTACGTCACGTTGTTGGCATTGATTAAGTTGGGGGAAAGTTAATTTCTCTCTCTTTGACTTGAACTTTTTCGCAGTTTTTCGTCGAAAAAAGCGTGAAAAGAAATTAAACTCAATTTTTTTATTACAAAAACGTTTCGTGCTAATGCTAGGCGAAAGTAAAAACAAACTAATGCAACATTGTTTCGAATTAATTAACCCTTTACATTTCCTATTACAAAATATGTAATTAAAAATGCCGACCTCTATATTCACAAAACAGCAAACTAAAATTAACCACAAACAGAGTTATTCGCCAATACCCTATCGACAGTCAAATAAATCGTTGTCGAGTAAAGGGTTCGCGGCCGGCGGGCACCAACTAAGTGTGACACTGTGGGGGGAAGCAACAGGTCGCGAAACAACGTTTTAATTGTGCGCCGATAAGCATCGACGTCGCCCGACCGCGGCACCAGCACTCGGACAATCTCGGACACACTCGGACACCACCCGGACAACGTCCGGACGGAGGGACTGTAAGGTGCGGCCGATGCCCTAAATGCATTCGTTCCGTGTGAATCCGTTTGAAAATATAGCACGCATTTACATCGGTGCGGCGGCGCGGCGCGGTCGGGGGCCGAGTAACATGCTACGGTCGTAATATTTGAGGCTTACGACATTATACGAGCGGAATTTAGAACATAGTTTTCAAATTCTGACTTGGTTGAGGTTTATTAAAATTTCAAATACACGTACACAATCTGAAAAATAACGAATTCTCAAATATTTATAGGCACGCTCTTATATATATAAAAGTTAAAAAAGTCGATGCAGATAAAGAAATAAATTTCGACAGATGTCACAAACCGTACAACTTTCAGATAACCTATACTCATATCTGTATAAATCTAAATATTTATACGAACAGGTCGCCTATTCTGTTATTTAAGCATTTTTCCCACAATATATTTATTTTAGTTCAAAAGTTATCACGTCAGAATGCAAAGATAAGTAACCTCGCACACCTTCAAAATGTCACTTGAAAACACATATAGACAACATAAAGACCCTGGTAATATTAATATTTATACACAATGCGAGAAGTTTGATTATTTCTCGACGTTCAGTTTCAATGGCAGTTTGGACACCTTTGAAAGTCGGTTTCAAGATACGGGTGCCGTGGCCAGTTGGCGAAGAACTCCGTATTACAAGGAGTCTAGAAGGGTTCGAGGTGAGAACACGGTTCATCTGTGCCGGTCATACGAAGTAACGCCTAGAGCGATAGTTGCATAAAGTGTTGTTTCGCAAACCACAAGGGATCGAGCTAAATGTTACTGTATCCTTTGTTTCCAATGTTTACTGACAACCTCGGAAACCGGTCGATGTCGCGCGTCTGACGTGGGATGCGCCCATTGTTGGTGAGTGGCGACGAATTTCAAGAAAGCGTAATGTGATATCTAAAAATTCTGGTTTTTATATGAAATATGTTTGTAATATTTTTCTTGTGAACGGGTGCAATAAATTGGCATTTGGTCCGAGCGGCGGGCGAACCGTTTTCTAATTGTGTTGCGGAGGCTTAGTGCCAGCTTACGCCCCCGGTACCACATTACAGTCACGAGTTGTATCATAACTGGAAGCCGATTGGCTGCTTACGACTGTTTTACTTAGCTTAAATTTTACTAAAACACGTCAATACTTGTTTACAATGTGATATATTTATCTGTTTCACTATGGTAATGTTTGCCGGCGACTTCGTTTGCACGAATAATAAATTGAACTTCTCAAGCATTGTTTCATAAATAATGTAACGCTGGATATTTATTGTTTATGTCTAATCTTTAGCGGTTACAACGTTTTAGAATATTTTGTAGTAACTATGCACTTAAAATTATTTATTACCTGGTGGTTGCAATATCGTAGCTTACTTTGGAAGCAGTTTGGGTGGCGTTTTAGGACCAACTTATATAGTTACATTTACTTTGTATGCCAGTAAAGCCTGTGCAGTATAGGTAATATACTGCATGGACTATATTGAACTTACCATCAAATCGTAGTTATTTATTTATACATTATTGTATTATTTTTTATTTTATTTTTTACTAGCCCTTTATTATATACGTCCCACTGCTGGGCACGGGCCTCCTCTACTGGATGAGAGGGGTTAGGCCTTAGTCTACCACACTGGCCTAATGTGGGTTGGCAGACTTCACATACCTTCGAAATTCTTATGAAGAACTTCTCAGGTATGCAGGTTTCCTCACGATGTTTTTCCATCACCGTTAAAGCAAGTGATAATTAACAATTAATATACACATAACTTAGAAAAGTCAGAGGTGTATGCACTTGGGGCTGGTTTCGAACCTGCGACTTTCGTCTCGACAGTCCATACCACTCCCCGCTGAGCTATCACTGCTATCTTAGCTTTTATTTATTAGCTTTAGATTAACAGTTTGCTCGCCTATGGTAAGCGTCACGGCTGCCCATAAACAGAAACAACACCAATCAGACCTTCGAATTATGGAGTATTGCATGGCACTGGACTGCGCTCGTCACCCCGAGGCATAAGATATTAAGTCTCATAATACCCAGACGGCCTCTCGCATACGAAGGATCTACCATCTAGTTATTTCGTCAAGGATGTATAAAATATATTAGTTATACAATAAAATCTATACGTTCAATGTTATCTAGTGTACACACTACACATTACACATTTGTTTTGTATGTAAAATTCATGAATCACATTAATTAACAAGTTTTACCATGTTTATTGACAGATTTCGTATGTTTGCACACGGACGAAAGTGACAAAACGATTTTCAATTTATGTGTGGTTGGTTATTCTCTTGTTATTGTAGCGCGTTGTACGCTCCTCAAAAAACTCTTGACTTTCGATTTTGCTTTATCCCTCGAAAGCCGACATTATTTTGTTGACAGTCTCCGTGGCGTAGCGGGCGAGTAGCCGGCTGCGAAGCGAGAGGCCGTGGGTTTGATTCCCGCACCGAGACAAATATTTGTGTGATCCACAAAAATTTGGTTCGGGTCTGGGTGTTGTGGGACCGCAAGTCCCTCGTAGTTCCTGATACCCACGATACAGGCTTACCTAGTGTGGGGTCAGGACTATGTGTGACCGGGCACAAATTCCAGACTCCGGGTTGATACTGACATTTCGTAATAGAAAAACCCAATACCACTTTACCCGACTCGGGGATCGAACCCGAGACCTCAGCATTGGCCTCAATCGTAACGCGTACGCATTACAACTGTGCCACCGAGGCAGTCGCTTTCACAACTTAGCCTAAACAGAATTCTATACTTATGTATAATACATGAAGTATGTACACTTAAGTACACTCAATAATCCCCTTGAACTGTAATCGAACAGTACTCAAACTGTTCACAATTTCAGAACTTACGACCGGCTTGGCAATGTAAACAAAAACCATGGGAAACACCGATGTAACGTGAGAGGCGGTTCGGGTCATTTCTGACTCGTAAATTGTAATCTGGGCCAACAGTTTGTGTTTAGCCTCTTTGTTATGCTTATTATTGTACTCAATATTTGCCGATTGTATGGGTTTAGTTGTTGTATGAAAACATTGGTGAGTCTGGAATTTAATAAACAAATCGTTAACAAGTTGTCGGGTTATTGTTAATGAGTAATTATTAAATTTTAACATATTAAATGGCAGCAATAATAATAAGAAGGGGTGTTTACTCATAGTGCATTTCGCTCTCCGAAGTCCGAGCCGCACCGATTACAGCGTAGTTATACCTGCGTGTTTCTCTTATTACTACGCACTATATAGCTAGCTACTATAATTACTTAGTAGCAGTTCATTACTTATGGTATTTAATAGTATGCACCTTGGTGGCGCAGTTGTAATGCGTACGCGTAACGACTGAGGTTAACGCTGAGGTTTCGGGTTCGATCACCGGGTCAGGTATAAGTGATATTGGGTTTTTCTATTATGAAATGCTCAGTATCAGCCCGGAGTCTGGAATTTGTGCCCGGTATGGCGATAGGCTCGCCCCCTATCACTTTATGGGACGGAAGTACGCTCGGCGAAATGTGGGTGTACTGGTTACACCTTTGTCTACCCCTTCGGGGAATACGGGCGTGAGTGCGTATTTAATAGTATTGTAGTACATAGAAAGTGAAACATCTAAGGAAAGTAGAGTTTGGGACTCAATAGTACAGGTGACTTTATAAGACAAATTATTAACTATGTCAAATAAAAATTCTTAATAACATCACGTAATAAATCCTAACTCATAACATTTCCTAAGTTTCGATGAACAATAATCGTAATTTTTATACGCATAACTTCAGACGATTATAAAACTCTATAAGTACCGTAATATAGTGATAATGAGACGAGACTATCAATTTGCCTATAGAGACAATTTCCGTCCGCATTCCTACTACCACCTACGGAGCGTCGTATTTAGTAAAATGTTTGTGTGTTTGTCCGTGAATGTTTGGGAAATAAGTTAAAAATAACCGTTTAACAAAGTGAAGACCGCCCGTGGGCCGTGGCTCGCTGGTACACTATAGATCTGTATTTTGATCATCTGTGCTACATCTTTGAAAACCAAATATTTTTAAAATTCTAGTAATGTTATATGAATGCGAATATTGAAAATATCTCAGCAAATTGCAAAGGATTTGCTCCCTTAAATAACAGTAATACACTGGGTAAATACTAGCAGTATAAGTTTTAACAGAACTTAAAAACGAACATCAGAAAATAACACTAAAAAGTAAAACATAACAATTTCTATAGGTCTATTTAGAGTCGGTGCCGGTCAAATGAAATTGCAATACATTGACACAATCGCGAATTTCCGACGAATTGAGAACATTCTCCTTTTTTGAAGTCGGTTAATAATACTGATTGCAAGTGATCTCTATCAGGTGACCCACTTGCTCTTTTGCTAGGCTAAGCAAATCTTGGTTACGCCCTTGATAGTTACTTGTTGTAGGAAAACACAAAGCATTATCGCGCTAGTGGTTCGATCAAGTGATATCTCGGTCATATGTCATTACATCCATCGGTCGCCGTATGACCATTGTAATTCAATAGTGAACCGCGTGTATTGCTTGCAATTCCGTGTCGGAAATCTCATAGTACGCTCATGTTATCAATTATCAGCTGAAATTAAATGAAATAGTTTATTAATCATGTAGGCAATTAAAATAGCGCTTATGCCAAGTCAGCACAAAATAAATAAACTTATGTATAGAAATCATATCAAATAATGTATACATATCATACATAGCATCGTCAAAATACACTAGGCAATTACACTAAATTGTTTATTTGTTGTCTTTTTATTTTACATTTTACATTATAACAATATTTGTAATATGGATACATCCATCATTAATTATTAAATATTTTGAGTCGATATGGACCACTGCATTTACTGAAACGGCACGTGTTTTAAAACTACCACCGGATCCAAAACGACCCAGCGTGAGAAGACCTGGCGAAACAAACTCAGTGGGCTTAATTTACCACTGAATTCAATGCGGCGCGACCCAAACTCTGAGAAGATCTGGATCTTCTACTCGAACTCCTGGTTTACTTTGTTACTGGAGTGGTAGTCACGCTGTAGACACTTTTGTTTATGGCATGAATATGTATATATTTTGTTTATGAATATCTCACAGATAACCGACGTAAAGTAGCAGCTTGCTGCTGTGTTATATCATTATAACGACCACTTACCACCAGGTCGATAAAAAAAATGTAATCCAACATTAGAGTTTCTTGCTTCTTCATCTCTAGTGAATCTGGTTTCCGAACTGGCGGTAGAGCAACGAAATTACGAAATCCAAATAATGTGTAAACATTTTGTGGATTCAAGAAGAATTTAGATTTTGTAAGGCGATATCTTAATAAGGTTCTGAGGTCATTGAGCATTATAGATGTTGCCGTCGTAAATAAAGCGTTTATGATGATGGGCGAAAACGATGGGCCAGCACGGCGCGGCGGGAAGCGGTCTCCCGGCCGATACGAATGCAAATGAACAGCTATAGCAATACTAAACGTATCGGTACCGGTTCTAGAACGGTCTGTACAGGGCCGCCACATAATGTACCTTTGTTATAATATTGAAATAAATGGTCTCAAAATATACAACAAGACACATTTAGTAATAACTGACACCCCTAGTTATCGATTAATAGTGTTGTTTTTATTGACTTCATTCATGCAATCAAACAAGGTTAAAATTAGGAAGAAATGATAATGAGAATTCGTTGATTTATAATGACTCAGAAAAATAATATGCGAATGAATCAAATACATCTCTGTAATTAGTTAACATGATATAATTGTTGAGCTCCCAAATATCAGACCAAAACAGCTTTTCGTCATCGAATATTCCAATTTTGCTGTAAAGTACAACATCATATGAGAAGCCAGAGATATTTATTAGCTTAAATGACGAGACGAGCAGGTCGCTCGCCTGCCCGTAACCAGAAGCAATGCCACACAGAACTTTGAATTACAAAGAATTGGATGGCATTGGACTGCGCTCGTCACACAGAGACATAGGATGTCAAATCTTATAATGCCAGGTAATTTCACTGGCTTTAATGTCCTTTAAACCGAAACACTGCTTAAACATTGTTGATTGACGATTGGCCTCTCGTATACGAGGGACCTACCACCTAGATAGCGATAAACATTAATCCTAACTTAGAAACTGGTAACCGACAACCCTACACCAAATGTGGTCGTTGCATTAGAGTGCAACTGCAGTTGTTGCAACAGTACCGAAGGCCTTGCATTCGCCGAGCCGCAGCGTTGGCCCTGGACCGAAATACTCGCTTTCACGCACCGACCAGCGACCACAATCACGGGCGAAACTAGTTGCACTAATCCTTCTATATTACTCGCTGTCCGGTTGCAGGGTTACTGTTGATGCTAGAATTTGTATGAAACTGTTCTAAATACATGCAACTGTCCCAGTTGAGTTTATGCTATTTGTGAATTAAGCGAAGGTGTAGAAATTAATCTGCGGAAGGTACAGCAGTTTCAGAATTAATTTTAACGCTCAAAGATGGCAATAGCGCAATTAATTTATATACCTGATTTATTTTGCACCTGGCTGGATAGCGACCACGGTATACATACTGTGAAAAACCTATCATGGTGACTCGTTCCATCTATTCGTATTCTGCCTGTGTTTATAATCAGTTACAGGATGGTATAATTCTGGCGATGGTAGGTAGACATTTTATTGGGACTACATTTTACTAAACATCAGCAGAATCGTAGTCGCTCTAACGTGCCAGGATAAAAAGAAACCCATTAAAAGATAATCTTTTTTCTCTCCTTTTTGCCACACATTCAATCTGACTTTATTTAAAACACTTGAATTTACCGGTTTCCTACGTAAAATTGTTTACGTTTCAACGCCAGTTAAGTTCACTCTGCAACTTCGTAAATCTATTTCTCCCCTACCGAAAGATATGATTTATGTATTTGAACAAATTTCCATTTCCTTTGCTAATTAATAGCAGCGATAGCTCACTGGGGAGTGGTACGGACTGTCGAGACGAAAGTCGCGGGTTCAAAACCAGTCCCATACACCTCTGACTTTTCTAAGTACGTGTGTATTCATTAATTATCGCTTGCTTTAACGGTGAAGGAAACATCGTGACGAAACCTGCATACCTGAGAAGTTCCCATAAGAATTTCGAAGGTATGTGAAGACTGCCAATCCGCATTAGGCCAGCGTGGTGGACTAAGACTTAACCCCTCTCACACAGTAGAGGAGGGTCGTGTCCAGCAGTGGGACATGTATAATACAGGGCTACAATATAATACAATTAGTTTGTGCGAAAAAAACAATATATTTATTACCACTACAAACTGCTTATTTACATTTACCTAACAATAATAATATAATGGATCGCAATCTCAAATAGAACTCTAGTTATATCCAAACTATTACAAAATTCATTTAAATCGAGCAATGTCTGTGGTCACTTGGGAACGTGATCTAGATCTAGATTTCATGGAAGATGGCGTAATAGCTCGTTCCGAAACGTTCGGTGTGCAGGATAACTACCTAAACCGGATTATTGTGATACTTCCATTGAAATCGTTGTACAAATTTGCCACTATATTGTGAATCGTGTCAATGACAACTTTAACTAAATTACTATTATCTTATATATAAAATTCTCGTGTCACAATGTTCGTTCCCATACTCCTCCGAAACGGCTCGGCCGATTTGTATGAAATAGTGCTTTGTTATTTAAAGTTCTGTGTGGCGTTGCTTCTGTTTATGAGCAAGCGTGGCGCTTACCATCAGGCGAGCGACCTGCTCGTCTCGTCATTCAAGCTAATAAAAGAAAAAGAACTATTTAGCTTAAAACAAATCAAGTTTTAGGCTAAATAGTAATTTCGCTTACCATCAGGTGGACCCATTGCTCGTTTGCCGGCCTATGCTATAGAAAAAAAAGTGAGACCTATCAAAATATCAGCGTTTTTCCATTAAAATATTTTGCAATATGTTAAAACATTTACTTAAAATATTTGTGATACAAAAAATATTATGGGTGTTGTGGGGCCGTAAGTCCTCCCTCTAACCCTTTGTCCCTGATACCCACGAAATAAGTTAACCTAATGTAGGTACTATTGACGGGTGTATTTTTTTTATTCTTCATCGGAATCTTAATATTGTCCTGGAAATATTTGAAAATTTTGGTTGTTATTTCTGTGAGACGATACAGCGGGTTTTACAATGAAAGTAACCGATCAATTAACTTTTTTTACCATCGTTCTCTTAATCCTTGGGGTCGTAATATGTGGGTGGGGATTTTGATCAGCCGCGGGCGATTTTGGCGCCGGATATTATAAATGGCGTACCTATTGGTGCGTTAGTAATACATATTGTTTTTGAATTAGGCTCAAGAGTGATTTAAGTTAACGATTTATATAAGACTCTCAGATAAAAAGAGATGGGTACGATGATTTAAAGTTTGTTTTTCTTTGTTCTTATTTTTTATTAGATTGGGTGACGAAACGAGCAGGTCGCTCGCCTGATGGTAAGCGCCACGCTTGCCCGTAAACAGAAGCAACACCACAATGAACTTGAATTATTATTATTAAAGTCTCATAATGCCCAGTATTTTCACTGGCTTCAATGTCCTTCAAACCGGAACACAACAGTGCTTACACAGTTGCTTGGCGGCAGAAACAGACAAAGCGGTACCAACCCAGACGGCCTCTCACATTCGAGGGACCTACCACTTTATCAAGCCTCTATAATCTCGCCCGTCACAAATCACAATATTACACTACAGCCGGTTTGGTAGTCGCAGGCCGCATATTACTATAGAACTATGACTATAGAATCTTATAATATGCAAATGCAAAAACATTACACGATATCTATCAACCAATTAATAGATTCCATTTAAAGATAGGATGCGTAATAAAGATAAGAGTGCGTTCCAAATGTTTTGTAACCAAACATTCGGTAAGAATTTGAAATTGTGTAACAGAATTCAAGTAGAGTTTGTCTAGTACATTTGTATTCATTGAATTAGAATAAAATGTTCAGTATCTTTATTGTTAATAAAAAACTGTTATCATCTTATAAAATATACATCTTTATTCTTTAGTCGGGTGCTTCCAAATTGGATACTAAACGACGACGTTGTTTATTTATCACACATTAATGAATAAAAGGTGAAACAAAAGTTAAGTGAAACTATGCGAGTCAAAGGTGCACTGACATCCGGAATTCGGAATAACATGACCGTATTCTGTATACAATAAAATTATTTACAAAAGCTCACTCTCATATTTCCGAAGGGGTAGGCAGAGCGGCAACTAGTGCACTCACTACGCTGAGCTTATTTCCTCCCATGATAAGGGCGAGCTTATTGCCGTACCGGGCAAAAAAAATCCAATCTCTAGCAACTCAAGTGTGATTTTTCAGATTGAAATATTCAAATACAAACTGAGGTGCCCCACTGGGCCGCTTAGCATAAGCCCACGATATATCTCGCGAACGAAAAAGGAAACTTGGTCGAGATTGGTGATAAAGAATATAGATATAGCACGAGGAAACGAAATGGCAACATTTAATCTTGGCGTGAATGCTAAGGCTGGCATGTTAGCTTTGATAGACATATAGAGATAATTAGATAAAACTGGTTTTCACGACAAAACGAGTCTACAAAATTATTTTGTGTCGTTTATGTTAAGCCCCTTCGCCTTCGAACCCAGGACCTAAGGTTTTACAGCTTAATAAGCCACTAGGTGAACATCTACATAGATATCAAGATCATTATACAAATAAATACAAAACATTCAAAATTATACTTACTTATAAGTGCAATCGGAAATGCACACCGGATTAATAGCAAGTGTAGCTAATCAGGTCCATGGGACTCACGAAACAATAGTCATTATACCATCGTCATCAGACCAGCTGGGATGGGGATGTTATTACTAGATCACTAGGCGACGGATAAATCAGTTATCATAATCGAGTCAAATGGCGCGCTATATGTGACTTGCGAGTAACAATGCTATGGGCACGTGCGAGCATTCATACATACGCCCACGCCTTCGCGCGTTATTTATAATGTGTCCACTCTGAGCGGTTTATTTTATATTCAACCAGCTTTTGCTCGCGGCTGCGCCCGCATGAACGGCCCGTTCCGGGATAAAAAGTCATGATCTACCTGTGTGCCACATTTCATGCAAAACCGTTCAGCCATTAAAGCGTGATTGACTAACAAACATCCAAATTCACAAACTCATAAACGTCCAAACTTTCACATTAATAATAGTAATAGGATTATAGAAAAATGATAAAAGAATTGGAAACATCTATTTGTTATTCTATAACTTTGTCAAACACACAGCGAACAAAATGTGTGGCGAGGCATTTAAATTTTTTATATATGATGCTTTTTTGATAATATGGTTAAATAAAGAAATGAATGTCTTTTCATTTTTAATAATATATTCGAGTTGCAATTTTTATTAGAAATATAATCCGTTAGTTTAGGTATACAGAATTGCCAATCAAATAACACATTTAAAAAAAATTAAATAGGTATGCCATTTTCGTTTCCTCGTAAATCGAACTCATGAATCGTTAGACCACTTTTCTCTATTTCTCAGAGTTTGGGCATATAGTTCCATCTCAAAAATCCACCTTTATATGGAGTCGCTCGATAGGTTAAATATAATATGATCCTAATGAAATTATGATACACAAATAAACAAAAATTAAGCCGGGTGATATAAAAATGACACAACAAACAAGTTACAACAATTGATTAAAGTTTAATAAAAAAATATGTGGTAAAACTGTTATGGGCCATAAAACGTGACACCATGAAAAATTATCGTCTATTGGATGTAAACTAACATAATGGAAGAACTTCATAACGTTAATTTGACAACAACGCTCTATAAATAGTATCTATAGAGAATACATACATACGTACTCACGCCTGTAATCCCTGAAGGGGTAGGCAGAAGTGTAACTAGTACACCCACATTTCGCCGAGCATATCTCCGTCCCATGATGTGATAGAGGGCGACCCTATCGCCATATCGGGCACAATTCCAGACTCCAGGTTGGTACTAAGCATTTCATGATAGAAAAACCCAATATCACTTTACCCGACCCGGGGATTGAACCCGAGACCCAAGCGTCGGCCTCAGTCATAACGCGTACGCATTACAACTGCGCCACCGAGGCAGTCAATACAATATATAGAGAATACAATATATCAATATAAGTGTAACTTTACCAAGTGAGTCACCGTGAATACATGGTTTACGGGTCACGACTAATGCCTTTAGTACACGAATTAGTAGAGATTCTAAAAACTAACGTCACTTTACTACTACGGAGAAAAAAATATATCGTCCTATTTAGAATTACGTGGAACGTTAAAACTAACATTCTTATCGTTTTCATGGAAATTCATATGATTCGTGGTAATATGTAGGTAATATTTTTTTACTAATTTCAATTTCAAATTCTTGTAAGTTATACATAAGAGTAACGTAGCCGGTCGTTACACTTGGCACAATAATACTTGGAGTATTCTTTAACCCATCTCATTCAGCAGAGGAAGTCCGTGTCTAGTAGTGGGAAGTATTTAATACAGGGCTAGTATTTTATTTTTATTTACGTCCACTCTACGGTACTTCACGTTCTTTGCCTCGCGGCTTTCGCAGCGTGGCAAACGCGGCCTTACGACATACTCGCTAATCTGAATTCTTAAGTACGCAATGACATTGCATTGTCCAGTGGTTGTCAAATATAAAAAATCCACAAATAAAAATATAACCAAGTTTGACTCGGTGCTATCAGTCAAATCTTAAATAAAAATGTTATAGCACCGACAAAAAACCGAGGATTTTATTTTTGCTTTTTACATAAGCTTTACATGTCTGTATCTTCAAATGAAAGTGCAATTAGTAGACCTGCGGCTCGCCGAGGCTGTTTCCGTCCCATGATATGATAAGCGAGCCAGTGCCATATCAGGAACAAATATTAATCCGGGAATAATTTCAAATAAAAATTCAACCACAACCATGGATCGAAGAACCCAAGACTTCATTTGTATTAAATTAGACAGTAGACTGATAAGGTGATAATTAAAACATTCATTCTATTAACGCGCCTGCTTGCTACTGAGACTCCGCTAGTGATTTATTGCGATATGAGACACATTTTTCAATGTAAATTAATCATTACAAAATGAAATATCGCACGATTTAGTACACTATTTAATAACTATCTATTTCCATCAATTAGAACCATTAAAGTTCGTAATAATAGATTCATTAAAATTTTAAATTGATGACATTAATTCACCATGGTAGGGCCAAAGACTCGCTGCCATCGGGGCCATAAAACGTGCGAGCGAAACAGATATTATATCGCCTCACTTGCACTCGTAGGTCTAATGGAAAGGTATTATAATACGAGTATAGGGCTGGCCCTATAATATTCTTGTTTTCGGACAGGCGTTATCCCAGCTTAGTGCTAGGGTAAATCCTACTAATATAAATGCAACATTTTGTTTATTTTTTGTAATTTGTATATTTGTTAGTCAATCATGCCTTTACGGTTGAGCGGATTTGGATGAAATCTGTCACACGGGTAGACCATAATATGAATTAGGACATACTTCCGTCCCAGAAAAAGACATTCACACGATGGAGCCGCGAGCAAAATTAGTAATAAATATTTTTTACACACTGTCTATTCCAGAAGTGTCTGAGAAGCTCCACGAATAGAACAAACCTTTCTTTAAAGGTATAAAGACAAAACATGGTTAACGAATAACAAAAAAACATAAACAGACAACGAAATGATGAAACAAGAATGTTATTAAGCCACTGTTACTACGAGCAAAAAGCAATAAAGCTAAAATATTTATTTACAACTCAAACGTGGCAACAATAAAAGTGTTTAAGACAAAAGAATTTTAGAAAAACTTAGTCTTGTGCGACAAAAGGGCGCTCCGTGTCGAGAGGTTTGCCGTAAATAGGGTTGTCAGGCGTACGGATAATGCCACAGTTAGGCTTGTTGAAAAGTTGTCCGCAGAGGCCAGTCTTTATTAGGCTCTTTACCTCTCCCGCATATACATTGTCTTGGATAAAAATAAATTAATAAAGTCTCATACAAAGCTCAACCCCCTTCTACTCCCATAAAATGTAAATTTCCAAAAAAAAATTACTTAGCGGGCCCCTACATTACACAAACTATCAATCCACAACTAACCAAATTTCGTAACCCTAACTTTAGTAGTTTTTGAGATATCGTTGTTATTAATCAGTGAGTGAGTGGTATTTCTCGCTTAGTATATTATCTAAACTAATGTAACTAACCCATCTCATCCCGCTGCTGGGTAAAGCCTGCCTTCATCTCTTCACCGATTACGACCTCAGCAAACTGACACCAGTCTTCGCGGAAGGCATCGAGATCTTCACGTCATTTCTTGTGAGGTCTGCCACGACTACGCTGTCCGTCTGATGGCATTTGCATAACGATCCTGGCTCATCGATCTGAGCACATACGGCTAAGATCTCCAGCCTAACTCCAATTTAAAAAAACTGTATTTCTGCCAACATCAGCAAGGTGTGTAAGGGAACGCAGCACCTTAACATTTAAAAATTTCCAGCTGTCCCGCTAAACTGGTCAGTCCGGCTTTAAGATTATAATACTTGGCAACCCTAACCGTAAATCAGTGGAGCCAAATAAAATGCAAATGTTTGAAGGATTACAGCCGCACTGGAAACGACTGCAAGCGTACTAGAACAATGCGTGAATAAAAAGTTCATAGTTTTTGTGGGTCAAACAAAAGGTTGTTATTTTTGTTAATGAACTGCACTTTCTGAGCGTCTCTGTTTGTATGTACTCGTATGGTTGGCTAAGATAATACTATACCAAGAACAAAAGGTTATTGAATTAGAAAAGACAAAAGGTCGTAGTAGCTTTCATAATGAACACATCAAAAATGGTTTTTTTTTATATTCAAACGTCCTTCCTTCATTCGTTTTGATAGGTAATTATTTTATATCATAATCCTAATTTAATAGTTACAGTAATAAATAATTATAGAACAGACAGTTCTATAATTAGAAGTGTAATTTTCTGTTTTATTAGAGCAACGGGCAAAAGCTCTGGACAGGTTTGAAATTAATTAGGTACACAGATAAACCAGGACCTGCTAACACATTCGACAATTTTTATCCCATTAGCGGGTTCGTTTCCCGCCCCGGGGAGACTAGTTTTTATAGCGGAAAATGTAGGGTTGTTTTATTAATTGTGTTGGCCACAGTTCTCTAAGATACCGTTAAACCTAATTACGTAGGTGGAGCTGCGGGAAAAAGCTATGCTAAATAAAATCATTTAAACTACTTTTACATCTACAAATGGCAAACCTCATAAAATTTACTCCTATAATAATGCAATGAACCCTCTGTTTAATTCTTCTTGGCAATTATAAAACCCGCAAGCCTCATTAATATGGACGCATGACAAGTCATTGAAATAATTAAATTAATTCACGTGCAATTAAATTGCGTGTAATTACAATATCATTACAAATTAATTGGCTCAATGGCTTAAATGCATCGACTTCAGATAAAAAGTTAATTATGCTACCAATTAGTGTGCACAAAGTTGCATGTTTACCTACGTCATGCTACACACTGATGACATATTCAGTGGCTCCATTTCCGTAGGTCGTGGGCCACAACCGGAACTTTGAAAAAATGATTTCAATATCTACATATTTTGAAAATTAAATAAAAGAAATTGAATTATTTTCTATTACAATAAAGAAGAATAGGGGAAGTCAGCGTTTTTCAGCAGAAGAAAAATGAAAGCGTAGTTTGTACTTTGAACACGCAATCCAGCAAAACAGAATTCGAAATAATTACATTTCATTTATTGATATTGTTAAACATTTCTTATCGTTAAACGTCACTATTACAAAATAGTACCAAGTTGGTATCCACTAAACTAGAAGAATAAAGGGGCCATAACAGGATATTTAATTCTCTCTTATCTTACAGGCACTTATTGTTAGTAATAAACGCGATATTAAACTGACACACCACACCTACATCATAAAATGATCAAGTTTTGTAAAGCTAAACCCTCTGAACAAATAGAAAGGATTTGTAAATCTGTAGATACATTTGTAACCGCCTTAGCAATAACCAATTTGGTTAATCCGAGATTAACTCATTTTCATTTAGAACCTTTACTTAGCTATTGAACAGAATGGAATCTAGTTTACGACACACGTTTTATGTATTTAACATAAATCGTGAATAAGATATAATAAATTAACCCGTAATATCAAATATAGTAAGAACTGCATTCTAGGACATTAGTAGAGAGATTTTTTATTTTATCCTAGTCCTGAAATGTATTTATTTTAATTCCCGAGATAAAAGAAGGGTGTTAAAGTTGATCCCTTTGATTTGGTTGTGTTTTTTTATTTGAAAGCTAGTTTTTAAATCCATTTCTGTGCTTCTCTGTCTTGCCCTCTACGAATATGATTCCTAAACAATCATATTAAAACCACATCATCCTTATACATACCAACTTGCATAACTATAGGTAATTGTGTTATGAAAATAACGTAACCTAATCTAACCACTCTGATACCGTACCGTAATCAAGTTTCAATGTTGCCTGTAGTCTAACAGCCCTACGGAAACCTTGGCCTGAACATGAAGTTATTACTTTAGTAGTTAGACACGTCGATCGTCGACTAGCGTATATTATAATAACTATGTTTTGCTCGTATCAACTTCAATTACTGCTATTTTCCGAACATGGGAAATTGAGTTGTGACATTTGCTTTACAAAGTTGTTGCATTTTTGCTGTACTTACTATGTTGGCCTAAAATAGCTTTATAAATACAATATCAATTTATAACTGACTGACTGCCTCGGTGGCGCAGTTGTAATGCGTACGGGTTACGCTCGAGGCCAACGCTGAGGTCTCGGGTTCGATCCCCGGGTCGGGTAAAGTGGTATTGGGTTTTTCTATTACGAAATGCTCAGTATCAGCCCGGAGTCTGGAATTTGTGCCCGGTATGGCGATAGGCTCGCCCCCTATCACATAAAGAACGGAGATACGCTCGGCGAAATGTGGGTGTACTGGTTACATCTCTGCCTACCCCTTCGGGGATTACAGGTGTGAGTGCGTATGTATGTTTCAATTTATAACGTGTAGTTAAATAAGAATGCTGTATAAATTAGAAATGCAATTCCATTATTTTACGACAACTAGGTACTCGTTATTTTTATATTTCAAATAACAAAAACTAAAGCAATTTTGATTTAGAGTTTCTCATATAACACAAGCGAGAATATAACAGAAAATCGTAATTTACGAAGCCGTGTTTTAAGATTATAAATAAATACACCCAACAGTCACACACACATAGTCCTGACCCCACACTAGGTAAGCCTGTATCGTGGGTATCAAGAACTACGAGGGAATTGCGGTCCCACAACACCCAGACCCGAGACAAATATTTGTGGATCAGACAAACATTTGTCAAGGTGCGGGAATCGAACCCACAGCCTCACGCTTCGCAACCGGCTACTCGCCCGCTGCGCCACGGAGGCTATATTATATTTTCAATCTTTATGATGCGACCTCCTAAACAAAAGTGTTATGTTATGTTCTCGTCTTTGCTATGCGATAGGCTCTCTCCATGGGGCTTCAGCCTAGTAAATAAATATATTAAATTTAGTAAATAATTTATTGAACCTATAACAAAATTGTATCAAAATTATACTATACCACAATGTATATGCTCATATTTAAACAAAGGACTAGGTTGTTGAGATTACTTTAAGATAATTTCTTGATGGAATTATTGTAAATTAAAAAAACACAAGCAGATCAAAGCAAATCGATATTTAGTAGTAAGCAAAGTTTAAAAGACCAAACAAAAATGCATAACAACAACAAGCACGTCTACGTTGATCTCACGGCACGAGGTCCTTACGTCACGAAGCCCATCATTCACAACTGCGACCGTATCTCAGCTGATGGTCGTTGGTCGTCAGTCGTGACTGTATCTACATCATTTTGCATTGCCGGTAGCGATAGAACTCATAACGCCAAGGTAAACATAAACGTATGAAACTTCAGCTGAAATCGACTGCATTTATGACGTCATTGGCCGAATCTCTCTATTCTAAAAAAAGTAACTGGCGCCGCCGCTGCCAAAAGCTTGTCACGCTATCTCCTCCGAAACCGCTGGGGGTATGGGGTCGAGACCGATACCAATCGATGTAGAATAACGTGGGGAAGAAAGTAAAGTCTCATATTCGTCGGACTTTAAGTTTTTTTGAATTTTATGTTTTGTGGAAAAACATGGGCAACGCCCCTAGTGGTTTAAAAGTAAAACGTTTTGAATCAATTTCTAACTTGATTGTAGTTTATATCCTGAATACCTTTATTTATGTATGTCTTTATATTTGGAATTTCTGCCACGTCAACCACATACTTAGTATCATATTACTGGGCAACAGTATCATGTCTATAATTACATTTTACAAGAGGCGGGAACTTGTATAAGTATAAATTATCCTAAAACACAAGTGGCCGTTCCGTCTACATATTTCATTTCTCACGATAAAACTTGAAAACTTCAAAATTCAACATTATGCGTACCTGAAATGAAATAAAAAAAAAAAGAAATCAGGTCAATGGCGTGAGATGGTCAGGAACAATGTCGCAACCATACAGATTGGAGTGTGGGGTGAGGCAAGGGGGGGTTGTCCTCGCCATCCCTATTTAATCTGTATATGAACGACTTGATTCGAGCACTCAGTAGCACTCGGGTAGGTTGTCACATAGACGGTATTAATGTAAATAACATAAGCTATGCTGATGACATGGTTCTGCTGAGTGCATCTATGATGATGCATGATCTATCATCTGATGTGTCGTAACTATTGATTTTTGTTTAACTAGCAAGCGACGACACTAAGGTCTGAACAACGTAGAGCCGTCCCTATTGGTATAATATTATGCTAAATATTATTCTTTCAACTTTCTTTCTGCCTTGCGTTATATTCCGTTTCTTTCCGTCTTCCTGTTTAGACACTTCATCATTTAACTATGAGTAAATAAACTAATAATGAGTAATTAGGGAACAAGATTTTTTTTATTTAAACTTAATTTAGTCAAATTGAACCTTACAAAACATAGCGAGACAAAAACAGATTGGTATTAAACCTCCCGTTTCTCCCATAAATCAGCATATTACATTATTCATTACCGTCATTTATAACATATATTTCTTGTTTAATGTGTATTGCATCGAAATGATTTGAACAAAAAACTCATGACTCAGACGCATGATTAAAATGCAATATAATCGTATTTAGTACTCCGTGAATGATGATATCGCAAAAATGTTTGTTCTCGCACATAATTGCAATTTGGAATTTCCTATACAATGTTCTACCCCTCGCTGAGTTGTACATATAACTTGTATAGGGTTTATGATTCAAAATGAGATGCGAACTTTTGCGAAGTTCGTTTACTCTGTACAGTACGTACTAAGATTGAGTAAAGCAAAGAATTCGAACTTTTGCGAAGTTCGCTTACTACATACCTACTACGATTGAAGTTAAGCAAAAAAAGAAAGAAAAACAATGTACTTGTCACACACGACGACATATGGGTACATACTTAAAGGAATAATCAAATATGAAAAACTTAAATAACTGAATGGTTCAGTTGCATTGTCGTAGCCATGATGGGTGGGTTGGACCACTCAGCATATTTCTGTGGTATGGCGCGAACCGCAGCACAGTACGTTGAATGTTTTCAGTGGTCATATTTTAAAGTACGCGACAGAGACAAAGAGACAGCGATACGATACGGGAAATCAGGCAAAAGTAACACGTTCACGTTATATTTTTTTTTTTTTTTTGTAGATTGAATGACAAGACGAGCAGGTCGCTCGCCACGCCTGCCCATAAACAGAAGCAACGCCAAACAGAACTTTAAATAAAGCACTGCATGACACTGGACTGCGCTCGTTACCCCGAGACATAAGGTGTTAAATCTCATAATGCCCAGTAATTACACTGGCTTCAATGTCCTTCACACCGGAACACAACAGTGCTTACACATTGTTGCTTGGCGGCAGAAATAGACAAAGCGGTGGTACCAACCCAGCCGGTCTCTCGCAAACGAGGGACCTACTACCTTACAAATTGTATTGTTCGTACATCAAATTGTACAGAAACGGTCCCGCGTCGCGGTCGCATGCCCCAAAACGTTCCTTTACACGCTCCGGTATCTTCAAATACGAACATTTGATAATAATTATCTAATATTGACCTGTTACAACATCAGGTTATGAACACGTTTTCTCTGGAGAACTAATTCATATAAATCGAAGATACCGAAACGCATAACTTTGACTGTAGTATTGTACACCTATATGGACAGCTTATGTTACGTACGAAAAAAATACGTAGATCCTGTTAAACTCAATAAAAATAATTAAAGCTAAAACTTAGCACACACATATTTTGGGTTCAAAATACACCAGCTATGCCAATGTCGCTATGAAACACCTTGTCCAAAAATAAGAGAATGTACACATTTTTTTCTATTAAAAATCAACTACAACGTGTACGCGTATTGAAACGTGAAACAACAATATGTAACATTCGACATTGATTAGTTTCTGCGGGAAAAAAGGTTCGGTCGGTAAACGAAACGAGCGGTGGCAATGACCCGATGCAAATCTTCCAAATGTATTTCGTTTTATCGAACCGATGATACCTTAGCGTATTGCCTTTCGCATAAACACCATTGTGTTTATTGTTCGCTGGGATACAAGCTTTTGCCGTCAGTTGCGCTTACGTGATTAATATTAACGGTGCACTTCTCTTTCTCTAGAGAACTGTGGGCTGTAGCCGATGCGATACAATAAATAAGTATTCCCAACATTTTCTTTGCACCGTTACCGTTCCAGCTACCGGGATAAAAAGTATCATATCGGCCTAATCCAGGTCATAGCCTACCAGTGTGCTAGATTTCATCCAAATCCATCCAGCCATACAGACGTGATTGATAATCAATCATTATCAAACATCCAGACTTTCACTTATAATATTAGTAGGAGTTAAATTATTTTTGTCAGCAGTTCTGTTTTTGTACGTATATTTTAATAGTTTTAAACAGAAATGTAAAAAGGATATTGATAAAAAATTCTCTCTTTAATTATAATGATTATAGTGATAAAATCGAGACGACTTCTCTAACAGGAAAGGATCATTAATTAGGTCATAAAACACCCAATAAAATATAAATTTCGACTGACATCATTCCTATTTAAAAGGATGTGTATTTTTTATTAAACACGATAAAAAAACTTACAGATTACAGATTATTCGCAATAAGAATTGGTTATCAAAAAAACTCTAGAAATCTTTACCAAATAGGGCTAAAATTACAAATATCCAGAGATATTAAATAATTAAAAATAAAATCTGAGGGCCTTCACTCCGTGTAGTACCTACTATTGATTTTACTCATTATTTACTCGAACGTAAATCGTAGTGACGCGAATACTAGTGTTTCCGGCAGGCCACGGTGCGCTGTGGGACCGCTCGGTTATCTTTGGCCGAAGCGAGTGGGTGAAACCCACTTCCCTGACCCGCTTACAGATACAATTCGCTATGATAACTGACTGACGCATCCGATGCCCGTAACTTTACTAGTGGAAAATCATTTAATATTTAGACAGATATTTGCTGATAATTGAGATTATTAGGTGTAGTTGCATCGCATTACTGAGATAAGGATATAGTGATATTAAAATATTAGGCATATTATCAGCAGATATTCTGACGGAATATATACCGAATTTTTTCAAGGTCCGGGTGTAGATTTTGTACCCGATATGGCGATAGGCTCTCCCTCTATCACACGAATGAAAATAATCTCGGCGTACCAATCGCAAATTTCCCTACCCTTTTGCGGATACAGATGTGAGCTTATGTTCTGTTCAGTCTTCCATGGACACCCATGGCCCAGCCACATAATTCATATTTCTGTTATCACCCTCAAAACTAAACTTAGTACTAAAATGAGTGTACTCCTGTCAAATGTGTGTTACGAACGGACTCAACTAATATTAGTTTGGTAGAACTAAAATTATACATAGTTGGCTTAATTTTAATAAGGTCGCCGAGCAAAATGCTTGCTTTTGAACTAAAAACGGACTAAACTAAAAAGTATTTAACTTAGTTTTAGATAGGTCAAGCGACAACTCACAACATTATGGACATTAATGTTATTTGAGCATAAGCGAATAGCATGTAAGAAGAGAAAGAAGCCTATGCTCAGCAATGGGGTTAAAATGGTTGTACATGAGGATAAATATTATTTAAGGGTGAATAGTAAAATGTTGTAAATGTTACGTGAGCGTGATGAGAACCACGCGTAATAGAATCACACATTTCTTTCAACCAGACAGCCGATAGACAATTTGCGCAAGTATCCGAGACATTACAAATTGCTTCCACCTTGTTGCTAAAGATTAATAGATTTATCGTTGACTAAATGTGGGAACGGAGCGGTATTTAAAACGCGCCCACATACTAGACGCGGATCTATTGCTCCCGGGACACGTGGCACAAGGATGCATAAATAACATGCATCCACTGCATTCATATGTGACGATGCACGATCTATTGTGAAAGCTATGTTCAAAGGGTTTTAAAACAAGCCGTTTTGTCATGAAGCTTTAAACATAGGTTTTGGTTTTATTTTTGGAAACAAAATATTGCAATGTTTCTCTAATAATTATAATTTGCCACATAAAATTTATTTGAATAGCGTGATTTATAACTGGGTCAATATGACATAAGCTAAATCTTGTATGGAGAGGGCTTTAGGTCCATTCCTAGGTATTCGTTATTTCTGATTTACATTATTATTACATTAGGAAAAAAACTCTTAGGAACAATAAAGTCGATTACACAATATACGAATAAAAACTTAAAAAAAAACCGACACAAAAATAAGTAATTTTGAGTCAATGCTATTTGCAACGTCAACAACAACTATTTGTCAACTGTAGGTGGAATTTGGGT
This sequence comes from Mimas tiliae, assembly GCA_905332985.1. Lineage (NCBI taxonomy): Eukaryota > Metazoa > Arthropoda > Insecta > Lepidoptera > Sphingidae > Mimas > Mimas tiliae. Next base: position 15,928,450 of record HG995244.1, read on the forward strand.
TTGATTGTTGTTTTTAGTTTTTATTTAAATATTTTTAGTAATAAAAATATCAAAATCAGTGCATCATTGGCGAAGTTTGAGGATTGATCCACATTTGGCGGAATTACACATAGAAAACAACGCGTCGAGTTTAGAGCCTCCTTTCTATTTCACGCGATTATTCCGAATGATTACATACACTTTACTGTTTCGCTCTAACACAGGTTTACCTCATCTATCACTGACCTCAACTCTTCCGCGGTCACTGCCAATTTTTCAATTTCACGCCTCATAGTTACCAACGTGCAATTAGTACGGGCTACTGTTGATAGATCTGCGATGTAACTGATCTAGAGCATGCAACGCGTTAATACAACATTCACCATTACTTACAAACAAACCTTTTGTCTTTCTTAATTAATTTTCTTACAAAACTCTTTGTTTGGTCAATGCGGTGTGAAATTAACTGGTGAGATATTACCGGGCGTTAATTAAATCTGGCAAAAAATAGACCGAAACGTTCGGATCATTAGATTGATGGGTGTTGGAAAAAAAATAGTGAATAACAAAACTTTGAACACCGTATTAATTGACCCCGTGAAGGAAAATAGTTTTGAAATAAAGCGATAACTAAAATAGCTTAACCATTTGTTAACTAAGGTGAAAATTCGCAGAAAATTTTCCCAGAGATAAGAATAGAGTACAAGTATATATTTTTATAGTAGAGATGTGCACTGTTCGCTCCGTAGTACAGGATTCCAGTCCAAAAGTTCAGGTACCTTTTCACATGTTTTAGAAAAAATCTCTTGCGTAACCTTACCCTTCTCGAGAATACAATATATATTGTACCATATGTAGTGCTAATTGTGTCACAAAGTCAGAAACTAAACATAACTAAAATATATTTTTCCTTTGTCAAATGGGCCATAGCGAACTAAAAATAAACAAAAAAAAACTAAACTAAAATAACTGGAGCTGATTTTAGTTTGACAGGTGTATACCCACACTGCAGATATTTTGAACTAAAACTGTACTTAATCTTACTGTAATTTTAATAAAAAATTACTCAATTTAGTATTAGTTTGGATTTAGTTTAGCCGGTGACAACATTGACACTAATGTCTAATAATTTGATAATAAACACAAATATATTTAAAACACAAACACCGCTCTAACAAATATAATTAATTCGTAACTAACAATTTAACAGTACAATAACACCTTCAGTATCAATATATAATTCCACAGTATCAACATATCAATCAGGAAATCACAAACAATTTGAAAAAAAAATGTCCATGTCGGTAAATAGAGTACAGACAGACCGAACATTAGCGTAATAATTGTAACACATAAATCCGTCGACGCGTTCATTTCACTTTTGATCGGATTTATGAACTTCGCACTGTAGTGCGATGGAACTGGTTTAAGCTACTGCCACTGATCGTGCTAGCACAGGATATTTATCATTTTTTTTTTTTTATAGCGTAGTCAGGCAAACGAGCAAGTGGGTCACCTGATGGTAAGTGATCTCCACCGCCCATGTACGCCCACAATACTAAAAGAATTATGGGTGCGTTGCCGACCTTAAAGGAAAGTGATAATTAAGGGATTGGGAAGGGAAGGGGGTTTGGGCCTCTCACTCACCGCACGAAACGCAGCAGCGAGCTGAACTTTACGCCGGTTTTCTGTGAGACAGTGGTATTATCCTACTTCCTACTACTATTATAAATGTGAAAGTGTGAATGTATGTGAGTTTGTGAATTTTGATGTTTGTTAGTCAATTAAGCCTTTACAGCTGAACGAGCTTGGATGAAATTTGCCACACAGGTAAACCATGATCTGAATGAGGACATTGGCTACTTTTTATCCGGGAAAAGGAATTTCAAGCGGGCGGAGCCGCGAGCAAAAGCTAGTTGATAATATAAACTCATGCCTATATAGAAAGGGTCGGCAGAGGTGCAAATAGAATATTCACGGATCGTCGAGATTATTTTCGATCCATGATGTGATTGATATGTAGTGAGCATATAGCCTGTTGGTCACTTTCAATACCGTAAAGCTCATGTGTGATTTTTTATATTAAAAACATGTGGTACGTCCCTGGTATGCGAGAGGCCATCTGGGTTAGTACCATGGTCCATTTCTGCCGCCAAGCAGCAGTGTGCTGTGACGCGGTTTGAAGGTCATTGAAACCAGGGAAACGCGGTGGATTTATCGTTTACTATCGAGTAGTTTCTCATATAAGCTCGTACTCCGTTATCAAATCGTAACCAAATTTATATGAGACTACACTCAGTCTGTCGAACATAAGAATTATCAAAATCGGACATATCGCTTATAAGTAGGTAACATACGAACATAAAGAAATACAGACGAATTGAGACCCTCCTCCTTTTCTTAAATAAATACCACCAATTTTAATTTATTCATGTAGTATATTATTATATGGTATACTGATTAAAAATCTCGAGCAAAACTTTATGACACACTAGCCTTTGCGCACGGCTCCGCCCTCGTGAACGGTCTTTTCCGGGATAAAAAGTAACCTATGTCACCCGGGGATAGTGTAGATTCTCAACAGTGAAAGAATTTTTCAAATCGGTTCAGTAGTTTCGGAGCCTATTCAATGCAAACAAACAATCAAATCTTTCATCTTTATAATATTAGTATACATTGAAATGCTAGTACGAATAAAATCTACGTTAAAATTATCCTGTGACTTTACGGTTTAGTTAATTGAAAGGCTAATCAAGATTAATTACTTAGTTAATGTTCAGCAAGAGTTAATTACCGAATTAATGTTCTAAATCGAACTGAAGTGCGATATAGAATTCGGTAGCCGCCACAAGGGGGCTGCGTGGCGGGTGGAATGTAATGGCGGTGGGGCGGCGTGAGGGGGGTTACTGAGGACCACAAAAAAACCGGGACGGTACCTGCCCGTGCCGTTGACCCTCCGGCGATTAGACCCACTGTGCCTTGCGCTCGCTGCCCGACTAATCCGAGACCTTATAACTCTGCTTGGGAATTAATTTTTTGTTCGTCGATAAAGTGATGTTCCCACAACGCGACAGTATCACGTGCCGATAAACGTTGCGAGATACGCTACCGTTTCCTTACTATTTTAATTCTACGCGTTTATACAATTCCCGAGGCGGACATTTACATAAATATAGATGTTATTTGTTTTCGATTAATGTTTATGCTTCTATTACCAAATTCAATTCAACTGACTGTAAAGCTTTTGATTATGGATTATCAGAATATGTTTTGTATAAACATCTATTTAAATGTAGGTAATATAAATATTACACCTTAATTAGGTGCCAAATGGGTCCTGTATGAACAGTCTGAAAATTCTTTTCAGCAAGTTCTAATTAAAGTTTCGATCCTCAATATCAATAAACACATTCTCGTACATAATTAGGCCAGACTACACCTAATGTACTACATCGCAGACAACTACTCTAAACCATTCTAATCAATTCCAACATCTCTCATACGATTGTGTGCACTGACACTATGCAGTGTCCACAATTAAACTATAAAGTAGGGGATGCACAATGGTATTTATTACGTAGGACAATAATTAACACGACGTTATCTGACAGTGGTGCTGGAGACTTGTCTTTGTCTCGTGTGATAACAGATCTAGGACGTTTGATTTGGTTTATGTGAGGATTGTGTTTGACGTCGATATTTTAATGTCGAACAAATTGGCTTTAGATGTAAAATACAGAGTGAACTAATTGTTACTGAATGCGTTTCGATGGAATTTAATAGTAATTACCAACTTTATTTGCGGTCCAAAACACGTCCTCCATAGATAGTGAAAGCAAGGCGGTAGCAAAAGCAGAGTGGTAATACAAAGTTGTATTTGCGGCCGCGCCATGCTCACAATGTAGTCACGAAACGAACCACGATGTTGATATTAGATGTTACTGCGTTTTTGAATCGCAAATAAACTTGTAATCGCTATTACATTCAATTGAAACCACACGTATTTGCTATTTCAACCTTAAGTTCCTACAAACTCAAAGAGAATGAGTACAATATATTTTGTGACATAACACATAATGTAGTGCTTCTAAATAACAAAACAAAAACAAGAACTGTACCGTAATTAAATGATCGAACAAAATAGAACATCAGTAAGTTTGTATTCAGTTTGCGAACACTTATATACATCACTCACATAATTGGTTCACAAATGTCGGTGGCTCGCTTTACCTGCAACAAACGAGAGCGCCAAATTAGTTCCATTAACGACTTCTCTACAAACAATTACGGGAAGAGGAGTTTTTGTGCTACGCACCATCGGATCGTGTTGAATATGTTCCATCTCTCTCGCTCATGTTGTGCGAGAACGAGACGTAACACCTTTTCGATTAGAAAAAAGTCTCGCGCGTTAAAGCTTTCAGAACTTGCATGCAGTGTTTCCAGGCGTAAATTTTAAAATTGACGAACAATCTAGTTTGTTATGATTTACGATTCCAATTAAATAGTGGTCTAGTGATTTCTTAGGTTTACGCGAATATCACACATTGAAATAAAACTAAGTAATAACTAACTAAGTAAGACTGAGTCTCTCCCGTGACTACGAAGGCTGAAAAGCTTTCGAAACGTCGGGAATAAAAATAAAAATTAAACCGCGATAAAATCCGTATAAACTAGTTTTATTTCAAATAGTGGTTTATAAATTTACCTTCGTTGTGATAGTTAAGGCTTCCCATTAATCCCATTAGCTCACAGGAACAGGTTTTAGTACCGGTAAATTTCTGAAATTCCCGATTTGCTATCCACTCCTGGTAACACCAACGCCAGAGGGTTGTTATTTGAGTGTTTAGTATTCCGTTAGCGTCATATGCCCGGTTTGCGGAATTTACAGAGTTCGGCACACTTCCTCCTAAGCCTGCGCGTCTGGTACTCGCACGTTCGCTTCATACAACAATAACTGCGCTATTTATCTTTCTTATTTCTGCTTGGCGTTACTCCGGCTATCAAACAGCAGCATCAGCCAGGGTCCGCTTTCCTACTACACGCTTCGACTTCACCCCATCTTGAGCATTCTCCGTAGTTATAAAGAACATTGATTCTAATGTCTAACTCTAATATGTCAAGTCAGCGCTTTTGGGTCGTCCGCGTCCGTGGGATATTACCCCAGATACTATGACACAAGCATTTCCTCATAACACGACTAAACCACCTCTAGTTATATATCTGTAGTTTAATTGCCACGCTGTGTTATAGTAATATTAAAGTTTGTAAAAGGCATAACCACGACGTAGTCTGTTTTGTCTATTGCATAAATGAACCGATTCGACTGTCACTATTGTCTCACAGAAAACGTAAAATGACAGCTTTACCGTTGCCCTTTCTGGTACTAGTGGGTGTTCATGTGATCTCTTCCCATCAGATGACCTACTTGCTCGTTTACCACTACTACTATAAAATTGATATGGTGATAAAACATACATGCAACGAATTGACAATGTGTGATATATCTGATGGTCGGTTTCTATGAAGGAACATTAAAACACGTTAACATTCTCGCCGATGTTTTAGCTTGCATTACAATTATTGTAACGGGTACATACACAACAACTGTGAGAAATAAGATGACCGATCTAATGGACAATTGAACACTTTAACTGTAATTATATACTACTGTAATGGTCGATTATAGGTAGAAAGCACAGACTCAAAATTGGTTATTTTTTCCTCTATAGTTTAAATCAAAAAAACAATATCGAGATGGACCGACCGCGCACACGTCATGCTAATTAATTGAAAATCCATCAGTGTATAACACAAATGGCACCAGTTAGTTATACAATGGATACTGTGTACATAAATTGGTTGGTTAATTCTGCATACATTCAGTTGACTGATATGCGAGTCGCGCACGTCCTGATTGGACGCAATCAGTCCCGCGGCTGCGTATCTGTAGGCACGTATCGCTGTGTATATTAAATAGAATCGTGATAAAATGTACGCTGAATTTACGGGATTTAAATTATGTATCGGAGATCACAGTACAGTGGGAAGGTCACTCACACCCCTTAGAATAATACATGTACTTCAGCATTGCACTAATCATCTAGTTTATTTCTGTTTATTACTTATAAACCAATAAACACTGTTTTCGTCTGTTTTTAGCCACTTTATAAATCACGTTGACAGAGAAAGACAAATTAATGTTTACCTAATCAATAGTTACGTAAAATTTATAAGTAGGTAAGGCCTCTAGTGCAGTATAGTCACTTTACCGTGCCGGTATCAAGAAAAAATGCACAAAGAGTTCTCCAACAGCATTTCGTGATAAGGTTATAAAAAATTAGACTAAATATTTAAAAAACTGGATTTTGGAGTGATAACACGTCATTGAAAAGATGTCATCGCATAAAACCATATGTTTGTTTTGTACCCTTTACTACAGTGCCATCACGCGTCACATGCCTAAAATACCTTATTCAAACACTTCCGGATACACAGCACTCGGCACTTCGCATACCGAATCCATGCCTATCATTCCTTTCTCATCAGCACCAAAGACAGTTCTGATAGCTTCCTACACTATTTCGAGTTAACAAGCGTGGTGCGAGAGCCATGCTCGCATTACTCTTGTCCAATGTCTTTGTAGTACAATTTATCGCCTTACCGATCGTGTTAACGTGATTCCAGGCTTGATATATGCCTGTAACAAGTTCATTAGTTGCACGGTTAATTTTAGTTCGACAGTCGACATGGTGGAAAATAGTACGAGATTTTCTTATCGTGTGAATGGAATCACTTTTATTTTCTGTCGTTTGTAAGGATTTCGAAAAATGATCTAATTTGGTTTTAACCACGACGTAATTATTTCATCAATAATTAATTTGTCGCGCAATATGTAGCTGAACTTGTGAGCAATGCCGCGAAACTTTACTTCATTAATGTTACTGAGATGGTTTGGGCATGTAGAGTGGATGAATGAAAGATTGACGAAAATATACATGGCGAGTGTGAATGGTACAGTTGGGAGGGTACGAAGGCCTCGGCGAACCTTCTCAGATCAAATCGGAGATATTATAAAGACCAGGAGGACTTTAGTACCTTAAACCGACGAGGATGCATGAAGAATTTAATGACACTGAAGGATGCTAAAGAGATGTGCAAGGATCGTAGTAAGTGGAAATCCGTCATCTCAGCCTACCCCTATGGGAAATACGCGTTCTATGTATGTATGTGTATGTTATTTTTCCCTATGGTTATAAACAACATAATGCGCGTCTTGTTTCGTATCATCTGCAATGTCTCAGGTTGTTTTATATAATGCTTCACGCGTTGCGCCTCAATTATAATACCGTGAGTACCTACATGGCGTTATTTATTTAACACTTATCTAAAATCATTGATGCATAAACTTATATCAACACTTTTAATTCCCTTTCCACACTGAACCAACCCTAACAAAAGAGCGTTCACCATCCCCAAATTCGAGGGTTGGTACAAGTTTGATAATTTATAGCATCCGGTTACCAGGGCAGGTGATAGACGTACCTTTAGATACAGTTTCTATAAATCACTTTTTCGACTCCTATAATAAATGTATAGGCGCTTCGGCAATCTTCGTTAATTTTGAAAAACACCAAGGGGCAATGATGACGCTCGAATATAGAGATCAGTTATGACATTAGATTGCAAATTTATATTTCTCTTAAATTCTGACGAGCCTTGGAAAGCCGGACAATGTTTGCATGTTCGTACCAAATTGATAAAAAGCGAAGATTGCCAAAGGCCGTCAACAGTCGGATCCTAGGTCGATCTCACGGGCTTATGGTACACCCTACCCACCAACTCGCGGTTGGAGAGTGGTGGGATAACGAACAATCGAAAAAGAAGTTGGAAAGCGAGACTGATTAAGATGAAATAATAAATTAAGTGTTGGGTGCACTTATATTGTAGTACACCATGCCGTGACTTATTGGACACAATTATGATACAATATATCCAATATGTTTATGTAAAGTTTTTATAATAAAGGTGTACATTAGCCGGGAGCATGCGCATTGTAATTTGTAATGTAACACTAACAGCTCGAGTTCGAATGTTACATTAGTAAGTGCGTCAATGCAAGTATTATAAGTTATAATGTGCATACTTGTAAAACCATATCATCATTGATAGTCTTGTTAGCTCCATGACACAGAATTTTTAACAAACATATTTATCAGTGTGTAACTCAAACTCACAAGTCTTTTCGATACCTGCCACGTCATTCGTCCTCGAGAATTATGTATGAAATTAATTACGTTTCTAATAGAATCTACAAGGGGTGCTGTAAGGATCTGCACACATAATTGTGTAAATACGGATGAAGTGATAGGTATTGAAAAACTCGCGCTAGACACACTGTTACAAAAGCCAATGCTCCTCGGTCCGTAACGTTGATCTAACTAACGTAATGCTCGCCACCGGATTCTGAAGTGTTACATTTCCGTTGAGTGTCCGCCATTATGAGTTACTTGCTAATGCATTATGTTTTTATTTCTATCATGAGTGATTACGAGTTAATTGCGCCTTGATTCATAATAACTATAAAAACATATATGCAATAGCAACTGTACTCGTTGCGTGGAATATCAAGTTTGTTATTGGATATCATGCTGTGTTATTAAAATGTTTCTGTTTGTAAAATTATTCACTGAACGATGACTTAGTGCTGCTGTTGATGGGAAGATAACAAATCGTAATATTTATACAATCGCGTATAGCAGCTAGTAAGCTGTTCCCGGTATGTATGCGTTGCAAATTATCATGCCTCAGTATAGAAAAGATTTTTTGTCAGAAACCTTCACGAGCGTGCGGGCAACCGCTCACCAATGTTTCATCGCAATTGAATGAATGGTGCGCACAAAGATATAAAGATGGATGGTGTAAGAAAGAAGTCTTAAAACTTCCAGCGAGAGTACGCACCTATTTAATTTTATTTATTTCTTTTTGGAGGCCTTATTATGAAATTTTAATAAGGCCCGATCAGCTGGAAATTCTGCCTTGATGAGGGTTTAGAATTAGAGAAAAGTTTGGAGAAGTTGTTGTAAATATTCTCAGATTCGACGCTTACATTTCAAAGTAGGCTGGATCAAGTAGCGATCTCATAAGCCGAAATTCATAACTTTGAGACCCGCATCCAAACAAATATTTGTTTCAAAAGTTTTCCGTTATGGTGGAACTATCGGGACCTACGGAGATCATGAGTATGTTGAGTAATTCTATTTTACGTATTCCTTACATTTCAATAGCTTTAGTAATCTTAGTTAATCCATATTTTTCGACAAGCAACCGGTCTCCAGAGTGGCAATACAATTAGCCGATTCGCTTAGGTAGTGCCGGCCTCGGTTACAGGGCTGCGATGTCAGTGTTTATTGCTGCTTCCTTTTGTATCAAATTGACTAAGCATATCACATAGGTTTCAGCTTACGTTACTATTAGTAGGCTATACTAATATTATAAAGAGGAAAGATTTGATTGTTTGCATTGAATAGGCTACGGAACTACTAAACCGATTTGAAAAATTCTTTCAATGTTGGGAAGCTGCACTATCCCCGGGAGACATAGGTTACTTATTATCCCGGAAGAGGCCGTTCACGCGGACGGAGCCGCGAGCAAAGGCTAGTCTTAGATAAATCAGTGTTTTCGGACATCAATCCGTCTAAGCGGTACGATGGCACGGTGCCGCGGCACGGCCCTGCATCGGAATTAGCCGGTCGTTACGGTAGTGCCGGCCGCGGTAATTACAACCGTGTGATTAATGAGCAATCAGACCCTCTGCAGGGCTGTGATGCGGGTCTGTGTTACTTGCGTTTTATATTTACTAAAATCGGTTGTATTTTACGCGGTGAATTAAAGATAGCTGTGCAGATGTTATTAGAAAAAAGTTAAAGGAAGATGGAAAGGGACGTTTTACAGGAATGATCTGTAGAAATCATCTACTATACAGAAACAATATTGAAGTTTTTTAAGAAATAGTATTCCTTGTGTATAATTTATTTCTCAGTTCACAAAATGCTCGTCATGTTATTAATATCTAGTGTTACCATGTTATTGCATTAGTCGTATTCATTTTATTGCTCGAACATTACACTTTATAAAATAGAAAAGCTGTTCTTCATTCCATAGTTTTTTACCTGTCGACGCAGAACTCTAATCCGACAACTACCTTGTGCCTTTAAATAAATTAGCAATGGAATCAACCTGGGGAATTCAACCCTTCGTGGAATGTAATTTTTAAGTGGTCTGTAATTTGAGATCGACCGTCGACACGTTACTGACATGTGATTATGATAGGGGAATGTTGATCGTAGGTTTGTAGCGATTTCTAGTATTTAAATAAAGTCAAGGTAACCCATCGATATAAGATGACTAGAACGATAATTCTCATATGAATCTGCCAAAAATACGGCTCTACTTACACATGCAAAATCACACGTAACACGCAACAAAAATTTATGAACGTTCAAAAATAACTTTATTTTATAAAAGTTAAGGTCTAAATATTTAATTTCTAGATCGAGATACGACGTTATGCACAGCGCAAAAATTAGACGTATCAAGTGTTAACTAGATGTCATGAATACATTTTTATGAATACATGAATGAACGAGCTTTTACAGCACAAATTTTAATAGAACCGCCCTCTTGCACAGAGTTTTGGTGGGGTCATATTTTTGATTGAGTTACGTTTCTTGTCATCTTATTTCGATGAGGTGACCTTATATAGCCTTAAAATCATGTGTATAAGCCATGTTAAAGTGCGGCGACACTTCCGCGACATTTCACCTTACCAAGAGGCGTGACTATCACATGTAATGTGGACGGGTGTTGTGACATGCAAATACTGTAATTTTGCCGTGACTTATTATGACATACATACATACGCACGCCTGTAATCCCCGAATGGGTAGGCAGAGGTGCAACCAGTACACCTTCATTTCGCCGAGCGTATCTCCGTCCCACGATGTGATAGGGGGCGAGCCTATCGCCATACCGGGCCCATTTCGCTAAGCTAAATGACAGTTATAGAATATCTCAGAAAATCTTATATAAAGGGTATAAAAACGTCTCGTTATTATCAAAAAAGCAATATTATAAAATATTATGATAAGAATGACAAAGGATATATAACCCCAAACAACGAATAACCTACCTTACGAAATTCTTATCCAAACTTAAATATAGAGAGAAAAGCACCTGAAAAGCTAAGTGATAATTTAAGAGCCTTCAATACAGCAACACTGTGCCTACGTTATTAGTTATTTAAATCCTAGTCGCCAGCCCTGAACTCCTGGCAGCGTCTATTCATAGAAAATTAGAAGACAGTTCAAAGTATTTTCATCTTTATATGCAGGTGTTAAAAGTGTATATTTGAAGTAAGGATTTGCGTTAAGGATCCGGCATGTCTTCTCAACATGCCTTAGCTTTTGAACGGCGCGGCGCTCTCTTTGAGAGATTCCCTTCAACAGCTGAGTCCGGAGTAATTCCAGATTGCTTATTTAACATTTTTGATTAATTTATGGGGAAACAGGCTTTTCTTTGATTAAAATTCGAAAAGGTCCGCATTTCAATGCAGTTAATCTAATGGATAAGTTGCAGAATGTTTGATGACAGCGCCGTTGTATTTTTAAAATGATTAAAATATCAAATTGATGATGGTACGTGATTTTCGTGGTCTTATATGCGAGAGTCGGTCTGGCTATGTGCCACTGTTTTATTTATTTCTGCCACAAACCACAGTGGGTAAGAATAAGCCAATGAAATTGCTGGGGACTATAAGACTTACATCAAATATATTGGGTTAACAGCGCAAAGCAATGTCATGCAGTAATTCAAAGTTCTGAGTTGTGTTGCTACTTTTTATTGCAGGCGGATTACTCGTCTCGTCTCAGCTAACATAGAAATAAAGGAGGCAATTAATAAAGTTATTGTACTAAAGGACAAACACAAAGCACAAAACAGGTCTTAAGATGACGTGTTTGAAGTGATCTGTAACACTCACCGCAATTCTCATTTATATTCGACAATAACAAATCACGTAAAACTAAGACTATGCGTAACCATTCGAAACTCACACGGGTATTTGAGACCGCCCAAAAATGATATTATTAAAAAACTAGTTTAATTCATTGCGGGCACAGAAAACTCTGGGCCAATTACTCTTGTTGTGAAGCTCGGTGGATAGTTATTACAGTAATTGAAGTAGGAAGCCTAACTCTACGCGGGCATTACGCGGAGTCCCTTGGGGCAAGCAGTGGCCATTCGCACAGGGATGCTTTATTCATGGGGCGATGGAAATGCATAATTGGCCTGTAAATTAAAAATTCGAACCCCCCCACGGACATTTGCAGATACAAAGGACACAATGCAATAAAATTTGGGCTAAACCGAATAACCCGATGTATTGATACAAAACTGAGGTATGCGAATTCGAAAACTATAAAGTCAATCGCAAATATGGATATATGTATATTATAAAACGTACAATATTTAAGATTAAAGTTCTGCGCTTAGGTTTTTTTTTCAATTTAGTACGAATATAGAAACAACGACCCCCGGCTTTCCGGCAGGCAGCTTTTTCATGCACATGCACAGAGCTGTTCATGTTGCCCAAGATAAACGAAGACTGCGAAAAACGCAAATCGATTAGATCAAAAACGTAACAAACTTTCAATTCCATCAGTCCGATAGACGAATATTTGGATCTTGCGAACGTTCATAGGCATTAAATAATTTTTGAATAAATCGTGTGAAATAAAAATAAATTAAGAAGCTTAAGCCAAGGGCAGCTGAGAGGAAGAAATGGATGATAAACATACGTTGTGGCGACCTCTTGGGGTAGGTTAAGGGTTGATTATGACGTAGTCTGTATTCTATACATCTATTTGTCTCCGTAACGCAAAATTCACAACCTTTCCGACAAAACATAAAAAAATGCATCTTTTGTCAATGCTTGTGAAACCATTTTTTCTTATAAAAATAAGGGAAGCACAAACCCACGACAACGTACAATACAAGTAAAGAACACGCAAAAAACGCTTAAATTTTTTCATCTCCGGCCAACCGTGATAATCGTCACAAAAGCACGTTCTACAATAGTCGCGTACGTTAATTAAAACTATCAATCAAATAACAAATGATCAATAATAGTGGAAAAGTCGATATTATCGTGCGCCCCTGGCCCCGCCCAGCGAGGCTCACCCCAACGGCACTGGTAACCCAATATACGAGCACGAGGGTTGGATGCACAGATGTAGAGCTACTGAATATGATACAGGATTGTAATGAAAGCGCAGTTGGTGCAACAAGTGTGCTGGATACAAGCATTGTATTTTTGAGAGGTAGAGCCAAGCTGTAGACAGTTTTGTCTACAGCGTGAATGGCCCGCTCGACCGCGTCGTTAGCACTGTTTCAGAAAACGGACGTCAAGTAGCGGGTTGCTGCTGCATTTATAAATACACCCAACAGTCACACACATAGTCCTGACCCCACACTAGGTAAACCTGTATCGTGGGTATCAGGTACTACGTGGGACTTGCGGTCCCACAACACCCAGACCAGAAACAAATATTTGTGGATTAGACAAATATTTGTCTCGGTTTGGGAATCGAACCCACGGCCTCTCGCTTCGCAGCCGGCTACTCGCCCGTTGCGCCACGGAGGCTGCCACGGTGTATTTTGTACGGTGAGTGAGATATCCGAAGGCCCAAATCCCCCTCCCCTTCCCAATCCTTTAATTATCCCTTTCTTTTAAGGTCGGCAATGCGCCCATTATTCTTTTGGTATTTTAAGCGTAAATGGGTTGTGGAAACTTACCATCAGGTGACACCCTGGCTCATTTGCCGGACAATGCTATAAAAAAAAACCACCGCCATACTGGCTTGGTCAGGCGAGTCGTGTTCCGGGTCAGCCAATGTTTATCCAGTAACTTCATAATTATGCCAATCGTCAATCAACATTATGTTTGTACTGCACTGTAGATAACATGAAATCGAATGTAATCACTTTGCAGTGCCAAAGTAAAAGACTTTTTCTTTTTCCATATCATATCTAGCGTTGATCTAACCCTGTAACAAAACAAGAGTATCCGTGGGGCGTCGTGTGAACGAACCGGGTGGGGTCCGATCGACCCCGAGCCGTGGCTCGTCGCACGTCGCAACGCAACCGCCACGGGCGATTGCTCGCAAACAGTATGCCTACCAAGGACATCTTGATTTACTACACGCTTTAGGAGGAAGAAATCCAGAAAAATATGACTGGTTTTTGCGAATGCACTTCTTGAATTTAGGGGTTCGTAGATCAGTTGGTTAAAAGTTACTGTGTCACGAGTAATACTGGATAAAGCGTTTTTTTTTCTTGAGGCCAGTAGCGACATATGTGCTGCTTTTTTTCGCGGGGTAAGAGATTTATTATTGCCGCCTCGCCACGGGGGGGGGGCGAAACGGTTTTGCTGGACTAGCTGGTCTTACAATGCAGCACCCCACCGCCCGGGAGATGGCGATCCGGGCGGCCGCTGCGCTGGGCCGGGTCCCTAACCCCAATTCCCTACCCGGCAGTAGCAACTTAAACCCTGTAGTGGCTTTTTTCGACGCTTGCGGGACGGTTCTGGGATACATACATGCATAGCCTCACGCCTCTTTCCCATAGGGGTAGGCGGGATATAAGTTTCCAGGAAACTGTGATAAAATAAGATTGCTGCCAGATCCCCCTGCGCGCTGACGCCTTGCAGCGAGATATGTTTAGCTTGATTAAAATGAAACATTAAACATAATAATGATGCCACCATAGATTTGACGGTATTTGGTATGATATATGGGGTGACCCGACGTCTGACCCCCACGACGTCGTCGTCCGTAAATCAGCAGAGTGTGCCACGTGCAGGTGAGGATGGCTTTGGGCCTAAGAAGTTGATGGCCACTCCAAAAACTCTTGGTAACATTCTAAGTAAACTTTGAAGTTTTCTCAGGTAACATATATTAACAATTACGTATTCTATTTGAATTTATTGGAAGCTTTCGTTGGTTATTTTACATAAAACACATGGAGACAACTGTTATTGATAATAAATCTTTAAGCTAATTATTTAACATGAGTTCTGTATCGTATTTCGAATGATTATATAATATATTGCGGCTTGTTTTACAATATCCAAGTAAACGTTGTTGAACAGATGAAATATAAAAAAATACAAAATTATCACGCTGTCAATAAATACGGGCAAATGGTACTAAATTGGCTGTTTATTGCTTTATCTGGCGTTTAACACACGTTAAACAGCCCTTAATGTAAAATTCTATGATATTTATTTATTTGATGATATAACAATATGAGAGTTACCTAGATGTCATAATTATTTATTTTCCTTTTTTAAGACATCTAGCATATATTCGACCACATGATCAAATTGCCCTCAATTAGAATGAATCGTCGACCTTTTAAATAACATTTACTGGAATAATAAACTGTAGCTGTACTTTTATTAAATCCTTAATCCTGTAAAATAAATGTCCTTCAAACGAGGCTTGAAATAGTTTTAACCGATTTAAAAAAGAGGTTCAGCGTATCACTATATAGCTTTGCATCTCAATTATTAATTCGCATCATTCCTAACGTCAACGCCACCCGACCGACATTTGGCAAGCAGTCAACAAGCGTCTGTGAATGAAATTCATTATAACTAAAAGGGGTTGTTTTGAATGCGGTACCGCGGCGCGCGTGCCGTCTCACGTGCGTTGCGCATACGCGGGCCGTGGATTATGCAAATGCACCATGCTCCGTTGATTCCATCTAATCATATCTCGCCGATACGAGCACGCGTTTATTATTCTATAGCTAAGTGATATTTCATGTTATGGTTTATGTTAAAAACTGCCATAGATTTTATGAGTTCTATGTAAAGAATGTGAGTATTTTTATTCGCCTTTAAGCGTTTAAGCTCATAAACAGAAGCAACAATACACAGAAATTTGAATTATAAAGTCCTGCATGGTACTGTATTGCGCTCGTCACTCTGAGACATATGATGTAAGTTTCATAATGCCTAGTAATTTATCTAGCTAAAGTGCCCTTCAAACAGTGCTTAAACACTGCTGCTTGGCGGTAAAATAGATAAAGCGGTGTGATACACATCCAGGCGGCCATACCAGAAACCTATGGACATTTAGTTGATTCTAGTTTGAAAAGAGTAACCTAGCGTGAAAATATAATCTATGAAGGTATTTGAACCTACTAATCCTAAGCAAAACATAATGCAATAACTGTAAATGCTTGTCATAGTTTTTATCTTACATTTACAAAAGAAATAAAAAGTTCCAAATCGAGCCGAAGACCTCGAAACAAGAACATTATAAAACGGATACTTTACTTTACAAATAGCACATTACTCAAAAATTACTCATTAAAGTTCCTCACACAAACTTAATATTTATAGCGAAATATTATACGGTGACGTGCGAATAAACACAAAGTACAAATTCGTGTGAACCGTCAAACACAAACAAAGCAAGGATCTGAGGCCTTGTTTATTTAGGTAATACACAAAATGCGAGCGCACGTGCGACCGCCCCCGAACTTATCAACCACCCTTAAATATTACCAACCAGCTTATACAATCTGCCCAATTTGAACTCTATGTCTAAGCATTACGAGCGATTCGAGTGGCAAAAGTTGCGTTGCAGATGAGAGAAACTTTAATTAACTGGGGCTATCAGATATGTGTCTTATTGCGAAGTAAATAAGGGTTAGTAGGACGGCAGATGTAAGTTTGCGGAGGCTGCAAGCTCGACTCTTTGAACATTTTAAATGTCATTGTTGAGAGGCTCATTAATGCAATATTGAGCCCTCGGCCGTACTTACGAGGGGTGATTTTATTATTTGTGCAAAATTAAGTGTGTTTTATGCATCGTGCATGTCGATAAAATTTGTATTGTTAAGTTCATTAGCATAATAAAGTGTTCACAACTACATATGTGTGTTGTTTAAAAGTTTCGATTTCGAATGCATCTGTGTTATTTTCATTTGTTGCGTAGTTTACATGTATTCGAGGTTTGTGTTTTAGAATGAATGGAATATAAAGATGAACTGCAATTATTGTAATGGGTTATCATCGTAAAGATTTTCAATCATAATTTGTATTTTTATATACTTATCTTGTACTTCGTTTTATTTACATACTAGCTTTTGCTCGCAGTTCCGCCCGCATGAATGGCCGTTTTCAGGATAAAAAGTATGTCCTGTGTGCCAAATTTCATCTAAAACCGTTCACCTGTTAAGGCGTGCGTGACTAACAAACATCCAAATAAAAAAACTCACAAATATCCAAACTTTCACATTTAAAATAGTAGTAGGATATCGTATAAAATATTTGTAAGTATAACTTACAAGTTAAAAAAAGTATACGCTAAAGAAATTATTTTTCATAAGTTCGAGCATCGGACATAAACACGCGTATTTATGTTTGTAAGCTAAGTGATAAAGCCAAGCTGTATACACTTTTATTTACAGTATAAATGAGCCGGCCCGAGATCGAGTTAGAAGGTTCTACCTATTTACCTATTTCTCACGGAAAAAAGACGTCAAGTGGCAAGCTTGCTATTGCGTCTCCCCTCTTCCCAATCACATTGATTTGCCCAGTACGTCTACAGTCATATGTTTCCTTATGGCCTACTAGATCAGCTTTAATAATATAGTTCCATACAGTCAAAAAACTACCAGCAACATGCAGCGATAACCGTCCAGATGTTAGGATATTGATCGTTCTGCCCGCCCGTGCAGCCCTGAACCAATCCGCCCTATTATTGTTCACAATCACAATCTGGCCGCTTAGCATAACCATTGTGCGTAGGTACACTACCACGATACACTTAGGGTTGACGACTTTTCTAGACCTCATATTATTTTGAGCACCAATAAAAATAGACTGTTTCGGGAAAACATAGCAATGTTATATTTTTTCCATATAACATTGGTTACTTGATAGCCTCTGTGGCGAATAACCAGCTGTGAAGCGAGAGGCCGCGGGTTCGATTCCCGCACCGAGACAAAATGTTTGTTTCGGGTCTGGGTGTTTTCACCCCAGAAGGTTTGACGTCAGTCAAGTGCCCGGTCTTAAAAACTTCAAGCCAAATCTTTCTGTAACATGGTTGCGCCGACTCCACTGCGAGTGGGGTAAGGACAGGTGCAAAAGAGAGATCATATGGAATATTTTTCTGTTGATATGATTTTTTACAATCTTATATCCATAACTATTTAGAACATTACTGAAATATCAAAACTTTCTAACTTCTACATAGTTTACCTTCTGTTACACAGATGTAGTTTAAAAAATTATGGAAATAAGGATATTTCAACCTCTAATGAACTGAGCTTGGCAACCCTAACTACGTTATCCCACACACACATGCACATTATAGTACATTACACATGTTATCTCTCAGTGAATGGTCTCCGATACGCACGTGCACTAAAAACTTTGCATTGTTATTTATCCGAGATGAGATTAGCATTTCTATTGATGCATTATTGAATGCCAGTTAAAATAAGAGTTTATAAAGTAACCACCCCTCTTGATGTGAGGGTTGAAGAACGTGCCTACTGGATCGTGGACAGATTGTTGTGACACATATTTTGCTACCTTAAAAAAACGCGAATTCTGTTTATTTAAATTCACAACATTTTGGCCAAATAGCTAGTATAAATATTTTTGGATCATCCAATTTTGTATTCCTTACGGGGATGTCCAACGTTTGTAGTTGTTCTCCTACTGACCCACAGCGACGATAATGTTTTACACCTGACATAACACATTGTCGCCGATATGTGTTATGTGTATTTGAGTGGTAAAGCCACCCTGTAGACAGTTATTTCTACAGCATGAATGGACCGGCACGTACGGGTTGTTACCACTAATTCACAGAAAACCGACGTAGTCTGCTGCTGCGTTTTATACGGTCAGTGAGATATCCAAAGGCCCAAATCCCCCTCCCCTTCCCTTAATTATCCCTTTCCTTTAAGGTCAGCAACGCAATCATGATTATTTGGTATTGCGAGTATACATGGGCGGTAGAGATCACTTACCATTAGGTGACACTTGCTAGTTTACTGTTCTATGTTATAAAAAAATGTAATCCCGTGTACCTACAGTTTGCTACGAAATACAAAAAAAAAACTACAAATATTTTTTATCCACTTCTTACCATCAACCCTATTGTCGCACAAACGAAAATACCTTCACACCCTACCTGTCCCTTCGTCTATAAATATATAACTTAATTTCGTGACTCGATTTTATGTTGAAAAATGGCGCAAAATATCAATTCCTTGAAACAACAGTCCCTGGAGGGAAGTCAGTCTATGGAAGTGGCATAGAGAGCTTCAGTACGCCGAGCTCCGGGCTCAAAGGCATATTGTTTTTGGGCGTTTGCTCGTTGAAAATTGTTTGAAATTGATTACGGCGCCGCTTTGTGGAAATACCGCTGTGCGATTATGAAAGAGCTTTTATGCGAAAACACTTACATTTTCATAAGTCTTTACTCTGAGCAATTTTGCCGCGGATATTTTCTTTCAAAAAAGTTAGATATACTACGGATATTCTTAGATGCTTTATCGGTATTAGAATCATAGTATATCGACTTAATGGCGTTGTTTCAGCAATTAAGGGGATAGGAAAGATTTGTTGAGATCCAAAATTTACTAATCCCTATAGAATAAGATAATAATAAGGTAAATAAAAAAATCACGGACCAGACAAACACCTTACTGGGTATGTACCTGATACCATCGAAATATACTTAATATTTGTACCGGATAGCGAGCACCGCACAGTGGTGGAAATCCCGTCATAGTGACCTGTTCCGGCGATCGCTCTCCGGTATACTCGGTATACATAGGTGCAGTTACTTCACGCCGGCATAATTCTTGCAACTGTCGAGGGACATACCATCTCTCAACAGTCGACATTATAATATTTGGATGATATTGTACTTACCATCAGGTTTATTGTAGTCACTTTATAGTGCCAGAATAAAAAAAACTTATCCGAGAATCGAACATGTGATAATTTTCCATTGCGCTACAATTTCCAGCTATGCTAATAAACCATCAGCAATAAAGTGTGGGTTACGGAATTCCCATTATGTTTTTTATTTTTTATTTGAATGATTGAATGACGAGACGAGCAGGTCGCTCGCCTGATGGTAAGCGCCACGCCTGCTCATAAACAGAAGCAACGCCACACAGAACTTTAAATAAAGCACTGCATGACACTGGACTGCGCTCGTCACCCCGAGACATAAGGTGTTAAGTCTCATAATGCCCAGTAATTACACTGGCTTCAATGTCCTTCACACCGGAACACAACAGTGCTTACACACTGTTGCTTGGCGGCAGAAATAGACAAAGCGGTGGTACCAACCCAGCCGGTTTCTTGCAAACGAGGGACCTACCACCTTGTGAAAGTAAGACTTTGTTAAGAAGAAAGTAAGACTGTCCCACACGCCGCGGTGTCACAAGTCGGCAGACCTCCCGAAGCTTTTAAATAAACGATCTGAGGCTCGGCACAACGGCCGGCAGTTAATCCTGGCAAAGTCGCCAGAGCGAGTGACGTCGCCGACCTCAGCGTGAGGACTAATTGCGACTCCGCCTGATAATCCGTTCACGGCGGGCGGTCGTCAAATTAAAAACCCCCGGTAAACTGTCCGATCCGGGAGGGGATTACCGTCCCGCTGCCCCGGCAAAAATTGAAGGGTGCATTTCTAAAAGTTTCGTGCGAAACTCCCAAATACGAGATGAAATAGTAATTTATCAGAGGATTTCGAAAGTACCGACGAGCATGGGCGGCCTTTATCGGCTATTGCAGCGGTGTTATCGTGGAATCCAGGGATATGGTAAAAAGAATTGACGGAACGGAATCAACGGAAGTGGTGATTGCAACCCTAAATTGTTTTCTTATTCCCGAGTTACGTAGTCTTGTATACGATGATAGGGTTGAATATTTTTTATTTTATTTTTGATACTCGTTCATTTTATTTAAGCACCCCTACCAATAGGGTGATATGAGCGATATACTAGTGGGTAGTGGAACTAACTACCGCTATATAGTGGTCACTCGGGTTCGAACTTCGAACCCAGACCTCAGGGCACCTGAGTCAAGACTGAATTATCGAAGTTATCTAGTTATATTCACTGTTGAAAGAAACATCGCAAGGAAACCGGCATGGTTGAGAATTCTCCATAAGAATTTCGGTGTACGTGTAGTTCTATAAACCCGGATTAAGCCAGCGTACAAAAGCCTAATCCCTCTGATTCAAATAGGAGGCGCGTCGTGGCCAGCCCAGCGGTGTGAAAGTAGATACAAGGCTGATAATATTATAGTCATGTCGTTCTTCTACCACCTGCCCTTATCCCACTCGCAGTGGGGTCGGCGCAACATACTACATACATAACATAACACATGTTACAGAAAGATTTGGCTTGTAGTTTTTACGACTGGCCGCTTGCCTGACCTGCCTGCCTGATTCAACTTCTCTGGGGAGAAAACGAGTGGTAGAGCCACGCTGTAGACAATTTTGTCTACAGCATGAATGGGCCGGCTCGTCCGGGTCGTTACCACTGTCTCACAGAAAACCGGCGTAAAGTAGCAGCTTGCTGCTGCGTTTCGTACGGTGAGTGAGATATCCGGAGGCCCAAATCCCCCTCCCCTTCCCAATCCCTTATTATCCCTTTCTTTTAAGGTTGGCAACGCGCCCATAATTGTTTTGTATTGTGGGTGTACATGGGCGGTGGAGATCGCTTACCATCAGATGACCCACTTGCTCTTTGGCAGCCTATACTATAAAAAAAACCCCCTAGACCCGAAATATTTGTGGATCACACAAACGTCTCATGCTTCATATCCGGCTACTCGCTCACTGCGCCACGGAGACTATCATTATCAAAATTAATATCTTTCCCTTTATGGAAAGAAAATACGGCCATAGCATCCACCATACTAGTCTAATGAAATAATTAATAGAGCACAGAGATCACAAGTGCATATAAAACTTTATAATAACCCTAACATTATGCGTCTCCACGCGCCAATGTAGCTGTCCACATAGATTCACCGCATCCTCAAATCGACTTCACACTTAACGGCCTCTCCCATTACAAAGTCACATTATTTATAAGCCCATAGCGTTATAATGTATGCGCGACGCGATACATGCCCGCGCCCGCGCCTCCACCCGTGCCCCTACTATTAATATTCAAATGGCCTTTGGGCAAGCCACCAGATCCTACGGTATTAGTCCCATTAACATTGCGGTGTCGGTGCTTGTGTAAACATTCTGCCCGTACAGCCGTAGGTTGCCCTTTAGCTAATTATAAATACTCCACAACATCGGATCTTCAACAGCTGCCGGTATAACAGTATTCGCTTAATAAACTATATACATCTGTACTCTACAGATACTATAAATTAGAAATAGATTAAAAACAGATTTTTCTTATTTCTTATTGGGCCAATCGGGCGTGTAGTCATTTCCTTTAGTAGCACCGAACAGCTGTTGTAAAGGTTACACCCTTAACTCGACACCTGCGACCCCACCGCCTTACCCGCGCGCCCCCGCCCCCGCCCCTGTCGTCTTCAACCCGCTCCGGCACCGTGTCTCCCGTTTGACTTAATTACAAAGGCATTAACGAATTCGTCTCGCCATTCGACCCGTTCGACATTTAGTGAAAACAATGAAATACGCCCGACCGCGCATTTTGCACATTGTTTACATTCATCCGCACAGGACAAATAAGGTCGAATTGTTGAAAAATGACGCGGATCGAGCGTTTGATAATATTTCGTCAGGGAATAATCCGCAGCGGCGCGGTCGGGCGACGTTTGCGATGTGCTAAACAGATTCCGCGGCCGGGTACACGTGCGAGGGCACAAATCCACAAAGGGAGCACTTTTTTCATCGGCGGCGCAAAAAACTCACCGACAATTACGAGATTAGGGATGAAAGGTGGGGGCGAAGATTCTTTCTTTCAACCGGTACCGGTTGATCTTTTTCTTCGTCGTAGGGTTCCCTAGACGGGAATGTTTTAATTAAAAAATCTTCAAGTCCGCAGGCGTCCCGCGGTAGTTCTACATCGCAATTTATTTAAAACGAAACTTGCAAGTCGGTTCACTCAATATTAATCAAGGGTTTGTTAATTAACCAGGCGAGTTGGTTCCGACGTCGAATAAGTTTTTTCGAACTGGTTTCCCTACACTATTATGGTCCGCACACATTCGCACTGACAGATATTGATTATTTGATTGCATTTCGGCAAAATGAAAAACATTTCAGTTGAGATTATGGACATATTTAAATTGAAATACCTACCTGCCGTAATATGTGTTGCGTTCGCTGATATATTGCAATTTTTCATTCCAGTTTTAAACGAACAACAGTGTTCTGAATTTGAGTTGAAATTTCGTAACATTTATATTAACACCACAATTTTCCACTCAAATTTTAATACCTTCATTGGACCGATGGATTGCCCTTTAACTATTTTAAAAGCATTTTAATTATTTTATATTAATAAGCTATTTTTAACTTGTCTTATGACCAACACCGGCCATACCTTTTAATTAGCCTCCTTAAGCAGATAAGCGACTAGCAAATATCACTTTAACTAAGCCACAACGGCTACTTCAGAAAGCGTTGCTCCGCCATACAAAATTATATTTCTAGGTCGATTATTTCAGGTTTTTTTTACATAATTAGAGGCAACGTCGAGCCCGGAACAAACCTACGAAATCCTCTTCGGAGTGCAGCAGTGTGCACGCGAAACAACCTAATGGCCCGTCTGTAGATAAGTGCAGGTAATTTTGCCGCGTCCGCTCGCTGCGGGCGCGCACGCACGCGACCACCGACCGTCTGCCGGGAGCCACCACTTCGAACCCAACTGACAATCCAAAATGTTCCCTGCACCTTACACAATAAGATATGCGAAACAAGACGTGATTGTAAAAACTTAATGACGGCCAGAACGACTTCTTTGTTCGCTAATTCCTGCGCCGTTATGTTATGAAATGTGCTTCCGACTACACTATTGTCGATGCGGGATTGTTTTGATATGAATGTGAATACAATTAGCCCATCTGGTATACTGGATATTCTTGGAGTGAGAAATAAGTATTATAGAGACTATTTTAGTTGAAATAAAACTAGTTTATAGGGATTTTATCGCGGTTTAATTTTTATTTTAGTCGAAGCTTGAAAGCTGAAGCTTTCGTGGTCACGGGAGAGACTGAGGTGTAGGTCGTCTCGAAAAGTTAATGTTACATTGGCTACCTTCATTAAAATTATACAATTATTTTTTAATTATTTAAAAAGTTAGTTGACACTAGTCCGATCTATGCAGAAAGAGCTCACGGTGTCTTGAGGAAATTAAACCGCGATAAAATCCGTATAAACTAGTTTTATTTCAATGTGTAATATTCGCGTAAACCTAAGAAATCACTATTTTAGTTGCAAAAGCTGTTAAGACTATTTTATTTGCTGGTGGGAGTGTACCTGTTCATTTATATACCAGACGGTATAGCGAGCACCGTACGTACACACATGGTAAAAAATCCGCCAGTGGCTCCTTCAGGCCGGTCGCGTTCCAGGGTCAGCCAGTAAGTTCAGGTCAGTATAATTCTACCAAACGTCGAGGGACGCAATGTGTCTTGACGGTCGGACATTATATTTGGACGGCACTGTACTTAACATCAGGCCCAGTGTAGTCCACTGTAGTGTAGAGAAATCTTTTTCCTGGATAAAAACAAGCCTGCGTCTTAATCTAGGTTAAGGACTACCGGTGTGCCAAATTTCATGAATGCCAAATCCGTTCAGCGGTTAAGGCGTGATTGATTAACAAACATCCAAATATTCAAATTTATATTAGTAGGATAATAGCATTTTAGGAAGTAGAATTTTATATAACATTTTTTGTTAGATTGGTTATTACTTATGTTATTCAACAAGGCACTTCTCAAGTACCAATAATCCTAGTAGATTACCATTTCACACACATCAATTTTATCTCAATAATATTATTCCGGTGAAATCTAGTGCAGTCATTGTATCAATATCTAGATCAGTCGATCCCGAACATTATCTTGAGCTTTGTCTTATCACAGAGAACGCCAGCTGTCGGGAGTCGAGAGCAATGTCAGTAGTTCACAAAAGAGCCGGATCGATCGCCGGTTCGTGACCATTGTTCGCGATGCAACGTGGCGTCGCACCGCACCGCACCGCAACCTAGTCGTACATCTGTTTCGTTCGTTTTTCATCGGGACTGCATAATGAAACCGGCTCATTGTGAACGAAACATCCCACAAAAGAACACGCACTCCGCTGCCCTGTATTTTATAAGAAAATACAAGCACCGAAGGCTAAAAGGTGGGCGTCGAGTTTGTAGGAAATGAGAAAGTCGACGCAACTGTTATGACATACGCGTTTTGTTAACGTGTTATTGAAAATAAATAACCGGTAAACGGATCCAGGGTATATATAATATTATAAATGAAAAAAATAAATTGTGCTTTGGGACTGGGGTTTGCTACAATTGTCCTCACATGACAAAAGAAACATCGAAGTCTTAAGAGAAGACTTCATTAATACTGGATAATTATAAGTATGTTATTGGTATACCAATAAATTATAAAAAATTCCATTACAATAAGGTTGTCTGGTAAAGAAATAAAAGTTAGTTTAAGGTGGTTTGGTCACGTTTTAAAGAAACCCAAAGAGTATACCGGTCAGTGTCAAATACCTGTACCATATCGTATCGAGTACGACTGTACGATTCCGTGGGCGGCCAAAAAACGTAGGCTTGAAGTATAGGACTTTATTAAATAAAGACATGAGAGTCAATGGTCTCACTACGGAGGATGTTCAGGATCGGGCGAAATAAAGGCGTCTTAATGGAAAGATGGATCCTGACATTAGCCGGGATAACGTCAGGTAGAAAATAACTAAATTTTCTTTCAACGGTGAAGAAAACATCGTGAGGAAACATTCATACCTGAAAAGTTCTTCATAAGAATTTCGAAGGTATGTTAAGTCTACCAACCTGTATTAGGTCAGGGTGATGGACTAAGGCCTAATCCCTCAGATTCAATAGAAGAGGTCCGTGCCCAGTATTGGGACGTGTAGGTATACATAGCTAGTATTATTATTATATAGTATTATATTATTACCTGTGATGTAACTTACAAATTACATTTTTAACCGGCTTAATTTTTACCCTAGCACAGCAAGGTGACTACGTATGTTACACCTGGCAGTAAGTGTAATGCTGTCGAAGAATAATGGCGACCACTGATAAACGGTATATCTCTATCGTAGATCGCTAGATATATGCAAGCCTGCCTTCTTCACAGGAGTGTGAGGCTCAAGCGGAGGCTTGAAGACCCAATGACAGGGATAGGAGCGACCATATGACCTACCAAACTCCATGATGCAGACGCATGCTTTTACAAACTCTTTATTTCAAGCCGAGAAATAAAAATCAAAGAAGCTGATGGTTAGCAAGAGAGCACGCGTGGATCTGTTTAAGAAAGAATTTAGAACAGAATCCGGCTTGAAGGACCAATAAACAGGTGTAGTAATTTCATTTTTCTGTAATGTAATTACAATTGAAAAAAACATTCCACAATGGCTAGGATTAATGTTTGCATTAATACGCATCCATCTCACTGCACTTGGTATTCAGTATATAACTACCCTTATGTGCAAGGGTGCGTTTGTAACAGAGTAATATTATGCAAAGTGCACACCCGCGGGCACATGAGCATTGAACTGAACAGCGAACGTGCATGCTATTAGAATGATATTTGTAATCAAAGTCCGACCAACCGATAGATTTCCCATCACAACCGAGATTAAATCTGTTAGGGCTTCTAGACCCGATCTAGGTTTACGCCTGACTGGAGATTCGCATGTTTAAATTAGGATAGTTGGCTGCATTTGATAATGTTTATGTGGGTAATGTTTAATACCCAGAAATAAAAAAAATATTTCAATAATAATTAATAAAAAGAATAAGACTATACTTCTGTTATTAGTTTTGTACTAAGCAGTAAGTAGCACATAAACTCCAGAAATGTCGTTTAAAGTGGTTTGGTCACGTTTTGAGGAAACCACGTTCAAATCCCCCTCCCCTTCTCAATTATCCCTTCCATTTAAGGTCGGTAACGCGCCCATGATTCTTCTGGTATTATAGGCGTACATATGCGGCGGAGATCACTTATCATCAGGTAACCTACTTGCTCGTTTATCGGCCTATGCTATATAAAAAAGTCCGCCGTGAGTGCCTGTGTCAGAGGTACAAACCTGCGGCCGGCCCAAAAACGTAACTCTGTCTGTCTGTTACATTTTCACGCTTAACGACTGAATGGATTTTAATGAAATTTAGTAATGAGATAGGCTATATCCTGGGGTACGACATAGGTTACTTTGGCCCGGAAAAACACATTCACGGGGGCGGAGCCGCGAGCAAATGCTAGTTGGTCTATAAAAGACAGGGTTCAAGGTCAAGGTTGGATGCCTGGGTCAGACAATGTTTTGTGTGAGTATAACTTAATTATATGTGCTATTGTTCAATTTATATAACTTTATGTAATTAAATTAAAAACAATAGATGACCTAAGATGGAGGCAAATTGTTTTGTATTTCCACGAGTCCAGACCCTTCGAAAGTAAATTTTAAACTGCAATTAATAGGTCTCAAGGGGGCGATCTAAGATAAAATTATTTGGAACCGGTCCCATAATCGTGGGAAATTTCAACCCGAGCCACTAAGGAATCTTCATTCGCCTGATACTTCCGGACATTCAGACAGATACGCGTTAACATTTAATAATCTAAAACCAGTGTTGTTTTTAACCGAATTCAAAAAAGGAGGAGGTTATCAATTCGGCGAGATTTTTATTACAAGATTTTGCCCTCCACTTAGGTAAAAGTCTTGGGTCTGGGATAAAATGATTTTTAATAGCCTATTTACGTTCACCAAGGCTTTCCCCTGCCAATTGTTGTATCATTCCCACATTCATATATCAAATACAAATCGCATTTATAACAACGCTTAACCACAGCTGGCTATAAATTACTTAGATGTTTTTGTAAGGTTGTTCTTCGACTTTGCAACTGCTGCCGGCCAACATTTTGATAGAATTAAGTACACTTAATCGCCGGCGCAGGCGCTGAGCCCGAGGGAACACAAATTGTACCCGCAACGCCCGCATTGCATACTTTTTATGACGGCGCGCCGCTTCCTCGCTAAATTTCAGTTAGCCGACATTTAGAATTACTTTCAAGTGTATTTACGTGCCTCTAATGACTTAAGCGATGTTTGAGAGAAAATAGAACGGAAATTGTAACTTTTTGCTTATTCTATTTGCCGGAACACAACACTTTATTATGTAAAGTTGGTTATCATAATTAAAACTGAGGTGACAATGGAGCGTTAAAAAGTTCTTAGGGCTAAGTTTCCATCGGTAGATTGATTGGAGTTGAAAGTAGATCTTCATATTAATACCCAGACGACCGCGACACCCTGAAAGATACGCTTTTTTTTTTCAAAATGGTAATAATTGACATCCGTGGCGCAGCGGGCGAGTAGCCGGCTGCGAAACGGGAGGCCGTGGGTTTGATTCCCGCACCGATACAATTTTTTTGTGATCCACAAATATTTGCTTCGGGTCTGGGTATTGTGGGAACGGATGTTCATCGTAGTTCCTAATACCCACAAAATAACCTAGTGTGGGGTCAGGACTCTGTATGTGACTATTGGGTGTATTTATTTATTTAAGTTACATAATAATTTGATATTATTATGTAACTTAAATAAATAAATAAGACAATTAACAAAAAGATACAGTAATAAAAAACAAAATAAAATCGAAAACTGTACAGTGCTACGAGTCAAAGACGCAAATTTACAAATAAACCTATTCAGACTTCAGAAGACACGTGTCTGAGACACAAGGGGTGTCCACAAGTCACCACGGCATGTAGAACAGTTATTTCAACAACGCTTCAGATACGTAATTTCAGCGTAATAAATGTCCACATGGAAACACAGCCATGTAGACTGTCAACAAACTTCTAAACGCTAGCTACTTATTAATAATTTAGAAAAGTTAGAGCTGTGTGCTCTTGCGACTGGTTTCGAACCTGCAACTTTCGTGTCAACAGTCCGTACCACTCCCCACTGAGCTATCGATGCACAACACTCAACTATGAATAAAGACATTAACATTATTTCCAAAATCAGAATTGAAACTGGATTGCTGTTTTACAGACGTCTCAAAATTAACGCGTCGCGTCGGATGACACTGATAGTAAGAGATGGTCACGGAATAGAATAAAATACCTTTATATATTACTACTATTCACCTGGTTTTGTAATCATATTCAAAGAACTGGTAATATGAATAATTTGAATGATCATTATTATGTATTTCAATTTACATATTGCCTGAGACTCATAGTTGCACAAGTGTTACTGTACAGGTGTCTATAAATCCAAATAAATTTCATTTACTTTCATTCGAGACTCTCCACAAAAATATAATTATACTTTTCTTTTCACTTCTAAAATTTAAATCTGGAATAATATGAATGCACTGGAATGTACAGCTAACTTCCAAACTCCAAGGTAATCTTTACTGTCATACACAATATACGGAGTCCGTGTTTAAATTCATTTATAACATAATATGCAATCAGACCTATCATCGGACGAGAAGCTGATATCTCACCCATTAGTCCGCTTTAACCTAATACATTTTTCATAACATATGCTAATGTACGATGAGTGAAGGCAAGGGCTGATCGTCCCGACCGCGGCACGGGCGTGACGCGAACGGTCGCGTGCGTGTCGCATGAAAACCACCACGTCAGCCCAAATCGCTCCCACAAACTCGCACGATACCCATCTATAATGATTGTAGGCGCTTTTCTTGCTGTTTAAATACGCTCATTTATTGCTACGTCATATGTCGTGCAAAAAAAATCGTGTGGCGAATTTTGGCTTGAGAAAATCTTTATCGAACCTACCTTAGTACAGATGGAGTTAGTTGCGGTCGTGTCTCTATCAACTAAATGCGGTGTAAGTGACCTTTGCATGTCTTCGGTCAAAGTCAATTTTGTCCGCGGTCTGTCCTATTAACTGTCGAAGTCGACGCACCGGAGATTAGTTTACGTTGAGTTAAGGGAGCAACCCTATCGATACTTAGTAAATTGTTGGCAGCGTTGCTTAATGGAGGTAAATTCCATTAAAAGACCAGACTAAAGATGAATAATTGTTTTAGCTTATAATGAGACAATATATGACCCGCTTTGATACTCAAATAAGTATTAATCACATGTTCTTTTTTGACTGCCTCGGTGGCGCAGTTGTAATGCGTATGCGTTACGAGTTACGACTGGGGCTGACGCTGAGGTTTCGGGTTCGATCCCCGGGTCAGCTAAAAGTGATATTGGGTTTTCTATTATAAAATGCTCAGTATCAGCCCGGAGTCTGGAATCGTACTCGGTATGGCGATAGGCTCACCCCCTATCACATCATGGGATGGAGATACGCTCGGCGAAATGTGGGTGAACTGGTCACACCTCTGCCTACTCCTTCGGGGATTACAGGCGTGAGTACATATGTATTTATGTCATTTTTGAATGCGATTGGATTAATGAAATACATATGCATAATTGATGTTCAAAACACGACAAAGATCGATAAAACGATTGAAACATTGATCAATCAAATCAGTATTAATTAATGGACAGTAATCAATTATTCAAACAGTGGAAACATAATAACGATGCATTACATGTAGACGATGTTCCCACGGTTAGTTCTGGATCACTTTTTGTTTACTACGTGAGGCAAGTAAGCGATCGCGTGATGCTATGTCGAGTATCGTGTGCGAACTAGATCTCTATGCGGCGGGGATAAACACTAGGCTCGATACATCTCATGGGATCACCAATTGTCGATTGGCGACGAAAGTGCTCTTCGCGTGTTGCCTAACGTCCGATCCGATTGTTCCACACCGCTCTGCCTGTTAATTATCGCATGATTAATCTGTACTTTATCGGAGACCGAATGGGATTTTTTGCAGCTGGTTTTATGCAGTCACGTAGCTTTTTAAGGACTCTAAAGTGATAGATTTAAGGTTGGAAATATAATGATTTTTTTTCAAAGTGATTGATTATTTTTTCCGTTCCTGTTCCGACAAAGCTCACGAGACTTGATTTGGCAGAACGATATATGGAGAGCAGGTGTGAGATCTTTCATTGTTACGATCTTTACTAAATCAACCATCGCTTGTTAATTTGGTAATTGCTGTCCGTTCTAACTTGTTAGGTTTTTATTGCAGTTTTATTTTGTGACATGTGCATTTAACCATTACTTTACCATCTTCGATTAAAGTGATAATAACAGAGTAATCAAGTTATGCATTAACGTTCCGCGAATTCCCACCTATAGATTCCATGTGTTTAATTAATATCCTTATAATAATTAAAACGTTGTGTTACATCTGCACCATTTATTTTGGAATACAACTGTATTACAAAATAGTTTATATATTCATTTTCCCGACAATTAAACATGATAAATGGCGAAAGAGCTGCCGTGACATTCACAAACCATAAACAGATTAGAACTAACAATGTGTTAACACGCGAGTTTCCCTTGCGATATTACTACTACAGACACTTTGAAACATTTTAGTTTGTCATTGAAATAAGATAGTTTAGTTTATATTTATCATTTTGAAAATAGTTCGTAGACTTTGGAAATCGTACCTTTTAAGTTAAACAAAACAAGCGAAAATTATAGGAACAATAAATTTTGCTTCATTAACTAGCAACCTCAAGAGCACAAATTAGTATCGTATTAACAAATGAAATTAGAAACATATTTAGTAAAGACAAGTCGTAAAGACGCCAACGGAACTACTCTGGCGCGGGTCCAAAACTCTTCCGCGGTGCGTTGTGCAACCCTCTAATTATTTTAAATTGTTGTTTAGTGAAACATTTACGTAAATTATTTTCTAAAATTATAAACAAAAAGTATACGTAACGTATCACCGTGTAGTAAGAGTTTTAAACGTTTTATATACACTTTTTGTACATAACAAAGCCATCAAATCTTTAAATATTCGTTATATTATGACATTATGAGAGCAATGAACTTACGGTTTATATTAATAAAATAAACTTTTTGGAGTTTAATGAGAAAGGTCATGACAACTGCTGCATAAATTATAGTAGCTTTTACCGCCTTCATTGACAATTATTGTTATAATCGAAGGTTATAATTTATATATTTTTTCAAGAGGAAAAATAACCAGTTTAGCTAATCCGAGACATTATCATAGTTTTAAATTCACCAAACCGAGTGGTAGTCACTCTGCAGACACTTTTGCCTACAGCATGAATGGGCCGGCTCGTCCGGGTCGTTACCACTGTCTCACAAAAAACCGGTGTAAAGTAGCAGCTTGATGCTGCGTTTCGTGCGGTGATCGAGATATCCAGAGACCCTAATTCCCCTCCCTTCCCAATCCCTTACTTAGCCCTTTCCTTTAAGGTCGTCAACGCGCCCCTGATTGACCATCAGGTGACCCACTTGCTCGTTTGCCGGCCTATACTATAAAAAAATGGTCGAAATAATTTTTATCGGACAACAATTCCTCTGATAATTAGAGTAATTGGGAGAATTTATTAAGTATTAACTTACTTGGATTTTAAAAAGCAAAACTTACTTGGATTATAAAAAGGCAAAATAAAATAATTGGCGTGGGATCATGTATATCGTGACTTATAATACAGTAATACGTACATCCGAGATTTTAACTACATACTTAGCATGATTTTGTTTAAATTATTTTGCATCTGAAATTATTTACACTGTACCACACGTACTGAAATCCTAGAGTCTAGACCATTATGATAAACATAAAACACACATTATTTTAAAGGGCTCCCCAGGTTGGTCAAGACGGTCAAACTTGTTTGCCAAGCACGTGATTTTTTTCGTACTTGACAAGCAATCTAAATCGTTGAGAACTAAGCTTGGTGAGCTTGACAAGCAACTACGTGTTGGACAATGTTTTATAATTTATAGGTTTTATTTGACTGTAGGCCGGCAAACCAGCTAGTGGGTCACCTGATGGTAAGTGAACTCCACCACCCATGTACGCTAACAATACCAGAAGATTGGCGCATTGCCAACTTTAAAGTAAAGGGATAATTAAGGGATTTGGGCCTCTGGATATTTCACTCACGCAGCAGCAAGTCGCAGACATTACGTCGGTTTTCTGTGACACAGACAGTTTTCTGTGCCCGATCGAGCTGGCCCAAAAACTATACAGCGTGGCTCTACCACTCAATTTTACAAAATGATTGTGGAATGCTTAAAACAATGCATCAAGCAACGTCAAGCGTGAGTATCAAACACATAAATGCTTGCTTGTTGAGTTAAGCATCGCTTAGCATGTCCGCGGTGGCCACCCAAGCGGGCAGGCGGACGGACGGAGCCGCGAGCGACGCTAGTCTGACGAGACGTCTCAAGTGTCGGTGCCCGGGACGACGCGGCGAGGCGCCCGCTACCTGTGTTGTTTCGCTTCAATATCGACGCATAATTAATATTTCGCTCGTTTACTAACTTCGCCCCCATATAGAGGAACACATCACTCGCAACGTCTCGACTATCAACTTATCTTACAATTAATTACTGAGAATGTTGAGTTAGAAGGGGTATTATTATAGCTGTTTTAGTGGCTTCAGATTGGAAAATTGATAGTTTGCTTATTGCTTTCAATAGTTTTCGAAATCGTTGTGACGTTATGTAAATTATCCATAAATCAACAAATTACCTTCAACACCCCACTCTCGAGCTGGCAAGTCAAACACGAAAACAATCGTCTGTCTTCAACACTCCAACTAGACAACAATTTATATTCTATTAAAGTTGAAGAGGCGATGTTGATTGCACTATTTGTTGGATTTCGTGTTGTGTACGTTACATTGTTCGAACACGGTGTAAGCCGAGCACCATGGAACAGGTTGGAGGAATGTGGCCGCAAGTTTATTGGAAAACCACAGAGTTTCTTCGTACCACCAGTTATGGATGGCATGACCGGTCAACGAGACGAGACTAGTCCGAAACGTTTCGATAATAGGACGATGATGGTATTCGAGCAATATTATCTGAATATCGCAAAGTGAATAGACGAAGTATTTCATATTTCATTTTGCGCAATAACCCTGACAGCCTCCGTAGGTCTTGGGCACTAGGAGAGTCGGTTGTGAAGCGAAAGGCCGCGGGTTCGATTTCCGCACCGAGGGTAAGTTCTCCCCAGAGGGGTTAACATCAGGCAGGCGGCCGGTTGTAAAAATTACGAGTCAAATCTTTCAATAACATTTGTAAAAAATATGTTGCGCCCCCACTGCGAGTGGGATAAGGGCAGGCCGGTGGAAGAATCCTAAACATTCTTATGTTAATCAGGCATAACCATGTTCCATGAATGAAGACATCTATTTAGATAGGTAATTTAAAAATACTGACGAAGAAACAGAAACATTTGACTGCTGCAAATACAAGGATTGAAGCTATCTTTCAAATCCAATTATTCTCACACGTCCCATTAAACTAAGATGAAACGATTACGTAAATCATACCTCATATTAGATCCTACTACCTACTCGCGTATAATTGGATAGCAAACTTAACTCTAACCATTCTCAACACGAGTAGTCTTTTTAAGCCCGATCACGTCACTAGTTATGGCAGATGGTATCGCAGTAGTCGACGGCAACGTGCCTAGAATGCTGCCTTAAGATATTCCTTTGCCGCGTTCAGTTGCACCTTTTCATTAAAGAAATGTATGGAAGTGGTGTCACGTGCGCACGATCGGATTATCGTTTTCGTATATCTTAATTTATATTGTTTAGACAATGGGGCAATTAACCGACTGGAGTCGAGTGTGGGATAATCATTGAATGTATGATCGTTTGAAATTATTATAATTTCGTAGAATCTTCTAAAGGTTATCTTTATTATACTGTCAGTCAATCTGTTTCGCTGTATATTACTCGTCTTTGAAACGACTTCTTCCCTATTTTAAGTCTCTATAAAAAGAAATGATATAAGTTTGACCCCTTTGACTATGTGTGTATCCGTCTCTATGGCTACATAGTAGCGTCTAAAGGAATGGACTGATTTTAATGTTTTTTTTATTTGATGTTAATATTTGAAAGCTGTTTAATCAAGATATTTCCTAGTCATTTAGGAATAAAATCTTTCATAAACTCAACCATTTGAATTTGAGTTACGAATGGTTTTCTGGTTGCCGTCAGGGGTGTAAGGTTATTGTCAAAATAACCTCAACCAGATGCTTAAGGCCATAGTCATCAATATTACATTGCGTAGCGTTCTGCTAGCTTCCGTGCAATTAAGTGAAATTCTCTTCGAAGAGTTACAAAAGAGATCTCAACAAGCTATACCAAGAATTAACACCGTCTCGGTTTATTCAAAAAATACTAATAAATGTATGGTAGACACTCTCTTTGTTATCGTACATACCGAGGATGCTAAAGATCAGCAAAACTGAAGAGAAAATTGAGCAGGAAAGCATTGACTCGGGTCGGTCAAAAACAAGATAGAAATAAAGAATTCAATGATGACTCATCAACTCTTTGTTTTCATAAATCACAAACTATATTCTATTAGCAGAGAAAGAAAGGCGACGTTAGTAGTCAGCCAGAACAATACACAATTTGTCTAATTTTCACATCACATTTTCACTGTTACTGTGTGAGAGGGACAACAAAGTCATGTTTGAGACCACACACGGAGTTCCTTAGGTTCTAGATACAAAAAAGTTACAAGCATAATGTCCAAAATTTAATTATTTGTGTATTATTAATCAACATTGCAATATCAAATGTTTATTTATAATAATAATATGGGTAAGATGCTGCCGTTGAAAAACACATAAATTAAATTATACCACCTGTTCAAAAATTGTACTCATTTCAACAAAGTATTTTAAAGAAAAACCCGTACTACAGTTTCAACTGAAGCTACGGTATATTCATTACTAAACCGAACTTATTTACGTCTTGAACGCTTGTCAAATATTTATGAATCTACTTTAATAGACGTAATACAGAAGTAACAGACATAGACGCGGATCACCAAAGGAATTCGTCCAACCGGACCTCGCCATCGTACTCCGAATAGGATTTTAACAAGGACGTGAGAAGAAAATTAAAAATTCTCGAGGAGTCGGCGACATAACTGTCCTCATGCGCCAGGAGCGTGGCCCGGCCGCGCGGCCGGTGACAGCAACAAACCTAATGCCAGCACGAATGCCATCTACAGATATTAAAACATTAATGATGAGTGTTACACATGCCCCCGCATGCGACATCCTTTTGTACTGTCGGGTATTATTTTTATTTCATATTTTAAAATTCGTGGCTAGCGTCTGCCATATTGTTTTTTGTGACGCCTCCAAACAAGTGTCACACCTTCTATATTAATCTATCAAATCGTTTCTGTTTTGAAAGGATGCGAAAGAATAAAGAAACCGGAATATAATCCTTCTCCTGGCCCAGTCGGGTAAAAATATCGCGCTGACATGCGAGCACTATCGCGAACACCAAACTATTTACTCCATACCGCGCTAAACGTGATAACTTGGAGACGGTAATCGGCGGCGCGTGTTTACGCATTTATATGTAACGCACAAGTTCAATGGCAAACACACGGACGCCGAAAAAACATTACATAAGCGTCGAGCGCGAGGTCAATGTCGCGAGTCGCGTCTCGCGTCTCGAGCCGAACAAAGATCGCGAAAGTGCTCCGTGGTTACGTAGCTGTGGGTAGGAGTTCGGGCAGGCGGGCGGGCGGGCGGTCTCTCGCCGCAGCGGATAATTGCGATGTAATCGACGTAATCCATCCACGGGCCTGTTTCCATTTAAGGCGGTGGCAGCTTGCGGCCGCATAGAAGAACAGCTGACCGCTGCGGCACCGGCACCGGCACGCGCCTCGAATGCATATTAATGGCGCACCCGTCGCAAAAACACGTATAACATCGAAATGCTACTATACAATATCGAACCAGTTTCAAGTGCAGGCGCCTCAATTATGCAATGGTCGTGGACGGACTGAGAATGAATCAAAATTGAACTCGTCATGTGGTAATCGATTTCAGTTTTTCCACGTTACTTGTTTGTTTTTATTCTTGAGATGCATCTGGTATATTTTAGATAGCTACATTGTGAGTCGATCCTTATAGTAATATTAATGGAAAAAACCAGCGGATCAAGTTTCCTGTGCGACCATCAGCGGACCTTGTAAGGGAAAACTTTTCATATCAGATAGCGGGTATCTGTGAAATAGCTTGTCTATGTCTTATTGCTATCTGACTTTAATGAAGATTAAAAAGAACGATTTTGATTTAAGGATATAAAACCGTATCTTATCAGTTTGTTAGTTGTTAAACCCTCTTTGTTGGTAAGAGGATAAGATATGTAACTTAATGTATAACACAAAGATACGAACATATATTAGACCTATTCGAATGCATATTTAGAATATTTCTGTTGTTATTTTATTAATATTAAATATTTGTGTCAAGCATCCTAATCCGTTTCAGACAATTCATCGTATATATCTTAACACAGTGTAAACACCAATAAGGATACCCCTTTCGTGTCAGCCATCGGACATGTTTTGAGATATCCGGATGTCACGCTTCCGTCTCCGGTATAACAATATCTCAAACAAAGCACTATTGTCCTCTTACTTTTGCTCTATCAAACGCCAGATTCTTAATTACATATTGATATTAAAATAAATCGTAATTACCTCCAAAGTACATAATTATATTAATTTATAACTTTTAGTAGTTGTGTGTAAACCCATTCAACGGTTCCAGTATGATTAAACTATCAATTAACGTATAAAACAGCTGATTTTGAAATGTCTAGTAGTCATATTTCCGCCGATATGTCAGAAAGTGACTTTTGTATTTGGACGTATTATATTTTATTTGATGACTAACTCATCAAATTACACTGCCTCGGTGGCGCAGTTGTAATGCGTACGCGTTACGATTAAGCTAACGCTGAGGTCTCGGGTTCGATCCCTGCGTCGGGTAAAGTGGTATTGAGTTTTTCTATTACGAAATGCTCAGTATCAGCCCGGAGTCTGGAATTTGTGCCCGGTATGGCGATAGGCTCGCCCCCTATCACATCGTGGGACGGAGAGACGCTCGGTGAAATGTGGGTGTACTAGTTACACCTCTGCCTACTCCTTCGGCTGTATAGGCGTAAGTGCGTATGTATGTAACCTGTTTGAATGTTAGACATAGTCAAACAGGCGCTTAATATTTAAAATAAATAGTGAGTAAAAACGTCCCTCTCTATGATGTGGAAACAACACAATGAGCTCATTGTGACATTGTGAGGGAGTTGTCCTGAGTCCCCATAATAATCGGACCTATGACATTTATCCCCTGCGGCGTCGCGTCGCGTCGCGTGGCGCAGCTGCCCCGTCATTTATCGGCAGTGAACAATAAAAACTGAAACATTAACCCGCTATTATCAACCCAATGAAATTGTTTATTCATTTATCAAGGTACTATCTGTACAATTAATGGGAAACCTACAGTTAGGTAGAGTTAAGAGCACTTTAAGACGACACATATTAACTCACACTTGTTTCCCCGCAGGTGTAGGCAGAGGTGCAATCAGTAAGCTCAATGTTCGCAGAGCCCATTTCAGATCCATGATGTGATAGGTGGTGGGCCTATCGGCATATCAGGCACAAATTCCAATTCCGGGAGAGTCACGGGATTTATTGAATTGAAAACTCTAACAGAAATTCTGATTGCTCGACCTGCGATTTGAAGCCAGAACCTCACGGTTTCTCATCCAAATTCCTACCACCACTATACCAATGAGGCAATGGAAATACCTTAAGTTATTAACGAATTATCTGTACCTACATGATGGTAGAGTTATGAACTAGTGGGAGCGTAAACACCTGAAAGGGTACCTCTGGAGGGTACCTGAAACGTATTTGTACCCAACTGCATAATGACAACTGCAATGTAGACATGCGGGCTTAGGATATGCAACACGACATATCTCGACATACAAATATCTCGGGTAAACTATCAACATTCCATATAACAAAACTTAGAAACCGACTTCAATGTACAGCAATAGCATGTAAATTCCAATACAATAACACAATCGCGACAGTACGAGTGTACTGTTGTCCGTTGAGGAGTTTTATTTTTTTTCTCCATACACCGTCATCACATCTTAACCAAATTTATATGGGACCACATCGGAGCTAGACTCTATCGAGTGAATTTTTTTCCTACAAAATCGGTCTACAATTGGCAGAGAAATCGATCGAATTAAAAAAAAAACGCGTCGAATTGAGAACCTACGCCTTTTTTGAAGTCGGTTAAAAATTACGTCGTCATATTAAGGTTCGTAGACAAAATACCACAGCGCGGTTGAAAGTATTATTATCTCTATCTCTACATTTGACATAACGAGTTGAGTATTCTATGCAACCATGTTAGCTCCGATAGACATGTAGAGATAACCAGATAGAACCGGTATTTCACGACAAAACGAATCGTCAAAATCATCTCGTGTTGCATATTCTAAGTCCCAAGGTGTAAAACCCGTCATAGTGGGTTTTTCATTCGAGGCGCGTTCCGAAGTCAGCCAGTGTAATAGGCCGGCATGTATAATGCCGACCGAGATAAGCAGTGTCTCTAGACGGTCGACATTGTATTTGGACTGCACTGTACTAACCACCAGATGCAGTGTCGTCACATTGCCGTGCCAGGTAAATTAAAAAAAACATTACATTTTGAATTCAACGTGATGGTTTTCTTTAAAGCTGATTGTGATAAGGTTTATCAAACTTTCAGATTATTATCTAACATGCCATCTGATATAACCGACGTCTACCGACTACGAGGACGACACGTCCTCGAAGCGATGGTGAACGACAAATTCAGTATATGTCTGTGTAATGCAGCAGATCATCCAACTGCGGAAGAAGTGTCAGAACTTGGGGAACGTCTTTGCCCAGCATATGCATTTTTTTAATTAACATAGTAATTGGATGAACATATTTAACTGTTCCTCGACAGCTTCCATGGCG
Organism: Mimas tiliae; assembly: GCA_905332985.1. Taxonomy (NCBI): domain Eukaryota; kingdom Metazoa; phylum Arthropoda; class Insecta; order Lepidoptera; family Sphingidae; genus Mimas; species Mimas tiliae. The sequence goes on from HG995244.1 coordinate 15,968,676, forward strand.
CAGTAGGCGAGTAGCCGACTGTTAAATGTGCGACCGCGGGTTTGATCCCGCACCGAGACAAATACTTGTCAACCCCTTTGCGAAGAAAACACCCACAACATATATATATAAGTTTCTGTCTATAAATATATGTCTCACAATAACATACTTTACATAAAAGCTTAATACATTATAAACCAACAAAACGTTGTCCCCTCGCGGTACAAAAAATAGGGAGAAATATATTGTCTTAGATTAATCACATTCGGTTTCTAATTGGCGAGTTCCAGCACTTTCTACGTCAACTCCAATAACACCTAACATGCCGATGACGGCACGATAAGATCCCCTTGTCACCCGGCCTACATCACCGTGCAATAATATTAATTAGCTGTTTATCAATTTAAAGTGCAAAAACATTGCAGCTGCTTGTGTAAACATATCGAATTAGGGTTACAAGATTTAAAAAACGTAAAAAATATACTTGATCTTTTTTTTATAACATTATCTTATAAGTGAACTAATATTTAGTCTTCTAATATCATCTACCGAAAAATCATTAATCTATTTTACTAGTATTTTATGTGCAAATTTTGCTTTTGCAATTCACTACAGTTTTGAGTAAGAGTAATCCTATAGGATTCTATATATAGATAAAGCCGATTTTGTCTTTGCGAACTGTGCATTTAATTTATTTATCCAATTTTTTCTGGAAATTAGTGATATTACACTTAAACTAAAATTAGGAGTAAATGCCAACCCTATTGACTAAATAGATGTCTTCGTTGACTCTATTTACAATCGATTACTGAAAACCAATCGTCAACTGCAATTAAGGGGTGTGTTCAATACGAAAACAATATATTTCACCTGTTGATTTGACGTAGTCTTTAAACTGCTGTTTTATTTGTATGTAACATTGTAACCAGCGGCAGTGGTGCAAGTGGATAACGACATGTTATCTTCATTTGAAGAGTTCATAGAGATTACGTAAACAAAATGCATGAATGAATAATATTAAATTGAACACTACAAAGGTCAAGCGTAAAAAATAAAGCATTTTAATTGGTACAAATTATTTTGGTAATATTGTGACTTATTAAATAATACTTTACTTTTGTTACACTACCCTTTATAGAAAACAATAACATTGTTTCGAGCAATTTGTGAACTAAAGAAAGGCTACATTCTTAACTTGTAAAAAAAATGTCGCACCTTTATGGCCACAAATAAACCATTACGCAGTCATCGCACCACGGAACCGAATTATCACATAAATTTCCACTAATAACAGGTTGAATGTAAAATTAATAAACATAAATATCACCATGATACTTATTACTGCAATTTACAACGCGCGTACAACTGCCGACTATGGTTTCACATTGCGTAGATAAAGTTTAGTTTATAATAGTCGACGCGGCAGATGTCCTAGGTCATCGACGCTGGACCTTTCAGTGTCGCGTGCCTACACCATATGCCATTAATGCGTGTCGTGCTAAAGTATTAGCTGTCAACGATAGGGTTTTTATCGCCGAAGACTGATACATTGTTCGAACTTCAAACGCCGGTGTTTGGGAAGTTTTTCCGTAGGTAATGGACGGCGATGATGGCTTGATGGATTAAGCCGTTGATAGGTCGTGCCGTTTTGGCATTTTCTGCTCGTTAGATCGCTTACTGATTGTTTTGCTTTCGTATTCAGGAATACTCCCGTCTCTTGAGATGTAGTCAAAATTTACCTGTGGATAAAGAAAAATAACATTATAACATGCTGCTAAAACTGAACAAATTTGAGTAAAATAACCAATAGCAAATATATTCCATTCGCGTTCGGAACTAAATAAATATCCTCGTAAAGTATAGCTAGTTTATGAGCAAGTTTTATTATAAGCAGTTTGTGCACTTCCACCTGCCCATTGACTTTGAAACATTCTCGAGGTGAAAAACTACTGTGAGATAGAAATGTAAAAATACTCCCCCGTCTATTGGAAATGAAGGCAAACATTTAAAGCCTTTTGAATACAATAGGAGGTGGTTTCTTTACGTAAATATTAATATCATATAAGAGACGTACAAAAAGTATTTTTCATTAATAATTTAAGTACTTAGGTGAAAGCGAAACAATGATGGGATTTCTATATTTATAAATCTTTGGTTGTTACACGTATACTTTTATTCAGGTATTAATGGATTCCAAGTGTACGTAGATACTCTACTTGATAGCAAAAACTCGAATACAAAGATTCTTATAATTTGCATCCATATTATAATCCAATGTATTTCTATTGTTTCGAATGAAAAGTTAAAAGAATCGATCTAATACGAGTGGTAGAGCCACGCTGTAGACAATTTTGTCTACAGCATGAATGGGCCGGCTCGTCTGGGTCGTTACCACTGTCTCACAGAAAACCGGCGTAAAGTAACAGCTTGCTGCTGCGTTTCGTACGGTGAGTGAGTTATCCGGAGGCCCAAATCCCCCTCCCCTTCCAATACCTTATTAGCCCTTTCCTTTAAGGTCGGCAATGCGCCCAGATTTTTTTTGTATTGTGGGCGTACATGGGCGGTGGAGATCGCTTACCATCAGGTGACCCACTTGCTCGTTTGCCGGCCCATGCTATAAAAAAAAAACGATGTAATAATATTGTACTAGATTTCTATATTTTCTACGGGAATCGAGTTACCGTGGTAATTACTCAACAGAGCTAACCATCTAATTTTTCTATAAATAATCGTTAATAAGGAAGAATCGTTAAAATTCAACATTATACAGCCATAATGGCAGTAATAATCGTACATTCTGAGTGTCAGACATCTCGAAACACGAGTGGCACTCAACAGTCGTAACATATTACAACCACACTAATTTAGTGTTAATGTTGTATATAAATGTGATAAATGACAAAATATATCTCTTAGATCTGTTACAAAATATAAATAAATGATAGTAGGTGCTGGATCAAACGTTTGTATGATTATTTATTACCAGTGGAATATTCTTCTAATCAATTATTCCTTATTTTTATTAGCTTGAATTAAGAGACGAGCAGCTTGCTCACCTGATGGTAAGCTTACCATCAGGTGAGCTCCACGCCTGCCCGTAAACAGAAGCAACGCCACACAGAACTTTAAGTTACATAGTACTGCGTGGCATTGTATTGCGGTCTTCAACCCGAGACCAAAGATATATTAAGTCTCATAATACTCAGTAATTTCACTGGCTTCAATGTCCTTCAAACTGGAACACAACATACAAACTATTGGTTGGCGGCAGAAATAGACAAAGCAATGGTAATAACCCAGACGGCCTCTCGTCTCATGCCAGGGACCTACCTACTTGTAAAATACGCAAACAAGGTTCCTTGTGTCAGGAACTTGAGAAACTATGGAAATCTTTGGCCCTAAAATCCCAACACGTCCGATTAATGTTATATTGGTCCCTGCTTGCTGCAGTAAAAACTTATACTGCGCTTGAAAACTAATTACATATACATCAAAACAAATTATATCATGAGCAGCTAGGCAGTAGACAGTTTTTTAGACAAAAGTCTAACACTCTATAATTTCAATGGGACGGGTCGACTGGGGTAGTAATACCACTGTCCACAAAACCGAAGTGAATTGACATTTTACTGTTGCATTTTGTGCGGTCAGCTTTGGTGCATTGCCAAAGCTACGCTTGGTATCGTTGGTTCTCATGGGCAATAGTAATCAATTACCATCAGGCGACCTACTTGCTCGTTTACCGGCTGACTGCTATAAAACAATATTATAGGCAACCATAGCTAGGTATCGTGTTTAACGACATTCATAGAAAGTAAAGGGTATGCTATCAAGGAACAGGTCGACGTTTATTGGGGACGACGGTGGCTTCCGAAACCGGCCGGCGCACCTGCCCAGGACATGAGGCGGAGGGGAGTGGGAATTCCTTGCGAAGGGCGCCCTCTATTTGTATATGTCTTTAATTATACGGCGAATGGGTGCGCCGATTATTAAATTGTGATATTCGATGATAAGGATTGCTTACCATGTTTCAAGTGTTTTACTAGTAAATCTACAACTTGTAGAGCCACGCTGTACAGTTTGTCGGCTGCCGGCACAACCGGGTTAATTAACACCACTGTCACAGAACACCGAAGTAAAGTAGCCGTATGCTATTGCGTTTCATACTGTGAGTGAGATATCCGGAGGCTCAAATAAAGAAAGAAGAAAGAAGTATGTTGTTTTAGCAAATTGTTTTTATTTGTAATTAATTAAGCTACAGGCCAATAACAAATAATTGTATATTATGTACTTGTGATACTTAAGTATTTCGTAGTGTCATAATTTTGCAAGATATAAAAAAAATAACAAAATAACTAACCGAGATAATTTGGCATTCATCTTCATCGTGATTTATACAGATTACGCTCAAAGCCACAGCCTCCATGGCGCAGTGGGTGAGTAGCCGGCTGCGAAGCGTGAGGCCGTGTGTTCAATTCCCGCACCGAGACAAGTGTTTGTGTGACCCACAAATATTTGTTTCGGGTCTGGGTGTTGTGGGGCCGCAAGTCCCTCGTAGTTCCTGATACCCACGATACGGGATAACCTAGTGTGGGGTCAGGACTATATGTGTGACTGTTGGGTGTATTTATTTATGTAAAGTGTAATTAATTAATGCAAACATTATTAAACGAAGCAATATCGAAGGAAGCCAGTTATTTTATAACAGATTCAACCATACTGAGATTGTTTGCATTAATCATATTAAGTTCTCGGCCACGAGGGTAACGGTGACCGGCGAGGTCACGGGCGCGCCCTAAAAAAGGGGTCCTATTCACTAAATGTGCTAGGGATGCTCCACTATTGAACCAGAATCGTAGTTTTAAAACCGTTGATATAATAGTATACGTAACGCCTTTATTGCCTTGTTTCGTGAAAATATATATTTTTGTTACAGTACTCAGCTAATTTGGGCCCGAATATTTTCAACTTGTCAAAGTAATCTAGATGTGACAGAAATAAGTTCTACACCCTTTAAAAAAATCATTAGCGTAATCGTTGTCGCTTATGAATAAGTAAACAACAAAAAATAAGACTTTAAAGATGTCGATTGAGCTATACGGCAAAGTGTAGAGAGGGAAAGTAGAATCGCTACCAATACACCACGTTGATGCTGTATGTAACGATTATGACCAAACAACGTTTCCGATGCCAATCTTAATCATTAATTCTCAATTTATTGACTGCATTTGTATAATTTATTTATATTTATCTATTAAAGTATAATTCAACGATTCGGAATCGATACACGGCGCCGCACTAATGATTACTGCTACGAGTTCACGAAGTGTCGATACATCGCGATAGTATCGAAACGGTCCCGTTTCGTTTTACTTGTGGCTATTTAATCGTGGAATTTAATAAAACCGCCCAACCGAACGCTCGGCGGATTTATCGGCAGACCAGTCTGGCAAGGAATTTGATCGGAGTGCTGTGATTTTGCAGTACAAGCGTTTTGGGCTTTAGACTCATCTAAATTCAAGTTGAATTATTCAACGTACAAAATATTGTGTCGTATTAGCCTGTTCTGTCCCAATGTTTGGCAGAGGCCTCTCCAAGATCTTTCCGTCAGAGTAATTTAAGATGCTTCTTGGAGTAGTAAGTGGGTCACCAACGTCTTAGGTCCAAAGCCAACCTCACCTGCACGTGGTACACTCTACTGATTAATAGACGAGACAATGGCTGACTTGGTTCCCGTTGCGGGTTTTGAGGGTCAGACGTCGGTTTGTCCCACGTAAAACCAAATCCACCGTCAAGTCATGACGGGAAGGCGGACCCTGGCATTAAGTCGGGATAACGCCAGGCAGAATGAAGAGTTTAAGAAACTACTTAGTGGCCAACTTAGCCAACCCATAAAATAGTTACGAGGGGCATCGGGGCTATTGTTTTCAGAGAATAAAAGGTGACGGAAGGCGTAAAGGGCAAGTTAAATGACTGATTTCATTCTAGCCAAATATCTTTACAGGAATTGTACAAGAGATGATAAGTCTGGTGTTCTAAAACAGTATTAATAGATTGTTTAAATAACATACATTGAGAATATGCATGTAAACATCATAGTAGAAGTAGGTATCCAATTATTTAAATAAATAAACATGCAGAATATGTGTTATTTCGGTGATGTCATAATAAAAATAAATTTATATATTATACTTATTGTGTTATTATTATTTGTCAAATGTTACGTAAAGTAACTCACATTCAAATTCCAGCCGGCTTCCTATTCTAGTTCAGATCCGAGTCCATTATAGGTAGGACAGACAGACGACAAGACAGCGTAGGTTCACCTACACCTTTGGATACGGAACCTAAAAATCGTCATATAATTCGTACAATTGCACACATACCTATACAGTTCCATGACTATAATATTATGAAGCCGTTTTTACTGTCGTCACAAGTGTCAAATAAACTCGTTTATCGAATCGAATTTAGTGATGTCTGCTTCGGTATTTATCGATATAGCTGTGACTAACTTAATTTACGGGATGTTTATTGAAATATTTTTATTAGCCGTAGTTCCTCTTGGCATAGCGGGCGGTAACGCGATACAAGCACGATACATAAGAGACTTTATCATTTATATTTATTTATACGATTATATGTTGTCTGAATTAAATATTGTTACAGAATATCAGGTATTATGTATAATAAGGGCTTGTTTCTCAATGTTATTTAACCAAGAAAATTTAATTTCTAAAATACTTAATATATAATATTATTCTGCCGGTATGTTATATGTCAGAGTGTGACTTGTATTTGTACGTGTAATATTTTATTTGGCAAGTCCGCAAGAAACATTTACTCAGAGGTGGTGAAACAGTGTTCTAATTTAATTAACTTGTGAAAATTTAACACCTATATGTAAAAAAACACTTGCATACATACATATACATAGACTCACGTAAACGTATGTAAACACTTGCATACTTGCACTTTACTTCGTAATGAAGCAAAGTGACGGCAAGAAGTTAGCTAATGTTATAAATTAACTTCAAAGTTGGTTTCAAAGCAAACAAATTATGAAAGTTTGCTCGAAGAACAAAAAACAACGCTGTCTGTAATTACGAGGCGGTTACCGAATCGCAGTGGATCTAAGGCGACTAAAATATGCCAGCCTAATGGAATTAATTTATTCTACCAGTCAACCTTTGGGTGGTGCAAAGAAAAAGCAAGGCAGGTGTATACAAGAAGAGAAATATTGAACTTAAAATATTTATTATTTATTTATTTATTTACCACTTAACAACTACTTTTACTTACTAATATATGTAAGTGTATTCTCTTATGTAAAATACGATAGAAAAATATCGTAAATAAAAAGGTGCCTATGTTCTAATCCAGGTCATGGTCTATCTGAGTGCAAATTTCACCCAAAACCGTTGATATTAAGATGCTATTGACTAACAAACATCCAAAATTTCACATTTATAATAGTAGTAGGATTCCAAGTAAATCCTTACATATACATATGCACTCACGCATGTAATCCCCGAAAGGGTAGGCAGAGGTGTAACCAGTACACCCCATTTCGCCGAGTGTATCTCCGTCCCACGATGCGATAGGGGGCGAGCCTATCGCCATACCAGGCAGACATTCCAGACTCCGGGCTGATACTGAGCATTCCGCAATAGAAAAACCTAATACCACTTAACCCGACCCGGGGATCGAACCAGAGACTTCAGCGCTGGCCCCAATCGCAACGCGTACGCATTACATCTGCGCCACCGAGGCAGTCGTATGTAGTAAATCCCTACTATATGCATATATCACGAGTACCTACGGATCAGTTCAACCAACACGACGCGAAGGCCGCGGCATGGCATGGCAGTGTTGGGTTTTAGAGTATGAATTATTGATGCCGACTTACGGGCACGATAACATTACCGTGTTACGGGTTATGCGCCACTTGCGATACGTTCCGACATTCGGTTAAATAACTTATTACACTTTACATAATGGTTAGGTTGTCTGTAAGACTGGCGTTCATGAACGAAGCTGAAAGCATTAAGGAGCAATTTTAGTAACATTTCAGCTTGAAATTACCTATCAATAATGCATTTAATACCTAATTGATTTATATTGTTATCGGAATTTTTGTCGTAAAATATATTTGATTTTTTTTGGAATTTCAGCTAGAGTACCTTGAACATAAATACTGCAACATATAGCTGAATGTGGAGTCCCATTGTAGCAACATCTTAAATGTGTTGTGTATTGTGTGTACCTATATATTGCTTCAATAATAAAACATATTTTCTTCTTTCTTCCTACAAGCTGGTAAGAAGAACCAAATAACTATAACAATTTGATAATAATAATAATATCCTTGTATTATACATGTCTCTCTGCTGGGCAGGGGCCTCCTCTACTGAAGAGAGGGGTTAGGCCTTAGTCCACCACGCTAGCCTAATGCGGGTTGGCAGACTTCACATACCTTCGAGTTCTTATGGAGAACTTCTCAGGTATGCAGGTTTCCTCAGGATGTTTCCTTAACCGTTAAAGCAAGCGATAATAAACAATTATTACACACATAACTTAGAAATGTCAAAGGGATGCTCTTGGGACTGATTTCGAACCTGCGACTTTCGTCTCGACAGTCCGTACGACTCACCATTGAGCCATCGTTGCTTTTCAATTTGATAGTAACAATAATTGTCACAAGTGAATGGTCTTATTCATAATAAAACGCCTATCGAAGGTATAAACCTTCATTAGTATTTTAAGCCTATCAAACGTTCATTATTTTTTTTATTCATAATCGTTTGATAAAGCTCCGATAACTAAAATAGGTTTATCATACACAAAGTTGCCAGTTTACAGAAAATGATTGATTGATTGAATGATTTTAATATGGTTTGTCTCTGGAAAGACTGGTAACAAACTAAATAAAAAGAAAATTGACGGAGTTTTGGCGGGAATTCTGACAGTGCGGTGGCTCTCTTGATTTAATTATTTCCTAAACTACTTTAAAGTTGTGTTTGTTGTATAAAAGTGGTGTGGTTTTGTGCAATAATCATTTACGATGATGAATAGCGTATAGAAACATTAAAAATAGGGAATTTAGGTGATTTTTGATCAAGGGTATTGATGGACCTTGTGCTTTCGATCCGCTTGAAGAAAGTTGTCTAAGAAGCATTGAACTTAAAGGAATTAACACCAAAACTCCAACAAGACCTTGAAATGGGCCGGCCACACCCCCGTTTCATCGTTCTTGGAATATAAGAAAAGAATATAACTAATGACTTGGCAGCATGGTCTCTGACCTTAGCCGGTTCCTTAAGGAACAAACAAACAAAAAAAAGAAAATTGACATCTCATCAATGTCAAATGTCAAGAAAGGTAAACAAACAGGAGTTATAAAATTCCACAAGACCTTGAAATTGACCACGCCGCGCCGCGCCGCTGCGCTGATATTTCGTCGTTCTTGGGAAGAGTTGAAAATATATAATATAGTACTTGTCATTGGCGAAATGTATAATAGGACGAAGCCGTTATAAATAAAGAAAAAGTAATAAATAAAAAAAAAATGATAGTAGACGTAAAAATAAACGTCAATTATGAAACAGCTGACCGATCTCGGCCAAGTTTTTCACTATCGAACGCTTAAAATAGGTTTATAGAAGGGTTATAACTTCTTTAAAATAGTGACACTTTATAGGAGAGTTAATGAGCGTTTTAGCGTTATTGAACGTTTATGAATAACAATTTTTATCAATCATCTAATAACGGCCTTATAAAGCTCCGATAACTTATTATGAATAAGACCATAAATATTTATCCCCTACGGCCTAGAACATTAAAACTATTTCATTTTATACAACCACACGAAATATTCCTGTAAACAAGCCAAGCTATGTTGAATCACAAAAAACATATAACAAACTAAATTAGTGCACAGTATGAAAATAAACTAAACTTCCCCAAACAGCTCTCAGATTCCATTTAAACTTCACAAAACGATTTCGTGTCTGTAATCAATGGCTTTCAAGTAGTGGCGATATTTTCAATAGATGCTCGATTTGTCGAAGCACGTGTTTCGCACATGGCGTGGTGTCTGCGAGCGTGTGTTACGATATACGTAACTGATAACTGATAACTACGGCTATTGAAACACTTAATTGCGTTTATGACGCAGATTACATGTTCAATTGGTTCTATTATGTCAGTTGATTAGAAGTATTTGTATAGTTACTAAAAGAAATAAATTATGCCTAGTTCAGCGGAATCTAAAAAGAAGACTCAATCTCTTTGCAAGCGTACAGATAATTAATATAAGATTTAGACAAAAAATAAAACCGTTTCAAAAATGAAAATAAAAATAACCAATTTTGAATCGGTACTATTGCAATTTAATGGTCGATTATTGCGTATTAAGCATTGACTCAGATTTATTTTTAGTTTTTTTGAGTCGATTTCATTTTAGATAAAAAAAATACTTTATTATTTTTAGTGATTGGATTTAAAAGGGGCCAATTTTGATCTTCCGATTCAAAAAAGGATCACCACACTCAGATCGTTCTGGAAAGTTATACATACAAAAAAAAACAGTAGGTATACACGCCCAATTGAGAAACTCCTTCGTTTTTCCCGTAGTTCCGTTTTTCCGTTTTTTTTTTAAATAATTTACAATAATGTAAGTAATATCCTTGCCGTATAGTTAAGGCCATTGATTTGATACGATCTTATTGTATTGACAATTCATACAAAAAACATAAAATCCTTGAAGAAAATCAAAAAAGAGGGTTCGTTTTGATTTTCCTAAGCAAAATAATTTTATTTTAAAACAACAAATTAAATAGACAAGACAGGTTATGAATAATAAGTTCTAAGTTCTTTCTGGAACTATAATAATAGATTTCATCGAAAGACAAAGAACGGCTAAACTTTATTTATTTCAAAATAATTATATATTTTGTCATATTTAAAATTCACATAAACTTTACTATGCATGTTAATTAAAATACGACATATTACGAAATAATATTATTATACTGACGCTAAGTGCTCTTGTGATATACAACTTTAAAATAAATAAAATATCGTGAAGTCGTAGTTCGCAGCTGAACTATTATTAAGAGTGAATTTCGATGAAAAATATTACAATATAGAACACAAACAGACAAAACTTCAAGGTGAATCAATTCATATAATAATCGTCTGTTAACACCGTGTTGCTAAACGCCGTTTTTGTATAATATGACTTAGATCTTGTTACGTCTATAATACTATCAAATCAGCGCCAGATTGATGAGATTTAGGGGTCACAAAAAATCAAATCAAATCATTTATTCAGTAATTAGGCCGTCAAGAGCACTTTTACACGTCGAGTTTGGAATCTACCGATGCTTCGCAAGTGCCCACTGGTCTGAGAAGAAGCACCAAGAAACACAGCCGTAGGTCTTTTGAATGTTTTTAATTTTTTTATTAATTTATATTTGTTATTATTATTCTACCCTATTATATTTCTATTCTACCGGTCTCCCTGACACTGTCATAATATTAGTATATTATATAAAAAATATGGAAATTGCATTTGATCTACACAAACTTTGAATATTTGTTAGGTCGGTCACTAATTGCATGTGAAATGTTACAGTATACCGAGTCACAACACGTGAAGATATGAGATAAGCGGCTTTAACTGTTAGTGATGCGTTCACTAAAATCGATATTATTCGATACAAGTTCATTTTCTTTTTGAATCAGTTGGTAATGTCGTCGTAAAAGCTTACAATATTAGATAAAATGTTTTGAGTCGTTCACCAAAACCACTTTAGAATTATACTCTGATTTAATGTATGAAGCCTGCTCGTTTTAACATTGATATTACAGAGATTAGTGCTGAACTTGGTTGTAGTAACTCTAAAATTATCTGATTTAATATAATTATTAAGTTATGACGTAAACAGCAATAACGAACTATGCTAAAGCACAGACCACTGATTACATTCAACGCGATCCAGAAAGCATGTCACAATTTTTAAACATTAAAGATTAAACTAACTCAAATTCTTCCAATATTTGAGTGCTACATTTTGATTTGAATAACTGTACCTACTCGAAACAAATACTCCACTTTTTACATAGAATATAGTATTGTATGCACATAATTTAGACCGAGTGTCAACAATATGTGGGTGTGTGTGGAATGACAAATGATTTCTTCTCGAGACCTGACAGATGATCGAGTGGTCAAGATGCTTGAGGATTGGAGTCGAACGTTGAATGACACTTGAATTTGAGATTCGAATACAGTCCCTCTAACTTGATCCAAATCAGTTAGAAGACTGACAAATTGTTTAATAAAGTAGGAATCGATCCTCAGATACAATTTACTGCATATAATGCTGACAGCATATTAACTAGACTCGTCTAAAGACACAATAAATCACGTTCAGTACAAAATCGATTTAAGTTATAATCGATTTATACCACAGGACATCACTAAAATAATTTGGTTGTTTAATGTAAGCGCATATCTAACGGTATGCGCTGTGTAATTACGAAATGCCGGCACTGTGCACGGCGAGAGGGAAAATTGACGCGATAGCACTTAAACTCCAAACTTCAATCCTCGCTTCCACACTAAAAAGCACAAAATGTCGAGTCAGCCCTACAAATGAGCGTGAAAAAGCAAAATTAAACAATGTCGCATATAGTAGGGGGACATTTGGAGGAAAAAAATAAAGATCATTAGTTATACGTCCCTTTGCTACCCTGTATGCATCGATTGAGATCCGATAGGATGTCAGGAGTTTGGGTCGCATCCAACTTTTTGTCACACTATTAGTTTCAACACGTTGCCGATTGTTTCCCCATTTGATGTATGTAAAACGATAACATTAACATTATTAAACAGTTGTGTTGGGAAGAACACGATCATAATATATTTCTAGCATAACTCTATCAATTGAGCAACGTAAATAGCCATGAAACATTTCGTGCTTATAACATTAAAATGAATAAAAGTAAAACATATTTAATACTACTAAAACCATGTGTATTTTCGGACTGACATCCCAGAAGCCATATAAACCACAAATGTAAGGTTATTCCCAAAACAGCCACAAAAACGCGAGTCAAACGTATCCAGGTCAACGGCTATAATCACTAAACAAGTCCGTACGATCGATTGCAAACAATGGCATAAAAGAAATGCACATTACAGTACGCTTTGAAGGTCCCCACTCGATTGCATCGGAAGCGATACAAATGCAGGATTACGCTGCAATCTGAGGAACTCCCCCTCTTAGACGGGTATCGTGTTGCCGGGATTAATTGATGTTTACCCCGAGCCCCGGGGTACATATCGACGGGGTAAGGGGTGGGGGTGCGGGAGAAATTAGCAACGGTTGTAATGCCAAATTAATACAGAAGCGTTAGATGGCTGCGGTCGGGGCGAGTGTTATGAGAGAATCTCATTAGTGCCGCCGGAGTTGGCAAACTTTTAAATGAATGGCTACAGAATGTATTTAAAATGGAAATATTTCTATAATCGTACAGTATTATAAAAAACCTATATGAGGTATGTTTCTGTACGGATTACATATACTATAATAATATTCAAACGGGTCTTAATCTCGTTGTATTTAAAGGTTAATTTCCCGACGTTTCGACTGAATTGCATCGGCCGTGGTCTTGACGTGGGTTGACTTAATAATGAGAGCTCAGTGCAGACTTCGTTAAATAGGTGTTTAGTGGGAGTAGTCCTTATCGTCGATACTTCGACACAACGCTAACAACGTCTTCACATTGATCGATTAAATAAATATTATCATTTTATCTCATATCTTTGCAATAATTGTAATCTGTATGTGTATTATAAAATAAAATAAATCCAAATCGCGAAAGTTAATTAATCAATTGCAGAAATAGACCATCACTAAATTTTTTACAAACATTTGTCTAGTAGCATTACAATTATGACAATAGATTTCTATCAACATTTAAAGACAGTTCTCTTATTGCGAAGTAACAACTTAGTTAAAAAAAGAAACGTATGAATTATGCTTCTAATCTTCCAAACACCGAAAAGACTAAAAACATTTCGTCTGTATTAAAATGTACTCGTAAGTATTCGAGATCAATTAATTAACACAACGGCGGCGGCCACAAATTCCATGCTGTCCGGTCGGAATAGGAATTTAATTGTACAATACTGGGACAAATGTCTTGACATATGAGATCCAATATATTTTGGAGTTAGCTGCCAGAGTTCGTTGTGAGCCCTTGGTTCTCAATAGAGTTAGTTTTCCTCTACGGTAGGATTTACTTAAAGAGGGCAATACTTGAAACTAATAAAATGGATGATAATATCAACGATATTGTATATCTACGCCGTTGAATTCAGACTACGCTGAAGTGTTAGGTATTAATTAAACTTCATAAAACTAAAGTGAAATAATTACAACATTAAAAAACTACCTCAAAACTAAAAAACTATTTAATTTTTAGAACACATAATTTGTATTTTTTTATGGCGTAGGCCGGCAAACGAGCAAGTGGGTCACCTGATGGTAAGCGATCTCTACCGCCCATGTACACCCACCATACCAAAAGAATCATGGGTGCGTTGCCGACCTTAAAGGAAAGCGATAATTAAGGAATTGAGAAGGGGAGGGGGTTTGGGCCTCCGGATATCTCACTGACCGTACGAAACACAAGCTGCTACTTTACGCCGGTTTTCTGTGAGACAGTGGTAATGACCCGGACGAGCCGACCATGCATGCTTTAGACAAAAGTGTCTACAGCGTGGCTCTACCACTCATAATAAACTCAGAATAAAAAGACCTTTCTACAAAGAATAAAACATTGTTATTTTTAGAATACACGAGTACTTATATTAACATTGCAGATATTAAACGCCCCAGAATTTTACCCACAATTCTCCTGAGACGTTTCCAAAACTCCTAAAGATCGAAACGTTGACAATCCTAATTAAGGGGCTCAACGGTCCCTTGGGCGACGTTCGCAAGAAAGCGCTAAAAAGTTTGGATTAACTTTCACTCGTGATTCGAAAAATGTTGGGAACCTTACAACTTCACGGTTATACGAGCGTGCATTATCAAAAGCAACGCACCCTCGTGCCTGGGTTGTCGTTAGTTTTTCTACAGACCTTCTCGCTTATACAATGCTTGTGCGAAAGAGATGGATACTCACACATAACCCCAAGATGGATCTTCGAAATTCACGAAGTGTATGCCCCTTTGTGCTGTTACTTCGTTAATAAAAAGCAATTTATCAAAGTGTACGTTATAGGTGTTATTATATCATAATGGGTATTTGTTTGGATTCACTTGTTCTGAAAACATGGGTTACTAGAGTGCCTTTTTAATGCGATTTGGGATTTTTTTAAAATCAATTATAGTTTTTCTATTATGGGTTACGAAAGTACCATGCACCTATCCATATTCACATAATCTTCGAACAAAAAAGTATCAATAACACACCTACATCTAGTTAGCCCTAATAAGATAACTATAAGTTTTCATTCCTACATTCAAACATACCCTTCCGATATAAAACAACATACTCTGCACCCAATATGTCCAACAAATAAAAATCCAATTCATTATCTTTATAACACCAATTAATCTCAAAGGCCAACGTTTGATCCAACAGTCCACAACTAGACAAATTCCCCGCATGCTGAGTTTAAAGTGGAATGACGGGTGCGTCGTCCAACTGGGATAGCCCGATGCATCGATGGAATTCGGAAGATATTTTCTCATTGTCCGAACTCACTGTACGTGGTATTGTGAGTGATGATGGTTTTATGAGTGGTGAGTTTGTCTACAACATATATGAGGCCGGCTCGTCCGGGTCATTACCACTGTCTCACAGAAAACCGGCGTAAAGTTTCGTACGGTGAGTGAGATATCGTGATGCCCAAACCCCCTCCCCTTCCCAATCCCTTAATTATCCCTTTCCTTTAAGGTCGGCAACGCACCCATGATCCTTTTGGTATTATGGGCGTACATGGGCGGTGGAGATCTCTTACCATCAGTTGACTCACTTGCTCGTTTGCCGGCCTATGTCATTAAAAGGACTAAGTACATTGGTAATGATTTGTAAATACATGATGAGGTGAGTACAAGTTTTTTCTGGAAGTGTATTAATTACCGTAATATGTGTTACTATTGTGTTACCGACGTGCTATGATAGTGTCTTTTTATGGTCCAGTACCCAAAAGGCGCCTATTCACGCTGTCTGTTTATCCTACATTTAAAGGGCTTATCATATAAACGGTTATAAGTGGCGGGCTGTAATGTTCAATTATACAATAGCGGATATCCTAATAATACATACATTCACGCCTGTAATCTCCGAAGGGGGTAGGTAGAAGTGTACCCAGTATACTTACATTACGCCGAGCTTATTTCCAACACATGATGTGATGGGGGCGAGTCTATCGCCATACTGAGCTTTCGTAATAGAAAATCTCAATATCACTTTTATCCAATTCGGGGATCGAACCCTAGATCTCAGCAGAGAAGTCGTACCAGATTACAACTGCGCCACCGAGGTAGTTATATTCTAATAAATAATAAAAATATAAATTGTAATGTGCGAATACGAGTCGTACTTGATTGTTATTCGAATTATTGCTAAATAAAGAATCTATCAAAGTAAAAAGCGCAGTCAGCAGTTTATAGATCACTAACTTTTGAACTAGTTGTCCAACGCGCGAATCTAGGTCAACGAAGGATCCCATATTCTACTTCAACATTCATCTAAGACATCTACATAACTTCAATATGATTTGCCTCCATAATGACACAAATTACATACCCACAATCATTATTTATATAGTAATCATTTGTTATAAATTCCTCAAAGGTGAGCGGATGGCAAGAAACAGATGATGCTTTGTAAAAAACTTGGTTTCGTTCTCAATTAACCTCTAGAACGTAGATGACCGCTTAGTCGTCCTTGTGTGACCTTTGATTGTAAAAAACCAGTCAATTGAGAGTCGAACTTGTGCACCGAGGATTCCGTACACACACTCTGAAATGTACATTTTTTGGTCGTTTTATTATTTCGTAGGATAACCCTCATATTAATATTCTTGAAAATGTCAGCCAGGAACCTATTACAGAGCAAAAGATATTCATTTTATAATCCTAATTCCATCCAGCTATGATATATTGCCTCTAAAGGCAGACAGATAGACAGATGGACGTACAGACAGACTGAATGCGTAGACTTTATAATAAGGTCCTGTTGGCACCCTTTTAGATATGTAACCCTAAAAATCACCCCGAGGCAATTACAGAGGCGAGTCCAGAGCCGTAGTAAGAATTTTAATAATTTGTTCCAGTTGCAGTGGATTGTAAGTCCAATGAAATCCTGGGTTAGATAGCTAGGACGGGCAATTATTCCTCATGCATTTTTTTATTTTTTTACAAATTGACCACATGCCCGCTATAGAGATTGGCACATCCTCCATCATATGGGATGATAGGTGATATTTGCGAGTCCGCTATTAAATCGTCCATAGTTTAGGTTTGACTTACTTTTTTTTCGTTGAGTAGTTAAAGCCGACTTCTAATGTTCGCGTTAAGCGTCAGACGCTGCCAATGACTATCTCGTCTATCAACACCTTAGTAAATTTCAGCTTGCCAGCTAGTGACGCTGTACGTTAACTGCCGTCGAATGGGCTCCCATAGATTTACATAATGAGTAGTTCTGACGCACAGACACGGCGTCACTGACGCTTGTGACGCGACCACCAAGTGAGTCTTTAAGGTAGCGCATTTGATATGTAGACTAGATTTTAATCAAGGGTCCTTTTATGCCATACTTCGGTCCAGCAACTCCCAATTCGCAGCACGTGTCGCCCGTGGCAACGCCGCCGGTCTAATCGTTCATAATTCGGCCAATACAAAGGGTTACCATTTGCCCGTCGCGGTCTCGTCCACGGAAATTCGCCCACACGTTCAGTAATTACACGGTGCGCTTTTGTTCAGTCGACCATCATTATGCATCTATGATTTGGATGCAAAAACTTGTTCGTTTTTTCGATGTTGCATTTATTGCATAGATGATAAAAACTTGTATAACAAAATAAAACCGACGCAAAGACGCTAAAATTACCATTAACTATTATTTTAATATCATTAAAATATATAGTAATAAACTAAAGTATCACTCCTTTTAATAGACATGGTTAATTTTACTATTTGTTAAAAAGTTTTTATTTTAAATTTTTATGACAGAGTTATCAAAATTGATGCGTTTTCATAGTGATTTCTTAGGTTTACTCGAATATTACACATTGAAATAAAACTAGTTTATACGGATTGATGCGTTTTATTTTTATTAATTTGAATGACGTCGCTCGCCTGCACATTAATAGAAACAACACTACAGAGAACTTTCGAGTTACAAAGCATTGCATGGCACTGGACTGCCTTACCTTTACGTTACCTCAATACAAGATGTTAAGTCTCATGGCTCTCATACATGGTCAGTAAATGCACTGACCTCAATGTCTATCAACTGATAGCAGTCGTTAAGCCAAGTCGGAGGCCTTCGGGTGGCTTGAAAAACTCTGACACTAGGTTGGCCACTAACCATTCGATAAGAAGAAGAATGTCTATCAAACCGAAACACAATAATGCCTACGCACTGCTGTTTGAGGACAGAAATAAACAAAGCGGTGGTACCTCCGCAGATGGTCTTTCAAATACGAGAGACTTACCACCTTGTAATATTGTTATTTGCAATATTAGAAAAATTATATACATAACCAGTACACACACATTTCGCCGAGCATATCTCCGTCCCACGATGTGATAGGGGGCGAGCCTATCGCCATACCGGGCACAAATTCCAGACTCCGGGCTGATACTGAGCTTTCTGTAATAGAAAAACCCAATACCACTTTACCCGACCCGGGGTTCGAACCCGAGACCTCAGCGTTGGCCTCAATCGTAACGCGTACGCATTACAACTGCGCCACCGAGGCAGTCAGTATTATAAATTATACTTTACAAATAAATACACCCAACAGTCACACACATAGTCCTGACCCCACACTAGGTAAAACCTGTATCGTGGGTATCAGGAACTACGAGGGACTTGCGGTCCCACAACACCCAGACTCGAAATAAATATTTTTGGGTCACACAAACATTTGTCTCGGTGTGGGAATCGAACCCATGGCCTCTCTCTTCGCAATCGGCTACTTGACCACTGCGCCACGGAGCCTCCGTCAACATATTAACTACTATACAATTATTTAAAGGCAGCACAATTCTTGCGAGGCTGGAGACCGTGGAGGTAGGAAACGCGTCTTGGCGCGAGCATCTGCTTGGCGTTATCCCGGTCTTTATCAGAATCCAACTATATAAGTAGACGGTCTTAACCATCCTTCGTAATGAGACGGGTGGCTCTCATGTCTCCATGACGTCAAGCTTTATGGGCCGTCCGCGTGATCATGTCCCTGGTACGGTAGGTATATGTCGAGCCAGGATGAAAAATAAATTATCAAAGTAAAATCAAAGTACACACATGTTGATCCCACGAAGGCCGCTCGCTATCTATTTTCATTTCATCCAGCGCATTAGACAGATGGTTATTTATGAATCATCAGCAGATAAAGCGTTGCGCAACTCACGCAAGTCATTGACACAATCATTTATTCCACTATCACTTACGTCGGGATTGTTATAAAATATGTTTGATGATAAATTATAATATTTAGTATTATTCATAATGTATATCGACACGATTGTTACATTTCAACAGCATTAAAAAGACTTAGTATTGAACTAGGGGAATTAAATGAATGAATAAATTTTATAAATGAATAAATTTAAATCTTGAGCTTTGGAAATATAACTTAGCATCTCTGTTTTCTTGCGCCCCCGTATTCTAGGACTTGAAAACTTACCCGAGCACGCGCTCACACACATACACATACACACAAACGCACGTGCACCACGAACTCAATAATTATTATTACATAATTCATATATCATTGGACAATTAAAATGTACATATAACGACAACTTCTACAGTCTATACTGGACTAAAAATACAAGCAATTACAAAATACAATTT
Source organism: Mimas tiliae (assembly GCA_905332985.1). Classification (NCBI taxonomy): domain Eukaryota; kingdom Metazoa; phylum Arthropoda; class Insecta; order Lepidoptera; family Sphingidae; genus Mimas; species Mimas tiliae. Next base: position 15,988,764 of record HG995244.1, read on the forward strand.
ACACAAGCAATAAAAATGATCAATAATTCAAGTTCGCAATAAAAAATATATAAACCAAATGATATTTCAAAGTAATTATTGTAATAATAAAATAATTTATGGTCAAAACAAATAATCGTATCGGACGCGTATGTAGGTATACAAAATCGAGAAATGTCAAAGTGGAAAGTGTGGCAGGTGCGAGCCGCGTGCCCCCACACATCTGCTGTAGCCTGTAGCCCTCCCTCCTCAATACTTATTGAACTTATTGAATTACTAACGAACGGACGGGGCTTTGTTTGTATTGGTTTTGAGTCTATTCAAGGTCAGTAAGCTTTGGCTCAACTAAGATAAGATTTCCGAAAACCATTAAACTGAACAAAACAAATATCTATGGTTTTGTGACCGATGTATAATATTCGTAAATCAAATACCTTGATTTCACAATGTTGCCAATATTAACGCTACACCTGCGCCCTTGACATCGACCTCTATTGCCCTCACGATAGAGGACGCGAAGATAAAACACACTAAACGACTTAATATCGACACGAACAATTATATATAACAAAACAATAAAGGCCCAATCATAAATCGCGGCAAAAAATACCGCGCAAACACTTCTTTTGCACGTTTCGTATCGGAGAGATAAAAAAAATACGCCAACAATGCCCACGAACGCTGACCGTTGAAAATCGATGTTCATTCAATTAATTTAGTGTCCAAATCCAATGGAAACAATTGATTTCTGACGATCATGCCCACAAAGTACCAATGTTTGTCGGAACACAGCCCGACGCGAAAACAAAAGGCTATAAATAAATAAATAAACCGATCACGTAGTACATAGTACTGATTTTGAATCATCGGTCATCACTATTGCGAAATCTATAATATTCGATTCATTGCTAACTTGCTACCAGAAATACGAGAGGTTGCTTTAACACCTAAATCCGGGACAAATGTTTGCGGCCAGCCTTACATACCTTTTGTCCAATATGGATTTTTTACTGATCCCCACAAACTATGCTGTTATTACTAATGAAATAACAATGACTACTTATCTGACAGTAAATTATCTGCAATGGATAATCAAACTTATAACACCCCTTTTTTTGTCGGAGGTTAAAATCGACTAATCGGTTCTGTCAAAGTCGATATAGGCGTTATATACACTTTAAAGATCCGTTTTAAGATGTGCGATCGAGCCATGACACCGAGACACGCGACCGTTTCCAAACAATTTCATACAAAGCGGACTTGTCGCACACGACGTCGCCTGACTCGCGACAAGCGTCGCGGTCTCCCTGCCTCAGTCGCGTACCTCAAAACAGGGCTTTACATTTGTAATTTCATCAAATAAAAATACCACGATTCATATCGTCTATGACTAAGTTGTCAATTTAGATTTAAACCACGATAAACTTAATCTATGGATCGATCGTACCACAATGATAATAATCATACACTCGATATTATATAAGACGGTTTAAAATGTTCAATGACGTAGTTTTTACTACTTGAACATGAACCTAATTTATCTGATTTTTACGATTATGTTGGTCAAAGTCATGAGATATGACCAACATGTAATAATTAACTTCAAATACATTGAAATAGTCGTTAAAAACAACCAATTCGCAGTATTGTCTATCCCAAACATGAGGTTAGTGTTGAATCAGTGACTTGTAACAAATAAAATAGATAGATAAAAGCTTCCGTATTATACAAAGTGTTCCAGAAAAGTGTGGTCATATTTAAATTTCGTTACATACACCTGACATCCAGTCAGATGTTTATGTAGTGAATCTTGTAAAAATCTAGTTATCCCAATATTTCACGCTAATTTTAATCACTCGTTTATAACGATCGATAAGGTCCGTCACATCCCTAATTAATGAAGTGCGTGAGCAAAAATAACAATGCTGAAGTGAAATAAAAGCTCACCTGTTTATCATTTAATGTTTCTCAATGTTGCAAGTGAAATGTCGATATTTTACTCATTTGATGAAAAAGTAAATGCTTTATTTTTGTGTTAGCAATGCAATTGGATTTGGTACTACAGAGGGTCAAATACGTATATCGTAATTCGTACACTACACTTTTCTTAAATTTGACCACATCTTTCTGTAACACGTACAACGTATATAATAAAATGTAATATATAATAGGAGTTATAAAGTTCGTTTCTAACCCACGTTTTCATAAACGTTGCTATGAAACCTCATAGTGAGCGCGAACCCATAGTGACGATATCTCTAAACGTCATTGGTTAGTTTTTTGCGCTAAATCAAAACAAACCAATCTTGTACACAGTATGTATTGAATACTTGCCAAAGAGCTTACTTAAGTGTTGTTTGTGAATACGGGCCTTAATTTATTGAATAATTTCTCTTACACGCTATACTCTTACTTAGGATTTCACACCAATATTACTTTCGTCATAAATGTGAGTGGTAGAGCCACGCTGTAAACACTTTTGTCTACAGCATGAATGGGCCGTCTCGTCCGGATCGTTACCACTGTCTCACAGAAAACAGTCTTAAATTAGCAGCTTGCTGCTGCGTTTCGTACGGTAAGTAAGATATTCGGAGGACCAAATCCCCTCTCCTTCCCAATACCTTTCCTTTAAGGTCGGCAACGCGTCTATGATTCTTTTGGTATTATGGGCGTATATGGGCGGTGGAGATCACTAAGCATCAGGTGACCAACGTGCTCGTTTCCGACCATAGCCATAAAAAACAAAAATAAATCAAGCACTCTTCGTAATTCTGAACCAAATACATTCAAATATTTACACACAAACATATTTACCGTTGCTCGAATCAACTTAAGTTTTTCACAAAGAGACCTTTATTCCATCGGTTCCTAAACTTTTAAGATCCCTTGAACTTAAATCTATAATGGTGCAATTGTTAAATACCAAGTGCGTCCAAACTGTAAATCGATCACACTTGACGGCCGGCATTATATTTGGACTGCATCGTATTTAACGTCAGGACGACTAGTGTAGTCACTTTGCAGTATAAAAACAGAATCCACTTTTAGGAATCACTACTTTATTTTACCATATGTATTTTAGTTTTATTCTAATCTTTAATACAAAGCATCTTTAATACCAAACATTATCCTATTCAGTTTAAAGTTACCACTTCTCAGTTCTCGCCATCAGTCGTGCAGTCAGTCGGTCAGTCAGAGCGCGAGTGGTCCCGACACGCCGACCGATAATTGCATTAACACAGAACCTGTTCCCACATTAGGCCTGCGAGTTGTGACTGCACTGATTCTCTACGACATCGACGTGGTAACGTGAGACCACAAGCCGAGATCTTTTTCATAGATAACATCGTGTTTTGGTACTTTTTATGAACAAGTAAACATACAATTTGAAAAATACACATGAAATGCTTGCGATTGATATGGTGGGCAACATAGACTTACCCCTAACGGATTAAATTAGCGCAGCAACTAGTACACTAGTTTACATATCTGTTAATTGCTCTCGGGAGTGAGCTTACGTAAGCTTTAAGTTTAAGCAAAAATTCTAATGAACCAACTATCGATTTCAATTAATTGTTAACCATAATAAATCGAATAAAAATCACGACGTATTACTTTTACAACATTCTAAACAAAAAGATGAAACAACAAATACCATTAAAAAGGGTGGTGCGAAACCCTCCCATCCATTCCGTTAGATTTTTATATGAAGCAAATCGTCAAGTTCATTGGCGTGTGGTACAGCGGCCGTGGCGACCTAAGTATCTATGTACGTAACCTAATAACAAGTTTGAAGAAAATTACCTTCCATAATGAAGAGATACTGCTTCGGTGGCGCAGTTGTAATGCGTACGTGGTACGACTGCTGTGCTGAGATCTCGGGTTCGACCACCGAGTCGAGTAAAATTGATTTTGGGTTTTTTATTATTATGATATTGGCATTTTTCAAGAAATGATTAGTATCAGCCCGGAGTCTGTAATTGTGCCCGGTATGGCGATAGGCTCGCCCCCTATCACATTATGGGACGGGAATAAGCTCGGCGAAATGGGGGTGTATTGATTGTAACCACTGTACTCAGTTGTGTACTGGATTACAGGCGTGAGTGCGTATGTATGTATGTAATGTAGTCCGTTTGACTGGACACTAATTAAGCTAATAAAGATAATAGACGTAAAGTGAATAGACAATTTTAAAGGAGAAGAAAGGTGGTTACTTGTTTCACCTGTTTATACTTTAAAGTCGTTTTAGGCACATAGCCTACCATTACTATTTAAAGATATGTGTTAAAGTTTGTGCTAACTAGAATTTATTTTGTTCTTATTTGGAAGAGGACATAGCACTACCATTTTCATGTTTAGCAATTATACTCCTTATTTTTTGTCTTAGCCTTTTTCTACCTGAATTAAATTACTTCCTGTCAGATCATAAATGTTTTATTAACTTAAAAAAACGCTGACGCGGTAGATTAATTAAACCCATTTTTCTATTAAATAAATGCATAAACATACAATTCCATCGTTGAATTCATGCTTGAAAGCGAATTCTTGGTACCAGCTCACAACTTAACAGTAAAATGATTATTAATACAGAATATTCTAGGTACGTGTGCTATCAGCGACTAATTAATAACTCTCGATACGGTTGACCGAAGTCCTAACTAATTGGGATTTATTTGTGGGAAGGATGTGGTCGGTGTAGTAGATTACACACTTTCCTGTTCCACCGATAACAATACAGCCTGATACTATGAAAAATACAGTAACAGTACAAAGACAATATGTCACACTTCACCAATATAGTTTTAAACAATTATGAATAATAGGGTATTTGACTCGATTATTTTTATTATAATATTTTACTTAATTCCCGTTCTCTAAGATCTATTATCGAAATAATTATATAAATCAAGCCAAAAATAAACAAGTTAGAAGCCATTCAAATCTGCTGGAAGGGGTAGTTGTCAAATGACGGATAGAGGATGCACAACATGGCAAGTTACGTCACAAGGCAGGTCACGCCATTACTCTGCACGCGTTCGAGGGAGATAGTGAGATTTTCTCACTACATACCCACCGCTGCTTGTACCAATATTTAAAACATGAACTGCGGCCTCATTTTTTACCCAATTTTAATTGATTTCACAAAACAGTTTCTTTTTCGTAATATTGTTGGTTGCATATAAAATAATGTATAGAATTAGACTAAATTAAATACCATGTACGTATTTATATGTAATTAAAACCAAATCTCCAAGAGTGATGAAACCTTTGTTATACGAAAGCTTTGGATGAGTAATTTATTATTTCATACTTTGTGGGCTAAATTCGAATCGAGCGCAAAAGATGATTTACTAAAATAAAAAAAATACAATTTCTCAAAAATCGATGGAACCCTAAACAATTATGATCAATTAAAATTCCGTTAAGTACAAATTAAACTTTTTAAAACCGTGACATTATGCATCGCATTGATTTGTGCATTAATTTGTAAGAAACTAATGCTTCATAAAATAACAATTTGCCATGTTTTAATCATGCATAGTTCTCGGAAAACCCAATTATTTAGAGCACACAGTACATCTAAAGGCGAAGGCACTCGACCGTTACAGCTTTTTTTTGTTATCGTTTAATTTAAATAGTAGTGGTAGAGAAAAACCTTATGGATCTCAATGGAACAACTTTTTTCAAATCGACAGACTGATTAGCGATACGATGCTTCAATTATGAATAATAAATAGATATGTTTCGATATTCTAAGAATCGTTATCGAGAACATTTATACTGTAGGTACTAGTGAGTATGTATTTCAAATAACAAATTGTGTCTATTCTGTAACAAACTAAACTATATAAAATAGGTTATTTTTGACAAATGAGTATGTAACCAAATATGTAACGCAATGAACGAACTTCAATATTTTTAGTCTAACAGGAGATTTCAGCTTAGCTCGTCGTGTAAAAAGGTTGCAGTTGAACTAAAATAAAACTTACCTAAAAAATATTTAACATAGTATTAGTTTAGTTAAAAACATAATCATTATCGGTATTTTTTTTGAGGCCTACAAATGAGTAAGTGGGTCATCTGATTAATTCTATTGTAAGTAATAACCACCGCTCATGTTCATGGTTTTTCAACCATATTATCAGACGAATCCTCCAGACAGCCTCCGTCACGCAGTAGGCGAGTGACCGGCTGTGAAGCGAGAGGCCGCGGGTTCGATTTCCGCACTGAGACAAATGTTTGTGTGATCCACAAATATGTTTGGGGTCTGGGTGTTTTCTCCCCAGAGGGGATGACGTCAGGCAGGCGACCGGCTGTAAAAATTACGAGCCAAATCTTTATGTAACATGTATTAAAAAGCATGTTGCGCCGACCCCACTGCGAGTGGGATAGGGGCAGGTGGAAGAAGAAGAAGATTATCAGACGAATTCTGTGTAACAATGCAACAACACTGTTGTGAGACAACCAGTCCACTATGTTGGGATAACTTAACGCAGAAAGAAAGATATTTTTGGCTGAGAACCATGAGGTCCTGTGTTCAATTCCCAGGTAGAGCAATTAAAATTAGTATATGAATTATCGATTAGAAAAATTACACATGACAGACACATTGCCCGAGATTGGAATTAGTGGCCGTTGTGGCCATATCTCTCCCTATCACATCATGGACGGAAATAAGCTCGGCGAAACGTAGGTGCAATAGTTTTACCTTTGCCTACCCTTTCGGGGCGGGAACTTATGTTATTTATTTATTTTCATTTAGGCATTTCTATACCCTTCTTTGACTACATCATGTCTGTAACCATTAACTCATGGTGGTGTACCTCCGTTCGCTACACTGCATCGTGCACGACAGTAACACGGCGCGGGCGCGTCTCGGGCTCGTCGCGGACGCGGCGCGGCGTGTTAGTTACCGTTAAAATTGTAAGGGCTTCGAACATAAAGAATGCACTCTGTTAGGAATTCATTTCTAACTAGCTTTAGCGCGCCGTTTCGCCCGTGTCCAAACTGAATACCTTCGATACGTTGAGTGCTGTCGATCGAAGAATTTGCTAGCCAAATTGACATCCTAACTAATATTATAAATACGAAAGTGAGTTTGTTTGTTACGCTTTCACGCCTAAATTGCTGAACCGATATAGAGGAATTTTGGTACAGAGATATAGGGAACCCTGGAGACGGTTATAAGCTTTATATCCCGAAAAGGCTGGTCTGGCTGGCTGGTGAGTTGTTGATATAAATTGGTCGATTTTCAGTTTTGACAGATTATATAATACATTTTCAAATTATTAAATTTAATTCTAAAACTTTTCACTACCAACCTATGATTGTCGGACTCTAGAAGTGTATGTCAAATTGGTACTTATTAATTTGAGAGCATTCCTGTCTGCCCCCCAGGTGACAAACTGCGTTCTTTGACGAATAAAATAGACATTGCGACACAAGTCCTTAAAATACAGGATATCATCGATATTTTAGATATCTTAAAATCTAGTCGTCATGATCAAAGCATTTTGCATGTTTAAAGGATTGTCAAAATCATCCATTATGAGACAGTCGTTTTGTTATCTAATGATAGCAATTCTTTCTAGCCTTGATAATAATGATTTCTTTACCATTATTAAGGCACGCACCACAATATGCGTCACTGTTAATCTTTTACGTAATTTCAATGTGATATTGAGAGGCCTTTAGCTACGGTAATATAGATAATTCAAGTCATTCTTGCAGACCAGAAACATGTTTCTGATCTGGGTGTTTTCTCCTCAGAGGGGTTGACGTCAGGCAGGTACGTAGGTCGTAAAAACTTCAAGCCAAATATTTCTGTACCGGCTCCCATAACAGTAAAATGAGTAGTAATCCAAAATATTCTAGGTACGTGTGCTATTAGCGACTAATTAATAATTCTCGATACAGATACGGTTGAACGAACTCCTAACTAGTTGGGATTAATTTGTAGGAAAGATGTGGTCGGTGTAGTAACATATTTTCCTGTTCCACTGATTATTATCAATATACTATTGTACATACAGCCTGATACTATGAAAATACAAGGATATGAGCATAGAAAAACGTTGGATGAGACTAGCAACCGGATTATGTACCTAATTACATAGATACTAACCAAACTAACATATTTATAAGTTATAAATTGTACCTAACATACTAATGAACTATGGATACAACCTTGTACGAAATAAAGATTATATTATTATTATTGAAGAAATACAAACATAAATTAACAGTCGACGATACGACCAACTTGTAAGAGCAACCATTTTGATTGACAATCGACCTTGGCATCGCGTCGCCAACTGAATACAACAGTTTTTACAAAACTTCAAATCGCACACAATTTTATCACTATTTCTCGGCACCAGACGGAGAATTTTAATAAAAATTACAACATGATTACATACTGTCTACGTCGAGACTAGTAGAGTCGTCGTACTCTACGAGGGCAGTGTGTACAGGACCGTTTACAGGATTCTTTGACCCCCGACCCTAAATATTAAACTGTGTAAATTACATTTCAGACAGATTTACGAACCCGAGATCTTTTTTATTTTGAAGGAGGAGACCTTCAATTTCACCTATTTCCCATAAAGAGTTATTTTCTATTTAAATTGGATTGGCATTCACATATCAACATTTCCTATGCATTCTCATTATTTTTGCATCTTATCAAAATTATATTTATCAAACTATATAATTTCAAATGTATAAAGGCAGGCTTAATGCCAGACGCACTCTATGCCGGTCGAACATTTTCAATTTTAATTGGCCCACAGGTTGTAGAGTCTAGACAGCTTCAATACGTCCGAGAGTGCGCACGCGTCATGCTTCAAACAAAATAAAAACACAAATAAACAATACTTGCAAGTTGAACGACCAACTCGGTGATGAGTCAGTTTCTACCTGAGTGTTGGACGGGAGGACCGGTGTCGTAACGTCACAGCGGCGATCGTAAACACGACTCGGCTTATCGACGCTACCGATCCAAACTGGACAGCGGTATTCAACGTTAGAATATGTCTTATGTCTATGTCTAGATATTATTATGGAATATTCGAAACAAGAGGCGAAGGCATACCGATACACTAGTTACTAGCATACTTATACATTACTACATAAGTAATTATTAATTCTTGTTTCTACAATCTTGTTTCTTGGATTTAAATATTTAAATCCAAAGAAACAAGAATTAATAATTATGTAGTTTTTTGGTGCACGCTTTTCCCATTTCATATTATATTATGACTGCCTCGGTGGCGCAGTTGTAATGCGTACGCGTTAAGACTGAGGCTGACGCTGAGGTCTCGGGTTCGATCTCCGGGTTGGGTAAAAGTGATATTGGGATTTTCTATTACGAAATACTCAGTATCAGCCCGGTGTAGCCATAGGCTCACCCCCTATTACATCATGGGACGGAGAAACGCTCACCGAAAAGTGGGTGTACTAGTTACACCTCTGCCTACCCCTTCGGGGATTACATGCGTGAGTGCGTATGTAGTATGTATGTATATTATATTAGAAAAGGCAATCGAATGTAAAAAATGTGCATAAACAAACGCATTCAACGCGCAATCTTCTAATTGTATAAATAAAGATTTATTGTATTGAACTGTATAATAAACACTCGAAGAATTTAAACGATCATATAATGTTTAATAAGTAACATCGATGGGATTAAATTTAATACGATCTCGCTAAACTTTGAATCGAACGAAAAATCACGCAAACTAAGTTGCGGATACAAGTTATACAATAAATAATCAAGATCGAATCGACATATAAATAACTCTGAGACAGTCTAACTTACTATCAATTTATATCTCGGTGCCTAACGAAGGGTCGCCGGTCGTGTGAGTTTCACCGTAGTTGGGGTCACCGCGGTAATAACGTATTGGATAGCCAATAACTTGCGAATCGCTTCCTCGTGACACTAATAGAAAATATTAGAAACGTAAATATTAATTTTCAATAACAATTATCAAGAAATAATAAGTCACACACGTAGTCCTGACCCCTCACTAGGTTAATCTGTATCGTGGGTATCTTAAAATACGAGGAACTTGCGATCCCGCAACACCCAGACCCGAAATAAATATTTGTGGTTTCACACAAAATTCGCCTCAGTACGGGAATCGAATCCACGGCCCCTCGCTTCGCAGCCGGCTACTCGTCCACTGCGCCACGAATATAATGAGCCATCTCTTAATTAATAAAGCCTTTTTTATATTCGCGAGGAAAACGATTTATTGCAATCGTGCCATCCCGAGGGGAGACGGGGCAGTTATGTTGAACTCACCGGTCTGCCGTGCCGCCCGCCGTCCGGCCCGCGAGATATGGAAAACATCCGGACGACCGCTAGGCCGAATCCCAAAATTCGTACACTGGCAATCACTCCGGGCTAAAGTAGATCAAGTCGTAATTGCGATAGTGCACAAATGACTTTATAATTATGTATTTGAACATCTCTATATTGGCATTAATTTTAACAATCTTGTCCACCTAATTCTACAGCTGGGCAATGGCGTCTCCTTCATAATAATAAAAAATACATACGCACTCACTCCTGTAATCCCCGAAGGGGTAGGCAGAGGTGTAACCAGTACACCCACATTTCGCCGAGCGTATCTCCGTCCCACGATGTGATAGGGGGCGAGCCTATCGCCATACCGGGCACAAATTCCAGACTCCGGACTGATACTGAGCACTTCGTAATAGAAAAACCCAATACCACTTTGCCCGACCCGGGGATCGAACCCGGACCTCAGCGTTGACCTCAATCGTAACGCGTACGCATTACAACTGCGCCACCGAGACAGTCAATAATAAAAAAAATATTTAACAAATTATGATACTTTGCTAGTGGGAGTACCTGATCATTCTGTACCCGAATGGATACATGGTGAAAAACCCGCCATAGTGGCTCGATCAGTGGAGTCAGACAGTGTATATCCATTAATTTCAGGTCGGCATAATTCTGCCGACCATCGAAGGACGCAATATCTCTTGACAGTCGACATTATACCTGGGACTTGTATTTACCATCAGGTCTAGTTTAGTCACCTTGCTGTGCGAGGATAGGAAAAAATAACTTTATTGCATTGAGATGATAGATTATGTTACCACAGTGCACGCCGTATTACATTGTAATATAATATTATAAACACCTGCAGCTGGCATTATATCATAATTACCTATGTGAATTGTTGGTAAATGAATATAATACAACTTACAAGATAATTTAAATGTCATAGTCAAAGATTAATGTATAACACTACTAGACGGGTTGTATAGAAGTAAAATTTCGTCACGCGGGAGTTTGACAGCTCACAGAGAGGGAGCGCCAGAGGGATTCTAGTTGAGAGTAAGCGAAATGGCAATATTGAGTCACAGTCAATAGACCCTAACTTATGGCCGTTCCCAATATTAATCTTCAATTTCACGATAGATAGCTATCGTCAAACATCCGTATTGTTCTATTTACTGCTTGGAATCGTCCCTATTTTTTAGATATGCACGTTGGATACTATGATAGCAATAGATAGGCAGTTTATCTGGGCCCTCTTGTGCGTTATGTTCATACACGCTGAGAAAGAGGAACTATTGTTTAATTTATGTTAGAAAATATGAAGATATGATTTAGATTAGAAATATAAGTTTTAATTTAACATTTATCTATAATTCTTATTTTTTACCACTGTAAATGAAATAATAATAACGAGAAATACTTATTATGTTGCAAAACACAATGTAATAACGGAACGTTTTACTGTCAATTAATACATTACGGCTCTGAATACAAGTCCTTTGAACAAAAATCCCAAGCGAATTTGGGGGATTTTACTGAAGTGGGGAATTATTTTGTTCGCATTAACAAATATTTATATGTCTCTTGCACTTAATTTAATTATCAAAACGGTGCATTATTTTTATTTATGGTAATTTTAGAATTGTTGTATATTTTCTTTTAGATGTTTACATAATTTATTTAGTGCCATGTAAGCCTTGTATACTCATGGCTATTTCTTCAAAATGCGTTATTTATTTCGTTTTTTTACAGCCGAGGATATCTGTTTATCGGTCAAAATCTACCGATAAAGAAAAAACTAAATAACTTTATCGACAGATAGCACATAAAAAATATTGGGACGCTTGAACTGTCATTTTCATAGTGTTGTATATCTGTAGTCAGCTATCAGTCCTCTCATCAGTAGACAGCAATGAAGAATAAGATTACCTATCATTAGTAAGTTTATTGGGACGGTAAAACGGAAAATAGATAAAATTTTCTATCGCCGGTATAGCAAAACTAGAGACAGACAGAATATAGGGAACGGCCATTAGGGGCACAATTTCTATGTCCCGTGCAGCTTGTCTATACATTAAAGTCTTTGGTCATAGTGCAATTTAGGAATGTTTTAGAGGTTTAAGTTTATTGCCATTAGTTCTGAAGAAGTCATCAGACTTGTCATAAAGGTACCTCCAATCCTAATTTTGTAAAAATATTTAGTAATCATTACCAAAACTACAAACTGCAGATAACTTGCATCTCGCCAAAATTACACAAGTAATTTGTGTAAACCGAATCTGTTTCCGGGCCCGGATACCTTTTGGATGACGATGATGACATAATAAATGGCGGAAGTGGTACAACTTCGCCACACTTCTCATGTTTCTCCCGTCATTATAACATTAAAATTATATGTAAATGCCTAATCCAATTCTAAAAGCCTTTTGACTTTCCAAAGAGATTTTAGGTACATTTACAATTCTAATCAGTTTAAGCTGTTAAAGTTTCTTTCGAACATTCTTGAAACGTTAAGCGCAGAACAAAAACACCATAAACCCTTTTCCATAGCACTGTTTGTGTAGCATTCCCGTGTCATGATTTATACGAAATGCATGAATATTTTTTTATTGACATACGTAATATCAGGCCGCGCTGCCTTAATGGATAAGCCATTGTCTTGTGCGAATGAGTTTTTAGTTAGAAGTTCGGGAACATTCATCGTGTATCCCGGATCATGGTGAAGAATGTTTTAAATACATAAAAATATATTCTGTTTTAACACGTCAAAGGCGAGAGTGTCAATCAACTGTGTAAAAATCATCGATATTATATTGTTTATAAAATATTTCAATATGCATTTATGATTCGACTGTGGCCGCTCATACAAGAATCGATGCATTATATATGTTAACTACATAAACTATACCCTTACACCAAGAAATACGTAGTACTTACACTTTCCATGTTTAATACGATAATCGACAATGATTTTTGATTTATTAAATACATACGCAATAACGCCTGTACTCTCCGAAGGGATAGGCAGAGGTTGGAACAGTACACCCACATTTCGCTGAGCTTATTTCCGTCCCATGATATGATAGGGGGCGAGCGTATCGCCATACCGGGTGCATTTCCAGACTCCAGGCTGATATTGAGCATTTCGTAATAGAAAAACCCAATATATCTCTTACCCGTCCCACGGATCGAACCCGGGACCTCAGCACAGCACTCTTAACGCGTACGCACTACAACTTCACCACCGAGGCAGTTTTGATTTATTGTAATGAATTAATATTTGTAAGTGTCCCAAATTTCCCGAACCTCCCTGGCGCAAGTATTATGTTGGAATAATCATTTTGTACTATTATCCATCGAAATAAGATAACTAGAACGATAACTCTCATATGAATCTGTCAAAAATACGGCTACACTTACTTATACATGCAAAAGTAAAATAACACGTAACACTCAACACACAACAAATTAATGAACGTTCAAAATAAAATTTATTTCATAAAAGTTTAAATATTAAATTACTAAATCGAGATACGACGACGTTCTGCAAAAAAATAGACTTATTAAGCCTCAACTAGAGATCATGAATCAATTTTTATGAATTAATGAATGAACGAGCTGCACAGACTTATAGCCCCGCCCCCTTGCACAGAGTTTTGGTGGGGGTCATTGTTTTGCTTGAGTTACGTTTCTTGTCATCTTATTTCGATGCATTTATCACAATAATTATTTGACCGTTAAAACCACGTCAATTGGAAAACATCTAACTTTAAAACGGTTCAACAGATTTTCTTCAAACGTAGCCGAGAATGATCCCGATTACATTACCTTGCAAACAAACAAAAAATCACATTCAAATCGGGTCTACCCTGTGGCTTCGGTGCCACAGGCAGATACACACACACACACATACCACCTACAGGTAGACTAAGGGGTCATAATTATAACACCCCACTTTTTACAAACCGTACTATGTCGCCGGTCTGTTATTAATAGCTTTCTTTACATTTTCTACAATCGTATACACATTTAGCATTTCCTAAACCAGCTTACGCAAACTGGCTTAAAATTCACCGGCAAGCAGTTAACCCGAGGTTCCCCGAGCGGACGCGGACGGGCGCGGGGCATGCAACGGCTGAGGGCCAATGCGCCCGCGCACGCTTCTAATGACAGGGAGGGCGCGGCGAGCGGGGGGAGGGTGACCGGTCGAGAACGCGCTTCACGGTAGCCAGCCGGCTAGCGGAATCTGTATAAGCAGGTATATAAAAGTGAAATACTCACTCACTTACTTATTGACTGATTAATCACGAAATGTCAAAAATACTAATGGTAGGATCACGAAATTTATCTGATGATAGTTTGTGTATTTGTAGGGGAGAAAGGACTTTTGGAAATTTATATTTTAAGGGGGTTGAACTTTGTATGAAAACATTAGGTTAACATCTAGTTTCTGATCCAAGTAAAAAAAAATAACACTTAATAGTTACACACATAGTCCTGACTGCACATTATGTCGTGGGAATCAGGAATTAAAAGAAGCTTTCGGTCTCACGACATCCAGACCAGGAACAACTATTTGTCACACGATGATTGCTTTGGTATTTGTAGGTGTCCTTGCGATAAACATTTACCATCAGGTGACCTACTTGCTCCGATCGCCCCTGTTCCATAAAAAACACAAGCATTGTCTTGTGTTTTTTTACGCGTACTTGTGTGTACGGGGTGCGAACTCGCGGCCTTTTGTTTCATAGTGGGCTACTTGGATACCGCACCACGGAGGCTATAAAAGTTTTAACTTTGTTGAATTTAAAGTCTAAGTAAATACAAGGTTAATTTTGTAATAGGTACGAATCTATGCATTCATATCTTGTATGTCAATTTTACTGTTTATTTTAAGACACTACGCACAGAACAAACATACTACGCTGTTACAAACAGTCTGATTAAAAAACCTGCAACGATAAATAAATGTTGGTCTATTAACCTTTATTATGAAATTATTGACGTAGGCCACGATAACAAGACCGCACGTTCACAAGTCATATTTGTACCAACACTACAAAATATTGATATATTATTTATACCTAACATGTTTGTGGCATGAACGGTGCGGTTGTAGACGATAAAGAAATGTGCTTCAAGATTCATCAAGTTATATAATTTATGAATGCATAATCTATACGATTATTAGATAATGTTTTGTTTATATCTCAAAAAATGCGGTATTTGATTAGATTGTATGTAATGTCGTATTTCATGCAGAATGCTATAATGAAAACTTTTGGGTATGAACATTTGCGGATTAATACAAATTCAATTTTGCACTTATTCCAGACTACATAAAAGATTCACCAAAAATCCTTATCCAGTAAAAGCAAAGATAATAAAATGTCCATCAAAACATTAGCACGCAAACACTAAAAGCTTTCCAACTTTACGGTTTTGAAACATTAACACCGATAAACACTAATAAAAGAAATGTTAAGTCTCAAAGAAAAATATAATACAATTTTGTGTCGGTTACATACCACAGCGCCGGCGGGAACCCGTTCGGTGTCCCCCGACGCGCCCGGTTAGAACTCCTAACTTTTTATTTTACTGCTTACCCTTTGTGGCTTAGGTCCGCGTGAACGCCCTACCTACCGATCGTGCAAGTAACTTGTTTTCGTTTTGCTGGCCCTTCCACGTCACTTGTTAAAACTTTCGCGCCAGTTTCCTAATGACTCGGTTAAACGCGAGCGAGGTTGTGAATTGTGCTGGCTCCTGTTTCATTACTATTGTACTTACGAATGCACGGTTCACTGTATTAGCGGTTGATAAACTACGTGGCGCAGTGGGTGAATAGCCGGTTGCGAAGTGAGAGGCCGTGGATTCGAAGCCCGCACCGAAACAAATGTTTGTGTGATCCACAAATGTTTGTTTCGGGTCTGGGTGTTGCGGGACCGCAAGTCCCTACATAGTTCTTGATACTCACGATACAGGTTAACCTAGTGTGGGATCAGGACTATGTGTGTGACTGTTGACCGTGTATTTATTATTGGTAAAATATATTATTGCTGTCCTACTGCTTGACATGGGTCTCCTCTACTAATGGGAATAAGCTATCTAGTTGGTAGGTGCATGAGTGTACCAGAATGACTAGCAACCGAAAGAGATGGCGAGACATCGTGAGGCGAGCCACATCAGCCCATAACACAACGACTCTGTTAAGAGTGATGACCTTAGAATGTGATTAAGAAGTTGATAGGTGAAAATAGTGGTCGGGGCCGCGGAATAGTAAAATAGCGTCCCCGCAGCCCCGACCGAACAAACGCACCCGGAGGAACATCGTTAGATTTTAGTCCGTGGGAGTCGGACATAACCGCCCCGATTGACAACGTGGTGGGGCGGTACCCATAAAGGGTTTCCCAACGTAAAAAAGAAAATAGGTGAAAAATTGTTAACGATTTTTAAAGTGAAACATATTAGATCGTCTCAAAATGTTTGCCCTGTGTGTTGCATGTCGCGTGACGGTCGGCCGCGGAGTAGGGATAAAGTGAAAGGCGCTCGCCAGAGCAGCCAAGACCAATATGGCGTTATATATATAGTTATATATAACGTATATATTTATTTATTGGATAACAATCACACACTGAAAAATCGAAAGTTGCATTTCTTCAAAATAAGAAGGTATAAATGATGTATTGTGTTTCTCTAAATAGCAAATTTATTGAATTAATTTGTAAGTTGTAAGGGATCGTGACTGATAAGTGATAATAGTACACACTTCACTTCGTTAAAGACGCTGACCTTATGTGGATAATATAAACAATAATAAAAGAATTAAGATATCAAAATAAAGTTACAAAATAATAATAGTTTGTAGAAAGTCACCAGTATACGAGTACAATATGTATGTGACAATTAATACGTAATGTTTACGCACGACAACGTGTGTAACCTAACGGTTTATGGACAACTATGAGATACCTAGGTACCTACATACCAGGGTTGTCAGCCGGTCTCAAACGTAGGTAAACAACAATTGTGACTTCGCAAATAACAAATAAATAACATAATAAGATAAAATGTTATTTATGTTGTTTAAAAAAAAAATGTTGTTAACATTAATAGACGTTTCTAGTTTATCCGTTAACAAAGCCATGTAGCTCGTCCAGTAAATCATGACGAATTCTATCAATCCACGAGTACGAGTGGTAGAGCCACGCTGTAGACAATTTTGTCTACAGCATGAATGGGCCGGCTCGTCCGGGTCGTTACCACTGTCTCACAGAAAACCGGCGTAAAGTAGCAGCTTGCTGCTGCGTTTCGTACGGTGAGTGAGATATACGGAGGCCCAAATCCCCTCCCCTTCCCAATCCCTTATTATCACTTTCCTTTAAGGTCGGCAACGCGCCCATAATTCTTTTGTATTATGAGCGTACATGGGCGGTGGAGATCGCTTACCATCAGGTGACCCACTTGCTCGTTTGCCGGCCTATACTAAAAAAAAAAAAAACCTTACACCACACAAGCAGTATTGAAATTTATTTTAAATCTTTTATGGCCTGTTTTTACAGCCTCCGTAGCCCAGCCGGCGAGTAGGCGGCTGTGAAATGGGAGGCCGCAGGTTCGATTCCCCCACCGAGAAAAATGGTTGTATAATCCACGGTTAGTCCCTTGTAGTTTCTGATAACCACAGTACAGGTTAACCAAGCGCGGGGTCAGTACTGTGTGCGACTATTGGTGAATTTATATAGTAATAATAATAAATACACCCAACAGTCACACACATAGTCCTGACCTCACACTAGGTTAACCTGTATCGTGGGTATCAGGAACTACGAGAGACTTGCGGTCCCACAACACCCAAACCCCAGATCAATATTTTTGAATCACACAAACATTTCTATCGGTGTGGGAATCGAACCCATGGCCTCTCACTTCGCAGCCGGCTATTCGCCCACTGCGCCACGGAGCTGATAATAAATATAAAATTTAAACAAATATATCAATATAAATATATATCATATACTTGATAATAATATGTACGTAATACAATACATACGAACTCACGCCTGTAATCCCCGAAGGGGGTAGGCAGAGGTGTATCATACCTACATTTCGCCGAGCTTATCTCCGACCCATGACGTGATAGGGGGCGAGTCGATCACCATACCGGACACAATTCCAGACTCCGGGCTAATACGGAGCATTTCGTAATAGGAAAACCCAATATCACTTACCCGACTCGGGGATCGAACCCGAGACGTCGTAACGCGTACGCATTACAACTGCGCTACCGAGGCTGTAAGTAATATGTATTTACCTACATAATTTATTATGTTTATTAATCATTTATATGCCTCTTATGTTACGCGATTTCCTATTGTTATTACTCGATCGCTGTTGTTTTTTTTTTTACATTTCCTACGTGTTGCGGAGACCGGACGGAAGTTTGGGCAGAATCCACTAATTTGTAAGCAGTTTGTACCAATTTGGGTTGCTGGCCAGATGAATTTATTTAGGTAATGTTGAATAATGTAACGGTTTTTCTAAGATATTCTATACAATTTATTATTTCCTTTGGTAATTGACGACCTCGAGTCAACATGCAACTATTGGTCACTAAACATGATCAATCTCCAGTCGGGACTCGTAACCACGTCACAAGGTGGTAGGTCCCTCGTATGCGAGAGGCCGTCTGGGTTGGTACCACCGCTTTGTCTATTTCTGCTGTAAAGCAATAGTGTGTATGCACTGTAGTGTTTTGATTTGAACGACATTGAAAGCAGTGAATTTACTGGGCATTATGAGACTTAACAATTTATGTGTCGGGGTGACGAGCGCAGTCCACTGCCATGCAGTGCTTTATAATTCAAAGTTGTGTGTGGCGTTGATTCTGTTTATGGGCAGGCGTGGCGTTTACCATCGCGGGAGCGACCGGCTCGTCTCGTCATTCAAGCTAATAAAAATAAATAAAAAAAATATATAATATAAAACACACGTGACATACTGAATGAGAATTAATTAAACGCTTACGTGATAAAATGGCGCCAAAATACGAGATTACAGTTGGCATATCGCGAAATTAGACGAAACGCGCATCGTACGCACCCTACCTGCTAGCTGCTACGGCGTGAACGTCGTGATAAGGTCCCGTGATACGGAGCTCGAGTGCTTCAATATCGATTACACTGAACCCTTGATAACGGAACCCAATGTAACACTTTGTACAGCGTTTTCAATTCTAATAAGTAATAACCTATTTTGGTGACAGCGATGATTTTGATCATAACTATGACTGAAAAATATTTATATGTTGCATCATTCTCCGAAATAAAACGCGTAACCTTCGGCACATTCAATTATTGATAATTTAAAGAATTATACATTTTAATATTTTTATTACAAAAAAATATATTTCAGCCACGCCGAGTAAAAAAATGTGCCTGAAATATATTACCCTTATAGTGTAGAACACTCAAGGAGGTGCCCACGTAAGTTCGCGGAGCATTATTTTCGGAAAACGGCTCGTCTACTACGAGCCTAATTTGCAATGTCCGTTTAGATTTAATCCGCCAGATAACGTATTATTTCATTTACCAATATTCAGTACGCTTGTTCTTTAAGTTTAAGAAATCATAAGACAATCGTAAATAAAAATATATTTTTATTTTATCGAAAGGCTTGCGCTAGTGTGTGTGTGGAAGACTAATGACAGCCTCTGTGGCGCAGTGGGCGAATAACCGGCTGAGAAGCGAGTTCGTGGGTTCGATTCCCGCACCGAGACAAATGTATGTGTGATCCACAAATATATGTTTCGGTCTGGGTGTTTTCTCCCCAGTGGCGTTGACGTCAGGCAGGCGGCCGGTCGTCAAAACTACAAGCCAAATCTTTCTGTTACATGTGTTAAAAAGCATGTTACGCCGACCCCACTACGAGTGGGATAAGGACAAGTGAAAGGCTTGTGCTGGTGTAAAACTATGAAGAAATTAAATATCTGTTACGCGAAAATACACCATCAATGTGAGGGAAAGAATCATTAAAGTAATATACCTTTAATGTTGAATAGATATCACATTAAAGAGGAAACGATCGTGAGGAAGTTAACGCGTTTGAGCATCTTACTCAAAGTGCGACTTTTTAATTAACGTTAAGATTTGGGAATTTCTCACGGCTAGAGTTCGGAAGGATGTATTTTATAGTTGATATTTATAAGTCATAATAACTTCATTATCTGATTCCCACGATGATAGTTTGGGTTTTTTTTATTAGCTTGAGTGATGAAACGAGCAGGTCGCTCGGCTATAGTAAATGCCCACGCCTTGCCCATAAACAGAAGCAACGCCACACAGAATTTTGAATTCCAAAGCATTTCATGACATTGGACTGCGTTCGTTACCCCGAGACATAGGATGTTAAGTCTCATAATGCCCAGTAAAATCTCAACAACCTTCAAACCGGAACACAACACTGCTGTTTAGCGGCAGAAATAGACAAAGCGGCGGCACCAACCCAGACGGCCTCTCGCATACGAGGGACCTACCTTGTGTTAGGGATTAACAACTAAAAGGGTATTTCGAATTCCTTCCTACCTGACTGCACACTAGGATAACCTCATGAACCTTCGGCTGCCAGCAGCAATATTTAGGAACAGAGCTAGTTATCCCCTTTAGAATTACTCAAAATGAGATATCACCTGATTAGCCTAGTGATAGCGTAGCGACTTAAGACTGTACCCCACGCCAATGACCTTGACGATTTGCGTTTTTTTTAATAGCTTTGTTGGTAAATGAGGATGTGTGTATCACCTGTTAGTAAGTGATCTCCACCGTCCATGTACGCCCACAATACCAGAAAAAACTGTCTACAGCTTGGTTCTACCACTCAAAATTATAAATCGGTATTTGTGCAAGACATAGTAGTCGGTACATATAGTATTAAGTTTGCCTCCTATCACATGGGCTCGTTGAACTGTGGGTCTAATACCTTTTTCATACCCCTTGGGAAATGCTTAGAAACTGTATGAAAATAAGATACCTACTGAAACCAATATCTGATATATTGGTTGTAGGTATATAGAATCAGTCCAAGAAAATTTATTTTATAAAGGACTTAATATTAGGTTTTTATTGCATCAAGTTGCTGTGGGAAAAAAAAACTATAAATCATTATATTGAATCAAAAGTACCTAACAAATACCGTACAGTACATACTTATAATGCGATCTAAAATAACCAATTAAATGTATGTACTATTTTTCCCTGACAATTATCCCTTTTTATACTCAATTCCGCCTAGATCGGAACACGCGCCACCCGTACAGCGGCGCGGCGCGGGTGGTGCAAGTCCCAATTCCGTGGCCGTTCGATATCGCGCAGATAGTGTTTGTGTCGCCTATGTGGGTCACACACGGGCGCACGCGATAACAACCGCGGCGCGTGCAGGACCGCACCCGAGCCACTGGGTGCGCCACTAACTACGACCTAATGTCATCTTGCACATATAAATTGGGTTATAAGAGTACAGACCAATTAAAACACTTAGTACAACAGCAACCACTTGTATGTGGAAAAGATACGCCTTCAGCATGGATGGACCAGCTTGACCGGGGTAGTACTACTGTCTCACAGAAAACCGAGGTTAAGTTCCAGCTTGCTGTTGCGTTTCTTACGATGAGTGAGATTTCGGGAGACCCAAATAAAATCTTCTTTAGCGATCACTCATCATCACTTGACCCACTTGCTCGTTGCACTTGCTTGTTAGCTTCTACTAATACAAAACATATTTGTCTTATTGCAATCCCGGGCAAGTCGGATGTTCCGATAAAAAAAACTCGTAACTTATTGTTTGGTTGACTTGGAGATATACTTGGAGTAAAGCCGATAGGCTTTACTGGTTACACAGCCCATAATTACACGAGGCACCACTAGACCAATCAGGCGAAAATAAAACAATTCCACTGATAATAATGGGGTAGATGGCCTGTGACAAATATGTCAACTTCGGTTCAAAAGAACCACATACATGATACAGCACCTCTTTAGTACAGTGTGGCTTTCGAGTTTTTGTATACGAGAAATATGACAATGAAGTTTAAACATTTCCCATACAATCGGCTAGGGGTGCTGTATGGGTCTGCATACATATTTTTCACCCAACGAAAAAATAGAAGAGGTACTCAATTGTCGGGCATATTTTCTTTTTATCATAAGCAGCGATTCTGATGATTCTTTCACCAAAAAAAATATAATAAAACCTTCACACAAAAATAAATAGACTAGTTGACAAGTTAAAAAAAGGGTACATTCTTGGTACAGCTAGTAAAAATACGTGCGATAGCTCATTCGATTAGTAATAACATCTTGAAAAATGTGCAATAATTTCTACCCCGCTGGTGGTAAGTCACTGCAGGGACAGATATGAGAGAGGCTGTCTGAGTTAGTAACATCGCTTTGTTTGTAACTGTCAAGCAACTGTATGTAAGCTCTGTTGTGTTTCTGTTTGAAGGACGTTGCACCCAGTAGAATTACTGGGCATTATGAGACTTCATATGTTATGTTTCGGGGTGACGTTGTAATTCAAAGTTCTGTGTGGTGTTGCTTCTATGCTGTATATGGGCAGGCGTGGCGCTTACCATCAGGCAAGTGACCTGCTCCTCTCGTCATCTAGAGTTAATTAGAGAAACTGTAAAATTCAATGCAAATAAAACAAAGCGACTCACAATTATAACTACTGTATAATTATTTTTACGAACCTAAATCACTTTAATTAGTAAAGCAGTGTAGTTAATTTATGGAATAATACAGAGTCATGAAAGAATTTGTGATTTTAACAAAATCGACATAATATAATTAATACCTAGAAACAGCGTCCAACAATGACCCACGCCACTGCCGCGTCGCGTCGCCACGGTTCAGGAAATATTATGAATTTATGATAATTAACAAGTTTGTGTACATGTGTTACCATTTGCAGAGGTGTTTCCACGGCCAGTCTCTACTTATTGTATGAATATTCACAATTCACATATATCGAAAATATTAAGATAAAATATTTATAAAAACACCAAGGCCACGGGGCGTTTCGCATGTCCGACCCCTACCTGCTGGAACAGCCTTTATGTCTCAAATAAGAGTGCGTTTTCCCATACTCCTATATCCAAGGGCAGTAATCCCGCAAGCAGTAGGACTGAGTTAAGTGAAACGGTACTGTAGGCCTTCATCAGTTTTTGCACAAAGTACGTTATACGCCGAGCTGCTTGCTTACCTACCCACCATCTGTCACCGGCGCCCATACTTTAGCCGCGTAAACTCTGTAGACTCAACTACAGCTGTGTTTAATTACTTGGGGGGCCTAGACTAGATGTTAATGACTGTATCCTATAATTGTATACGTTTTATTCAGACGATTAAGCGAAAAATAAAAATAATTGATACCAATTTGTACCATCGTGGGCTTGTTTTTGAAAACGTCTACCCTTCGCCACTGTAGGATAGCTAAGTGCGTCTCCACTTGTGAAATTTAGACGCACCAAGAGGCGTGACTGCGACAAACTCTTGAGAGTGGACGGTTTTCAAATATTACGACTAATGACCGTTCCCAATATTGTGTATCAACAGATTTTGACATATTTTGTATGGAAGATCTGTCAAAACACTATTGACAGTAAGCAAATCTGTCGATAGATAGAATATAGGGGACGGCCATTAATATCACGGAGCGATTCGTTGTATGCTATTTATGTAACACTAGGTTTAGCTCGCGGCTCCGCGCGTGTAATTGTCTTTTTCCGGGCCAAAGTACCCTATGTCCTTCCCCAGGATATAACCTATCTTTACCAAATAGCAGCCGTATAGCCGCTGCGAAAACCTAATAGAGACAGAGTTACCTTCGCTTTTATAATATTAGTATCATCGATTAGTATGAAAGTTTGCCTGACAATGTCATTTAAGGGTTTTGTCATTTTTTGTTTTACGTCATGGCAAAATGACAGTGCGTAGTAATCTAATAATAATATGAAATTGATTCCCATGTTTTATAACAGCGCAGAATACTAATCAAATTTTATCTACCTGTGAGATGTTTAAAATAGTGAAATATATCCATAGGCAGATCTTGACGTATGAATATTCAAGCGCAGTTGGTGGCAAAAAAAATACCTATCTTAAATGGAAATCGTGGTTTAATTATAGTAATCTCAACCAGTAATTAGGATATATATTTTCAAATTTTAATTGATGTTTTTGTATAAACAAAAAACTGCCAGTCAAAGAGTTTTGTGTAGGTATATATTAGAATGTGTTTATACTTTAGACAATATTTTATGTACTTCGGGAATATACTCCGCAAACTACCTAGTAACAACATAAGTTCACGCCTGTAACTCCGAAAGGGTAGACAGTGGTGCAACTAGAACACCCATGGTTCTCCGAGCTTATTAACATCCCATGCTATGTATATAGCATGAGCATGAGCTGATCGCCACATTGGGCACAAATTTCTATTTCAGACAACTCGTATAATTCTTCCCATCGAAAACTCGAACACAAGTTGTTATTTCCCGACCTGGGATACGATTCCTGGTCCTTGCGGTTTCTCAGCCTATGTACGCTGCCACGTGACCATTGAGTCGAGTATTAATAAATACCAAACATCATCTTGTTCCATAATTAATTATATTTTCGGTATATGTATCGACTTCAGTGCCATGGGTGAGCAGCTAATTAACCAACAAAAGGTCGCGGGTTCAATTCCCTTATCTAAGAGTAGAACCAACGACAAATTAGAGCACCATCGGTTGGTGCAGTAGAAGCCTTTACGCAATAACAATAATAGTAATACTTTTATGATTGTAGTAGTTGTACCCAGTACGGTGAAAGGCTCGCCCCCATCACATCATAGGACGGAAAATACCTATGAAGATATATAGCTCTTGAGTGTTTAAGCTTGTATTGTGGTGAGTTTTCAATAAGAAAAATACTTTCACAAGGGCAGAGCCGCGAGTAAAAAATAGCCAAGATAAAATCAGTGTAACCCCAGAATCAAACCTTCATCCCTTTCAGCTTAGTTGCCTCATATGCCATAATGTTATCACAACCTCGTTTTAGGAAAAACGCGAACGAACAACTGGGTCACCTGGTAAGTAATCTCCATCGCCCATGAACATTCACAATACCCGAGAATCAAGGACGTGTTGCCGACCTTTATTATTTATCTTAAAGGAAAGGCATCAATTATTGCATTGTATGTACCTCCTCCTCCTATGATTTGTACCTCCGTATTGATTTGACTCACCATACGAAACGCAACATCATGCTGACATTCATGGCAGTTCTGTGGAACAGTGGTAATAACCCGGTCGAGCTGACCGGGCCCATTTATAAAGAAATAAAGAAAAGTTTATTGCCATCACAAGACATGCAACGTACACAATGCATTGTGCAATAATATTCAAAAGGAGACCAGCTCAGCATTTTGTTTTTTTATGGTAGATAAAGGCTGGCAAACGAGCCAGTGGGTCACCTGATGGTAAGTGATCTCCACCGCCCATGTACGCCCACAATACTAAAATAATCACGGGCGCGTTGCCGATCTTAAAGGAAAAGGACAAGTAAAGGATTGGGAAGGGGGAGGGGTATTTGGGCCTCCAGATATCTCACTCACCGTACAAAACGCAGCAGCAAGTTGCTACTTTACGCCGGTTTTCTGTGAGATAGTGGTAACGACCCGAACGAGCCGGCCCATTCATGAAGACAGAATTGTCTACAGCGTGGCTCTACCACTAATGCTGTGGTTATGGGGCGAGCCACAACACAGTGGTGTAAAAAACGGATGTAATTGCCCTACCAATTCTAAAACACCCAAGGTCATAACGTTTCATATATGTACGAGCAGGTACATATAAATAAATATGAAAGATAAGCAGTCACTAGGCCTAGAATTATTACGAAACACAACATAAACGTCGACGAGTAAATTCGCAACGTGCGATATCACACGGCATGTGTAAAGACAAAGAGATTATGTTTTATCATATCTGAACTAGAATATTTTTTGCGTAACACTACGATAATGTTTACGTTGATATTAAAATCGAGTCAAGTTCATCGTCAGATTATGTAATTACGCAAATTTCGGGGAGTTTTAAAAGAAAGAATAAAAACACAAATTTGATTAATCACCATAATGTAATTAAGGCGTCCGTACTAAAGTTTTTTACATGTCCCACAGTACAGGATCAAAAACCTTGATAATGAAACATTAACAATTAAAATAAACCATTTTTACTACATTTTAATTAATTTTATCATAATACAAAGCAATTTTAGGTAAACTTATTTATGTGCTAGTTATGTAAGAAGTCAAATATTTGTTTACAGTATAAGGTAGGTAAGCACCAAGTCCAAGACCAAGTTAAAATGAATTACATATAGGAAAACTGTGTTAATATAAAATGGCAGTGCAATGCTGTAGACAGTTTTGTCTACGGCATGATTGGGCCGATTCGTCCAAGTTGTTACCACTGTCTCAAAATAAGCAGATGGTGAAGGATCAGATTGTTGTTCCGTTTTGTATGGTGAGTGAGATATGCGGAGGCCCTACCCCTCACTCCTTCACAATTCTTTAATTATCCCTTTCCTTTAAGGTTCACTTGTTTTCTTATGGTCTTGTGGGCGTTCATAAGTGGTGAAGATCACTTACAATCTGATGACCCATTTCCTCATGTGCCGGCTTATGCCATAAAAAAATATTGTAACAAACAACTATATGGAGTAAAATGATAATCATTAAAACGATTACCATGTTAGTTCAAGTTAGTTAGTTAGTTCACTCTTACCACTACAGGGGGACAAAGCAAATTATCAATCATTAAAAAATATAAACAACCAATGAACCCACTCGTGCCAAATAACAATATTATTTTCTATCACAATGAAAATGAACTAGGTACTAAAGCAAAGTATAAAACATACAAAATATTCTGTATTAGTTAATGTATCTCAATGTATCTGCTAATATTAGTGAGGTAATTGTGCTTTAAACTCAAAAACCTTACGTTCAGCCCATACATCATTCGAAATTAAAAATACAAGCCCAATTTTTTTATATATGCCCAGGATAATACCTTATCATTCATGCAGCAAATAAAAAAGAAACATAACCAGAAAGTTTCATGAATAATCAAATGTTAAAACAAGTGGCAGTGTTGGCAGCATACTAATGGTAATTTGTTTTTTAACCTGTACTTTTGTCATTTGAAACTTTGTTCATAAAACCTTTGTCAGTAGTGGCAAATATTTATTAACTTCTGTAATTTATATTAAGCATTTCTATACCTATATATGTGAAATTATGGCCAGTAGTAAATTTAGTGACTGGCTGAATGTACATTGTGGTGGGATAAATAATGGATAAATATTATGTTATTAATTATTTACTAATTTGATTAAATACTTTTATTATAAAGTCTCATTATGTTCTTGATTACAATACTTAGGAAACATCAATTAAATGTAATTGACATAGCCAGGTCTTTGAATTCAATCACCTATTTCATCAAACAGTCAAATAAGATTATTTCTGAACTCAGCACCTAACAAAGCATTACCTGGCTTTGAGTGAGGAAATAATCAAATTGTAATAAATAGCTAATCGACAATTAAGTTAAATTGACATGTGTGAGTGAGGGAGTTAGGTAAAAGTGAATGTGACTTATGTCCATAATATTGTAAGTATAAATAGAGCCTTTGAAACATGACTGCCATATTATGCATTCCATTTGAGGAGATAACACTTTAATAAAGATTGTCCTTGAATTATTATTTCAATCGCCAGTTTCCTAACTTCGATATTCGTGTAAGTACGTGGTTATCTAATCCAAGGGAAATGTTAAGTTAACTCCTTACATAAACTTTAGGCCTAACGAATACTCTACTCTTCACTTCTTTTCGAAACAAGTTTCAATATGTGAAGAGTGCCGACTGAGTAAAACAAGTTTCCATTTCTCAATAACAAGTGTTCCGAGTTCCGACTGTGCTCTTGAACTTGTGTGCGCGTTAAATAACTTACAGAAGGTGTATGTAAACAAGAAACGCGTAAAAATTTAACAGCGACATGTTTATTTTTGGCATTAACCGGTGGCTAGCAGTTAATAAATACAAGCCAAGGTTACGTGTTTAGCGAGCGAGACTAGCCGACCACCGAGCACGGCCTGCGACGCGTCTGCCCAGCAACCACGCCGCTCAAAACTTGCATGAGATTTAATCTGCAAGATGCTCGGGCTATGATATCGCATCGTCTTCACGTCATTATAGTAGGTAACAAATTCGTAACGTTACGACATCGCTACCGAGCGATCTCAATAACGTGAACCGCACTAAACCGCCCAGCGTAATAGTCGCGACTCCGAGGGCGTTCAACCGCGCCGATGGCCCGATTTGGCTTCGCAACATCGAAGTTTTTCACGATGGCCATGACATCGAAATCAGCCTCCGGTCACTAGAGCATTGACTCTATGGAATACAGCGATCGCAAACAAACAACTGCGAGCGCGCGTTTTCTAACAAAAACCCACGTCCGCTCAGCGCTCACCTGTCAGAAGATTCGGAGCTGTCGTATCTGTCGAAGCATCTCTTCTTCCTGTCATCGCTCTCCGGCACGTTCGCATCGGTCTGTTTTCGTGTATCCGCACTGAGCGGCCCGCATTCGGCGGCCACGCCGCGCGTATCACTTTTCTCACACGAATCACTCGCTTCCCGGTCCTTGTACAAAGATAACTTCACACTGTCGCTGTCAAATGTATCGTCACTGCACTTTTTTGTGTCACGATGTCCTTTATCGGCCGCGGAAAAAGTTAAATCGTTCATTTGAGCCGAGCCGGCACGGTCCTCGGGCGACCCATCCGCCATCTTTGAGCGCACGAGTGTTTTGTCGCGAGTTTCTATGCAGCGCCGCCGGCGGGCATGGCGCTGTGGTCGCGCGTATCTTGCGCAGGGGGTGTAGCGGGACGCGCGGGCGGGCGGTGACTACGTGACGTCACGGCGGCTGCGCGGCGACAGCGGGGGCAGAGCGCGGTGACGTAAGGACTCCGCCCCGTGCATGTGCAGGGGCGCTGTCATTGGCCGCGGGTTACGCAACGCGCGCGCCTATTCAAATACCAGCGCGGAAGGGAGCGTAGGACTCGCGGCGATAGGGACGGGCGACGGCACGGGCCCATCCCGGCCCTAACGTAACAAATAATGCAGCGTAATGAGCGCGCTGCACGCACACGCACGCGTCTGCACGCACACTGTGACACTACACGCGGCACGCACGCACACAAACACACGTACAACAAGTGCAACGAAATTAATGACACGTTAAGTTACACCCTTACATGTTCTTACTTCAACTAACACATCAGCAATCAAAACTTATATACGAAGAGTCGTTTTAGTCTAACATAAATCAAAGTTAACCGCTACATTATGAAACAAAAGGTAGGTACCTAGTACGTGAACGCGAAAAACATCTAGAAAAAAAGGGCAAACCTTTCACTCGCAACGTTTGCACTTTAATTTGTTTGTGCGCAGTAATTAATAATGAATTAGCAAAACGTAGGTATTTTAGCCTTGCATTCACTGCATAGTAACGAAAGAATAGTTGATGTTATTGTAAAAAATAAACCTAAATACTGCCTGCCTACCTACTTAACTAACGGTAAATTAGAATAAAAATCTTTTTGTAACATATGTTAAAAAGCATATTGCCCCGACCCCACTGCGAGTGGGATAAGGGCAGGAGAAAGAAGAAAAGTTTACGTATATTAGGTACTTAACCGATGTTTTTTATTTGAATCAAGAGGGGTGTTGGGTAATTGCTCCCTTGCCTCCTCCTATGGTCGACTAATTACCAAATTAATGCATATAGCGTAATTCTGTAGATAGTTTTATAAATATAAATGGGCCGGCTCGACCGAGTAACTGTCTCACAGGAAACCAAACACATTTATACTACCTACTAGACAAGCTGCGCGATACATAGAAATTGTAACACTAAGTTGCGGTCAATTGACCTTAACTCAATATTACCATCTCGCTTACTCTCAACTAGACCCCTATCTCGCTCTTTGTCTGTCAACTGTCAAACCCCCGCGTTATATGATGCAATTTTACTTCTAAACAGCATGTCTAGTAGTTTAAAGATAAGTACATTAGTCTTTGCAGGAAACCGACCATGGTTAATGAGATTTCCGAAAGCACAAAATATAAATGTAGGTCCTACTACCGGGATCAAAATCCCCCTTCATCGGCAACGCATTCATAATTCTTCTGGTATTGTGGGCAATCATGGACGGTGGAGATCACTAATCACTTACGATCAGATGACCGACTTCGTATTCGCTAGTATGCCGACCTCTACTATAAAAAAACGATAATTCCAGTTTCAACTAATAATAATAATATTAGCCCTGTATTATACTGTCCCACTGCTGGACACAGCCCCGGATCTAGGGGGGAGGGGCAAACCGGGACAATGAATAGCCCTCTCCGGCATCGCTACTGTCCATGGAACATGCCAGATAAAAATGGAGGTACCTATTAAAACTCGCTGAAGTGACTGGGAGCGTACCTGATCGTTTTTGTACCCTTCTTGACCAGTGTAGATATGGTAAAAAATTGGCAGTTGTAGAGACTGCCGATAGAAGTGAAAACTTAGAAATTTTAGTATTCAAATTTGAAATTTCATGTTTGAATTAAAATTATCAACATCAACCTGTTTTTCACATCTACTGACACTCCGAGCAACAATTATATGCATGTTTATATGTTTTTTTAGTAGTCACTATTGTACTGCACAATGATTCTACAATTAAAAGATTCAAATAATAATCAAACAAAAACTATTTCAACAATGCACAGTATATACACTTATAAAATATACACAACACTAATGTTGTACAATACGTCAGCTGTATAGCTACAGATATACTGCTATATGCATGTCGGTGACGCGAACTCACGAGATTTCACCCATCCAACAAAGTGTCTCGCGCACAGCACACGGCCGCTTCGGGTCATGAGCATGTCGGTGACGCGAACCTAAAAAACCCAAAAGTGTCCAATGCGGCAAAAAAGTGTGCACTTCAAAAACCCACCATAGTGGCTTGTTCAGGCGAGTCGCGTTCCGGGGTCAACTAGTATATATCCAGTAACTTCAGGGCGGTATAATTCTGCAGACCGTCGTGGTACGCGGTCTCTTGACGGTCGACATTATATTTGATCTGCACTATTCTTAGCATCAGGTCCAGTGCCACTTTGTCGTGCCAGGATAAAAAATAAATTTAAAACAACTTAAAACTCGTCGGTGTCAGAAAATGCCTTGGCAATGTCGACCCCAAAAATAAAACTAGATTAGGTATTTTAATAACGATAAGTAGATTACGTTTAGACTTATTTTAATATACTGACACCCTCCGTGCCGCAGCGGGCGAGAAGCCGGTTGCGAAGCGTGAGGTCGTGGGTTCGATTCCCACACCTAGACAAATGTTTGTCTGATTCACAAATATTTGTCTCGGGTCTGGGTGTTGTGGGACCGCAAATCCCTCGTAGTTCCCGATACCCACGATACAGGTTAACCAAGTGTGGGGTCAGGACTATGTGTGTTGCTGTTGGGTGTATTTATTTATAGTCCATATTAAAATGAGTCTAAAAGTAATCTACTTTAATAATGCATTGTTTATCACGGGTCGTGGACCATGGTGGAATATCTCTTGACATTTATTTGACCTTTACTATAGTTGGAAATAAAGAAAGAGTTTGGTCGCGTGTAGAAAATCTAATTTGGGTATAATTAGATTGAATCTAAAATAAGTAAGGAAGTTTAAAGGATAAGAAAACTTTCTTGATGGAGTACATAATTATTCTAAACAATACAGCAGTAGGTATGCTATGGGGAACAAATACAAATTGATCATAATAGACCCCATTTTTTATGCAAGGTTGATTTTTACGGGCGGGTAAGTTAGCGAGCGCTTTAAGCTCCATACCTAGTAGCGGATGATACAGGATA
Source organism: Mimas tiliae (assembly GCA_905332985.1). Taxonomy (NCBI): domain Eukaryota; kingdom Metazoa; phylum Arthropoda; class Insecta; order Lepidoptera; family Sphingidae; genus Mimas; species Mimas tiliae. Next base: position 16,021,099 of record HG995244.1, read on the forward strand.
AAGGAGGAATCTGTTCGATTCAGGGGAAGACGGGAAGGTTAATTTTATATATCTTCCAAAAATATGAAAATAAATAGAGGGGAAAGGGGGTAATTGTGTTGTGTCACCCATGTTACATTATGACTGGTATTACCTTAACGTCCATGACGAGAAGACGATGCTGCGGCGCGAGAGATAATAATAAAAGTAGAAAACAGTGAATTAAAGTATTTTTTCAAATCATAGAATAGTGGCCAATAACTAACTTTTGTGGCCCGAAATTTAATTTGATGGCCGAAAACGGGCTAAATCGCTACTTTCAATTTGTAAGAGAGCGCTCAATTCCCGCAATTTTTAGAGTTGATGCGCTTAACGCCATCTGGTGTTAACAAGCATACAATTTAAAAAAAAATGCGTCGTTCCTATGTTAAGACTTGAATTCAGCGCCATCTTTTACCTGAATTGTTAACTTAATTTTGTGTCCAAGTGAAGATACAAATCCCCCTCATTTGAAGTAATATTATTTAAGTTATTTACAGCAGGCGCTTTATTAATAAAACACCCTTAGAATACTCTCATAACGGTCAATCACAAAAAACACCAAAATGCGTCTAATCAGATCGTTGATATTCACTATTTTCCTGTATGGCATGGAAATCTGGAGTATTCCGACTTTAGCTTATATTCGCGGCTCCACTTACGTGCATAAGGAAATAAGTAGACTATTCCCTAATCCAAGTCATATCCTACCTGTTTGCCAAATGATATCCAAATTCGTTCAGTCGTTAAGTACGATGAGATTGATGTAACAAATATTTAAATTCTCAAACGCAGAAACATCCACACTTTTACATTTAAAGTATTAGCTGGACTGCTAGGATCAAAGACTTTAATGTATACTACTAGACAAGCTGTGCGGTACAAAGAAATTGCGCACTTAGTTACGGTCAATTGACCGCAACTAATTTAGTCGTCCGCGAGACAGCGACGAGAGCCGTTGTTGTTGTTTGAATAGCTGCGAACATTAAATTCGATAAACTAACACGAAATTGTTTATTGTGACCTATAAAATATTGTCATTATTTACGTGCATATATTACTCACTCAATTTGAAGTTATTTTACGGAAGTAACTATATTATTTCTTGGTTTTGATCGAAAAATTCATTTATTGTGAATGTAAACTAATACCAAACAAAATGGCCGTCTCAATATTGCCATCTTGCTTACACTCAACTCCTCTCGCTCCCACGCCTTAGATGTCATTCCCGCGTATGCAACACAATTAAACTTCTGAATAGCCCGCCTATGGTATTAAAGACTTTGGCAAGGATAGTAGAATCGTTATAAAAATAAAACTTCTCTTCGTATTAAATAATATATTCATTTTCACGACACAACACTTACTTATCGACTCAATTAATCACACACAATAAAGCTTTTAAGAGGTACATAGATATGTTAGGATTTAAAAATCAATAACTAAACTAAAGACTTTTTACATCATTGCACATGTCAGTTTTTTGTAATACAAAAATTTACCACAGTTATTATAAGTACAGTCAACATTAAAAGTCGATAAATACATCCAAACCTAAACCCCTATACCTACATCGTAAGATGTACACAAGTCGCTAACAAGATTAGCGTCAAACTTGATGAACATTTTTTTTTATTGTCCTAGATAGACAGACAAGCGGGCGGCCCATCTGATGGTAAGTGGTTACCGCCGCCCATGGACTTTAGCAATGCCAGAGGCCAGAGCACAGCCAGGCCGTTGCCTACCGTTAAGGTCATAAGAGGTCGAAGTTAACTAAACACCAGATTGTCAAAAGTAGCTGAACATTAAGCTTACGAACATGAGCTACAGTTACAACTATAGTTGATGATGTGTTTTGAGAAGTTTTTTTTTGCTACATTGCCAGAGAATTAAAATTGAATTTTATATGAAAAATCAATGCAATAATATTATGTTATCCTATTTTGGCACTAATCTTAACATTATGACATTGGACATTATGTATCCTACGATGTTTAGGACTTTTGGAAGTCTGGGTGTGTTCAATGATTTTTGTGTTGACCGTGCAAACTAAACAATACTGTATTTCTAAATAATATTAGAGATTGTCAACAAATCTAAATAAAGTACTACAATATCTGCAAAATAACTTGACCAACTTGAAGTTAGTCACGAACCGGCTATTGTTTTCAGACACTGAAGTGTGACGTAGAGGCGTAGAGGGCGGGTGAAGTGACGAACAAGTTATTTTTACTCGTATACTGTGTTTTATTTAAATATTTAAAAAAGAGAATAAAAATGTCTGTGCAGACGTTTAGAATACATCTAGATCCTAACCCATTTAATTACTAGTTTTTAATCAGTATTTTTACTAAACCTTCTTGCTGTCGTTCAATTCTTTAAGAGTAAAAGAAACAAATAGTTTTTTTAAAGTAAGAGGATTCCACTCCTATACATGTACTATTAATAATACAGACAGGAATTTATAGAATTAGTTTTATTTTAATAAATAATATTGACGTTTTGATTTTGAAATATGTATCAAATATCTTAAAACCAGAGCTGCAGTAAAATTAAGAGTGGCGACGCGCGTCATTTCAGATTAGACGATCTCTAACGGCCATTTTCAATAAACGATCTCGGTTTGATTATTCAGATACATCCCGGAAATCAACCAATCAAACTGAGTAACTTTTACGGATGACCTTCGAACTGAATTCTGATTGCTTCAATTATATGGTGAATCGAACTAAGATAGTTTATTGAAAATAGCCTTAAATAGGTTTATATTATATTAAATTAGTTACTATGCTAGACCGTACAGAATATAGGGAGCTAGGTTTTAACCTAAATCCCACCAAATGGTTTCGACAGTCAGTAAACATAGTTTGGAATGGTTGTGTTAATAAATAGATATGGAAAAACGAATACTGGGTATCGATAATCTTAGAATAACTACTTACAGAAGGTCGATGTCCAAACAACGCATACTCACAAAGCTGAATATTCTCTAAATGTGATGTGTTTACTTGCAACGCAAAATAAATGTCAGCTTAAATGTATTTTACTAAAATTCGGTAATTTGTAGATGGGCAAAATGTGTACATACATACATTGAGAATCATAAACATAATATGGTGAATTGTTATTAGAGCAGTAAACGGCTGAAATTTGGCGCGTGTACTTAGTTTCTATAAGTAGTTTATTTTTAGTCGATAATAATTTAACTCATTCTTGTACGTCTTGCTATGTGTGTGATATGGTTGTATACAGACTATAGATCATGATGTATGGCGGCTATCTGACTGTAGACCATGATATATGGCGGCTAACACATCACTGTCACACAAATCAAAATAAGGGCACAACGATTAAAATTATGATCTACGTCAAAATTCTGGATATTATTTACAAAAACGGAAATGAGATGATGACCATATAATAACCTGTTATACTAATATTAGATTACATACTTATTTTTCTCTTGAATGACCGGACCCGGATAGCGGGACATTCATTGCGTATTCGCATTAATTCGTAAAAACAGAACATTAATTACGTCCGACATATAAAGGTCACAAACAAAATTATGCAAGACATGCAAGACGTGCAAAAATTAACCGATCTATCTATAATAGCACCTTTTGGCAGTGTGTCTTGGAATGTTTTAAATGCATATTATGTTAATACGGTGGAGTCACACATATAATTGTACAGAATTATATACAGCTTGTTACAAAAAGGTGTAGTTCATTTAGGCGACGTATAATGTACGATAGAAGTATTTCATAGTAGTATTTTCTTTTTTGATGAGTGCTATATGTCGATATTCCACTTGCAACTTTGGACAACACTAAAAGACAAGCAGCTGAGCTTTTGTCTCACTCCAGCATTGTTATTTTCGCTCACGCACTTCACTTAATTTATAGGGACGTGATCGATTTTATCGATCATAACACATGAGTGTTTAAAAATTAGCGTGAAAATTAGCGTGAAATTTTACCGCAATCTACGCTTCTCGTAGAAATCCGGCTGATGTGATTCGTCTCTTGCAAGCCGCCGCCGATGAACTCGGCGAATGGTTCCGCAAGTGGCGAATCACAATCAACCCTTCCAAAAGCGCCGCGATTCTCTTCTGTAGAAATCCCCGTCTCACGGTTCCAGCGCGGAATGTCACCATGCACGGCGTGGTCATTCCCTGGACCAAGACCGTCAAATATTTAGGAGTTATCCTTGACCAGAAGTTGACCTTCATGCCACACGTAAACGCGGTACGCGCGCGAGCCGCATTCGCGATGGGTCAGTTATATTGGCTCTTGAATAAAAAGAGTCCAATGTCCGTCCGCAACAAGATTAGGATATACACAACATGTATTAGGCCGATTATGACGTACGCATCGCCGGCGTTCGCTCATGTACCCGAAGTTCGTTATAAGCGTATGCAAACTCTGCAGAATCGCTTTCTGCGTAGAGTCCTGGGGGCACCGTGGTTTGTGCGCAATCACAATCTCCACGTAGATGCCAATCTGCCTACCATCAGGCAAGTCATGAAAGTGGCTAGCAAACGCTATTTCGATCGCGCCGCGCACAATCCAAACACGCTCATTCGTAGAGCGTCGATATATACTCCCTTTGATCGCGCAAAGAGGAGAAGACCGCGTTCCGTCCTCGCCGATCCCGACGATGCGACCACTCTGGCCATCCGAGAGATAGAGGAAGACACACTTAAAGCACACTCCACAAGACCGTCATTCCGTCCTCACCGAAGAGGAGCTCGCCGCGCTCCCCGAAGCACCCCCGACCCTTCGACCGGCCCGCGTGCCGATGAAGTACGAAATTAGATTATAAGTAGTTTATAATATTCCCTTAAACCACCAATCGCAAATGTCTTTGCCCTCTCCCAGTGGCCGTCCTGAGCCGAGGTCCGTATCCCCCATTAGGGAGGATGCCCTCAGCGAAGGTCACTTAAATTTTAGGGCTGGAGTGCCTACAAGCATTCGCCCGAAAGTCCGGTGTCGCTGACCAAAGCCGACCCATGTGTCAGGCTATCAGCAAGCGTCCATATAAAAAAAAAAAAAAAAAAAAAAAAAAAAAAAGTGAAATTTTAAGATGTCTAGATTTTGATAAGATCCGGTACATAAACACTCACAGTCAGGTGTATGATGTAAACGACTCTTAGAAATATATATGACCACACCTTTCTGTAACACGTTGTATAAAATAACTACGTATATTTTAATAAGAAATAATTTAACTGTTACTGTACTTAATTAAATCAACATAAGTAGACCAAAGTAGAACGATATTTAATCGAAGGCACATTGGTGGGTTTTGACAAACTATTTTATAAAACCTTTACTGCTGAACTGAGACGTCAATTGAGTTTAAGTAGTCATTAGCCATTTCTTAGAAATCGATTATTTTTCAGTGACGTCAATTAAAAATATTTCTTTATTCAGTAATGGAGCATAAAGCAATAACTGTCTTTGAATGAGAAAATGATCATGACTTTAGCCAAGGAAAGTTCCTAAGTGCGGCAGTCAGTTCCAGATTACATAACCTTGCAATGTATTTTTGTTGTTCTATAATATGATGTACTTGTAAGGACACTCGTTGTCTATCTAACGGCCAATTCAGATGGACGTGGTAGCCGCAGTATAAATGCGATAATATTGTGACAAGACGAGCAGGTCGCTAGCATGATGATAAGCGCCACCCCTGCCCATAAACAATAGCAACACATTTTTTTTTTTATCCTTGCTCGGCAAAGTGACTGCGCTACACCTGATGGTAAGTATAGCGCTATCCATGAAGACCAACGATAGACACTGAATCATACGAGAGACCTACCACCTAGTATCGCCTAGTACCACAAGGTAGGCTAAAATATTAATTAAAACTCAAATATTAAGTTCTTGGGCATATGGGTGATATTATTTAGCTGAATCGTAATTATAACTATCTGTACTCACATTGTAAAAATATTTTATTATTTGATGTTAAATGCCCTAAAGATTATAGGACTTTAACGGCATTTAGATGCGAGAGATTTTGACGTACGACACAGGCGAGAATATTACAGAAAACTATCATTTACGTCGACGCGTTATAAGATTCTTAATTTCAAATTGCATGACGCGGATTCGTGAATAATTAAATTTTCTGTTAAATACTTGCCACGGTCGTGCGATAAACTCTGACCATCTATAGAGCTTTAGGAAGTTAAAATTATACTTAAGTTTTAAAACATTTGTATGTTAGCTTAAAATTATATTAAAAATGTCACATAATTATTATAATAGCAGTTTTTTTATTATTTTGTCACCAACTAAAGTTATCTAAAAATTGTTTACTCTTCTGTTAACTGTCGGACATAATTCATTTTAGCTTGACAATGATAAAAATGTTTTCTTTTAAATAAAATCGGACTAAACTAAATATCAGTCAATTTGTATGAAATTTAGTCGGGTGACAACAGAATGCTACCAGTACTTACTTAAATGAACGTTATTTATAACAATGGAACTTTTAATTATATACGTTGCAGTAAGGTAGTGTCAATAATAAATGGTGGTAAAAAAATTAACTTATATTTTTAGTTAATATTTTTGTGACCTCAATTTTTTTTTCATTGCCCTAGTTAGACAAACGAGCGGACGGCCCACCTGATGGTAAGTGGTTACCGCCGCCCATGGACCTCAGCAATGCCAGAGCACAGCCAGGCCGCTGCCTACCGTTGAAGGAAGATTCTTTTCAAGGCTCGCTTAAAAAATACCACATGAAAACCATCTAACAAAGTGTCATTCAACTGTGTTTATATTAAACATACTTAGTGCATAGGTAGACTGTTAATATGCAGACTTCGGACATTGGACCATAAAACGATATTCTCGATAAAAAGTTGAAACTGAAACTGAAACTGTTATGTGATTTTAATTTGTACGAATAAGTTACTACTCACTTGCCCTATAAATGCAGGTTTTATTGATACTACCTCTTTGTAGCAGCCTGTATACAGTTAAAAGGAATATTTATTATATTTATCATATATTACTAGGAAATGTCAATAAAAGTATAAATAATTAAAAATAACATTAAATAATTAAATTAAATAGCAACAAATCTATCCGTCAAGATTCCATTACATTAATGCATAATAAATAAACGGCAAGAACAATATAATAAACAATTCGAATAAATATAAAAAAATGAGAATATTTGATTAATCTCCAAAAAATGATTTAAATAATATTACATGTACTAAAAATCGTCTAAAATTTTTAAATCATAAATTCATAACAGATTCATAATAAGCATATTTGGAAACTAAAATTAAAATACTAATTTTAATATTCCAAATCTTCATAAACTTAGTTGCCTAAAATAGAAATAATAATATAGACATCAACTTAAAAGTAAAGTATGAAAATTAAATTGTACCACAGAGATTAAATTTACTGAAGATTTTTATCTACAAATGATATGGCGGCAATATTTATGAATAGGAATATCTCCCATAATAGGAAATATTCCCATGACATCGTATTCCAAAAACATCCGAATCATCGACGATGCCCACCTTGGAATTAATATGGGAACTACAATGGGAAAAATTTCCCATACTGGGAAACATTTCCTATTAAGTCCACAACGACGTAGGCATCATGCCTTCCATAGAAGTGTTCCTAGGTGTTAATACCTCATTACATAGGAAGTCTAAGGGCATATCGACCAGGTATCCTTGTATGAGGTCTATTTTCCTATTGGCCAGAGCAGGGTCCTTGTGCCAGAGAGTTTGGTTATGTTCCTCTTGGTACTTTTTAAGTTCTGCGAATGAGTGCACCGCATTTGTTGGTATGGGGTGGAATACCTGGAAGTCAATTGATTAAGTATTACAATATATTTCACCTACCAATAGGGTAGTTTATTTAAATCAATAAGTTACGTCACCCAAAAGTTATTGCAGGAAAGAGTTTTATAAATCCGTCCACAAATATATATGTTACAAGCTTTTCAAATCTTCCATCAGGGAAGGGAAGGGGTAGCTTTCAAATTATTTAAGATGCAAACCTTGCGTGTAACATGGCCATTACAGTGCATGCGTGCGAGCGAGATAGTGAGATGTCCGTACTCACCTGTGCTTATACCAATATATAAAATTATAACTGTGGGCTAATTTTTGAACTAATTTGAATTGTGTTTTAGCAAAAGGATTTCTTTTTCGTATTATTTTCTATTGCGGAAAAATAACCTATTTTAAGTTTAAATATAAAGATCATTGTTTTCAGCACAATTGTTATTTTTTTTAAATGTTTTAGAGCTGGATGATGACCGCTGCACTGACCTCCTCGTACATGTTGGTGTTCCGTGCGGAGATGGCTCGCCACACGTCGGTGTAGAAGTGTGGGCTGCAGGGGTCGTCGATGCTGTAGTGCAGCTGCTCGGGCTGGAGCTGCAGTACTCCCAGATGTTCGCGGAACAGTCGCTTGCGCAGGCTCCCCGCGACTTTACCGCACGGGAACGCCTCGCCGTTCATCACGCCGTCCGTGAACTGCTCGTCCTAGAATTCAAAGTATATTTATTTAAATATAAACGCTTTACACCAATTACATTAATTATTACAATACAATAGCAGATTTTATGACAATATTGTGTACAATAGTTCGTTTTTTTTTTTTATAATATGTCAATCACACAACACTATCACAAAATCTCAAGCACTCTGATAATATTCTCGACCATCCATCCGCAATTATATCGTACCCAGGGTTGAGATCAAGGAGAGCGTTAAGTGCGGCAAGGACTCTTGGTATGGGCGCGTTGGTGCGCGCGACCGCACGACAAGGAGGAACCGAAACAACTTATGTTTCCTGTTTCTGCAGTAATTGTTAGGCACAAATAATCGACACAGTTGGTCATTAAGATCCGGGGCGTCAATTCTTTTATTTACGTCTGTATTGCAAAAGGCTGATAATGTTAATAAGAAACCACTGTTCATGTCTCTTTACGTTCTCTAAAGATCAGCAACCAATCATCGTTAATATTAGTTTATTTTGGGCTGTTGTTTATAATTGACAGAAAGTGTCCCAGTGATAGAGGCGCAACAAGTGGAGTTATCAAGATATTAGTGAATCAGACCGTCCTATCATGTGATAGGGTATCAGCCTATCACTATGTTAGGTATAAAACCAATCTTTGGCAAATTATTGTATCTAGGCATGGCAAAAATGCAAAAAGCATCGATATTTTTAAAAAGTATCGATATTACGCACATTTCACCCAGCAACAGAGTGAAGTATCCCCTTCAAGAGGTATTCATATTATTAACTTAACTAAGTTATGTTTTCTCTAAATATGCTCAAGTTGCAATGATTTTAAATTCAAGCAATTTTTATCGATATTACAATAAATTGAATCCCACATACCTGCAAAAGTACTGCGACCTCCGAATCCCTACTCCCAAGCATGGAGCGGTCATTAAGATTTGCGCTGCCACATATTACAGTCTTATCGTCAGCTATCAATAACTTGGAATGAACGTAGACTAACTCTGTGACAGGCTCGCCTTCTAACGTGGAATGTGTACGTAGCCCATGGAACGTAATGTATTCCGACGGGTCTGTGATGCCTGACTCGTATAGACGCGTTATGATGGCTTCGCGACTCCTGAAAATATAAAATATATATTATGCAATATGTGGGGCATTCAAAATATATTACATCGACCTATTCGGAAATTGATTCAGATAATTCATAACGATTTTTATATGTTTCATTCAGAACCAACTGGGATAAATCAGATAGTTTGAGGCTCATAGCACTTGGCACGAATTTAATTAGTATATTATCTAACTGACTAGGTGTACTGGTTACACCTCTGCCTACCCCTTCGGGGAGTACAGGCGTAAGAGCGTATGTATTTATTATCTAACTGAATTAAACATTGAACCATTTAACTTCGTGTGCATTAAATATTCAATATTGTGTTGCGGAGAGCCGGTATACTCGTAGGGTATACGGTTGTGAGTAGTAAGTGGTAGTACCTGCAGATGCTCTGGTAGTTCCAGTGCGTGACGGCGTGCAGCGACGTGCCCGAGGGCGCGCCCACCTCTCCCTCGAACCCCGGCAGTAACGGCAACACCACGTACACTCGGAATGGAGACTTGCTGCGGTGCGCTCGCATTATACGGTTGTAAATGGCCTCTCCTATCTAAAAATATCAACAACAGAACGTTTAAACATCCCACAAATTACTACATAGTACACACTTCCTGCAGGTGCCAAATTATTGTAATAAATTGATGCTGTAAATGTCGACATAAGTGGACACAAGTTTTACCAAATCAATCCGATGAATGACATATGACATGTCGATAGGAATCAAAGAAACGAATAGAAAAAAATAATATAAAATAGCTATCGTTAAGTTAACTACTAAGGACTAATGCCTAACCCCTCTCATTCAGTAGAGGAGGCCCGTGCCCAGCAGTGGGACGTATATAATACAGGGCTGGTATTATTATTATTATTAAGTTAAGGGGTACAGTTAACATATTTCGGATCTTAAGTCTATTTCACGCACCCATGGTACATTCTGCCGCCCAATAGATGACGCAATAATAACTGAGATATAGTTTAGTCCTAATAAAAAGGTTGGTAACAAGCTAAAATGACATAACTAGCTTAATTAATTTTAGTTGGACAGGACTGACATCACTGCAGATTGAATTTGAACTAAAACTAGACGAAAATAAAATTATTTAATTTAGTTTCAGTTTAATCGGTGAAAGCAGCATTGATAGTGTCAATGACAATAATTACCTGCTTGGTAAAACCTATCTATTGAGGTAAAACTCATTCATTATTTACTTAAAATTTTACTCAACGGGAAAACAAGATTGATCGAGTTAAACAAACTGAAAGAAATGTATATAAATATCGACATTTTAAGGCAATTTATTTTATTTTGAGATATCGATATTATTAAAGTATCAAAATCAATATCTTTTTAAACAAAACAGAATTTAATTTAATTTTTAATTAATTAATTAAATTTAATTTTAGACAAAGGTCATCCAGATGTTAATTCTATATAACGATATTTTTATATAAGACACCAAAAAAGATTTTTCAAACGTAAAGTCGATATATCGATATTTTTTCTCGATATGTCATAATACATAATATATCACTACGACATATATATCGATACTTTTTGTACTTGTCATGCCTACTTATTCGTTGCAATTCGATAAAAAGAGTCCATCATCACGAACAAATCGATTTACCAATTAAAAATTAAATGAATACTTTCGTGTAACAAGATTGTAACTACAATGATATATCTAATAGATAAAACACACCATACCTGATTGCGCACACTACCGCTCGACCGCGATAATGTGATGAAGAACTGATTCTCGATATAGATATAGTGTTGTGCCCGTGTGATAGTGTCGACATACGCCTCGTGGATACTTTGCTCCACAGTATCAGGGTCTAGGAACCCACAGGACCAACTTGACACGCTTCGAAGTATCTAGGGAAGTAAAGATGATTACAAGTTATAAAATATACAGGTGCAAGGTCTATTCACTATACTTATACCATAAATGTAAACAAATATTTACTTACTTTTATATTATCTCTATTGTATTTGGTGTAATTGACAGGTCCTAAAAAAGGAGTTATTTGAAATTGATAGATTTTATTTATTTACATTTATGGTACAGGTTAGCGACTCAGCGGCTAGACTAGCGACTCGTGGAGTCTATATTAAACAACTAGAAATCTTCGTAGAAGATGAATTATCTTACAGTATTTCCTACTAACTAAGGTGTAATCCCTTTCAGTAGTAGAGGCGGCCCATACCTAACGGTGTATAATATAACTGATATTATTATTTATTTAAAGCGATTTCGACAGTAAGCTATTTCGAATAGTTCTTCTTACGCTGGTGCTCGACCGCCAGCTGAAATTAATAAGGGAAACGGAACGAGTAACGATTTGCGAACGGGTGACGTGTATCGATATAAAAAAAAGTTTCAACCTTAGTATGAAAGAGTCGACTTACTGATTGGAGGCAAACAAGTGGGAAGATGGGTGGTAAAATTAGTTTACACTGAACAACAATCTAGTCTACGGACTCTTTCACGTAATCCGCTCGCCTCTTTTTTAGTCGAGAGTCGAGACACATCTATTGAATCCAGTGTTGCGAGTTAAGCAGACTCTGTAATGACTCCGCACAGTTCACAGTTAAGCAGGTAATTAGTTTCCCATTATAACAACTAACAATAGTTGCTCACATATTCTCTAACAGGATGACGATAACAAATGAGGTCCAACTTATCTCCCCTCTCACCAAACACTCCTCTTTTTATCGAGGGTTTAAAACCACACTATCGCTCAATATATTGAAATATTGAATTAAATCTTACCTGACATGAAACATTATTCATTTCTATAGTAAGAACTTTATCCAGATCTGTTAACGGCTTGATATCCGTGTACGTTTTAGGAACCAGGTACGGGTAGTTTGGGTTTTGTCTGTAACAAAATTTTGAAAAATATACGAAAAGTGAACAAAAAAGCATTTTAAACTGTTAAGTTGGGATTAGTCGGGAGGCAGCTGGTGGTAGGTCTCTCGTATGCGGTATGTCTGAGTAGATATAACTATTGTGACTATTTCTGCCGCCAAGCATCAGTGTAAGAACTGTTGTGTTAATGTTTGAAACACACTGAAGACGGTGGATATACAGGCCATTATGAGATTTGGTATCTTATGTGGTGCACTTCAGTGCTTTGTAGGGTGTGGTATAGTAATCGGCACGAGTCGTGAACGCAGATGGATAGTAGAAGGGAAAGATGACTCCATTCAACAGACGGTGAGCATCGAGTGACGAAATATTCGCATGAAGCGTCGGTACACTGCACATTCATTCTGATAATCAGAACTATAAATTAATTACTGCACAGGTTAAGTTTAATAACCGGTACCTCTAAAGTTTAATGTGGTTAATCCTATCAGCCCGCTCTTTAAAAATAAAATATTATTTGGTTTGAAGGACATTAAAATCAGTGAAATTATTCGACGAATTAGACGAGCGCAGTCTAATGCCATGCAGTGCTTTGTAATTCAAAGTTCTGTGTGGCGTTGCCTCTGTTTATGGGTAGGCGTCGCTTACCATCAGGCAAGCGACTTGCTCGTCTCGTCATTCAAGCTATTAAAAATAATAATGAGATGAGGTGTGATACCTGGCCTTCTCTAGTTTGACAGCGTTCCACCGCTGTATGAAGTGCCTGGCGACGTCCCGGGCGGCGGCGCCCGACACCGCGACCGCCACGTCGTGCCACGGCATGCGCGGCGTCGCGTGACGATCCACCAGGTCTATAACAATATTTGCATCTTATACAACTATCGATATTTTTTATTGTCATTGTACAATATAATATTGGAAATCCGTTGTCTCTGCCTACCCCTATGAGAAACAGGCGTGAGTCTATGTATGTATATGTACATATTTAACGTAAATCTACACAACATTACGGCGCAAGCCACTTGGAAAAATATAAGATGTAGAACGGGACAGGAACGCGATAGTCCTTCAAAGTATTTTCATACTAATTACAGCATAGTAAGGTCGGAAATAGCAATGTGTGTGAATATGTGTGCGTCTTATCTGTAGCATCGCAGCGCCTAACATATTAAACACACATAAAAACATATTCGAATGTTTTTTAAAGCTGGTTTAATTGAGATGATTCTTACCTAAATTTATAGAGAATCGGATAATTAAGTACAGAATTTTAATACGTATCGAAGGTATTTAACGGTTAGGTCGTATATAAAAAAAAAATGGGCGCCGCGTCTTCAGCTCATCTCAAATCTTGTCAATTTTGCTTGCACCTAAGAGTTGCAAACAAAATGACTTATACACAGCCACATTTAGAAATCTATATTCGCAAACCATCGACTAAAGAAAAAAAATATGATATGTTTTGAGTGGTAGAACCACGTTGTAGACACTTGTGTCTACAACACGAATGGGCCGGCTCGTCCGGGTCGTTACCACTGTCTCACAGAAAACCGGCGTAAAGTAGCAGCTTGCTGCTGCGTTTCGTACGGTGAGTGAGATATCCGGAGGCCCAAATCCCCTCGCCTACCCAATCCCTTAATTACCCCTTTCCTTTAAGGTCGGCAACGCACCCATAATTCTTTTAGTATTGTGGGCGTACATGGGCGGTGGAGATCACTTACCATCAGGTGACCCACTTGCTCGTTTGCCGGCCTATGCTATAAAAAAAACAATTATAGTAATTAACAAGATATTATCTTACCACTAATATCGATTTATGAAACAATATACGAGTGTTTTTAAAATCGAGCCCTATTTAAAAATATAAAAAAATCGATTCAAGTTGCAACATAACTATTAAACGTGCTTTGTTAGCTAGGCTGATACCAGTATGGCAACATATGCCCGCTCAAAGTTTTAATTCGTATTAGTATCAGTGTATCATACTAATTTCAACTGTATACCAAAGATCTAAAGGTTAATTTCAGTCGTTATCTCTTGTCTATTAATTAGAGTAAATTCCACTAAAGATTTCAACTGTTGTATTATTTTTTTCTTTTTATTTAGAGGACTTTAAACAATGTTTATGTCAGCCCTGTAGGATTACACAAAAAGAAATCTCTTTTACATAACAACAAAATAAAAGAAAATGTTATATACTTAAAGATACAAAAAATGAATAGTGCCAAGCGCACATGCACATCCATAATTACCTACCTCAATGCGCACTCTCAGATGTATAAAGATAGGTATAACTTAAAAACTATTAAGCGTATTAACTAAAATAAATACATACCATTAAACTTATGTTACATTGTAAAAGGCATTTATTATTAAAACAACACAATATTTAACTTACCAACAAAAGGCAAATCCAGATTATTAAAATCTTTAACTATGAAATTGGTGTAATCCTTGCCAATCCACAATTTCGAGTTACCCTCAACCCCTTCCAAAGCATCTTTAGTACTTTCAGTTATCACCCTCCCTTCTACCACTTTTGCTAAGGGGGTGGGTTGACTAACTTTACCAACATTTATATTCAAGCCTAAAGCATCAGTCAAAAGCACTTGATTGTTCGACATAGCATATTTCTCTGCTTTTTTTCGTTCAGAATCATCAAATTTCTGTTCATTTCTCTCTTCTTCAAACGGCGGGTATATAATACTAATAATATCCTTTCCTCTATCAGTTATTTTGTTTAATACATTTCGCTTTTGTACTTCAGGTGTTTCGTACTTGGCGAGATCTGGACTCGATGTGATAAGTAATTGATCCCCTTGTGGGTTGGAAGCGATGAGGAGTTGATCCCCTGGTTCTAGCACTGGGAGATCAGTTTTGGGAATGTTTTCTGATTCAGCTTGGTCGGTATCTGTTGTGATTGGTTGTGGGTCGTTGAGTGTGGTGCTATGAGATAAACAATCATAATTATTCGTGTTTGCATAAATTACAACCAAATTTACATACACACATACAGATCGAATAAGGAACCTCCTTTTCAAGCCTGTTTAAATTTGTCCATATTTGACGGAGATACCACTTAAAAAACATGCGTCGATTTCAGACTCTCCCCCTTTTTCTAAGTTGGTTAACGTCTGTTGTTATTACTCGAATGAGAATTCCAATTCAATGAAACACAAATTTATTTTCTAACAGGAGATTGAGGCAAATATACTATCATATGCTTGATAATATTATAATAATATAAAGGCTAAGTATCGATATAAGTGTCGATACTAATAAACAATATGTGTGATTACATTATGTTTGGTATCAAATGTGATTAATTGACTATGCAACAACACAACCTTCATTACAAAATAAAGAACTAAAACGGTAAATTTATTTCTAAGAAAGGTATTTTTTTTATCTCTCAATAATGATCGATATCGATACTCTGGAGCCAACACTCACCTATTAAGTCCGATAACGAGATCTTTAGAAGATTTCGCGAGTTCAAGAGCTGTCTCTATTCCATTAGCATTGGGGACGTACAATCCACCACCCCCGGGAGAGCTGGATGTCTTCTTCTTAGTCCTTATCGACGTAGAAGGCTGCGTTATGTTTCCCAGGTCAGTTAGCCTGGTGAACAAGAAGAAAAAAGTAAGTCGCCGTCGCTCCAGCCAAAGATTCAGCATGAATTAACGTTAAATGTTATATTAACATATAAATAACAAGATAGTGTGCCATTGGGAAACATTCGATAGAAACGAAGCTTTCCAAATCACGTTTTTTCCTTTCCAAATCCAATAAATTCCAAAAATCACTATTAATATTAATTTAGTGCCATCTAGCGGCACAAACTTGCGCTATTTCCCGAAAGAACTTCAATCTAAAACTTAAATAACAAACCTTACCTATGTTTAGCATCATCCCAGCGTCCATAACAAAGGTCGATACCACCCACAAAGGCGACTGTTTGGTCCACCACCACCAGCTTTTCGTGATGGGCCCAAAAGAACACGCCCGCCTTCGCGTGGTCTGGGTGACGGAAAACCTACCATTAGATAAATAGCCTACAGTTAGATATGGGTATAGATAATTCAACTCAATAGGGCACGTCTTGCTATCTATATGTGATGATAAGATCCCTGTAAGGCTTCCTAGATTGAATAAATATGGTCCTTTTAACATACGCTACTCTTCGACAAATATAGGCTTATATTGTCCTGTTAATAGAATTTGTAAACAATATAATTTACTGCATACGTCAAGTGACATAGACATATTCTCCCAAAGTAAAGTTAAATTCCGGAACGCCATTTTGGAACACCAACTATCAGATAAATGATTATAAAATGTAACTTTTCATTATTATTGATATGTTTTTACTATATCCTATTTCTATAAGTTCTTTTGCTCTTGTTAATATGCATGCCGTGTTCGCCTCACATTGTAACGACATTTAGCTTAAGACTACTATTGTAAGATAATATTGTACTCAATTAATGTACGTTGCGTTGGCGATGCAAATACAAATAAATAAATAAAATAAATAAAATGTGTTTGTAGAGACACAATGATTATATTATGTCTATTAATGCCTATACTAATGCCTCACTATGTTCCTGTCAATAGGTATAGGATGTTGGCTGACAAGTCACTATCACACAAATGGAAACCACATAATATTTGTTAGCTGATGCATACAAAGCAAGACGTGCACCAACGAGCCGATCTATCTGTGCATAATCGTTTTATCATCCAATATGGACCATCAGGTGGCAGTCGAAATAAAAAGGTGTCGGATATCAATATAAAAGTTCTATAAATATCAACAAATATTTTAATAACAACACTATATAATTTGTTAATAGAAATCAGCAAAATGATTTAAAGGCTTAGAACATAATATCAAATTATTGTTGTATGACTGATAAGGTTGCAAAATATTGTTTGTTTATATATAATTGATAAAAATGTAACCATCAATTAAATATCAAAGTCGATAACAATATTTTTGAATAACATACATATGGCAGAGAAGTCTACGAGTTGGACAAAAGGGTGATCAGCTCTCGTTGGTGGAACCGTTTCATACTTAATCCCTATCAGAATAAGGCCTAACTTCTCTCATTATTGGAGGACGCCTGCAGAGGCCTAGTAGGACAGTGTAAAGGACAATGAATTCATCAAGGAAGAAAGTGTATAATACTTCTTCTTATTAGTCGTACACTCCTGGCGGAGTGGTCGTGGTCATGGATCATATCATAAAATATCATCAATACTAGGCTGATAAAATAAATACAATTCAAAATTCGAACCTTAATATTTTCGCTTGCCAATCTGCTTTTGCTATAGAAGCTATTGATGCCGAGCGCCATTTGCACTTCTTTGTACAGCATTATGAATATTTTCACACCTTGTGCCTGTAAATAAAAACGTCGATATAAATTGGTTGTTACAAATATACTCGTACAACTTATTTAACCCTCAACTGAAAAAAAGTGTTTTTTATAGCTGAGACCGACAAATGTACTTGTAACACAGGTCACCTGATTGTAAGTGGTCTCCACCGCCCATGAAATTACAATACCTGATGTCTGTGGCATCGTAGCGTATGAACAAATTTAAAAGCTAATTTAACCTCTGCATGCAGCCTCCAGTGATGAAGATCTCATATCGTGCTAGTTGTACAGGACAGTAGTACAGCGCAACAGTACAGTTTACAATATAACTGACCGCCTTCCTCTTGAGTATAGTGTCGAGCCGCCAGTAGTTGCCGTTGAGAGCTGGTCTCTTCATGTACACCTCGGGGCTGAGCCACCAGTCGGCGATGAAGATCTCGTCTCGCGCCAGTTCCATGGCGTCGGCGACCGCAGCGAAGTGCGCGGATCCGTCGACGAGCGCGCTCGCGAGCGTGGCGGCGCGGGGCGGAGCGAACGAGTGATGTACGTTGGGGTACGTGAAGTCGCGAGCTGTAAACAAATAATACCCAACAGTCACACACATAGTCCTGACCCCACACTAGGTTAACCTGTATCGTGGGTATCAGGAACTACGAGGGACTTGCCAACCCACAACACCCAGACCAGAAACAAATATTTGGGGATCGCACAAACATTTGTGTCGGTGCGTGAATCGAACCCACGGCCTCTCGCTTCGTCGCCGACTACTCGCCCGCTGCGCCACGGAGGCTGTGGGGGAACAATACAGACTTTATGGTCATACCTAAACCTAAGCTTCTACCTTATTACCCGAAGGCGTAGGCAGAGATGCAACTAGTACAGTCACGTTTCGCAGAGGTTATTTCTGTCCCATGATGAGAAACAGCTGATCTTATCTCTTTGAACTATAACTTCCTTAACTGAACATAACATTTTATTACAAACTAAACATCTTTATAAGACTTTAATAAAATTCTATCGATAATACTAACCACTCTGATTGGCAACAGTCTTCAGGTACTGCATCCATTCCTTGCTCTTGCGTTTGGTCCAGCACTTGATGACCATCTGTCGACTCTGGTTGAGAATCTGCAGTCCATGGTTCAATCCCGTCGAGTACATCCCGCTCGATACTTCGAACCTTTAATGATGTTTGTACACAATTTTGGATGTTGTTAATGTTGATTGTTATGATGATAAAGTGTAAATGCACATTCTATCGATTTGAATAATATCGATAATCGATAAGAATTAACAATTAGTGTGATTTACTGTAGGGAATAATTTTTTTCGATGAAACATGGTAAAAATTAGTATAGAGCATTATGATTACAAAGTCACTTAATACGTATGTTAATAAAACTATTTTTATTAATATTAATTGCGACAGAGTAAAACAAAATAATTTAAGCACATATAACAACTCTTAAATAACAATAAATTAGACTGTACCATAATTAGGTTTTTATGATTATCAAGCAAATGGGACTGATGAAATTCCAAACTTACTGTAAATATTTTGATTTATTTGTATTTTTATTATAACAACGTTTTTCGGGCAAAACAAGAATATGGTTCAATTTTATAAATTTTGAGGTCCCGCTATGCAATATGATGCTTATGAATATGTATTAAATTTTTATGACTGACATTCAGCAGAAACAACTACCAAACTGAATTATTTACACATTCATTAATTAAACTAACACACTTGTCAATTCCATCTACTTACATCTCCGAATCCTGCATGAAACAAAAACCATACAATTATTATTGAGTCTAAACAAGCTACATTTAATTTGAACGGTGGTTTCACTAACCAATAATATATATATATTTTCATTTACAGAACTGCGTAATAAAAAAAGCTATGACATAGTTTAATCCTAATAGCACATTTTTTCATTTATGTATACTTGCTATATACATTTATTTCTTAACTATCACAAAATTAGCACATTGAAAATAATGTTAATGGGACTTTACCCTTGGTCAAACAGCATGATGGCCTTAATGACACCGTCTCTAGGTCGTATGTATCCGAAGAATGTGTCCTTGACGAAAAACCACCTCTCCTGCCACTTGGCACATACTAGACCCGTGCAGAAGTAATTACACCTGAAATGTCAAAAACTAAAATATTGTTATGTAACTAAACTAAAATATATTTACATACTCACGCCTGTAATCCCCGAAGGGGTAGGCAGACGTGTACACCCACATTTCGAGCGTATCTCCGTCTCACAAGGTGACAGGGGGCGAGCCTATCGCCATACTGGGCACAAATTCCAGACTCCGGGCTGATACTGAGCATTTCATAATAGAAAAAGCCAATACTACTTTACCCGACCCGGGGACCGAACCCGAGACCTCAGCGTTAGCCTCAATCGTAACGCGTACGCATTACAACTGCGCCACCGAGGCAGTCCTCAGTTTTATAGTACCTATAAGAGAAATACTGACTGATAGAAACTTTCCATATTATATTTGAATGGTGTGTGATTATAAACAAGATGGTGTAAAAAGACAAGAGGCATTTCCATTGAACCTTGTAAACTACAAACAAGAAAACTGCATTCAAGTCGGTCCATTCGTTTGAACGTTTCTTACAAATTCGTTCAGCTGTACTTATTTAATATTAATAAATTAAGTTATCCGTCCATGAACCCACATTAATATAAATTGCACCTACAATAGTTTAACTAAATTTACTAAGTGGTAGATCCTTCGTATGGGTAGGTACAACCGCATTATCTATTTTTGCCGCCAAGCAGCAGTATGTAAGCATTGTTGTGTTCCAATTTGAAGGACGAGAAATTACTGGGCATTATGTGGCTGAACATCTTATGTCTCAGGGTGACGAGCGCAGTCCAGTGCGATGCAGTACCTAATAATATTTATAAGTTCTAAGTTGACTTGACAATTAATATATTAATCAATAAGTTATGTTACTCAAAACCTAATGCTGAAAGAATTTTTAAATTCTGTTCGAAAAATAAATAAGTTAGAAGGCATTAAAATCTGATGGAAGGAGTACTTGTTAAATGACAGACATCACAAACCTTGACGTCACCGTGCAAAATGGCCATTACGGTGCACGCGTGTGAAAGAGATAGTGAGATGTTCCCAGTACGCGCCCACCTTTGCTCATAACAATATTTAAAATCATAATTACGGGGTTATTTTTGGACCAATGTTGATTTTTGGTATTTTTCAGTTTCATATAATTTACAATAGAAAATTACCCTATTCCAAGTTCTGATTAGTGTTGCTTCTATATATTATAGGCAAGCGTGGCGCTAACCATCAGGCGAGCGACCTGCTCGTTACGTCGTTAACGCTAATAAAAAAAATAGTACATACAAAATGCGTCATTGATATAAACAATGTGTCGCATTGTTTGCGTAATTTGATAATATCTCATACTCATGAATCACTGTATAGCATGCGGTTACAGCACCACTATATCTTTGTCTAAAAAAAATATCAAGATTACACGGTTTT
This sequence comes from Mimas tiliae, assembly GCA_905332985.1. NCBI lineage: Eukaryota > Metazoa > Arthropoda > Insecta > Lepidoptera > Sphingidae > Mimas > Mimas tiliae. The sequence continues at coordinate 16,042,562 of HG995244.1, forward strand.
AAGTACCAATGGCAGTCGAATTCCACGTATCTTATCTGATTTATGCACGGAATAGTACTGACTTTACTAAAAATATTGTATAAGAGATTATCTTTATAAACTAAAAACGTGCCACTATAGTTCTTATAATGCGTGCCTGTAACTCCTTCCTATCTTTATACATATTTCGTTGCAGGATAAAGATAGCTTCGCAATCCTAGGAATTCGGCGAGCATCACTTCTCGGTGTCGAAAAATGCATGCCAATGTCGATCCTGTAAGCCAAGACTATCTATTCTTTTTTTATGGCATAGGCCGGCAGACGAGCAACTGGGTCACCTGATGGTAAGAGATTCTCCACCGCCAATGTACGCCCACAATACCAAAAGAATCATGGGTGCGTTGCCGACCTTAAAGGAAAGGGATAGTTAAGGAATTGGGAAGGGGAGGGGGTTTGGGCCTCCGGATATCTCACTCACCGTACGAAACGCAGCAGCAACTACTACTTTACGCCGGTTTTCTGTGAGACAGTGGTAATACATGCTGTAGACAAAAGTGTCTACAGAGTGGCTCTACCACTCATAATGGGGGCTCTACTTATTTCAAGGGGGGGGGGGGGGGGGCAATATGGACCATGGGCATAACCGAAACGGCACTTGTTTTAAAACTAGCAACGCATCCAAAATGACACTGGGCTTGTTTTTGGTTACTTTGTAATTCAAAGTACTGGGTGGTGCTGCTTCTATTTAGGCGTGGCGATTGTCATAAAACGAGGCACCTGCTCGTCTTGACCATCAGACGTCTAATGAATGTGTGTAGTATACTCACCTAACACATACCATATTGCCCAGCAGTCCAAAGCAGTTGCAACCAGCTTGCCCTGGTTGAGTGGACCCGGTTCGTTTCTGTATCATGCCCTCTTTGCCCTTGTTGCCCAACTCAGATATAAACGATAGGTTCGACACTTCTAAGAACTTTACCTGTAATTGATAACCATACATAATATTAATTAAATGATTCATTGTATTTCAAGGACTTTTTATAAAGTTGACTTCTTTTCCGATATCGATACATTTAAGAAAAAAACACTACTTTTAATTTTTTTAAACAATCAACTATTATTGATTTGTTGGGAAGTTTAATATTTTTTAACACTTCAAAAAGGAAGAAATTTTCATCTCGTCTGTATATATTATATATTTATTTAACTTTATAAATGTATAAAGGTGAACATCTATTGTTTTTGTAACATAATTTCTTCTAAATGAAGCTATATTTTATCTATAGACACGTACATACGCACTCACGCCTGTAATCCCCGAAGGCGTGAATAAATTCCAGACTCCGGGCTGATTTGTGCCCGGTAGGCTCGCCCCCTATCACATAAGGGATGGAAATACGCTCGGCGAAATGTGGGTGTACTGGTTACACATCTGCCTACCCCTTCTGGGATTACAGTCGTGAGTGCGTATGTATGTATGAATGAAAATTTATGAACATATTAATTTTGAAACGCCTTTAAAGTATTCTGTCACTATACTCGAATTATACCATTATTATATCAAGTACTGACGATGGTACACTTTTTAATAAAACAATAGTTATTACATATATGTATCAATACTTACAGTTTCATGATGATTTCTATATATCGATATATTCAACAGATTGTACAGATACTCCTCTAGCAGCTTCATTCTTAATTGGATACCTTCGTATGTTATCATTACTTCGGGCTTTTTTGGAAACCTAGAATACGCGAATATTATATGAGATATGCCACAATTGATTTCGCAAAATAAGCTTTATGTCTTTACACAATTTCCTCAGTAAATACATAAACTTATTTTTTTTAAGATTCAAGAAGCAGATTCTAGCAGCGATTTTCTTAACCGATTTAAACTTGTAAATTAGACGGTTAATTAGGTCCAAATTACCTGGGCAAAGCGCCTTTTCTCTTCCTAGGCCTACCTTCCCTTCTCTTGGAGTTACTTCTAGGCACTGACTGCAGCGCTATCTTCTCCGCCTTTTCCTCAGTAACCACTGTATTCTTGAAGCTAGCTCGCCGGGACTTGTGTGTTTTGGTGGGAAATGGAATATTAAGGGACGCCCTGTATAATGTCAGCTGTTGGTGGAGGTATAGTATGTGTTTGTACCGCTTCTTGATAGTCCATTGGAAGTCGCCATGTTGGAGGGAGATTGTGTATCTGGAATGAAGATAATAATGAATGAATGTTCGCAGATAATTTCTTTGATGTAATAGGGTAGTTTCCTATATTGAATTTTATACATTATTTTATAAGCAACAGAAATGATACGCAAAAGAAATCCTTTTATTAAAACACAATCAAAATTGGTGCAGAAATGTGCCCGCAGTTATGTTTTTAAATGTTATTATCAGGAAAAGTGGGTGCGTAGTAGGGATATCTCACTATCTCGCTTGCACGCGTGCTCCATAATGAACATTTTACACAGTGACGTCAAAGTTTGCGTCGTCTGTCATTAGACAATTACCCCTTCTACAGGATTTGAATGGCTTCTAACTTATTTATTTTTGGTCCGATTTTTAAAATTCTTTCTTCAATAGACTTTGAGTAACGTAACTTATTGATTTAATAATTTAAAAAATCTAGTCAACTACCCTATTATCTTAAAATTTCTCAATAAGCATCAACCATCCGTGTTGTCGTGTTTACCTTTCTTAATTTTGACATTGATAAGATGTAAATTTTCTGTTTAATTAGTTTGTGTCCAGGTTTCCAGTCTTTTCAGAGATAAAACCATATTAAAATAACGTTTATTTTACAAACTGGCAACTTCGTGTATGATTACCCTATTTGAGTTATCAGAGCTTTATCAAACGATTATGAATAAAGAATTTCATTGAACGATCGATAGGCTTAAAATACGTTTAAACTTGACGTTTTTTTTTTTGATAAGCTTTTTATTATATGTATAAGACCGTTAATTTTTATATTTTTAAGGTAAACGAACCTGCGGGGAAGAGCTAATTGCTCGTAAACAAAAAATTAGCCAGCCACATACAATATCTTCGAGAGGTTGATAAGATTAATGTTGCACATTTAAGTTAATGAGTCACAACACTCGTCTTTATTAATCAACGCCGTGTATCTGATTGGTTAGATGGAAAACAAAGAGTTGGTTGCAGGAACGCTTCTTTAGAGTAAGGTCAATATAATTAAAACTAATGAATGTAGTAGACTACACAATGGTTTGAACTAGTTTATTTTTGTTTGTACCTTATTTATTTATATCTTATTTGAACGGTTTTTTTATAGCATAGGCCGGCAAACAAGCGAGTGGGTCACCTGATGGCTAGTGATCTCCACCGCCATGTACGCCCACAATACTTAAAGAATTATGGGTGCGTTACCGACTTTAAAGGAAAGGGATAATTAAGGGATTGGGAAGGGGAGGGGGATTTGGACCTCCGGATATCTCACTGACCATACGAAACACAGCTGCAAGCTGCTACTTTACGCCGGTTTTCTGTGAGACAGTGGTAACGACCCGGACGAGCCGGCCCATTCGTGTTGTAGACAGCGTGGCTCTAGGTACCACTCAAAGATACCATTCAGAATGTTAAATTACAAAGCACTGTATTGCGCTTACCATCCAAAGACGTAATTAATACTAAGTCTCATAATGCCCATTAATGTCACTATACACAGAAAGATTATTGTTACAGCTATAGTGTGCAGGTGTGGGTGTTTTGAACTTTTTCTTACGTATGTGTGTGTGTACCTTAATAGGGTAGTTGACTAGATTGTTTTTATTATTTAAATCAATAAGTTACGTTACTCAAAATCTATTGCAGATTTTTTTTTATAAATCGGACCAAAAATAAATATGTTAGAAGCCATTCAACTCCTGTAGAAGGGGTAATTGTCAAATGACAGACGATGCCAACTTTGACGTCACTGTGTAAAATGTTCATTATGGTGCACGCGTGCAAGCGAGATAGTGAGATATCCCTACTACGCACCCACTTTTCCTCATACCAACATTTAAAGTCATAACTGCGGGCACATTTCTGAACCAATTTTGATTGTGTTTTAATAAAAGGGTTTCTTTTGCGTGTCATTTTCTGTTGCTTATAAAATAATATATAAAATTCAATATAGGAAACTACCCTATTGTCGCTTACTTTAACCTGCATACCTATCAAGTTCGAAGGTATGTGAAATTTGCCAACCCGCCTTAGGCCAGCGCGGTGGACTAAAGCTTTTTTTTTTTTTATTTATTTATTTTGGATCGCCAATGGGTGTACATATAAAACTTATAATGTAACAAACAAATATAACATACTACCCAGTTACAGGCAAACACAACTAACACAAGTAATGCACCAGATATTTATTAATAAACTAAAATAATAAAATATAATTAAAACATAACTTAATTATTTATAGGAAATTACAAATTAATAAACATTGAATGGTAAATATTGTGTATCCAACATAGTGACTTAACTCAGTCTGGATTCCCAATAATTGGTAATTTTCTTCTTAAAACACAGTAAATTATCACAGAATATATCTATGTTTAAAGATGTGGCTATATCGTTGTAAAGTCTGGTCATTCTAATCAATGGTGAGTTTAGACCCAGGTTAGTTCTGTGGCTGCGTACATTAAACAGTTTGTAGACATGTGACCGTGGCAATCTACTTGGGGCAGATATATTGATTTGTGCTAAAAGTTCTGGACAGTCGATTCTAACGCCTAACCCCTCTCATTCAGTAGAGGAGGTACGTTCTTACGTAAATACTTTTTAATTAAGTACATATAATATGGAACAGACGAAATCAATAAAACAATACTTAAATAAGTTTTTTTTTTCTCTCAAGTTCATAAGACAAAAAAATCTAGCATTTTAAACGCACGGTACTTTGATAGATACAAGAGACAGAGGTCTTCTTCTTTCGTCCTTTGGAACTTCCTGCACTTTACGCAATTACCGTGCATATCCTGCTTACGCAACTTCCATTGTTGCAATGTCCTAGCCAGTTCCATAAAAAAACATAATGGTCATTGGCCACACATAATTCATTCATATAATAGTTATGAGTAACAAAGACCTTTGTTTTTTTTTGTAAGGACAGACAGCTGTGCAGAACCGATCTTTACTATTGGAATTAATTAATAGATGTAATCAATCGCACGTGCATGCAAATAACTTAAAAATAAATAGAATTACATATTTATAATGCAAAATGCGTTTTATCTGTGAGATAGGAATATTCTTTCCTATTTCCTTTTTGTGCTATGTATCACTATAAACTGATCTCAACACAAACAATATTCCATCGGAATCCCCTAATGTTTTTTCTATTATTAGCGTGTTTAGTATGTACAAAGTAAATCGATTACGGATGATTTCATCTTTAACAAAACCAGGCCATTTAATATTTTATTATCTATATGGATTTAGCACAAACAGATGCACAATCGGGGACAATACTCACAAATTTGGGTTCAACAAGTGCGTTGTGACACTCCTCTCGTTCTCTAGAAATTTGACCCTTATTTCAACGCCAGGAATGAACACTTTTCTGTGCACAGAGTTGAACTTAACCGGAGGCTGGTGGACCGCCCTGAATGGGACGGAGTTCGCGAGAGGTGCTGGAAAAAATAAACTTGTTTTTTATTTTTTTATTAGAACAAAACAATCCGATCAGCCGTTAAGGCGTGATAATATTAGTATTAAGTGGGACTTTGCGAATGCCTGATGTTTAACTACACATGACTACTGTAGTGTATGGCTATTGAGGTACCACCACTATCAAGGATGGTAGACTTGATAGTAGCGGTAGATAAGAATAGGGATGACATTTACGTCAGATGGCACCTTATAAATACGCTCGCCACTACGGGGAGCGCAGTCAATATGTTATTCCCTCCCCAGTGGCCGTCCTGAGGTCCGTACCCCCCCTCTAGGGGGGGGGGGGGCGCTCTCAGCGAAGGTCACTTAAATCTCAGGGTTGGAGTGCCTAAAGCATTCACCCGAAAGCCCGGTGACGCTGACTAAATCCGACTCGCGTCAAGCTATCATCATACGACCAAAAAAAAAGGGCGAGCGCAGGTCTCTCCTGACTGGCGAGGTATCCATAACTGAGTGTTATCCGCGTCCACAAGTGTAGTGAGCGAAGGCCTGGGTGAAGGGTGGTGGAGCCCAGTTACAAACACGGAACACTACAACTACAATACGTGCAACTTGACCAGCCTGAAGTTACAAAAACCAATTTCGATTCTGTTTTCGCTAGAGGGATTCTATATCGTAATTTTTACTGTAATAAGAATAATATAATAAACTCAGACAACTACTACACTATTGTATAATGTTATAGAATATAGATAATAGCGGAATAGCATTTTTTGCACTATAATAACCCTAGAATAGCTATAGCGTATTTTGATTACTTAGTTGATTGTTTTGTTGTGTTAGTTGCATTTTAACATTTGATTGCTACTTTTCGATATATTTTCAATAAAGCTTAGATTTCGATACACAAAGAATGATATAATTTATTACCAGTGACAAATCAATATATATTTACCTAGTTTAAAAAAAAACGAATGGGTAAGTACTTTTTATCTACTAATAAAAAGCGATAATACCTACTATAAAAGCGTTTAGTGGTTCGTCATAACAAGCGATAAAGAGGTATAAATACTATACTATAATATATATACAATCTGTATATACATTATTCGTATATATCTGTACACATAGTGAAAACTGTACTTTCATAGTATAAAAAATTCTCAATAATAATAGTAATCCTCCACATAATTGTGGAGGAACAGATGATTTGTAATAATAAAGATAAAAAATGGGTCATTAAAATGCAATTTTTTTACATCTTGTCTGAAACTTGATTATTTAAGTTTTTTTTTCGAATGGATTTGTGCTGTTAGTCTATATTGCTTTTACAGCTTCACCTGACAATAAAGCCGGCGCTTATGGCGCTCTAGCCAGAAATATGTATAGTGTATTTAGTAGCGATTGAGCACAGAGGCGCCTTTTAGAAGGCTTAGACCTCTGCTTGAGCAATCGCTGGGGAGTATAGTTTAGGGCCGTCTCTGCACATCATTATGCCGAGGGCCAGTTGTAGGAGTTCTTCGGACTCGCAGGCGTGTCCTATGTCGGGGTCGCGTATTATTGTTGCGATTTTTGTCAGATTGCCTCTGAAAGTTAAAATCTAATTTGATTTTCGAATTCAATGCAATACGATAATGTTAAGCTGGTTTTGACAATTTGATGTTCATTTTGACTTTTTTCCATGATCACCCAATTTGATGTTCATTTTGACTTTTTTTCATGATCATCCAATTTTCGTGCTAGTCTTGATGAACGGATAATGTATCCTGCTATGTGTATGAGGTTTTTGGAAATCCAGATGTGTTCATTGACTTTTGTTGCTGACTGTACCTACATACCTACCCCAATTTCATTTATTTTATTCAAGCAAAACACTTAAGTGAGCTATTTGCTATGCGTATATTTCAGTCGCGGACGAGAAAATTCCCTCGTATGCAAGAGGCAGTATGGATTGGTACCACCGCTTTGTCTATTTCTACCGCCAAGCAGCAGTGTGTAAGCACTGTTGTGTTTCGGTTTGAAGGACATTGAAGCCAGTGAAATTACTAGGCGTTATGAGACTTAACATCTTATGTCAAGGGATGACGAGCGTAGTGCCATGCAGTGTTGTATAATCTATAGTTTTGTGTGACGTTGCTTCAGTTTATTTATTTTATTTATTTAAACTATATACAACGTGTTACAGAAAGGTGTGGTCATATTTTAGGGTCATTACACACTCCTTATAGTAAGTACCTATGTACCGGATCATTTCAAACCAAGACATCCTAAAATTTAACGTTAACTTTAATCACTCGTTGATTAAGATCGATAAGATTGATGACATCACTATTAATTATTATGAATGACACTCACTTTTTTACGTAATTCTACGGACATACGTACGTAACTTGTAATTTATAATAAAAACACCTGAAAGAGACTGTTTGCTGAAGACGATATAGGTACCATCCTCTGAAGTATTTTAAAGATTTCTTTGTCGGGTCTTCCATCTATGAATTTGGCTTAATACAGTCGACGAGCCTCTTATAAGCTATTATCAGTTGCACCAACACAAAATACTAATACATAATACTTGTTTTAGTCAATACAACATATTATTGATAAGATTGATGACATCACTATTAATTATTATGAACGACACTCACTTTTTAATAAACTTGAATAAGATGTACGTAATTCTACGGACATAAGTACGTAACTTGTAACTTAAACACATATGAACACCTGAAAGACATTGTGTGCTGAAGACAATATAGGTACCATCCTTAAGCAGCATCAAAGAAACATTTTATTATTATGAGATAATTAAACAATTATAAATAGAATGTATGTTTTAGTAACCAAGATCTAAATAAATTGACCAATGAGTTGTATTATGCTACGAGCAAGCTAAAATGGAATGCTTCCTAACATAAAATACATCCTAAACCAAAAAAAATAAAACGATATCAAATAAACAAAAGACGACCGATCGATCGCGAATAAATAAGACCTAACGGAAAATTGGCAATTTTTTAAAAGACAAGTCATGCTTTTCAAGAATATAATAAGCGGACAAAAAACAAGCCCACTGAGTTTGTTTCGCCGGGTCTTCTCAAGCTGGGTCGCGTTTGGATCCGGTGGTAGTTTTAAAACAACACTTCGGAGATACACATGGTCCGCATTCAATCTCCCTAAAGTTAACTATAGGACTTTGTATTTCCTAATATAAATTATTGAAAATCCGGACCTAAAACAAGCCCCCTGAGTTCAAGTAGCTGGATCTTCTCAGAGTTTGGGTCGCGCCGCGTTGAATCCAGTGGTAAATTAAACCCACTGAGTTTGTTTCGCCGGGTCTTCTCAAGCTGGGTCGTTTTGGATCCGGTGGTAGTTTTAAAACTCGTGCCGTTTCGGTAAATGCAGTGGTCCATACCGACTCAAAATATTTAATAATTAATAATGGACGTTTCCATATTACAAATACTGTTAATAATGTAAAATAAAAAGACAACAAATAAACAATTTAGTGTAATTGCCTAGTGTATTTGACGATGCTATGTATGTTATGTATACATTAGTTGATATGATTTTTATACATAAGTTTCTTTATTTTGTACTGACTTGTCATAAGCGCTATTTTAATTGCCTACTTGATAAATAAAACTAGAGGTGGGCGTTATAACGAAAAGCTATTATTAAGCTCTGCTTATTATAACAAGCATATAAGTACGTTTGTAAGTATAAGCTGTTGACGTTATAACAGAACATAGTTGCGTCATGCGTGGTTGCATCACCGGCCGCCGCTTAGTGTTGATCGTTGCCCGTTGGCACTAGCGCTGTCGTGAAAGCGATCGAAAATACACTTTATACAAAAGACATAAAGTCGAAAGTTAAACGATGTTATCATAACGATTATGCTATTAAATTGAATTTCGTTTGATTGCATAATATTTATTATTGTTATAAGTAAATTATTTTTGGTCGCTTATATTTTGTTGTGTTAATTTTTAACCGTTGACCGTTGTTCTCGTTATTTGTTAATGTTTAAAATTACTACTTAGTATGCGTTTCGCTGTCGGGAACAAAGCATGTGTATAAGTTTGATACATCACAAGTTCGTTCGTAAGCGAGTTCGGTATTTTTAATTAATTGAATGAGATTGTTCATTTACTTAACTTATTGTATATAGTTCAGAGGATTATAGTGTGTTTAGTGTAAATAATTTTTAAATGTAAATAAAATATAGTGTAGATAGGTATGTTAAGTGTGTAAATATAGAATAGTGGATGTACATTTAATAATAAATTTGACAATGTCGAGAGGGGACAATGCGTTGATTTGGAAATATTGTACAAAAATTGATGGCGATAATTTTTTTTGAAGTTTTTTTTTTATTTCTGTTAAAAAGTGTTTTAAGTGATAAGCTTTTTTATAAGCTAGCTTAAAAAATAAGCACAAAGTTTAATTTCGTTGTGAAAATTAAGCCGTTTGTCCCACTACTAAATAAAACTGTTTCATTTCATTTCATTTCATTTCACAGGCGTGAGTGCGTATGTATTACCGCATATAGCGACTGGATAGCGATCACAATACACATGACCAAAAACCCGCCATAGTGGCTCGTTCTGGTGACGAATATTCACGACAGTAAGCTACTCTTCGATAAACACGTAGAACATATCGTGAAAAAGGCGTCCAAGGCACTAGGTTTTGTAATGCGTATGTCAAATAGTTTTCGCTCCCTAAAATGCATAAAGGTTTTGTATTGCTCTCTAGTACGCAGTCATCTAGAATATGCATCGCAAGTCTGGAATCCGCAATATGAAATTTACAAATCTCGTATTGAATTAATACAAAAAAAGTTCCTAAAATTTCTTGATTTTAAAGCTCATCAATGGTCTGATGACTACACACACCGATGCAGGAGATATCATTTCTTGCCATTAGAAAATAGGCGTAATATAAATGACATATGTTTTCTAATGAATGTCGCCAACGGATCCATTGACTGTCCTCAGCTATTATCAAAAATAGGATTACGCACTAATCAAATCGCACTTAGGAAAACACCGTTATTGTTAGTACCCTTTGCGGCAACCAATTATAGGCAAAATTCTTTTCTTTTGCGCTGTGCGAATGAATTTAATAAACTTCCCCTAAGCTTAGACATGGATTTGTTTTGCACTAGACCAGAGGCGGCGAGACGTATGCTCGGTAAACTTTTTTTTATTTTGTAACCGACTATCCTTGTAACTAGAGGTGTTATAAGATTATTGTTATTGTGGAATCAATATAACAATGTGGCATTCCTGAGTAGAATTTCTTACTATTTTTTTATATTATATCTACTCGTATGTTGATATCAGAAAAAAAAAAAAAAAAAAATTTGGATCTTTTTGTATTTTGTTATAAGGTGCTTTGTTATACATATGCGGAGACTGTTTGTTAGCAACATTGTAATGTTTAGTTATGTTAAACAATATATGTTATTAGTCTGTAAGTCTTCCCAAAATACAATAAATAAAAAAAATAAAATAAAAAAAATAATCTCATATACACGAAAGGATCAAACTAACAACATCCCTCTCTATTGTCGAAGTTTAAAAATAGGGGTAAAAATAGGTACAACGCTATTAAAAATAACTTACTAATAGCATCATTGTCTTCATTATTATCAACCTTATCAGTATCGATGACAGAGAGGGACTCGGGCACAGCCAGGCTCTCATCAAACTCTGAATCCAGACCTGGATTCAGGGAGTCCATGGTCTGAAAGAACCCTGGGAGGCAGTCGCCCGGGGTGGTGGCTGGTGTTGGGGTCTCCATGCCGTAGTTTGTATAACCATAGAGTTCCTCATCTACAAAAAAAGTATAATTACTTATATTCGTGAAAAAAGTACATGTTCATTATTGAAACTAGTTTTAACAGACTTTAAAAAATGACTAATTTTTGTTAATGCTTGTTACATAATATTTCAGAGCAATGCTGGACTAATTATAATGTTTTTTTTAATCAATAGGGTTTCGGTCAGGGTAGTCCTGTATACATTTGATTAAAATCTGACGACAGAGTACAAAAGAAACATTCCAAACTCTTAAAAGCATCCCAACTTTGACTTAAACAAATTACCCAAGGAATATAATAGCTACAGGTTTATTTTTTCTGTCTGGCATGGGTGTTTTCCCAGGTGAATGTCAGGGTACCGTTCCCGTCATAATTTTATTAAATTTTACCAAAGACTTTAATGTATACTACTAGACAAGCTGCGCGGTACATAGAAATTGTACCACTAAGTTGCGGTCAATTGACCGTAACTCAATATTACCATCTCGCTTACTCTCAACTATAATAGAACCCTTATCGCCCTCCCTGTTTGTGAGCTGTTAAAACTCCCGCTATATATGACGCAATTTTACTTCTAAACAGCCCGTCTAAATTATAACCATCAAGTTTTATTCCACCACAGTAACACCTCCACACACAAGCAGTTATACTTAAATTGGCCGTTTTGTGTTATCTGGTGGTTAAAATTTATTCATACATTAAAAATACTGGCATTTTAGTTATCTTGGACCTAGATTAGGAATTTTAAAAATAACAAAATGAGTATCTACCTTATCAGAAATTAATTGTATTACAATAATTACATTGATTAACTTTATATATTATTTTTATTGTTCTAGTTTTTCACATGAATTATTGTGACCTACAAATAAAGGTATCTGTTGAATATGACCATAGACTATGACATTGAACATGCTTATGTATGGATGACAAGGCTTCTGATAGCATAAAACATTTAATAAACTACCTTTTGTAATAGGTATAATGATAAACAATATAGCATTTAATAGATATTTACTTAGATTAACAAGTATAATATTTTATATTATGAAAGTGGATAGACTGCCTCGGTGGCGCAGTTGTAATGTGTATGCGTTACGATTGAGGCTAACGCTGAGGTCTCGGGTTCGATCCCCGGGTCGGGTAAAGTGGTATTGGGTTTTTCTATTACGAAATGCTCAGTATCAGCCCGGAGTCTGGAATTTGTGCCCGGTATGGCGATAGGCTCACCCCCTATCACATTGTGGGACGGAGATACGCTCGGCGAAATGTGGGTGTACTGGTTACACCTCTGCCTACCCCTTCGGGGATTACAGGCGTGAGTGCGTATGAAAGTGGATATGCAGAAATGATCCAATCCACAATTGCCCCTTTGTGAAATAGATAATTTCTGCACAACACAGTCCAAACGAAGGGATTTAAATACTGTTACACTGACTTATTATAGTTACAGCTGTTTTCTGTATTTATAAACAAACAAATTCATAGACTATGGTTCCTAAATAATACATAATCAAAATAAAATCAAACTATGTTACCATTCCTCCAACACTTAAATCCAAGATTAAAAATGATAATTAAAAAAATCACAACACCGTCACTATTACCAATATGAAACAGCACAATTTGAAAATAGAACACAGAGGCGATTCATCAAGTCTAGTATATTTATATACCTCGTTTGATTAAGTTATGAAAACTTAATGTTATTTCCTTCCGTTCCATACGTTTTTCGAGATCAATGTCTTCGTTTACTGCAATATCAATGGCACGGTACCCATCTGGGTGTTGATACGTAATGTGTTGTCCATCGCACACGGCGACACTTGTGTACATAATCTACGTTTGATAAGATAGTGAAATTATCACCTCAAACACAGTTGGGACGTGACACGCGCGAAAAACAGTCGTATGACAAAATCACGAGTCCGATTCCGTGGTAGCAGACGTTACCACGGTTCAGCGAACGCGGCCTTTGACTTTTTTCATAATAGTGAATAGCGACGGTGAAATCATTACTTACTTGAAGCGGTTACTTCACGACATGTTTCTGCCGTCGTTTGTAAAACGGAGCGATTTTCCTGGCTTCTGCCTGTCGCACGGACCTTTATTCATTCACTTCAACGATATTAGATTATATTTTATGAACTATGAATCAAAGTTACACTTTATAAAATGACGTAATTACCATATTGTATCACGTACGAAGTTCCAGAGGTCAAAAACATTTTTGACACATCAATAATAATAAAAGTCAATGGTATCTTGCTTGGCTAGGGATCCAGACGACAAAAGTCTCAAATAACAGTATTAAAGCACAGCCGATCCACTGTTATCTTAACAAAATTTATATGTGCTCAAAAGGCAGCTAAACCCTATCGAATAAAAAAAAACTACCAAAATCGAACTACAATTGGCGGATAAATTTATGTACTTAAATAAACGGCAAAAATATACACCCAATCGATAACCTCCATTTTAGTAGGTAAAAAATTAAATACATGCAAATCTTTCAACACACACTTTACATGTATTTAAAGTACCACATCGCGCATCGCCAGGAAACCCCCTGCAGAAAAAAAATCTGCTAACATTGTTACTTTTGAGTCGGTAAATGTGATAAGCTACGAATTGAAAAGAAAACTCAGACTGCTCAGTATTTATCCAGACTCATGATATTAGCTTTGGTTTATGGCTCTGCCTCAACTTATGTGCCAAATTTCATCCAAAACTCTTCAACCGTTAAGGCGTGATTGACTAACGAATATCCAGTAGGAGTAGATCTTACTACGGAGGATGCTTAAGATCGGAAGAAGTGAAAGCGTTGACCCTAACACTAAGCCGAACTAAGTCAGGCAGAAAGAAAAAAGTAGTAGTCAGTAAGTATCATAAAACTTCAAAATGATACACTGATATAATAACGATTAACAGAGCTTATAGCCCAAAATATTCATTTGAATAAAATAAAAAAATGCTTATATAGTTCTCAGATCTCTACTTTAAAACAAATAATTTTCTATTATAATAGTTAAACAAATAAAATGTTGGGGATGTATGTAGGTAGAGATACCCTAAATGACGTCATGAGCGTCAAAGGGAATGAGCAACTGACAGCGACGAATGACGATAAAAATATACGTTCGGAAACGTTTTCAGTACCTACCTATACCTAGTACTCGTGGTAGTACTACTATTTTAATTCGCTATCTAACCCAAAGCTGCGATTTGTGAATATAAATAATTATTTCATTCCTTTTATGTTGGTTACATTTAACATTACAAATAAAAATATAGTTAGTTATCACAGCGCCTGACAACTTTCATCTGACATCACACGTTGATATTGCAGTCAATATTAGTGCAGGCACTGTCGACGTTACCGACTTTCTTTAAAGGATAAGATTTAGGTGGTTGTTTATTATTCAGAAGAGAATTTAACAGAGCCATATGTAGAGCAGACAGGCAGAGGGCGCGCGTAGGCTTAGTAAAAGGGTTCAGATGGCTAAGTAGTGCATCTCTTTTATTCAAGAGGCAGTCTAGTTTGATACCACTACTTTGTCGATTTCTGCCGCCAAGTAACAGTAGGTAAGCACTGTTGTGTGTTGGTTTGAAGGACATTGAAGCCAGTGAAATTACTGGGCATTTAAATTTATGTTTCGGGTTGACCATCGCAGTCTAATGCCATGCAGGGCTTTGTAATTGCAAATTACAACATTCAAATCATCGATGCGGCATACACACACGCACTCCTGTCTCCTACAGACTAAGGTGTAAACACCTCTCTTTTTTGTCAGGGATTAAAATGGTTTGAGGAAATGAAAGTATTTTAAAATGTAAATATATTAAAAATCAATGAACATTAGATTCGTTATGAATAATTTTATTCGCGCAGAACTTCCATTGTGGCCCTCGGTAGTCGTAATGCACATCATACCTAAGTATATTAATCTAAGTATATAGAAACAACACAGAACTATCAATTCTTTTTTAAATTACGAATTTATACGAATATGCAATGAATCATCTCCACTCAAGAGAACAAAACGTACCAAATCAAATGTAACAAGTTTGTATAGTTCATTATCATTTAATGTCTTTATTTTGGAAAAATTCGTATAGTTTTTTTTAAATACCTTTAATATTAATTTAGAGGCTTTGATCAGATATGACCGTGCCCCCATTGGCAAATTTTAAAATATAATTACTTATCGACACTTAAGAGCTAACTGAACAAGTTTGTAGAAAATGTTGGCTTCCTTAGATTGAGGATATGCTTAGATGCTGATGCATTACCATTCTCGTGTAAATAAATCCCATGTGGTCTTAACACAGTCCTTTCAGCTTCGTTCAGGTCAAACTCAACCAAAACATGAAGAACATCTTCTAAAACACCACATTCATCCGAAGAATGTCGCACATAATTTTTAATTGAAAGTAGTTACTGCATGTATGTTGTTATGCGTAGTTCCCACAGACTACTTAGAGATACTACGTATGTAGTTCCGTTAAATGAGGCATCCATTGTCTTGATCCTATCCTAGACTAGGGATGATCGATATTAGAAAAACATAGATGTTAACATCGATTCAAAAGTATCGATGTAGGATAAACATCGATGTCTAAATATATCGATGTTTTCGGTTAAAACATTAACTTTGTCAGGTATTTTCCCTTTAGTCTGTTCCGTTGCTGGTACAGGAGTTAGCCAGCTTTGGAAAATAGCCTCTCTGAAGCTGTAGATGTTGCTGTGCAACACAAATATTTAATAGCTATTTTCCTATTTTTGGATAGGTGGATTCTAACATTTTCCATAAAAGTAATGGGTCTTGTTTTAAATCAAAGAAATAACTATTCATACGGCTTACTCCGGTTACATTCGAGTGTCATTTAGTGTAAAATATTTGATATTATAGTCATCTAGCGGTTGCAATAAAGTTTTCATCACACGTGCGGTAAGAGCGACTTAACATTGCAAAGACCTTGGGTAGGGTCTGGCCTACGGGCGCCAGTCCTTATATTGAACAGTCCATCGAATGGGATCCATGAGGGGGGATCGCTGCTTACTGGTGGCGTGATGCGTCTAATGATGAAGTAGAGAGGTCGGTGGGTTTTTAACGGTTAGGATAAGGTTTACACCCTACACAAAATCGGTCCATTCATAAGCGATGAGGCGAGATCTGTCTTTATATATAACGAAGTTTTGTGTAGGGGAACCAAAAGTCTTTGAGGGGAACTAAACTCCCCGATTCCCTCCCACAACAATTTTCTTCGCCCCCAAGATCCCTGTAGTAAACTTCTTAGTAAATTATTGTATTTAGAAACTAGAAAGTTTTAAATTATGAAGTTGATTTATCATTGTCATGGAAACTTTTACGCTAATATTGATTAAAGTAGATTTAATTGCTTTATTAATGATATTATTTTATTGGCGATGAGGATGGACGCCAAACAATTCGCGCAATGCCTAAGCGCCCAGCAGGCGCAACAGCAATAATTTGTCGAATGTTGAATTAGTCGCAAAAGGTACGGCAGCGATTACAAAATCGGTGGATGGTGGCAGTGTGACGAGCACTAGCGCAGCGTCTCGACCATCAAACAAAATGATTTTAATGAAAACATTTAACATGGAAAAGTACAATCCCGATAATCACCGGTTAAGTGATTACATTGATTATTTTGAAGCGAAATGGCTAATTTACGAAGTAGCGACGGATCTTTCTTTAACGAACTGCGTTAAAGAAAGATCTTCTCCTCAACCTTCTTACACCAGAGATATTTACAGAAGTGAGGACTGCATTGGCTCTTGACTTCGACAAAAGCACATATAATGATATAAGTACAAAACTTTTAGATTTATACCGTTTCAAAAAAACAAGATACTGACCTCATACAGAATTTTGGGGTTGTCTAAGAGACGCTAATGAGTCGATGGAACATTACGCCAATCGTTTAAAAAATTGAGTAAGGATTGTGGATACGACAATGAACTCTTGGAACGTCAGCTCCGTGACAGATTTGAATCACACAGAACTAGAAACAGACCTAAAACAGAAGTGGTCTAACTTGACGGAGACACATGAAGACCAGATTACAGAAGTTAAGTTTGCACAGCTTTTTTCTATAGGACAATCACGCGAACGAGCTGAACACGACACGCCATCGACTAGTATAGACGCATTAAAAAAAAAATAGTCCGATTTTTCTCGCTTGTGACGCTTCAGAGAAAGGCGTGGGAGCAGTTTTATATCACAAAAATGGAAACACTGAACACCCTATAGCCTATAGCTTTTGCATCCAGGAAGCTACGCATAGCTGAAACAAAATACTCTGTAATAGACCGAGAGGCCCTCGTTATTTTATTTGGTATTAAGAAATTTGATCAATACATGCGTGGAATCAAGTTTACCTTAGTTACTGATCACAAACCGCTGATATACCTACATACTGGGCTCTAAGCGTAATCTTCCTAAGCTAGCCAATAATAGACTAGTTAGGTGGGCACTAATAATAATTGGCAGTTACAATTATGAAATTTGTTACCAAAAGGGAGAGAACAATATATTGGCAGATTGTCTATCCAGACTACCGAAAAGTGAAATTTTACCATCCAAAATAGAATCTCGGATTCACAGAATTGAATCACGCCTTTTAGGAGCAAGAATGGCTGATTTACAGCTCTCTGAAGACCTTTTACGCGAGAGAACTACTCAGGATTCAACAAGTTTCTAAGGTATATCAAAACAGGCTGCAGAAATTTGGAATACGCAAATAACATTAAACCTTATTTTAGGAAGCGTGATGAACTTTCCATAGAGAACAAAATCATAATGTGGCAAGGGAGGATGGTTATTCCAGACAACCTCCACCAAAATCTTCTAATTTATCTTCATAGAGGACATCCAGGGATTTCCGCAATGAAGGCTCTTGCTCGTTTTTACGTGTGGTGGCCATCAATTGATGAAGACATGTCGATGTCATTTCGTAAAAAGATGCCACAAATGTCAAAAAAATAGAACACACAATCCAGAACTCCCTGTCTACTCCTGGTCTATTCCAGAACAGGTATGGGAACGTATACATATTGACTTTGCAGGTCCTTTCGAAGGCATGTACTGGTTAATTCTCTGTGATGCCTTATCCAAATGGATTGAGATGAAAAACCTAATAATAATAATGGTCTCTGTTAAGATACGCTAAATTAAATCGATAATCAAACCCATGGTATCGTCAGTTCGATAATTTCCATATTTAGTGTAAGTACCAGCTTGCATGCTTAATATATTTTTTAAGGGAGTTTTCTGATATTCTGAAAGATAACGTCTAAAATTTTGAGGAAATTTTAGACTTCTTGCACAACTATACCTCCATGAATTATTGTGAAACGGTTTAGGTAGATATGGTCTTATTACATTCTCTCATGCAGCTTTTGATATATGAATTTTATATAATTGAAATAAAATAAAACTTTCAATAATTTTTGGTTACATTTTTATTGGCATTCGAAGGCAGATGAGCAGACAACCCGCTTTACCATGGATCTCAGCAGCCCGGGGATTACAGCCAAGACACTGCCTACCATGAAATACGTTTTTTAATAAGTTTGAAGGACATATGACTTGCCCGTCGCGGAGATGAAGAAATTGCGCTGGATGTGCAACATTACAAGACTATATCGTATACAGAATAATTACATCAACGGCAGCCTTGGCATTTCCGAAAATCCAAATATATCCTATGAAAAACCTAATTACCAGAAATCTTTGCGCTATATTAGATGACATCTTTTGTACATTCAGGGTTCCTCAAATAATAGTGTCTGACAACGATCCACAATTCACTTCTTCAGAATTTAGCGGATATTGCAAGAGTCAAGGTATATTGCACGTGAAATCCTCACCTTATCACCCTCGTACAAATGGTTTAGCGGAACGACTGGTAAGGACTTTTAAATCTAGATTTACAGGTTCAGATCAGAGGGACCATCACAAAAAAAGCGGTTACAAGAATTTCTATTCACGTATAGAAATGTCATGGTAACTTTTACGCTAATATTGATTAAAGTATATTTAATTGCTTTATTAATGATATTATTTCAATCCCCCAAGGATTTTATACCCCCGAAATCACTGTCTACACAATAGCATCACTAAATACTGAGTACGCACAAGTGCAGTGTAGATGGCGTTCTTTTGTTTATATCAGTGAGTAATACGTTTCGTGAATTGTTACTTGTTACCCAATAACAATTTTAATTTTTCGATAAATGAATCATTACTTTTTCAACACAGACATGTTTATTAAATCATGAACTATAATCAGTAGCTCGGGGAATAGTGTTTTGTGTCGGGTAAGCTCTACTAACAATGTGATCTCATGTATTATTGCACCATAATTACAATAACGAGTTAAGTTTTACTAGTTATTGCGTTAGACGTTCCGGCTGCCGCATAAATTTCGCCACAAACCATTTGGTTTATTCAGTGTGGAACTAGCCATCATATAATACAGAACTTTCTTGCTCCCATTGGAATTTCGATAATTAATTCTAATCAGCGACAAAAAAAAATTAGAGAAGCAATTTATTAATTTAGATCGGTAAGTTACAATATAAAGCTTCATGATTCTTTAAAATTAACACTGAATCATTACACATGTTTTGATGCATAGACTGGTCTTATATTTGAAGCTGGCGCCAACACCAGTCACTGGTTCGAATGCCGGATAAAAAGTTCAGGAAGAGCGACTTTTGTGGCCTGCTTGAATCTTTATCCTGGGAAATTCATCATTGGAATATACTATTTCCACGATGCTAATACGTGTTTTTGTTTTAGGATTCCCCAACCAGCAGAGAAGTTTTTTTGTCACCGCATGTCAGAAGTTTATTGACAAATACACCTTGGAGTAACATACAGTATCATCCATAGAGCAGAATCAGTGCTCATCATCTCACCATCAGAGGAACAATTGATCTACTGCAAACATGGTTAATTACTTCATTTATGCAAAAGATTTTTCATACTCAACAAATGGAGTAAATTATTATCACACCAATGGCTTGAAAACTGTTGATCAGTTCAAAAATGATGTAAAAAAAATCAAAGAAGAATTATTGATTGCCGGAGAACCTTCAATAGAATCAAAAATTATTTACTTGCACTGGGGCCATGAATGTTGGGAAGTAGATGAAGAAACAACTATAACAACATACAATAAACTGGAAGGTGGTGATAAATCTACAAATCCGGATGTAATCATCAAGTGGCTAGAAGAAAACAATATCTGTGATAATAATAATAAAATCCAGTTGCTCTACATCATCACAGATGGCATGGTTGATCCATTAAGTGTAAAGAATTGCTTTGAATCGAACAAGAATAAGCATTATGAAACATTTGTTTTCCATGCATTTAATAATCGCCTAGAACGAATAGACCTTTCAATAGCATCGTCGTTTTTTAAGAGCCGTTGCATGGTTTATCGCAACAATGAGCTTTTTGATAGCACTGATATTTGTAAACAATTTGACTACGAAAAAATAGACATTAACAACTTTGCAGCTGAAAAAAATCAGTTGAAGTCTTATATCAAGTTGAAGTTCATCAATAAATGCAATCGAGATGTTAATGCTTTGCAAGAAATTGACAAATTGAAGAAGCTAAGAGATTGTCTGTTTCACGAGTTGTCATTGAAAACAGTAAACAGAAATAATAACACAGTTTACCTGGAAACAAAGGATAGGAATTTATTCCTGCGAGAATTCGTTAACACGGATTGGTATAAGAATCTCAGTACCGCAGTCTATGAAGATAAGGTTGACATTGAGAAATCTATTTCAGCTATGATCAATTACATCATGAACGATGCAAAATCATACTCGTTTGACGCCTTGAAGTTCGACACAAAATATGACAAGTCCGTTCAGGAGGAGAGTATGGTTGATGTTAAGTTCACGCCTGAACAAGAAATTGAATTCCCTGACGTTATTCTGGACGACGACAAAGGAATCCCCATTGTAATTCTAACGAAGCTCAATTTAATGGACAAAATTATTTTCCATGGACAACGAGAGTCGAGAGACCAAGTGTCCCTTGCTAGTTTTAATAAGTTCAAATCGGCTATGGAGTGCCCGTTGTTTTTGGTGAATGATCAAGATATGAGTGAGTCAATCGGTTATTTTTACACTTTGAATGTTTACCAACAATTGTTAGCCAACAATACGGATACTGACCCGCGAACACGAAGACCGTTTCACGGTGGCCTTGTGCTGACAGACACCAACCAATTTGACAAATACAACGACTACATTCTGTCGGCGACGTATTTTAATTGCAAGAAGGTGAACTACAATATTGGGTTGTTTTACTTTGTGCTGTGGAAAAACTGTGAAAACAAAGAGTGGATGGACAGAAATGTTGTTGAACAGTTTAAGAAATATGTTATGCGACGTATCAGTGAGACAACATGTAAAATAGGGCTATCATCTTTGCCACTAGATCCTCAAGAAAATGCACTGCTGTTAACTGCGTTGTGGTACTGCGTTGAATTGTCCTCATGCATTTTCAAGAATGATCCTGAAAACTTCAAGCACGAACGGTTGAGAGGCTTTCATGGTGTAGCGCACTACATGATCGAAATTTTGAAGTACTTCAATTACAATCTAGACGTGGAATCTATTAAGAAACGACGAGAGTTACTTAGTCAAGTAATGACTTTGAAGAGAATTCAAAAACGTAGGGATAAGGTTTATTATTTGTTAGAGAATATTTTCAACACTGTAGACGGTTTTCTAGTCAGTGAAATTAAAAAGCCGTTTAATCTGTACAAACTGAATTACCTAAAATTAAATCACAAGGAAATGTTGCGAGATGATGTAGTTGAGGAGAAAGTTCATCTGAATGACTATGTCCACGTGATGCACATTCAAGGCGATTTGGAAGCATCCAAAGCCGGGGAAAGCACATATGAGATTTGTGAAACGACATTCCGTCCCTTTTTTGCCATTGACAAAAACAAATCATTCTACACGGAATTGGTCAATCAAACTAGGAAAGTGATTATCAACAACGACGACGACAAAGATAAGATTGAAGTCACTTACGAAGCTATCGATTCACTTGAGTTTGACAGAGTTTTGTCTCTATACAAATTGTTTATTGATTGTGTAAAAGAATCAACAAAATATCCCACCTTGCCCGAGTATGTCGAGTATGTTTCCAAGAAAAAAAAGTTCAACACGGACTTGGTAACTGTTTTCCCGTCTAATGTTTACTTCGGCGCTAAAAATGTGTATAAATGCTATCAGCAGGTAGTGAAGAAAGTTGCGGTCACAGAATTCATTAAGGTGTGCAAGTCTCATGTTAGGCGACCTGATCGTATCAAAGCAGAAGATAGAGTGAAGTTCAGTAGTGACAATGAAATTAACGAATTTATCTCTAGCGAGGAATTGAAAGTTAAGCTAAAAAAACATAGTAAGGATCTAATTCTTCCAATGTTGGAGATTTGTCATTGTGGTTGATGCCTTTGCATTTAAGCCTCCGATATGTGTAATAATAAATGTCTAAGGCTCCGTGGCGCAAGGGCGAGTAGCCGGTTGCGAAGCGTGAGGCTGTGGGTTCGATTCTCGCACCTAGACAAATGTTTGTCTGATTCACAAATATTTGTCTTGGGTCAGGTCTGGTCTGTCTGTTGTGGGACCGCAAGTCCCTCGGTTCTTATCGTATCCGATATCAGTTCCTGATACTCACGATTAGTCACGATACAGTTTTACCTAGTGTGGGGTCAGGACTATGCGACTGTTGGGTGTATTTTTTTTAATTACTTAAAACTTATAGGTATTAAAATTCATGATTATGAATAGATCTGAGCTTATAATTAATGTTTTTTCTGAAGTTATTAGTATAGGCTTAGAAAAGTATTTACTTTATGTGATAACTGACCACAATTTTGTTGATATCTTTTATTTTGTACAATTTTGTCTACACATACATAATGTATTTTTTACATTTGATTTAAAATACATAATAATAATCTCGAAACTTATAAGACAATTATTGTCTCGACATGTCGAGAATCAAAGTAAAAAAATAAATTACACATTTTAATAAGTAATTGATTAATTCTGAAAAGATAATTTATCTGGGCGCATAAATAACATTATAAGTAGTTATTTTAAACAATAAACAATCAATTTATAAAAACGAATCTTGTTATGACACCACTTGTCGGAGATGTTCCCCCGAATTAATTATTTTAATATACAGTAAAAGCTCTTTATTCGCGGGGTATACGTTCTATAAATATGCCGCGAATACAGAAACCGTGAATATGGAATGGTAATTTATATGGGATTATAGGGGATACGTTCCAAGTTGCCCAATTAAAAACATGTATAAAAAAGTGAATTTAATTGAAGTTTTTGACCATATTGATTAATTATTATCTTCAGGCTGTTCATCTGTTTGGATACATTCTCAAAACGCCGACCGCGGCGAAGGCGGCTTATGTCAAAGGCGGAACCAATACAGCGGCGATATCATTTAAAAACATACTTCAGGCATAGTTGTAATAAGGTCTATTTTACTTTTTTATTAGTCCATTTGACGACGCGTTTACAAAGGATAATCGGTTCGATACCTACATATTGGAGTCCTGTTTATCAATGTGAATGTACCGATTTACCGATTAAATCCGCGAGTATGAAATTTTTGCCGCGAATATAGGAATTCGGTCGCATTTTTTTAATCCGTGAATGAAGGAAGCGAGAATAAGGAGCTTTTACTGTATATTATTCGACTGCCTCGGTGGCGCAGTTGTAATGCGTACGCGTTACGATTGAGGCCGACGCTGATGTCTCGGGTTCGATCCCCGGGTCCGGTAAAGTGGTATTGGGTTTTGCTATTACGAAATGCTCAGTATCAGCCCGGAGTCTGGAATTTGTGCCCGGTATGGCGATAGGCTCGCCCCGAGGGTAATTATTTGAAAATATGCAATTTCGATGTCCGGACGATTATTTATTGCAAAATAATGTTATTAAACATTATCTTTGATTTTATTCATTTATTAAGGGCTTTTTACGTTTATTACTACTGTTTATGTGTGTATTTATAATATATTTATATACAAATTTCGCGTCCAAAGTTTCAAAACATCATCACCGTGGATGTCCCATGACCCGAAATTGACACTATAATCTAAGATACAAAAAAATCTGTTACTTTTTTCCTTCATTTTTTAAATTACCTCAAAACTACAATATTTTTATTATCTAAGTATATAAATAGCCATCTTATTTGACAAAATGTTTATCGACAGATTATTTTTAAATTATGTCCCAAGAAAAGTCGTCATTACCGTGTCACGACGTGTCGCGACCTGTAAAATTTTATAGAATGATTAATTTATAATGATTTCCCGGCCCTGCACCCCGCCAGTCCCGATTGACACGTCAGTGAGACAAGACGTCACCTATTCACATTATTTTTTGATAAAATTTTATTATTCGTTTGTGATTTGTGCTTTCGTCACGAAATCGAGTCACTAACGTGGATCTCCTTGATCGGTAAGTACTCACATGACCAAACTATCTATTTTTTGTTTAAAGCCTATAAGTTTGGGCTGTATATTAACGAACGAATGTTCGAAAATACCTAACTACATCGAAGTTAGTTGGAAAAACATTGTGTTTCTCATTACCATGTTAATAATTACCGTGCCTTACCGTGGATTTTTAACCCACGGTAAATGATGCATCTTACTCGTTAATGACATTTCATTAGCCGTTAAATGATATGGAGTCTGAATTTATGTTCACGTTTATTATTATTATTTTATTTTGTTCATTTGGTATAAATTTAAAAAGGTTTAAACATATATTTATTTTTAATTTATTAAAAAATAAACAGGGATGAATTACTAGCAAAAAAACGAGTAGCTGAGCAAGTAAGACGAGATAAAATAAAATTGAATCCAGAGGCTTATGCGCAATATAAGGATAAGGAAAGGCAAATATATCAGAAAAGGAAAGAAGATAAAAAGCTTATACAAATTATATGAAACCAATAAAAAGGAGAAATCAAAGAAAGAAATGGAAAATAAACTAAGAATTTCAAAGATAGGCAACGGAACAAATTAGAGTTGGAGCAAAGACTTGCCGAAGAAACACCTCTAGACATAGATACAGATATGATATTCAAGTAGCTAATACTCGTATTGTAATAAAAAAGCCGGATGCATTCACAACATCTGATTCTCCAATTGTAACACCGAGAAGACCACTCACTCGAAGGGTTAGTGCAGAGATATTAGCTGAATTAGTTATTCCCGAGAAATATAGACAATGTGATTCTCCTGAGAACAGCGTATCATCTACAATCAAGCGTCAGCTCCGTTATAATACTTCCATGAAATTTTTGTGGTACAAAAAGCAGTTATGTGAACAACGAAAACAAAACGAAAATTTGAGTAAACGTATCTTTCATAGCAAAAATATGAGAAGATAAAGCAGCACTCCGACAGCCCAAAGACTAAAGTAGAGAGTTTATTACCAGACCCAAAAAAGAAGAGAGCTGTTAAAAAAAACTTGTATTTGCTGTAACAATAAAGAATAATTTGACTCTGAAGACTCAGAAGAAATATAAAATACTCAACGATTTAAAGCCTAAAAAGGTGAATAGAATGGTGGGGCCTAGAATATGAAATAGAATACAGACAAGACATCAAATATTTTTTTGGAAACGACGATAATAGCAGAATGGCGTCAGGAAATAAAGAGTGCATTCCGCGAAAGATGGAGAAGAAACAGAAAAGATTTTTAGTAGACTCTCTTATTAGTTTACACAAGAAATAAAAGTATTAATTACTAAAATGTTTTTTATTGTAAAATTTTTGCTCGCAGCTCCGCCCGCGTGATATTAGACAGGGATAAATTTAATTCAAATCTGTTTAGCCGTTAAGGGATTATAGATGAAAGTTTGTTCCTTATGCCTGGCGTTATGCCGGCTTAATGCTAGGGTCTGTCTGATCGGACCTAGGTTTGATGGTATTTGGGTTTATATAGGGTGACCCGCCGTCTGACTTCCACAACCCGCATTGGGAACACAGTTTCACCATTGCCTCGTTCGTTAGTCTGCATAGTGTACCACGTGTAGGTGAGGTTGGCTTCGAGCCTAAGATTAGTGGCCCAAATACACTAAAACATTCGAATTCAAACATCCACACTTTTACATTGATAATATTAGAAGGATATTAAAGTATACAGTAATTTACATAATATTATATAGTTTAAAGTAATTTTTGTATCGTGTTTTGACAATACCGTGTAGCAATTTATCATTTCCGTGAGGCGTTTTGTCAACACCGTGTAGCAATTTGTCATCACCGTGTCCTCTAAAATTTTGGGGGGCTGTAAGTCCTTTATTTATATTCGTAGAGGGGGGCCTTTACTATAATTTTCATGTAGATATGATAGACCGTCGATCTCGTCATAAAAATTGATATTGTAAACACATTTATCTTTTTCCTAAAAATCTTGTCAAATTGCATATTTTTGAATAATTACCCCCCTATCACATAAGGGACAGAGATACGCTCGGCGAAATGTGGGTGTACTAGTTACACCTCTGCCTACCCCTTCGGGGATTACAGGCGTGTGTGCGTACGTATGTTATTCAATATAAAAAAGAGTATTGCTAATACCCTGCATTCCCTAGACCCAATAAGAATATTATATAAAACATGGTTAGTTATTAATCGAAGATACATGTGGGAAATCATTTGGCAAGAAAAACACTTTTGTCTAATAATCGTCGTTTATTAACTTTTAGTCTAGAATTTACCATGCGCACCCTTGCAGTCATTCGTCCTAACTCCCCATCTTTCATTTCCCATCCTTCTCGCACGCATACATCCCTCTCGTTTCATTACTTTCACAGCGTTCCATAATCACCACATTTTATACCCAATTCCCACATTCGGCCATCCTGATGCATGTCTGCCCTCAGACACATCACTCATCAATCACCATACATAATTACACTAACAGCTTAAACACAACTTGATACAATTCTACCACTTCTTACACTATTTAACAATTTAATTAAACACCATAAATTAATTTAATTTACATCTCTGGAAACAATACTATTTATCAAATGAAAATATATGAAACAGACCTAACATTCATCACCACAAACATACCTGACACAATAATTTAGTAAACCAGTCTACAGCTGTAAGTATATAGTTGTACTGTTTTCGCGTTTCACACATAGGTCCAATGTGGTTGAGACCTATTGTGGGTAATGGTACCTTGCCTCTATCGATGACATGTAAAAAGCCTTTATGTTTTCCTTCCTTTCTGGTAACCAGTAGGCATGGTATGCACATTACTATGAAGTCTTCAATCTTTTTATTCAAATTCTTTATGTAGTAATCCTTACTTATTAAATCATAAATTTTTCTCTTAGAAAAGTGTCCCTTTTCATGAGCTCTTTTGATTATTTATAAGCCATAGACTAGGGTATTACCAAAAGTTTTTTAATCCCTTTATACAATAGCCTGTTGCACAATAAATAATCTTCATAAGGTTTATACTGTAAAATGTTTATGATAGCGTCTACACCATCATCCAGCTTCTGTGCTTGTGGTATCTCATCATGTAAGCTTATTATTGCAACATATGGGTTTCTGCTTAAGGCATCGGTATGTTTCATTCGGCTTTCTGAACAATGCACTATAACAAAATCAAACTCCTGCAAAAGTTATGCCCACCTAGTGACTGGTAGACAAATCCTTCTTATAAAGAGTAATTGTAAACGCTTGTCAATCAGTCACAATTCTAAATTTCTTAACTCCCTCAATGATAGCTAAGCTCTCAAGCTCATAACTGGAGTATTTTTTATCGATATCATTTGTTTTTCGGCTCATATAATATACTGGGTGTAATCCACCATCATTAGGACATCGCTGCATGAGTATAGCAGAATAAGCCAAACTTGAGACATCTGTGTGCATTTCTGTTTCAAACCAGGGGTTGAATATGTGCAACACTGGCTTGGTTGATACCTTCTCTTTCAAATAACTAAAAGCATACTGTTGTTTATCTGTGAATTGAAAAGGAAAGGTACATTCTTCTTCAATAAGTCTGTTAGTGGTCTGGCAATTGAAGCGAAATTCTCTATATAGTCCCTGAACTAGGATGCTAAACCTACAAAACTATGCAATTGTTTAATAGTCTTGGGCTCTGAAACTTCATAACAGCATCAACTTTGTCACTTGCTGGTCTCACTGTTCCATTTTCAGTTGTATGGCCTAAATAGGTTATACTTCTGCATATGAAATGTGCCTTTTTCCAATTTATTTCAAGTCCATACTCAGATGCTATATTCAAAACTAGCTGTAATCTCTCTACAGCTTCACATTCCTCTTTCGCTGGAATAAGAATGTCATCAACAAAGCTATCATTTTGAGAGATTCTAAAAATCATAGTCACAAATCGCATGAAATAATTAGGGCAAATACATAACCTAAATGGAGCTCTTAAAAATTCAAATTGCCCATGATGAGTTACAAATGCAGTATACTTTACAGATTCCTTACTGACTTTTAAATGGAAAAAACCATTTTTTTAATTCAAAACACTATAAAACTTAGCTTCTGCCAACTTATCAATATAATCCTCTATTATCGGCAAAGGAAAACTCATCTTTTATAATTTTCTTGTTTAAATTTCTTTAGTAAACAACACATCCTTGTAGTACCATCTTTTTTCTGAACAAGAACCAATGGACTGGCATATTCAGAATAACTTATTATAATTCCCTGTTCAAGCCACTCAGCGGTTTGCCTGTCGACAAAAACTTGCTCGGTGAGCGAAATGCGCCTGGGACGTTGCGAAACTGGGATGTCACCTATCACGACAATTTTTAACTGTATGGGTGCTTCCTTTACTTGGCGTGGCTGATAATTTTCAACCATCCTCATCACGTCACCTTTGTACTCATCGCTCACACATCCAATATCGATACTAGAACAAAAACAATCAAACTCACTCATGCTTTCAAATGGTTTCATCCACAGTACTCTGCTTCATAATCAACACGATATCCCTCTAAAACTCTTGGCCTAACACTACACTAAAAGGCATACAGTCTCTAGGAATCACTTGGAATATCACATCTCGATAATTAACGCTGTCAATCACAATGTCCGTAGTTAAATAACCTAACGACTTCACTTTTGATTGTCCGAATCCAGATAAAGCTATTGTCGTACGCGATTTTGTAATCACCACAGAAGTCCGCTGAAATTAATTGACTTCGCAGCCCGAATCGACAAGAGCTTCTGTTGTTTTTCCACACATCGTAATCGTTTTCCATGTTTTGCCGGCATTTTACAATTACAACATGGTATCGTCTTGTATGTTTACTTTTTTTTTTGTTTGTTCTTTTTTTTTGTTTGTTTGTTCCTTAAGGAACCGGCTAAGATCAGAGACCATACTGCCAAGTCATTAGTTATATTCCTTTCTTATATTCCAAGAACGATGAAACGGGGGTGTGGCCGATTTCAAGGTCTTGTTGGAGTTTTGGTGTTAATTCCTTTTAGTTCAATGCTTCTTAGACAACTTTCTTCAAGCGAATCGAACGCACAAGGTCGATCGATACTGTAGGCGACGCATTTAAATATTTTGCTAGATTCTAAATTAGATATATTTTAAGTTTTGTGTTTATTTTTCATATATATTTATACCTTAAAATAGTACAGTAAAGACTGCGGCGATCGATCGTGCCACGGCATTTACTTTTTTAATATTCTTTTTCTGTTTTGAATTTTGATGGCGGCTGTACACACTCGCCGAGACACCTCGAGACAGGCCGAGAGCGAGTATGTACATGGTGCTCTCGTCGGGTCTCGCTCTCTCGCGCCTCGTCTCGGTTAGCCTCGGTCGCTTGTCGGTTTTTTGCGCCCGAGTCAAAGGATCTCTTTGGGCCTCGCGAGGAAAACGAGAGCGAGCATGTACACACTTGTTCATTTAGTTGCCCGCTGACTGTGTTTGTGTGAAGACGCGTTTCGCTATGTGGTCTAACGAGAGTGAATTACAGTTTTTGGAGTACTATCAAATGGAACCGGTGTTATGGGACTGTATATTATGCATGTATATTATGCATAGTAACCATCCACCATCTTCTTCTTCGCCATGGATTAAGAATTTTCTTTTTGTGGTAAATGTGTAAAAAATTATAATAGGTCACAGCACAAAGACAAACAGCAGCAGCAATTTCTACGTCCATTATTGCGGGAATCTTCAGTACAAATGAAAAAACGAGTGTGTACAGGTATACTCTCGTCGAGACCCTTATCGGCCGAGACTCTCGGCGAGACGTTCTCGGCAAGTGTGTACAGGCGCCATGACAATGTAAAAACAATTGGTTTGAAATTTTCTCTGCGCCGACCACGTGTCTCCTGCCGTTGCAATAGTGGAAATTGGAGTTTTATTTGTCCGTCCGCTACAATATTTGGTCACTTCGAGCACGGATCTAATTCAGCGTCATGTATAAGAATCCACCATCCAGGGTTTTAACACACAGACAGTGGCAGGAACTTGAAAAGTTGAACGTGGAGCAACCTACTAGAAAGGTCACGGACGGTAACGAAGTCAAGTCGGAACCGATATTTCCAGCTATGTATACCTCCGTGAAGAAATCCCCAAGAATATCGTCTAAGTTCAAAAGGTCAACTGTATCATCGATTGGCTTGCGCAAACAGTTGGAACTAGAGGCGGCCGAAGCTAAGGCCCAAATTCAACTTGAGCTCATTGACAAAAAATTGGCTGCGAACTTAGCCAAAGTTGACGCGAAGATGAGACTGACGATGACATCAGCTCCAAGAGTAGTGTGAATCGGAATGGATACGAATTGAAGTCGAACGTTGAAGCATGGCTAGACCACATCACGGAACATATACGCCCGCCTGAGCATCCAGCACAGATGGACGCGCCTCAAGTGCATCTCCGCGCTGCATCGTCTGCCCTCGCTGACGTGACGCCCGCTGTGCTACCAGTGCACCACGAGGCACCGGCCCAACCAGTTTTGCCTACCGATAGCATCCTACAATTGGCTCAGAGTTTGAAAGATATTATTAGTAAAGATAGTTTTATCAAATAAAAAACTAATTAAGTAGAACCCAAATTAGTTTTATTAAGATTTTTCAACAGACATGTCAACAACAAAGAAACAAAATACAGAAGGAAAAAAAAAAAGTCAAATATGAAATTATATAAAACCTATTTTCTTCCTAACACTCCTCCTTAATTTCATTTTTCCAGACCCATTCCTTTTACACACCATTCAAACTTACCTTTCAACAAAGGTTTTGTCAGAACATCTGCCACCATTCGCAACGTCTCCACATATTCTAACTCAATATGCCCATGCTCAACTGCTTCTCTCACAAAGTGATGGCGTACATCAATGTGTTTTGTACGTTGATGATGCACAGGATTTTTCCCAATGGCAATAGCAGATTGGCTGTCGCTGTAGATTTTCAACGGCACCTCAGGTTTTCCTGTAACCTCGGCTATAAACCTTTTAAGGAATATTGCTTCTCTAGCAGCTTCAGACATAGCCACATACTCTGCCTCCGCAGTAGAGAGAGCTATTGTTCTCTGCTTCCGGCTCTCCCAGCATATAGCTCCTCCACTATACAGAAAAACCACTCCTGTGTAAGATCTTTTGTCATAGCACGTGGCATGACTTGCATCTGCATATCCCAACATCATATTAGATTGTTTGTTTTTGGTGTACACCAATCCAACACTTTTTGTACCCTTCAAATATCTGAGCACTCGCTTTGCAGTTACCCAATGCTCTTCAGTATAGCAATTGTTAAACTGGCTCAAATGATTCGTGGCATGTGCTATGTCTGGTCTTGTACAAACAGATAAATACATTAGCGAACCAATCAAATTTTGGTAAGGAATCCTCCCATCTGGCTTATGATCTGGCACTGGCTTCTGCAATTTTTGGCCAGTAACCGATGGCGTTGACGCAACCTTGCAATCAACCATCCCAAAATACTTCAATATTTTGTCAATGTACTTCTCTTGATCAATTTTGATTTCTCTGTTGTTCTGCGTAATACGCATACCCAGGATGAACTCAGCCTTACCGAGATCCTTCATCTCAAACTTCAACATGAGATCCCTCTTCACTCTGTGTAGCTCCTCTCTATTATTCCAAAAAATTAACATATCATCAACATATACTGCTAATATAATGACACTCTTGTCATTTATTTTTGTGTACACACAAGGCTCATTCTTAGATCGTAGGAAACCCAGTTGTAACAACTCATTGTTCAATTTGTTGTTCCATGCTCTAGGAGCTTGTTTCAATCCATAAAGCGATCGTTTGAGAAGACACACATAATCTTGTCCCTTTTCCTCAAACCCTTCCGGTTGTTTCATATAGACAGTCTCCGACAAATCTCCATTAAAGAATGCCGTTTTTACATCCATTTGATCGATGTTTAAACCATTATCAGCTGCCAACGCTAATAAGGTTCTGAGCGAGCTATGTCTGACAACCGGCGAGTATGTCTCATCATAGTCGATCCCAAACCTTTGACTAAAACCTCTGGCCACAAGACGTGCTTTATATCTTCTCTTATTCCCCGCCTCGTCTTTTATTCTAAATAACCATTTAGAATCAACGACGTTGCATTTGATCGGTCGTTTGACTAAGATCCAAGTCTTGTTTTTCTTTATCGCATTCAGCTCCTCCTGAATTGCTGCTTTCCATTCATTACTGTCTCTCCTAGACAATGCTTGTTGAACTGTAGTCGGATCCTGTTCCGATTCAGTAGCTTGGTACAAAACGTAATTAGGAAACTGTTTAGCCCTCCTATCTCTTAGTGGGTACCTCCGTCCAATATGCTGAACATCTTGTTCGTTGAGAGTTGAAACTGATTCGCAGTCTTCAAACTGATCTATCTCTACAGCCTCCAGATCCTCACTAAGTTCATTTATTCTGTCCTGTTCCACTCTAGTAACACAATCTGTTTTATCTTGTGCCACCCCAGGATGAGGCTCTAATTCATCATTATCAGTCTCAGGTAGTTGCAGAAACTCAGACTCTTCTATGTTCCTGGCAACACTTTCCTCTTCATTCTCTTTAGACAGTTCGAGTGTCTCCTCCTGAGGTTCTTCTAAGTTCGACTGCATATTATGCTTCTGGTTTTCGAAAAACACCACGTTTCTGGCTTTCAACACCTTACCAGTAGTAGGGTCTACAAGTCGATAAGCTTTAGCATTATCACAAAAACCTGTGTGAATTAGTTCTCTACTTTTCGGATCCCATTTTTTCCTCACTTGTTGAGGAATGTGCATGAAAGCTTTGCATCCGAAAGTCTTTACCATGCTTAGGTCACACTTCCTCCCTGACCATAACTCTTCCGGTGTCATATCCCTCACCGCAAGCGTTGGTGATCGGTTTTTCAAAAATACGGCATGATGGACAGCCTCTGCCCAAAAACGTTTAGCCAAATCAGAATCTCGAAGCATGCTTCTTGCTTTCTCGCAGATTGTTCGGTTTGCACGTTCTGCAACACCGTTCTGCTCTGGCGTGTATTCCACCGTTAGTTGATGCTGAATTCCGAAGCTCTTTAGATAGTTATCCATCCGTTTGTTGACGAATTCCGTGC
Organism: Mimas tiliae; assembly: GCA_905332985.1. Classification (NCBI taxonomy): domain Eukaryota; kingdom Metazoa; phylum Arthropoda; class Insecta; order Lepidoptera; family Sphingidae; genus Mimas; species Mimas tiliae. Next base: position 16,076,685 of record HG995244.1, read on the forward strand.
CATTGTCTGTGCGTAAGATCTTCAGTTTCTTACCACTTTGATTTTCGGCAAATTCCTTAAACTCTAGAAATTTTTCGAAAACTTCACTCTTAAGTTTCAAAAAATATACAAAAGTTTTACGTGTAAAATCGTCAATAAACGTCAAAAAATATCTGGATTTACTGACAGAAGGCACCTCCATAGGTCCGCATACGTCGGAGTGCACCAACCCTAGCACTTCCTTAGCTCTCATAGCATCCGTTTTTCGAAACGGTTGTTTTGTTTGTTTCCCCATAAGGCAGGGTATACACTCAAGTTTAGTTAAAGTGTTGGGAAAACTTACCCCTGTTGCCATCTTATCTCTGAGTAATTTGAGGTTTCTCATACCAAGATGCCCCATCCTACGATGCCATAACATCAATTGGTCACCTTCAGTCGCTGATGCAAGTGCAGAACCCTGTGAACAGCATTTGATTTTATATATGCCTCGTTCTTCTATACCTTTCACAACAGCCTTTCCTTTTACCTCACAATCATCACTCTTAAAGATCTCACATCCTTTTTCTGTGAACACCACCACATGTCCCTTTTTCGCGATTGCATTCACACTCAATAAATTAGATGCTAACTTAGGTACATACGAAACATTGCTGATAGTCAAACCTATTGACTCACATACTACCGTTCCTTCACTTTCACCCAATACCTCATTACCATCTGCACATGTCACCCTTAAAGGCTTTAGAGAATCCTTTAAATCCTTAAACCAAGCTACACGATTCGTCATGTGTGACGACGCTCCAGAGTCTATGATCCAGTCATCTGCCTGTGGTTTCGCCGTCGTTCCGAGTGCGTAAGCTTGCATGGCTTCCTTTTTCTGTTTCGGATTGTCTGGACATTCCTGCGCTTTGTGTGGCCCGTCACAAATAAAACACTTGATCTTTGGTTTCAACTTCTTCTTATGTGTGCTTTTCACATTGTGTTTATTTGTTAATAGTGCTGATGTTGGTTGGCTCCCACTGGAGCTTGCCAAAAAAATATCTTCCATTTGAAAGAGCTTGGTCTTCACATAGTCGGTAGTTAAATCAATGTTACTATTCTCTATGGCTAATCGCATAGGTTGAAACTCTGCTGTAAGACCTTGAAGAAGTAGAGCAGCTAATAACTCGTCGTCAACCTCTTTCCCCAAGTCCAACAGCTCTTGTGATGTCACCATGACAGAAGTCACATAGCCTCGAACTGTTGAGAATTGCTCCAATTTCATGCCCACTAGCTTAGATAGTAGCCTACAGCGATTGTTCAGACCTTTATCTTCAAATGCGTTCCTTAATGCTTCCCAAGCATCTTTAGCTGATTTAGCTTTACGCACGTGAACCAAACAATGAGGTCTGACCATCAAGCAAATCTTTGCTCGAGTTTTTTGATCCTTTCTCGTACCTGAAGCATCCGTGGCTGCGGGTGTAACACTCGTGTACTCCCACAAGTCATCATGTAAAAGATACAATTCCATCATGAACTTCCACGTGGCGTAATTGCTGTTGCCGTCCAATTTTTCCATTGATGGCAGTCCACTACTTCCCGAAGTTCCAGTTTCTGGTGTCATTGTTGAATTCTCAGAAGTCGCGGTACCACTTTCAATTTTAGACATTTCAGTAGATATTACTTACATGCTGTGGCCCATAACCTATTAGTAAAGATAGTTTTATCAAATAAAAAACTAATTAAGTAGAACCCAAATTAGTTTTATTAAGATTTTTCAACAGACATGTCAACAACAAAGAAACAAAATACAGAAGGAAAAAAAAAAAAGTCAAATATGAAATTATATAAAACCTATTTTCTTCCTAACAGATATGATGGGAAACACCTCATCACAACGAGAGGACCGTTTACTCAGCCGTCTAGCGACACCACGCGATCTACCCAGCTTTAAAGGTGATTGCATTGAGTGGTTACATTTTAAGAGTGTATATGACGAGTCTACTCGAGTGTGTAAATTTAGCGACACTGAAAACTTATGGAGACTACGGGAAGCGCTACGTGGTGATGCTCTGGATGCAGTAACTGACTTATTGGTCAACCAAAATTCACCTTCAGTCATCATGGAAGCTCTGGAATTAAGGTTTGGACGTTCTGATATGATAATTCAAAATCTTACATCACAGTTAAGAAGTTTGCCTCCATTACCTACATTCTATCAAAAAGATATAATAATATTTTCTACGAAAATCAGTAATTGCATAGCGACAATACGTGCTTTAAATCAGCATGATTATATTCGCAGTCCAGATTAGCTACAGCTGTTATGTCAATATTACCCAGCACATTGATTTCTAAATGGACCGAATATGCATACAGTCGATTATTGCAAGGTCAATCTAAACTAGAAATATTAGAATCATTCCTGAAAAAAGAGGCTCAGATGTTATCACTCGTCGGAATTATGCCACCGCGAGATCAAAAAAAGATTGAACCCACTGCACCGGCGAAGCGGTCAGAGGATTATAAACACTCTAGTCGTAATCGCCACGTTTTCGCCACTACGAGTATGGAAATACACGAAAACAAAATTATGCAAATTTTGCAAGAAAGCAAATCATTTGTTACCCGATTGTCGTGTATTCAAAAAGGCGATGCGTAGGCATCGATGGAGATTCGTAAAGAGTCATGCATTGTGTTATTGTTGCCTTGACAGTCACCATGATAAAAACACGTGCCAAGCGCCCATGTGTGACATAGACGAGTGCGGGCTAGCACACCACCGCCTGCTACATTGGAAGAAACCGACGCAATCAGCTGATGAGGCCTCGGAGGCACCAACATCGTCGCCACCGTGCGCTACGGTTGCTCACATCGCGTCAGACCGTGACCAGTGTGATATATCATCGAGTGATGTTATACTGACTGTTATCGAAGTAAAGTTGTGCGGACCTAATGGCATCCTGTCAACTTACGCCCTGCTAGACGACGGCGCTTCAGTGTCCATTATCGACGCGAAACTAGCCGACGAGTTGGGACTAAAAGCTAAGGAAACGAATGCCATAAAGTTTATTGACGCGTTTGGACTGGAAGTGTACCAATCGGATGCCCCAATTGTGCGTTCTCAGATATGTGGTGCGGACAGTGCTTATTATGACATTAAGTTACGGAAAACGTCTAAGTTTAATTTACCTATGCAAAATTTGTCTGTAATTAATCATATAAAATGTGAACATCTGTTGCCAGTCAAAGATAACGTGTGTAAAGATAGGGTAATTCCGCGTTTGATTATAGGTGAAGACAACTACTTTCTTTTAGCTCCGCTACAAGTTATTCACGGCAACAAAAATGAGCCGTATGCAATTTATTGTCGTCTAGGTTGGACCATCCACGGTAACTTCAGTCGCACTCACCCCAAGGCTCACGTAAGTAAACAGGTTTATTGTCTCACTCATTCTGATGACAATGACTCGGAAATTAGAAAAATCAATGAACTTATCAAAACATCATATTCTCTAGATTCTATAGGAATCTCAATTGTACGTTGTGAGAATGCGGCTCATTTACGAGCGCTACAAGTCATGGATAACACCGCTCGTCAAATTGAGGATCAGTGGGAAATCGGCCTACCTTTCAAACAGGATAATTTCATAATGCCTGACACATATAACTATGCATTATCAAGGCTACAAACTTTAAATAAAAAGTTTCAGAGGGATAGCGCCTACGCCGCACGGTATCAAAAGGAGATACACAAGCTGTTCGAGGACGGCTATGCGCGAGAACTAACGGGGAAGGAACTCTCGGGCGGACCAGGTCTGGTATCTCCCTCATTTTGGCGTTCAGAACCCAAATAAGCCTGGTAAGCTTAGATTGGTATTTGATGCTGCAGGGAAGGTCGGAGGTATGTGCCTTAATGACTATTTACTTACGGGACCTGACTTGTACAACTCATTATTTGGCATAATGCTTAGGTTCCGTCAAAGAGAGGTCGTGATAGTTGGAGACATCAAGGACATGTTTTTGCGAATAAAAATTCGACCCGAAGATCAACATGTTCTCCGTTTTTTGTGGTGTGGAAGCACCAAGCTCAATTTATCGTCTACGTCGGATGCTCAGGCTACCAACTACGTTACTGAGAACCCAATTAAGATTTGTGCTATGCAAAGTTTATTTTTTGGTGCGACATGTTCACCTTTCATCGCACAGTCATATCATCAGTCAGTCAAAAATCATTACATGGATGATTGCTTGCATTCATGTGAAAAGGCGATAAAGTTAGTAAACGACATACCGAAAATCCATAAACAGGACGGTTCGGTGAGAGGAATCGAGTGGCGTTTCATACCACCAGGAGCACCCGAGATGGCTGGCGCGTGGGAGAGGATGATACGTACAGTCAATACAGCATTGAAAGTCGTGCTGAAGGAACGTGCACCACGGCCTGAAACACTCTCGACGTTGTTAGCGGAAGTTGAAGTACTCGTGAATAGTCGTCCCATCACCCACGTTTCCACAGATCCACACTACCCTGAGGCACTAACACCGAATCATTTTTTACTCGGAACTTCGTCAAATGGACTAGCCTTTGGTAAATATAGTAACTGTGATCTAGATCTTAGGAAACAGTGGAGAATAGCTCAACGATTGACAGATATGTTTTGGCGTCGTTGGATACGAGAATATTTGCCTACACTCCTACCCAGACAAAAATGGACTAGGGAGGAAAGATCAATGCGAGTTGGAGATTATGTTGTTTTATTCGATCCCAATCTTGACCGCGGCTGTTGGCGGCATGGAATTGTGAGTGCGACCCACGCAGGCGAGGATGGCCGTGTACGGATCGTCGATGTACGCACACGCACGGGCATCATGCGTCGGCCGGTGACGCGTGTCGCTTTACTTCAACCAACGGCTTGTAGTGCTGACATTGCTGACTAGTCTGTCTGCACTAAGGGGGTGGAAATTGTAGGCGACGCATTTAAATATTTTGCTAGATTCTAAATTAGATATATTTTAAGTTTTGTGTTTATTTTTTATATATATTTATACCTTAAAATAGTACAGTAAAGACTGCGGCGAGCGATCGTGCCACGGCATTTACTTTTTTAATATTCTTTTTCTGTTTTGAATTATGACAATGTAAAAACAATTGGTTTGAAATTTTCTCTGCGCCGACCACGTATCTCCTGCCGTTGCAATAGTGAAAATTGGAGTTTTATTTGTCCGTCCGCTACAGATACCCTTGGTCAAAAATCACCTAAATTTACTTATTTCAATGTTTCTATACACTATTCATCAGCGTTAATGATTATTGCACAAAACCACACCACTTTTATACAACAAAAACAACTTTAAACCAGTTTAGGAAATAATTAAAATAAGAGACACACCGCACTGTCAGAAATCCCGCTAAAAACTCCGTCAAAATGATTTCTTTGACAGTTGTCACTTGAGTCCGCCATTGTGACATCTGCGGTCGCCATAGAGATATTATGTACTACGTATGTAATAGGTAATATATCAATGGTACTACGTACAACGAGTGCTGACTGATGCTCGGAAAACGGTCTCGAAAGAGAAAACTTTTTGATAGCGGTGTCCTTGTCTATTAAGGTGACCATTAAAAAGTTAAATATAGGACATAATTCTACAGATATTTTTGTACAGGATCTTGAATGCTATGTAGATTGTAAATGTTATAGAATTTTTCTAGTATTTCCAGGGAACCCTAAGTAAATACAACATACGTACTTGTGACACTGAACTTAGGGAAATTAAGTCCGAAACATTGTGTTGTTTAATTTTAGGTAAAATAGGTATTTTTTTGGGAAACCCGTATATCTTTTATTGAGTAAATTAATCGAATACCAAATGGAAAAATATCAGCTCTAAAACATACAATTACAAGTGCGAGAAATCAAACTCAAAGTCAAAAATCTTTATTTCAAGTATTTATGTTATATAGTCATCATTATTAAAATGCAAGCTACAAACGCATGCAGATTTTGACACATTACTGTCAACATTCATGGAAGTAATCCACAAGGCCATCCGCTCTGCATTAGCTGGAATCCTGAAAACAGGATGAGAAATTTTGACAATGCTATAACAACCAGTTAGTTTAAGTGGTAAGTATACACTTTGTGAAGAAGCAAAAAAAACAACGTAAAGCGACAGTTTGCTGTTAGAAACCAAATCAAATATATTAATTGATCTAACATAATCCAGTTCAAATAAAACACGTGACGGCTCTTACATTAACATTGCCAAGTTGTAGTTTCTTACGCTTGATTTCTCATATTTAGCATACGGCATAGACTAATTACAATTACCAGACAAACTATATGAAATATAAGATTATAAGAAAATTTTATCCCACAATAAAAAAAAAATGCTCACACTATTAACAATTAATCAATTAATCTTTACTATGGAAGGATATTCCACAAACTGGATAGGATTCTCGCTTACGCCCACTTACAACACAAGTATTCACCATGATTAGGCTGAAATTGTCAGTCGGTTGTTTTGACAGAAAATTTTATTCAATAAGTTTTGCCAGTAGAGTATATTTACTAAAAAATTAAAATCAGTTATAGGTTTGGTATGGCCAGGTTGTAAATTTTATTTACCCAGATTTATTGAAAAAATGTTTTATTGTATTATTTTAGGTATCCTTCTGACCCGAAAATGAGACTTCGATGGTTAAAACCCACTGGTAGATTAAACTGGGAGCCTACAAAATTTATCAAAATGTGCTGTGAACATTTCAGTGAAAGATCGTAAAAACGATACGAAAAAAGAAATTGGTTTTTTTACATGCAGAAGCAGTGCCAACGAAACATATACATGTGATACATGTGTACTATATATATAAAAGCGAATGTATGTGTGTATGTTCACCTAAAATATGAGAACCGTTAGCCCAATTGATATGAAATTTTGCACACATATAAAAAGCGACGAGACCACTCGGACGAACATAGTTACGTTAGTGCCGGATAGGTGGCGCTGGTGGCAGTGATTTTTATCTTTTGAACTATGGGTCGAATTGGTATCAAATTTGTATATATGCATGTGGTAGCATTGGAACACCAACTAATATGGTTACAATGGTAACTTATAGATAGCGTTAGTGCCGTTTAGTTAAATTGATTAAGTTTAAGTGAGTGGCAGATGCATAATATGCTCTACTTTAAATATAATGTGACACATGTTTCTCATTTTTGTATTTCCACATAGGCTAGGTACTTTTTATCCCTGAAAAAGACTCACGCGGGCAGAGCCGCGGGCAAAAACTAGTTTGAATATATGTTTCGGGTGTAAGTCTGGGTGTTAGTAATGTTGAATTGACTAAAAAAGATTTTTATATCACAGGTTGTGAGCTCAGAAGGTCTGAACGTTTTACAAGAACTGCAAACTACTGAGCGAAATCTATGCTTGGTAAATTTTGTAACTATATTACAGGTCGCCCCATTAAATTGCTGCTAAACAGCAGATTTTTATATTGTAATTCCTGTGGATTTGAGATTGATGATTTTGTATTCCGATTCTTGCAGTTTAGACATAAAAAAAAATAGCTAACTGATGGCATACCTTTTTGGCATTATCTGCAAAAAATTTAATTGTCACCTTACAAATTTTAAGTTATTTATTTAATTAAATGTGCCTCCAGGTACTTCAGAAGATGTTTCTATTACAGAAAAATCTAATCCATCTGCATTGACATCAACCCATAACAAGAAAAAAAAATGATTAGGTCAAAAAGCCAGATCAGAAACTAATGATACAATGCGCGTTGTGCGTGAATCAAAACGTAGATTAGCAGAAAAGCTAGCTCCGTTAGAAAGTTGTGTAGCAGAGCTAAAGTGTAAGATGAAAATGTATTCAAAAGAGTTCGATTTACTATCAAATAATGAAACTGAATATGCTGATTTTCTGAAACGGTATACTGATATAGAAAACTGCCACTAAAAATATTCACCCGCACTAATAAATAAATACACCCAACATTCACACATATAATCCCGATCCCACACTAGGTAAACCTGTATCGTTGGTATCAGGAACTACGAGGGACTTTTGGTCCCATAACACAGACCAGAAACAAACTTTTGTGGATCACTTAAACATTTGTCTCGGTGCGGGAATAGAACCCACGCCCTCTCGCTTTGCAGCCGGCTACTCGCCCATGGCGCCACGGAGGCTGTCTTTAAATTTTATAACAGAGTTTTGTTTTGTTTGTAAATTAATACTTAACTAAAATAGATAGTGATTTCTTTTTACCAACCTCAGTTACCCATATGAGTGATACATATAGTTCGGGTTCATAAGCTACAAGCATTTTTTTTCATCTATTTTGTCTACAGTATAAATGAGCCGGCTCGACCAAATTGTTACCACTGTATCTCAGAAAATCGATGTTAATCTTGACAGCCTCCGTGGCGCAGCGGGTGAGTAGCCGGTTGCGAAGCGTGAGGCCGTGGGTTCGATTCCCGCACCGAGACAAATGTTTGTCTTATTCACAAATATTTGTCTTGGGTCTGGGTGTTGTGGGACCGCAAGTCCCTCGTAGTTCGTGATACCCACGATACAGGTTAACCTAGTGTGGGGTCAGGACTATGTGTGTGACTGTTGGGTGTATATTTATTTATTATTTATTTAATTAACGACTTGCTGCTGCGTTCCATACAGTGAGTGAGATATCCGAAAGCCCAAATCGCCTTCCCTTCTCAAGCCCATAATTATCCCTTTTCTTTAAGGTTGGCAACGCGACAATGATTCTTCTGGTATTATATGGGCATTCATGGGTGATCACTTACCATCACTCGTGATCCACTTTCTCGTTGCCCGGCCTATGCTATAAAAAATACATTTTTAATTAAGAAGAAGTAGCTTTGAGTTACCAACGTTTTTCCTAAATGAAAAATGGACATAGTTGTGTTTTTCGTTACTTTAATGTGAATTTAAACTTAAAAGACAAGAATTTGACAGTTGTGATATTTTTTCTCAAACATGAAATGGGGAAATATATATAACGTAGCAACATTTCAAAAAATCTAGCTGTCTCATGTGCGGTCACGCCATGGCTCTATCTATAGGTAATATATCAATGTTTGTATCTTAATCGGTATCATTTTTGATTCGTAATATCTACGTGACACTGGCAGAATTGTGGTAGGGCAACACCGCAAAGGCCATAAAAGAAAGAAAGAAGAAGAAGAACAACCAAAGAGTATTAACCCTAGAGTAAAATTGTTCTGTGGTTTAGCTTAGCGAATTAGATACTCAGTCAACGAGCGAAACCAAAGAGGCCGAAGCCATGTCTCTCTTTAAACCATCTTTTATTCCATTACAAAATTAGATTTGTCCGTTAATGGACCATAGAGATAGCATAGAGAACGATAAAATTGCTGTTTTTTTTAAATTTCTTGCATAGAGCGCGGGATACTCTCAGCTTTTTCATAGATACTTAAAATATCTTCAATCAACACAACGTTGCACAGCAAAATTGCTGAAATCTAAAATATATGTTCCAATGATTGGGATAGGACACAATTGCAATGAGTAGGTACAATATGGTGATGGTACTATATTCATTTTATTACATGCTCGTTGAAATATCTGTGACTTATTTGCAAACGACATATTATTATTGTTGTTTATAAACGCTTATTAACAAACTTCTGATTACAGAACCGCAGAGTTTTAATATAAGGGTTCATTGCATTGTACCCAATAATTAAAAATACTTGTGCCTCAAACATTAAAACTAAGCACGATATTCAATATTGTGGTTCGGTGTATACAGTCAAAAACGGAACTTTGTTTTCTTTACATTTTTTTGTCAATGTATGCAACAGTCGGATCACGTCTTTGCTCTCCAAGGTGATGGAGTTAGTTATATAATGCCAACTCCTGGCAGTCTTGTAGTATCTTGAGGAGAACCAGCTGATTAACGGTCGCAATATAGTTTTCATCACAGGTGCTCACAGATGGGCTGAAGCTGTGAAGAGTAAGAGCGACTTAACATTGCAAAGACCTTTGGTAGGGTCTGGCCTACGGGCTACGCCAGTCCTTATATTGAACAGTCCATCGAATGGGATCCATGAGGGGGGATCGCTGGCTTACTGGTGGCGTGATGCGTCTAATGATGATGTAGAGAGGTAGAAGACCTTCGGTAGGGCAGAGCCTATGCCAGTCCTTATATTGAACAGTCCATCGTATGGAATCTCTGAGGGGGAATCGCTGGCTTACTGTGGTAAATAAGTGGTGTGATGTGACTAATGGTGAAGTAGAGAGGTCGGTGGGTTTTTAACGGGTAGGTTAAGGTTTACACACTACACAAAATCATCTACTTACTCATTCACGCATATATCCCTTGGAGCTAGCCACCACAAGCTACGATCCTGACCAAAGAATATAATACTCTCTACGATCCTGACGTACTTCCAATCCAATCCAATCCAATTTTATATTGTGGCTCCATCGGCATACGATGATTTTGCCAGTGTCGAGGTAGGAAAAGACACGGTGACAGTAAATAAACACTTTACTGATACGAGACCACTGATCAGAAGTAATCAGTACAAATATTCATGTCACGTGGTGTAGGCAGAGCTTGAAAACTTTCAAAACAATGAAATAAGACATAACAATTGAAACACTTAACCTCAACAAATTTAATATAAAAATAAAAAACCACTATGCAAGAATAAAATAGCAACATAATATTATTTAACCAAAGCAAATAATTAAAAATAGGAAGGAACATAAAATATCCATACCTAAAAATTATAACCTTATACCATTGATCCTGATAAAAGAAAAGAGAACCTTAATGAAGGGAGAGTTAACCAAAGTTAATAAGAACGGAATATTAACAGGACGTGGGATATCATTCGGAAGAAGATCATAGAGGGGAACTTAAAGACTAGGACAAAAAAAAATATGATCCAAAGAACCTTCATCCAGACCACACTCACACAGAGAATGATCCCTCACTCGGATTTTTGCTAAAAATACTGGAGAACATACAAACCCAAGCCGCAGACGGATGATAACAGAAGTTGTCAATTTGTCATAATATTTTGACGTACTTCTTCAACATTCATACATTTCTGTCAGAGGAGGGTACTCGCTCTTTTCGGAGATTTATTTTTATGGCAAAGGCTGGCAAACGAGCAAGTAGGTCAACTGATGGTAAGTGATCTCTACCAAACATTAATAACATCCACAATAACTAAATTATCACGGACGCGCTGCCGACCCCTTACAAAAACGAATGATCCAAAAGTAAAAAATGAATTTATAATTGGTAAAACATTTACCTCAAAAGTGAAAAAATAATACAAGATATTATTATGCAAATATATTGTGAATAAAACTAGTTAAGTAAAGACACACCAACATATAAGAACCAATTAAATCTTGGCTAAGAACACTCACGACTAAATTACCTTGCAAACATAAAAAAAACCCGCCTCCAAATCGGATCATTCATTTCTAATTCGATGAGGCGAGATCTGTCTATGAATTTTTCGAAGTTTTGTTTATGGGAACTAAAACCCCGGATTCCCTCCCACCAAAATCCTCCCAAGGATTTTATACCCCAAAAATCCGTTGAGGGAGTTTAACACAAAAATCACTGTCTCCATCTGTCTACACGATAGCATCACTAAATACTGAGTACGCGCAAGTGCAGTGTAGTCTGTAGATGGCGTTCTATTGTTTACATCAATATGTGAATAACATGAGCAAACATGAGTAATACGTCCCGTGGCGTAGCATCTCTATAGTAGTCTGTGGTCCCGTGATTTGTTTATTACCGCTTGTTACCCATTAAAATTTAATTTTTTCGATAGATGAATCATTACTTTTTCAACACAGTCATGTTTATTAAATCATGAACTATAATCAGTAGCTCGGGGAATAGTATTTTGTGTCGGGGAAGCTCTACTAACAATGTGATCTCATGTATTATTGCACCATAATTACAATAACGAGTTAAGTTTTACTAGTTATTGCGTTAGACGTTCCGGCTGCCGCATAAATTTCGCCACAAACCATTTGGTTTATTCAGTGTGGAACTAGCCATCATATAATACAGAACTTTCTTGCTCCCATTGGAATTTCCATAATTAATTCTAATCAGCGACAAAAAAAAAATTGAGAAGCGATTTATTAATTTAGATCGGTAAGTTAAATTTTAAAGCTTCATGATTCTTTAAAATTAACACTGAATCATTACAAATGTTTCAATGCATAAACTGGTCTTATAGTTGAAGCTGGCGCCAACACTAGTCACCGGTTCGAATCCCGGGTAAAAAGTTCAGGAAAAGTGACTTGTGGCCTGCTTGAATCTTTATCCTGGGCAATTCGTCATTGGATTATACTATTTCCACGATGCTAATACGTGTTATTGTTTCAGGATTCTCCAACCAGCCGAGAAGTTTGTTTGTCACCGCATGTCAGTAGTTTATTGACAAACACACCTTGGAGTAACATACACTATCATCCATAAAGCAGAATCAGTGCTCATCATCTCACCATCAGAGGAACAATTGATCCACTGCAAACATGGTTAATTACTTCATTTATGCAAAAGATTTTTCATACTCAACAAATGGAGTAAATTATTATCACACCAACGGCTTGAAAACTGTTGATCAGTTCAAAAATGATGTAAAAAAAATCAATGAAGAACTATTGATTGCCGGAGAACCTTCAACAGAATCAAAAATTATTTACTTGCACTGGGGCCATGAATGTTGGGAAGTTGATGAAGAAACAACTATAACAACATATAATGAACTGGTAGGTGGTAGACAATCTACAAATCCGGATGTAATCATCAAGTGGCTAGAAGAAAACAATGTCTGTGATAATAATAGTAAAATCCAGTTGCTCTACATCATCACGGATGGCATGGTTGATCGATTAAGTGTACAGAATTGCTTCGAATCGAACAAGAATAAGCATTATGAAACATTTGTTTTCCATGCATTTAATAGTTGCCTAGAACAAATAGACCTTTCAGTAGCATCGTCGTTCTTTAAGAGCCGTTGCATGGTTTATCGCAATAACAAGCTTTTTGATAGCACTGACATTTGTAAACAATTTGACTACGACAAAGTAGACATTAATAACTTTGCAGCTGAAAAAAATCAGTTGAAGTCTTATATCAAGTTGAAGTTCATCAATAAATGCAATCATGATTTTAATGCTTTACAAGAAATTGATAAATTGAAGAAGCTAAGAGATCGACTGTTTCACGAGTTGTCATTGAAAACAGTAAACAGAAATAATAACACAGTTTACCTGGAAACAAAGGATAGGAATTTATTCCTGCGAGAATTCGTTAACACGGATTGGTACAAGAATCTCAGTACCGCAATCTATGAAGATAAGGTTGACATTGAGAAATCTATTTCAGCTATGATCAATTACATCATGAACGATGCAAAATCATACTCGTTTGACGCCTTGAAGTTCGACACGAAATATGACAAGTCTGTTCAGGAGGAGAGTATGGTTGATGTTAAGTTCACGCCTGAACAAGAAATTGAGTTCCCTGACGTCATTCTGGACGACGACAAAGGAATCCCCGTTGTAATTCTATCGAAGCTCAATTTAATGGACAAAATTATTTTCCATGGACAACGAGAGTCGAGAGACCAAGTGTCCCTTGCTAGTTTTAATAAGTTCAAATCGGCTATGGAGTGCCCGTTGTTTTTGGTGAATGATCAAGATATGAGTGAGTCAATCGGTTATTTTTACACTTTGAATGTTTACAAACAATTGTTGGCCAACAATACGAATACTGACCCGCGAACACGAAGACCGTTTCACGGTGGCCTTGTGCTGACAGACACCAACCAATTTGACAAATACAATGACTACATTTTGTCAGGTACGTATTTTAATTGCAAGAAGGTGAACTACAATATTGGGTTATTTTACTTTGTGCTGTGGAAAAACTGTGAAAACAAAGAGTGGATGGACAGAAATGTTGTTGAACAGTTTAAGAAATATGTTATGCGACGTATCAGTGAGACAACATGTAAAATAGGGCTATCATCTTTGCCACTAGATCCTCAAGAAAATGCACCGCTGTTAACTGCGTTGTGGTACTGCGTTGAATTGTCCTCATGCATTTTCAAGAATGATCCTGAAAACTTCAAGCACGAACGGTTGAGAGGCTTTCATGGTGTAGCTCACCACATGATTGAAATTTTGAAGTACTTCAATTACGATCTAGACGTGGAATCTATTGAGAAACGGCGAGAGTTAGTTAGTCAAGTAATGACATTGAAGAGAATTGATAAACGTAGGGATAAGGTTTATTATTTGTTAGAGAATATTTTCAACACTGTAGACGGTTTTCTAGTCAGTGAAATTAAAAGTCCGTTTAATCTGTACAAACTGAATTACCTAAAATTTCATCACAAGGAAATGTTGCGCGATGATGTAGTTGAGGAGAAAGTTCATCTGAATGACTATGTCCACTTGATGTACATGCAAGGCGATTTGGAAGCATCCAAAGCCGGGGAAAGCACGTATGAGATTTGTGAAAAGACATTCCGTCCCTTTTTTGCCCTTGGTCAAAACAAATCATTCTACACGGAATTCGTTAATAAAACTAGGAAAGTAGTTATCAACAACGACAACGACAAAGATAAGATTGAAGTCACTTACGAAGCTATCGATTCACTTGAGTTTGACAGAGTTTTGTCGCTATACAAATTGTTTATTGATTTTGTAAAAGAATCAACAAAATATCCCACCTTGCCCGAGTATGTCAAGTATGTTTCCAGGAAAAAAAAGTTTAACACGGACTTGGTAACTGTTTTCCCGTCTAATGTTTACTTCGACGCTAAAAATGTGTATAATCGTTATCAGCAGGTGGTGGAGAAAATTGCGGTCACAGAATTCATTAAGGTGTGCAAGTCTAATGTTATGCGACCTAATCGTATCAAAGCAGAAGAAAGAGTGAAGTTCAGTAGTGACAATGAAATTGAAGAATTTATCGCTAGCGAGGAATTGAAAGTTAAGCTAGTAAAAAAACATAGTTAATTAGTTAGTAAGGATCAAATTCTTCCAATGTTTGAGATTTGTCACTGTGGTTGATGCCTTTGCATTTAACACGTTGACTGCCAACGCAGTCAATGTTGTGCGACGTGTAACTACCTTATCAAGCCAATTAAAAATACCATTTTCTTTTTATTTTCATCGATTGATTTTTTTGATTATTTAGTTAGATTATACTCATAAATGATGCGTTTAATTAATGAAAAGTAGTTTCTGATTCTCTAATACCAATTATTAATCGTCGGACAACATAGACCCCCATGGCCTCAGCCGACGAAAAACCTAAAAACCGTTTCAAGGGCCGCGCGGTCACGTTGTCGCCCATCCCCGACCGCGACTCCCGCGCACCTGTTAGTCGCCCGCGTCGTTGCGCTAGGCTTCAGTCGTGATTCCCGATCAGAAATCCAGATAACCAATTGAAAAAAAGAAGGACCGTCAAGTAAAACTCGCCGTGCGTGCCAACAATGTTATACAAATTTGGTGGCTACCCAAGGGCGTATAGAGGCTAAAAATAAAACAAATAAAGTAAACACCTTCTATGTGAATTGTCCTAATGAACCATGTCTTTGTGTTGAACGTTTTACAAAAGTACATTGATAGGAAAGACAATGCTTTATTTTGTTTGTAACTCTAGTTACGCCATTAATTTTTTAAGTTTTATATAAAGTTAGGTTTTAGCTTCATTGCCCTAGAAGGGCTGAATTGATAAGAGTTGATTTGTTTTTAATTAGTTTAATAAACAGTTAATTTTTCTATAAAAGCTTGATTTATTTAATTTTAATCCAAAGAAACCATATTAGTTATTACACATTTTGCGATAGCGTTCAGATAATCAGCATTTTTTTTTAAAGTTAAAGTTTTGTAAGAACCAATCTATATAGGATAAACTAAGAAGCCGCGCGGGTCATCTTATATACGAATTATCTCGGTATTGCTGTACGTAGGCGCCACAGAGCGTTTAGAACACAAGCCTCACGCGCGGTCAACGTTGTCAGACACGGCTTGAACGGTAAGATTCAGTATGTCTTGGGTCTGGTCTGGTCTGGGTGTTGTGGGACCGCAAGTCCCTCGGTAGTCCCTGATACCCACGATAAAGTTTTACCTAGTCTAGGGTCAGGACTATGCGACTGTTGGGTGTATTTTTTTTAATTGCTTACTTAAAATTTATAGGTATTATAATTCATGATTATGAATAGATCTGAGCTTATAATTAATGATTTTTCTGGAGTTATTAGTATAGGCTTAGAAAAGTATTTACTTAATGTGATAACTGACCGCAATTTTGTTGATATCTTTTATTTTGTACAATTTCGTCTATATTACATACATAATGTATTTTTTTAAATTAGATTTAAAATACGTAATATTAATCTCGAAACTTATAAGACAATTGTCTCGACATGTCGAGAATCTAATGTAAAACAACACAATTTATTAATAGATCAATTTGTCTGTCATAAGTAAACCATTTATGTGATAAGAAAAGCTACTCTAATCTGCTGTACAAAAAAAGAATTACCTAACTGATAGCATTATATGTCAAATTTTGCTAAGAAATGTGTAAAATTATATCAATATGTAACAAAAACCCTGTTGGGCATTTGAACTGTGATATCAGAATCGATATTAAAACGTAATGAAAAAGTCGTATTTCGATTGATTACATCTGCAAGAGCGATGACTTGGAACCAGAGCAAGATAGCAAGTTGCGTCGTCCACATCACAGAGTACTTTGTTACATACTGAAAGTCCACATACACCAAACGCACGTCGCCGCAAATATTCAGATGTAAATAACATTTTTGAAATATGTTCATTTTTCTAAGGTAACTGTGTAAGGATAATATCTCACTTTAACTATTTTTACTAACTTTTAGAACGCTGTTACCACTATTTCTAAGGCACCGCAGCATGGAACAGGCCTATTTGCGAATAATCGCTTGGAACCCATCAGCCCGCGTTTCCGAAAACATACAAAACGCACTACAGCGCCAGGGTAATTGTAATAGCAATCTAAACGCATTGTTGTATTGAGTGCGCAGTTTTCTGTAGGCGCGCTGCGTATAACTCGCCCATAGAGCGCCTGAGTAGAATGATTAGCAATATGCTCATTTACTTCACTTGTACAACGAGCAAATCTACGAGTGAGCATATTGCTCCTTACAGACAGAGCCCTGCGCTCCTTCTCAATATCCTCATCATCCCGGAGGTTACTAGTCACTATATGCCCAAGGTATTGTGCACACATGCACAGCATGTGAAATGTTCCCTGAACAAGTCGGCAATCTCTTTGTGAGCACTAACGCCCGCCACGTTTACAGGGAGGCCCGTTTTTTTTTAGTATAGGCCGGCAAACGAGCAAGTGGGTCACCTGATGGTAAGTTATCTCCACCGCCCATGTACGTCCACAATACTAAAATAATCATGGGCACGTTGCCGACCTTAAAGGAAAGGGATAAGTTAGGGATTGGGAAGGGGAGGGGAATTTGGGCCTCCGGATATCTCACTCACCGTACGAAATGCAGCAGCAAGCTGCTACTTTTCGCCGGTTTTCTGTGAGACAGTAGTAACGACCCGGACGAGCCGGCCCATTCATGCTGTAGACAGAACTGTCTACAGCGTGGCTTTACCACTCAAGCACACGTTTATTTTATTAACATTTTTCTAAAAGGTAATGTTTTTTTTATTTGAGTGATTGGAAGCTAGTATATCCATTTTAAATTGTTTGTATTGTAATTTGTACTGCCTCGGTCGCGCAGTTGTAATGCGTACGCGTTACAATTGAGGCTGACGCTGAGGTCTCCGGTTCGATCCCCGGGTGGTATTGGGTTTTTCTATTACGAAATGCTCAGTATCAGCCCGGAGTTTGGAATTTGTGGGCAGTATGGCGATAGGCTTGCCCAATATTTAACTATATATTATATAACTTAAATTAGTTTATGTTACATCTCTTGTACAAATGAATGTTAACTGTTTTTACTATTAAATAAAAATAAAAAAATATCACATCGTGGGACGGAGATACGTTCGGCGAAATGTGGGTGTATTGGTTACACCTATGCCTACCCCCTTCGGGGATTACAGGCGTGAGTGAGTGAGGATTTACGCTACTCACAGTTTTATTAATGCCCGTAACTAGCTTGTTATCACAATAATTTATCACAGACACGGAATCAAATGAACTTTTACGCCACAACAAGGCTACCCCTCCATATGGGCGGCCCATAAGTAACCCGGCCGACGTATCCACGGCGGTATCTGTTGAACTAAACTCCTTATGGGTAATGCTCTACTCGTGTGGCAGCAAGCATGTTTCTTGCAGCGCCACCACATCAGCTGATTGACATAGCGCCCTAATACCATCCAATGATCTTTTGACATATTTACAATTGTACTCGTAGCATATAAGGTTACTAACAGTTACTAAATATTTCATTTTCATCCATTCAAATCTTTATTTATAGTAGCCTCTTTCCTCGAGTTCTTTGTGCCATTTTGCCGTTCTTTAATAAACTTTCTAAACGAAATTCCGGATGGCCACAGTTTATCATCTAGAAAAATATCAGTAAAATATTAAGGCGTCATCTTATTTCGATGAATAAGGCAGTATTCAAGAAAGAAATAATGTACTGTTCGCAGTAAGTACCTTGGTAAGTATAGTTCATATTCCGAAGACCCTTTGCGAACATAAAAGCTACATAGGTAATATTCCGTTATTGTTTTAATAATATATTTCTTATAGGTACTTTTTAGGGTTGCATACCTCAAAAAGAAAACGGAACTTTTATAGGACCGCTTTTTTGGCTCCGTCCGTCTGTCTGTCTCCCAAGACCATTATTCTACGGAACGGATAGAGGCATCTAGTTAAATTAATATAAAATACTATCACTAAAACCCTCGTTCCCTTGGAATCAAAAGATACAGTCACAATATAATATTTGGATACTCGTAAAGGCACTCACCCAAATCTATACGGTACTTCCTGTTGACCTATATATTTGAAATTTGGCACGCAGGGTGGCATAGATAGGGTAGTGCATAGGTAAAGAAAGGTAATGTTTGTCTCTAAAATAAGTTCAAATGAGTTTATAAACGTTGTGAAACATTCATAAACATGTTATTGTATTGCAGGGCACGAGTGCTACGCACTTTACCGTTATTTTATTTAATAATATTGTGTACCTACTCAAGTAAATACTTAATATTGTGGCCAACTGAGTCTTAAGAGAACTGAAGTACTTAGACCATCACTCTACAGTTTCTTTAAAAACTAACATGTTTAAGAAATCGCTACATTACTTTACTTTGCACGCCTTTGTTTATTTATTACCCAAAATGCTTAAACGTTGTATTCATGTAACTGTGAATGGAACCGTGCAAAAATGGAAGAATACATTAGTGACAAGGGCTTTCATTTTCGCAATCGGACTGAAAAATTGCTACTGAAAGCATCCATTGCACGTGTGCGAACTGCGAACGCAACTAGTTCGACCACTTATCGCGGCGACCAGGCAGTCAAGACCCGCCTCCAATTCTTGGCGTGGCGCGTTGCCAGTGGTAAAAGGCTCGGCGTACCAACTGCAGCAGCTCAATCGGAACTGGTTAAACTAAATAATATCGCGGATTAACATTTACACATGCGGCTAGGCGGTGGGCAGAGAGTGTCGCTGGAGCCGCGGTCACCGCAGTCGCATTTCGCGCACCGACCGGCCCGAGCGCACGAGCCCTGCACACGTTCACAACGTAACACACGTTTACCGCCACAAATTCAAACTTAGAACACCCAATTTTTTTCATTTCGAATCGAATTCACTCGCGCGTAAAAAGTCCGAATCGACGGCGACACTGCGCCTGCCAGTGTCCGGATTGCGTCGAGGACGTTGACATCGCAATCAGTGATACGGAACTCGAATTCGTCGATTCCGAATTTTCGACTATGTAGAATTTTGGCGGGAAGTGTGTGTTACTGAAAAAAGTTTTCCTCGAACTTCTAGTGAAGGTGGTATCGGTGTTTTCAAGTGAACAGCTGGAATGATGGTGGATTCCACTTAAGAATTTTCAGTGATTTTTTTATGTTACAAGTTTTGATCATAGTAAGATATTAAAGGTGAGTACATAATGTTTAATCTGAATTTGTTATGGTTATTTGTTATACAATGACAGATCTTTCGCTTTCTAAAGTGTCGACCATGAGTGTATACTGTATAAGTCACGACTGGCAACATT
The DNA here is from genome assembly GCA_905332985.1 of Mimas tiliae. Lineage (NCBI taxonomy): Eukaryota > Metazoa > Arthropoda > Insecta > Lepidoptera > Sphingidae > Mimas > Mimas tiliae. Next base: position 16,096,962 of record HG995244.1, read on the forward strand.
TTTGCGCCGAGAAATTATTTTAAAGTTTAATTATAACTGGCAGTTGCATTTCGTCGTGTCAAGCTACGTTGGCGAAAACACGTTTTATGAAAGTAAAATGGTTGGTATATCACAGCTGCGGTGTTGCGACATTTCACTCTGGTGAAAATTAAGTTATTTTTTGTCATAATCCGCGCAAATGACTTAATTTGCATCTTATTCAGTCGGTAATGATATAGCTTTGCGCTTTGTTGACTAATCCCACAAATTGCCACAACATTTAGATCACGCAAAACATGAAGTTAGTTTTTCTATTTGAAACTAAGCACTTCCTGAATCGGTGATTTATTTACGTTACTGTATTGGACAAAGTAAATGATAGAGCCCTATTTGTAGACACGCTTTTGTTTAGCCTAATATATTTTTATCTAAGTTATATATAATGTTGTATTGACTATTTGAAACCTGCGTGCTGCGGCGGAGTAGTAGCTGGCTGTAAAATAGTTTCACCTCTGCCTACCCCTTCGGGGATTACAGACAGAAACCAAATAAATAACCCAGTGAAATCTATTACTGTTGATTTTTATAATATCATCCCTGTATTAGGATATATACGTCCCGCTGTTGACCTAGGGCCTTCTCTATTAATGAGAGGGGTTAGGCCTTTGTCCATCACGCTGGCGTAATGCGGGTTGGTAGACTTTATGTACTATCGAAATTCATCAAGGGAATTTTCATGTATGCAGGTTTCCTAACGATGTTTTCCTTCATTGTTCAAGCCAATGTATACATCCGTAACTTCAACAAGTCAGAGGTGTGTGTCCTGGAGCTGGTTTCGAACTTGTGGCTTCCATCTCAACAGTCCGCATAACTCCCCACTGGTCTAGCCGCTATATTTTATTAATAACAAAACAAAAAAAATATTGAAAATCTCAACGAAGGTTCCTTTGTCACCTATAAATTGTAAAATTGAAGTAATTATTTAAAATCTTTATTTTAATAACCGCACTATTTAAATAATCAAATTTTCATATAAATTATATTTATATTCGTCTTGAAGAATTGTTTATAGGGTTTTATGAGCGGAGTCCCCTAATAAGAAGCTGAATAAGCTCATCAAGCATGGTAATAAAATAGTTTGTTAATAAATAATAAATGATATTTAATGATGAACGACATCATATATTTTGTGGTAAAGCACCGCGAAAAATCTAGCAAAGTGTATCAATATCGCTATCAACTTTTAGTACCTATCATAAATAAAATCTCCAGCCTAAAGTAACTGAATGGGCAAAGGAAAAAAACAGTAGTTTCATAATCACCAGATTTATATTTTGTATTAGGTAAATGTCGCAGTTACGGTATTGGTCAGTAGCTGGTGGCCGGCGCAATATCATTTCGACGGGTCGTACGTAAATGGTGCAAGCATTCTTTGTGCTCTGTTCTAAGTAGATTGGCTTATAATAAAGTATCTTAAATGCTTTAAATGCTAGCAGATGAGCCTTGCAAAATTATATTTGCACTTGGGAATCAGCACAATTTGGCCGATCAATATGCAGTTCAAAATTTTCGACGATTGTTAACTCTTTTTCTATGGCAATTGCCATGCTAGCTTAAGTACCTGCATAGTATTTGGGTGTCCATTCCCTGGAGCTCAAAGGTGCATTTTTCTCCACATGTATTGTAATAACAACTAGGTCGGTCTAGGTACCAACCTAGACCAGCCTCTCTTTCACTCCCGTGTCATCGTTTTACGACCCTCTTAGGTTAGGTAAGTTTATTGTTCTTACTTAGAGGAGAAGTCATTAGTCGTTGAATATTTTTAATCCGCCCTTCGGCCAACACAAGTGGTAATATCTGTTGCAACATTATGCTTGTACCAGTTTATACAGAACCCAGTGATTTTATCTCGCTTTGTCGAGTGGTCGGCAAGCGGACTTAACAACTGGTTAGTAGACCTTGTGTGGACAATGAGTAATACTGTGTTTTCCAATCACCTTTCTTAATTTTATCTGCGTAAAGGCAATGTCCAAAATGGTCCTTATTAAATTGCGGTAAAAATCATTTATTTTTTATTCGTAGACATTTCACGGACGCCCCAAAAAAGGCTGGCTTAAAGTTTTAGAGGTCTTATTATAGAGGATGCTCAAGATCAGGTGAAGTGGAGGTGTTTAAGCAGAAAGGCGGACCCTGGCTCTAAGCCAGGCAGAAAGAATGAGAGTATTGTTCCCATGATATATTATTATGCCATTTAGTGCTATATTATTACCGAATTGTTGCTACTTATATTGTTTAATTTCATTATATTGACGTCATAATGTAACTTTGACATAAATTTATTAAAATGCGTACTCGCAATCATACTAATATTATAAATGTGAATGTAAGTTTGTTTGTTACGCTTTCACGCGAAAACTACTTAACCGATCATCATGAAACTTTGTTCACATATTCTTGGAGGTATAAGAAGTAACATAGGATACTTTTTATGAAAATATCTATTTGTTTGTTACGCTTTCACTGTATCGATTTTGATGAATTTTGATGTAGAGATAGATGGGAGCCTGGAGATGGTTATAGGCTACGTTTTATTTCGGAAAAGTCTATTCACGCGGGCGGAGCCGCGGGTAACAGCTATTATATACATACTCGTATATGACTGCCTCTGTGGCGCAGCGGGTGAGTAGGCGGCTGTTAAGCGAGAGGTCGTATGTCGTCGATTCCCGCATTGAAACGATCATTTTTGTGATCCACAAAATATTGTTTCGGGTCTGGGTGTTGTGGAACCACAAGTCCCTCGTAGTTCCTGATAACCACGATACAGGTTAATAGATAAATGATAACAATTATTATCAATTTCCCGAACACCGTAGATACTATGTAGTAATGGACAAATGTGGTGTTTTTGTAGCGGTCACAATCATATTAGAGCATGCGACATTCCGACTTCCGACGTAACTCGTATAATTCGATCGATATAGAAAGTGAACGCGCTACCGGTGCAGACGCATTTCACTTAACACGCTGTTTGTTTTATTAGATATATACTAGTTGCAGCACACGGTTTTGTTTCCTTGGGTGTACAGAGTTATTTTATTTTTTATGGCATAGGCCGGCAAACGAGCAAGTGGGTCACCTGATGGTAAGTGATCTCCACTGCCCATGTACACCCACAATACCAAAAGAATCATGGGTGCATTGCCGACCTTAAAGGAAAGGGATAATTAAGGAATTGGGAAGGGGAGGGGGTTTGGGTCTCCGGATATCTCACTCACCGTACGAAACGCAGCAGCAAGCTGCTACTTTACGCCGGTTTTCTGTGAGACAGTGGTAATGATCCGGACGAGCCGGCCCATACATGCTGTAGACAAAAGTGTCTACATTTTTAATAGGCGTTAAACAAGCCATGAATATTTTGAATTGTAATTAGTTAAATTTATGACATTTTTAATTTATAAGTAATATTAATATTTGCACGTCAAGAATGACAGAGTGTGCGATTCTACTTATCTAAAATTATAACATCTCCATGTAACCACATTCTTGCAAATAAAAGTATCATTCATTCATTCATTCATCCTATACTTTTTTTTGGGTAATATAAATAAATAAACTACCAACACAGGTGTGATCCTATAACGAGATTCAATGTTTTATGTTGTGGTATCAGGAACTATGAGGGAATTTCCATGCCACAACATCCTAACCTGAAAGAAAATTTTATGAGTGGTAGAGCCATGCTGTAGACAGTTTTGTCTACAGCATGAATGGGCCGGCACGAAATTATCCCTTTCCTTTAGGGTCGGTAGCGCGCCCATGATTCTTTTGGCAGTGTGGGCGTATATGGACGGTGGAGATATCTTAGCATCAGGTGACCCACTTAATCGTTTGCCGGTTAATACCATTAAAAAAAAACATACGTAACTAGTCGCTCACTGCTCCACGGAGACTGTCTTAACCCTGCCGTTAATCTACAAAATTTTTTGGAGTAAGCAGACGGACAGTTAGGTTGTATTTACTCAAGAGACATTTATTTAACCATCATTTGTAAATAAGTAAATGAGTTGAAACAGTGAAAGTATAGAGATATGCATAATTTAAGTTCTATAATTGCAGTCACATGAAAGTGATTGCAAGATAATTTACATTAAATAATTGTTAATTATTTCTTGATAGTGTACACGAATTATAAAATCAAGAAGTAAGAAATTATTTTGGTATAATTTAACACTTATCATATTTTATATTTACTTTATATTATATAAGTTACGATGTTGGTATTTTAAAGAAGCCGGGCGAGATTAATTTTTATTTTTCAGGTCCTTTTACTACGAATTTTGCACAAATATACATACATACGTAATCACGTCTGTACTCCCCGATGGGGTAGGCAGAGGTAACCAGTATACCCAAATTTTGCCGAGCTTATTTCCGTCCCATGGTGTGATAGGAGGTGAGCCTATCGACATTTCGGGTACAATTCCAGACTCCGGGTTGATACTAAGCATTTTATAATAGACAAACCCAATATCACTTTACTGGACCCGGGGATCGAACCCGAGATCTCAGCACAGCAGTTTTACCGCATGCGCATTAAAACTACGCCACCCAGGCAATTTTTGTCAATTCCAATTTTGTCTAAAAATAAGATTTGTTTAGTTAGTTGATATTAGTCAAAATATCATAAATTTGACACCAGATTTGCAACTTGTCTAAGGTGTCAAAAAACCTCTGATTTGATCCAACATATAGGACTCAATGTCAAAGATACTACTATGCTACAGACCCTCACAAAATTATAGAAATTATCAAGTAATTTTGCAGACGTAGTTCAACAGCCTATACAATATTTTATCATGAAAGCTGTCAGACCTATACGCATTACGCTGTCAATAAATTAGAGCTTGTACTCTTCTTTCTGCCTGGCGTTATCCCGACCTAGTGCCAGGGTCCACCTTCTCGTACCATAGACTTGCCGGAATTTGGTATTATCTGGGGCGACCAGCCGTCTGACCCCCACAACCCGCAATGGGAACTTAGTGACTCAAGATTGTAATATATAATTTTAATACGGGACGGTCAGTAATGCCTATTGTATTATTGCAATTTATCAATTATTCATGTGAAGGTCACGCGAAGAACGCGTTTCATTAACACTCTCACTTCTGACATTTGTATACCGTATCTATATGGATGTTTGAATAAATATGTCTGTATGTTGATGCATTTTTTATGTATAATTAATTAGTGTATACCTAATTAATGACATAAACTTACGACTGTATCGGAAGTGGAAAGCAGAGGTGCGACTATTACACCTACAGTTCATCGACCTTATTTCCGTGATATGATCGGGGGTGAACTTGTCGCCATATCGGACACAAATTCCTGGGCAACTTATACTTGAAAATGTTGATTGCCTGATCTAGGAATCGTATCTAGGTACCACAGCCGCACAGCAAACACGCTACCCCTTAATAAGGCGCTATATTAATTGTGATATATTTTTAATTTATTTTAATAATGATGATGTACTTTTTTATCTACACTTAATTTTGTACCAGACTGGTGAAGAGGCTTCGAACCCCGGACATAGAGTGATCGTGTTCGGTGAATATAATTTCAAGTCCCTCTATGTTTTATTGGTGTCAATAACCGAGTGTTGCCAAATAGCGGCAACGTTCAGTCAAGCCGGAATCCTTATGGGTGTTTTGAAAGTTCTGACACAAGACTAGTAACTAGTCAAAATACGTATAAACGTAGGAATAAATTTATTTACATTAGTAATAAAAATTGCTCGTATTATCGTAAATTTTGACTGCTTCGGTGTCACTGTTGTAACGTGTACGCGGTGGGACTGCTGTGCTGAGGTCTTGGGTTCGATCCCGGGGTCGGATAAAGATAATATTGGTCCTTTTTATTACGTTATGCTCAATATCAGCCTGGAGTCTGCTTTGTGCCCGGTATTATGATAGGCTCACCCCCAACACATCGTGGGACGGAAATATGGTCGGCGTAATGTGGGTTACTGGTTACATTACGTTCGCGTATGTATGATTGTCAAAACACAACTTTCTACTAATATTTTTCTTTTATAAAATACGTAGTACTTACCTATCTTAAATAAAATAAAATACATTAAAATTAATAAACTGTATTAATACACAAAATTCACTTTTTTATTTTACATCGCGTGTTGCACATTTAGAAAAAGGCTACTCTTCTCCATATTCCATAAAATTATTAAATTTGTATGTAAATTATTAAAATCGCAAAACTCATGTGGTATTCATAATGTAATCATACGCTTAGTTGTAACCTATGTATATGATGAAAATTATTGAAAGATTATTGTTAACGAGCAAAATTACACGATGGTAGATCAATGAAGGCCAATTCTCTTAATTTTAAACGTTCAAAATATCATTCCGATCTAGTCTCAGCGTCAAGAAAGTTGCAAATGGCATTCTCTTAAACCAATAATCAACGTCAAATGTGAACATAAATCGTAATGAGATTGAATGTAGAATAAAAGTTGACTAAAGCTAAAACGGTATAATGCTACTGCTAATGCTAGGTGCATTTGACGTTGATTATTGGTTTAAGAGAATGCCATTTGCAACTTTCTTGACGCTGAGATTAGATCGGAATGATATTATGAACGTTTAAAATTACGAGAATTGGCCTAATGGTCCTTGATCCTTGATTATGCTAAATTATTGGCTACTTATTTCCTCGAAGTCGACAGAACTTGACGGCGACCTTTGGTGAGGGCAGGTCGTACAAATGAAATAATATGCTTATCACTGCAATTTTCAATTCCTAGTTATTGTTAGGCAGCAATTTCAAATCTCTAACGTGCAGTAAAAATATTTATAGTGGTAAAGTCATATTATTGTACTTTTCACATAATTACAAGAATTATACCTATATGTTTGTAGCTATTACTTTTGAAGTTCCCGTAGCGTCTATATTATAATATTAAATAATTGTGGTAATACTCTTCTGCATTCTTCTTCTCAAAAGTTTCTCATAGATTAAGATACACAGGAAAGGAAATACTAATGTGTAAGATTTTCGCTAGTTATCGCCAGGAATAGGTTGTGTGGGTAAGGAATTTGGATCATGCGCAATGATGACTACGTTAAGGTCATTTAAAATTTTATGAGGTGGATTTAAAAAGGGTGCAAGTACGGATAACTTTGTAGATGACATCTTCAACAGTGATTTTTGTAAAATAATTTATATCTAAGTATAAGTGTTATATATGTCGTATTATTTTATCAATAATATATAATAGCCACGTAGTGGTAGAGCCACGCTGTGGACAATTTTATTTTGCAATAGAAATAACTGCACGCAACAGTTAAACAAATATTTTGTGTCTATTATACATGAGGATTACATTTGATCGTGATATCGGAATCAATAGAAGTCTTGAGCTTACAACATAAATTTAACTTCCCAGGTAATATTTTTTTATTAGAATTCTTGAATGACAAACGGGAAGTCGCTCGCCTGATGGGAAGCACCATGCCTGCTCATAAACAGAAGCAACGCCACACAGAACTATAAATAACAAAGCACTGCATGACACTGGACTGCGCTCGTCGCCCCGAGACATAAGGTGTTAAGTCTCATAATGCCCAGTAATTTTACTGGCTTCAATGTCTTTGAAACTGGAGTACAACAGTGCTTACACACTATTGCGGGGCGGCAGAAATAGACAAAGCGGTGGTACGACTACTAGGTAGTATTCAGTCAACATTTTATATCGTCATACAGTTCGTCCCACATTATCACAAAAGCATTTCAAATGCAGATTCTCAACGTCTAAAAATGCATTTTTAAATACACGTCTAAACTACATTTTAATAAGCGAAAATATACATTTCTTTACAAAAAAGAGGCTTTCAAAAAATTCAATGGTATCACATAACGTAATTATGTAACGAGGTTGAATTATATGATTCTCTGTTGCTGAACCAATTTGGAGTAAATCACCGCGCATATCCAACAATAGAGAACATTTATAACATACGACAGTCTGTAAAGACTATTGTGATTGTGGATCGTTTTACACTCGTGTCGTCACGACTTTTATTATTTTGGTTGTAGTGAACTTGAGGGTGAATAGTACAGTGTGAAAATAACTATGTCGAACGATGAAACACTGATCGTGAGTTGTTTCGTTGAGCGTCTCTAATTGCAACCGTTTTCAGAAGAAGCAATACTTCACGTTATTTAAATGTTGTTTTATTTGTTTTTAGTTTAACAATTCGTCGAAATCAACGCCGGTATTCCAAGTTTTTGCGAGTGTTTCGATAGTTGTCACGTCATTTGTATTTAGGAAATATGTACATGCACATTCCTAGCGCCCCTAACCTCTAATACAGAAACGTATTAGCTTCATGAGTACAAATAAATTCACAACTGCCGAAGATATTCGTACTAGGGCTACCGTAGATTTTGTGAAATAACGTCTCATTCTACTAAATTTAATAAGGTCCGTCTGTAAATAATTTGAAATAAACAAGCTTGGCCCTGTTAGTCTCCACTTATATATATATGTATCTTGTATTTTATGCTTAGTTTCATACAGCAGAAATTATTCGTAAAATGTTAAGTGCATAAATAAAAATATATACACGGCCTGCACATCTAAATTCCATACTTTTAATAAATCACTATAGCGAGAAATCTCTATAGGAGCTAGTATCTCTATAGGACTCTATAATCAAACTGAAGTAACCACCGTTCACACGCTATAGATACAATTGGTTGTAAGATGCGTCAGAGCCGCGCCGCGCCGGTGAAAGTGTTGCGGTGTCCTTACATAGAGCCGGATGAAGCGTCAAGTGTCGCTCGCTTATAATTTATGCAATACATTATAAATATTTGTAAAGTATTTATAAAAAGTTTGTACTGAAATATTTCTATGCCTTTTAGCTTTTTCGTGTGATTGTTTGTGGGAAACTTTATGCGATATGTTAAGTATTGTATTGTACTCAATTCAATATCTTCCTTCTTATTTTCAAGTTCAAATAGATTGTATTGTCAAGATTAATGATAACAAATTACAAGTAAGAGAAAGGACATGTTACTTCAAATACAGAAATAAAAGAATCATGGATGCGTTCTCGAAAGTAATAAGTAAGTTGTGGAGATAATTCAAGGATTGGCAAAGGGATAGGGAATTTGGGCCTCGGAGTATCCACATACGAAACGTAACAGCAAGCTGCTACTTGACATTGGTTTTCCGTGAGACAGTAGTAACAATCCGATCAAGTCGGCCCATTCATGATGTATACAAAACTGTCTAGAGCGTGGCTCTACCACTAATAAACTTTGGTTATCTTAATATTTCTGTTCACATAACTAATGAAATCGGTTAAAAAGGTATGACATTGTAATAAAATAATTTATTATGGTCTCTACTAAAAACGTGAAAGTGCATTCAGCCAAACAAATAATAGAGCTGTGTTACAACGTAGAGAAACTGTGTTCTACTCACTTTGTGTATTTATGACTGATATAATATTCTAATGATAAGCTATGCGAATACTATAAGAGTATAAATTACGCTACGCCATAGAAAAGACATCAACGCTCACCGTTGTCTGTCCGGTGACTCATTGGATTCGAGTCAAGGACACTGGCGAGTTTCACTACTTTCTTTATTATTTGTATCAATGTTAAATCATTTACCGCGTTTTTTATAAGAAATATAATAAGTAAATTACTGTATCCATTCATTAAATTTATTTTATTATAATAATACCTCTAGGTAATATTTAATTTGTCGAATTAAATAATTTGTAGAGTTACGAACATTAAATAGTTAAAAATAATCAGTTCTATAAAAAGACATCAACCTTGAAAATTTGTTGATTTTGTAAATGTAATAGCGTCGGTAAATACCGACAATTGTTCCACTTTGCGTAGAGACGCTAATTTGTGGAGTTAACACACGATTGTGATTCAACATTGTTATCGCATATTACAGCTTTTGAATGTTTATTCAACAAGCATTGTCATTATCACGTTTAGCTTTAGATTGCTGTTTTGATCGATATGGAATGTTTAAGAAAAAACTAGTCATTTGTCGCACAATACTTGATTTATTTTATAGAAGAGTATAATATATTGGACTAAATGTAAATTAGTATAGATGTTTAACAAGCAATAGACATTTCTAAGTTTTGATCTATTAAAAAATCTGAATATTGTTCTTTTTTGGGAATCTAAACTGGTTGTGAGAGTCATTGCTTTTTATATAAAATGTTTGTTTCTCAGCATGAATATATTGTCACTTGCCCAGAGTCGATTTAAATACATACAGAATAAAACAAATGACTACTAGATCAGGAATGCACAGGCTCCGCAAAATGGCGAGCTGAAATAATACTGGTCATAATCCACTTTCTATAATATTGCAACTTCAACTTGACCCACATTTGAAATTAACATCTGTGGGCCATCAGAAAACGTATAGTGATAACATTTATTTTTTACACGTCCTTTTGATACTCACATTAGACGTATCTATTTTGGGCGTGGGTTGTAATGCTCAAATTTAAAGTACTTGGTATGTTGGGTTTGGTAACTTAAATATTCTAAGTTAGATATAAAATCTTGTTTGAATAGTAACTTGTGGAGCTTAATAAGTATTGTCACTATTAAATTCTATTAATATTTCGTCCGTTAGGTTTGTTTCATTGTGGGAGATAATTTGGCTATTATTACGCGCTGTATTTACAATATAAAGTGGTTTAGAATTTTCAAACCATTTTTTATATTTTGGGGAAATATGATTGTTAGATATCAAACTTCAACTTGTTTTATTTAATAACGGTTTAAATGTAATAAAAATAAGTTAATTCCAATTACCACTGAATTAACATTTCACCTTGGAAATTATCAAAATCAACAGTAATTCAAGTTAACATATCCATAAATATATTTGCGATGAATCGTTATTTTCTAATGACGTTATCTGTGGTCAGCTGATATAACGCCGTTACGTCCGTCAGCGAAAGTGTCATTGATATGTTCAAATACTAAGAAGAACGCTTATACTGTCGAAACGGTAGGGCAGCTTCGAGTGACGATCATTTTCTTTATATTATGTATTTTTTAGGTAGGTATTTTGAGCGAAAAAGATTTAAAGTGTTGAAATGAAAATTAATTTTCTCAAAATATTATCAAATATTTTGCCAGATAGAAATTAAAATGAATTATTTGATCATTCTATAATACAGAACTATAGTGTGAGTAATTTGAAATTGAATAATACGACAAATGAACTTGAATCACTTTAATATCAAAACAAAAAACTATCGACTTCGAATCGTACATGATTGCACGCTACTCAACTATAAGTTACTGGGAAATATTATCATTTATTAAAGACATATATACAAGATAGCAGTGATAGCTCAGTGGGGAGTGGTATGGACTGTTGAGACGAAAGTCGCAGGTTCGAAACCGGCCCCAAGTGCATACACCTCTGACTTTTCTAAGTTATGTGTGTATTAATTGTTAATTATCACTTGCTTTAACGGTGAAGGAAACATCGTAAGGAAACCTGCATACCTGAGAATTTCTTCATAAGAATTTCGAAGGTATGTGAAGTCTACCAACCCGCATTAGGCCAGCGTGGTGGACTAAGGCCTAACCCCTCTTATTCAGTAGAGGAGGCCCGTGCCCAGCAGTGGGACGTATATAATACAGGGCTAGTATTATTATTATTATTATTAAAGACAAGGATGCGCACTGCATTATTAAAACCTACTTATATTTATTCGCGTGCGTATTTCTACTTGTGTATCATGGAACTGCCCGCGGTCCGAGCGACGGCGCTCGCTTCTGGTTTAGAAAGTAAACTTTTTTAATGCAAACCCACTAGGATAGTTGCGTTGTGAGTTTTACTGAACTAGTTCGGCACCGTGACTATTCATTGATTGATTGGGCTGATTTTTGTGTCATAATATTGCTATAGTTTTCGTTATCAGTGTTTCTTAATGGGTATTTTTTCGTCAACTGAAAGATTATTGATCAATGGCTACTCACAAATAGCGTAACAGGGGAAACATTCTTCTGTCTCTACATATCCATCATAAATATAAATATAATATAATATAAATATAAATACACCCAACAGTCACACACATAGTCCTGACCCCACACTAGGTAAACCTGTATCGTGGGTATCAAGAACTACGAGGGACTTGCGGTCCCACAACACCCAGACCCGAGACAAATATTTGTGAATCACACAAACATTTGTCTAGGTGCGGGAATCGAACCCACGGCCTCGCGCTTCGCAACCGGCTACTCGCCCGCTGCGCCACGGAGGCTGTCGCATCATAATTGAATGCCGCGCCTATCTTGAAAGGCTTTGACGAAATCGTTGCCCAGTTGATTCCATTGTACTCTTCTGCTTGTCTCAGTATGGTTGGATATAGAGTAGTTCGAAAAAGTATTTGATGGAATCGAATTATTATAAATATTTAAATTAACTATGTTATAAATAAACTAATGTAACTTCGAATTAGTGTACAGTCAAGATATGGTATAAAATTTTAACAAATACATTTGAATTGAGGAACATCCTTGCTGAGCATTATTGACATAATCGTTTTAACTGACTCCAAATAATGATTCGATGGTTTTGTTAAAATTATATAGGAAGTAAATTATGCCACAGGAAAGATTCGTCAATAACAATTAAAATTCAATTACATATTATCAAAGGTTAATACAGTTTTATTATTGTTTGAATCTACTTCCCAACAGCATTGGTATTACATTAGCATACAAAGAGTTTTGCCTTGTTCTGTCCCATTGTACATCAGGTGTCAAACTTTAGTGGCGCTTCTATTCAATGGTATACTCCGTTTTTAGAACATGTTTATTTGGGACTGACAATTGAAAATATATTGAGGTCGTTTGGCAAAGGTCCAGAATTCAGTGTTTGATTGGGAAATAATAAAAAGCAAGTAGTACAATTTGGTTACTAATTAAAATACCATTTTGCGTCATAAGTGAAATCCAAGTTCCGCTCTACATTTAAGTAAGAATAAATATATAAAAGCGACAAAATCAACTTTTTGCTCAACACTCAAAGCCTCCATTTTCCGCCCATTAAGCCCGACTTAGATATACGAGATGTGAACTGTCTAAATTGAGGAGTAAGAGGTCGATCGAGATCAGTTCTGGCCCGCGATTAGATCCAAGGTCCCAGGATGTGGCTGGTGTGAGGCATTTAATTCATTGTTCTGACAGTAGTTGGGAACCGCTAATGACCGATCAAATCGGCCAAGGCGTTTGATGTACGAGCCTAATGCTATGCTATGGTTGGCGGATATTTGCATTTGTTTTGGAAATTGTTTTTATGAGTCTTGAAGTCTCGTTTTCGTTCGGAAGGGACTATTGGTTTTGGAGGTTGGCTGATAGGACTGATAATGTCGTATAAATGGATAGATAAAATATTAATTAAGTGTCTGTTCAATATCGAAAGTGTGATGTTTGTGATGATGATAAATAAATCATTCATTAGTTTAACCATACATTTCTTTACTAGCCATGAATGTGGAAAGAGCTGATCCAACAACATATAGAATAATACATCAAATAACATTTCAATAGTTAGTTATCAGAGGAATCTCCCCAGAGGGGTTGAAGTCAGGCAGGCGGCCGGTCGTAAAAAGTATAAGCCGAATATTTTTGTACCATGTGTTTAAAAAGCATGTTGCGGTGACCCCATTGCGAGTGGGAAAGGCAGGTGGAAGAAAAGTTATAAATGGAATATTTGTAGCAATAATTCTTAAACACGCCTTATTATGAATAATTTTAAAATGTTTTATGGCCGATGTTTCACAACCTGCAAAAAACTGTGAGTCACTGGCCCAAGGAGGATTGCTACGTTTTTACGTTTTTTTTACTTATTTACGTAACTCCCATATTATAATAAGAAGTTAATTAAAAGTAACATTATAAATAAATGAACGTATTTTAGAGATTTCACATTTTATTTTGATAAACAGATAAATTATTCAAGAAAACTGAATTAAACATTAATAAGACGTATGACGATATTTAAAAAAATATAAATAAGATATTTTGTATATGAATTTAGTGTAAATTATTGCGACACTAATGAACAATTTTAAAGTAAACAACAAGCGTATCCGTGAAAAAAAAATTGTTTTATTAGTATCTAACGAACTCCATAAAGTATGTTTTAGAAATATATGTCTACACTTTTTATAGCAGAAAATATACATATGAATAAGTGGGTCTATCTATCTAATCTATTAGTAAGTGATATCTGCCATCCATTAATATTCACAATATCACAGGGATCATCGGTGGGTTGCCGACTTTTAAAGGAAGGCAGGAAGGTTCAAGCGACATAGTAGTGGGTACGAGTACAATGCGCCACGAGCCAGCTCCTTCATGTTGTAGAAAAAACTATCCACAGAATGTCTCTAACACAAAAATGTATTATACATATAGTGTTTAAATGTAGGGCAGCCCTAACACGGTGGTTAACAATCATAAAGGTGCGTGCACACCTATCAAATATTCATAATTAATTGCCATACGTCCAGATGACACGCAGCGGGTACAATTGCGTAATTATTGAAGTTAATGACCGCGGACTCGCGGACTGTGACGTCGTGAATATGGTTACAACGTTTGCGGGAATCAGTTGGGCTTACGAGATATTAACCTTTTAGTACATACAAAGGCACTTACGCCTGTAATCCCCAAAAGGGTAGGCAGAAGTGTAACCAGTACCTACACCCACATTTCGCCGAGCTTATTTCCGTCTCATGATGTAATAGGGGGAGAGCGTATCGTCAAACCGGGCACAATTCCAAGTGTTATTTTCTTTTTGTTTATATGAAGAAAGGTATGAGCTATTATACTTTATGTTTCCAATTTTACAATGTTGTAATCCTGTGCAATATATGTAGTTGTTTTTGAGTCAATTGTCAGGAAATACGTGTGATTATTGTAATTTGAAGATGATGTTAGGCGTCACAAAAAACGTAACGTAAAGCTTACTGCTGCGTTTCGTACGTGAGTGTGATATCCTGGGGCTCAAATCCTAATCCCTTAATTACCTTTTTCCTTTAAGATCGGCGACGCGCTCATGATGGCGCTTCTTCTGCTAT
The DNA here is from genome assembly GCA_905332985.1 of Mimas tiliae. Classification (NCBI taxonomy): domain Eukaryota; kingdom Metazoa; phylum Arthropoda; class Insecta; order Lepidoptera; family Sphingidae; genus Mimas; species Mimas tiliae. The sequence continues at coordinate 16,112,126 of HG995244.1, forward strand.
TGTGGGCTTACATGAGCGGTGGAGATCATTTACTATCAAGGGACCCACTTGTTCGTTTGCCGGCCTATGCTATATGAAAATAATAACAATTATTTATTTTTGACTAAATACGAAAAATAAAATTAAAAGTGTGAGTTTCGCATATTAAATAAAATGCTTATCAAAATTCTAAATTCCAATATCGGATCACGCCGACGCTATTACCTTTCTAAACATTTGCGGCGTCTAGAACACAGCTTTCCCTTGCCGAATCACCTCCACTCTGCTTTAAACTAAATATATATTAAATCAACTTAAAGGTCTCGTTGTAGCATGCACACGCGAATCGTCAGATCTTGGGTTCGGTTTCTTTTCCATTGTGTGTCTTCAGATGTGATTTTTTGCACTTGATTGAATCTGTTTGCGAAATTGGAACACTATTCAGTTACCGCAACTATAAAGTGGAAATGGACAAAATGGGTGTACCTCTGATTACTCTTTCCATTGGTACGTATTTTGTTTGCACTGCATCTGGTGGTAAGTGATCTCCACCACCCATATACGCCCACAATACCAAAATAATTATCGGCGCGTTGCCAACTTTAAAAGGAAAGGGATAAATTAAGAGATTGAGAAGGGCAGGGGGATTTGGGTCTTCGGATATCTCACGGCACGAAACGCAGCAGCAAGCCAAGCTACATTATATCAGTTTTCTGTGAGACAGGTTGCCTGGTAGATAGTAGCTTTTAGCGATAAGACCGCCTTTTGTAACATAATTTAGTTGTAAGGTTCATAGTGTATAATTTGATTTTTGGTGCACAATAAAGAGTTATCTATCTATCTATCTAATGAGCCGGACGAGCTGGACCATTCATGCTGTAGACAAATCTGTCTACAGCGTGGCTCTACCACTCATAAACTCACCATAGCGTGTCGCTATGGCGGTTTTTTTTTACTATATGTGCGGTGGTCGCTATCCATACATACATACCTACGCACTCACGCCTGTAATCCCCAAAGGGGTAGGCAGAGGTGTAACCAGTACACCCAAATTTCGCCGAGCGTATCTCCGACCCACGATGTGATAGGGGGCGAGCCTATCGCCATAGCTGGCACAAATTCCGGGCTGCTACGGAGCATTTCATAATAGAAAAACCCAATACTACTTTACCCGACCCGGGGATCAAACCCGAGACCTCAGCGTTAGCCTCAATCGTAACGCGTACGAATTACAACTGCGCCGCCGAGGCAGTCGGTCGCTATCCAGCCGGGTGCAATATGTATGAAGCACTCTCCTACTAGCAAATACTTGCAACTTCCCTCGCGTAAATTTGACAGATGACATCATCAAGTGTTTAATCAGCTTAGATAAGTACGTGCGCTATCTCATTGCGTGCGAGTGTCACTTATACTTTAGCAAAACTGTAGTATAATAGACTTGTGCCAGTTTTGTGCGTTGAACTCGGATAAACGATAAGCGGCTAACGTCATGCGCGTGCCGAAAATGGCCCGAGAACCTTATCTGTGTAGCGTGAGTTGTAACAAACTTCTGAAGTAGTAACAAATATTTCTAATGGATTTAAGTTTTATATATTTTATCTCTTTAGTGGCAGTGCACGTTCGTATTTAAGGCATTCATTTAAGGAATTTACACTACCACCTTGTATGCGGCCGTTTGGGTTAGTACTACCGCTTTGTCTATTTCTGCCGCCAAGTAACAGTGTGTAAGTACTGTTATGTTCTGGTTTGAAGCCAGTGAAATTACTGGGCATTATGAAACTTAACATCTTATGTCTTGAAGTGACTTGCGCAGTCCAATGACATGCAGTGCTTTGAATTTCAAAATTCTGTGTGGTGTTGGTTCTGTTTATAGGCAGGCATCGCGCTTATCATCAGGCGAACGATCTGCTAGTTTAGTCTCGCAAGCTAAAAAAAAGGCATCGTCAATTGTTTTAATTGTGTATACCCACGAATTACGTTTCTTCTCAACCTAGTATTTTTCCTATATATTTCCTACCATATTTTTTACATCATTCGTTTTGTACGAATCATCATAATTTGGCGATAGGCTCGCCCCCTATCACATCGTGGGACGGAGATACGCTCGGCGAAATGTGGGTGTACTAGTTACACCTCTGCCTACCCCTTCGGGGATTACAGGCGTGAGTGCGTATGTATGTATGTATGTATGTATGTATGTTTTGTAAATAACACATATTTGTTTGAAGAAGCCTCTTCTTTTATAGCAATACCTACGTTAGCATACTTATGCTCCGATATAGGGGATGCAATACACTTAAGTGATTATTTGTTTGATCCCCAGTATTGCAATTGAATGACCAATATGGCCATAGGCTCGAAATAATCTCAACAAAACTTGGTTGCACTAGTTCCACTTTTGACTACCCCTGGAAGTTAAGGCGTGATGTTTAGCTGCTTCTTGTTTATTTGCGAAACCAATATCTAATAGTTAAAAAAAGTATGCCAAAGATAGCTACACAGTACAATCAATTAGTCCGGAACAGAGCTTGTTGTTGAACGCGTATCATCGACCTCTTTTAGAATTACGCAGTGAAATTGCAACATTCTCACGTACAACCAGTGTCGAAAAATAAGCTTAAGCTAACTTTAACAGCTTCGTGGTCTCCTCTATCTTGGCTAGAACTAAAAAGTTTGCAAAATATTACCTCTGCCGGACTATCAAGCTGTGGAAATAGTTTGCCGGCACACGTGTTCCCTCCTTCCTATGGGGGGTCCTTTAAGCGGAGTGTGAAGAAGCAATTAGGCAGGCCGGCATAATTTTGCCGACCTACGATAGACACATCGTCTGTCATTGGTCGCCAGTTTTTTTGGATTGCGCTACACTTACCATCAGGTGTAGCGTAGTGACTTGGTCGAGCTAGGATAAAAAAAATACAGTCGGCAACTCAAATATAATAATACACATATCATAGGTATTTTTAGCACCTGGGTTACATATATTAATAGAAGATTAAGGGCCCATTTCACAATGGACATTGAGACACAGGCAGTTAATATGAGAAATAATATATATTCTAAATTCTGTAGTATTTATTATTCTTTTTCGACTAAAATCTTTGACTGGTAAGCCAAAACACATTTCCGTGAAGTCCGCATTTCGAAGACTATAGTCATACTGGTTGGAGAACTCCCACAAATTTAAATAGTAGTTACAACTACACCACAACATAGCCAAAAATTTAACGCTTCCGCCAAACTCTCTCAGATCACGCACCCCACCAGAAGTGTAACAAATTAATCGCTGCTTACATAAGCATTGTGTAAAACTGAGCCAGTAATGTTCTGGCACACTTGCACACGCTTGAGTCGTTTCGGTCAACCGCCGCGCTGGTTACACCAACCTATATACCGATTTTCGATATCTGACATCAACGCTAAGTACTCGATTAATGTGGCAATGTTTGGAATACTCGTTGAAAAATGTACGACAAATGATATTATCAAAATGTTAAACTATCTGACTGCCTCGGTGGCCCAGTTGTAATGCGTACACGGTACGACTGCTGTGCTGGGTCTCGGGTTCGACCCCCGTGTCGGGTAAAAGTGATATTAGGTTTATCTATTTCGAAATGCTGTGGCAGCCCGGAGTTTGCGTTGATGAAATTGTGCGTGGTAGCACATCATAGGAGGGACATAAGCTCTATATTTACCCCCTAATGTAAAAGGAGGAGTGTTATGAGTTTCAAGCCTTTGTTAGTTACTGCTGTAGTATCAATTTTAAACCTTACTACACACGAGATAGAATCGCATTATTTAGGATTAGAAGAGTTATAGGTACGAGCAATTTACTAATAATACATATATTGCCAAACAAGACGGGTCAGGAGGCTAATCAATAAAAAATTGACATATCAAATGATGATGACAAAATATCAATCAGACAGGCGCAAAAACAGGAATGTCAGCGGACTCTATAATGGCGCTCCATACAAAACATAATTTGTTTATCAACACAATGGTATTCCATCTGCATGACATTAAAGGTAATTGGACAATTGACATTACATCGCATACATGTATTATATCATAACTCCAGAACCCAGAACCGGCTTAAAGAAATGTCACGGACATAAAACGTTTAAATCAGCAATGACAAACTATTTTTTATTTCGCAATAAAAGTACATTATACGTATATTAAAGAGTAAATAATAAATAGAAGCACGCCTGGCTCTACCTATTGTCGCCTTCGCTTAGAGAGGACTTATGGGTGGCTCGCCCAAGCCCTTGGTTCATACTTTTATCAGCCCCGAGTCTGGAATTTGTGCCCGGTATGGCGATAGGCTCGCCCTCTATCACATCATGGGACGGAAATAAGCTCGGCGAAGTGTGGGTGTACTGGTTGCATCTCTAACTAACCGTTCAGGGAGTACGCAAGAAGCTCGGCATTACTATTACGTTATGAAATATACTGTTTATGAAAGATCAGAGGGCCAATTCTCCTATTTTAACTGACACTGTGAATGAATTTTAACCGAACTGAGATTAGATTTTGAATTAACTAAAAATATGGCATTATGCTCCTTTAAAAATTCGATATCATCTCAGTTAAATTGCATTTAAACTGTCAATTCGATCAACTTTCAATGTCTTTCTTTTGTTGAAATTATGGCTTCGCATTATTATACATTTCGCCAATGACAAGTATTTTACCGAATTTTACGTATCAGCTGCCATAGACAAAATTCTAGAAATTCAAACAAAATAAAGTCCAAATAAAATGTCCTAAGCGACAAAATCAATGTTACCAACTCATAAGAAAATACCCACAATATGACTAATTTCAGTGCTTAAAAAATTACGTACTTGGAGGTTATGATTTTTTAATTAATTGATTTGACTAATTCCATGTATTTTATTTATTTAATTAATTTATCTATTTCCATGTATTTTGCGAAGTTTGTATTTTGCGCTCTATGGAGTTCTGACAATAATGAGTGAAATTTTTTTTTTATTTTTTTTTATTACATTGAATGACGAGACGAGCAGGTCGCTCGCCTGATGGTAAGCGCCACGCCTGCTCATAAACAGAAGCAACGCCACACAGAACTTTAAATAAAGCTCTGCATTACACTGGACTACGCTCGTCACCCCGAGACATAAGGTGTTAAGTCTCATAATGCCCAGTAATTACACTGGCTTCAATGTCCTTCACACCGGAACACAACAGTGCTTACACACTGTTGCTTGGCGGCAAATATGCATTGATTAAAATTTTAAATAGTGGCTGCCATTTTGTTGTCCTTTGTTTTGAGGCTGATTGATTTCAATACCTGTTGGGTATACCTTGATATTAAAATAGTAGATCTAATGTTATAATTGAAAAAGTGATCAGGGTTGCCCTTTTTTTCTGAAAACAGGTAGGTGTATATTATAAATGTTTGATCGCGTAAACGAACCCAGGTCCTTATGGTTCATCGGCAACGAATACTTAAAATGTATCAATAAGTTATAGAAATCACATAATTCCAATATTTTCTTTGATGCAAGCGTGGAAATTAACAATAACAATTTTGTAAGGGCGTAATTTTTATTACCGGAAAATTAAACGTTGCTCAATACCGTTAAAAACGCATAAAAATAGCTAACATTCGACACCATCGGTTATTAAGAAACATAGTGAAGTATAATCAGTTCAATGTAGAAAATTGCTGTTTAAAAGAAGGGGTCAACATTTTTTTATACTACCGAATGATCAGACGAGAACGTCGCTCGCCTAAGGGCTCTTTTAATATAGACGACTAGTGGATTAGTGCCGCATACCACCAAGACGAGATTCGTGAGACAAATAACTCGTCGCGAGAATGTACGTCTGAAGCTCGTCCGTTGGCAGTACGGCGACATCGCAAATGCTTTATTTGCTATTTATTAGTGCGCTACTGGAGTCAGGTATAGGTGATAATCAGTAAAATATGTTCCGACTGCATCCGCATTAAATTAGGTAGTTCGTATTCCATGGGTACTGTCCTGCTGCAGTTCTATGCACGCGTGTATACGCAGCTAGCGAAACAACCGTAAGGAGGCAGTTCAACACTGAGGCCATTACTTATAAACTGTACTGTTACTTAACCATTGATTAGTTAAACACTCTCTTGTCTTACTCTATCAACGTAATTTATAAACTGGCTAGAAACAGACGAAAACATTGTTTTAACTAATCAGTGCTTAAAGAGTTTATGAGTATGGGCCTAACTGTCTAACCCTCGTATTCATAAACGTTTCTATGAAACTTCATAGTGAGCGCGAACGCATAGTGATGATTTCTCTAAACGTCATTGGTTAGTTTTGGCGCTAAATCAAAACAGACTAATCATGTACACAGAATTGGACACTTGGCAAAGAGCTTACTTGAGTATTTTTTGTGAATATGGGCCTAAGTTTAAAGAGACCTAAGCACCACGCCTGCTTATAAACATTAGCAATAGCATTTATAGTATTGAATAACAACACCGCCTTGCTTTCGTCATTTCGATTAATCCTAAAATTTCAAGGATTCGCATCAAAAGTATAATGGTAATCCAGACAACAGACTTCGTTCTTTAGTCTTTATAATAACGCGTAAAAACTAACATGACACATAGAACCTACAAACTAATACTTATTATTAATGTTCTGAAAAAAGGTAAAGTAAATAAGGAAACAGACAATTATACCTTTGAGTAAAAAAAAAACAGTTTCATGCAACCAATTATGCATGCAATTATTTATTTTATTATTATTTATTTCTTTAAATATAACACATTACACATTAACATAGTGTAATATTTAAATGCACCACCGTCCTTACAAAATTAAACCATCACTCTCCATGCTAGGTTGTCTGGAAGAGATCGGTTAAAGCAATTATAATATATATAATTGCTTTAACCGATCTCTTCCAGACAACTATAATGGGCTTATAATTATATTATAAGCCCATTATACATATTATATTCTCGCTATTTTGTACCAGTTTTTATTTTTATTCATGTTTTATTTTGTAAATGTGTGTGCAATAAAGAGTTTTGTGTTAAATTGTATGATCAGAAACAGTCTACACCTCATTTGGTGCATTTATAGTCAATTAGTATAGTGACAAGTCTTCAAAGTGGCGATTGACCTACACAAAGTCTGATTGACAGATAAATGCTACTGAGCTCAGTTGTTCAACTGGTGATTAGTAAAGTCTTTATCTTAAACAATTGTCTCAGCTTGTTGTCGTTACTTGTTTGTGCTAATTAGATAAATGTTTAATTTATTATATTTTGGTTACAATTTTGTTGGATTTGAAAATAATTTATATGTGGCATTCTATTCCTTCGTATATTAATTAGGTGGTATTGATTCAATATTAATAAAAGATATATAATTAATTATTTCAGTTAAATAAGTAATTAGAGATTCAATGCATGCATCTAATTAATTAGTAAGTAAATTATGCAGTTACTTATATTTGCTTCCTTAATATTAATTATGAATATATATTATTAATGTCGTTTTTTATAATACATAAGTAATATTTATTAAAGGTAATATGAAATTGTATACGGTAGTACTCGTAATTAGATGTAAATTAACTGTGACATACGACAGTGTATACATTTTAAATAATATAGTTTCTAATTAAGTCACGGTTTAGAGGATTAAGAAAGTAATGATGTTGTGGACATATTTGTCAAGTCTTGTCTTTAATCCAACTGGTAATAATAACGTTGAAAACATGTTCAAAAAAATCATGCTGATTAAATAAAATTTTACTAAATTCTATACATGAATACCTACTTATAAAACAAGGCAAAAAACACGTAAGCAAGCGGACATGTAAAGCCATGTTTCTACTGCAACAATTTCATATTTCTCTGTTGCTTGCGTGTAGCGCAACGACGTATTCAAAAGCGTACGTGTAAACAGTATGAAATTGAATGACAGCTCACACCCCATGTAGAGGCATACATCAAAGGAAGACTCAAGTTGAACAAAAAGTACGAGCGATCTATATAGACACCATGCCAATTTTTATTACGCAGACTGATGTCATTACAGTGTGTATAGATTATATAAGTAGTATGCGTTGGAGCGTAGTGTTAAATATTACATTTATTCCGGCACGGACTTGAAGTACACTTAAAAAGTCTATAATATAAATATCCGGACTGCTTCGGTGGCGCAGTTGTAATGCGTACGCGTTACGATTGCGGTCAACGCTGAGGTCTCGGGTTCGATCCCCGGGTCGGGTAAAGTGGTATTGGGTTTTTCTATAACGAAATGCTCAGTATCAGCCCGGAGTCTGGAATTTTTTGCCCGGTATGGTGATAGGCTCGCCCCCTATCACATAAGGGACGGAAATACGCTCGGCGAAATGTGGGTGTACTGGTTACACCTCTGCCTACCCCTTCGGGGATTACAGGCGTGAGTGCGTATGTATGTATAAATATCCGTTGTCCGCGATCTACAAAGAATTTATGGTGAAAGTATCAGACGAGAAGCATATTTAAAAGCATAGTATAAATATACTGTAATGGCAAACGTTAGATATTATCACAAGATTTATGGGACGTAAATATAATATAGAGAACATTGGATATAATTACACATTTTATTTAATTAAAAAATATAATATAGGAGTGGGTCAAGCTTAACCAAAACTTATCTAAGCGAGTAATAGCAGTCTTTTGTAATTGACACGGCAAGCATTGTGAAAAGGTGCCTCACTTTCAGGTCCTAACCATCGGTGGCTTGGGTCCTGAAACTCACCATTAGAGGGTCTCATTATTTTTTTTTAATTTATATATGATAAAGAATACTGTAGAGCAATTATACTTTGGATTTTTATATTTAACTCTATTACTGCTATATAGACTCGAGGCCCCTACTCTTTTTAATTTTATTTATCTGATTTAGCTCAGAAGATATGTATACATTTTTTTATAGAATAAGCCGGCAAACGAGCAATCGGGTCACCTGATGGTAAGTGATCTCCACCGCCCATGTACGCCCACAATACCAAAGGAATTATGGGTGCGTTGCCGACCTTAAAGGAAGGGGATAATTAAAGAATTGAGAGGGGTTTGGGCCTCCGGATATCTCACTCACCGTACGAAACCAGCAAGCTGCTACTTTACGCTGGATAACTGTGAGACAGTGGTAATGACCCAGACGAGCCGGCTCATTCATGTTGTAGACCAAAGTGTCTACAGCGTGGCTCTAACACTCAAAAACATTTCTTACAACTGGCATACGCATCTTATACTATTTCCAAATGCTTGTTACATAAATTTTGTGTTTTCTTAGAAAAACTCTTAGAAAATGTTTACTACTGTAATTCTATCTTAGTGACTTGTTAATCTAAACATAAATGTTAGCATTACATTATTGATACTTAATTACTATTTTTTTACTGCGAAGTCGGTTACGGAATGCGATCTGATAGAATGAATTGCATTTGTTTATTTTCACTTTGTTTTCGACGAATTTATGTACTGTGTAATAACTAGCGTAGCCTTAGTTTCGATTCTATATAAAATACATGTTGAGAATTTTCAAATCTTTGTAATATATGTATACATCTGCTTTATTAAGTTACTAACACATGTCACGATTGAATGTAATTAATATTCCTGGTTTTACCTATATCAATAGGTAAAATATATTGCAGTTATATAATTTAGATTGCACCTTTGGCAGTTGTTACGAACTTTCCTTTTCACATGAGTTATTTCGTATTAAGTAGTTACAAAAATGCTTGCCCCTTTAGAATGCAAAAATTCAAAATGAAACATTCGATCGTTTTTAATTAGTCTCTTTAGATTTGATTTGATTGTAGGCTCCTTTTCTCCGCACTTAGCCTGTTGAATGTCGGGCCACTGTGCGTGAAGTTTGTGCCGGCTAGAAATCTAGCCAGCCTAACTCCGACCAGAAGCGCAGGATCCTCCTGGTGTCTCCACAGGCTTCTTGGAGTGACCTCGGTGTGTTGAGTATTTCCGCCCGTTGTGTAGCTACACCTTCACATTCCAGGATGACGTGTGAAGCTGTTTCATCAATCGACAGGCATCCCCTACATAGGGGGCTGTCGGTTATACCTATATTTTTAGTCTCTCGACGAATCACATTTAAACGGCACGAACGTTCGTGTCGTGTTTTTGTTCTATATTCTAACCCAGCAGTAAAGGTGCTCTTTGCACGGGATTTCCTTCCCCGTACAGCACCGTTGTGGATTCAGTTTGCCACTACGGGACCGATATCACTTAGGTATCTTCAAGAACAGAGCCCATACTTATTTAAAAGGTCAGCAATGCACTGTCGATCTGTCTGGTGTTGTAGATGCCCATGGGCGGTGATGATTAGCAACCATCATGTATCTCTCTTGTTCTTGATTTGATGACGAGCCGAGCAGGTCGCTCGCCTGATGGTAAGCGTCACGCCTGCTATAAACAGAATCAGCACCAATCAGAACTTCGAATTATGAAGTACTGCATGACACTGAACTGAGCTCGACGGCCTGAAACATAAGTTGTTAAGTCTCATTGTAATTTCACTGACTTCAATGTCCTTCAAACCGGAACACAACAATTTTTACACATTGTTGCTTGGCGGCAAAAATAGAAAAAGCGGTGGTACCTACCCAGACGGCATCTCGTATAAGACCTACCTGTTCTTCTTAGAAAAACAGTGTACTTAGTGATTTTTTATGTTTACGCGAATATTACACATGGAAATAAAATTAGCTTATACGGGTTTTATCGCGGTTTAATTTTTATTTTAGTCTCTCCCGTGACCGCGAAGGCTGAAAAGCTTTCGAAACGTCGGGACTATAATAAAAATTAAACCGCAATAAAATCCATATAAACTAGTTTGATTTCAACACTGGACTTATTTAATACCTAGTTAAAACACTCGTGCATAACATAGTAATTGACTATAATAACAAGAAGAAAATGGAATTGGATTATACAGTTTAGTAGTCTTTGCCCGTAGCTTCAAGGGTCTCGTAATGGGCACGGGCTATTACGCGATTTTGCAATGAGCTCTAGAAAATAACTATTGTGATGCCATTACGAAGAGGTGTAACAGAATCCTAAACTAATATGTATTTGACAATAATAAATACACAATAAAAATAAATACACCCAACAGTCACACATATAGTCCTGACCCCACACTAGGTTAACCTGTATCGTGGGTATCAGGAACTACGACGGACTTGCGTCCCACAACACCCAGACCCGAAACAAATATTTGTGGATCGCACAAACATTTGTCTCGGTGCGGGAATCGAACTCACGGCCTCTCGCTTCGCAGCCGACTACTCGCCCGCTACGCCATGGAGACTGTCATCAATGGCATATGCATTCAAGTTTATCTAGATTAGTTTATTTATTAATTCTGAATGATGAGACGAGCATGCCGCTCGTAAGAGAGATGTTAAATCTCATAACTTTTCACTGGCTTCAATGGCCTTTAACCGGTGTACAACAGTGCTTACACAGTGTACTGCATGTCTCGGGGTGACGAGCGCAGTCCAACGCCATGCAGTGCTTTGTAATTCAAATTCTGTGAGGTATTGCTTCTGTTTATGGCCAGGCGTGGTCCTTACCATCCGAAGAGCTTCCTGATCGCTAATATATTAAAAAAAGATAAAAGAAAACCAAACCTAAACGACAATAAATGCCACTACCCGACACCGCAGTCGAGTTCACCCATATCACCTGGAACCATCCCGTCTAGCACGGTGCGTTTCCAGCGTTCCTTACTATCACGCACGTGTAGCTCTAGAATGAACTCCCTGTCTCGGTATTTCTCGAGCGCTATGACCTGTCCTTTAAGGGAGGCTTAAAATAGTTTTCCTCCAAAAAACTCCTCCTTCCTCCATCCTCCGGTGGTTCCGCTTAACATCAGGCGGGACGCACGCTCGTCATCGTCGAAAAAAGTACAGATACCAACATTACGGTAATTAAATTTTACCCACAGCTGTTATAAATCAGGGTCCAAATCAAGCCACCGCGCATTTTAAAACAATCAGTTACATCAGCCGTGTCATCGGTCTACAAAGCATCTAGGCAGCTCGGTCAGTGATCAAAGAAAGTGCAAGTTGCAATATGTTAGGCGTGCTTTAACGCAATGTACGTGGTGAGCGGTGGCTATTGGTGCGTGCTGCTTTTTGTATGATAATGAGTGGATATTGGACTAACTGAATTTCTCTGTCATTATAGTTGAATGAACGTTTGATTTTATTGACACGTCTTTATGGTCTTCTAATTATGTGATATCATGTATTGACTGTAAGGTGTGAACCCTGCGGTTTGTCATGATATATACTATAATACCTATGATACAGGGTTAGATTTCTGTCTAATATGTCGATAGATCCTGGCTTTGTTCTGGGTCGAAAATAGTTTTGGTAAAAGTAAGGGTGTATTTGATACCTTTTGTGCACTCTGAATATACAGATTATTTTGTATGTTATGTACAACATAGTCTTGATCCTACACTAGAACTTTTCTATATGGTAGATAACAGAGGAACTTCCATAAACAGCATAAGTGTCAAAACAAATATTTACAAATTACGAACACCTTTGACAAGCTAAATTAAAATGCCTTTCATATTAGTGAATCACAAAACCGCTTGACGAACAATTAAAATAGCCAAAACAGATAACAATGACGATCATTTCCAAATTCATCTTTAAGTTTACAATGAAAAATGACCAAGCCGCAAAACAATGCAAATATTAATTACGAAGTTGAATTGTGTAATAACATATTGAACTTCAAAACGAAAGTGTTTGATGGTGAAAGTACCGATCTTTGGGACAGGTGTACAATTTATAGACATATTATTATTAAGTTTCAGAAATACTATACATATATGTTAGAGAATTTGTGGTTTCCATTATGAATGGTATGAGCTTGCAAAATATTCGTCCATTATACTTTGATGGAAGAGCCTTTGATGTGGTTGCTGATTCTCAAGATGTGTTACCATGGCGGTAATAAATCAGCGTGGTTTTGAATCCGATTACACAGCTTTATATATGTAGAAATCTTTATTGCACAGTATTTTTTTTTTGTATTGATCTAGAATTAAATTCAGTGTGGGTGTAAGTGGATCAGCATCATCTAGACCCAAAGTCAACCTCGCCTGCACGTAGTACACTTTGATGATTAACAAACGTGGCAATAGCGAAATTGGTTCCCGTTGCGAGCTGTGGGGTTTGGTTTGCGGGTTGTCCCATATAAAAATACCAAATATACCATTAAATCATGATGGGAAGGCGGACCCTGGTATAAATCCGGGATAATGCTAAGCAGAAAAAAAATTAATGGCATAACAAAATTTAAAAAAATGTTATTTTGGTATATGTACCGTATATACATTCATATGCATATAGTAAAAAGCGGTTATTTTAATATTACAAACAGACACTTCAATTTTATTTATTTGTATAGATTATCATAATTAAACTATCTCTTCTATAAAAATATCATCATTGACATAACATGTATTGTTACAGTGCAAGGATGCGAGCCGGCGTGTGGTGGAGCGCGGCCGCTCTGGCCCTGTTTGCTTTTACCGGAGCACTTCGTACCGCACAGGTATGTGATATATATTACAAGAAACGTAACCCAAGCAAAAAAATTAACCCTCCTAAATTAAAACTCTGTGCAACGGGGCGGGTCTATAAAAGTCTGTGCAGCTCGTTCATTCATCAATTCATAAACATTTATTCATGATCTCTAGTTGACACTTAATTCGTCTAATTTTTTGCGTGGTGCAGAACGTCGTATCCCGATTAGAAATTGAATATTAAGACATTAATTTTTATGAAATAAAGTTGATTTTGAACGTTCATTAATTTTTGTTGCGTGTATGAGTGTTACGTGTGATTATCTTTGCATGTGTAAGTAAGTGGAGCCGTATTTTTGGCAGATTCATATGAGAGTTATCGTTCTAGTTATCTTATTTCGATGCATATATTCAGCTAAATTGGCAGGTTAAAATCGCTCAAATAACTGTTGACATTTTTATGCGTGTTTTCTCAAGCAACATGTAATGGGAATTATATTGTTGATAGATAACTAAACCATTATAATTTTGAGGTATTTTTTATCGTAATTTTTTTCTCAATGAATATTAAAACGTATAAAATGAACTAATATAGGAATTAAATTCATACTTCTTAATGTTTTTTTTTTCTATTTTATGTCTCCATCTTTTATTACTTCACCAGTGTCTTAAAACATTGTTATTTTCTTCACTTCATATTTGTGCGGCCAGAAAGTGTTTGTTTATTTGTGCTAAAATTGTACTACTGATGAAATCAGATGCAATAAATGTCAAGTCGTATTCTACTATGGCCAGTTGGCTTAGCTTGATCTGAATTAATAATACCTATTGCTTTACCTCTAATTAAACATTAGATTGTCTCATTTAAACCATTAATAATGTAACATTTAAGCCCATTATAGCACGATAATCAGATCAGTATAATAGTGATACATTTGTGAAACTTGTCACTGCGATCTAATGTCGGCGCAGTTCGGTCATCAACCAAGGTTGCATGGATACAATGACAATATGATTGTTTTTATACCGACATTGCTGTTCACTCATTTACTTGCCCGTTTAGCTGCCTAAATAAATAGGTATCAAATTTATATCAATAGACACTGGGTTTTGTTCTAAGTGTTAATTTGTCTCTTATTTTGATGTAATTGCTGTTGTGCTTTTCTATTTAGTATTTTATGGATAAGTTAGAGTTAATTTATCATAGATATTAAAATATTATCTACTTCTACAATATTAACATCAGCTCACTGTGCTCGTACAGGATTGTCCAAGGTCAAGTTACATCCAAAAATGTAAGACATATATCATGTAGTTAATATTTGGCTGTTTTCGCAGATTTTCTTTTTATTTAACAGATATTATGTTCTACAGCAATATTTCTTACTAAAACAAGGTCAAATCTTGCCTACTTCAACGATTTATTAATTCTTCGAGAGATATATCAATAACTAGGTTACCCACTCTTCAAATTCAATTGGTATTCTTAATTAATGAAACCTTGAATGCGTTTGATGTGTAGTTATCACCTTTATCACTTCTTTAAAAGGACTTAATAAAGTGATACTGATTACGAATGCTCCATATTGCTACGAAATAGTTATCTAACTTGTTGCAACGTTGTTTTAGAAAATTACAGCTTATTAATCTTTGGGATAATTGCGCAGTTGATAGCATTCGACAGATTATTTATTTGTTTTGCCTCTGTTCTAAATTACCATGTCGTCATTTAAGTATATTAAAATAAATTACATGAATCTGTCACTTAAACCGATTAGTACTATTTTGTAATTAGTCAAACTGATTTAAAATGTTATATCAAAGTAATTGGGCATTTGATATCTTATAACTGCTATTATAACGAAAGCTGCTAATGCGTTTTATGTTATAATATTATTATAAAAATAACATATGAACATTAAGTTGGCTTTTGTTCTGTATATGACATGGAATTCACAAATATTACCAAAATAACACTTCAATTTACAGATGTTATTGATTCTATTATAAAATACTTTAATTTATCAAGTTACTTGAATTAATCTTCAGATACGGCCCTGAAAATACAAGTGTTATTAGTAGAACAAACTGACCCTATTTACTATCATAAGTTACTTACATATTCCTACCTATAATGTAAGCACATGTCTATTCATTATTAATGTCTGCACTAGAGTCTAGAAACGGCAATCAGAGCCAAATGCTTACTGAATCTTTGAACTGTAGCAAACGAAGCATAGTTGATCCAATTAAAATATTTACCATTTAAATTCTGAAAGTGAGATGACATAATGTCTAATACTGCGAGCGTAATAATCTCGAATGAATTAGTCTCTTTAGATCACTAACCCCACTTTCTAGTAGCACTGACCGCTAACACCTTAGGCTCGTTTGTTTTGAGGAATCCAGTTTTTTCTCCTCACGCAACTGTATGCACGATACGAGTAATTTCAATGTTAAGTGACGTTTGATACCCAGATACGCTTTTAATTCCTTTATTTAATATGTTGATTAAAAATAACAACTATTGCAATGTTTTTTTGTTTTGCGGAGAAGTTGGTACCAATAATGTGGACTAATTTTACGCATTTGACGGGTTTCTCAGTTAGGTTAGTATTCGTAACATTCCATAACTCGTAATACCATTTCCCAGTTATGCATAAACCCTTATTGACAACCGTTTAACTACTGAATATTTTGCCATTTAATAAGGCTCAAAATTTACATATCGGTGGTACATTTGATTCATCAAGAAAATCAAGACTTCTAATGATAATCTTTTGAGTTTGTAATGTTAGGCTTTCGGCTAGTACGTTGAGCCATCGGTCTCAGTTACTGCTACAAACTATGCGATTGCTGCCAAATTTGAATGCCTATAAACATTATAGTAGGTGTACTGGTTACGCCTCTGTCTACCCCTACGGGGACTACAGGCGTGAGTGCGTATGTATGTATCTATTATGTATCTGTTTGTAGGTTTGGTTGTGTGGAGTCTCTGATGCTATTGATGGTAAAGTTAAGTTGGGTAATTAAATACGAGATATCAAGTATATGTAAAATAGACAAGAAAATATAAGAGTAGATAAGTGTATCATTCACAAAATTTTAAAACTCTAAAGCTACGAATTAAATAAAGCAAATATTACTTAATTTTATGATTTTTGTTGCTCAAACACAATTTTAGTTTTTTTTTCTTCAATAACGCTAGTCCAAGGCCGTCAGTTAACCTAGGACAGACCCAGTGTCTTGATCTTGACCTAGCAATCAATAAAGAACGATACAATAATATTGCAATAAATTGGCTAACAACATCTTTAGAATACAAAGTTCTGTTACATTTTTATATTATGTGATGTAATTTGATGACCCGGTTAGGTGAAAAGTACGCGGTAAGTAATTGCCGGTCCAAATTTAACACATAATGAACACTCACTTCAATTGGAATTCCTTTGGAAGTTACCACAATATGGCCAATATTTTAACCTATCGCCAGTCAAGTCATGAGCGGGAGAAGCAGATAATAATGCTCATTAATTTAGTAAGTAAGTAAGATTTTGTTTTTCTGATTTTAACCGAAATCCTAGCCTAAAGTAATTTACAATGATGGTAATTTCTTAAAATAATATACTTCATAATTCATAGTATGGTTAGTGGCACTTAGTCCTACTAGCTGGTACAGTGGTACTTGGTAGGGGTATGTGTAACAAGTAGGTAAAAGGTTTACTGGTCCCTACCATAAATAAAATTCAACTTAGCCCTGCTATTGATAAGTATAAATAAAAATATACTTAGCCCCACAGTTACTATTATCGAGTAGGGCTTAATGCATATTATCTTGGAATATCATTGGATACATTTTTCAAGATATTGATCTTAATCTAACTCAACAACTAACCTCATAACTAAGGCATCAAGCTAATTATTTAGAACATTTGTGCAGTATTCATTATGTTTGGTAAAATGAAAATGTTTGTGCACAGTTATTTTAGTATTGAAATGAGCGTATCAATAAACACAAATCGAAAAGTGAAAGACATTATAAATAACATTTGCGAGAATTTCAACTTTCACCAATCAGTAATTGATACTTATGGACGTTCAAGTTTTTTCTATTAGAACATGGAAATTATTATTTCTACCGATATCACAGTACACAGAAATGTTGAAAGGGTTCGAGCAATAGGTCACACCAATAGGTGACCCAATACCGTTACACTTTACAGACACTTCTAAGTCAAAATTTGGTATAAATACTCGAAAATATGCAATACTATCTTTGCTGCTATGTAATTAATTATAATTCAAATATTTAAGGACTTTTAGCAAGATAGTAGAGGCACCTTATGTAATCCATGATGAACTTTAAGAAACTATGAGAGACGTTTCTGAAATGCAATAACAAGTAAAGCCTTCTTTGAATTTGGATACAAAAGGCTTTATTTTTTATTCTTTTTTTTTTTTTTTTTTTTTTTGTCGCGGGGAAAGCGAATTATTGCTACCGCCCCGCCCCGGGGGAAGGCGGAACGGTTATGTTGGGTTCACCGGTCTTACGACCCAGCGTTAAGCCGCCCGGAAGAGATGTTAAATCCGAGCGACCGGTGGGCCGAGTCCCTAACACATATGTACACCCTACACCGGCATACCAACTAAAACCCCGCGGTGGCCTTCTTCGACGCATGTGGAGCGGCCCCGGGGTATCCTTAGCTATGTCTAAGGATTGCTACCGGAACCGCCCCTGCGCGGTGCCGCCTAGCGGCCCGTCTCCTTATGGGGGGCTCAGAAGCCCCCACACACCGAAGGACGCCCTCGGCGTCAACGGCAGACACGAGGCCGACCACCCGTGCTGCCGTCCATCCCGGGGTCGCACGTACAAAAGTACAAAAACGGGCGCTACGACAGCCCCCAGCTGCGCGCCTGCGACCCCCGATGGCCCCAATCAGTCGCCTCTTACGACAGGCAGGGGATACCGTGGTGGAATTCTCCAAACGCCCCCATTCCACAGGGCGGGAGACGCCGGTCAGTCGTCCACCCGACGCCTCCTCCGTCTCCTTTGGCGGCGTGCGGGATCGTTCTGCTCACGATCCCGCTCGGCGCTCTCCTTCTGCGAGATGACGCACTCGCAAAAGGAGGCTACCGCCCGCCAAGACCTCCGGCTGCCGACCATGGCAGACACCACGGCCGGCAGCGACAGGTCTCCTCCGACGACTGCTCTGAGAGCGCTGCGCTCATCACTCCAGGCTGGACACTCCTCCAAAGTGTGCTGTGCCGTATCCTCGCGGCAGTTGCCACAATGGTGGCACACGGCGGAATCCTCTTTTCCGGCTATGCGACACAGGTACGAGCCGAAACACCCGTGGCCCGTGAGTACCTGTGTCAGCCGGAATGTGGGCGCACCGTGGCGCCTGTCTAACCACTCAATAAGGACAGGACGCACTGCTGCGACAGTCCTCACACCGGCACTAGGGCTCTCCAGCCTGGCATGCCACTCCTCCACGGCGGCTCTGCGAAATCGGGCCGCAATCTCCCTCGGAGCCAATCTCTGCGTACGTTGGGACGCCCCCTCTCGCCAAAAGAACGCAGACGAGAGGTGCTGGGCGTCCAACTCCCAAGGGAGAGTACCCGCCAACAGGCAGGCCGCCTCATGGGAGACCGTGCGGTAGCCCCTGATGATCCGCTGTGCCACTAAGCGCTGCGGTTTACGCAGTAGAGTGACACAGCGGGCGTTCAGGGACCCGGCCCAAACGGGACAACCGTAAAGGGCCATGGATCGCACGACTCCCGCATACAAACTACGGCAGGGGTTGCCGGGACCTTCCAGGTTCGGCAGCAGGCTTCCAAGCGCACCTGCTGCCCGCACCAGTTTCGGCGACAACTTCTCGAAATGGGCACGGAAATTCCACCGGCTATCTAGCACCAATCCTAGATACTTCATGGTAGAGCCGATGGAAATCCGCACCCCCTCCACTGTGATGTGGGCCCCTACAGGTGGCCCCCGCCGAGGCCCATGAAAACAAAGGGCCTCGGTTTTGTTCAGGGCCACAGTGAGGCCCAGTCGCCGAATCCTGCCCACCACCTGCTCTGTACCCACAGAGGCGAGCAGGGCGGCATCCTGAAAGGATCTCGCCGTCGCTGTCACTAAAGTGTCGTCCGCGTAGCAGACGACAGCGACGCCCCGAGGATTGGCACCACGGAGCACCCAATCGTAGCCGATGTTCCACAGAAGCGGGCCCAGAACTGAGCCCTGTGGAACACCGCAGGCCATTGCTCTTCGGTGCCACCCGTCGGCGCCCGGATACAACACGTCCCTATCAGATAGGTACGAGTGTACCAGACGCCGTAAATACGGTGGCACCACGTGGTACCGCAGTGCTTCATTTATGCAAGCCCAGGGCAGCGTATTAAACGCGTTGGCGATGTCGAGAGACACCGCCACGACCACCTTGCCCCGGGCTACTGCATCCTCCGCCTGTGCCTTGACCCGCAAAATCGCGTGGATGGTGGATCGGCCATGCCGGAACCCAAACTGGCAATCTGCCAGGTCCGGCCCGACCCCTTCAAGGTGCTCGACGAGGCGAGCGTGAACAACCCTCTCAAATAATTTGCAGACCTCGTCGAGCAACACGATGGGCCGGTAGGCCGATGGCGACTCTGCGGGTCGGCCCTCCTTCTTGAGCAGGACGAGCTTCCCGGTCTTCCAGCGCGACGGGAAGACGCCCTGCTCCATACAGGCGGAGAAAAGGCCGCGGAGCCTCGCACCCAGGAACTCGAGGGCTAGCACCCAGGCTTTGCCGGGGATACCATCGAGCCCTGGGGCGGTGTTCTTGCCCCGCAGCCGAACCACTGCCGCCCGCAACTCTGCGGGCGAAACCTCGGAAACAACCCCTGCCGAACTCAACGACGATGGCGCCGCTGGACCTGGCGCCATCGGTGGAGGAGTGACATCCTCGGTGGCCGGGAACAAAGCCGCGACGACCTCCTCGACTAGGTCGCCCCGGAGACTCTGCGTCAGCGGGGGCGCCCACGGGCGACACTTCTTCATCGCCACGCGGTACGGACGCCCCCACGGATCGTTATCGAGAGAGCTCCGGAACTCCCTCCGAGCCGCAGACTTTGCTCCCGCTATAGCCACATGCAGCGCTCTCTTGGCCTCTTTGTAGAGGCCGTGAAGCAGCCGCTCCTGGTCCTCGTCGCCGGGCAGACGAATCCGGCGACGACGGTGCCTGGCGAGACAACGGCGCGCGGCCACGCACGAAACACGCAGCCGCGTGAGCTCCGCCGTCCACCAGAACACCTGGCGCTTCTCAGGCCGGCGTCGGACACGGGGCATGGCTGCGTCGCAGACATGCGACATCGCCGCCCCGAACCACGCCGCCTCCTCCTCGACCCGTACCGGCCTCTCCGGTACGGGGAGCCACGCCTGAGCCAGAGCGGCCTCCTTCAGGGCCTCGACGTCGAGGCGCTTCACACCCCAACGCGGGCCGTCCGATCGCGGAGCGGTCGGTCCACCACCAGACTGGGCAGTAGGGGACGAGGCGACGTCGAACCGAATGTATCGGTGATCCGACAACGTCTCCTCGTCCACCAGGACCCTCCAATCCCGGACACGGCGGGCTAGTGCTGGGGTGGCGAACGTGATGTCCACCACCGAACCGCCATTGTGCCGCACGCACGTGTCCACCGATCCGCGATTCACGACGGCCAGGCTGGACGAGATCGCCCACTCCTCCAGGGCCTCGCCGCGCACGTTGGTCGCCGACGAACCCCAAGCCAGAGACTTGGCGTTGAAGTCGCCGGCGACGAGGACGGGGCGAGGCTGACTGCCTTGCACCACCAGGGCCCCCAGCCGAGTGAGAAAGAGCTCGAACTCGGCCAGAGATCTGTTGGGGGAGAAATACACTCCCACAATCCAGACCCCCCCCAACAGAACCGCCACGCATCCCGAACCCTTCGCTACCTTTTCGAAGGGTGGGGAGCCGGCAGCGCCCCGAGTGATGACGGCCGCCGAACCGTCTAGGTCCCCTGCCCAATCTTCCCTAGCAGGGACAAAATACGGTTCGGCGACCACAGCCACTTGTATCGACCACTGCGCCAGGCTTTAAACGAGCAAGTCCTGTGCTCTGGCACAGTGGTTAATATTCGCCTGGAGGAATCGTTGCGCCATATTAATGGGCGATCTCCATGGGTGCGACGCTGTGAGACGGGTCCGGCTGGGTCACAGCCCCGCCGCGCCCACCGCGTTTAGAGCGGCGGGGACGGGAGGAAGCGACACATGCCTTTGCGCCCACTTGGTGCTCCGCGGGTTTTCCCGCAGCTGCGCAAACTGCGCAGTGCGCCTCTGCGGAGCACCCCTTGGCCTTGTGGCCCTCTTGACCGCAGCGGTAGCAGATCCCGCTACGGTCACATTCCTCTGTGCAGCGCATCCGCACATGCCCGTTTAACAGGCAGCGGAAGCACCGCATGGGCCTCGGCTCAAGGAGGCGGACCTGTGCCGCCACCCAGCCAATAAGGACCCGTCTGGCCCCAATAATTTTGCTAGTGGCCTTGGCCGGGCATCGCACCCATGCCGCGCCAAGGCCTGAACGGTCGGGGCGGATCTCCCCGACCTTAAAATTCTCCGCCGGACAACCCCCAGCCCCTGCAAGGGCCGTTGCGACCATTTCCGGGTCGGCAGACGCGTCCAACCCGGAAACCCGCAGTTCCGCGGTCTTGAACGGGCGAGAGACACGGACGTCTCCCTCCAATTCTGTTCCGCGAAACACCTCCCTCACTTTTTCGGCAAGGGAGTCGGCCCTTGCCTCCGATTCCGGTCCGGGTACCTCGTAGAGATACCCGCCGGTGGCCATCAGACGAGCCCGAGTATCTGCGATACCAAGGTCGGCGAGGCGCACACACCTTTGCACCTCCCGGAGGATTTGGGCATAAGTCACGCCCCGTGATATACCCTCCGGCGTCACCGTTAAGGTGACGGCCGCCTTGCTGTGGAGCCGTATTTTAGGCTCGGGCCTGCGCTGACTCGGCTGAGGCCGTTGCTGCGGCTGTGCGTCAGCCGCTGCTCTCGGAGCGGACTGGGGATTGTTCCGCCTCCCCTTTCGCGCAACCGTCACCCACCCCTCGTCCATAGACGTCGGAGCTGGAGGCAGCGGGCGGGGCTCGCGGGGAGGCGGACCCGGGGTAGCCGGACGGCCCTTCTTCTTCTTTTTCCCCCCCGCGCGTGATGATCGCTGGGGGGGAATCGGAGTGGCGGCGCAGGAAGCCGCAACGGCCGACGGGGCCACGACTGCGGGAGCAGGTCGGGGAGCCTCTGTTGGGGCGGGTATGGCGGAAGTTCCGCTCCCACCCTTTCCTTTCCCCTTCCCTTTCCCCTTGCCAGTGACTGGCGGACCGGCAACAAGGGGCGGGTCCCTGGAGGAACCGGCCACGGCCGCAGGTGTTGGCGGCGGCCCAACGGTGGCTCAAGGCCGCGGCACTTGCAGCGGCGGCCACTCAGCCCTCTCCGGCCTGGTCCGGTCAGCGGCCAAAGGAGGCCGAACTGGGCGCTCGGGAGGCAGCCGCAAATAGACTGCCTCAAAGCGGGCGTCCAAAATGTTGAAGAGACGCCGCTGGAATTCAGCGAACGTCTCTTCGGACGCACCCTCCGGTTGCACCGCCGGCTGCGGCAGCCCAAGCGACCTTACTGTCGCCAACACCTCCTCCAGGACTTTGGCCTGCTCCGCCTGTGCAGCCTTCAGCTTGGCGACCTCATTTGCCAAGGCCGCCTTCTCCGCCTCCAAGCGGGCTACCTCAGCGGAGCCTGACTCCCCCGCCCTCTCCAACAACTCGTTGGCGGCGAGATTCAGCCTCCGCTGTTCCGTCCCCTTCAAATTCCGGGACTTGTGTGAGACGTCCCGGATCGTCTCGGCCAATCGCAGGCGCCAGTCCAGCTCGTCGACTGGCGCCTCAGCCTCCTCCATCTCCACGACGTCCAACTCCGGACCCGGTGTTGGACTCGTGGAAACAGCGATCAGCTTTTCAGCCGGCTCGCTGTCACTCTCGCTCGAGACCGAGACCACAGCGCGATCTCGATCTCGGCGACCCCTCTTCGTGCGCGAGGCAGTGCCACTCGGCCCGGCCTCGGACTCGAGAACCGGGACGGGCGCCACCTCGGCAGCCTCACCTTTGGGCTTGCGCCCCTCCTCTAGTGTCTGTTCTGGGCCACGAGTGCCCCCCGAGGCAGACAGCCTCTCCACCACAACTATGGGTTTTTTAGAAAATGAAATTTTCATAATAAATCCCACGAGTATGGGGGAAATATACGGTCCACCCAGGCAGAGACCCCTGTACCTGGGTAAGCCTAGGCGTAACCCGCTTTCGGAGTTTCGGCTGGACTCCGGCGGGGGTTCGCACTAACGACCGAACTACCCATCGGCCATGCATCCCCTCGCGGTGCGCCGCCGCTTGGGATTCGGGGTAACTTTTTATAGAGGTTTTCTACCTCGCGGCCCAGGCGGTTAAGCCAAGACCCTCGGTCCGATCAGGAGCGCGAGACATAACCACAGACCTCCTGACCAGATTACGATCTCCGACGGTGACCGCAGTCCTGCTCGGCGGCGGGTGAGCGCACACCGAGCCCGTCGACACCCCCGAGACAGAACCCGGGGGTGGCCCTAAAATCAGCCCCTCACAAATGACGACGGCCGCCGCAACATGCAACGACCGTCAACCACCTGTTGTCAGGATATCAGCCGTCGGTCAACTTGACCGCCGTTGCCCAGGGTGCACCACGTGGAGGTTTCCTGACTTCGCACCCCTTTATTTTTTATTCTAATCTAACCTTTTTTTTTTTTTTTTTTGTTGTCGCGGGGAAAAGCGACTTATTGCTACCGCCCGCCCCGGGGGGAAGCGGAACGGTTATGTTGGGTTCACCGGCCTTACGACCCAACGTTAAGCCGCCCGGGAGAGATGGTAAACATCCAGGCGACCGCTGGGCCGAGTCCCTGACACTATATACACCCTATACCGGCATACCAACTAAAAACCCCGCGGTGGCCATCTTCGGCGCATTAGGAACGGCCCCGGGTTCCCGAGGCGAGAAGCGCCCCGGCTTCAGCCGGTACCGTCCCTGCGCGGTGCCGCCTTGCGGCCCGTCTTCAAATATGGGGGGCTCAGAAGCCCCCGCCACCGAAGGACGCTCTCGGCGTCAACGGCAGCAACGAGGCCAACCACCCGTGCTGCCGTCCATCCCGGGGTCGCACATACAAGAATGTTAAATATAAAGGGCGCTACAACAGCCCCCCGCTGCGCGCCCGCGACCCCCGATGGCCCCTATTAGTCGCCTCTTACGACAGGCAGGGGATACCGTGGCGGAATTCTCCAAACGCCCCCAATCCACAGGGCGGGAGACGCCGGTCAGTCGTCACCCCGGCGTCTCCTACGTCTCCTCTGGCGGCGGGAGGGATCGGCTCGTTCCCGATCCCTCTCGGCACTCTCCTTCTGCAAGATTACGGCCTCGCAGAAGTGGGCCACCGCACGCCAGGACCTCCGACTGTCGACCATGGCGGACACCACTGCCGGCAGTGAGAGGTCTCCTCCGACGACTGCAACGAGAGCGCTGCGTTCCTCGTCCCAGGCTGGGCATTCCTCCAATGTATGTTGGGCCGTATCCTGCGGACAGTTGTCACAGTGGTGACACACGGCCGACTCCTCTGTGCCGACTATTTGACACAGGTACCGGCCGAAACTGCCATGGCCAGTCAGGACCTGTGTCAGTCGGAACGTTGCCGCGCCGTGGCGCCTGTCTAGCCACTGGTGAAAGACAGGGCGCACTGCCGCGACGGCCCGATGACCCGCTGATGGGTTCTCCAGCCTGAGACGCCACTCCTCCACGGCGGCTCTGCGTAGGGAGCCGCGTACGGCGTCCACCTCTCTTGGTGCCGGTCTCTGCCCGCGTCTGAACGCCTCCTCCTGCCAGTGAAAGGTGGCGGAGAGGGCCTTAGCGTCCAGATCCCACGGGACGAAACCGGCCAATACGCATGCCGCCTCGAATGAGACCGTGCGGTAGCCCCTGATCGCCCGCTGCGCTACTATACGCTGTGGCTTGCGCAGCAGAGCGATGCATCGGCCGCCCAGGGACTCGGCCCAAACGGGACTTCCGTACAGGGCCATAGACCGCACGACTCCGGCGTACAGCCTTCGGCAAGGGATGCCAGGACCTTCCAAGTTGGGCAGCAGGCTTGAGAGCGCACCCGCTGCCCGGGACAATTTTGTCCCCAAACTTTTGAAGTGGGCACGGAAATCCCACCGGCTATCCAAAATCAAACCCAAATATTTCATAGTGGAGCCGATGGGAATCCGCACCCCGTTCACAACAATGTGGGCACCGGCCGGTGGCCCCTTCCGAGGCCCATGGAAACAAATGGCCTCGGTTTTCTCAAGGGCCACCTTCAAACCCAGCTGCTGGATGCGGCTCACGACGTGGCCGGTGCCGACCGCCGCCAAAATCGCGGCATCTCGGAAAGTCCTGCCATTTGCTGTAACTAGCGTGTCGTCGGCGTAGCAAGTGACGCCGACGCCCCAGAGGTTGGCACCACGGAGAACCCAATCATAACCGATGTTCCATAGGAGTGGGCCCAAGACTGAGCCCTGTGGAACACCGCAAGTCATTTCTCTGCGATGCCACCCATCAGCGCCCGGATACACTACGTCCCTATTAGAGAGGTACGAGTGCACCAGACGCCGAAGATAGGGCGGCACCTCGTGGTACCGCAGTGCCTCATGAATGCAGGCCCAGGGCAGGGAATTGAATGCGTGGGGTGCGAAGTCAGGAAACCTCCACGCGGTGCACCCTGGGCAACGGCGGTCAAGTTGACCGACGGCTGATAACCTGACAACAGGTGGTTGGCGGTCGTCGCACGTTGTGGCGGCCGTCGTCATTTGTAGTGGGCTCGTGTTTCGGGCCGCCCCCGGGTTCTGTCTCGGGGGTGTCGACGGGCTCGGTGTGTGCTCACCCCGCCACCGAGCAGGACTGCTGTCACCGTCGTAGATCGTAATCCGGTCACGGAGGTCCGTGGTTATGTCTCGCGCTCCTGATCGGACCGAGGGTCTTGGCTTAACCGCCTGGGCCACGAGGTAGAAAACCTCTATAAAAAGTTACCCCGAATCCCAAGCGGCGGCGCACCGCGAGGGGATGCATGGCCGATGGGTAGTTCGGTCGCTAGTGCGATCCCCCGCCGGAGTCCAGCCGAAACTCCGAGCGGGTTACGCCTAGGCTTACCCAGGTACAGGGGTCTCTGCCTGGGTGGACCGTTTATTTCCCCCATACTCGTGGGATTTGTTATGTATTTGAACACCAAAAACTTAAAAAATCCAGTAGTGTTAGTGGAGAGGCTGTCTGCCTCGGGGGCCACTTGCGGCCCTGAACAGACAACAGAAGAGGGGCGAAGGCCCAAAGGTGAGGTTGCCGAGGTAGCACCCATACCGGTTCTCGAGTCCGAGGCCGGGCCGAGTGGCGCAGCCTCAGGCACGAAGAGGGTTCGCCGAGATCGAGACCGCACTGTGGTCTCGATCTCGAGCGAGAGTGACTCTGAGCCGGCGGAAAAGTTGCTCGCTACGTCTGCGAGTCCTACTCCTGCCGACGAGGATAATGTCACCCAAATGGAGGTTGCGGAGGTTTCAGCCGATCGGTTGGACTGGCGACTGCGGCTGGCGGATGTGATCCGGGGCGTGTCTCACAGTTCCCGGAACCTTAAAGGGACTGAGCAACAAAAGCTCAACCTCGCCGCCAAAGAACTTCTGGCGAGGGCTGAGGAGCCAGCACCTGCGGAGGTGGCCCGCCTAGAGGCCGAAAAGGCAGAATTGGGGCGAGAAATCGCCCTACTAAAGGCCTCGCAAGCGGCCCAAGCCAAGGTGCTAGAGGAGGTGCTGTCTACAGTTAGATCCCTTGGACAGTCGCAGCCGGTGGTTCCGGGTTCTGCATCCGGAGAGACAATGGAGGAGTTCCAGCGCCGACTCCTCAACATTGTAGATGCTCGGTTGGAGGCGATATCATTACGACTGCCTCCCGAGCAGATTCTTCGGCCACCCTTGGCCGCTGACAAGGCCAGGTCTGGGACAGACATGTGGCCTCCGTTGCAACTGCCGCGCAATATTGTTAGGCCTTCGGCGGCTTCTGCTGCCGTGGCTGGGCCTTCGAGGGCCTCAGTTGATGTTGCTGGCCCGCCGGCAACTCCTAAAGGCAAGGGCAAGGGCAAGGGCAAAAAGTCTGCGCCGCCTGAGCCTGTAGCTCATCAGCCTGCACCTGCCCCTGTGGCCGGCTCGTCATCGCCGCCGGCTCCTGCCGTCACCCCAAATCCCTCCAAGCAATCATCTCGCAAGGGGGGGAAAAAGGGAAAGAAGAGGGCTACTCCGGCTCCGGTTCCCCGAGAGCCTCGCCCGCTGCCTCCGGCTCCCACGGCCATGGAAGAGGGATGGACCGTGGTGGCCAAGAAGGGGAAGAAAACTCCCCGGCCCGCGTCGAGTGCTGCAGCTACCGCTTTGCCGCAGCAACGACCCCAGCCGAAGCAGAACAGGCCTGAGCCTAAGCTTCGGCTGCACCGCAGGGCGGCCGTCACATTGACGGTGTCGCCGGAAGGTCTAGCGCGGGGTGTAACTTACGCTCAAGTCCTCCGGGAGGTGCAGAGGAGTGTGCGCCTCGCCGACCTCGGCATAGCGGACACGCGGGCCCGACTAATGGCCACGGGCGGGTACCTGTATGAGGTACCCGGACCGGATTCGGAGGCGAGGGCCGATTCCCTCGCCAACAAAGTGAGGGAGGTGTTCCGTGGAACGGAATTGGAGGGCGACGTTCGCGTCTCTCGCCCTTTCAAGACCGCGGAGCTGCGAATATCCGGGTTGGACGCGTCTGCCGATCCGGAGACTGTCGCAACGGCCCTCGCAGCGGCTGGAGGTTGTCCGGTGGAGGACTTTAAGGTCGGGGAGATCCGCCCCGACCGTTCTGGCCTTGGTGCGGCATGGGTGCGGTGCCCAGCCAAGGCCGCAAGTGCTATCATCGGGGCGAAACGGGTCCTAATTGGTTGGGTGGCAGCACAGGTCCGCCTCCTAGAGCCGAGGCCCATGCGGTGCTTCCGCTGCCTATTTAACGGGCATGTGCGGAATCGCTGCACCGAAGAATGTGACCGTAGCGGGATCTGCTACCGCTGCGGTCAAGTGGGCCACAAGGCTAAGGAGTGCTCCGCGGAGCCGCACTGCGCAGTCTGCGCAGCTGCTGAAAAACCCGCGGGGCACCAGTTGGGCGCTAAGGCCTGTGTCGCCTCCTCCCGTCCCCGACGATCTAAACGCGGGGGGCACGGTAGGGGTGTGACCCAGCCGGACCCGTCCCACAGCGACGCACCGATGGAGATCGCCCATTAATATGGCGCAACGATTCCTCCAGGCGAATATTAACCACAGCGCCAGAGCTCAGGATTTACTCGTTCAAAGCCTGGCGCAGTGGTCGATACAAGTGGCTGTTGTCGCTGAGCCGTATTTTGTTCCTGTCAGAGATGATTGGGCAGGGGACCTGGACGGTTTGGTGGCCGTCATCACTCGGGGCGCTGCCGGCTCTCCACCCTTCGAAAAGGTAGCGAAGGGTTCGGGATGCGTGGCGGTTCTGTTGGGGGGGGTCTGGATTGTGGGAGTGTATTTCTCCCCCAACAGATCCCTGGCCGAGTTCGAGCTCTTTCTCACTCGGCTGGGGGCTCTGGTGGTGCAAGGCAGTCAGCCTCGCCCCGTCCTCGTCGCCGGCGACTTCAACGCCAAGTCTCTGGCTTGGGGTTCGTCGAGGACCGACGGGCGCGGCGTGGCCCTGGAGGAGTGGGCGATCTCGTCCAGCCTGGCCGTCGTAAATCGCGGATCGGTAGACACGTGCGTGCGGCACAATGGCGGTTCGGTGGTGGACATTACGTTCGCCACCCCAGCACTTGCCCGCCGTGTCCGGGACTGGAGGGTCCTGGTGGACGAGGAGACGTTGTCGGATCACCGATACATTCGGTTCGACGTCGCCTCGTCCACAATTACCCGGTCTGGTGGTGGACCGACCGCTCCGCGATCGGACGGCCCGCGTTGGGGTGTAAAGCGCCTCGACGTCGAGGCCCTGAAGGAGGCCGCTCTGGCCCAGGCGTGGCTCCCCGTACCGGAGAGGCCGGTACGGGTCGAAGAGGAGGCGGCGTGGTTCGGGGCGGCGATGTCGCACGTCTGCGACGCAGCCATGCCCCGTGTCCGACGCCGGCCTGAGAAGCGCCAGGTGTTCTGGTGGACGGCGGAGCTCACGCGGCTGCGTGTTTCATGCGTGGCCGCGCGCCGTTGTCTCGCCAGGCACCGTCGTCGCCGGATTCGTCTGCCCGGCGACGAGGACCAGGAGCGGCTGCTTCACGGCCTCTACAAAGAGGCCAAGGGAGCGCTGCATGTGGCAATAGCGGGGGCAAAGTCTGCGGCTCGGAGGGAGTTCCGGAGTACTCTCGACAACGATCCGTGGGGGCGTCCGTACTGCGTGGCGATGAGGAAGTGTCGCCCGTGGGCGCCCCCGCTGACGCAGAGTCTCCGGAGCGACCTAGTCGAAGAGGTCGTCGCGGCTTTGTTCCCGGCCACCGAGGATGTCACTCCTCCACCGATGGCGCCAGGTCCATCGGCGCCATCGTCGTTGAGTTCGGCAGGGGTTGTTTCCGAGGTTTCGCCCGCAGAGTTGCGGGCGGCAGTGTTTCGGCTGCGGGGCAAAAACACCGCCCCAGGGCTCGATGGTATCCCCGGCAAAGCCTGGGTGCTAGCCCTCGAGTCCCTGGGTCCGAGGCTCCGCGGCCTTTTCTCCGCCTGTATGGAGCAGGGCGTCTTCCCGTCGCGCTGGAAAACCGGGAAGCTCGTCCTGCTCAAGAAGGAGGGCCGACCCGCAGAGTCGCCATCGGCCTACCGGCCCATCGTGTTGCTCGACGAGGTCTGCAAATTGTTCGAGAGAGTTATACACGCTCGCCTCGTCGAGCACCTTGAAGGGGTCGGCCCGGACCTGGCGGATTGCCAGTACGGGTTCCGGCATGGCCGATCCACAATCCACGCGATTTTGCGGGTCAAGGCACAGGCGGAGGATGCAGTAGCCCGGGGCAAGGTGGTCGTGGCGGTGTCACTCGACATCGCCAACGCGTTTAATACGCTGCCCTGGGCCTGCATAAACGAAGCACTGCGGTACCACGTGGTGCCACCGTATTTACGGCGTCTGGTGCACTCGTACCTTTCCAATAGGGACGTAGTGTATCCCGGCGCCGACGGGTGGCACCGGAGAGAAATGGCCTGCGGTGTTCCACAGGGCTCAGTTCTGGGCCCGCTTCTGTGGAACATCGGCTACGATTGGGTGCTCCGTGGTGCCAATCCTCGGGGCGTCGCTGTCGTCTGCTATGCGGACGACACTTTAGTGACAGCGACGGCGAGATCCTTCCAGGATGCCGCCCTGCTCGCCTCTGTCGGTACAGAGCAGGTGGTGGGCAGAATTCGGCGACTGGGCCTCACTGTGGCCCTGAACAAAACCGAGGCCCTTTGTTTCCATGGGCCTCGGAGAGGGCCACCTATGGAGGCCCACATCACAGTGGAGGGGGTGCGGATTTCCATCGGCTCCACCATGAAGTACCTGGGATTGGTGCTTGATAGCCGGTGGAATTTCCGCGCCCATTTTGAGAAGTTGTCGCCGAAGCTGGTGCGGGCAGCAGGTGCACTTGGAAGCCTGCTGCCGAACCTGGAAGGTCCCGGCAACTCCTGCCGTAGTTTGTATGCGGGAGTCGTGCGTTCCATGGCCCTATACGGTTGTCCCGTTTGGGCCGGGTCCCTGAACGCCCGCTGTGTCACTCTACTGCGTAAGCCGCAGCGCTTAGTGGCACAGCGCATCATCAGGGGCTACCGCACGGTCTCCCATGAGGCGGCCTGCCTGTTGGCGGGTACTCTCCCTTGGGAGTTGGACGCCCAGCACCTCTCGTCTGCGTTCTTTTGGCGAGAGGGGGCGTCCCAACGTAGAGAAAGATTGGCTCCGAGGGAGATTGCGGCCCGATTCCGCAGAGCCGCCGTGGAGGAGTGGCATGCCAGGCTGGAGAGCCCAAGTGCCGGTGTGAGGACTGTCGCGGCAGTGCGTCCTGTCCTTGACGAGTGGTTAGACAGGCGCCACGGTGCGCCCACATTCCGGCTGACACAGGTGCTGACGGGCCACGGGTGTTTCGGCTCGTACCTGTGTCGCATAGCCGGAAAAGAGGATTCCGCCGTGTGCCACCATTGTGGCAACTGCCGCGAGGACACGGCACAACACACCTTGGAGGAGTGTCCAGCCTGGAGTGACGAGCGCAGCGCTCTCAGAGCAGTCGTCGGAGGAGATCTGTCGCTGCCGGCCGTGGTGTCTGCCATGGTCGGCAGCCGGAGGTCTTGGCGGGCGGTAGCCTCCTTTTGCGAGTGCGTCATCTCGCAAAAGGAGAGCGCCGAGCGGGATCGTGAGCAGAACGATCCCGCGCGCCGCCAAAGGAGACGTAGGAGGCGCCGGGTGGACGACTGACCGGCGTCTCCCGCCCTGTGGAATGGGGGCGTTTGGAGAATTCCACCACGGTATCCCCTGCCTGTCGTAAGAGCCGACTAATGGGGCCATCGGGGGTCGCGGGCGCGCAGCCGGGGGCTGTCGTAGCGCCCATTATGGTACTCTCGTACGTGCGACCCCGGGATGGACGGCAGCACGGGTGGTCGGCCTCGTGTCTGCCGTTGACGCCGAGGGCGTCCTTCGGTGCGCGGGGGCTTCTGAGCCCCCCCGACAAGGAGACGGGCCGCTAGGCGGCACCGCGCAGGGGCGGTTCCGGTAGCAATCCTTAGTTATAGCTAAGGATACCCCGGGGCCGCTCCACATGCGCCGAAGAAGGCCACCGCGGGGTTTTAGTTGGTATGCCGGTGTAGGTTGTATATAGTGTTAGGGACTCGGCCCAGCGGTCGCTCGGATTTAACATCTCTCCCGGGCGGCTTAACGCTGGGTCGTAAGACCGGTGAACCCAACATAACCGTTCTGCCTTCCCCCGGGGCGGGGCGGTAGCAATAATTCGCTTTCCCCGCGACAAAAAAAAAAAAAAAAAAAAAAAAAAAAAAAAAAAAAAAAAAAGGGAATTGAATGCGTTGGAGATGTCCAACGACACCGCAATAACTACTTTGCCCTGAGCCACTGCTTCCTCCGCTTGTCCCTTCACCCGCAGAATCGCGTGGATGGTGGATCGGCGCTTCCGGAAACCGAACTGGCAATCGGCCAAGTCCGGGCCGACCCCCTCGAGGTGCTCGACGAGGCGAGCGTGAATGATACGCTCGAAGAGCTTGCAGACCTCGTCGAGCAACACGATGGGCCGGTAGGCTGACGGCGACTCTGCGGGTCGTCCTTCCTTCCTGAGTAGGACGAGCTTCCCGGTTTTCCAGCGTGACGGGAAGACGCCCTGCTCCAGACATGCGGAGAATAGGCCACGGAGCCTCGGACCCGTTTCGGGGGTGGCTGTGCAATCCAAACCCGACAGCCGCAGTTCCACCATCTTAGTGGGCCGAGAAATGCGAACATCTTCCGAGTCCTTAAAACATTCACTCAACCGTGCAGCGAGTGAGTCAGCCCTCTCCTCACTATTGGCCCCGGGCACCTCGTACATCTGGGCACCAGTCACTGCACGCTTAGGTTTAAGCCTAGTTATGTTGAGGCCACTGAGTTGTACGTTGCGTTGGGCCTCCGTCAGCACCTGGGCATATGAAAGCCCTTTCGCTACCGCCGCTGGCGTCAAGGTTATTATGACCGCCGCAGAGCGCGGCGGGCGGAGTTTAGGCTCGGCCCTGCGTGGCTGTTGCTGCGAACCTGCAGCCGGCGCTGCGCTCTTCTTGGCTTTCTTCTTGCCGACCACTACGGTCCACTGCGTGTCCATAGACTCAGGGGCCGTTGGCAGCTGGCGGGGCTCTAGAGGCGGGGCCTGCGTAATATTTTTCTTCATCCCCTTTGCTGATTTTGTTGAGGGATGCATTGATTTTGCGGATACTGCGATAGTTTGAGTTACGAGACCGGAAGTAGCTCCTTTGTTTTTAGCTTTTTTCTGTAGACCCGAGGGCCCCGCCACCGCTGGTGTGACCGTATGTGATGACCCAGCGATGGCAGGTGGTTTTTCATTGGAAGGTCCTGTTACGGGCACAGTAGCAGCGGGAGTAGTTGGAACAGACTTCTTTCCCTTTCCCTTCCCCTTGCCTTTACCCTCTGTAGAAGGCTCTTTGACTGCTGGCAGGCTGACTTCCTGTGGTATCTTCTCGTGATTGGCCTGCGACTCATGGGCCAACGGTGGTCTTTGCGCGGGCCCCATGATAGCCGACTGAACCCTCGCTATTATTCGAGCCTCGAACAACTGTAACGCATTTTCATCAGTTGGCAGAGTGCTCGGGGCCGCCTCTAGATTTTCGAGGCGACGGCGCAGGGAGGCACTTTCTTCAGCCTGTTTGGCCATTGCTACCTCGAGGCGAGCGCTATGTTCCTTCCAGCGCTTTGCTTCCGCTTCAAGGTGAAGCACCCTCTCGAATTCTGGTTGGTCGAGGAATTTCATAATCAGTTCATGGACTCGATTGAGAGACTTTTGCATTGTCCCCTTAAGATTCCCTGACTTTTGGGAGACCATCTTTAAAATTCCCCAAGCCTCCCGCAGATCTTCAGGGAGGATCACTCGGGATTCGTCTTCCACGCCGTCCCTTGGTGAGGCCCTTGGAGATGGCGACTTGAGGAAGGAGTGTACCCGCTCTTCCAGATCCTCCTCGGTTCCTAAACGGGCAGCCTCCCGCTTCTCTCTGTCGAGAGCCTTTTGGGCCGCAGATAGCCTAACATTTAAGCCCGTTTTTGGTGGGCGACCACGTCCTCGGGAAGACGGCCTTTTCTTGGCCGCTGGTTCTGCTTCGGAGTCACTGGCACCCGGCGACCGCGATCGATCAGACGGACATGGTGAGGCACTCCAGAGACGACCTCCTAACAAACTATTACGCCGCGACGGAGCACGACTACGTTCTGGCTCAGAGTTGAGCTCCACATCCTGAACTGGATGCTCAGCGGACGCCGCTTCTGTGGGTGTTACACCAGCACACACACCATTTTCACACATGACAACATCGTCAGGCTTACGTCCTCCAACCTCCGCCTGCACGGACCCGGAGTTGGGTACCGAACCAGGCAACCTCGTCGAAGTAGTGTAGGGTTTTTTGAAATTTGTGTTATCCATAAAATTCCCACGAGTATGGGGGAAATAAGAGGTCCACCCAGGCAGAGCCCCCTGTACACCCCCACAGACCTCCGTGACCGGATTACGATTTACGACGGTAACAATGGGAGAGGACATCCCCCCACTGCCCATTCGGTGGCAGGATGAGCGCGCACCGAGCTCGTCGACACCCAAGAGACAAAACCCGAGGGTAGCCCGAAAACGAGCCCTACAAACTAGACGACGGCTGCCACAAAACGCGACAACCGCCAACCAGCTGATGTCAGGATTTCAGCCGTCGGTCAACTTGACCGCCGTTGCCCAGGGTGCACCGCGTGGAGGTTTCCTGACTTCGCACCCCATTCTAATCTAACCTAACCTAACCTACTGAACTTCGCAACAAGTGTTAGAAATTATAAAGCACGCGTGAACTCGTGATATGCTAATTTCTAGTAGGAATGTGTATTACACAAATTATGAGGTGCGATTATTGCAGCAATTTAATAACAGGCCGCGTAACAAGGATGTTTCGCGTGTTTAAACAACCATTAACAGCGGAATTTGACTTAGTTTTCTGTTACTATTAACAAATGCTTAAGTGTTTTATTAAAATGCCTTTTTTCACTTACATAATTTCATGTGAATAGCTTTTACGATTGAATGGAATATGAATTAATTTCTATTGTTGTTTATTTATTATTCTGTTCTTTAGTAAATGCTAATGTTGTGAAAATATACATTATTTTCGTTTTATTTTTATTTTATGATTCCATTAATTATTTTTTTAAGTTCTGTTGATATTTTGCTACAAGCAAAATTAAACAACTATATAGCTTTGATGATCAAAATTTACAAGTCTTACCTGATGTTGTAGGTGCCTGAGATATATTGCTTTATAATGTTACTTTTTTTAAATAATTATTTAATAATAGTGAAGTGTATGATTACTTAAAGTATTTTATTGTTGTAAAATCTTAACAACTTGATATTTCGGTCACTGTACTATGTGGTAGGTCCCTCGTATGCGACAAACCAACTGGGTCCACCGCTTTGTCTATTTCTGCCGACAAGCAGCAGTGTGTAAGCACTGTTGTGTTTTGGTTTGAAGGACATTAAAGCCAGTGAAATTCATTCAGAGTTCTGTGTGTCGTTGTGTCTGTTTATGGGCAGGCGTGACGCTTGACATCAGGCGAGCGACCTGCTCGTCTCGGCATTCAAGGAAATAAAAAAGAGTAAGAAAACTACGGTTCATACTATGTCACTAGACAAATGCTAGTCTACGAAGTTATTATGAAAGATCCGCTGCTACCAAAGATGACTGCTACTACATAATTAAAACCGTTAACTATGGATTACCAGTACCAGTAAAGATCCTATCTAGGTCATGCCGTCTTACTTTCAATTTGTACACAAAGAGTCCTTAAAATGACATCGAAATTAAGGGTTAGCATCCTCTATTCTGTGGTAAGCATGGCCATCCATATCATCTAATAAGTGATCAACGGTTACAAGTTTGTGCAACATATCATTTGTTATTTTGATCTGTAACGTTAACTGCTCTGTGGTATAGAATTATATAGTTTTGTGAACGTCCTCGGCTTGCGTTGTTCAGTTCTGTTTTACCCATTATTTGTAATTCTACTTGAAATTTATGGCTTCTTCGATGATTGATGAAGGATTTATTTAATAATAGTTGACCGTTCACATGTTGTTTGTGTTACTTTAGTACTTGCTATTTGTTTTGTGAACTGCCTCGGTGGCGTAGTAGGCGGTACGACTGTTGTACTGAGGTTTCGGGTTCGATCTCCGAGTCGGGTAAAAGTGACATTGAGTTTTGTATGAAATGCTTACCTAGTATCGGCCTGAAGTTTGTAATTGTGTCCAGTATTGCAATAGGCACGCCCCCTATCACATCATGAGATGGGAATAAGCTCGGCGAAATGTACTGGTTACACCTCTCCTACTCATTTGGATATTACAGGAATGAGTGCGTCTGTATGTAAGTTGTTTTGTGCAGTTATTTACCACACAAATATCAGAGGACGAATCACATAGCGAATAAACATGTCATTGAAACTTGACAAATATTAGCGTATTTTACCCATACACATCTACAGTTATCAGCGGAAAAGCCAACCACCATTATAATAATGTTCGAGTGCTATCGGTGTCAACGGCTTTTCCGTTTGTCTGACAAATTCTCACGCTTCTTCAAGGCTCTGCTGGAGTAATTCTCATCCATTGTGTCGCATGTCACCCTGACCTTTGGGGTCATTACTAGTTTCAGTACAGACATTACGGCAAAATTGCATGGCCTGGTTTTTGATACTTATATGAAAATTAAGAATTTGAAGATTCTTTTAGAGCTGCAGTCGATGAATGTGGACCTTAAACTTAAATGAAGATCAACCTTGGATGTAAGCATCATAGTTCAATTAATTTCTCTAAATTTAGTAACTCCTCTGTGGCCATTAACAGATGAGATCAAAATACGGTTAATAAAACCATTTGGGACTAAGAGTAATCTCACGATGTTTTTGTTTATTATATATCTCATAATTGACAGCCTCCGTGGCGCAGTGGGTGAGTAGCCGGCTGCAAAGCGGGAGGCCGTGGGTTAGATTCCCGAACCGAGACAAATGTTTGTACACACGCACTCACGTCTGTAATCCCCGAAGGGGTAGGCAGAGGTGTAACCAGTACACCCACACTTCGCCGAGCGTATCTCCGTCCCACGATGTGATAGGGGGCGAGCCTATCAACTAACAAATGTTTGTGTGATCCACAAATAATTGTTTCGGGTGAGTGAGTTTTTCATCAGAGGGGTTGACGTCAGGCAGGCGGCCGGTCGTAAAAACTACAAAGCAAATCTTTCTGTAACATGTGTTAACTTTATGGCTTAGGCCGGCAAACGAGCAAGTGGGTCACCTGATGGTAATAGATCTCCACCGCCCATGTACGCCCACAATACCAAAAGAATCATATCGATTTTGCCGACCTTAAAGGAAAGGGATAATTAAGGAATATGAGGGGGGGGGGGGGCTTTGGGTTTCCGGATCACTCACTTACACACCGTAAGAAAAGTAGCAGTAAGCTGTTACTTTACGTTGATCTCCTGTGAGACAGTAGTAACGACCCCGACGAGCCGGCCCATTCATGCTATAGACAAAACCGTCTACAGCGTGACTATACCACTCAGAAAAACTTTTTTTGATGTTTGTACTGTGTTTTAAATTTATAAGCTGTTGGTTTTATGGAAACCGTATTTCATCCACGTGGTAGATACATTAAAATTAAAAAATATTTTCACATATCCTTTTTTATAGGCTGACGCTTCCAACACTTTGTAAATTTGACAATAATACTATTAAAATAGGCTTTAAAATTATAGATTTATTCATTAGTGACTGCCTCGGTGGCGCAGTTGTAATGCGTACGCGTTACGATGGAGGCCAACGCTGAGTCTCTGTCTCGGGTTCGATCCCCGAGTCGGGAAAAGTGGTATTGGGTTTTTCTATTACGAAATGCTCAGTATCGACCCGGAGTCTGGAATTTGTGCCCGGTATGGCGATAGGCTCGCCCCCTATCGCATAAGGGACGGAGATACGTTCGGCGAAATGTGGGTGTACTGGTTACACCTCTGCCTACCCCTTCGGGGTTTACAGGCGTGAGTGCGTATGTATTTATTCATTAGTCGGTGAAGGCATACGTTTTGGTTTAACATAAAAGGCAGGCAATAAGCGGAGACTGCGTAATATACACGTTTATTAAGATTAAGTCCTGCGAGATATTGGCAAGTTGTTGGCAAGTGGTTTCTTAATAATTTAAATTGATTTAATGAATGTTGTTGATGCATAAAAAATTGGAAAAGCGGTCGTCGTCGGTGTTTTACATGTGGTAACGTGATTTAAATGTAATACTAGCCCTGTATTATACATGTCCCATTGCTGGTCACGAGCGTCCTCTACTAAATGAGAGGGGTTAGGCCTTAGTCTACCACGCTAGCCTAATGCGGGTTGACAGACTTCACACACCTTTGAAATCCTTATGGAGAACTTCTGAGGTATACAAGTTTTCTCACGATGTTTCCTTCACCGTTAAAGCAAACGATAATTAACATTGAATACATACGTAACTTAGAAAAGGTCTCATAGGTGCATGCTTTTGAGGATGGTTTCGAACCTGCGACTTTCCTCTCGGCAGAGACATTGTGTTCTTCAACGGTCGGTAGAATTATGCCAGCTAAGTTAGGTTTCTGGATAAACACTGGTTGACTCCGAAATGACACTGGAACAAAAGTACCACGTTTTCACCATGTGACCGGTAGTCCCCAGGCCTGCCCATAAAATGTTGAATTACAAAGCACTGCGTAGTTATGTTATGTTACATCTCATAATGCCCAGTAATTTCACTGGCTTCAATGTTCTTCAAAACGAATCACAACAGGGCCAACACACTATTGTTTTGCGGCAGAAATAGACAAAGCGGTGGTACCAACACAGTCGGTTTCTCGCATATGAGGGACTTACGACCTAGTGATGTCAAGCACTACGAATCCTCATAAACAGTAGCAAAACCATCCAAAACATTGAATTACAAAATGCTGCCTGGCACTGCACTCATCGTCCCAAGATTGACAAGGCTAGTGCTCGTCTTACCATTTAGCTTTAAAAAAAACAAAATAGGTAGTAACAATCAATCAGCGACCTCTTAGTACATTGTGTAATGTATCAGATATTGATCAGTTCCACTGATCCAAAAAGGCTTACATTTATATATCTGGTATAATAATAATCAGTTTTTCATTGTGATTTAATGTATCAATCTTGATAATGGACTGTTAATAACCTAGCGAAGGTTATGAAGTGAAAGAGGAAATAATCTAATAATATCGTGATTCTGTTTGCAACATGGTATTAATAGGACTGTCAAAACGTTAACTATATTTACCACTTTACTTAATGAGTGCATGGGTAAGTAATGCCTCGGTGGCGTAATTGTACTGCGTTCGCGTTACGATTAAGCTTACGCTGAGGTCTCGGGTTCGATCCTCGGGTCGGGTAAAGTGGTAGTGGTAGCCAATGCAACATTAACTTTTCGAGACGACCTACACCTCAGTCTCTCCCGTGACCACGAAGGCTGAAAAGCTTTCGAAACGTCGGAAATAAAATAAAAATTAAACCGCGATAAAATCCGTATAAACTAGTTTTATTTCAAGTGGTATTGAGTTTTTCTATTACGAAATGCTCAGTATCATCCCGGAGTCTGGAATTTGTGCCCGGTATGGCGAGAGGCCTGGCCCCCGTCACATAAGGGACGGAGATACGCTCAGCGAAATGTCGGTGTACTGGTTACACCTCTGCCTACCCCTTCGGGGAATACAGTGTAGTGAGAGTGAGTATAAAAAATATTTATGTTCACGATTACAGAAGCTTGTTTATGCTAGCGCATTATGAGCTGCTGAGCGGTGAAGGAAGCATCGTAAGGAAACCTGCACACCTGAGAAGTTCTCCATTGGAATTTCGAAGTATGTGAAGTCTGCCAACCCGCATTTAGCAAGAATTATGCCGGCCTCAAGAGTACTTCAGTAGAATATACACTGGTTGAGTTGGAACGTGGAGCTCGCCTCAATGAGCCATTATGGTGGGTTTACGGTGGTCGTTTTCCAGATGAGTATAAAATTAAATAAATATCCAAATATAAAAATAAATACTCCCTTAAACAAAACATGCATTTAATGAATGTATAAAATAAAATGTTAGGTTTTTTTCTAGTAGAGTACGTCAAACGAGCAAGTGGGTCACGTGATAATAAGTGATCTTCACCGCCCATAAACATTCACAATACCAGAAGAATTATAGACGCGTTATCGAACCTACAGGAAGAGGATACTTTAGGCCTCCGGTTATCTCACTCACGGTACTAAACGCAAGAGCTAGCTGCTACATCACATCGATTTTTAACCGACTTCAGAAAAAGGAGGAGGTTCTCAATTCGCCGATTTTTTTTTTAAATGTATGTTCCCGGATAACTCGAAGACGCCTAGACCAAGTCGAAAAATTATTTTTTGTTTAAAAGGCTATACTTCCCAGATGATCCCTTGGCACCAAGTCAGGATTTGACAATGGATCCCAGAAAAATCGTGGGCAACCCTCAAATTTTATAGAGACGCATAATATTTAGTTTTACGCAATCTATTCAAGTATTTGCGTCTGGTTTAAAATAATGTAAATATTTATTTACGGTTAAATAATCCATAGCAGCTGTCCTTCCTAATTAAGCCGGCCAATGTTCCATTAACTAAATCGAAAAAGACAACATTTTGCATTCCTTCGCAGTATTTAAATTGTGTATAACGAGAAATCAGTTCACAATACGTTAAATATTTGTGTTAAATCATACTTTATCATATCCAAACTGAGGTTAAGTTAAATCGTATCTTAATAGGCAGGTCGATTGGTTAATCAACTACTGTATAGTTTATTAATTGGGATTATACTTTACTGATATTT
The DNA here is from genome assembly GCA_905332985.1 of Mimas tiliae. Classification (NCBI taxonomy): domain Eukaryota; kingdom Metazoa; phylum Arthropoda; class Insecta; order Lepidoptera; family Sphingidae; genus Mimas; species Mimas tiliae. Next base: position 16,153,418 of record HG995244.1, read on the forward strand.
TGAGGCTAATAATACCTAATAAATCAAACAACTTATAAATTTAAAAAAAGTACTATTTACAAATATTTGTAACGAACCTTATAAAAGTATAATATTAGCTCTCGCCTGTATATCTGAGAGGTGTACCTCTACCTACCCCTTCGGGGATTACACCAATACACCCACATTTCACCGAGCGTATCTCCGTCCCATAATGTGATAGGGGGCGAGCCTATCGCCATACCGGGTACAATTCCAGACTCCGGGCTGATACTGAGCAACTCGTAATAGAAAAACCCAATATTACTTTTACCTGACCCGGGGATCGAATCCGAGACCTCAGCGTCAGCCATAGTCAGCATTACAACTCGCCACCGAGGCAGTAGGTATGTTCGGTAGTAAAATCAAATATCGCAGTTCACATATTAGTATGCATAAAGTTGTTCTTCAAGCGACTTAGCCCTCAAATAAATCGGTATTATTAAGACCTTGCCTTTCTATTAATTATTAATTAAGATCTCCCAAAATAAATTAGCATTTACGATAGTCTAATTTTGACAGCAAGACCTAATCCGGCGCTTCGACCTAAACGCATTGGATTGACACCGCCTGTCTGTGTCAATGTTAAACGATAATTATTATTAGATTTGTCACGGTGTTGCAACTCATTATTCGTTTTTTGTTTCCTAGTTTTAATTGTGCTAAACAATGCCGTCATGGTGATAAACTCTTTGATGGTATAATTATAATCAAAATTGAATGGGTTGTATTTTTGAAAAATTTCTTCACCAAATTTATTTACGTATTCATCCAATATTTAACGGTTGTTTGAAATGAACTAATATTCTTGCCAAAATCTTCAATACAACGTGAATGTGTTGATAATATGGAAGTTTATATTTCATATTTTAATAACTAAAACTATGAAAAAAAACTATGAAATTGTATGACTCTTAAATTGCCACGTTTATTTTTTACCACCAATAAAGGAATAATAATGAAAGACTTGAGAAAGTAATTAAATAGTTACGTCATAATTTTAATTATTAACGTCGACGAATAAAGAAATGAAACAGTCAAATAATTGTAATTGAAAGTAAAAAACTCTATGACACTGATTACAGTAAACATTGTCAAAGACTTGAATAATTGCAATGAATTAAAAGAAAATAACTGTTATTATTTTATTGAATTCATGTACTTATGATATCTATTTGTCATTTACCTTCTTTAGCCTTCTCAACCAGAGGACAAGCAACTGGCTGAGAAATGATTATAAGTACAGATATATTATAATTAAGAAATAAATAGATCTACAGAAGTAATGAACTTAAACAAAAGACAATATATTAAGATTTTAGCATGTCTATACCTTGGCTGACATTGTAAAATATTTAGAAAGTATTTCCTTGCTTAAAAAGGAATCCCTAATATCAAATTTATCGCCAATATATTCTGCATACCTGCTTCAGTTTGTGCAACATTTGTAATCACTGACTGCAATACTGTTAATTTGTTTATTACATATTTGAACGATAGTGGTCAGAGCGTTTTAATCTGATACAACTTTGGCAACGTTTTTATGTTATTTTGACTAACGATTTTTTATATTGGGGTCTATTCAATCAATACTTTTACTATCTTCAATGTTTTTCATACAATGCGAGTATTAAGTTGCTAATTTCAGCCAAATTTATATTATTATATTATGATTTTTTCTAGCATTCGTTTTTTTTAGCAGACGACGGCAAACGAGTGAGTGACATGATGGTAATGTCCACTACCCATGAACAACCACAATGTCTGAAGAATCATGGACACGTTGCCTTAAAATAATGGGATAGTTAAAGAATTGGGATGTGGGCATCCAGTCTCACTCACCGTACGAAACGCAACAGCAATTTGTTTCTGTGAGACAGTAGTAACAACCCGACCAAGCCAGCCCATTTATGCTGTAGACAAAACTGTCTACAGCGTGATTCTACCACTTGTAATTTAGTGCGTAATAGCAAAAATATCTTCTATTACAAAGATGTAAAATATATTGTTCTGCAAATTGTAGCACTCTTTTTTCATACAAGATTAGTAAGAATTGAAAGTAAAAGTGCAAAACAAAGAACATTCTCGTCACGTTCCCACAACATAGCGCTGTCAAAATACTTGGCGCATCTATTTATATAATTTGGTGCCAAACCGCATTTTAGGTCAAATGCTTCGTGATTACTCAAGACAACGAATACAAAAACTTGATGGAATTTTACCCTAGTTGAGAAAAGACGTGGGTGACTTACAGGAAAATTTAGCACATTTAGTGACTGCTATCAAGGTCAGTTATTGCGATAAGCAATAATCTACCAGATAAGTTTCTTTAAAATTAACACTACTTTGTCTTTCTTTCTTTCTACTTTGCCTTATCCCGGCCATTGCCAGGGACCGCCTTCCCACTAATGGCCGTTCCCTATATTCTGTCTGTCTCTAGTTTTGCTATACCGGCGATAGAAAATTTTATCTATTTTCCGTTTTACCGTCCCAATAAACTTACTAATGATAGGTAATCCTATTCTTCATCGCTGTCTACTGATGAGAGGACTGATAGCTGACTACAGATATACAACACTATTAAAATGACAGTTCAAGCGTCCCAATATTTTTTATGTGCTATCTGTCGATAAAGTTATTTAGTTTTTTCTTTATCGGTAGATTTTGACCGATAAACAGATATCCTCGGCTGTAAAAAAACGAAATAAATAACGCATTTTGAAGAAATAGCCATGAGTATACAAGGCTTACATGGCACTTGCACTGCAATACAAAAAACTAAATAAATTATGTAAAAATCTAAAAGAAATAATAAAAAAAATCTAAAATTCCCATAATTAAAAATAATGCACCGTTTTGATAATTAAATTAAGTGCAAGAGACATATAAATATTTGTTAATGCGAACAAAATAATTCCCCACTTCAGTAAAATCCCCCAAATTCGCTTGGGATTTTTGTTCAAAGGACTTGTATTCAGAGCCGTAATGTATTGACAGTAAAACGTTTCGTTATTACATTGTGTTTTGCAACATAATAAGTATTTCTCTTTATTATTATTTCATTTACAGTGGTAAAAAATAAGAATTATAGATAAATGTTAAATTAAAACTTATATTTCTAATCTAAATCATATCTTCATATTTTCTAACATAAATTAAACAATAGTTCCTCTTTCTCAGCTTGTATGAACATAACGCACAAGAGGGCCCAGATAGACTGCCTATCTATTGCTATCATAGTATCCGACGTGCATATCTAAAAAATAGGGACGATTCCAAGCAGTAGATAGAACAATACGGATGTTTGACGATAGCTATCTATCGTGAAATTGAAGATTAATATTGGGAACGGCCATAAGACGCCTCCACTTAGTCCGATCTTGAGCATCCTCTGTAGTAAGACCGTTGGCTCTCATATCTCTCTCTAATACGTCAAGCCAGCGTTTTTCAAGCCGTCCGCGGTTTTTTTTGTCTACGTATTCATAATAATATCCAGCTTTTCCCGAATATCACAATATGTTTCGTTCAGCTCTACGAGTATTTAAGTCCTTCTAAATTTGCGAAAGTACCACGTTTGTGATAGCAATAACAAGTACTGCAACTGTTACAGCAACAAACAACCCTAATAATTTTCTTTTCATTCTTCTCACTTATAAAGAACACAATGTAAACAAAGTTAAAAGTGAGGAAAACGCGGAAGCTGATTCGCGCGGAAGGTAACTAAAATATAAAGTGATCATTACATTTCTAAACCTAAGTACCATCCAAGGTCCTGTATATCTGTCCGCTCTACTTCTTTTAAATTATTTTAAGCTAGATTTTCTTGCGATATTACAACTTGTTATTAAAATGGTCTAGATCGGAGCGGTGGTCTGTGAAAACTTGACCCACTTCATTTACAAAGTAATGCAAATGTCTGTTTTAATATTGTACGCTGTTAGGTTTTAATTTTGAACATCGCTTTACTGTTTATCGCCTCATTGATTTAATGGCAGTACTTTAGATCCGTTGGGATTTGTTGGGTTCAAAAAGTCAACAATAAACTCTCGAATCCATGAATATGATACTTTGATACGACACCATGAAGTATAAAAATCTATCTCTATGGCTTATTTATTCCTGGTCTCCGACACTAAAAACCACCGTGACCACTGAAAACCAGCGCTGTGTTGTGGTATTGTCACGTAGGTACGTGCTATGGCTAACACAACAGTATACTGAGTGGTCACCTACCTGTCACAGCTGCGACACGCAAATGCCATCATCGTAGTTCTTTCTTCTTTCACCTGTCCTTATCCCACTCGCAGTGGGGTCGGCGCAATAGGCTTTTTAATACAAGTTACAGAAAGATTTGGCTTGTAGTTTTTACGACCGACCGCCTGCCTGATGTCAGCCCCTCTGGGGAGGTTCATCGTAGTACTTTATTTTATTTTAATAATTTGTATATTATATGTTTAATTGTGGTATATGCGCGTTGTGTAAATAAATTGTTATCATTCTTTCTTTCTACCCTATTCAGCGCAAGCCCTTGCCATAAAGCTATTGATACACCTCACCTTTCCTACTTTATCGCTCCAGTAGTATCTGGGACGACTCACATATCTACATTAGATCAGTCGTCCCAGATATGCTCTTTTTACTAGGCAGTAATCAGGAGTGGTGAGTAATGAGGAATGGAGTAGATCAGGCGGTCTACTCCATTCTCTCTACGTGGCCAACTCAGCAACGCGTACATATCTTCTCGTAATATAACTCAAGATTCTAAATATCTACTAAAAATAAATAGAAGTACAGAATTGAAACAATGCTATCGACGTCTACTAAGACAGACAATCCCAAGGTGTTTCAGAGCGTCTTCATTTAATTATGCCTCGAAGGACCGAGGGGATCATTAAGGGTCAGAAGTCAATGGTCCAGTTAATTTATCGTGACTTTTAAAGGTCGCTACATCATTTAATGGGTTACTTTAATACCAGAATACATTTGACTATTACATGCTGATATTTATGTTTCACAATATATTCTAATTACTGGCTTTGTAATGTTTATAAGCAATAGGATATATATTAGCGTGTATCCTTCATTATGATTTTGGTTTTTCTTATTCCAGTACGGGAAATGGATTAATTCTTTTGTCATTTGTGTGTTTTTTTTTTATTAGATTGAATGACAAGACGAGCAGGTCGCTCGCCTGATGGTAAGCGCCACGCCTGCCCATAAACAGAAGCAACACCACACAGAACTTTAAATAAAGCACTGCATGAGACTGGACTGCGCTCGTCACCCCGAGACATAAGGTGTTAAGTCTCATAATGCCCAGTAATTACACTGGCTTCAATGTCCTTCACACTGGAACACAACATTGCTTACACATTGTTGCTTGGCGGCAGAAATAGACAAAGCGGTGGTACCAACCCAGCCGGTCTCTCGCAAACGAGGGACCTACCACCTTGTAAAAATATCTGAGTTGCCAAGTTATATATTTTGTGTTTGAACCGATTTTTTTATTATAAATAATTTAAAACCAAGTAATTTGTCCGTGCATTCAATTAGTACCTATTTACTTCTAAATTGTTTTATCAATTTTTATGCATTTTCCCATCATGCTGAGAATTTCTTGAATTATGAATATTGATTATAAATATGCGAACCTACATATAGATAATCTCTGGTTCGCTAGCAATTCTATGTTTTAATCACTTTTTATGGTGTATTTAAAATGGCAAGATTAAGTTAAGTTAAACACATATATTATGTTTAGCTATTTATTCCACAAATAACTTAATTAATAGAATTTATAGATAAGTTTATAGAATAGAAATGCTACTTTTTTGTATTTCATTTTAATGACACAAGTATGTTACTATTCTATACTTTATTTTCAATATTTATTGGGTTCTAATTGAGTATTTTAATTAGTACGTAATTATATATGTTAAATGTGATGACGTCGATATGACAGCACCAAGTATTCAGTGAAAGTGAATTACGTGTGTACATGTTGATGAGTTTTAATTAAGTGACTACTTAAACTAGACAAATGTCTCTGTTATGGTAAACAAGACCTTGTTATTGAAGCGACAAAGGTGAAAATTGAGATTATATTTTTTCCGTAAAATGATTTTGACTACGGTTACGTATTAGTATTAACTTTCTTTTGAATGTTTGGAGTACGGTAGCGGTGCCGTCAATTACTCAACAGCATGACGGTGGATTTAGTTTAATACGGTTAGACAATCGTTCTATAAGTGTTTGATAGTCTCTACGACCTAAATAGTCTGCCCGGTTAACATAAGCTTACGAGATGTTTTGCATGCACAAGAGAGTTAGCACTAGTTTTTAGTTTAAATTGTAATATGCACTTCACGACATAAAAAGAGTGATAAGAGGTATAGATAGAAAACAAGACATCATTTTCTCATAACGTGTATACCCGGCCAGCATGTTATATGCTTGGATAGACATAAAATCAAATAAAACTGGTTATATGACGACGATTTGAGTCGACAAATTTATCTCGAGTCACTTGTGTTAAGCCCGCTTGTGGCCGTAAAGATTTTAAGTGGTAGAGCCATACTGTAGACAACTGTAGTTACAGCATAATGGGCTGATTCAATGGGGTGGGTATCACTGCCTTATAGAAATTCTCATAGGTTTGAATAATATTGAAACCACAGTGAAATTACTGGGCATTTTGAGTCGTTGCATCTTATGACTCAGTGTAGTTCATGACTGCATGAACTACACTGAGTCATACCAGTACCTATTTTAACCGACATCAAAAAAGGAGGAGGTTCTCAATTCGGCGCGTTTATTTAAATTTATTTTTTGCTTTTGTTTTATGTATGTAGGTACATTAATTTCTCCGCCAATTGTGGACTGATTTTGTTGAAAAAATTCACTCGATAGAGTTTAGCTGCGATGTGGTCCCATATAAATTTGGTTAAGATCTGATGACGGGGTACGGAGTAAAAAAATAAAACTCCTCAACGGACAACAGTACACTCGTTGCGATTGTGTTATTGTATTGGAATTTACATGATATTGCTGTAACTACCACTAAAAATTGAAGTCGGTTTCTAAGTTTTGTTAAACGTTATGTTATGTATGCTAACATTCAGAATGGTGCTGCTTTTATTTATGGGCAGGCGAGGCGCTTACGATCAGACGAGCGACCTGTTCGTCTGGTTATTCAGGTGAACAAAAAAGGCAAATTTTGGAGATTGACATTTACGCTATATCGTGATAAGACTAAGTGCTTAGATACACGACCAGTACCTACAAATTCGTGTAATGGAGTAAATTATTATGTTTTGTATGCGAAGCCGACGGCGCGGTGCGGGAAGGTCGAGATTGAGTCGATATGAAAGTTTGACATTATGGTTTACGTTGTGCATTCTGCATCCTAATGTGGGCCACGCCTTTGTCCTATGCCATTGTATTTGAATGATCTGTGTAGTTTTCACTTTTTAACCCCAACAAAAAGAGGGGTGTTATAATTTAATAAATAATAATAAATAAATACACCCAACAGTCACACACATAGTCCTGACCCCATACTAGGTTAACCTGTATTGTGACAATGAGGAACTACGAGGGACATGCGGTCCCACAACACCCAGACCCGAAACAAATAATTGTGGATCACACAAACATTTGTCTCAGTGCGGGAATCGAACCCACGGCCTCTCGCTTCGCAGCCGGCTACTCGCCCGCTGCGCCACGAAGGCTGTCGAATATAATATAATTTGTTTTTATCGTAAACCAGTTATAGTTACCAGCAGTGATAGGTCAGCGGGCAGTGGTATGGACTGTCGAGATCAAATACATCCCCAAGAACAAACACCTCTGACTTTTCTAAGTTACGTGTGTATTGATTGTTAATTATCACTTGCTTTAACGGCGAAGGAAACATTGTGAGGAAACCTACATACCTTAGAAGTTGTCCACAAGAGTTTTGAAGGTATGTGAAGTCTGCCAACCCGCATTAGGCTAGCATGGTGGACTAAGGCCTTACCTCTCTCATACAGTAGAGAAGGTCGGTGCCCAGCAGTGGGACGTATACATTACTAGTATTATTATTATTATACGAGCATCTGATGGTAAGTGATCTCCACCGCCCATGTACTCCCATAATACCAGAAGAATCATGGGTGTGTTGCGGTCCCTAAAGGAAAGGAATAAATAAGGCATTGGGAAGGGAACAGGATTTGGGCCTTTGGATATGAAACTCACCGTACGAAACGCAGAAAGCCGCTACTTTAAATCGTTTTTTTTGTGGGACTGTGGTAACGACTCGGTCGACCCGGCCCATTCATGCTGTAGATAAAACTGTCTACAGCGTGGCTCTACCACTCACAAAAGTCTGACCTCTTTATCTGTCTGTGGATGTGACAAATACCTATCTGTAGCATCGTAGCGCTTAACGAATGGTCCGATTTAAATGCGGTTTTGTTCTGTTGAATGATCTTTTAATTAAGTTAGTTCTTAGCAATAATTGTTGGAAGAAAATCTGTTCAGCCATTTAGAAATCACAGATAAATACGCACTCACGTCTGAAATACCAGAGGTGTACACCCACATTTCGCCAAGCTTATTTCCATCCCACGATGTGATAGGGGGCAAGCCTATCACCATACCGGGCACAATTTCAAACCCTGGGCTGCTACTAATAATTTCGTGATAGAAAAACCTAATATATAAATATACCCACTATTACGCGACCCGGGATCGAACCCGAGACCTCAGTATAGCAGTCGTAACACGTACGTATTATAACTGCACTACCGAGGCGTTTCAGGCAGGCAGAGAAATTACATATCTATTTTTATAGACATCGGGGTTTATTGGCGATTAGGTTTGTGTCAATTTGAAATAATGCAACTGATTTCTCTTAAATGTTTCCCATTGCATTCTAATTATCATTCAAACAGCGTGTCTTGAAATTTCTTCAAATCACGTTGCAATTACGCGCCAACACCGTGAGTGACACTTACCACTTGTTACTGTAACGTGTTAACGTATCAGAGCATAATAAGTGTAGTGTTAAATCTGTTTTAAGTAAAAGCAGTAGATCGTAAAAATGAGGTGTCAAAGTGGGTTATTTATATATGAGAACAACTAATAGCCTTTTTTCACACGCACATGTCCCTTACCCCAAAGTAACATACGAGTCTTTTTCGTGGGTATCAGGAACTACGAGAGACTTACAGACTCACTGCACCCAGACCCGAAACAAATATTTGTGTTTTCTTTTCATTGGATAGGGCGGCAAACGAGCCAGTGGGTCACCTGATGGTAAGTGATCTCCACCGCCCATGTACGCCCACAATATCAAAAGTATCATGGGCGCGTTGCCGACCTTAAAGGAAAGGGATAATTAAAAGATTGGGAAGGGGAGGGGATTTGGGCCTGCGGATATCTTAGCAAACCGCTACTTTACGTCGGTTTTCTTTGAGACAGTGGTAATAGCCCGGTCGAGCTATAGACAAGACTGTCTACAGCGTGGCTCTATCACTTACGACATACATTTTTTTATTATTAGATTGAATGACGAGACGAGCAGGTCGTTCGCCTGATGGTAAGCGCCACGCCTGCTCACAAACAGAAGCAACGCAACATAGAACTTTAAATAAAGCACTGCATGACACTGGACTGCGCTCGTCACCCCGAGACATAAGGTGTTAAGTCTCATAATGCCCAGGAATTACACTGGCTTCAAATATATATATATATATATATATATATACATAAGTCTATCTTATCTTATGACATACATAAGTATATACAACGTGTTACAGAAAGGTGTGGTCATATTTTAGGGTCATTACACACTCCTTATAGTAAGTACCTATGTACCGGATCATTTCAAACCAAGACATCCTAAAATTTCACGTTAATTTTAATCACTCGTTTATTAAGATCGATAAGATTGATGACATCACTATTAATTAAAATGAATGACACTCACTTTTTAATAAACTTGAATAAGATTTACGTAATTCTACGGACATACGTACGTAACTTGTAATTTAAACACAAAATACCTGAAAGAGACTGTTTGCTGAAGACGATATAGGTACCATCCTCTGAAGTATTTTAAAGATTTCATCGTCGGGTCATCCATCTATAAATTTGTCTTAATTAATACAGTCGACGAGCGTCTTATAAGCTATTTTTAGTTGCACCAACCCAAAATACCAATACATAATACTTGTTTTTAGTCAAATACAACATATTTTTTAAACTCCTAATCATACTTCATAAAATCATAATTTGCCGAACTGACTGCGTCAAATAAATATTGACATTTGACAATTGTTTAATGTTTTTTTAATTATAAAATAATTAAATAAAAGGAGGTCTATAGTATAATTGTTTATCATCTAGTGTTGTCCAAAGTTGAAAGTCGATATCGACATGTTACTCATTCGATAAAAAAGAAAATTCTATAATTATTGTCCAAGCAATGCAATCGGATTTGGTACTATGGGAGAAAAAATACTAATACCCTACACTATACATTGCTTAAATTCGCCCGCCCCTTTCTATAACACGTTGTATATCCTGTCTTACGGCCTAATAACTTGCCTACATGGAACGAGAATAAGCTCCGTGAATCGTAGGTGCACTAATTGCCTGCCTACCCCTTCACAGATACAGGCTTAAGAATGTATAAGGAAAATGTTCAACAGGAGGTAAAAGTTAATTGTGTATTATGGTACAGTTACACTGAAATTTGTGATGCATTCACCCAGTAACGTATTATCTAATAGGTCGACCGATGCAACAATATGAACAAATTGACATTTCGTAATGGGAATGTAAAAACTTAGACTCATTTCGGATGATATTCTGAGATAATAGATGTAAGATTATATGCACAACGGATTACATTTATTACGAGATTGGCTCCGTCCGCGTGAACAGTCTTTTCCGGGATAAAAAGTAGCTTATAACAGGGATTATAAGTAGTCTATTACCGTCTCCAGTGTTTCATCTAAGAACTCTGTACCAAAATTCATCGAAGCTTGTTGCCGTTCAGCAAGTTAGGCTTGAAAGTGTAACAAACAAACTCACTTTCGCTTTTTAAATATTAATAATGGTTAGGAAGGATTACATTCAGTAAACCTCTATTTCGTACTTCTTTTTTCCTACCTGGTGTTATCCTGGCTTAGTGCCAGGGTTCGTCTTCCTACTTAAACTCTTCCACTTCTCCTGAACTTGGCAGCCTCCATATTGATAGCATCGGCTCCGATATCTCCCTCCAATACGTAACGCCAACGCCATTTGGACAACCCACGGATTGTACCCCGTACGAACTGGGCTCAGGCATCTGAGACCGACGTACGTTGCCTCAAAACGTGACCAAACCACCTTAAGCGACGTTTCTGAAGTTTGTCTGCCGCGCCGCAGGCACCAAGGCTGCCGCGGATGAACTCGGATGTACTCTACTTCTTCCAGGTAATAATATCACGTAGTTGATACACTGTTGGTGTTTAGAGAACAATTAAAGGTGTGTCACCATTACGAGATTCATTAATTCTATCCCATAAATAATTCTAAGAGAATTTACAAGCAAAAATAAAAGTTCATAATAAGTTTACAAGGTGGTCGGTCCCTCGTAAGCGAGAGGCCATCTGGGTTGGTACCACCGCTTTGTCTATTTCTGCCGCCAAGCAGCAGTGTGTAAGCCCTGTTGTGTTCCGGTGCGAAGGACATTGAAGCCAGTGAAATTACTGGGTATTATGAGACTTAACATCTTACGTCTCGGGGTGACGAGCGCAGTCCAGTGCCATGCAGTGCTTTGTAATTTAGAGTTCTGAATGGTGTGCTTCTGTTTATGAGCAGGCGTGACGCTTACCATCAGCCGAGCGACATGCTCGCTTCGTCAACCGAGGAAAAAAAAATACACGAATACGTGAATCATAATGTTTCTTATTGTTTTCTCTCACCATTGTGTGTAAAAGTATATATCGGATGTGACACCTAGTCGAGATACGATGTTAAGCGAACTAACACTTAGTTCGATCACTCTCGCTGTTACGGTTTTGTGATGTAATACACTTTTTACGATTTTTGTTCAGTGTATCGACGTACTCATGCAAGTTTTGTAGTGTGGACAGTAAATATACCCAACAGGACTGCCTCGGTGGCGCAGTTGTAATGCATATGCGTTACTGTGGTAGGTTAATGTCGGTGGGTTTTAGTAATAATAGTTCCCAAAATTGTCAACAGATGTCGCCACTCCATGTGAGAGAAAAACTCGTAAATCGACACCTACTCGTTGATTAGAGTCCTACTCGGAATAGAACCTATTAAAATCCTCGTGAGCGTTACGAAAGTCATTATTACAATAGTTAAATAAACGATGCTGATAAACGGTTTTATTGCGCCTGAAATAATCTTATATTGAACGTCGATGTTGTGTTGTGCAATTCTCGTACAAATTTGAAAGTGCGTTAAGAACGCTTCCAATTAATTTTGGATCAGAATTACAACTATGTTTTTGCTGTTCATGTATTGTTTCGTAATACAACTATATTTTAAGTTCGAACTAAATTCCACTAGGTGGTAGATCGTTCGTATGCGAGAAGCCGTCTGGTACCACCGCTTTGTCTATTTTGCCGCCAAGTAGAAGAGTGTAAGTACTGTTGTCTTTCGGATTAAAGGACATTGAAGCTAATAAAATTGCTGGCCATTATAAGAATCAACAACTTATGTCTCAGGAGACGAACGCACTCCAGAGCCATGCAGAGCTTTGTAATTCAAAGTTATGTGTGGTGCTACATTTCCAGTGGCTGGTGTTTGGGCGCTGTAATCTTTAAAAATCACTTCATCACGGGTTTATGTAAGTTGATATTACCCCTGTCGAACTTGCCCATTCATAGTCGAGTGCCTTTAGCATGACTGTATCACTGAAAATGGGGCTCTACCCAAAATAAACGAAACATGATATCCAACCCCAAAATTCTCCTTGGCGCAGCGGACGAGTAGTCAGCTGTGATATGAGAGGCCGCGGGTTCGATTCCCGCACCGAGACAAATGTTTGTGTGATCCACTAATATTGGTTTCGGGTCTGGTTGTTGTGGGATAGCAAGTCCTTCGTAGTCCTGATACCAACGACAACATGACAACTTTGATACTTAAAATGCGGCGCTAGCATACTTATATAAAACAAAAGATGATCTAAAAAAAAATGAGGAAAGAAATGGTTTAAAAATCTTTACAGAATCAAAATACTTTACACCACAGCTATAAAACAGTACACAAATAGAATTCCACATCACACGATTAAATTTAACAACATAGTTTGTGCACAGAAATTATCCAAATTATTCACATTTACGCAACAATTACTCCACTATTGTTCTTGTGAGATCGTTTAATTTATTTAACTTTCGTCTTCAAAGAAATGTTTACTTTCACTGAATTGTTTACAAGGATATCGAAAGAATCATAAAGTACGGATTTTATTACTGCTTTGTCACATAAATTTAAGCCTCATGATAAAAGCTAGTAAGGTTTTAAAATGCGGATAATTGTGACGCGTGTCAAAAAGATTATCATAATTATTCGAATCTGTGAATCGTGATTTTTTAGTAAGTTTATTTATGTGGTGATATAGACTATTGTATTGACAATGAACTTGTAATTGGTAATATTAATGAGGCAAAAACAGATACGTTTGAATTTTTTTTCCGTTGGAAGTACCTATTAAGTACGAAAATTTATTTCAAAAAGATATGTTGTATAGTTTTTGAAATATTAAATATTTTCGGTTCACAATATTGATTCATCTTGACTACGTAACTCTTCACTCTGCGTGGTCCGATTTATAACACCCTTCTTTATTCGAAGGTCAAAAATAGCAATCATTTGATGGAAAATCGATCGATAAGACCCACGGTTGGAGCAGTTTACAAAAACGATTTAATAAGATTATACCTACTATAAATGATCACTTTATCAACGTAATACTTTAGATTTGAGAAGATTATTCTACCTTCAGAATCTTTATAGTGAAAGGGAATACAAAAATTGTGCTAGATCTATAAGATAACAGCATAATAGCCGTTTACGAAATGCTTGTTGTAAAATGAATCACTTGATTGTTTACTAACTTATAAATTGTTTGATAATGTTTTTTGTTTTTATGAGTATTTAATTTTATCTCGTACAGCAGCCTCAGTTCACTAACTCAGTCAGTACGGGGCTATTCTATTATTGCTATCCACTGCTGAACATGAACTCTCTGTGTATACGCCTATTATCCCGGTCTTTGCCATTAATTCGCTAAATATGCTAAAATGGGCGAAGAATATTCTGGAAGAATATTATTCAACAAATACAAATTGTCATTTGAAAAGTAATGCACACATATAATGTATAAAGTAATGCATACATGTAATGCACAATTATTGTGTAAAGTGTCTCTATCTCAAGACACTACGGTGAATAACCCAAAGACAACACAATTAGAGAAATTATGAAATAAAATGCACTTGAAATGATTTTTATAAATATTATTGCATTCATACCATACAAATAAAAATTTATTAAACAATGTTATTGAATCTTACGTCATGTTCACTTGAATACCTGACGCTTAAAGATAGGTCCAAATCTAGACACCGAGTTATGAAATCAAGTAAATCTCAGTTACAAGATGCATCCCAAGATATGCAATATTGAGGCCTTGAGTGAATTATATTCAATCTTGTAATATCGGCCCACATAATTCGCTTTATTGCCGTAAACAATGTAAGATTTTTCTCTTTCGGTCAGGGCTCAATGTACTATTGATATAAACTGAAATGAAAATATTTATTGAATCCATAAAATGGTATAAATACATCATTTAGATTCAGTAAAATCTGAACTCTACCTTTATGATTTTAAAACTATATTTTATTTGATAAACATCTAAAATAAATAACTGATATTACAAAGTACTATAAATCACTTTAAATACACCCAACAGTCACATACATAGTCCTGACCCCACACTAGGTAAACCTATGTCGTGGGTATCAGGAACTACGAGGGACTTGCGGTCCCACAACACCCAGACCCGAGACCAATATTTGTGGTTCACACAAACATTTGTCTCGGTGTGGGAATCGAACCCACGGCCTCTCGCTTCGCAGCCGACTACTCGCCCGCTGCGCCACGGAGCTGTCAAATTGGCCCTTATATCTCCCTCTAATACGTCAAGCCAGCGTTTTTGGGCCGTCTTACGTGACCGAACCATCTTAAGTGACTTTCCTGAAGTGTATCTGCCACGTTGCGGACACCAAGGTTGCCGCGGATGTACTCGTTACGTATACAATCTAGTCGTGTAACGTTGCACATCCAAAAACTCACCATAGTCAACTTTTTAAAATCAACCTAAGAATACCCGTTTTAGTCAGATAATCCAATTTAAAAGGTATTTAAATGTAATAACAATTCAATGCCTAGTATATACAAAAACAAGTCAAAGTGAGTAATTGTTTTAAGTTACTTTGAGGCATTTACTACCTGTTTGTGGATATACTTAGTTCAAGTCAATTTCTCCAGTAAAAGAGTTAACAAGGAAATTGATTGCTAACTATATTTAATAAAACTTTTTTATAACAGAATGCCAGCAATAAGTGGGGCACCTGATGGCAAGTGTTTTTTACCGGTCATTAAAGCCCACAATACCAGAAGAATCACGGGTGTGTTAGTAACTCTCAAGGAAAGGAGATTGGGAAGATGGGAGGGGTCATATTTTTCGTCTCCCGAAATTTTACTTACAGTAGGTACATCTGTTGTTTTTTGTAATAGCTTGAGTGAAGAATCGATCTTAGAGTACTTCTGTTTTTTTCTATTAGCTTCAAGAAACGAGCAGATCGCTCGCCTGATCGTAAGCTCCACGCCTGTTCATGAATAGAATCGACATCACAGAGAACTTTGAATTACAAAGCACTCCTAGGCATTGGACAGCGCTCGTCACCCAGAGACATAAGATATTGAGGTTCATAATGCCCAGTAATTCTGTGGCGTCAATGCCCTTCAAACCAGAACACAACAGTGCTTACACACTATTGTTTGGCGGAAATAGACAAAGCGGTGGTACCAGCCCAGACGGCCTCTCGCATACGAAGGACCTACCACCTTTCTGTGAGAAATCGTCTAGACCGTTGCTCTACCACTTTCTATCCATCAGAGATCCAATAATTTTGTACACTGCGTTACAAGATAATACATTATACAATTCTCGCACCAGTTTAAAATTTGTTAAATATATATTCGTATAATAATGTCATTATGCAAACAAAAGGTGCAATTCACCAAGTGAAACTACGTTCGATCAAATTATTCAGAAATGTTGGTATTGTAATTTTACATAGGCATGTCATCTTTTCTAATAGTAATCACTTATTCGCAGCATTCGCTCCGGTCCGCTGCTCATTTCAGATGCTACGTCATTAGTATAGGCAGCGACAAAAGTCTTTATTTTTTTATGGAGGTGCGTATTATTGAATTGGTTTAGTGGCAGCGTACTAAGGCTGAGAACCGTTCTGGTTTTTTTTTATCCTGGTTCATACGATAGGCTCGCTCCCTATCACATCATGGGAAATAAACTCAGCGAAACGTGGGTACAGCACTTGTTATAAGTCTGCCTAGTCCTTTGGGGATACAGGCATGTGCTTATGTATGCTTAAGGCTCAGCTTAGAAATTACTATGGTATGTGACATAGATATTAATAATCAGTCGATTCCATTTTGATTTCAATTTTTGAGTTGAAAGTTAACTGAATGATTGGTACAAGAATCCATTGATTCTGCGCAGACCAGCATAGACCCAACCCACTTTAGCAATATAATATGAGCCTTTAGTTAAGTTGTTCAATATAAAGGTGTATTTATACGTTCAGACACGATCATAATATCATAATGTTTAAATATACTGTTTTGCCATTGAATATCAGCGCTGTGTTATTTTAGTAACCAACCTGTCACCTACCTTGTTACGTTGCTTAAATTTGACACACCTTTCTGTAACACGTTGTTAATGGCTGTAACAAGTAATTTTTTTTCTTTCTTGATTTCACTCATTCAGCTAACGACATCTCGTGCCTTTAATTTCTCTATTCAATCATTATTTCATTCTCTATATCAAGAACAATTTCACTTATTGTTGGCCTTAAACTACAACTTTTGTCAATGATAGTACATTATGAAGCTCGCTAGGCCGCAACGAAACGATAGGTCGGGTTGTGTAAGACGTAGTAAAAACTTAGCCAGCGATGACGTCTGTAAACTGTGACGTTGAAACTAAACAAATAAACATAATCACGAAATATCGCATTGCCTGCGATACTACTCAAATGGTGCATTTCAATGCCTTGACAATTATGTTGCTACTAGCCTTCGACCGCGGCTTTACTTTCGGTGTAATAGTTTATTTAAAAATTGACCACTATAAACTTATTTCTGATAATATAGCTACAATTATTATTATTTGAAATTAATTTAAATTATTACTCAAACAATTATTAATCAAAATTTGCAGATTGATTCCGGATTTAAAGCAATCAGAATAAAGTTTGATCGTCACCCCCATATATACCTTATTTTGATGACTCTGTTTCAGATATCAAATTGGAGATTTCGCTTAGTATATACAACATATACGATTCCATCTCATTTAATTACTAAAACTTATTTCGAGTACGTGGTTTTCAAAATATGAAATACTTCGAGCTGCGATGTATTTTGATGGACTGTGGGGTTTTAGCTGGAACCCGAGCAAAACCGAACATTTAAATACAATACTACGTTTAAAGTTATTGGCTTCGGAAATCTTCGTTTTTTCCGAATTAGTACGAATATGCAATCAATGTCCGACATTTGAACATAGTCAGTCATTTAAGAGATAATTATGTACATAATCTCATGTTGTACGGGTATGCCTAAAAAATTTAATGAGAGTGAAGAACCCCAAGTGAAAATCCGTTGTCTCTGCCTACCTCTATGGAAAACAGGTGTGAGTCTAAGTATATATGTGTCTTATGTTGTAACAGGCCTGTCTTAGTTCATCATCATCACCGTGCGTATTACCGTAATAAACGAAGATTGCCGAGGCGCATAACTTTAGACGTTGTACTGGATTCGAATTCATTTAAAAAAAATCTCGTTTTACAAATTTTGTTTGTAGATTTGACCCAATTATATTCTATAATAGCATAGATAACTTTCCAAAAGTACTTAGTGGACTAAAGCGCAGTGACGCGTGACAATGTTTGATCAAACAGCTGATTTGCGTAACAAATATTCAGTTCAGCTTTGCGTACATTTTCTACTTATTTCCACCAATGATACGCATTTTCGAATTACAATATTTTAAGGCCTACTTACGATAATCGCGTCAAACTTCAAATGATGGCGTCAGTAACACTGTCTTTACATAGAGCGTGGAAAATAGATACATATAGCGCGAGTACTAGCGCGCAAACGTGGCGTCATTGACGTCTGTGATGCAACCATTTCTCTTTAGTGTTTGTAGCGTTATAGTATAAAATAAATTCACCAGTCTGTCATATAAATCCGGTATGACAAATCCTATCAGAAATGTAAAAAATTTAATATGCCCCACTTTTATTTCATGTTTTGAATAGATAGATATATCAGAAAAAGTACGAGATTTTGTGTGATGATTAAAGTCAAGATCATATTTTTTGTCCCCAATTGGTTTACCATCACACCGACCTTTCGAAGTAATTAAGTAGAAAAAGAGACATAAAAACATACGTGTGTGTTTATTATTAGATAAGAGACAGGCCGGCCAGTTCGCCTTGTCCTTTACGAGATGGAATTATAGCCGCTCTGTGTATTACTCTTATTGCTACGGCTTGAAGTGAAGCAAATTATATACAATGACAAATTAAATCGCTTGTTGACTTACTCTAATCCAATATGATTTAAATAGATTGTTTTTTAAAACTACTTATAGAAACTAAGTACACGCATGAAATTTAAGCCGTCCGGATATGTCACTCACCGTACGAAACGCAGCAGCAAGCTGCTACTTTACGCCGGTTTTCTGTGAGACAGTGGTAATAACCCAGACGAGGCGGCCCATACATGCTGTAGACAAAAGTGTCTACAGCATGGCTCTACCACTCATGATGTACCACTCATTATGTTTATGATCTTTGCTTATAAATCTCTTAGCTCTTTAACTCTTCTATTTTTTTCTATCTATGATTTCACGCACTCTTTTCATATGATTTTCACGCAATTTTCGCTCTAAACTATTATATCTATTCGTACTAGCTGTACAGATTTTATTGTGACAAAATGTTTAGTATATTTATTGAAACAAACTAAATTATTTGTTTTAATAAATATACTAGCGGCGATTTCCTGAATTCAAGACTGCCTCCCATCAAAGTCTTCCTAGGTAATTTAGTTTGCAATACGTCTGGGGAGGGACAGCCTGTGCTCTGTTTGCAAGAGGCCGTAGGTTCGATTCCCACACAAAGAAAAAATAATTGTGTGATCCACAAATATTGGATCTGTGTGTTTTCTCCCCAGTGGGGTTGACGTCAGGCAGGCGGCCGGTCGTAAAACTACAAACCAAATCTTTTTATAACATGTGTTAAAAAACATGTTGTGCCGACCCCACTGCGAGTGAGATAAAGGCAGGTAGGTGGAAGAAGAATATGCCCGGGGGGGGGGGGGACATCCAAAAATGTCATTGGTATATTACGAGTGTAATGTCTGCCAACGGGAAAATGTATTTTACCCAAAGCCTGGGGGTTTACAGTTTTATTCGGCTTCGGCAATTTAAGTGATGTCATAGACAAATAATGTTTATCCTGAGATATAACCAATCACCAAACCCAAATTTGACCAATCGACAAAACCTGACGTCAATCCTCCGGGGTTCTTTATATCAGAGCGTAAACAACTTTGTCCTATTTTGACATTGTGGCATTTTACTTCAACTTTTATTTTAATAAATATAGCGCTATATTATTAATTGGGTTTTTCTTTGCTGTCATGAAATGTCAGACATAACCTACATAAAAATATACGTATGAAGTTTTTAGGTATGTTTTTTATACTAGTAATAAAGTAACAACTAACTGTCAGTAAGTGATTATGCAGATTTAATCTATCAGAATGATTTTATGCAGTGTAGTTAATTTTGCCTACTCTATTAGTACTCGTAGATTATAATTAAGATATAATAGTACTGACTGCCTCGGAGTTGTAATATTTACCCGTTACAACAAAGGCTGGCGTTGAGATCTCGGGTTCCATTCCCGGGTCGTGTAAAACCGATATTGGTTTTTCTATTACGAAATGCTCAGTATCAGCCCGGAGTCCGGAATACGCCGATAGGCTCGCCCCCTATCACGTCATTGGACGGAGATACGCTCGGCGAAATGCGGGTGTAATCGTTACACCTCTGCCTACCCCTACGGAGATTACGGGCTTGAGTGCGTATGTTAGTATGTATGTAATAAATAGTACTTAAAACATTATTGACGTGATACTTTTTAGGCATATGTAGGTATATTTCTAATGTATTTATTATTAATACGAATTTTCTTTTTTACAGGTAAGATAATCGACTCATTTCGACATGGAAGTAAGTTATGTATAAAATGGTATTCTACGCTATGTTTTTTAGTTTGAATAACGAAATGAGCAGTTCATTCACCTGTCGGTAAGCGCCACGCCTGCCCATAAACAAAAGCAACACCACACAGAAATTGGACGAAATTGTTAATAAATTAATTTGTCTCATTTGTATGTATGAGGAATATATATGTATGTATTTATGTATACAATATTTATTGTATGTATATATTTTAATCTTAGACGGTATTATATGTTTTCTTTTATGTATGTATTATACACTACCCTCTCTTACTTCTTCTCTTATCTCCATCCTATGGTTGCCTGTAAGAGATTGCCCTGAGCGATAAGGCCGCCAATTGTCCTATTATTTGTATTGTTTTTTTTTCTTTATATGTACTTTAAGTGTTGTACAATAAAGAATTATAAAAAAAAATAAAAAAAAACAGAATTATTTTGAGTATAATTGTAAGCCTTCTCGGATACGCTCGGCGAAATGTGGGTGTACTGGTCACACCTATGTCTACCCCTTCGGGGATTACAGGCGTAAGTGCGTATGTATGTAATTTTAAAATAATAATTGCTTAGCAAATGTTCCTTCATGTTGTACTGGAATTCAACCGTTCATGTCGCAAAAATGTTTCGCTTTGGTAAACTTGGCGTTGTGCTAATTTGTCGGTGCTAGCTTATGATTTGTGTTGCGTGTATATCTCCATGCCCATAATCAATGGTAAGCATAAAGGAAGTGTGCCAACCAGTACATTTGTTATGGATTGAGTGATTATAAGAACACTGTTGGTAATGATTACGCTATTCGTCATAGGTCAATAGAGTGTTTTTTTATGGCAGAGGACGGCAAACGAGTAAGCTTGTCACCTGATGGTAAGTGATCTCCGCCGGCCATCTACGCCCACAATACTAAAATAATTATGGGCGCATTGCCGACCTTAAAGGAAAGGGATAATTAAGGGATTGGGAAGGGGAGGGGGAATTGGACCTCCGGATATCTCACTCACCGTACGAAACGCAGCAGCAAGCTGTTACTTTACGCCGGTTTTCTGCGAGACAGTGGTGGCTCTACCACTCTAAGAACATTCACAATACCTGAAAAATCATGGACGCGTTGCCCACCTTAAAGGAAATGGATGCTTAAGGTATTGGGAAGGGGAAGGAGATTTCCGCCTCCGTATGTTTTACGTGGAGATATTAAGGGTTAGTTGCGGGATATGACAGAATCGGGTGAAATTTTTTATTGGTTAATCATGTGAAACACGTAAAATGTCTCGTTTAAGACACAGAATTTGTCCAAATATTTAGACTTGGCACGCGAGTTTACTGACGGACGTGGAATCGACAATCGCTGTCTCGATAATCGTTTCTGCTAATGGGCTGATACCAAGGAGCCTCGACGAACACCTCCAGAGGCTCTCGATTGGTCGTTGGGTCAAGAGACAGCTTCAGAAAGCGGTGTTATTAGATACGGCACGCATTGTGAGGAGCTTTCTCACTCTGGGTTCCTAACCACCGATGACTTGGGTCCTAGGCCTCGCCATTCCTCCAATGCTTTTATATTTTTAAATGTTTTATTTTTAAGAAATGTTATATTTCAAAATGTAAACAATCCTTTTAAAATAAAGAGTATTGAACATAAAGCGAAAATACACAAAGCGCAGATGTCACCGTTTTCGTATTTCGCGGTCACCTCAAAATAGGGCTTTACTATCATAGGAGTATAATATCCCTACTAGATAAACATTTATCTTTCTACAGCTAAAGGAAAACGTGCAAGTCGGTCATTCCATGGAGGGATTTTATTTGATTTTACGGAGGGATTGAAACAGAGCCAGATTTTATTTTTTTTCCCTGTCGAGCCGGCCCATTTATGCTGTAGATGAAACTGACTACAGTGTGGGTCTACCGCTTACAGAACACGTTTTTAGTTAAGTATTTATATTTCCAGTGACACACACGTTTTAAACTTGCTCTCATTGCTACTTTTTATAATATCAAGTTTATTATGGCCTCAGACGTTGTAAAAAGGCGTGTCAATACAACCGCTTCCTGATTCTACACCAGTAACTCTAACATGTTATGCTTGTTTACACTCTAGTTTGACAGCCTCCATGGTGCAGCAGGTGAGTAGCCGGCTGCGATGCGAGAGGTTCGATTTCCGCACCGAGACAAATGTTGATGTGATTCACAAATATTTGTTTCGGGTGTGGGTGTTGTGGGCCGCAAGCCCCTCGAAGTTCCTGATACCCACAGTACAGGTTAATCTAATGTGAGGTCAGGACTATGTGTGTGATTGTTGGATGTTTTTATAAATTTAATGGATGGGACACACGTAGAGCATTTTTCTATATGCACGTATTATTATTAATAGGGCGATGGGTCAGCATGTATTTCATTTCAAACAATCTAGATGTTGAACAACTATCATTTTATAGCCTATTTCACAATGTCCAAGTAAAATAACGACATAAACAGCTATTTTTGAAAGTTCCTAATAAAGGTCATTCTCTTGGTATGTTCTCACATATATACCAAAATAATGACGTCTGTTAGGCACTGCGGTGTGTGTCACTTTTGTATTTAAACTTATTTTTTATTTGATAAGTACCATTTACTCTATTTTTGACTGGTAGAGCCACGCTGTAGACAGTTGAGATGAGATATCCGGAGGCCCCAATCCACCTCCCCTTCCCAAACGGTTAATTATCCCTTTCGTTTAATGTCAGTAACGCATCCATGATTCTTCTGCTATTGTGGGTGTTCATGGGCGGTGGAGATCACATACCATCAGGTGATCCATTTGCTCGTATGGCCGGCATGGTATATGGTATAGGTGGAGAAGCAGGCGCCGAATATAGTTGTATAAAGAAACTACTAGAAAAAAAATATTAAGAAATAATATACTGGGATATTCCACGATGCCCCCTTCACTTACATACTCATATTTATTTACGTTAATAGTGTCTACAAGTAACTTAAAAAAAAAAACTGGTCAGGCGCAAGTTATTCTCGCACAGTGTTCCGTACTATTATTTGTTACTAGCTTTTGCTCGCAGCTCCGTCCGCGTGAACGGTCTTTTCCAGAATAAAAAGTAAAAGTGAAATAAAAAGTCATTGTCCTAATTCAGGTCATGGTCTACTTGTGTCCCAAATTTCATCCAAATCCGTCCAGCCGTTAAGGCGTGATTGACTAATAGCCAAATTCACAAACTTATGAATATCTAAACTATCACATTTATAATAGTAATAATAAAGTAGGATTAGATACATAAATCGACAATTTACAAGGTGGTAGGTCCCTCGTTTGCGAGAGACCGGCTGGGTTGGTACCACCGCTTTGTCTAATTCTGCCGCCAAGCAACAGTGTGTAAGCACTGTTGTGTTCCGGTGTGAAGGACATTGAAGCCAGTGTAATTACTGGGCATTATGAGATTTAACACCTTATGTCTCGGGGTGACGAGCGCAGTCCAGTGTCATGCAGTGCTTTATTTAAAGTTCTGTGTGGCGTTGCTTCTGTTTATGAGCAAGCGTGGCGCTTACCATCAGGCGACCGACCTGTTCGTCTCGTCACTCAATCTAATTAAAAAAAAAAAAAAATACTTAAGTATGTTGATTTGTTCATTATAACCTAATATACTCTATTCTAGGTGGTAGGTTCCTCGTATGCGAGAGTCCAGCTAGATAAGTATCTTTGAATTGCTTTGTTTTTTAGGCCACCAAGCAGCAATATATAAGCAGTTGATTCTGGTTTGATTAAGTCTGAAGACAAGGCATTATAAGACTTAATATTATAAGTCTCGGGTTGACGAACGCAGTCCAGTACCATGCAGTACTTTGTTTTAATTGGTGTTGCTTCTGTTTATGGGCAGGCCTGGCGCTTACTATCCGGTGCTTTTCTAGTCAGTAAGGCGAATTAAAAAAACTATGCGATGCGACGTAGGCGTACGCGGCCCTACCATCCATTATAAAATCCACGTAGCGCTATATTTCGACGCCTACGCAGCTACGCGTCTGCATATTACGTCGAGTGTAAGGGTTTCCCGAGTATGGAACCCTAAAAACAACTTGACGTCATGGATGATTGTATTGAATGTCCATGTATAAAATAAAACATTGAATAAAAATGTCATATGTAAAACTAGATCGATGGCTAACCTTTGATTTTTTGCAATTGTAAATCAGTTAATAAATTTTTATGGCCTATTTACACGTGAAATAAATATGTTCTATTAACCAGCGATGCCAGCCGCGACGTATTTTCTATAATATATCTAATAAATAAATAGAAATGTTATAAATTTCGTCGTTTCCTTCAATTATATATTGTACTTGCCTCAATTGTAACATTATGACTTTTTTTATAGTTTAGTAGTGTCTGTTCTTTAATTACTTTCATTGTATTGTCACAAAGCAGAATCTTTTAAAAACAACATTATAAGCTGTATCCCCGAATTTTTTAGTTGATTAATTGTTTGGTGATCGAATCCTGAATTTTATCGGATTTCTCGCCTTAGTATATACGCTAGCCAATTAGGCGATCATTACAGAATACATTTGAAGTAGTTTTTGTTGTAATAATTCTGATAAATATATTTTTATTTTCTTAACAGACATCCCACATAACGAAAAAGTCAACACTTCCGCGTGTGTAATTATTTTGAATCATGTTTGCTCCGTAGTCTGTACTGGTTTGCTGTTTTGCTAGTCGCAGCAATTGATTATAAAAAGTTGCTTATGCAGGTCTATAAATTCTATCAATTCATACATAGTTTAAAGTTTCATTATTAACCACGACATAAAGAAAATGGCAATAAATATAGAAGACATGGACATACATTATGGCCTGTTTCATAATCTTTTCCTCCTTCTTCCACCTGCCCTTATCCTACTTGCAGTGGGGTCGGCGGAACTTGCCTTTTAACACATGGTACAGAATTATTTGACTTGTAGTGGTTACGAACGGCCTCCTGTTTGACGTCAACTGGGGATAAAACACCCAGATCCGAAACAAATCGAACCTGCGGCCTCTCGCTTCACAGACGGGTATTCGCCCAATGTGCCACAGAGGCTGGCCAGTTTCATAAAGTCCTAGTAAATGTTATACTTATAATTTACATACAAAATATTAGACACCAGAATTCAAAATGATCACGTTGTTAATACATATGAAGAATGAATATATATGAAGAAGCCCATGACAAATTGATACTAGCTTAATTGAAATTGCCTGTTTAAAGCGATAAGTGGCGGATAACATTTAAAGATTATGAAATAGGCCCTTAAATCAAGTACCTTTATTCAAATACTAGTATTATTATCTTAAAAATATATATTAATAAAGAGCTGTGGAAATGTAACAATACATTTTTAATCCCACACAGTCCCGACCAATAATAATATGCAATTTTCTTGTGGTGGGTATTAGGCCTTACGTGACTCTTACAGCCACCACACCAAGATCCATCATAATTTTTGTGGTTAAATTAACATCTGTAGCAGTGCTAGAAGTTGCACGGTCACCAACGATATAATAAATAATAAATAAATACACCCAACAGTTACATACATAATCCTGACCCCACACTAAGTTAACTTGTATCGTAGATATCAGGAAGTACGAGGAAATTGCGGTCCCACAACACCCAGACCCGAAATATTATTTTGTGGATCAGACAAACATTTGTCTCGGTGCGGGAATTGATCCACGGCGCGGCCTCTCGCTTCGCAGCCGGCAACTTGCCCACTACGCCATGGAGGGTGTCATGTTAAATATATAAAGATTTATAAAGGTATAATTCTATCTTATCTACGGAAGGGATATGTGTTAATTTGCATTCGTGCTCTCAATTTCGAAAAACCGATTTCCTTGTTATATTAGAAATCAGCCTTGGCAGAACGGAACTTAGCCTAATCTACAATTGGTCCATTAAAACCTTTATCTAACATCAATGTAGCTTTTAATTGTAGGATTAAGTAAGTAGTTAAAAAATAACAGCAATGATCAGTCCATTGTGTAAATGGAGCGTTTATTTTTTAATTATAAATGGATTAACAAGGACGTTCGTTTATAAATGTAATGTTTACAAATGTATTTTGGTATTGCAATTCTGGTATCAGGATATATATAAGGATGCTTCTGTCTACATGTTTGGAATGTGTGGCAATCTATTTAAATGTTTGACATGGTCTGCTAATATGCAATAATGCAGGGATGTACAACGCATATATTAGGTATCATTTAAGAAAGTAGCTTGGCTGAAGCAAAATAGTAAGTTTTTTTATTATTATTTTTATAGCATAAGTCGGCAAACGAGCTAGTGGGTCACCTGATGGTAAGTGATCTTCACCGCCCTTGTACGCCCACAATATCAAAAGAATCATGGGTTCGTTGCCGACCTTAAAAGAAAGGGATAATTAAGGAATTGGGAAGGGGAGGGGTTTTGGGCTACTTTACGCCGGTTTTCTGTGAGACAGTGGTAATGACCCGGACGAGCCGGCCCATACATGCTGTAGGCAAAAGTGTCTAACATCGTGGTTCTTTTTTTTATATCGGCCTTGTATTAGTCCTGGACACAGTTCCACAGTTCAGTTCTGGGAACAGACCTCACCTATGAATGAGCGGTTAGGCTTAGAATGGGTTAGTTTTCATAAAAAATAAGAAACATTACTAGCAAATTTAAAAAAAAATTGTTTTTCTTTCATATTGTTATTTAAACACTCCCCAGGGGGGTTGACGTCGGCCGGTCGTAAAAACTACACACCAAATCATTCTGTAACATGTGTTAAAAGCATGTTACGTCGACCCCACTGCGAGTGGGATAAGGGTAGATGGAAGAAGAAGAATAATCATTAAACAATGTATCGTAATTTCGCCCAATACCTGCAATCCACACTAATTCACTTGACTTTCTTTACAGAATGGCAATCAACCTTTGACTCCTGCGATATGTTGAGTGTTCATGGAAGTTTTAAAAACATAAAACAAATCCCAAATTCGTAGGACTTTATCAACATTCAGTCATGTTCAGTGATTGTAGTGTGTACAAAAAAGACGAGTAGTTGTCCTCGTTTAAAGTTCAGTTGGTGGACTTCCCGAGGCAATGATATGTGGAGTAATTCACTGTGCCTTTTATTTTTTGTTACATGCCTAGAGTGGTTACTGATTACAAGATGAGCGCTAATGGTTATGGCTCCTTTTGTTTTGTTACAACTTTTTTTGATACGAGCAAATACCTTAATGTATACTACTAGAGGGGCTGTTTAGAAGTAAAATTATGTCACAAAACGCGGGAGTTTGACAGCTCACAAATAGGGAGCGCGATAGGGGTTTTAGTTGAGAGTAAGCGAGAAGGTAATATTGAGTTACGGTCAATTGACCACAACTTAGTGGTAGAATTTCTATGTACCGCGCAGCATGTCTAGTAGTGTACATTAAAGTCTTTGGATACGAGTATAAATAGTTTTTTTGAGTGGTAGAGCCACGCTGTTTTGTCTACAGCATGAATGATGAATGAATGATGAATGGGTCGGCTCGTAAGGTACCAGCTTGCTGCTGTGTTTCGTACGGTGAGTGAGATATTTGGAAGGCCAAATTCCCTCGCCTTCCCATTTTCTTAATTATGCTTTTCCTTTAAGGTCGGCAACGCGCCCATGACTCTTTTGGTATTGGGGGCATACATGGACGGTGGAGATCACTTACCATCATGTGACCCACTTGCTCGCTTGCCGGTCTATGCAATAAAAAAAATACGAGAAAATTTAAATCAGATGGCTTCTAATGCTAAGAGATTTATGGCCGTGCATCTATCTATGGGTTTAAAATAAATTGTAGCCTTGTCTGAAAATGCTTTAGCCTTTGGCATAAAATGGGTTTAGGGTTGATGTAATGGGTTTTAGCTACAAGTGTTTACTAAGATAGAGTCTGAAATATACCGAACAATAAAATGCGATGGATATAAAACTACGATTTGGATCACAGAATAGTTTATAGTAGTTGAACTCTTTCGTTCTTCTGGAAAAATCCATACTTTGGGTAGTGGACAGTGAAATATTGCTTTCTGTATATGATTTGAAATATAATCTTCTTATGAGCTAAAATTAATGATACATATGAATAAAGGGTTGGTAAGATTACAAATTCATCTTTGCTATAAGTTCAAGAAGTCAGATAAGTCTTAACATTTAATACTTCTTAATTTGACCAACATTTACTACTATTGACTACTAATAGAGATAATATAAGTACTAGGTTTATCTTTGAATAATTAATTTATTTTAGCAGTATGAAGGGGCGAAATAACGTATGGAATAGTAACCAAAAATAAATTTGTTGATTACATTAATTAAATTACAATAATTTCTTTGTTTATAATGTTTCTTTTGTTCTATTTAATTATATTTTTCAGATTAAGCTTTATCTACACTAATATTATAAAGAGGAATTATTTGTATTTTTTGTTGTATGTAACGAATAAACTTAAAAACTACTGGACCGATTTAAAAAAAAAATTGCAGTTAGAAAGCTACATTATCACTGAGTAACATAGGTTACTTTTTATCCCAGAAAAGGGCGTTCACGCGGGCGGAGCCGCGAGCAAAGGCTAGTTAAATACATTTATTAAGATATCTTATCTTACCTTTTACATAATAAGGACAAAAAGGATGTATAAAATTATTAATTCACATGTACCTGGGATTTACCTCAATAAAAATATACTAAGTTCATATTCAAAACCCGGATACACAAAAATAAGCAGTTGCTGTAATGAGCAACAATTTGGTAGCAATATAATATGATCTTAATAGCCAAACGGTAGCGGTTAAGATCAGAAAAAAACTAATATTTGGCGCAAAGGTCGACTACTTTTTAGAGCAAACTGGATTAACTGCCCTCCGTTTTAATTAAAATTGTAAAAATTATATTAATTGACTTTTTTAATTTAAGGACCAGGAAATGTCAATATGATTTTTGGGATATGATTATCGTGATAGGTTAGTGAGTTTAGATTTTAATTTAAGATTAGGATCTTACAATCTCCTTTGACGATGACGGATAAGTTGCCGGCAAAATTATATAAAAAATCTACGAGAAATATAGACGAATTTCTGAATTTCTGTACATTACACTCGGATAATTCTGTAAAACAATGTCTGGACATTAAAAGAGGCCATAACCCATGAGTTTGTTTCGGCATTTCTTCTCATGGCTAGCCCCGAAATGCCGTCGTAACTGTAATGTAGCATAAAAATGATTGACATGTAAAAGTGATATTTATGATCTAATTTACAGAATAAATGATTTGAATTTGAATTTTGACGTGAGCTGGTGGTAATGAGCCGGTTCAAATTTTATGTTATAAGATGGTAGGTCCCTCCTATGCGATGGGCCGTCTGTGTTGATACCACCACTTTGTCTATTTCTGTCGCTAATCAGCAGTGTGTAAGCACTGTTGTGTTTCGGTTTGAAGGACATCGAAACCAGTGAAGTTACTGGACAATTTGAGACTTAACATTTTATGTTTCTGGGTGACGAGCGCAGTCCAATGATATGGAGTGTTTTGTAATTTAAAGTTTTGTGTGGTGTTGCTTCTGTTTATGGGCAGGCGTTGCGCTTACCATAAAGCGAGTGTCTTTCGTCACTTAATGTAATAAAAAAAATGTAGCGAACGGATGAACTGAATTTGATGATTTTATGTCGTATACCATCAATTTGTTCCCTTAATTTGTTAGGATCTGATGACGGAGTTTGAAATTCTTTTACTGTACCGTTTTTCATGTATTAAATTTCTTATATCTTTCTATTGTTCGTTTTTGCAGTCGAATGAAAAGTGTTAGGTAAACTTACTTAACAAAATCTTTAACTCATTATTTCGTTTATAAAGACATTGAAAAGTCAGGAAATCACACTTGTGGTAAATTCAATTCCATTAACAACATTATTAAAGTAGATAAGACATTAATACTGTCGCAGCGGCATTTCTTCCTGATGTCTCTGGTCTTAATTTTATTGTTCTATAAGGTGTCCTGACATTTTAAGACGTAAAGGTATTCACAATTACTATTTTTCCTTATCAACACCATTAAATGCCATATTACATGTTTTTAACATCGGCTAATGGCGATTTTACACCCGCATTGTAAATTGACGACTTTACTGCGTTAAGTCACTGTCTCGAAATTGCACGTTGCGATTGCTTAGATACTGCATTTTTTTGCTATTTCGTTTGACTAATGTATCGAAGTGGTGAGTCGTTGAGCTTTCGATTTCGGCCATAGCAGACACGATACTTTTAGCATCAGCAATCAGCGATTTAGTTGCTTTTCGGAAGCTCAATATCGCGTTCGAACGCTCCACTCTTATGTAAACTCTAGTCGCGGGGACCAAGTTGCTTTTTGGAAGCGAGATGCAGCGACTGAGTGCAACACTCTGCACACATTCGGATGCCAGGCGCAGCGCTTTCGTGGACTTGCTTTACGTCAACACCGAGATGATATGCAATAATCAACCTTATTCTATGTTCCGAATGTGACATTCTGTATTAAACTATATCTTGTTCCCGGCTGCTCTGTTTCGTGTTTTCAATTCCAATATTTAAAAAAAATATGGTCTTGCATGCAAAACTGCACTGTAGCTTGTTAGAACAGAGATCACAATTGAGTATATACATTAACATATTTGAGTGTTCTGAGTTCAACAGTAATCGCACAGTGGGTGGAAAAACAATGTAACCCGGACATAGGAAGTTTAGTAAAGTTTAGAAAATTTGAAATGTTGTTTTTCTTAAAACAAAGTTTCCAGGTATTGTTGTCGACGTGTTATTGTCTGTAACAAAGACATAGGTATTATGATATTGAACCTTAACTTCTGGGGAATATAATTCCCTTAATATAATATTAAACAAAAAAAACGGAAGTGGTTCTCAATTTGATTCTTTATTTTTATTTGTGTCTACGTATAATTTTTACAGAGAACGGATGCCGTGTGTGAGGTTTGGCATCTGTGGAACACGGCTCAGTGTTGCTCTGGGTTAGTGGTTGTAAAGAATGGTTCGACTAAAGCAGTCAAGCGATGGTCAATGAAATAGGCTTCAATCGCCGATCACCGATACTAAAAGTATCGGGTGTGCTATAGACCTAAGAACTTCGGATACAACCTACACATTGGTTAACCTTTCGGACATACATTAAGAGACTTTCTCGGTCTCCTTTTGCGTTCATCAGTTTAAAGATCAGTTGCATTTTTGAGGTTGAAATCATTGTCACCTTTATTTGCAATTTCCAAAGTTGTATAAACATCTGTTCTTATTTTCGTTTCTACTTATATAATTGAGATGTTTTACCATCTTTACGTCACCTTGGTGAAAACGAGCCTTACAACCTTCCAATATCGACATTGCAACGAGATTCAATTGCAGTTTTGGGTATTGTTCTACTATTGACAGCCTCCGTGGCGCAGTAGACGAGTAGCCGGCCGTGAATTGGAAGGCGGCAGGTTCGATCCTCGCACCGAGACAATTGTCTGTGTCACACACAAATATTTGTTTCGGGTCTGGGTGTCTTAGGAGTTGAGACAGTAAGTCCCTCGTAGTTCCTAATATCCACGATAGGTTTCACCTAGTGTGGAGTCAGTACTATGCGTGCGGCTATGGGGTGTATTTATTTATTTATTGTGCTATAAATTATAACAAAAATAGAACCGGTTTAAAACTGAAAAGCCTTGTTTTGAAAACTTTGTTTCCTCTAGAATAGATTCCTTATCACTCCTTTGGATACAAGTTTTAATATAGTCACATAAATAACGTTAAAAATGTCTCCGCGCCTCACCGACCTCCACTTGTCTCATTTTTCACATTTCATTCAGTGTCGATTGCTACAAAGGTTTCTTGTACTATTTATCTCAGTATCGTCTGACGGCCTCGATTTAGTTTCAAGTGTTGGTACTTATTACTTATTTAAATCAAATGCATAGGCGTGGGTATGTAAATTAAACTCTTAATATTTACTAATTTGGCCGCTGTAGTTTTATTCTTATGTATCCATTTTTAAAGGCTTTTACATAATGCTGTTCTGAGCCACTTGGTTTTTTTTAATAAATCCGGTAATTGAGCAAGTGGGTCACCAATGAGCATTACAATATCAGGAGAATCATGGATGCGTTAACGACCTGAAAAAAAGAATGGCAATGGTAGAGGGGATTTGGGCATCCGGCTGGCATAGAGTATCTAACGAGAAGTAACTATAACACTATCTAATATCATGATAATTTTATATTCCCATTAAATATCGCGGTTTCGATCCCCGCACCGAGACAAATGTTTGTGGAAAACCTTAAAATAAAAATTTGCACACTTTTTAACCGCCCCAGATGTGAGAATCGAACCCACGGCCTCAGGCTTCGCAGCCACTGAATCTGTTTGTATTTTTTTTATAATGTAATAGGTCAACCTACTGATTTATTGAAAAGGCACGAGAGCAGACGTAACTGACATGCTGTAATTATGTCTGTATATGGACAGATACATAACATATTACGAGCATATTATTGAAGCAACATATTGCTTTCACTAACCCTATTGGGGAAATATGCATAAAAACATTTGCGAGACACGTTTTTTTTAGTATAATAAGCAAATGAGCAAATGGGTCACTTGATGGTAAGTGATCTCGACTGGCCTTGTTCGCCCACAATACTAAAATAATGATGGGCGCGTTGCCGACCTTAAAGGAAATAAGAAGGAAGGGATAAGTAAGGGAAGGGGAGGGGAATTTGGGCCTGCGCATGTCTCACTCACCGTATGAAACGCAGCAGCAAGCTGCTACTTTACGCCAGTTTTCTGTGAGACAGTGGTAACGACCCGGACGAGCCGACCCACTCAGGCTGTAGACAGAATTGTCTACAGCGTGGCTCTACCACTAAATAGTGTTTTTTTATAAGCTTCAATGATGAGACGAGTAGGTCGCTCGCCTGATAGTAAGCGCCACGCCTGGCCATAAACAGCAGCATACCACATAGAACTTTGAATTACAAATCACTGAACTGCGCTCGTCACCCCGAGACATAAGTTGTTAAGTCTCATAATGCCCAATAATTCCACTCAATGTCCTACAAACCGGAACACACTGGTGCTTGGCGGCAGAAATAGACAAAGCGGTGGTACTAACCCAAACTGCCTCTCGCATACGGGACCTACCTTGTAAATACATAATATTAAAACAGCATACGGGGGACCTTGCACCTTGTAAATACATAATACAAAAATAAGACAATGCAAGGAAGATGAAACATGAAAGGTGAACATTAATTAGATATTCCTTATCACTTGATATTGTAAGCAATTCACACGATTATCAAGACATTTCACAATTAGCATCGCAGTTCACTTCAGTAAGAGATGTAAGAGTAGATTTTAATGTATCTTGAGCAACTATTTGTAATTTTGTTTGGGAATTTAGTGTTTCTAAAAGTTAGTTGTTGTGTCTAGGTGTTTATTGAACTTGTGTTATATCATTATTTTAAGTTAATTGGCATGAAACGTTTAAGTATGCAATCAAAAGTTCCTTCAATCGGTTTTATTTTATAAGTTAGTTGATTTAGTGTTAGTGAGCTATTGTGGTAGGGTTTTACATACGCACTCACGCCTGTAAAACCCGAAAGGGTAGGCAGAGGTGTAACCAGTACACCCCATTTCGCCAAGCATATCTCCGTCACATGATGTGATAGGGGGGCGAACCTAACAATTAGCCGGAATATGCCATACTCGGCATAAATTCCAACCCCATGCACGTCATGTTTTATTTTTCCAATTGAAAAACTCAAACACAATTGTAATTGCACAACCTAGGGTTGAGCCCAGAGGGCCAATTCTCGTAATTTTAATTGTTCAAAATATCATTCCGATCTAATCTCAGCGACAAGAAAGTTGCAAATGGTATTCTGCTAAACCAATATTCAAGAACTTAGAACGCAATGATATCGAAAGTAGAATACAAGTTGACTGAACCAAAACGGCATTCTGGTAACAATTTTGACACTTAACTATCTTCTTCTTCTTTTGTGTTTGGCTCCACCGTAGATTGGTGATTTCGCCAGTGTCCATTGTGAGACACTTAACTATATAAAATGCATTTCGTCTACAGACAAACGTCAAAATATTGAGAACGAAATGTGACTGAAGGTGAAGCAGTGTTGCCAAGTGCACTGTAATTACAGCAGATCTGCCGTATTTTCATGCCATCTACTGGACACGGTATTTTTATAAATACCTTATATGGAGACACAGTATTTTTTTACAGTAAAAATTTCGTATTATTATTGTATACTACTAGACAGGTTATTTAGAAGTAAAACTGCGTCACATAACGCGGGAGTTTGACAGTTCACAAACAGGGAGCGCAATAGGGGTTCTAGTTGAGAGTAAGCGAGATGATAATATTGAGTTACGGTCAATTGACTGCAACTTAGTAATACAACTAATTTACTATACTACAATTTATTATACTACTATTTCTATGTACCGCGCAGCTTGTCTAGTAGTATACATAAAACTCTTTGATTAAACACATTAAAAAAAATAAACCGATATCATCATTATCGCTGCCATCCATTTCTGCAGCGATCGATATATACAAATAAAATGTTAAGTTAGTTTAGGATATAAAGTTTAAAATAAATTTATATTTTATTTAATAATTTAATTATTTCCTTTTTTGTATGACATTTTATTGCACTGTAAAATAGACTGTATTTTTTCCCATCAAGCACTGTATTTTTGACGCAAATGCCGTATTTTAATGTGGACAACACGGTATTTTCAAAAATCTGACTTGGCAACACTGAGGTGAAGTGACTGTGTGTTAACTGCAGACAAATTCAGTTAACTTTATTCTCTTTTACTGCAAGCAACTAAAAGTAGTCAAAATTGTGCGACTTTGTGTGCTCGTTATTCCAGTAAAGTATTAGAAATGAGTTTACAGCCTATGTTACTCAGTGATAATGTAGCTTTCTAACGGCCAAATTATTTTTGAAATCGGCCCAGTAGTTTTTAAGTTTATTTGTTACATACAAAAATACAAAAAAATCTTTCCTCTCTAGAATATTAGTGTAGATTAAATTATGAGAGCAATCGCACTGTCAAAATTCCCGCCAAAACTCTCGCACAATTTTTATTTAGTATAGATATGTCCTCAGCAGTGTTGCAAAATAAAAAAACCGCAATTCGGTAGTATTTCAAATTTCAATAAAATAATCGCGATTGTGGTTATTTCCGGAAAGGACTGCCTGAGTGGTGCTGTTGTGCCGTTTTCCTTCAGTTATGCCATGGAATAGATAAATTAATGAAATAAATAAAATACATGGAATTAGTCAAATCAATAAATTAAAAAATCATAACCTCCAGTTACGTAATTTTTTAATCACTGAAATTAGTCATATTGTGGGTATTTTATTGTGAGTTGGTAACATTGATTTTGTCGCTTAGGTCATTTTTAATTTCTAGAATTTAGTCTATGGCAGCTGATACGTAAAATTCGGTAAAATACTTGTCATTGGCGAAATGCATAATAATGCGAAGCCATATTTTCAACAAAAGAAAGACATTGAAAGTTGATCGAATTGACAGTTTATATGCAATTTTAACTGAGATGATATCGAATTTTTAAAGGAGCAGAATGCCATATTTTAAATTAATTCAAAATGTAATCTCAGTTCGGTTAAAATTCATTCGCAGTGTCAGTTAAAATAGCAGAATTGGCCCTCTGGACCTTACGGTATCTCGGGCTATGTCACGTCTACGTCTACCATCCTCATCGCCAGTAGCCTCACAGGTATGCAGAGTTTGGTAGACACTGTCTTCAGACAGAACTGTCTACAGCGTGGCTCTACCACTCAAAATACGATTAAGTTGATCTGATTTTAACTAAATTACGAGTAACTTGATCCATTAACATTTATCAAATGGCGATGACAGCATCCAAAAATTTAATTTCCAATGTCGTTGCAAATGTTAAATACCGACATAATATTTTGTAACATCTACGAGTATTCATGTCAAGTTTAATGATCCATTAGATTCATTACTGTATCGTGTTTATTTCTAAAAACACTTCACATTCATTACTTGGGCATTACTATGAAATGATCATAACTTAAGTCTTTATGTGTTTCGGAGATCATTATGAAATATTCGTAACTTTATGTGTTTCGTCTAAATATCCATTTTGACTCTGGTCTATGTACATTAAAATTGTTCGTCGTTTTTTTTTATTTAAAATGATTTGAACTTAAGGTTTCTTTTTTTTTTGGAATAAAATTGTATTGGAAGTTTTCAGCATTGGTTGTTTATCCTGTAAATTGTAATGGCCAGCTATCATATCATCGTTTTTTTCCCTTCTGCCTGGCGTTATCCCGGCTTAGTATTGGGGTCCACCTTCCTACTAAAAAGGCCTACACTTGACCCGATCTTGTACATCCTCCGTGGTGAATCATTTGGCTCTCATGTCTCCCTGTCTGTCAAGCCAGCGCTTTTTGGGCGTTCTGTGGAACCGTAACCCTATAGGTACGATCTGGCACAGGCATTTGCAATCGACATGTTCAGTCAACTGCCACGTCACTGACTCCATGGCTCCTTTTTTTTTTTTATAGTATAGGCTGGCAAACGAGCAAGTGGGTCACCTGGTGGTAAGTGATCTCCACCGCCCATGTACGCCCACAATACTAAAATAATCATGGGTTTGGTGGCGACCTTAAAGGAAAGGGATAAGTTAGGGATTCGGAAGGGGAGGGGAATTTGGGCCTCCGGATATCTCACTCACCGTACGAAACGCAACAGCAAGCTGCTACTTTACGCCAGTTTTCTGTGAGACAGTGGTAACGACCCGGACGAGCCGGCCCATTCATGCTGTAGACAGAACTGTCTACCAAATGGTAGAGTGGTAGATCCTGGGATGTACTCGTTACATATACGATCTAAAGTTACACATCCACTGTAGCATTGTCATTTCTACGACGTGAATCTGATTATTGGTTTAAGAGAATACCATTTGCAACTTTCATGACACTGAGACTAGATCGGAATGATATTTTGAACATTTAAAATTACGAGAGTTATTTTAAATTAAATTATCTGTATTTCAAAGTGGTAGAGCCACGCTGTAGACAGTTTTATCTACATCATGAATGGGCCGGATCGTGCGGGTTTTTACCACTGTCTCACAGAAAACCGGCGTAAAGTAGCAGCTTGCTGCTGCGTTTCGTACGGTGAGTGCGATATCGGGAGGCTCAAATCCCCTCCCCTTCCTAATCCCTTACTTATCCCTTTTCTTTAAAGTCGGCAACGCGCCCATGATTATTTTAGTATTGTGGGCGTACATGGGCAGTGGAGATCACTTCGCATCAGGTGACCCACTTGCTCGTTTGCCGGCCTATGCTATTAAAAATACCTGTGATTTTACGGCACTGTCGATCACCCTTAGGACCTTTAATACGCATCGGCCTTCAATTGAACCCCATTTATGAGTTCACGTATAATCCATCAACATAAAACTGTATTCCAACTAATTAACGTATCAAATAACACCACACATTTAGAACAAATTCTAAAAATAATCGTGCACAGTGCCGCACAGAGTCCTTGCACACGTGAGGCTGGAGATGACCGCTCGCCTTTCTATTCCAAACGAGGTTACATAGCATCGTGTGTGGGTAATTAAAGTTCTTAAATTGTAATTGTATACATCTTCAATTTAGTACGGAAGAAAAAAAAAGTATCGGTTTTATAACATTTATTTAGCGGATCAGAGTACAAGTGTTTTTTATGGAGAGGCAATTTGGTGTCCAGATTTCTGTGCTGTTTATGACTTTATGCTAGGTCAGTCTTATACAAAGTCGCTCGAACCCAGCTAAAGTAGTTTTGCATTCCCTTTGTACTTATCAAATTATTCTTTGAAATTATAAAAAAAGTCTGTAAAATAAGTACGTTTGAATACTTCACTGCTTCCTATTGCACAATATAGCCGCCGTTTAAATACCGGGTGGATGAAGTGGGGAGAGCTCCCATGTGTCTTGATGTAAATATCAAGATCGAGAGACCCAACGTCGAATTGGTAATGCAAAGAAGGGGTACTAGTTTCTGAGGCAATTTATGAAGGACAACCTACCGATGACACTGAAGCGTATACTCGTTAACATGTCGTGATCTATAGAGCTCGCACCTGGTCTTTAACTGAACTTCAGAAGTCCAGGTTCAAGGTTTACAAAGGGATTGGGAGCGTAGCATGCTTGACGTTGTACGCACGGGCAGAATACCCAACATGCGGTTTACAACCGCAATAGACTATGTAGGACCATAAATCAGCCATGTTGAAATGGGACTGGGCAGGGCACGTGAGCCGGATGCATCCGCTAAGGTAAGACTGTCACTAAATGGGTACCGAAGATGGTAGACGATGAGGGGGCAGACCCCGAAAAAAGGTGGCGTGATGACCTTGACGATTTCGATAAAAATTGATCGATAACAGCTTTGGATAGCGAATGTTGGAAGGAGCTGGGGGAGACTTTGGCTCACTATTGTCCAAAGTAGTTTAATAAAAAAATCACCTGCCAAGTGAATACATAAAAAAATTGATGAGAATAAATCAATAATTAAACGATTTGTATCAATATTTATTCAAATGTAAAAATTATAAAAACAAATATTGTAAATGCGGTAACATCTGGAAAATAAAAGATATACTTCTCTAGTTTTAAATGTTGTAAGAATAAATGTTTCAAACACATTCATGTACCTTATTATAGTACGGCGTGCGTTAATGCTATGCTAAACCGTTCGTAAGTCGTGTATTGATATAATATTCTTTTTTTTATAGTATAGGCCGGCAAACGAGCAAGTGGGTCACCTGATGGTAAGTGATCTCCACTGCCCATGTACGCACTACTAAAATAATCATGATCGCGTTGCCGACCTTATAGGAAAAGGGATAAGTAAGGGATTGGGAAGGGGAGGGGAATTTGGGCCTCCGGATATATCACTCACCGTACGAAACACAGCAGCAAGCTGCTACTTTACGCCGGCTTTCTGTGAAACAACTATGGTAACGACCCGGACGAGCCGGCCCATTCATGCTGTAGACAGAATTGTCTACAGCGTGGCTCTACCACTCAGGAAAATTAATATTCAAATAGTAAACTCTTCCGAATCCGTATTTTTCAGGGATTATGAAATGGGATGCTCATGTGAACACTAGCGTTGATAAACGCATACCGCTAAACCAGATCCTGATAAAATCCTTATCCGTAAAATATAAAGAAATACAGATTGTTTTATTTAATTTTTCTGTTAGAAATAATACAAAATATTATTATTAAATATTACAATAATCAAATGAAAAAAATGTTTCCAAAATAATGAATGTTATCGTGGGATCGCGCCCTACTTCAGACCGACATTACTCGGATTTGGATCGTTGCAGTGCGTAAGCTCTCTAAAATCACGGAGACCACGAAGCGTGACGTGAGTCAGGCGATAGTAAAGTAATCCCCGAAGGGGTCGGCTTAGGTGTAACCTGTAAACCCACATTTCGCCGAGCGTATCTCCGTCTCACGATGTCATAGGGGGCAATCCTATTGCCATATCGGGCACAATTCTCTGGAGTCTGCTCCGTGCTGATACTGAGCATTTCGTAATAGCAAAACCCAATATCACTTTTACCCGTCCCGGGGATCGAACCCGAGACCTCAACGTCAACCTCAGTCGTAACGCGTACGCATTACAACTGCGCCACCGAGGCAGTCGGTTTTCAAATTCAAATATTTGAAAATTCTTAACCTTCATAAAGTGCATCCATAACGCTTATCATTTCCGCATAATGTAACATCACTTCCTCGGGGCGGTGTCCAGACTAGTCTATTATGATATTACGAAATTGTGATTTACATTGTGTTAGTGAATGTGCTATTAGGGAGTGGTGCGTTGTGAAATGGAAGTACCGACGATGCTTAATACGTTTTGGTTCTTCAATTTGTTTTATTAACTTGTGATTGGAGAGTGTGTAAAACAATTGAGGAAGTTTGTTCATAATAAAAACAGATGTACATTGCGCTGGATGGTGTTTTTTTTATTCGTTTGAATGACGAAACGAACAGGTTGCTCGCCTGATGGTAAGCGCCACGCCTGCCCATATACAGAAGCAACACTACACAGAACTTTGAATTACAAAACTACCGTTAAATCAGGGATGGAAGGCGGACGGATGAAAAAGTTACTACAATAAATTACAATATCAGTAACGTACAGATCTTTTGTCAGATAAATCCATCAATCATTAAACGTATCAGGACTTAGGGAACTACTTTTTAATTCGTGACCGGAATTACGTTACGTCATTTGGGTCGGATGGTGGTGAACGTTAATTGCTTGTTTTATAAGATTTTATCATGTTAATGTTTATTAATTATATTATACCAAAAATATGATACCAGCCCTGTAATATACACGTTACACTGTTGGAAACGGGCTTCCTCAACTAATGAGAGGGGTCAAGTCCACCACGCTGGCGTAATGCGTGTTGGCTGACTTCACATACCTTTGGAATTCTAATGAATAATTTCTCATGTATGCAGGTTACTCACGAAGTTTCCTTTACCATTAAAGTAAGCGAAAATTAAACAATTAATACACACTTAACTTAGAAAAGTCAGGTGTATGCTTTTAGGGCTGTTTTCGAATCTGCAACTTCTCGGCTAGCTATCGCTGCTATGCTTATTCTAATTCTATATGGTAATCATAATCAATGGAATTCCGGAGAGATTATTCGAATTTATATCTGAATATAGAGTTATGATAAATAGATGAGATACGTTAAGTTTATGTCATTTCTGTAGTATCGTTAAAATATTTTGTTTTGAATTAGATGCTAATTTATAATTAATTTATTTGGAATGTTTTAATAATTAATTGGTCCCTAGTTATGTGAGCTTTACTAAGCGATATACGTAATTTAATTTTGTCTTCTTTTAATATCCTATTGAGATTAGAAGTTTGATAACGCAACGTCTTTCGACGCGACCGTGACGATGGACTTTATATTTTGACTGCACTTTACGTACTATTAAGTCTATTCAGATGAGCTGCATAAAGTTAAATAAACCCT
Source organism: Mimas tiliae (assembly GCA_905332985.1). NCBI lineage: Eukaryota > Metazoa > Arthropoda > Insecta > Lepidoptera > Sphingidae > Mimas > Mimas tiliae. The sequence continues at coordinate 16,195,211 of HG995244.1, forward strand.
ATTGAATACAAAAAGAACAGTCTAAATCAACAAACTTTTTTTTGTATATAGACGACCTGAGAAGCTCCTAAGTTTTTTATCGCTTAAAAATCGTTCCAAATTTGGCGGAGAAATTTCCTAGTTTATTGAAGTCGGCGAGAAATTGAAAGTAATTTAAATAGTTCTTAATTTATTATGGATTGGTAAAAGCTATTAATACTTACTATTCACATATCACCTTGTATAAACAAGTAGACTCATAATACATCTTCATTGCGCAATAAAACCAGAAGTTTAAATTACCTCACATTAAAATGTACAGATTGATGGACTTATTATGTTAACCCTGTTACATACTATGGTAAAAGGGTGAATCAGGGTCGTTCAGTTCATTTGCTTTATTGATATCATTTCGTAATGAGCTGATGAGATGTTTGTGAGATTGAATAATGCTGGCTAATTTGTGAACATGATTATGTCATGTAAATATTATATTAATGATAGTGTAATTTCGGCTCCTTATTCTTTATTTATTGTAGACATGAAGAGTTCTTCAGTTGTTGGCGATGTTTTATGTACAATTTTAAACAGGCTTTAAATAAGGAGGAAAAATTTAACTTCCCAATGGATAACAGCACACTCGTCGTGAATTTGTTATAGTATTGGAATTTACATGCCATATTCAGACAGCTTCTGGGGAGAGACTAATTAGTGTTTAATTATTGCAAATTTAACGAGGAATTATGCATTGTGTGTCAAAAAAAAACGACATTCGCAAGTCATCGAGGCATTTACGTGACACACGAATGAAAGGAGGAAAATGACCCTGTTTGACCTTTGTTGTATGCGGGAATTGGAACCTCGGACTTCCTTTAAATTTTATACTTTTAGACAATGTCAGTGATGATTGTCCCCAATTTGACGTCAGGCAGGCGGCTGGTCGTAAATACTTCATGCCTAATCTTTCAGTAACATGTGTTAAAATGTTGCGCCGACCCATTGTGGGATAAGGACAGGTGGAAGAAAAAGATTCAGATATAGTAGGTAGTGACAGATCTACCACCACAACGAATATGTTTATACAAAACTTAAAAATCGACTTTAAAAACAACACTGGAAAGTTAATTGCAATTTCAGTTGTCCGGTAGCGGCACGAATATCGACCCCAAAAATTACTCTACATAACTTCTGGCAATGAGTCACTTACGATATTTTTTAAACTGCAATAAATTATCAATCGGTTTAAGCCGTTGCACGAACATTAGAATAAAGTTCAAAATAAAGATTATTTTTTTATCCTACTAGGTGACTACGCTACACCTGAAGTAGATAGAAGTAAAATCTGTATAAAACGTAAAATAGCCTTCTATCCTCTATACTTTGTAGCTAAAACGTTTCCATAAATTATAAAATGTCCAATAATAAGGATAATATTATATCGTGGCACAAATTGTCGAGTCCATAGTAAATAATTATAACTAAACTCAATTCCAGTGCAGCTTAGTTCAACCAGTTGTTTGTTACGTCACGTCGTCGATAACTACACGGAGTAAACAGTCGATACTGGCAGTTAGAGTGACGAAATCATTTTCCTGTAATTCCATAGATTTTACGTTTGCTTTTGGTTAATTATATATATTTTGGTTCGAAACATTTTTGTTCCATTTAGTGGGGGAGGGGGCGTAACAGGTGCAATTCCCCATTGAGTTAAGTAACAACAAAATAACGTCTTTGTAATTGAATATGTATGTTAGCCGCTATCTCCCAGAGGGACGGATTGTTTTCTTTAATTCCTGTTTGCCCCCCGGAGACAAGAATAATCCCTTGTAACTTAGGTAGAATTACCTCTCCCCGTTAATCTGAAAAAATATTCCCCATCCCGCCTCAGTGAAATCCTGAATCTCTAAGTGGTCACTCTTAGAGCTCTTAGGTGATTTATTATACTTAAATATTTAGTGAGCTAACCATTATTTCTCCCCGGATGGGTTGACGTCAGGCAGGCGGCCGGTCGTAAAAACTGCAAGCCGAATCTTTATGTGATTCGTTAAAAAGCATAATGCGCCGACCCCACTGCGGGGATAAGGGCAGGTGGAAGAAGACTGACCAAGGCACCGAAAATTATGTTATCGTGATTACTGTTGTGGTTATTTTATTTGCTCCTATCAAGAAGTTAATTAATTTAGTAAAGAACAAAATTCCTTCACGCCAGTCTCATCAGTACATCTGCCTTAATAGTTTACATCAATATCTGTTTGAATAACATTTAACGTTTCGCAACTGGCTATTGTGTTACAAAAACACTAGATCTATGCACCCGGATGCGTGGCGAAATGAAGAGATTGTTTTAATTTCGACATTTAAATGCCTCTTATGCCTGAGTCATACGTTAATTGAATGTCTCTATAGAAAAGGGTTTTTTTAATCATTCTGTAATAAATGACAGAATGACTGTAGACACTTTTGTCTACAGCATGTATGGGCCGGCTCGTCCGGGTTATTACCACTGTCTCACGGAAAACCGGCGTAAAGAAGCAGCTTGCTGCTGCGTTTCGTACTGTGAGTTAGATATCCGGAGGCCCAAACCCCCTCCCCTTCCCAATTCCTTAATTATTCCTTTCCTTTAAGGTCAGCAACGCACCCATGATTATTTTGGTATTGTGGGCGTACATGGGCGGTGGAGATCACTTACCATCAGGTGACCCACTTGCTCGTTTGCCGGCCTATGCCATAAAAAAACGCCGTTTTTAATATTTCTTTGATGACATGACATCGCCTCTAAATTAGTTGTAATATAATAAAATAATAAACGATAACATAATATAATTTGAGTGGTAGAGCGACGCTGTGAACAGTTCTACAGCAAGAATGGGCCGAATCTACTTGGTCTTTATGTCGACCTGCACGTTTCGCCATTCCAGCCAAAAAAAACTAGACCATTGAGGCGATCATAACAATCTTTATTTTCATTAAGGCTGGATTTAATAAGGTCCGGTTACATCGTAATATTTAAAACGGTATACATCATTCCCATAAAATTCGTCTTCACATTACAATATACAACACACATATACACATACCAATCAAAAATGGTCACGATTAAATTATAATGTTTCTCATATTTAAACACATGACTCAGTGTATGTTCTTGTGTCCATACAAAAATTATAATTAGGTTTGACAACGTTATTTCGAGTGGCCACTGTCAAATATGGATGGATGTGGGAGAGCTTGATTTCCCCAAATGTCATGGAATGAAGGTCGGATGGTCATCCTTAGATATAACTATGGGCAGGTCACCTTGTGGATTAAGCGCCGATACTTTCACAAATACAATATGAAACTGAAAGTATTAAGTTTGCAGTTTATTTATTTATTGTTAAAAGAGACACCATCAACCTAACACTAGACATTCATAGTAAGAAAGTACAATGGAAATAGACAAAGGGCAGAATTACTACAGGTGTATACAGCGCTTAAAACATGCATGCAGTTAGTTTAGTAGAGCCATGCTGTAGACAGTTTAGTCTACAGCAGTATTGTAGATGTTCATGGGTGATGGAGATCACTTTATATTAGAAGACCCATAAATAAAGACAATTAATTTGTCACAGATCACCATTAATTTTACAATAAAATTGATGGTTTTGGCATCCGCGTATTGCTCTGCTGTGGCGTATACCACAACATATCGCTGATTTTCAGTGGTCACCGTATGTGATGTTAAGTCTGATGAACATAGGATGTTAAGTCTCATAATGGCCACTAATTTTACCAGCTTCAATGTACATACATACATACGTATGAAAGCGTTCAGAAATTCAGATGTAAATAACATTTTTTTATATGTTAATTTTTAAGCTATCTATGTAAGGATAATATCTATATACTGTTTTTTTTTTATTTAACTATTTTTATTAAGTTGTCTATCAAGACCCAAAAAGGGCCAACAGGGGTTTTGTTACATACTGTATATCCATATATAATTAAAAATTAGCACGATAGTGTCTCGTACGACATAGATAAGGATATTACAGAAAACTCTGGTTAACGAGGTCGCATCATACGATTCTTGTGGTCAAACTGCATGACGCTACCTCGTAAACGAGAGATTTCTAATATATTCTTATTTTTCTTCTTCTTCCACCTACCCTTATCCCACTCGCAAGATCGGCGGAACATGCTTTTGAATACATGTTACGGAGAAATTTGGTTTGTAGTTTTTACGACCGGCCGCCTGATTGACGTCAACCCTTCTGGGGAGAAAACACCCCATATTCTCACCTCACACCATATTACATACGCTTAAAGTGGGTGAATACTGACAAAACTGGGTACACCATATTCTCACCTCTATCGTACAATAAATTCTTTACGTGTATATGTGGCTTAAATCATGGTGAAATATTGAATCAAATGTTTGTTCACAGTCTGCGAGTACTATTGTAAAATATTGGAAATACGAGTACATGGAACATTTCTGGAGGTCACTCTAAATTAAATTACCGATCAAAGAAGACTCTCAGATCTATTTTATTATCAGCCAATAATTTTATATGACCATGAAGACTATTCCATTAGGAACAAAGAATAAATATAGTAATTTGTGCGAAGCTGAGCTTTTAAAAAAACCGCACGGTTCTTGATTTATTCTTAACTCATTATTGGTTAAATTTAACCGCAAATAGCATTAATTTTGAATAATATCGTTCGCGACCTCCTTCTGTTAATATCTGAAACGTGCACTTTTAATGTATGGAAATAATTGTGCTAATGAAATCTTCTTATATATAAAATTCTCGTGTCACAATGTTCGTTCCCATACTCCTCCGAAACGGCTGGACCGATTTGTATGAAATTTTGTGTGCATATCGGGTAGGTCTGAGAATCAACCAACATCTATTTTTCATCTCCCTAAATGTTAAGGGTGGCCCACCCCAAAATTTTTATTTTAATTTTTTAGATTTTTTCTTTGTTTTTATTTTTTTATGATACAGCATTAAAAAATACATACAACCCTAAATTTTCAACCCTCTACGATCAACCCCTATATAGCGATATTAGTATTTTTGTGCTGCGCGTTTCTCACACCGATCGCGATAGCCTATAATCCTGGAAATAGGCATTCACGCGGGCGGCGCCGCGGGCAACAGCTAGTATTATTATAAATTTCTTTTTTGGTCATTACTTTTGTTAGCAACTTCGTGTGCGTTTAAATCTTTTCTGGGGAAAAAGTAGAGCTCGCGTTGTTCAGAGAACCTTTCATTAAATAAATAGAAGAGCATTTATACTAAGATGTAAGTAAATTTTAAAAGTTTAATAAAGCTGTACAAATTTTCCCACCCCTTTTTAACCCTTAGCGGTGGGTATCTAATAACCCTTTCTAAGTTATCTGTGTCATTAAAAGAATATTTTTATGCTGTCAAAATTTTACCTTTTTAATTCCAGAGGGTTGATCTCGGCGCGGCGCGGGTTAATGAATACGTTAGTCCGAATATATTATTTTATATGTTTACTAGCTGTCCCGCGTGGTTTCTCCCACAACTACAGCAGCGCCACCTACCGGGTCCAATTGTGAATCCCAACCATCCAGGGCGCCACCCAAACGCATACAAAAAAAATCATTCAAATCGGTCCAGCCGTTTAGAAGGAGTTCAGTCACATACACACGTACAGTAGAATTATATAAATAAAGATAACCATATAGATGACTGCCTCGGTGGCGCAGTTGTAATGTGTACGCGTTACGATTGAGGCCAACGCTGAGGTCTCGGGTTCGATCCCCGGGTCGGGTAGTGGTGTTGGGGTTTTCTATTACGAAATACCCCAGTATCAGCCCGGAGTCTGGAATTTGTGCCCGGTATGGCGATAGGCTCGCCCCCTATCACATTATGGGACGGAGGTGCGCTCGGCGAAATGTGGGTGTACTGATTACACCTCTGCCTAACCCTTCGGGGATTACAGGCGTGAGTGCGTATGTGTATGTGTATAACCATATATTGTAATATATTTTAGTTTCGATTGTATCGATACAATTAATTTAAGTTGTTTTATATTATTTAAATCACTGTTGTGAATTCGTTTAATAATTAGGAATAATTAAAGTGACCTTTCAATATTTAAATGGAGAGATTAATATAAAATGCAAAAACTAGATGGATCTAAATAAATTTTTTAATTAGTTCTGTTTGTGCGTTATCATTTGGAAACACATTAAGTGCACTCTTATTTTCCTGTCATATTTTTTACGTAGCCTTGATATTATTTTTTGACTTTGTGATGTCATGGGTATTTGTTTCTAAAGAAGATAATTAATATGGACCACATACCGCAATCCTATAATAGGATTTATTGGAAGCTAACAAAAATATTTCATCAGTTCTTCATAAGATTTTTTTTTTTTTTTTTATAGTATAGGCCGGCAAACTAGCAAGTGGGTCACCTGATGTTAAGTGATCTCCACCGCCCATGTACGCCCACAATACTAAAATAAACATGGGTGCGTTGCCGACCTTAAAGGAAAGGGATAATTAAGGAATTAGGAAGGGGAGGGGGTTTGGGCCTTTCATAGAATTGGGAGAATTTCAAAGGTGTGTGAAGTCTGCCAACCTGCATTAGGCCAGGGTGGTGGACTAAGGCCTAATCCCTTTCGTTCAGTAGAGGAAGCCCGTGCCCAGCAGAGAGACGTGTACCAATACTGACATCACATATAACAATTCATATGCAATAATATAGCAGTACATATAAACAACATTGACAGCTTCCGTGGCGCAGTGGGCGAGTAACCGGCTGCGAAGCGAGAGGGCTTGGGTTCAATTCCCGCACTGAGACAAATGTTTATGTGACCTTAAAATATTTTTTTCAGGTCTGGGTGTTGTGGGACCGCAAGTCCCTCGTAGTTATTGATACCCACGATACAGGTTAACCTAGTGTGGGGTCAGAACTATGTGTGTGACTGTTAGGTGTATTTATTTTATTTATTATATTATATCTTCCACTCCTAAGTGAAGCCCGCATTTATTGGATCGTCCGCGGATCGTATCACTTGTATTATTGCGAATAAACAAATAAAAACTACAAAAGCTAAGCTTTAGAAGGTGGTAGGTCCCTCGTTTACGAGAGACCGGCTGGGTTGGTACCACCGCTTTGTCTATTTCTGCCGCCAAGCAACAGTGTGTGAGCACTGTTGTGTTCCGGTGTGAAGGACATTGAAGCCAGTGTAATTACTGGGCATTATGAGACTTAACACCTTATGTCTCGGGGTGACGAGCGCAGTCCAGTGTCATGCAGTGCTTTATTTAAAGTTCTGTGTGGCGTTGCTTCTGTTTATGAGCAGGCGTGGCGCTTACCATCAGGCGAGCGACCTGTTCGTCTCGTCATTCAATCTAATAAAAAAAAAGCAAAAATATTATTCATCTATACGTGCCAGAACCGTCTCTTTGTCTGCTCGACATTAGATTTTACTTTTAAATTTAAGTATTTTTATTTATTATGGAAGTTTAATACGGTGTTAATTAATGTTTTTATTCTTTTACAGGTAAATGGAAGATTGTCATGTGTGGAAATACATAAGAGCTACATAAGGTATTTGTCATAATGACTAAGATAAGATAAGATAAGATATTTTTATTTGTTTAAACATGAGTATACACACACAGGTATGCAGGATGTTAATAACAAAGTCAGGGCAATCATGTTTAGCCATTGTAGCATACAAATATAAAAGAAATTTAAATACTAAATCTAAGTCACATTAACTGGACTCGCGCCCGGATTACCATATCATATGAATTTAAGGCATAATTAGACAAATTTAGGCACATATTAAACAAATTATTTAAAAAAGTCACTAGATCATTATCATTCTTAATATTACTACAATAAAATTATTTATTACATTTCATATAACATTGTATTTATCAGTGGTAAGGCGCTAATTTCAAAGTATCAATAAGTATGTCAATCAAGTCAAACTAACAAAATATATTAAATCCTATTAAATCAATGGAGCAGTACATCAGTTATCGATGTTGTCACGAAGGAAATCCTCAATATTATAATACTACTGTTTAGGGTTCCATAACCGCTATAAAGTTGTGTTAACATTATGAAAAAAATATAACGTTACGTCCCCTACACTAAAATCCCTCTTTTATTGAGTAGTAGAGCCATGCTGTAGGCAGTTTTGTCTACAGCATGTATGGCCCGGCTCGTCGGGGTTGTTACCATTGTCTCACAGAAAACTGGCGTAAAGTAGCAGCTTGCTGCAGCGTTTCGTACGGTGAGTGAGAGGCTCAAATCCTCTCCCCTTCCTAATTCCTTAGTTATCCCTTTCCTTTAAGGTCGGCAACTACCCACTGAAACTACCATTTTACTAGAGTAACAGCCTCCGTGGCGTATAAGTCGAGTAGCAGGCTGTGAAAAGAAAGGCCGCGGCTTCGATTCCGCACAGAGACAAATGTTTGTGTAATCCACAAATATTCGTTTCGGTTTTGGGTGTTGTGGATCCGTAAGTTCCTGATGCCCACTATACCAGTAGTGTGGGGTCAGGACTATGCGTGTGACTGTTCCGTGTATGTATATTTTGGTATGTGGTAGGTCTCTCGTATACGAGAGGCCGTCTGGTTGATACCGCCGCTTTGTCTATTTCTACCGCCAAGCACAGTATGTAAGCACTTTTGCTTGGTGAAATTACTGGGCATTATGAGACCTAACAACTTATATCTCAGGGTGAGGAGCGCAGTCCAGTGCCATGCGTTGCTGTTTTTTAATTCAAAGACCTGTGTGGCGTTGCTTCTGTATATGGGCAGACGTGGCGCTTACCATAAGGCGAGCGACCTGCTCGTCTCGTCATTCAAGTTAATAAAAAATACTTGTTTTATCGTTTATAAGCTTGAGGGTCCTATCTGCGCATGACACAAGTTCTTAATTATGTTATAATGGTTTTGTTGCCAATAAATAAAAAAAACTTGAGTTATCACTTTTCTAATAAATGTCAATTTTGCATATAATATTAAAAAGTCAAGCTAACAATGTCTTTTAATATGCTGATATTATTACATGGTTATCGAATTTTAGACACAGGTGGTGCATAGCAATGTATGCGACATAACATATCATGGATGCATATCTGCGTTTTCATCTAGAAGGAAATGTTAAGGAGATATTAGAATGATGCTCAGAGAATTATGTTATAAGAATGTTTCTATATTACATTCAGGATGCCTCGTACGACCTTTAAATATAAAAATATATATTATTATTTAGGGTAAACATAGTGAACGAATGGTGTAGCTTATAATTTGCAATCGTTTGAATTGATTGAGTTAAGATTTTTATTGTCAGTTAATATATTTTACTTGTGTTAATATGTTCTAGAATACATACATACGCACTCACGCCTGTAATCCCCGAAGGGGTAGGCAGAGGTGTAACCAGTAGGTACACCCACTTTTCGCCGAGCGTATCTCAGTCCCACGATGTGATAGGGGGCGAGCCTATCGCCATACCGGGCACAAATTCCAGACTCCGGGCTGATACTGAGCATTTCGTAATAGAAAAACCCAATACCAATTTACCCGACCCGGGTATCAAACCCGAGACCTCAGCGTTAGCCTCAATCGTAACGCGTACGCATTACAACTGCGCCACCGAGGCAGTCTGTATGTTCTAGAATGCTCCTTTAAATGATTATGGAAGTAAGATATATAAGTCGGTGCAGTTTATAATGATGCGGCAAAGCTTCTTGGATATTTTACTTTCCATTTATTTTCTTGTATTGGTTAAAGCCTGCCTCGGTGGCGCAGTTGTAATGCGTTACGTTTGAGGCTAACGCTGAGGTCTCGGGTTCGATCCCCGGGTCGGGTTAAGTGGTATTGCGTTTTTCTAATACGAAATGCTCAGTATCAGCCCGGAGTCTGGAATTTGTACCCGGCATGGCGATAGGCTCGCCCCCTATCACATTGTGGGACGGAGATACGCTCGGTGAAATGTGGGTGTACTGGTGACACCTCTGCCTACCCCTTCGGGGATTACAGGCGTGAGTGCGTATTTATGTATTGGTTAAAGTATCACTAATCATTCAGTAACTTCAGGCGACATAATTCTGCCGACAGTCGAGGCACACAATCTCTCTTGCCAGTCGACATTATATTTTGACAGTTCAGTGTAGATACTGTGTCATGCCAGAATAAAAAAAATCTTTCTTATTTTTCACAATACATCATCATCTTTTTTATTAGTATTTGAACTAGTGTTGTGGTTTTTAAGCCTCCGTGTCAAAAGTGATTTTTGATGTTTACATGAATATTACACATTGAAACAAAACTAGTTTATACGGATTTTATGGCGGTTTAATTTTACTGTTTAATTATTTGATTTAAATAAAATTAATCCGCGATAAAATCCGTATAAATTAGTTTTATTTCGAGTGTGTGTGTATAAGTATAAGTATAAATTACTTAAACATTATTTATTAGTAAAGGAATTATTGTAGAATCGTTTTAATGGTATTTTAGACAGGCGTATCTATTACGATTAAATCATGACATCGGGGCGGCTCTACCATTCACTTCTATCCACCCCCTTACGAAAGTATATGATCTCATCACAGGATCGTTAAAAGTCAAGAGAAAACTGCGTAGTATTATAACGATGTGTTACTTTAAATGTGAAATGTGGGCGGCGCGAGACAATTTCGAAACGTTATTCTTTTTTCTATGGATGACATTCAGTTTTACAGACCAGACTTTAGGTATTTTTTGCTCAATTGTGTCAAAGTACGTGGTTTTTTTATTTTACATATATTCGAAAAACTGTTGTTTTGAATGTTGTAAAAGTGGAAATTGTAACCATGTTTTTATTAACCATACTATAACTTCGCGCCTGTATATTTTTGAAGAGGCACACCAACATTTAGACATGTTTATTTCAGTATTTACTAGGAGGGACCTACCACCTGGCGAAATACGTGTGCGAGAGGCCGGCTGGATTGGTACCACCGCTTTGTCTATTTCTGCCGCTAAGCAACAGTGTGTAAGCGATGTTGTGTTCCGGTTTGAAGGAAATTGAAGCCAGTGAAATTACTAGGCATTATGCGATTTAACACCTTATGTCTCGGGGTGACGAGTCGAGTGTCATGCAGTGCTTTGTTATTTAAAATTCTGTGTGGCTTTGTTTCTGTTTATGAGCAGACGTGGCGCTTACCAGCAGACGAGCGACCTGCTCGTCTCGTCATTCAAGCTAATAAAAAATAAATCCCATGATGTAATAGGGGGTGAGCTTTCTTGATAGAAAAACCCAATATGACTATTACCCGACCTGGGGATCGAACCCAAGACCTCAGCACAGCAATCATATCGCGTAGATATGCATTACAACTGTACCACCAAGGCAGTCAATAAAACAAAAAAAAAAAATACGTTTCACGCGTTTATCACGCTACGAAAATTATTTCATGACCTCTCGTTTCTGACCCAAGCATTGACTGAGTATAAAAAACTTGATCCACAGCTTTCTCCCCTGTCCCTTTGTGGTTATTTAACCTGCCCTTGTTAAACTTAAATTGTCGTCTGTTGGCAATTTTTAAGGGAATAAATTATTATCCCATTCTTTTTAATAAAAACAAAATAAAAGTTTTTCAAGCATAAAAAATATATATTTATTAAAAATTTATTTTTTGGAGATGCTGGGATTTGAACCCAGGACTTTCAGCATGCGAAGCAGACACTCTACCACTGAGTTACATCCCCGATGTGGGAACTTGTCGAAATTACCAATCCAGTATTAGAAATATGTAAAGAATATTTTATTTCAAAATATATACATACATACGCATTCACGCCTGTAATTCTCGAAGGGGTAGGCAGAGATATAACCAGTACGCCCACATTTCGCCGAGCTTATTTCCGTCCCATGATGTGATAGGGGGCGAGTGTATCGTCAAACATTTACAAGGTGGTAGGTCCCTCGTTACAAGGTGGTAGGTCCCTCGTTTGCGAGAGGACGGCTGGGTTGGTACCACCGCTTTGTCTATTTCTGCCGCCAAGCAACAGTGTGTAAGCGCTGTTGTGTTCCGGTTTGAAGGATATTGACGCCAGTGTAATTACTGGGCATTATGAGACTTAACACCTTATGTCTCGGGGTGACGAGCGCAGTCCAGTGTCATGCAGTGCTTTGTTATTCAAAGTTCTGTGTGGCGTTGCTTCTGTTTATGAGCAGGCGTGGCGCGTACCATCAGGCGAGCGACCTGCTCGTCTCGTCACTCAAGCTAAAAAAAATGGCACAATTCCAAACTCCGGGCTGATACTGAGCATTTTGTAATAGAAAAACCCAATGTCACTGCGACCCGACCCAAGGATCGAATCCGAGACTTCCTCGCAGTAGTCTTACCGCGTACGCATTACAACTGCGCCACCGATTTAGTCAAAACTATTGTTATTAAATATCTTTAAAGCTTCGTCCATAATGTTCGAGTAAAATTAAATTTAAAATTAACTACCGATTTACGACAGACAGCTATTTTTAACCGACTTCAAAAAAAGTGGAGCTGCTCAATTCGGCGAGTTTTTTTTTGCTTTTTCATGTATGTACATTGATTTCTCCGCCAATGTGGGCAGATTTGTTAGAAAAAAAAACATTCGATAGAGTTTAGCGGCGATATGGTCCCATATAAATTTGGTTAAGATCTGATGACGAAATACGGAGTCAAAAAATGAAACTCTGCAACGGATAACAGCATATTCATCGCGATTGTGTTATTGTAATGGAATTTACATGCCATAGCAGTACCTCCCACAAAAAATATTAAAAAGTTTTAATAAAGCTTTAAATTTTTAAAGCTTTTTTAAAAGTACCTAGTAGACCTCTTTCCGCCAGCATACATGTTGTAGTTGGACTTCTGTGTTTCAACGTGTCATTATATTTCATTTTATAATGGTGGTGAAACAGGCGTTTAATGTACTATTTTCGTTACGCGGGGCGTAATCTATAAATTGAAATACCTACATTATTGGAACTGTAAATTATTCGACAAAACAATACAATATTGCATATATTTTTTCTTTCCTCTCTAAAGCGCATTGTGTACAACTGACAGCTCCGTGGTGCAGCGGGCGAGTAGTCGGCTGCGAAGCGAGAGGCGGTGGGTTCGATTCCCACACCGAGACAAATGTTTGTGTGAACCACAAATATTGGTCTCGGGTCTGGGTGTTGTGGGACCGCAAGTCCCTCGTAGTTCCTGATACCCACGACACAGGTTTACCTAGTGTGGGGTCAGAGCTATGTGTGTGACTGTTGGGTGTATTATTATTATTATTATTATTATTATTATTAATCAACTTAAATAGCTGCTATCCGAATTACATTATTACACAATATTCTGAACAGGTCAAACCCGTAAAATGTAGAACAATATCTAATATTACGTGCAAATGACGAATAAACGTTACTCCACATTTGTGAGAGTACAAAAGGTTTTACTCTGGCCTAGATTGCATCGTGTATGTGATAGCATTAAAAAATATCGTCTGAAACATTTAGTGGTACAGTAAAAGTGTTTTGCAGTAAGTTATTAAGCAATACTTCGTGCCGAGAGGTATATAATTGATTTTATTAATAGTATTTAGATGATATTTATATTTTTTATTTCATCACGCAATGATAAAATAGGTTCCGATACATTACTCATATATATAAATGATAGTTAAGTCTGGGTGATATAAGTTCAAGTCTGTACTCCCGAAGTGGTAAGTATGATGCAACTACTGTACATTGCACTTGTAGTTCGTCGAGCTTATTTCTAGTGCACGGTGCGAGCTTATCGCTATAACGAGCACAAGTTTCAACCCCGAGTACGTGGCTTTTCTTTAACTGAAACTTTCACACAAATTGTATTTGGACGTAGGTTCAATATTTTTAGTATTAATTATCTAATAGATGTATTTTGGAACGATGAAATTTTTAAAAGTTATATGATTTATTACTTTTGAAACATATTTTTAAGTACATTACGTAATTTCAATATAATTATTCAATTATATTTGCAAGTTGAAAAAACACATTATGAAATCATAATTAGCAACCATCCCAATCATCATCTTAATTAACATAATTTTCCTAAGTTAACTTAACATTTTAAATAGTAAATTTATATTTGTAAGAAACATATTTTATTACATAAAATGTGCATTTTATATTATAAAATAGCTACTAAATACTTTACATAGTAATTTTATATTTGTAAGAAACGTATTTTATATTATACAATCCTCTATTATTCTCTATCCTCTATTTTACTCAAAGACGTAAATTCAATGTAATTGTAAATTAGCCGTTTCTTAAAATTCCAACATTTCTCGGAGACGCCAACAAAGATTATTTCTGTAATCAGTTACAGAGTAGGGTATAAAACATGAACGGCTCTGTGTGTGGAAATAATACAATTCTAAGGAATGAATAATTGACTATCAAAGTTAATTGATGTCTCTAAGTGCGGCAGTTAGTATATAAAGTATTTGCAACATATAAAAACTATTTATTTTAAGTATTCAAACTATCCAGCAATACGGATATGTTCTACCACATCATCGTTTACTGTGGTATCGTCTAGACGCGAGTTATGTAAGTGACCAAAGATAATCGTTATTTTGTATGCACGCCTTCTGCAAGGTCTTCATAACAATACTGTCACGGAGCATTGTTGAACTGATTTGAACTTACGCCATTTTCTGCTTGAATATTTGCGGCCCTCTATTAGTAAATGTTGGAAGTTTACTCTCAGGTAAGTGTTTTAGGGCTTCATACTTAACAATGTCAATGGAATGCTATGTTTAAGCGTATTCCATCTTTCTGTGTTTACTTGTTTGCGGACTCTATCGAACTAGAAAAGGGCACGATGACGTTAAGGACTAGATCGCCCAACAGTATTCCGAACATAAAAAATAAAAACACTCGAAATCGCAAAGAATTGCATTAATAACCTTCAAGTTGAAGGTACTCCATGATAATGATCGAATTTTAATAAGTAGCCGATTGAAACTTTTATAGAATATGTATTATTATAGCGGATATCATAATAAAAATAATAAAATGCAATAAACCAACGGTGCGTGAGTCTGAGTCACATTTTGTCGTTTTTTTTTATGAGCCTATTATATCCCATTATAAGATAACGGGCTCCCCTTCCCTTTGCAGCACATTCGAACCAAGATTTCACCATGATAGTGGAGTGCCCATTGGTCGCCGCCATAACTTCTTTCATATAGATATCAGGTAATAATATGTGCATTCGGCAGGTGTGGTTAGCTTATATTTCTAAAGTAATGTTTGTAAACCAAACACACATAGTCCTGACAGCTTCCGTGGCGCAGCGGACAGGTGGCCGGCTGTGGGGCGGGTGGTCGTGAGTTCGATTCCCGCACTGAGACAAGTGTTTGTGTGATTCATGAATATCTGTTTCTGGTCTGGGTGTTGTGGGACCGTAAATTCTTTGTAGGTCCTGATACGACACAGGTTAACCTAATGTGGGGTCAGGACTATGTGTGTGTGACTGTTGGGTATATTTTTTATTTGTAAAACAAGATTGATAAACTACAATTTATATGTAGACAAATAAATAACTGTGTCTGACATATTTATGATAAACAGACTTATAAAAAGAGAAAAAATATATTCAGAACTACTGCAATAATATGACATTTGATACCATATGATAAATTTTCAAAGCAATGCTGTCAAGATTTATCTTAGAAACACATCTTTAGCACATTTACAATGTTATGATAATGGGAACTGATATGGAAGACTTTCCATCGAGATTCTTGTTGTGGGCATGTTTTGAAGCCATGCCGTGACGGTAATGGCAGGCAGTGATGATATCTATCAAGAATCTCGATGATATGATGAGTTACTTAAAGATGTAGGCTGATTAGCCAATATATCCTAAATTAGATAAATATAAAGTGTGTAGTATACGAGTATTGTTAGAAATAGTTGCAATAATAAAAAAATACTGCTAACCATAGTCCTGACCTAATACCGAGGTCTTGTGTTGTAGGTATCAGGAATTACTAGAGGAAATAAATATTTGTAGATCACACATTTGTCTCGTAGCAGAAATCGAATCTGCGGCCTCTCATTTGAAAGCTGAATATTCGCTCTTCGCAATACAGGGGGCTGTCATATTAAATGCTACCTATACTAGTATTGAAAAGGCTTGCATAAAAGTTCTTTATGTTTATAAAAGTGGGTGGGTGAGTTTTTTGGAATTTGTATTATAAAAATGTTGCATATTAATGCAGCCTTGAATGCTGAATGCGTTCGTTGCATAAAAACAATGCATCGGACGGCATTATATTTGATTCCGATGAATAAAAACATTATGAATTAAACGTTATGAATATGAATGTTCCACATATGCATTATTGAATAAGGTGTTATACAATTTCCGGAATAATTTTTTTGGTAAAATTGGTTTATCGATGATTATTTAAAAAAATACAATCTCTTTTTAGTGCCACAAAAATTAATATACTACATTAAGTAACCTGAAAAGCGTTTATAAAAGTAACATGATACAGCTGTGTATTCAATTGGAACAAACTAGGTGGTAGGTCCCTCATATGCGAGCGGCCGTCTGGGTTGGTACGACATATTTGTCTATTTCGGGCGCCAAGCAGCAATGTGTAAACACGGTTTCGGTTTGAAGGACACCAAAGCCAGTGAAGTGACTACTATTATGAAACATAACATCTTATGTCTCAGAGTGACGGGCGCAGTCAATGCAGTGGTTTGTGGGTACTTCAAGTTTCTGAGTAGTGTTGCTTCTGTTTATGGGCAGGTGTAGCGTTTACCATGAGGCAAGCGACTTGTTCGATTCCTCATTCAGACTAATAAAAAAGACACTGGTGATATTTTTGTAATAACATTTGAAATATCATATGTAAGAACGCTCCTCTTCACATAAAAGTAACTTAGCTCTTATCACATTAGAGTAACACTTTTTTTTTTAATACAGGCAGGCAAACGATCAAGTGCGTCACCTGATGGTAAGTGATCTCCGCCTACAAATAAATAAATAAATACACCCAACAGTCACACACATAGTCCTGACCCCACACTAGGTAAGCCTGTATCGTGGGTATCAGGAACTACGAGGGACTTGCGGTCCCACAACACCCAGACCCGAACCAAATTTTTGTGGAACACACAAATATTTCTCTCGGTGCGGGAATCGAACCCACGGCCTCTCGCTTCGCAGCCGGCTACTCGCCCGCTACGCCACGGAGGCTGTCCACAATACATGAAAAATCATGAAATTGTTGCCGACCTTAAAGGAAAGGAGTGATCAAGGAATTGGAAAGGGGCTGAGGATTGGGCCTCTGTATACCCACAGTATGAAACGCAACAGCAAGCTGGTACTTCATATCGGTTTTCTGTAAGACTCGGTCAAGCCGAACGCGGCTCATTCATGCTGTACCATTTGAAAACTGTGTATGTGTTTTTTTATAGTGTAGGTCGGCAAACGAGCAAGTGGGTCACCTGATGTTAAGTGATCTCCACCACCCATGTACGCCCGCAATACTAAAATAATCATGGGCGCGTTGCCGACCTTAATGGAAAGGGATAAGTAAGGGATTGGGAAGGGGAATTTGGACCGCCGGATATCTCACTCACCGTACGAAACGCAGCAGCAAGCTGCTACTTGACGTCGGTTTTCTCTGAGACAGTGGTAATGACCCGAACGAGCCGGCCCATACATGCTGTAGACAAAAGTGTCTACAGCGTGGCTCTACCACTCATAAATGTGTATGTGTGACTGTTGGGTGCATTTATATTTAAAACTAAAAGGCATAAATTGATAAATGGTCTTAATGATCTAAAAGGCATTACTCATAATGGACGAGAGAATACATTTATCGACCTTCGATATAACGATCGCCTTTAGATAATAATTATTAAAATTAGTCATGATTAGTGATAATATCTTGTTACGTTAAGCCTTTTTGGATTGAGACTTGATTGGCAGTTAATGATGAAAGAAGGTAGGTAGGCAGAGGTGCAACTATTGCTGCACTCACGCCGCCGCTACAAAGCGCTGCATGACATTGAACTGCGATCGTCACCCCGAAACTTAACATGTTAAGTCTCACAATGCCCAGTAATTTCACTGGCTTCAATGTCCTTCAAATCGGAATACAGCAGTGCTTACACACTGCTGCTTGGTGGCAGAAATAACAAATCGGTGGTGCTAACCCATACGGCCTCTCGTAGACGAGAGATCTTGTAAACTTGGACTGCACTATGCTTAACATCAGGCGCAGTAGTGTAGTGTGTAGTGTCACTTTACCGTGTCAGTATAAAAAAATCATGTGTGCAATTCAGATGTGGTAGAAGTGAACACTACAAAAATTTTGGCTTCAAGATAATGTAAAATTTAATTACAAAGTTTGATAATTATATTACATTTTATTCGTATATATTTCTTAGATTTATTGAGACTCAGAGATTACATTTTCGATAAATGATACAATGAAGAATTTTATTATAAAAATGATGGAAAAACTCTACAAACGTATAATACGTATGCGTATACAAAACACCACGGTTGTTGTGATGCCTTTTCTCAAGCTTTGTACTACGCATGCGCGCACAACTGTATAATGCTTCCCATCTCATTTTCTCCCACGTTAAATCTTATGAATTTATGTGTTTGTCTCTATTTACTGCGTACACGTATACAAAACACCACGGTTGTTGTGATGCCTCTTCTCAAGCTTTGTACTACGCATGCGCGCACAACTGTATAATGCTTCCTATCTCATTTTCTCCCACGTTAAATCTTATGAATTTATGTGTTTGTCTCTATTTACTGCGTACACGTATACAAAACACCACGGTTGTTGTGATGCCTCTTCTCAAGCTTTGTACTACGCATGCGCGCACAACTGTATAATGCTTCCTATCTCATTTTCTCCCACGTTAAATCTTATGAATTTATGTGTCTGTCTCTTTTTACTGTCGCCTTTTCGTTTCATCGACTTTCAAATCACAACGATGCTAAGGAAGTTTTGACTTAAAAAAAATATTTTTTATAAAATCGGTCAACTGTGATCCACTTAACATGCTGAGGAAATAAAACGCACACATTATAACCTCGCTTCCGTGCCACGTTCAATAAATAAGTATAATAATTTTGATATTAACGCTTATATAATTTGGGCAGTTCGCAGTCCACACCGGAAAGTGGCTGGCTGTGGCGACAAGGCTTTATCACTTTCGGTTCACGACGCAACCTTGAACGCTTTTATGGTAGCGGTGTCCATTTGGCCTAGGTGATAAGAGTTGGCGTAAAGTTTATAAATTTGTGAATTCGTGTGTTCTTATTTTTTTTTGGATCTTGTGAATTTTATCTTTATACGCACTCAAGCTTATAATCCTCGAAGGGGTAGGCAGAGGTGTAACCAGTACACCTATATTTCTCCGAGCGTATCTCCGTCCCATGATGTGATATGGCGAGCCTATCGCCATACCGGGAACAAATTACAGACTCCGGTGCAATTGACCATTTCGTAATAGAAAAACCCAATATAATTATTTCCTGACCCGGAAAGCGAACCCGAGACCTCAGCGTCAGCCTCAGTCGTAAAGCGTACGAATTACAACTGCGCCACAGAGGCAGAGAAGTTTATCTACTTTTGTTATTTTCGTTGGTGTGAGGGAGAACCTTTGTAATTATTTAGTGAATCTTAATGTATTACTTAATACTTTGGACGCATGAGCATTTTAGTCTCAACAAACTAAAATATATTATGAATAAGAGATCACTCGTAGTTGGTATAACAGTAGTATATTACCAGTTTACAATTCTTATACATCATATTATCACAACTCATCCGTACAAATGACAGTCTAATGTAAGTTTTTTACAAATTGGTACGAATATGCAAGTAATATCCGTTCATCTGAATGTGGTCAGTCATTCAAGGGAAGATTATGAACTCAAAATATTTTTCCGCATCATAAACTATACAGCAGTGTCGACTATTTGTTTATAATTAATTATTTCATTTTATAAAATTGTATCTAAGATGTATGATGTACAATGTTTTGTTAATTTTGTAAATGCCTGTATTAATTAGGCCTTCGACGTTTTTCCGTATTTCTAAAATTGATAAAATTTACCGAAATGCATAGTATTCATCCATTATTTTAGTGCTATACACCGAAATTAACAACTAGTTGAAGTTGAAGAGACAAGAATTGAGAAAAATTTATCTATCTGCTTAAATCTTATAAACATTTGACATTGGCTCAAAGAATGCCATTCTGTGCTGATTTCGCGAAGATAACGTTACGCGGTTGCGTTACGAGTTTATTCGGCTATGGGGAAAGGGGAAGGCTCTTGATAACGCAGCTAACATAACGGCATGCCGTCCGCGTTATATGTTTGTGAGATAATAGCGATTCAGGCCCCTGGTCATGTAACATGACATCTAACATAGCAACTTCATCTCCCCGATGGGTATCTTTTTTATTCTTATTTAGCAAGACTAAATATTCTCCTATAACTTGCACCATACACAGCAGCAATATTCTTACGCATTATGGAAGAAAGTCAACTGGTTTACAACACGAAAGCGGCCGCCGCTGTTTTACTTTCGCTCAAATTCTTCTCATAATATTATCAGTAATCAAAATATTGTCATCATAATGAGTATTATCTGTATATTAATCTGTATATATTGTTTACCACGTGGCTCTATCATTTTACCGACTGTATAATGTTAGTAAATGCCTGTATTAATGTGTATAATGTTAGTAAATGCCTGTATTGTCTTACAGAAAACTGAAGTTAAGTGGCAACTTGCGTTTCGCACGCCGAGTGAGATTTCCGGAGGCCTAAATCTCCCCTTCGCTTCCCGATCACCGTTAATTTCCTTATATGTTGGCAACGCATCCATGGTTCCTCTGGCATTGTGGGTATTTATGAGCGATGGTGATAATTTACTTGGTTGCCAGACTCGATATAAAAAAAAAACATGTGTGCAATTCACACGTGGTAGAAGTGAAACCTTAAAAATTTTTGGCTTCAAGATAATGAGACGAATGTGAAATTTCAGGAGGAGGATAATTGTAGGTTTTAGTAATGATCATAGTGATACAAAGATTGATAATTATTTGACATTTTATTCGTATATATTACATAGATTTATTCAGACTCAGAGCTTACAGTTTCGATAAATGATACAAGAGGCTTATGCTAACTAAAGTATGAAATAAATACTTTGGTCTTAATATGGTCAATATATCTTTAATACGCTCGGCGAAATGTGGGTGTACACACCTCTGCCTTCCCTTCAGGGATTACAGGCGTGAGTGCGTATGTACGTATGTATATCTTTGGAATACTGCGTCAATTACTGTTTTTGATACAAAACACCACGGTTGTTGTGATGCCTTTTCTCAAGCTTTGTACTACGCATGGGCGCACAACTGTATAATGCTTCCTATCTCATTTTCTCCCACGTTAAATCTTATGAATTTATGTGTCTGTCTCATTTTACTGTCGATTTTTGGTTTCATCGACTTTCAAATCACAACGATGCTAAAGAAGTTTTCACTTCAAAAGAAAACCGTTAGCAATAAAATTATTCAACACTTCTTCTCTTCTACCTTGCCTTATCCCACGCGCAGAGAGGTCGACGCAGCATGCTTTGCCACACATGTTACAGAAAGTTTTGGCTTGTAGTTTTTACGACCGGTCACCTGCCTGACGTCATCCGCTTTGGGGACGAAACACTCAGAGCCAAAACGAATACTTGGGGATCACACTTCAAATCCAGCGGCTACTGCGCCATGGAAGCTGTCAAAATTTTTAATTATTCGCCACCATTTGATAAAAAATATACGCGTGGAATTGACAACCTCCGTCAGTTTTTCTCGTCGGGTAAAAATGTACATTAAGCTTTAATTTACAGAAAGTGAAAACGTTTTTATGTTTAAATTAAGTGTGTCAAAATAGATTGATGATAAATCTGGTAATTTGTTTCTTGAGCTAATTAAAACAGGCGCGTAACTTCAAATTTATTTAATCATGGGAAATTTTAAATTAATTCATAATTGTAATCGTTTTAACATTTTATTATGTGGTAGGTCCCTCGTATACGCGAGGCCGTCTGAGTTGATACCACCGCTTTGTCTATTTCTATCGTTAAGCAGCAGTTTGTAAGCACTGTTGTGTTCCGGTTCGAAGGTCACTGAAACCAGTGAAATTACTGGGCATTGTGAGACTTAACATCTTATGTCTGTATAGAAACGGCCATATGTCGCGGTGCCCTGTCTCGGTCGCCTAAAATGGAGACAAATATTTGTGTGATCTAGAAATATTGATTTCAGGTCTTGGTGTTGTGGGAGCAAATATTTCGTAATAGACAAACACAATATCATTTTTACCCGACCCAGGGATCGAACCCGATAACTCAGCGTCAACCCCAGTCGTAACGCGTACGCATTACAACTGCGCCACCGAAGCAGTAATGAGAAAAATATGATTATAAATCTTAATAAAGTACCATATACACTTCAAAAGACTCGAACTCTATCTAATTATCATAACAACTTTATCGTTTGATTTATAAACTCATTTCCTCAAATGAATACTAATATGTTTTTTACGTAATTGTAACCTTCCACGTGCATGACTGCCTAAAAATCTAGTACTCGTCACCCTGACATTTACCTGTAAATCTTACTGGCATATCACTGGAAAAATTATGGCATTAAAGAAGTCGCGGATGAACGAGGCTATTTACATCAAGTATCAAGAAGGTTAACTTGTCGAAATGTACTCTCGTATTGCATTAATTTGGGTCATGAATACCAATCGATAATACGACAACTGTGGGAAAATTGCAGAGGGTTTGGATTCTGTAACATGTGCAACTAATAAATAATAATAATAAATACAACCAAAATACTTTTAAGTGTGGACGATTGTCAAATGTTACATAACGATCTGTTCTGTGATCCCGTAACATTTTGCCATGGCATGTCATTAAAAGTTTTTTAAAAAGATTAATTTGTTGTTTTAAGTCTCGACAGAATGACACAGTGTATGTTACGACACCGGGTCACTTTGGCGTAATAAATACGTGTGACAGCCACGCCTAGGCCTCTCGGTGCGGCGAAATGTCACGAAACTGTGGACGCACCTTTTTGGCTATTCACCCCTACATTCCTATCCATCCCGTTTTGCTACCTCAATATAAGAGACATTCAGAGGATCTTAGTTTCAGTTTAATGATAGCAAACATTCAGCCAATCATGCATACATACGCCCTCACGCCTGTAATCCCCGTAGGGTAGGCAAGGTGAAACCAGTACACACACATTTCGCCGAGCGTATCTCCGTCCCACGACGTGATAGGGGGCGAGCTTATCGCCATACCGGGTACAAATTCCACATGTTGTTTATTTAATTAACTTGAATGACGAGACGAGTAGGTCGCTCGCCTGATAGGTGCCACCACGCCTGGACATTAATGGACACAACACCATACAGAAAGTTAAATTATAAAACACTGAATGATACTGGACTGCATTCTCACCCAGAGATATTAAGTTTCATAATGCCCAGTGATTTCACTGGTCTCAATGTGTTAACGGAAACACAACCGAGCTACACACTGCTGTTTGGCGGCAGAAATAGACATAACGGTGGGACCAACCCAGACGGCCTCTCGCAAACGAGGGATCTACCACCTAGTGAAGCGAGTATCTTGAAAATGCAAATAGTCCGGCTACTCTTCTTTCTTTCTTCTTACCTGGTGTGCTCCTGGATAGTTCCGGGATGAGTGTTCCGTGTGATTACTTTTGCATGTGTAAGTAAGTGGAGCCGTATTTTTTGACAGATTCATATGAGAGTTATCGTTCTAGTTATCTTATTTCGATGCTTGCAAGGTTACTTAAAATGTACCGTGAAATTACCACTTTAATTACGGATATCTTGATTATTCCTCACACTTTCCACTTAGAAAAGACAAGCTATTGTTAGGATAATAATAATACTAGCCCTGTATTATATACGTCCCACTGCTGGGCACGGGACTCCTCTACTGAATGAGAGGGGTTAGGCCTTAGTCCACCACGCTGGCCTAATGCGGGTTGGCAGACTTCACATACCTTCAAAATTCTTATGAAGAACTTCTCAGGTATGCAGGTTTCCTCACGATGTTTCCTTCACCGTTAAAGCAAGTGATAATAAACAATTAATACACACATAACTTAGAAAAGTCAGAGGTGTATGCACTTGGGGCTGGTTTCGAACCTACTACTTTCGTCTCGACAGGATTCGTTTGTTTGGATACTTTTGATAATATTTACACAGCTAAACGGGTGAACGGATTTTAATGAAATTTGGTAAAGAGATAGGTTATATCCTTGGAAAGGACATGGGGTACTTTTTGTCCTGGAAAAAGCCGGAAAATATTCACGCGGGCGGAGCCGCGATCAAAAGCTAGCAAGAAAATAAATTAAAAGAAAAATTGTGACTAAGAACTAATAAAGATATAAACCATGTTTAATATCTTATCTTCATCTTATAAAAACCGTCAATGTCTTTACATGTTATTTCAACTTTAATTATTTCTTACTTAAATCTAGCTGATGTTTTTGTCAGCTTTGCTTTCAAATCTGAAGGCATTTGCCTTATCGGTTGTATAATTGCGGAAGTCATGTTTGCATTTGGTTACTTAGGACTAGAAACCTTTTAGATAGCCATGCACAGTAAATACTAGATATTGCTTTTTGAATTATTGAGGAAGCAAATGAAATATTAGTGCAGTATTTCTTTCATATAGTTACCAGTTACTTTGATATGATTGACACCGTATGTAAATTAGTAAATGCAACTTATTATTGCAATGCAATTTAAAATTTTTGAACTTATAAATTAATATATATATATAAGCTGGTAATATTAGGTGGTATGTACTGCGTATGCGAAAGGCCATCTGGGTAGGTACCACTGCTTTTATTGTTGCCGCTAAGCAACAGTGTGAAAGCACTTTTGTTTCGGTTTGAAGGACACTTAAGCCAGTGAAATTACTGGTAATTATGAGACTTAACATCTTATGTCTCGGGGTGGCGAGCGAGGTCCAGCGCTATGCAGTGCTTTGTAGTTCAATTTCTGTGTGGTGTTGCTTCTATTTATGGGCAGGCGTGGCGCTTACCAACAGGCGAGTGACCTGCTCGTTTCGTCATTCAAGTTAATAAAAAAACTTATTATTGCAATGCAATTTAACATTGATGAACTTATAATATAAGCTCACGCACTAAGGGCTCACGACGGGGTAGACAGTATAACAAGTGTATTCACGGTTCGTTGAACTTATTGCCATTCCATGATAATGAACCTAGCACAATATCGAGCAAACAATTCAGTCATGTGCTCGTCTCGACATTCCATACCCCTACCCGCTGAGCTATCACTGCTTTACAAGGGATACATACAATAAATAAATACATTTACAAAAAAAAAAAACAGTTCAAATTGTCAGAGTTTGAAGGTAATTCAGTTCGATACGAATTTGTCAGCATTCAGCACTCTAGTTCCGGCAGAGAAATAGTTTACAAACTGTGTCATTGCGTGGGCGTTCATTCAACGAATATTAATTAATTTTTGTTATTAATAAAATGAAATTTTATCAGAAGGTCAATCTCTCGCAGGAAGGTTTGTGAATAAATGAAAACTAGTTACTTGTTGGAAATGATGTAAATAGTTAAAAAAAAATTGGCTTAATAATAATGACCAGTATAAATTAGTCATCTTCCACTTGCCCTACTCGCAGTGGAGTGGCGCAACATGCTTAAGCACATGTTACAGAAAGATTTGGCTTGTACTTTTACGACCGGCCGCCTTTAGGGTGAATGGCCAATATACGTTAGTATTCAAACAAATTTAGGAATTACCAATTTGACATACACTCCTTTGTATACATAATACGAGTATATAGGTGCGCCCAATTAAATAATAGGGGAAGAAGTTATACTTATGACAATAAAAACACTATGCTCAAAAACAGCTGCACATAAATAACTATTATTCCAAAAAGCTTTTTGCCAAAGTTGTTAGGACTTTCATTATTATGACAAACAATTTCATCTGTATTAACATGAATCCGTAACTTATTGATAATTTTATATATTTTCATCTTACATTTTATCTGACAAATAACGTTTAAAATTTGTATATTAAAAAAGCACCAAAAAATCTAATTTGACCTAATTGATTTGTTTTGCCTGTTAGAATAACACAGTTTGTTGGAATGTTATTATTATTCTCTCTTACATACATACATATATACGTACTCACGCCTGTAAACCCCGAAGGGGTAGGCAGAGGTGTAACTAGTACAACCACATTTCGCCGAGCGTATCTCCGTCCCACGATGTTATAGGGGGCGAGCCTATCGCCATACCGGGCACAAATTCCAGACTCCGGACTGATACTGAGCATTTCGAAATAGAAAAACCCAATACCATTTTACCCGACCCGGAGATCGAACCCGAGACCTCAGCCATAGCTTAATCGTAACGCGTACGCATTACAACTGCGCCACCGAGGCAGTCGATTCTCTCTTACGTCTCCGAAAATTGGAGAGTCGATTAAAATATGATGTAAGTACTATGTTGGTTGGCTCTAGAAGAATTTGGATGCACGTAATCATTTATGCAAATAATAATTTAAGTGTAGTCAAAATATACTCAATCACGTAACTACCTAAGTGTATATTTTCACGACACTCAATAAAATAAAATGGTTTATAAACAGAATAAATCTTACTATTCTAAGACCCATCTCCTGGTTAATTACACATAATATGTTATTGACGAGAGATCTCTTATACACTACATACGACAGGCTCCATCACTGAACATATTCAAAACACTGTTGAAAAATTATTATTTGTCTATGTGTTAAAATAATTTAATATGTTATTAACATGTTAATTATTAATATGTTATGTGATAACACTGCCTTATATTATTATATTTATTATTTATTTTATTTATGCTATTTATCCTATTTATGTATAGTTGTTTTATTAGTATAATATTGTATTGTTTTATTTATTTATGTTTAAGTATTAACACTTCAAAATGTCTCATTATACACCCCGACCAACTGTTTATTCTTTGAAATCTTCTCCATCGAAAGGTTGTCTGGTGGAGATCGCTATTAGCGATAAGATCGCCTACATTTATAATTTTGTTTGTTCTTTACTGTAATATTCTGCATGGTGCACAATAAAGTGTTATCTATCTATCTATCTTATTGCTGTGAAGTATTTCGTTTGATATACATTGTTAAGTTAGAAATTCAATGGTTCAGTAAATTTAAACTTATATTGTTTTTAATAAAGTGAGTGTAAGTGGGCCACCATCGTAGACCAAAAATCACTCTCACCTGCACGTGGTACATTCTGCTGATTAACGGACGAGGCAATGGCGAAACTTGGTTCCCGTTACGGGTTGTGGGGGTCAGACGGCGGGTCGCCCCATATAATACTAAATCTGGCGAACCCTGGCATTGAGCCGGGATAACGCCAAGCAGAAAGAAAGTTTGTTCTTAGTATAAAAATATGAGTATATACAACGTGTTATAGAAATGGGCGGGCAAATTTAAGCAATGTATAGTGTAGGGTATAAGTATTTTATCTCCCATAGTACAAAATCCGATTGCATTGCTAGTACAATAATTATAGAATTTTCTTTTTTATCGAATGAGTAACATGTCGATATCGACTTTCAACTTTGGACGACACTAAATAATAAACAATGATACTATAGACCTCCTTTCATTTAATTATTTTATAATTAAAAAACATTAAACAGTTGTCAAATGTCAATATTTATTTGACGCAGTCAGTTCCGCAAGTTCTGATTTTATGAAGTATGATTACGAGTTCAAAAATATGTTGTATTTGACTAAAAACAAGTATTATGTATTGGTGCTTTGTGTTGGTGTAACTGATAAAAGTTTTTAAGAGGATCGTCGGCAGTAATAAGCCAAATTTATAGATGGAAGACCCGAGAATGAAGTCTTTAAAATGCTTCTAGAGGATGGTACCTATTTGTCTTCAACACACAATCTCTTACAGGTATTAAATTGTGTTTAAATTACAAGTTACGTACGTATTCCCGTAGAATTGCGTACATCTTATTCAAGTTTATTAAAAAGTGAGTGTCGTACATAATAATTTTAATAGTGATGTCATCAATCTGATCGATCTTAATAAACGAGTGATTAAATATTACGTGAAATATTTGGATGTCTTGGTTTTGAAACGATCCGGTACATAAGTACTTATTGTAAGGTGTATGTAATGACCCTAAAATATGACCACACCTTTCTGTAACACGTTGTATATGCTTGAATTTGTACCCATCTACGGTACCTATAATAATCATTAATTATTTAACTAAATCTAAGCTAAAAAGCAATGAGTACAAAACCACGATAGCCTCCGTGGTGCAGCGGGCGAATAACCAACTGCGAAGCGAGAGGGTGTGGGTTCGATTGTCGCACCGAGACAGATTTTTGTGTGATCCATAAAAATTTGTTTCGGGTCTGGGTATTGTGGGACCGCAAGCCCCTCGTAGTACCTGATAACGTATTACCTACCCACGTTATAGGTTTACCAAGTGTGGGGTTGGAACTACGTGTGTGAATGTTGGGTGTATTTTTTATTTTATTTATTTTTACAACTCTCTTATAAGATGTACGAGTAATAACTAAACATAAGCGTGTTCTCCACAGGCTTTTCTATCTTAAAAACAATAGTGTGAAACGGACATAATTCAATATAAGCAAATCTATTGTAACAATTTATTAATGAGTTAAACGAGCCGTGGGCAGTGTTGTGAGAAACTGTATCGGTGGCCGATAAAGTTCGATCCATTACATAAACGCTGTCACGCCACGCAGCTGCGGTGCTGCTGGTGCAAGGCATGGACTGCGGAGATGGTGGTGACCTTGATGGTATTTTTTTTTCCTGATTTGGCAAAGTAACTGTATTAGACCTGATGTGAAGTACAGTGTAGTCCAAATATGCCGACCGTCAAGAGATATTGTGTCCCTTGGCGGTCGGCAGAATTATGCTGGTCTGAAGTTACTGGATATTCACTGGCTGACCCCGGAACGCGACCTGCCTGAACGAACCACTATGGCGGGTTTTTCACCACAGTGTCGCTGTCCAGACGGGTATAATAATGTAATGTGTATGTAAGACTGCCTCGGTGGCGCAGTTGTAATGCGTACGCGTTACGATTGAGGTCAATGCTGAGGTCTCGGGTTCGATCCCCGGGTCGGGTAAAGTGGTATTGGGTTTTTCTATTACGAAATACTTAGTATCAGCCCGGAGTCTGGAATTTGTGCCCGGTATGGCGATAGGCTCGCCCCCTATCACATAAGGGACAGAAATACGCTCGGTGAAATGTGGGTGTACTGGTGACACCTCTGCCTACCCCTTCGGGGATTACAGGCGTGAGTGCGTATGAATTAAAATAATAAAAACTACTGGAAACAAATGAGGCATGACTTTCCAAAAATAATTGGTCCGTTTTTAATTTTTCTAACACTAATGAACTAAACATCTTGTATGAGTCAAAACATTGTTGTTTCCAGTCAAAGCGCAATAAGTTTTGTATGATTTATGAAAAATACGATAAAGTGGAAATAATTTATTTCAAAAATTCACCTCCCAACTAAACAAATATTATTATTTTCATATCTTTAAACTAATAAATGGAATCGGCACAAGTTAGTTTTAACGATATTACTGTAGGTATTAAGTTTTGGAATATGATTTGCAGCCAGTGTCTCTTACTTTCTTCATGAAATCAACCCTGTATTATAAAGGCCATCACTGCCTGCCGTTTGATATTGATCGGTGATTGAAGTTCATTTTGCAATAGAGTTCTTCACGTGACCCATACAATTATCTTTTAAGAAGATATAGAACAATAATATAAGTTAATTTTCAGTCTATAATAACATCACTAGGATTCAATTAGAGTATTCAAAATAAAATATGTATGTAAATTTGTTAGTAATTAATCTATTTACATGCAAATTTAAATTGTTACCTTTTAACATTTACATACAGTGATTATTTATGTAATAAATTATATTTTCTGTAGGTCAAAATGTTTTATACGATTAAAAATTGAAACACTTCTCACAATAAATTATATAATTTCTTAACAGCTTAGTCTTTTTCATTTAGATGTCTGCTTGTAACTTGGACCATACTCATTTCATTGCATTTGCAATCGCTTACTCAACGCAGTCCACTTGCTGGCTTTTAACTGAAACGCGAACAAGTCGAGCTTTAAATAAGCTCTGCCCTCTCTCATGTGAATGTATGACTATATACAGGGACAGCTGACGGCACACCCTTTTCTGTCGAGTTAAATGGCAATGTAAGAGGAAAATTAAGTTTTAATTCGATAGGGACAGTTATGTCTTTACAGTTCAATAGAATTGGTTTATTTTAATATTTGTAGTTTGGTACTGAACTGAAAATTTCGAAAATAAGTAAGTTCCTTTTGGAATGAAAAAATCTAATTTTAAATGACAGCATTATAATTTGATTCATGAGATAAAAATAATATAAACTACCAAGATTCCCATACGAAACTATTTATATTAAAACACTTCGAGATATTCCATATTAATAACTATATACGGCGTACCGCCGTATATAGTTAAAGACTGTAGTACGGTTTTTGAATGCCCCTTATTGCACATATTTAATTTATGTTTAAAGGAGGGTCGCTATCCAGATATCTGGAAAATTACTCGAGTAATCCCGGTTCCGAAAGGAGGACCGAATTCAGATGTCAGCGAATACCGGCCGGTTGCTGTGCTGTCTGCGTTTGCTAAGGTATTTGAAACTGCGTTATATACAAGCATTCTTAGTCAAGTAAGCTCGCGGTTGACCAACGCTCAACACGGTTTTCGACCAGGTAGGAGTACGGGGAGTAACCTGCTTTCTTTCATGACCTATCTAACACCAGCTCTGGATGCGGGGAGGCAGGTGGACACCGCATACTTTGACTTCCGGAAGGCGTTTGACACTGTTGATAACGACGTATTGTTGAGGAAATTCGCTGCTATGGGTTTCACTCCACATCTTTTGAAATTCTTTGCAAACTACCTTGGTGAACGAAGACAGTACGTAGAATTTGCCGGATACGAATCGAGACCGTACTACACGTTTTCCGGCGTGAGTCAGGGAAGTAATCTGGGCCCGTTGGAGTTCATCATAATGATTAACGATTTGCCGTCGGTAATAGGAGAGGCAGAATGTCTGTTGTTTGCCGACGACCTCAAGTTATTCTTATCGATAGCGGAGATCTCCGATTGTGAGCGGCTTCAGCGGGATATTGATAGAGTGGTGCAGTGGAGTGAGGTCAATAAGCTATATTTCAATGTGGCTAAATGCGGTGTGATGAGCTATAGCCGCGCGCGCTCGCCACTCAATTATCAATACAGGATGGATGCGGGAGTCATTCCGCGCGTTATTTCCATAAAAGACCTAGGAGTCCATATGGTACCTGAGTTAACGTTTCGTAAACATATCATGGAAATTTGTGGGAAATCTTTTAGGAACCTAGGATTTATTTTGAGACAATGCAAACAGTTTCATAATACTTCAGTTATTAAAATTCTATTTAATGCTCTAGTTCGTAGTCGCCTCGAAATGAACGCCATAGTATGGAATCCTCACGAGGCAAAATATAGTCTTATGGTCGAAAAAATTCAAAATAAGTTTACTCGTTTTTTATATTTGAAAAAGTACGGGGTGTATCCATACTACCCGTTGATGTATCCTAGTCTGTTCGTCATGGGCATGGTAGGATACTGCAGACTAGAGGTGAGAAGAGATGTCGCGCTCGTCAAATACGTGTTCAGGGTGTGGCGCGGTTGGATACATCATCCGGAGGTGCTGTCCGTGCTGCAGGTGTGCGTGCCTCACAGACGTGTTGGTACTCGTCGCTGTGTGCCGATGTTTAACGCGGTTGCAACGAGAACAAACATCTTAAGATTTGCCCCATTATCGCGAGCCATAGGATTACTCAACATGATTTCCGAACAAATTGATATATTCAATTGCAACTTGCCGAAATTCACTGAAGTAGCGCAAAAATGTGTCGAACACATTTCGACTATTTAATAAATATTGTTAGATCTCTGTATATCTATAGATATAATAGACACACCGCACGTGTGTCAAGCCAAGTTTATATTATACTGCATGACAGTTAATTTTAATATAACCCCGCATTGGCCTTGGCTGTTATGGCGTTATATTTACTTTTACAATAAATAAATAAATAAATAATAAATAAATAAATATTACAGGTACAGATCGAAATACATAATCTCTTATACAAATCTTCTTCCACCTGCCCTTATCCCACTTGCAGTGGGGTCAGCGCAATCTGCTTTTTAATACATGTTCACAAAGATTTGGCTTGTAGTTTTAACGACCGGTCGCCATCCTGACGTCAATCCCTTTGGCGAATATAAATATCATCTCTCATAATCTCTTATACAAATGTCTAGAAATTAGTTCTCCGCTTGTTTAGTCATACTTTCGATGTCGGGTTTCTTAACTAGCTATTGGTCCACACTTAAACTCTAACCTGAGAATGAGACACAGCGACTTATAAATGAATATTGACATGTAAAAGTGATATTTATGAATCAATTTACAGACTAAATGATTTGAATTGATTTTATTGGAAGTTAATAATTTTTCCATTATTATTGGTGTTGATAGCGAATGTGAGCGGTTACATCGCGCGGTGGAAAGCTGTTATAATTCTAATGCTTATGATTTTACCTTATTTTTGCCTGGCGCTATTTCGGCTTAGTGCCAAAGTCCGTGTTCCTAATAGAAGGCGTCTCTCACAGAGGTAATTTGGCCATTCTTGAGTATCTTCCATAGTGAAACTATTGGCTTTCATGTCTCCGTCTAATACGTCAAGCCATTGAAGCCAGTGCTAAACGCCTAATGCCTGTGATTTTATGCTCTAATATGTCGGGGTTTAGTGGCTTTTAGTTAAACGTGTGTCGTCGATAAGTGAGAGTGACGTATTATAAATCTTAAGTCGTAGAGCCACGCTGTAGATAACTTTTTATACAGCATAAATACGCAGGTAGACCGAGCTGATGATACTGTCTCACAGAAAACTGACTTAAAGTGGCAACTTGCTATTGCGTTTTGTACGGTGAGTTAGATATCCATAGGCCTAATCGCTCTAACCAATCTTGGGTGCAAGAGTGGACTGCTGACCTTTAAGGATTATTGCTTTAAGATCAGTAATGCACTCATATTTTTTCTGGTTGTGAGTGTCTATGGATGGTGGAGTTAACTAATCATCACGCAACCGACTTGTTTTCAAACTAAATATTGTAATAATTCCCTTAAAATATGAAATATAATTTTAATAGGAATCGTTACTGTGAATAAAGTCTGAGCTTCATAATCATATTAATTACATAGACTTCAAAGTGAATGATACTGTATTAATTGAAGCCAAAATTTCCACTGACTAATTGTTTAATCGATTCAAAATATGTAATGTAGATCAGAAATATAAAGGTCACTTCTCATGTAATTTGTTTGAACTATATCGATGCATTGATAAAAAGTGCAGAATTGATTTATATTGATTTCCGTGTTTATAATAATATACTGATTAGATTGGTTTACGAGTACTAATCAGATATACTAAATATTAATTTGCAGATTATATTACTGGTCATTTGGGTACTTGTTTTGAAGGAAGTAATCGAAATATTTGCTAATGCTATTTTTTACGTAAGTGGTAGAGTCCTGTAGTTAGTTTTATCTACGCCACGAACACGGCTCGACTGGAGCAATACCACTGTCTATAACTGACGTGTCTATGTTGTTCTGTTTTGCATTAGTGAGATTGTCAGAGGCCGAACAAATATCTCTTCACTCATCCCTCATTTCTTATCAAAAATTCGCACTCTTAGTTCCATTAGGTGGTCAATATGCGCGTTTGTTCGAATTTTGCTATAATAAAGTTACATGCAGAAATCTGTTCTCATTTCCAAGTCAGCCAGCTACACCAACTCTTATTCATATCATTTAACCCGTCATTCTTTATAAAATGTAATAGTAATTATCTCAACGATATCGTAATGTAATAAACATTATCTCGCAACATCCCAATTCAGTTGCATCGCATTCTATTCAAGCCTAATTACGCAATCCGTCTGCATTGCTCAATGCACATCATTCCGTTTCTTGCTATTATACCGCTAATTACAGTTTAATTATTGCAAATTACATGAGGAATCATGCATTGTGTGTCAAAAAGATTTTCGACATTCGGATGTCATCGAGGCATTTACGTGACACACGAATGAAAAGAGAAAAATGACCTTGTTTGACCTTATGTTGTATGAGGGAATTGGAACTTCAGGTTCCCTTTAAATTTTATATGATGATTGTATAATAGTTTTTAATGATGTATTGGATGTTAATTATTTAGCTTGAATGGATAGAGCTATAGCCAACTAAAAAAATAAAATACTTGACACTTTTAGAATAGTTCAGAAATAAGTGCTAGATATGACGTATGTGAGAGTTTATATGGGTACCTACTTTACCTATTTTTGCTGCGAAGCTACAGTTGAAGGCAGTGAAAACTGCATTATGAGACTGATCATCTTATGTCTCTTATCCGTGACCAGCTTGCCTCAGCATTTAGGATAAATGCTAAAAATGATGAGATCATAATATAGCAAGGAATCTTCGTACATCGGAAGACAAAGTTGATGGAAAGCTTATGTAAACCTTTTAGTATCTTTGCAGTGCTGATATAAAGCTGTGATCTATGAACTGCCGTTGTTCAACCATAAGGCTCTGCAAACATATGCATCGACCAAGCCCCGGTTTCCCTTCACCCCACTTTCATAGGTGGGTTCACCTTGACCGACGAGGTTGTAGGCACTGCAGAACTTTCAGTTTAATTCTTGTTTTTACACTCTTATGTAACTAATCATAATTATTATAATTGATTGTCAATGAATTATTATTAAGCTAGGCGATTTTGTCAGCGTGAAATAAACGAACAATGTCTTTAAATAAATTTAAATTAAATGACCCCAATAGTTACATTTATAGTCCCGACAGAAAAGTATAATTATGTTGTGTTGTGGGTATCACGAGGGACTTTCGGTCTTACAATACTCAAACCTGAAACAAATATTATTTAGTGGATTCAAAACTTGTCTCAGTACGCAGAATCTTAAATAAACAGCGGCCTTTCATACTTAGTTTTATTATATTTTAGAATGTCCATGATATTATAAGTAAATATTAAATCAAAGCAAGTAAATACTTAATCAAAATTTAAATTATATGTGCAACTTATAATTTAAATGACGGCTATGAGGCCGTCTCATTAACTCTATAATTTAATTTAGCATATACATTATTATTATTAACTTTTTTACTGGCATTAGTGCCAATCTTGTAACTCAAGACAGCTTAGCCTAATTAGTCGTTATTACGAAGAATAAATATTATACCTAAACAGTGTTCTACAATGGTGGATGGTTGTCTTTCGTAAAGACGTGTTGGGATTTTTATCGAATCACATACTCATTAACGTCTGTATCTAGGGTGGACAGACATTTTAGAGTACCACAACTTACGATTCTGATACTTATCATTCGTCTTTTCCAAATTCATAATTTTATTCCGGTTGAGTGATCAGGGTCATTTTCAGGCCTACGCTATAAAAAAGGGCTCCGTTTTTGCCTCTTGACTATGGAACCCTAAAAGACATACGTATATAATCTTAGCTCACGCCTGCACTTTTGTAGGCAGAGGTGTAATTAGTGCAGTCACGGTTTTTCCAGGTTTTACTGCTCCTTGATGAAGTAGTTGGCAAGTGTATTCAAAGGTCCTTAATTGGTAATCAATGATAATCGACCCAGAAAATGATACATCAGTGTGAGCGCCGCGACGGTGAAAGGCGAGATATCCATAGGCACCCTATACATAAATAAATGATGTATTTACATCGAAACGAGTTTACGCTCACTTTCATAATTGATATAAGACATGCCCAAACAGGTTGTATTGTTTCTCCTGGGGAATTATTGGGATATTATGTTCATATGACTGCCTCGGTGGCGCAGTTGTAATGCGTATGCGTTACGACTGCTGCGCTGAGGTCTTGGGTTCGATCCCCAGGTCGGGTAAAGTGATATTGGGTTTTTCTATCATGAAATGATTAGTATCAATCCGGAGTCTGGAATTGTGCCCGATATGGCGATAGGCTTGCCCCCTATCACAACATGGGACGGAAATAAGCTCGGCGAAATGTGGGTGTACTAGTTACACTTCTGCCTTCGGGGAATACAGGCGTGAGTGCGTACGTATATATGTTTATATGAAACTTTATAGTAAAGCAAAAAATACGGACTTCACAAGTACACGAAAAGGACTTGCGACATAAACGGGTTCTTTGCAGGATTACCAGAGTTGGTAGATATGATATAACATTGTGAATAATATAGGGTGTAGCGCAATCTTCTTGTTTCATGGATTCGAAGGTATGTATTGTTGTATTGTACCATCATGATACAATATTAATAAATGGTATTCGCAGTCACAACAAATTATAGTACACTAGCTTTTGCTCCCGGCTCCGCACGTTTGAACGGCCTTTTCCAGGATAAAAGTAGCCTATGTCCTAATTCAGGTCATGGTCTACTTATGAGTCAATAAGTCTTGGCTTCGCTATGTTTATTTCCGCCGCTAAGCAGCAGTGTGTTAGCACTGTTGTGTTTCAGTTTGAAGGATATTGCAAGCAGTGAAATTATTGGGCATTATGAGACTTATAATCATGTCTCAGGATGACGAGCGCAGTTAAGTGCCATGCAGTGCTCTGTAATTTAGAGTTCTGTGTGATGTTGCTTCTAGTTTTGGGCAGGCGTGACGCTACTTCTCCGCTGCTTCTCTTTCTATTTTATTATTCTCTACTTAAACTCTTTCTAAAACTTTGTGTTTAATACGTTTTCAAATTTAGAAATACTAAATACGAGAATATAGTGAATAAATGTTTGTTTAAACTTTATATTTTAAATCACTTCCTGACTTTTGTAGGTTGCTTGAAAGTGCTTGTACCAGCTCAGGAATTGTTATTGATTAGCTATTGTAAAACATTGTGGACTGTATTGAAATTTACATTCACTTACAATCTCTACATACATGGTAGGCAGAGGTGTAAATAGTACACCCATATTTAGCCGAGCGTATCTCCGTCCCGTGATGTAATAGGAGGCGAGCCTATCGCCATACCGGGCACAAATTTCACTTATACCCGACCCGGGGATTGAACCCGAGATCTCAGCGTTAGCCTCAGTCGTATCACGTACGCAGTACAACTAGGCCACCGAAGCAGTAAAAATTAGCAAATATTATATAATATGGAATAAGGCCCAGCGCAATTCTTATCCTATCCATCATCGATGATAATCAGTGGACTTGATTAATAGATGGCGCTACTGGCTAAAAAAACATAATACCTTATACTGCTTATACATGATATTGAGTCATAGAATTAAATTAATTATTGACTACTAACAGCTTTGTTCATTTTATCCAATGTCCTTTAAGCCAATAAGTAACTGTAAGGTACAGTTGATAAGACTGATAAGGTATTAGATCTTTATTTCTTGTCAATTGATTTTAGATTCTATTGTTGTCTAACAATGTGTATTTTTTAACAATTCTTATGTGTAGGATAAAAAGTTGTTCTTAGTGATAACGTTTAGTTGCTTATTTATCTTAGCTTGACAAAATCATAGTGAACCTGATATTTTTGGACCGAGGTCAACAAACGAGTCAATGGGTCACCTAATGGTAAGTGATCTCCACCGCCCATAAACACCCATATCTAACAACAAAAGAATCATGGATGCGTTGCCGACCTCAAAAGAATAGAATGGGGATTGGAAAGGGGAGATTTGGGCCTCCAGTAAACTCACTCACCGTACTAAATTGAACAGCGAGAGCCACTTTGTCAGTTTTCTGTGAGACAGTGGTACTAACTCGGTCGAGCAAGACCACACATACTGTGTCTGAAGCGCGGCTCTAACACTCAAAAAATAATTCTATTGTAATTGTCTAGGGCAATAAAAAATAAAAACACACGTTGCCGATCTTAAATCGAAGGGATAATTAAGAGATTGGGTTGCATATGTCTAGACAAGGACATGGGTTCTTATTCCTGGAAATGCGTGATGTTTAATGAATACCTAAAGGCTGTCATACACGAAAAAGCTAATCGAACCAGACGGATTTGCATCAGATCGGCTTGATCGGATACGATCGGATACCCGATCATTTTAACGATCGGCAGTAATATACGACTAGAACTTGTGGATTTAACCTTCATACACACTTATATATAATACTAGACCCGAATTATACACGTCCCACTTTTGGACGCGGGGTTCCTCTACTGAATGAGAGGGGTTATTTTATTAGACACAATACATAAGGCGTCCAAAAACTAATTAGTAAAATACATCAATTAATAAACTTACAGCTTGATTGCATTAAAAAATAAAACAATTTAATGGGTTAATTAATTAATTTAATTGGTTGGTCCCTAATCGATCACGCTGACATAATGCGGTTTCGTAGACTTAACATACCTTCGTAATTCTTATGGAGAAGTTTTCAGGTATGCAGGTTTCCTCACGATGTTTCATGCAACGTTAAAGCGACCGATAATTAATACACACGTAACTTAGAAAAGTCAGAAGTACATGATCTTGGGGCTGGTTTCGAACCTGCGACTTTCGTCTCTTTATTCCGTAGCACTCCCCACTGAGCTATAGCTGTTTATGATACAGAATTTTGTTTAATAAAGTGAATCTGAAGGTGAAACGGTTCATGTATGGTAGCGTTTATAAAACTCAAAACGTGGGAACAAACAAAAGCTAGAATTAATTGGAATAGACACCCGTTTCGATCTAGCCTTATATTTCTCAATATCAGATCCTAGATACAAGGCGAGGCTAAGTTTTATTGAAATGATTACTGAGAAGATTATGTTTGTATCAGAGATGGAGAATGTATCTGCTCCGGTTTTACCCAAGGCGTTTTATCTAGTACACGTCGTACACTTTATTGAATTCAGAATGATTTATGCATAATGTGCGTGCAAAGTTTTAATAAACATTTAATGTCAATTGTTTTCGTTGGATATTAGTTCGCGGTGACCTATTCAAATTACATCTATGTTACAGGAATTTTGGAATCTGACATATATTTTATTTTATATTTTGGCATGGCAAAGTGGACTGCACCTTATGGGTAATATGGTGTCTTAGTACAGTGTCTACCGCCCGTTCGTCTTTCTAGTCACCCAAATCTATCCAAAGGTTAACTGTAAATCACAGATAAGACTAATGTGAGTTATTTTTTTGTTCTTCCTCGACTACCTCGGTGGCGCAGTTGTAATGGGTACGCGGTACGACTGTGTGCTGAGGTCTCGGGTCGGGTAAAGTGATATTAGGTTTTTCTATCATGAAATGCTTAGTATCAACCCGTAGTCCAGAATTGTGGGTGGGCGGGTGGCGAAATTTGGGTGTACTAGTTACACTTCTGTTTACCCCTTCGGGGGATACTGGCGTGGGTGCGTATGTATGTATTTTCATTTTTTATGTATCAGGATGCTAAATAAAGTGTTAAATAAATAAGCCCACAAAGAGATCCAATGTAACTTTTTACGGTGGCAATAATTATGTTGGCCTGTCTGCCACACCACTGCCTTTCACACCTTCATTTGTACGATCGAGATTTTGTGGCGATTGCGACAGATGATTCGAACTACTCGTACATTGTACTCGTAGTATAAAGATTACGACGGGCCTATTCCGCAATGTTTGAGTAAGATTTATTCATAAGACAACTATATAAACCGACTTCAATTAAGAAGGATTCACAATTTGGAGCGTATATTCTTTTTGTTTTTTTATGTATGTGCATCAATTTCTTCTCCCACTGTGGACCGATTTTGACGAAAAAAATATCATTCGATAGAATTTAGCTGCGACATGGTTGCGTGTAAATTCGGATAAGAGTTAATGACGGAGTACGGAGTAAAAAATTAAACTCCTCAGCGGACAACAGTACACTCATCGCGATTGTCTTATTGTTGTGTATTGAAATTTACATGGCATAGCTGTAGCCACCCAATAAATGAAAAATAAAATTAGTTTTATCAAAACATATAAAGCTACTCCAAAAAAATAATACTTAAAAGTTGAAAATAACAATTTCTATTAGTCTCATTGGAGTCGGTGCCTGTGTAGCTGCCGGTCAAATAAAACAGTATAGAGTTCAGTTAGTTCATTATGAATACTTTATTTTTAGATAGCTTTTGCTCGCGGGTCCGCCCACGTGAACAGCCCTTTCCGGGATTAAAAGTAGTCTATAACCGTCTCAAATATAACTTATGTTACTCAGTGATAATGTAGCTTTCTAACGGCAAAAGGATTTTTGAAATCGATCCAGTAGTTTTTAAGGTTATTCGTTACATACAATAATACAAATCTTTCCTCTTTATAATATTAGTGTAGATAAAATTGATATGTTGCTATTCCAAAGTATTAATTTAGTAGCAAAGCAATGGTTATTATCAGATATTTATATTAAACACGGATACTTTACAAGTATAATAAATAATGTTTCTAGGTTTATTTCAAAGTTGACTTGGTAACACGTAAATTGACATTGAAGTGACGTGAGTACAAAATATATAGCGACTTTATTACTTTAATAGCCGCAATTAATATTATATTTTTGAGAGGTAGAGCCACACAGTCACAGTTTTGTCTACAACACGAATAGGCCGTCTCAACCGGGCTATTACCACTGTTTTACAGAAAATCGACGTAAAATAGCGGCTAGCTGCTGCATTTTGTACGGTGAGTGAGATATCCGGTGGCCTAAATCCCCTCCCCTTTCCAAGGGAATGCCCTTAATTATCCCTTTCCTTTAAGATCGGCAACGCGTCCATAATTCTTCTGGCATAGTGGCGTACATGGGTGCTTGAGATCACTTTCCATCAGATGGCCCACTAGGTCGTGGTCTAAAAAAACGTGATTTCGATAAGATATGGTACATTTTGACGATTTTGATTTTTTTTGTACGCGACCGAGAAAGGGAGACCGCGACGCGTGACGCGAGTCAAGCGAAGCGAAGCGCCCTGTATAAAATTGTTTGGGAACTGCGAGACAGTTTGCGGTCTTCTGTCTCTGTCGCATTCCTTAAAATGTATACCTATACAGTTTCATAAAAATGTCGCTGTCGCCTTGGAATCAAGTTTAACAGCTCGCGTGATAGGACCCACTTAATGACATCCGTGGTGCTTTACATCTGGCTTCTCCAGTTGTAAATGTCCTTGTGCCTGAGGTTAATGCCTCCTTAGTTCATTATTTTGTTTACCACTTTGCTATGGAGGGAAGTGGACAATAATTATTTCCAACTCCCCCCTAACTTTCTATTTGATTAATTTCGTTGCGGGACAAAGACAATTTAGCATTTCCAGAGACTCGCCGAGCTTCACTGCCCGGTGTCAACAAAAATGCGTGCCACTGTCGATCCTGGTGCACAGGAGTTACAGTGGCGGGTGTGTGAGCGGGATAGTCTCGTGTCGACTTACGTCTAGTTCTATTGTTTTGATCGCGTACCTCAAAACATGTTTTTAGAAATGTGTGTTTAGGGGGATGGGATAGAACCCGCGACTTGTTTACTGTATCTCGGTAGTCCGTTCTTGCTTACTAGGCTATGTCTGCTTAGTCCGACAAACCATAACTTGCAATCATAAAATACTCATCTACTAACTAATCTTTTGGTGGACTTTGTAAAAAAAACTGGGTAAAGTGAAAAGCTTCACCATTTATTTAACTCCGC
This sequence comes from Mimas tiliae, assembly GCA_905332985.1. Taxonomy (NCBI): domain Eukaryota; kingdom Metazoa; phylum Arthropoda; class Insecta; order Lepidoptera; family Sphingidae; genus Mimas; species Mimas tiliae. The sequence continues at coordinate 16,237,234 of HG995244.1, forward strand.
CGCTGCTGCTTAGCAGTGTATAAGTAATACAATTTGAAGGACATTAAAGCCAGTGAAATTACGTAGCATTATGAGACTTAACATCTTATGTCACGGGGCGATGAGCGCTGTACATGTGCTACGCAGTATTTTGTACGAGTAATTCAAAGTTTTGTGTGGGGTTGCATCTGTTTATGGGCAGGTGTGGCCTTTGGCTAGGCTCGTCTCATTTGAACTGATAAAAAAATATTGAGCAGGTGATAGCTTGAGTATGGATGATGTCCTACAATCTTACAAAGTATCAGTGCCCGAGCGAAATTTAACGCATTTTGCATCCATTGGTTTCTACCAGTTAGTTACGCTATCGATATCCTTCGACCAGTCTGTGCCAATTAGGCGACTCGTTAATGCGACCAGTTGCTGGAGGAAATTACAATTTCGATATGTGTAACGTACTGGTTATATTTATATTCATGTGCACGCACTACTTTTTATGTGTATTCAATGCAAATATTTGTTTATTTTATTGCTGAAGGTGGTTTTTTAGACGTTGGCCTTGTTGGCTTAGTGTAAACTCTGTTATATGGAGCTTATATTTCAAAAATTGAATTTGGAGGGGTAGGCTGAAGCGTAACTTGCAACAAAGCAGGCAGGTGGCTGGTTGTAAAAACTATAAGCCAAATGTTTTTGTAACATGTGTTTACAAAGCATGTTGCGCCGACGCCACTACGGGATAAGGGCATATGCAAGAAATACAAGTCATTAACGGTAGGCATCGGTGGCCCTAGCATTGCTGATGTCCATGCAGCGGTGACCACTTATCATTAGACGGGTCGCTTGCTCGTCTGCCTATTAAGGCAATAAAATATATAAATGATATAGCAATACTGTAGATAACTTTGTCTATACCTATATGGCCGTTCCCTATTTACAGATAGATTTGCTTACTATCAAAAGTATTTTGACAGATCTTCCATACAAAATGTGTCAAATTTTTACTGCCAGTAAGCACATCTGTCGAGTCGATGGACAGAATATTGGGAACGACCATTAATGAGTCGACTCTCCCGGGTTCTTACAACTGGCTGCGTTGTGGTGAGGTATGATCCGGAGGCCCAAATCACTTCCCCATCCTAAATCTTTTAATTATTTATCCCTTTCCTTATAAAGATCGACAACGTTATTCATAAAGATAAAACTAAAAATGGATTGATAAGTATAATATTTGATACAACAATGTCAATCAAATCTCTACATTAGTGCCTTTCTGGTTCACTAAGTATGAAATACAAGCTCTGAAAATAATTGATATCGGCTTACAGCGCCCGCAGTTGTTTAATTTCACGCCTTGTTATGTTTTCAAACATTTTTTATTGCTATGTACACAGGTGCATTTCGTTTTCTTATTTTATTGGAGTTTTTAATGGTATTTATATGCCTTGGAGTCAAGGGATCGATGTAAAAAATATATATGAGTTTCAAAAATGAATTATTCTTACTTCTTTGTTGTTATCAGACGTACTTTTTGTTTACTTAATTTTGTAAAGTTACATACATACTAGACTCATGCCTGTTTCCCATAGGGGTAGGCAGAGATAATGTTAACGTTAAATATATACATTAAAAAGTAGCGGGCTGGATATTTATCGACGCAATGGAGTGGAGACCAAGTCCGTCCAAGCGCAATGTAGGCCAAACCAGTGCCTGCTGGATTGATGACCTGATGGATATTGTGGGAAACGGTAGGATGAGGAATCCTGAGGACCATCAAGGGTGGCAGGATCTGGGAAAGGTCTATTTCCAGCATTGGATTGATACAGGTTAATGAGTGATTAAAACGCTGTAGGCAGTTTATCTATAGCATAACAGCCGGCTTGACTGGATCTAAGAGCTGAAGTACTTTATTGTTGTATGTTGTGGTCAGCTAGATTGCTGGGGTTGCATAAGCTCATTTCTTCCCACAGTCTCATTCCTTTACTCAAAGGTCGGCAACACAACCACTCTTCTGATATTGTGGCCGTTGAAGATGGTGATCCACTTCCCAAACCAAGACTGCATGAAATCCATGCCAATACTAGAAAATCTACCTTCATTTTTTAGTAACTACTGTAAGTAAGATACTAAAGGATAAGATTCAAAAATCAATAAATAAAATAATAAATTGATATGAATCTATATGTTCGTAATCGACAAATCGTTATGACTCTAGTTACCGTCCAATTGTTGACCTTGTGTTGTAAAGCATAGTGTGCAATATTAACAAATTGTATTTTTTATATTCAATTTGAAATTATGTATTATACATACATAATATCACGCCTGTATCTCATAGGGGTAGGCAGATACAATGGATTTCCACTTTAAGCGGTCCTGACATACCAGTTTCGCTACATCTACTTTCATTCATCTCTTCATGCACTCTCATCGATTTAGAGTACTCTTGCCCTGTCCTTTATTTAAAATGTCACCAATGTGGTTGACACAGGTTCGGTGCGGTCTGCCTCTACCGTCTCTTTCATCCACCCTCCACCCATAAAATGTTATACATCTTATAAATCATTTTGAGATCAGTAATTTCCCGTAACTTCTTTCTTTCTTCTTTCTGCCTGGATTTATCCCTACTTAATGCTAGCGTCCGCCTTCTTATCCTTATTTGACAGTGGACTTGATAATATGTGGGTCGACCCGTCACCTTAACCCCACAACCGGCAACGGGGACGTGCGTGATGCAGATGAGGATGGCTTTGGGCCTAAGATGTTGGTGATCCACTTACACTCCAACTTCTAATACAAAAATAAGCTAAATGTGTGTAAATGTTGGTTTAATATTTAAAATCCACATTTAGATTAATACACTATTTTGGATAGGGCCGTTGACAGTATTTCCTTGGCTCGGCAATCAGTTAGTGCACTAGTTAGACTTCAGCCTACATCTTCGGCGATATTTGGGCATCAGTGCTTGTCTTATTTATTCACTGTTTATTTATCGTTAGAATTAATCACCGGGAGTGTAGTTACGGAGGAAATAATTCTATTGTTCCACCTGGAGGTCAAGTGTGAAGATAAACCTTGTAGTGATAATCAATCATCCTATACTTCTAAACAATAGGCTTAAAGATTGATGCAATATTTTGGAAGGTGTTAGAAATTATCCGTTTTTTTTATTTCATTCTGTTACGATTGTGCACTATGAATTCATGAATTACTTTCCCAATTTAAGAGATTTTCGGGAAGATATGACTTTGTGTCCAAATGTTCAACGTCGCTTACTTAACAGATCATTAAATCATGAAAGTACAGTTCGTTTCCAAAGGTAATTTCTCCCACGTACTCTCAAACTATGGAATGAACTTCCCTCTGCGGTAATTCCTCAGCGTTATGACATGCCCTTCTTCTTTCAAACAAGATCTAAAAAGATATTTTCACGGTAGGCAGTGGCTTGGTTGTGCCCCTGGCATTACTGATGTCTATAGGCGACGGTAACCACTTACCATCAGGTGGGCTGCTGCCTTCGTAGGCCAATAATAATTAAAAAAAAAACAAGTAGCTGTTGCAAAATTTGTGTACCTTTGTTGCATCTCTGCTTATGTAGTCGATTACGGTATTTTTTATTAGTTACATTGGCAAGGCTATTGATTTCTATGTTATTGAATATTACTAATGTCATATTTAGATACTGAATAATTTCAAGGCGGACGTCTGCCTACAAACGTGTCCATTTATTTTGTGTCTGAGGTTGATATGCTTTTAACATTGATTTTTATGGACACTAGTAATCCTGTAATTTAGTCATAAATTCAAGTTTCTTACTATTGTTTAAACACTTTGGATTGGAATACCAAATATACTCGGATTGTGTACAGTATCTACTCTTTATATTAAAAGTTTTTTTTATATTAATAAAGATTAATTTTCAAAAAAATAAAACATTTAAAAATATAATAAGTACCACCCTCCTGTGGTGAGGTCTAATACCCAAGCAACCGGTGGTTAGGCTGGGGCCCTAACCAGTATTGGAACCAGTAACTATTATTAAATTGTGAGGAACCACCTCATAATGCGTGCCGTGTACAATAATACTGCCTTCTGCATCTGATTTCTGACCCAACCATCAATTGAGAGCCTCTGAAGATGTTGACCGAGACTCTTCGGTATCAACCCATGGACAGAAACGACTATCGGGACAATGATTGTCGAGTCCACATCCCACATGTTAGTAACCTCGTGTGCTCGACTTATTATTATTATTATTACTCTTAATGATTGAGAATTTGCGGTTTCTCGTATGATATCGATTGCGGCGCTTCAAATATTCTTCATAAAGTTCTTTTACTATGCTCGATGATACAGGCGCATCTTTTGTAGATATCCGATTACTTTTGCAGAAATCATCTAGCATGAGGATAACCCAATTTTATTAAAGTTTTAGAAAAGATTTCTTTTATTTTTTATGACGGCGCAGGCGCTCAGTCACTGATTATACATCAGCCAGGATCTCTCTCAGAGATCAAATTTCGGGCAAATATTGAACCGAGGGTTCATAGCCATTAGATCAATAAGGTGATTCGTACAGTAAAATAATTGTAAAATAAATGAAAATATATTATACTAGCTGTCCCGCGCGGTTTCACCCGCAACTACAGCAGCGCCACCTACCGAGTCCAATTGTGAATCTAAACCAACCAGAGCGCCACCCAAACGCATACAAAAAAATCATTCAAATCGGTCCAGCCGTTTAGGAGGAGTTCAATCACATACACACGTACAGTAGAATTATATATACAAAGATTTATTTCGGCTGCCAAGCAGCAGTATGTAAGCCCTGTTGTGTTTCGGTTTGAGGGACATTGAAGACAGTGAAGTTACTGGGAATTATAAGACTTGACATTTTATGTTCCGGGGGTGACGAGCGCAGTCCAATGGCATGCAGTGCTTTGTAATTGTAAGTTCTGTGAGGTGTTGCTTCTGTTTCTGGGCAGGCGCGGCGCTTACCATCAAGCGAGCGACCTGCTCGTTTCGTCAATGAAGCTAATAAAAAAAGAGATAATTTGTAAACCCAGCGTTACAGTAAAATGAATTGTCATACAAGTATTGTGCTCGAGCTTGGTTGAGATCGTGACAAAGCGACCAAGCCCAGCGCACAAGGCCGCCAAATGAAAGAATTCGTGAAATGTTGCGAAATTCACCACCGGCTCGAAAAATGGTACTTAAGTCATGGTGACAACTGCAGTTAGTATATATTTATTTGGCTACTACAAGGCTGGTTATAACTGCCATTTAATTGGTAACCTACCTAATTTTTAGACTGTTGTCTTATTTGATTAGAGGTCATATTAGTTAAACGGATTTATTAATTGGTTTAACTCGACGATCGTAGTCTTCCATGAAATATCTGTTACGGGGGAGTTTAATATTGATTGTTAGCTTTATAAATTAGTCTCTTTGATATATTTTATGGTATCGCTTATTACTAATAGACAAGGTGTCACCGACTACCGAATTATACTAAAAACTAAAAATTCAGAATGCCTCGGTGGCGCTGTTGTAATGCGTACTCGGTATGAGTGCTGTGCTGAGGTCTCGGGTTCAATCCTCGGGTCGGGTAATACTTAGTATCACCCCGGAGTCTGAAGTTGTGCCCGGTATGGCGATAGGCTCGCCCCCTATCACACCATGGGACGGAAATAAGTTCGGCGAAATGTGGGTGTACTAGTTACACCTCCGCCTACCCTTACGAGGAGTACAGGCGTGAGTGCATATGTGAAATTTTAGAAAAGTAATATTTTCATCGGTTCGATCATGGTGCAGGCCGACCTCGTGCCTGTTGCACTGACGATCTAAGAGACATTGCGAGAAGCGGCTGGATGAGCAAGGTCGAGGACCGTCGAAGGCGTATGTCCAGTAACAGACGAATGCATGAATGGGTGGATGGATTCAATTAATTTTAAATAAATATGTATTAAAAGTACATAAGCAATTACAAAACAAAAACAATTTTATCACAAACACGTAATGCGTTTTTAATTCTGAATTGTGAAATTTTAATTATCTATATAAAGTTGTAACTGGTTGGTTACGAAATAACTGAAGTAAACTTCGGCCTACATTAACATTATTTATGTGTGAGAAAAGTAAATTAATTAATTAAACTACGCATGTTGTGTATGAGTCAAACAAAACTATATTTTTTTGTTTATAATAAAATACATTTCGTAATTGTTTTCGTGATGTACGATTATTTTTCAAAGGATTATGAATCAGTCGAAAGTATCTTATTTTTGACCGACGAATAAAAAGCAGAGCAGAGGGGCTAGAACGGAAACTTGCGAAAAGTTATTCGAGCTGTCATCGACAACAATTTCTATGAGATTTTAGTACAGCGCCTCTATCGTACGTAAAAGAAACTAATATATATGGAATATAGACCAATGAATGAATATATTTAAGGAATTATCTATCGAGCCCTCGATACCTTTACATTACGATTTCGATAGTTTTCCGTGCTAGCCCCTCAGGTTGTCGATTCATCCGTATATTTTTATGTAGGTGCGTGATACGTTGGTGGTATTAATTATACTGTTATCGATGACTGTAATAGAAGCAAATCAAAACTGTTTAATTTTAGCTTTTTCTTAGGTATCAGCCACTACGAGTGACTTATTTATCTAAGCCTGTTGCCGTCCACTGTTGGACGTAAGCCTCCCCGAGTGAGCTCCAACCATCCCGGTCTTGAGCAGCCCGCATCCACCCGCTATCCGCCATCTTTTTCAAGTCGTCGGTCCACCGTGCAGCAGGGCGCCCTACACTACGTTTGCTTAAGCGCGGTCTCCACACCAGCACATGTCTGCTCCACCGACCATCCGTCCGTCTCCAGACATGACCGGCCCACTTCCACTTCAGCGTGCTAATTTTGCGAGCAATACCTATCAATGACTTTAGTTCTCTGGCAGATGACTTCATTCCGAATTCTATCCACCAGAGAAATTTCAAGCATTGCTCGCTCCATAGCACGCTGAGCTACTTTGAACTTGTGGACCAGTTCGCTGGTCAGTGTCCACGTTTCAGCTCTGTAGGTAATTACGGGTAGGACGCACTGGTTAAAAACTCTCGTTTTTAAACACTGAGTGATCGACGACTCGAAAATGTAACGAGTGACTTACGGTTCCACAAATACACAGATCCGGAACAAATATTTGTAGATTAATAAACATTTATATGTACTGGAATCGAACCCGCGGCCTCTCGTTTTTCAGCTGACTACTCGTCCGCTGCGCCAACAAAGTTGTCAAATAAATATAACGTTTTATAAGCTAGGGAGTCCATAATATACACAAATACAGCTGTTAAATTAACCATTATATGACAGCCTCAAATAGGCGAGTAGCCTGTTATGAAGCAAGAGGCCGCGGGTTCGATTCCCGCACCAAGACAAAATGTTTGTGTGATCCACAAATATTTGTTTCGGGTCTAGATGTTTTCTCCCCAGAGGGGTTGACCTCAGGCAGGTGGTCGGTAATAAAATCTACAAGCCAAATTTTTCAGCAACATGTATTAAAGAACATATTCCGCCGACCCCACTGCGAGTGGTATAAGGACAGACCATTCTGACAAGGCTCATTTATCTCAGTTAAATATTTGTAATACGTTTACCACCCATTCTTCGCACTTGACCTAAGCATCGAATTTAAAATAATTAGTCATTTACGACTTAGATTAACCTTAGTGAATAAAATAACACATAAAGGTTTAATAATGGCTGTTACTTGCAACACGTGTGTACCTACTGGTAAATAAGGCCATATGGACTTGTGCTCTTGTTGGGCCGTTTACTTAGTAATAGGGGGAAGCGTCAGCGATTTGAATAAATTATATGATACTTCTAGCTCTTTTTATTTTAAATCTAGACAGATTTGCCGTACCTTTTTATGATTCAAAAGGATGTGTTGGGTGAAAGTTTAATGAATTGCACATTTCCTTATAATACCTGTGCTTTTGAATTGAAAGCTTTTAGACGTTTTTTACTATTTCTAATATGGCTGTGTGACTGTTGGGTGTATTTATTTATCTTAATATACATAGATAGATATTTTTTTTTTGCACATTTCAATGCACTACCACGTCAAATGCATACATTGTTATTATACAGGTACAATTTGGATAAATGGCATGTTATCTGAAGGCCAATTCTCGTAATTTGAAATGTTCAAAACATCATTCCGATCTAGTCTCAGCGTCAAGAAAGTTGCAAATGACATTCTCTTAAACCAATACCTAACGTTACAATATATCTTGGCTGAGTGTCGGACAATACACTATACAATAATACGGGATATAACATTACTTATATAGGCACAAACAAAATTGAATTGTAGTAAAATAAGGTTACAAGTAAAAAATATAAATAAAAACTAAACACTAAGATCTTAAACTAGTACTTAAAACTAAACCAAAATATTAAACAAATCTATTGCATTTAGAAAACATACGAACTAGATGACATAATGTATAGATAAATTTTCTAATAATTTAACAATGGGCTATATACTGTCAATTAAAAAATTAATCAATCGGATACCTACGTGAGAAGATATGCATAAACATAAATCATATACGAGACGAATTTAGAGGGTAAAAATACGCCTCCGCCTCCTCTCCTCACTATGTCTTGAAATTGTCCACATATGGACCTCTCACTTTGAATATATGAGGTAATTGGCCCTTAGGTCAACTGATAAGTTGAATAAAGTTGGAAATCTGATCTCTCCACAGTATGCAGCACAATGTCTAGATTTAATAAAATGATTATTTGATTATTTAGAATGTAGTAATGTAGTAGTATTGATCTATTTAGAAGGTATATTTTTTTTATAGTATAAGGCCGGCAAACGAGCAAGTCACTTGATGGTAAGTGTTCATCACCGCCCATGTACTCCCACAATACTAAAATAATTAAGGCGCGTTGCCGACCATAAAGGAAAGGGATAAGTAAGGGATAGGGAAGGGGAGGGGAATTTGGGCCTCCAGATATCCCACTCACCGTACGCAACGCAGCAGCAAGCTGCTACTTTACGCCGGTTTTTTTTTACTTTATTGGCGGGCAAAACCCGAGAGGCAGTACAAAATGCCTTTGAAGAGTTTGTTGCCTCTCGTGCAGCCGATTTCTTAAAGAAGGGCATCGGTAAATTGCCACTACGCTGGTTAAGATGCATCGATAGCATTAGTGGTTACTTTGATTACTTGTATGCGAGAGGCCGCCAGGGTAGGCACTTTGTCTATTTCTGCCGCCAAGTAGCAGTGTATAATCATCATTGTGTTTTGAGTTTGAAGGACACTGAAACCAGTGAAATTACTAGGCATTATGAGACAACTTCTAATAAATTGGGGTGACGAATGCAGTCCATGCTATGCAGTGTTTTGCAATTCAAAGTTCTGTGTGGTGTTGCTTCTGTTTATGGGCAGGCGTGGCGCTTACCATCAAGCGATCTGCTGGTATTGACGTTTCGTCATTCAAGCTGACAAAAAAATATATAGAGGTATATAAATAAAAAAACCGTCTCCATTTTCGAGTAACCTGATACCCACATCCTGAACGGTTGGTTTTAACCACACGTGAAATTGTAGGACACGATTCACTCAAGTTTCTTTTGTAATTATATTGATTTATACGTTGTGTTGCTTGAAGGTCAGATCTCCAAGATTAGTTCAGTGCATACTGACAAATGACTTTTTATTGTAGATAGCTTTTTGTTTTCGTGTAAATGTTAGATCTTTTTTTCGTATAAATGTCACATCCATACTATTGTGCTAAAACTTTTGATTGGTATTTGTTATTGTTACTGGAGATGCCTATACTTACTAGTGGAATGAAAGAGGCTGTGAATTAGTCTGAATGACATATTTTTAAATTAAATATTCTAGGTGGTTATGAAATTATAACAGTCCATCTGCAGTCCAGACATTGTCTGAATCTACTGCGCTTTCTTTGTTCGTCTGAATTACTACTACAGATTTCATAAGAATGCATTGTTCAGTTACATATAATGTCACTTTCTATTTTAGATATGATCATTACGTTACGCGAATCTGTAATTTGCTTCGACGTAATCTTCTATTATTGTTTAAAGTAATGTTACTATTAAACGATGTTACATTTGAAACTGTTTTCCGATTTACTCATCTATCACTTAATTGAAAATCACTAACTGTGTATGTTTAGTTCTGTTGATGGCGTACCTTGAATTAATTTATATTCTTAGATATTTAGTAATATGAATATTACATAATTCATTACTAAGCGTTTTCTCTCTTTTACAGGTGGAAGGAGCATCACGAGTTGGCAGAAGATTGCCGGCACCATCATCTCCGGACGAGAACAGCGTAGCGAGTTCAGGTGAAGCTCAACCTAACTTCAGGTCGAGGAGCAGTAGGAGACGGGAGGAAACCTCAACTGCGCGTGATGTCGTCCGATCGAGATCCAGGAGTAGACCCAAAGAAGCCACTTCGGAAACACCACAACCACAAGCAAATAACGAACGATTCGATTCGAGAAGGACTTCAAGTCGAACGCGTAATCGGCCAGCTGAGATGGAAGTAAAAACAGAGCCAGCAGTAGCTAGAGAAAACGTCAGAAACAGATCAAAACTAGTTAGTAGGCGACCGGCACTATCGACCTCAGCTCCTTTAGAAGTCTCACCGCCGATTATCGACGAAAGTAAGATAGAAATTATTAATTCCAACTTGGATGATATCTCTAAAATAATACCTAAAGAAGAAAATACGGCCACGACTCAATTCAGACGAAGGAGCTCCATATCGATAGTCCAAACGACGGAAAGCGTAGCTCCTAAAAGAGGGCGTGGACGTATCAACGTTCGTACTAACACAAGATCACTCGACCTAGATAGTTCTGGAACAACCAACGCTTTGTCGGTTTCCGACAAGGAACCCACTACAGCTAGAACTGGCGATTTGAGGAACTCGAGGAAACTAAAATACAGGACGCGCCAATCTGAAACGGACACAAATTTAACCGGGGAAGGACTGACAGCAACTAATGAAGTTATCAAATCTAGTCACATAAAGGAAGGTGCTAGTCAACCTGAAGTTCATACATTCGCCCCCATTATCGAAAGGCTTGTTTCGCACAGTACTGAGGCTAATAAACCGAAGACGACCACTATTAAAGTAACTAAGGTAGTGAGGCGACCATTAGGCAGGGGAAAGCCGAATTTTAAACCCTCTGCATCGGGACTGACTGGCCAAGCCACAGAAGAAATAAATGACGACGATAATTACCCAGAACCTTTTAAAGCATTGATACAAGCTAAAAATGCGTCGGTAAGTTGGAAAAGAAATTTGGATATACGCAAAATCTAACATTGTCTCTTTCTTCGCAATAACAATACAGAAACCTGCATAAATTTGATCCACTAAGCCTAATTTTCACACAACTGTGGAATTTTGATACTGTAACACAAACCGCTTTTCCCTTACTAAAACAATGAATTGGCTTTAAACTTTTAAACTGCTGAAGAATGCTGAATGGTGTCAAAATTTTTATTGGTTTTCGTTAAACTTTTCAGACACAAGCGAGCTCTCCATCCAGCGAGAGTTTGTCCGTGAAAGCGTCACAAAAAGTATTCAACACCTACACTCCTTCACTACAATCCACTCTTACTGGCCAAGCTGAAAATAAATACTCAAGGGTAATCACTGGGGTCACTTCTATATACTTCTGTATAGGTCTATACTTAGGCATTCTTATCCTTTTTTAAATTTCATCTATTTTAACATATTATACATAAAAAATACACATGTTCAATTATGACTATCTATGTATTATTAGACAAACTATCATTGAAATAACTGTTGCAGCTTCGGAAGCAAAAGGCGGTGGATGAAAAAAAGGAAGAGAAAATCCAAGACAAACTTTCAGAGACAACTATAGCTCCCGATGCAGCAAAGCCAAAAAAATCTGAGTATAGACCAAGGGGAACGTACACTTCTAGAAACAGAAAGCCCACAGTTTCTTCAACATCTGCTCCCAGTTCTTCATCAAGTCAAAATCCTTCAAAAGCGGTATATAAGTACAGCAGAAAATTTAAAGCTTCTACTACTGAGCCACCTAAACAAGAAAATGTCGAAAAAGAAAAACGCGTTGAAAATGGTAGCGTTCTGAAAAAATCTTTTGCAAGATCTCCAAATTTTTCTAGAAAGTTCTCAGCTAAAAACCCAAGCACGAGTACAGAAATTTCTGTCGTTACCGAGAACAGCAATAGTTACACAAATATTGGGAAAACCAAAACTACATTGCCTAGAACATCACATTATTCACGTCTTAGAAATAATCTTAAAAATGACGCATCTTTAACGACGGAATCTATTATAAAATTAAGTGTCGAACCAGTACAAAAGAAAAGGGAAGGTACTGCCGACGGGCCATTAATATTTACATTATTAAAAAATACGGATGAAAATAGCATTGTCCCTACAGGACCACAAACTGAAAATAAAGAGAGAAAAAATATAGTTACAGTCATTAACAAGGAATCTCAGAAAAATAACACTGTAATTATGCCGGATATGGCACAGGAATCTGAGAATATGGCATATGTAACAGTTCCACCATCGGGTGGTGCCAGAGTGGAGTCCGACAGATATAAATATCACGCAAATTATAAAGATCAAAGTCCTAACTTGGTGATAGAAAAAGGCAGAGGATCATCAACAGCTACCCCACCAGTAAGGAATCTCCATACAAGGAAATACGCTCGTAAACGTACAAAATCTAAAGAGTTAAGTGATCATAACGATATAACTACACCGAAGCCTAGAGATAAGAATGTTAGAAAATTCAGTGAAGCTTATTCTAAAACTACCGAAGCTTCCACTAATGGAGTGAGTATTCTTCGAAAATTTATTGAATACCTTTTCAAAAACATGTAAAACTATCATTTGAGCCACTTGACCTAATTCCACAGATTACTCCTGAGCCGGATAGACCCAAAAGCAGGTTTAGTTCTAAATATCGAGCTTCATATCTCGATAAACCATTTTACAAACCCACTGTACCCACAATAACAACATCTACTGTAAGTAACATGAAGACTATACTAAATACCGTAAACAAAGTACTTAAAAACTTCTTCAGTTTCAGTGCAACAGACAAAATTTACTTATAAAACCACTCCTCTTTACAGTTTTTCGAAATTGAACAAAGCCCCTTTATTACAATTGGCGTTAAGATAAGCTACTGATATCATTGTTGCACCTCATTATCATTGCCATTGTCATTATTAAGATGTGGACTCATTTTTAAGGATTTTTTTATTTCTTTAGTGTTATTTAATTCAGAATTAATGTATTTACAAACTTTTAAGTAATAAAATTGATTTCACATCTCGTACTGTGCTAAACAAATTCATAGATTAATTGTCCATACGAATCATTTGTATGTTTAACATAGTACAAAATCATACCATATACCAAATTTAAGCAACGGTATTGTTTTGTAATTCAAAGTTTTTCATTGCTAAAGGCGTGGCTGAAATTCTTCGTCACTGACAACCTGTTGACAAAATCTGTAGAAGAGCCTTATTGGTTCATTGGTGGAGATGTAGATGTCGCTACAGAATCGATGTCAAGACAGAACGTCACGATGACACCATTCATTCATGAACCATCCATAGAACTGGTTAATGGAATCATATAGTTTTGACATAAACCGTTTATCCGACCACTTTCATTCATTTCATTCACTCATCTTTTGTAAAATAACGGTTATGGTTTAGTTTTAAAGAGATTGTAATATTAAGAGCATTTATTTGTATTGGCATTTCAATTTAGATTGTAAGTTTGTAATGCAATAATTTTGTTGAAATAGTCTCTTTGAAACGAAACGTAAAGTTGTTTATAACAAGTTTTTGCGTTGAGATATCAAAAGAGACAGCGTTATACCTTAATAATTACGTATTTGTAAGCCAGTTATACAAACATATTCATTAGTTAAATAAACTTAACGCATAAGCTTATAAAACTAATGTATTTTGTAGTGTAGAAGTCACTAACAAACAAGATATTAAATAATGTATAAATCTTACATTTTGTTTTAATAATACTTCATTTCCATCTAAACTTTCTTTATCATACGACACTAACATTTCACTCCACCCACTATCATGATTTCAAGTACAATAAAGAGGCTTTGGTCTTTGCACAAGTTTCCAAATACTGTCTGAGGGCTTTTCTTTCAAGCATATATTTAAACTTTTGCAGTACTTCACAACGTCTATATATTTTTTCTGTTTATATGGGTGAGATTACTTCTTATTTCAGGTAGAGGGAGAAGAGATACAATTAGGGCCAGGCGTGAACGCTATTTCATTTACTCAGACACGAAGGACTTTGTCCTCAGCAGACCTGAGACTTTCAGAGAGTCTGGTCAAACCATCGCACGTAATGAATGTCGAGGCGTCTCACCATTCGCCTTCAGTTACAGTATCTATATTCGATGCTCTAGCTGAAATACTTACGTCCACACCCAGAACTCGACTCTCTTCAACAACTGAAGTTCCGAAAAATACAGTCCTTAATACAGACGTAACAAATATACTCAATGGCGTGAGTAACATCAATGTAAATAGTGCTCAAGGCATACCAAATCCGGATAATTTTACAGCTGTTGCCATCGATGTAAGCACTGTTACTAAATCTGTACAGAACACGGTCCAGACAACACCAAGTGTGATTAACAGTACGGTCGGGGCAAATGTTACACCGTCACCTAGCACACAAGATGAAACCGCAACTCCTGTGAATACACCACAAACCCCTGTCCCAACTCCTACTCCTGTTTCCGCAAGGAGACCTTTTGCTATTAAAGTATTATATTCGAATACAGAACCGCCAACAGACAAATTCACGACTGCATCTGAACCTACATCAAATCTGCCGACGACTGACCCAACAACGGTATATAACACTGTGTCTGATCTTTTGATATCAAATAACAATTTAGTGTCGTCAGAACTAACTAGCATGTTGTCTAATAACATTAAAGAAATTATTCAAAATATGGACGACGACAGTAGATCTCGTATATCGGGAGATATGGCAAATTTGTTAAAGAGTTTAATTCCTAGAGCTTTAGATGGACTTGCGACTGCACTTGACAACTCTGACAGAACTCCTAACACTACCCCCTACAGTTTGGAGGATATAAAAGATACCGAAAATATTGACATTAATACGGACTCTGTAAATATTGATATCCTTCAAAATGTAGAAAACAATGTAAATAGCACCGTAGATCTTGGCGTTACTGTCACGCCCCCTCAGGCTGTAAATAGCACTGATACCACTGCGGCAGTTACGGATAGCACTCAATCTTTGCCAAGTAGCCAGACAACGTCAGCTGGTATCAGTTCAACAACGACGGCAGGAACCTCTAGACAGGAAGGTTTATCTACAACTGTCTCAAGTATAATTTCAACTACTATACCAGCTACGTCTTCTGACTCCTTAGACATAGTTACACCCAGTGGAAGTAGTGGTACTGACAATACAATTGGTGATGATGTACAAGTTGATTCTACTACTAACAACAACTCTCCCATGCCTTTCCTTTCAAATTATCAACCCAAAGATTTTACGTCTCCTTTACTAGAAAATGTTAATGATAATACTAAAACAAGTCAAATTTCGCAATATGCAAAATCATTGCCTATCAAATCGTCGTCATTACTTGAATCACCAAGTAATGACGCCGTTGATGTAGAGGATCCAAGCCAAGTATCACCACTTCAATTATGGGTATTGTCTAAAAAAGCTAGAGTTTTGAAGATGATCGAAGATCTCATTCGACAACACAATAACGAAATAGCAACTGCACCACCTGTGATTGACATTGTAAGCTCTCCAGACAAAATCAATTTATCCGCGCGTTTGACTAATATAATAAACACAATGACATCTACGACTGAGACTCCAGTGACAAGTAGTGACATACCTACTACTCCCTTCACGATTCCTTCTATTTTTGAACCTCTTCCTACATCAACAATACTACCGTCCCAATTCGATGAAACAACAATTAATATTGTCGAAGATAGCGTCATGACTACAACTCAACCAGTCGAAATCGCAGTTACAACTGAAGGTACATCACCAATAACAACTGACAACGTCGTAGATATATCGTCTCGTATTGCAGTGACGACAGAGATATCCAATGAAATAGTTTCTACAACTATTTCAACGGAAGCTGCGACTGAAAAAACAAATGATATTCCTAGTACCACACAGGTAGTAACTACAGAACAAACACCAGACATGGGCAGATCACTAGATGTATCTACTGTTGCGAGCACAGAGAAAATTGAACAAACGACTACGCAAGATAATACTGAAACTACTACTGCTCAATCAAATACAGAAACAACAACTCAGATTAACATAGATACAACTCAAACTGACGTAGAAACTACAACTCAAACTATTCCTGAGACTACACTAGTAAACAATTCTAATCAATCCACAACAACCACTAGTCCTTTAGTTGTCGCTACACCCGCGATTCCGAAAAAAGATTACGTCATCTTCGGAATATTACCAAACAATACTGTGGTACGTAAAGATCCTAATGATGATGTACTGGAATCATTAACAGAGGCGAGTCCATTCATCGTTTACGGTGTGCTGCCCAATAACACAATAATACGCAAATTCCCGAATGGGACTAGAGTGCCAAGAGTCATGCAAAAAATTGACGTACTACCAATCAGTCCATGGAGTTTGAGGAATCCATACAGCCCCATCCATAACAATCCGGCCATTGTCAAACCACGGCTTTACCCCATCCGAGTATCCACTAATTCTGATAATACTGCGATATCCACAGACACATCAAATAACGGAACAAAATTAACCACCGACACTGTAAATAACCAACAACCTACGGTATAGACTTTATGTTGTTTAGCTTGAATGCTGTGCTTTGATGCTTTGTTAACTTGCAGCAGCATCTCTGGAGCGAGGATAGCGCATGTGAACGGGTAACTACTTATCTGTACGCTCTGCATGCCTTTCGCACCACAAACGCTTCTTGGTTAACATCGCAAGGGGTAACATAATGTTTCGTAATTGCAGATATCTTCATCGGCACTTAATTTTTTAAGCAGTACATTGGGTATAACTACCGCCACAAATAAGCCTACTGCTGAAAAAAGCACTGCCTCGCATGTATTGAGTTTACGCACAACTACAATGCTACCTTCTGTTGATGAGATTCTGCTTAATAGTATATCTTCAGCCGCTAAACAGGAAATGGTCATATCATCCATGACGAGCTCTACTCACGAACCAAGAATATTAACACTGGATATTGATCCGGAGGTATATTTATTGTTTAAATCGTGTCTTTATCTATGTACTTTTTGCAATCATTTATAGTCTTGAATATTTTTTTATTTATTTACATAGAATTCATAGAATTAGTTATCTTTATATACTTACATGCAAAATTAAATAACTTGAAATTCTTCTTGGGCACGGTACTTTAACTGTAGATCATACCTAATGTTCTCTTAAACTTACTATCGGATAAGGTAAGTGGTGTCGGTCTAAAGTATTATGATTGTTTTGTGATGGACACAACATTTAGTAATGTTCTTAACATTTTACATCACATCAACAGAGTAAAAAATTCTAACATAATTTTGAAATAAATTACAGACACAACAAATACGAACGGAAAAGCCCGATGATGGGGCAGGAAATGCGATCTTTAAATTTATACCTATAGACGAAGTAACAGTGCCTTCATTGAATTCTAACGTACTGAAATTAGCATCAACAAAACAACCCGCAACAACAAACACTGCAAAGCCTGAGGTACAAATAGTAACAGCAACATCAGTCACTGAAAGTAATATGCTACCAACACAAACACAAACTAGCTCGAACGATGTTACCACTACTCTTCAAACTACTGTTGGTACAAAATTTGAAACAACAATGGAGTCAACAACAACTGCTATTGAAACAGTCGCTACAACAGAAATTTTGACAACTATGGTAGTCACAACAACATCAGCGCCTACGACAACTTTAGCGCCAACAACGGCTGCGCTGACAACTACTCCCAACCCGCCAGCGTCAACTGAAGCACCTACTACCACCACGACTTCTGCACCGACAGCCACAACAACTCCGGTTCCGACTACTACTACAACAACTCCAGCGCCGACTACTACTACAACAACTCCTGCGCCTACCACTACCACGGTACTAACCACAACAACTACAATTTCCGCACCAACAACCATTACAACCGCAGCGCCTACAACCACTACAGCAGTACCTACTACAACACCAGCCATAACAACCACAACAGAAATTCCAACGACTCCACTACCGTTGATCTTTACAACCACAGAAACTGCGACTGTACCAATTTCTACTGCTAGTATAGAAGAAGATATAAAACAATATCAAGAAGACTTACAACTCCTGCAAACACTCTTACAGGCGACCGGAAGAAACCCAAAAAAATCCAATGTACAAAATAATAATCTTAATCAAATACTCCCTAGTAAAATCACAACTACTGTTAGGCCTTTTGTGGGAGCACCGGTAACTTCTCAGTCGATAGATCAAGCAAAGCTCTTAGAGGCGCTTCTATCAGCTGCTGGGCAGAATTCTAACAAAGTATCTGTATCAAATGTTGGTGGTAGTAATCCAGTAACAATTAGACCTCAAACAACCACATCTCGTTCTATAGAAGATGATATTAGGCAGTTTGAAGAAGACACTAAATTTTTAAAAGCACTACTACAAGCAACTGGGCAAAATCCGGCTAGTCTAAATTTACCCTCACTAGATAGTATTAGAACAACGACTAATATTCCAACCACAACCACAACACCGACCACAATTCGAACCACAACAGTACAATCAACAACACAATCGATAGAGGAAGACCTTAGACAGTTCCAAGAAGACACGAAACTTTTACAGACTCTGTTACAGGCTACTCAGGGTCAGAATGCTGGTAGTTTGAACATACCGATAGTATCTGGAGTAACGTCAAATGTGAGAATAGCCTCAAATCCACAAACAACATCAATAGGGTCAAATCCTACCACACCGTTAGAAATAAGGCCCGTGTACACAACTACACAAGTTCCTGTGTTTAAAACTTTTGCCCCTAGAACTGTATCCCCTACGTTACAGCCTGCTGCTGCCTTTAGTACTGGGATTGAAGATGTTGGTATATCTACAACTTTCCCACCATTCAATGCAAGAACGACAGCAGGCAGAAGTTTTGATTTTACAACTGTGCCAACTGCTCGTCGAGCACCAACTGGCTCACCTGCTAGGTTCACTGTGACAACTGATATGCCCAGTACTTCAACATTCTCTGTTGAAGAGGATCTGGCTTTCTTACAAAATTTGGTAATTATCATTTTTATTATTATTTTTAACAAATTATATCAACCATAATAAATATTTCCAAATGTAGCTTCAAAAAGTTACATTTCATTTTATTTCTATTTCAGAAATCTGTTTTAAACACCAACCCTAAAACTCAAGACCGCGAGGCAGCTTTAGCAAACCGCATCATAGCTCTAGCTGTCGAGAAAAGTCTCACTGAAATACAGTCTGGAAATCCTGATGAATCTGTTCGTATCGGAACCACTATTGCTAACAGTGCGATAACAACAACTACTAGGCCAACAACAACTACTCCTACAACTACTACTCCCACCACAACAACTTCCACTACTACGACTACAACAACAACTACTACACCTAGGCCGACAACTACGAGCAGGCCTTTTACAACAACGATATCAAATGGTCCATCTATCGAGGATGACATTAGACAATTCCAAGAAGACACAAAATTGCTACAAGCATTAATAAAGGCCACAGGACAAGATCCGTCCAAATTCAATATACCCACATTACCAAACATACAGACCAGTACAAATGTGAGTCCAAATATACCAGAGAATGTCAACGAAGAATTAAAACTGCTTTCAAATCTTCTCGCTTCACCGTCACCCTTGAATGAACCCTTCGACCCATTAACACAGAAGCCTAACCCTACCGCAGTTACTAAAACTATTGACACAACACCTTTACCGTTTGGTGTAAAAATAGCTGTAAAGGACGACTTGAAGAGTGTGCAGGACGATGGGAAATTGTTACAAACTTTGATACAATTGCAGGGTGCACAGGAGACGACTACACAAAGGAGCAAACTTACTTTGACAGGTAAGATTTAAGTAATAACTGTAGCCATCATCATCATCATTCTGAACATCAATCATCGAATGATTTCATCATCCAGAAGACGTCTACTCTACTAAGAGATGTACAAAATGATTAAGTATTGCAAAATTATACAAGATATATCTTCTATATGGAAATAAATGGTAAACTAGAGAAATTATCAAAATATAGCACAAAATACATGAATCAAGTTTGCTTATAGATTTGTGTAAGGCGCTTATAAACATAATTTTAACTAATAACCAAAGTAAGGATATTTGTGATACTAGAAAGTTTATTACATATTAATTTAGTCGTTTTAATTTATTAACTAAACAAAAAGTAGTAATGACTAAGATTATAAATCTTTATAAATATTCTTACATATACACAGCATCTTACCAAACTTACCGATCATTCATATTTCGATTTTTTCGGATATTAACATCCAGCGATTTTAACCAGTTTACAGTATACAGTTTACCTATGTCCTAGAAATGTAATAGGATTTGGCGTAAGTACGGTGGGTGAAATAAATAATATATCGTACACTACGAGTATATGATGCTTAAATTTGATCACATCTTTCACGTTGTATATGAAGAAGATAGATGGCTGATTTTTTCCATAACATTCCAGGCCAAACCTCCGATGAGGCACTACAGAAACTGTTACAACAGCCAGGCGCTGGCATGGTTTCTGAGGCAACCAATGCGCCTATATCGCTGAGCACCGAATATGGCAAGACAAACGACGCATTGCTAGCAGCGTTACTGAAGGAGCAAGGTTTTGGTCCAACCACGGCAAGTTCTTTGGATGAGCAACTACGACTTGCTGTTAGTCTAACTTTTCTTTTCTTTTCTATTAATTATTCTAATATTTATCGTAGCAAACGTCGAGGTATAACTTGAAGGTAAAATTTTATATTCACAAATATTTATACCGCAATCATAAGTTTTAACTTAAAAATCTCGCTTTAAACGCTTCACGTTCATTCTTATCTGCATTCCTCTCACTTTGTGCTTCATCGTCGTATATTTCACCTTCCATAGTCATTATTAATTTCAAACATTCATTAGATTTAGACATACATGTAACATCGTAGGCTTTACTCAACCAAGTGGTAGTGACGCCTAAAGCCAGACGGACGACAACACCGCCGCCGCCGCCACCGCCTCCACCCGCGCCTCGAAGGCCCATACTGGATGGGCTGGCGTGGCTGTGGCAGCAATGGAGAGAGACAGCGCCGGGACCGGGCGCTCCGAGGCCCAGCAGCAGTAGCAGTAACACTAACAGCGTGAGGCGGCCGCCGCCGTCAGCGCGACCGTCACCCGCGGCGTCACCCGCAGCGTCGCCCGCGACGAGTAACAGAGTCAATTGGTTTGGCTCTGGACCGTTCGTGGGCAACGCTGACGATAGACCGGCAGCTAATCGAGTGGGTTTCTCATCACTTTTACTTAAGTTGTGCGATTGGGGGTGAGGTGAAGGGGTTGAACTTAGATTAAATACATCAAACAATAATGGAACGAATTCTGCGGTTATTTTATAGATATAAATTTTACTTAACTTGTTCCTATTTAATCTAAGTCTGGAGATGTGTAAATTATGTAGAGTATGGTCGGGTTGGTTTGTAAATAGTGAGAAATGTGATGAGATATTAAGTTTCTTTTTGTGTTTTTTAAATTCTTTGTGTTTTTTTCATAAATTAATTATTTATAAATTATTAGCTTCATTGGCTTGTACATAAACATTTGTGCCGTAATGCAAAGCGTTCTTTACTTTGTGTAATAAAAGTGTTTAATTTATTTGTTTTTTTGTTTTATCACTTTTTGTATTCATCACTTTCAATAATTTTAAAGCACCATCCAATGTGTGATTTGTGTATAAATGTAAATAACAAATATATTTATTTATGCAGATAATTTTTTTTTATGTGATTTGGTTATTTCAGTTGCACGGTAATTTTGTGGCACTTAAAATTATGTAGATTTTGTAAAAACCTTTATTACTCTACCCTATTGTATAGATACAGTACATATTATTACAAATCCTCAAATAACATTAATTTTCCTTTAAGCTAATAAAATCTGATTATCTAATTAACCGACCCTCTTATGGTTTCCAAAAGTAATCCCATTGTCGTCAACTCCCAACCGGTTATGGTATATTACACGTGTGTTTTATGTACCCAGATCAAATAAGTGATGTAGGTTCATTAACATGTAGCCTTATACATCATTATTATTACCCAGTTATGGTAACATTATAAAAAATCAAGGGGTTTTCTACTTTGTATCATATACCTCATTACAAATATGTAAGAATACTTAAGTAAATTCTTACTATTGTGTAAATAAATTTATTAGACGACATCAGTCATATTTGGAGAAACATAAAAGAAACAATATTTGATTTGGAAAATATGAGCATTGGTTAATATATTCATTCATTAATTCATTTGTAAAAGAAATATCCGCTAAATAAATAATTACTTAGATACTTCTTCTTTGTATACCAGTATAATATCTTTGGGTATATTAGTGTGACATTATTGATTTATATTTCTATCATTTAAAACACTATTCTTTTATTCAAGAATATATTAGTTAGTAAGGTATGTAACACTGCTTTAGTAGAGAACATAAGATTTAAATAATACAGCGAAGATGAATGTAAATATTGTAAATTCCATTCTGTGAAGTGTTTTGTGTATATTTGGTGAGTAAATATTTTAAAAACAGTGAAGAATAAATTTATTAAAAAAGTAACATGATTAAAAACTTAATTTTGCTAAGCATGCCTTGATTTTTATTAAAACTTATCCTAATTCTGTAAGATCAAATGTCTAAAATCTAACTTTATACTATAATTAATTTCTTAGGAATGTTTGTAATGAAATAATTTTAATGAATCTAACACCAATCATAACCATACTCATTTTCAACACCATGACATTTCCTCTCAATTCTTTACTAACATTGATTGTATATACACGTGTGTATAGTTGTATATTTATATATATATTTGCACCTTTGTTGTTATTTGCACTTTTATGTGATTATTTTATTGCCATATTTTGCAATAACATATGAGTTGCTATGATTGTATAATTTGGTATTAGTCATTACATTTTGGTACATGATAGATAACTAACATTTGCTCGCGGCTCCACCCACAAATACCCTTTTCCGTGATAAAAATAGCCTATGTTCTAATCCAGATCATGGTCTACATATGGGCTACAATTTCAACATCTGGTTAGATGTTAAGGGGTGATTGATTAACAAATATTCAAATTTACAAACATCCAAACTTTCACATTAAGAATTAGTAGGTATTAGTTATAAATAATTTCAATATTACCTTATTCTATACTATCATTGTATAAGAATGACAAAAGGAAATCGATTAGCATGATAAATTCCATTAAAATAATATTTCAAACGATATTCATACACTTGATCAGTTTATCTTTTACCTACAACGCCAATGAAGTATAAAATATCAAAGCAACTCATACACTCACATACCAGCTAGTAGCTTAGCTTATAATTTCACTACACTACTTGTTGTAACTTGTGTGACTGACTGTAGATACCGCTCGAGCCGCCGAGGGCGGTGGCGACGGAGCAAGCGCCCGGTCGGGGGCAGCTTGTGTCAGCAGCTATTAATGTCACGAGAGCTTTCTCGCAGTTCCTAGGAGCTGCTATACAGGTGAATGTCACTAATCAATGTAATGGAACTGAAAATTAGATTAGAAAAGAAATAAATATGTATGCTAAAAAGACAGACAGAGAAATAGAGAAAGAGGGTAGAGTGGCATTGTTTGTGAATTTACTATAGATCCCAATAACATAGGATTTGAAGGAGATGTCATTGTATCTTTATAATACAAATTGTTCGTAGATGAGTATACGGTAAGATTTCAATGAATGATCATCATAAAAGGAAGGAGATGAATTTATAGACGCAGACGACAAGGAGCAGTATATTTGAATTAGTATTGTTTTTGCTTTTTATTGAACGGTATAATTTAATAATAGTTTGTAATATGATACAGATTAGTAAAATATGTAATTTGTTACACAATCGTTGTAAGTTTGCAGAAAATTGGCAGCAATAAAGTTGTAAGTTCAAAACAGACTAACTGTAATGTTTTCATACAATAACAAACAGAATAATATAACTTCTTCGTAACTACATAATGCCATTGAACATCTTAATAAATTAATATTAATTGATCAATTTGTTCATGCAATATAGTAAATCAAATACTAATCAGTTAAATATAATCTACGTATTGTGTTCTTAGATTTATCTATTTTTATGTTTTTTATAGTTACACGCGATGGTTACACGTTTTTAATTTGTTGACACTGTTTTAATTGATTTCAATTAAAAATTATCCTATACTCGTAGAACCAATCTCTTTTAATAATATCACGAGATTTTATTTATCTATCAAAGAAAATTGCAAAAATTGTTGATCTGATATTATTTATATACATATTTATATTTCATGATCAAACAATTACACATTTGTTGGGAAGCGGTTATATTTCCCAGTAAATTTAGTGCATTAAAACTTCCACATAGTGTTAATAAATAACTGTGTTTCAAATAATAAACTCCTTAATAATGCTATAGTATTTTGTGCAGTTAATTAAATATCTCTAAGAAACTCAATATCCCTAATAATTCTTAAAATCGAATCGTTGTCGAACTTATGCAAATTAAACAAGGTAGTTTTAATACTCGATGTATGTATTCCAGGGAGCTGCCCAGACGGTCCAGAATGTGATACGAGCTGGACAAAGAGCAGCCACCGATGTGTACTCCAACGGCTCGGGCGGTTCAGGATAGCCATGTAGATAGTTGGACTTAAAACTTTCCCGGAAGTGTCATAGTATGCACTATGTGTTAAGTGCTCAAATGTACATATATAGTCGGTTATAGAATTAGAATTAAGGCTTCATAATCGCAATGGTTCAATTTCATAAAGAATTTTGTAATTTAAAATTATTGACTTGTACGTGGTATTGAATTCGCTTTGAAATTTTGGAACCGATATAATTTATTAATTTTATTTGTATGAGAAAGGAAGGGTTAGTTTTAGGAAGAATTAGAAGTAAATACCACCAGGATTATTAAATGAATTTGAGGAAATTATGATTACCAGCAGCTGTCAACATTTTTTGTATATACTTTTGATTATAAGGGAATGAACTGTCAAAACCTCTTTATCAAAACTGGTTCTAAATATTCTATTCTAAGATAACTCTTACCTGAATTCTTTTATAGTAATAGTATATCAACTAGTCATACAGACACCGACTTATATAAATATGAGGTTTTGATAGTTCATCGGTGTTAGTTAATTTCCTCACAAGTGTTCCTAAGTAGGGGTTGTAAACATTTTAAGAAATAGAAGCTACTATTAAATAAAATGTTTCGTCATAAGTAGCTTCGTTTTAAATGTAGAACATAGAAGAAAAATATGCTCATGACATATTTACTCGCAAAGGGTTCAAATTATATAACTCCCTTAGGATAGCAAGAAAGCAAAAGTTAAGAAAGAATCATCATCATCATCATCAGCCTGAATTCGTCCACTGCTGGACATAGGCCTTTCCAAGTTGGCGCCACCCTTGACGGTCCTCCGCCTTCCTCATCCAGCCGCTTCCCGCTACGTGTATCAGGTCGTCGGTCCAGCGGGCTCGAGGTCGGCCTACACTACGCTTGGATAGACGTGGTCTCCACTCTAGCACTTTTCGACCCCAACGGCCATCGTTGCGGCGACAAATGTGACCAGCCCACTGCCACTTCAACTTGCTAATTCGGCGGGCTATGTCTGTTACTTTAGTTCTCTGACGGATCTCCGTATTCCGGATTTTATCCGTTAGAGAGATACCAAGCATAACCCGCTCCATAGCTCGTTGAGCGACCTTAAAGTGGTGGATTAAGCTCTTTGTTAGAGTCCACGTCTCTGCGCCGTACGTCATAACAGGCAGGACGCACTGGTCGAACAGTTTGGTCTTTAGGCACTGCGGTATTGTCGACGTAAATATGTGACGCAACTTTCCAAATGCCGCCCAACCCAAGCAAATTCTTCTGTCAGCCTCGGCATCGAAGTTGTTTTTTCCTAGTTGGATAACCTGACCTAGGTAAATGTATCTATGAACAACCTCGACGCCTACTCTGTCGACGGTTATTGGCCTTTGGATGACATGGCAGTTGGATATGACCTTAGTCTTATCCAAATTCATCCTCAGGCCTACACGTCCAGAAGAATCACTTAAGCTGCGCAACATTTCCTCCAATTCTTGAAGCGTTTCTGCCATAATGACTATGTCATCGGCATAGCGAAGGTGTGAAATGTACTCTCCGTTTACGTTTATGCCTCGTCCTTTCCAGTTTAGTGTCTTGAAGACGTCCTCCAGCGCAGCGGTAAACAGTTTAGGGGAAATAACATCCCCCTGTCGCACACCACGCTGAAGATGTATTGGTCTTGATTGTACACCCTGTACTTGGACGGACATCGTAGCGGAGTCATATAGGCATTTCAGCACCTCCACATATCGCCAGTCAATTTGACATCGCTGCAAAGATTGAAGAACAGCCCAGGTTTCGATGGAGTCGAAGGCTTTTTCATAGTCCACAAACGCTAGGCATAAGGGCTGGTTATACTCTTGAGTTTTCTGTATAATTTGCCTAAGCGTGTGGATGTGGTCTACGGTGCTGTAGCCTTTTCGAAACCCAGCCTGTTCCGGAGGTTGAAAGTCATCAAAGCGTTGGGCGAGACGATTCGTGATAACCCTTGAAAACAACTTGTAGGTGTGGCTCAGGAGCGCAATCGGTCTATAATTCTTCAAAAGGGTTTTGTCTCCTTTTTTGAAGAACAATATGATCAGGCTCCTGCTCCACTCTATCGGCGTTGTTCCAGTATGAACTACGGCATTAAAGAGCTGCTGCAGCTGTTTGAGTATTAGAATACCTCCAGCTTTTAGCAGCTCTGTTGTGATGCCGTCTTCGCCTGGTGCCTTGTTGTTTTTTAACTGTTCAAGGGCTATCATAATCTCACTCAATTCGACTTCCGGGAGTTCATCAGTGAAGTGACGGATTAGAGGAGCACGTTTGTCGTCAGCATTGCCTGCAGCTGGCTGCGGAGCGTGTGAAGAATAAAGGAGTCCATAGTAATTCTCGATTTCTGCGAGGATCTCTGGCCTAGAGGTAACGGTTTTATCGTCTGATGTCTTCAGTTTCGTCAAACGGCTCCTTCCCAACAGCTGAGCAAAAACTTTTGAGCCCTTATTTCGCTGTATCGCTTCCTCAATTAAGCGAGTATTATGTCGGCGCAGGTCAAAACGAATTTGCTTTTTGACACGCTTGTTAAGAAGAGAGTAGTCTGCGGAGTCTGAAGACATTTCCCGTCTCTGCCTCATCAGGTCCAAAGTCTCGCTAGAAATCTTGGACTCTTTATTCTTTCGCTCCGTCTTACAGAGAGCCATGCCTGCCTTGCGGACGACGTTTGTAAAGTTGTTAGCAAGCTGATCAACGTCCTCAGTGGTTTCCAACAGGGCAAATCGGTTCTGGAGTTCCAATTGGAACTTTTCGGAGCTTGATTTGGCTTGGCACAGTAAAGGACGGAGCGTAGACCTCATCAGACGGTTTCTCTCCAGCTGGAAATTGATACTCAAAGTGCCTCGGACGAGACGGTGATCGCTGCCGGTGTTGAACCTGTTGATCACTGAGACATCTTTGAATATGTGCCTTCGATCCGTTATGATGAAGTCTATCTCATTTTTAGTCTTGCCATCGGGGCTTCGCCAGGTCCACTTCCTTTGTGGCTTCTTTTTGAAGAATGAATTCAACAAATAAAGCCTTTGACTCTCAAGAAAATTAACCAGCAGATTGCCCCGAAGATTTCTACTACCATAACCATGTGGTCCGATTGCCGATTCGCCACACTCTTGTACTCCCACTTTAGCGTTGAAGTCGCCCATAACAACGGTATAGTGGGTCTTGGTGGTATTATGCATGGCCTTAGTAATGTCGTCATAGACGGCCTCGACCGCATCATCGGAGTCTCTCGACGTGGGAGCATATACTTGTACGACTTTAAGAGAATATCTCTTGCTAAGTTTAAGTACAAGATATGCTACCCGAGTCGAAACACTGCCGATTTCCAACACGTTGTTGGTAAGGACTTTGTTGATCAGAAAGCCAACTCCGCCGACGGACATTA
Source organism: Mimas tiliae (assembly GCA_905332985.1). Lineage (NCBI taxonomy): Eukaryota > Metazoa > Arthropoda > Insecta > Lepidoptera > Sphingidae > Mimas > Mimas tiliae. The sequence goes on from HG995244.1 coordinate 16,265,732, forward strand.
GGTCGCCCTCTCGATAGTAGAGTAGGTGGCCTGACTGTAGGGTTACGGTGTCCTCGCCCTTTCGTCGGACTTCCGATAGTCCCAGAATGTGCCAGTTGATTCCACCTAACTCTGACTCGAGCTCAGCGAGGTGTCCATCCTCTCGGAGCGTCCGAGCATTATACGTCGCCAAAAAGAGTCGTCGGTGTTGGTGGCCATTCCACCGGAGATTCTTAGCACCCCCTGCCCCACCGTTACCACAACCGCCACCGTAGTCGGGAATAGCGGGGCTGCCGGGAACTAGGGGCCGTTTCTTTTGCGCTTTTACCATTGGAAGATTTGCCCATACTCACGCACGCTGGGCAGGCGGGTTGGTGAGCGCAGTACCGAAACCCTCGCACCAGTGGCGCTGCTGCCCGCCACCAGTCAGTGTTATTTGTAGGCCCGGTATTTTTGGATGGATTAACCGCCATCATCGGTCCCAGGCTTGGTGAGCTACCTGGTTGATGCCTAGTGTAGAACTGTCCTCTTACCCTCCCCCGAATAGCTTCGGGGGGATTGGCGGGTAAGATGGTGGTACTTCCACAGCCGAGTCCGGCAATGACTCTACCACCTCACCTCACTAAGAAAGAATGATACATTTAAATGGATCAGGTGATGTCTAGGATATAAACAATGTGATTCTAGCACTACCTTAGTACGTATTATTTAAATTTTTTGAACTAAACAGATAATTTACATATATGTTTATAGACTTTTTGTACCTAATTGCAAGCATACAGCGAAATAGTAAAGCTTCGAAGCTTTTGCGAGGTTTTATGTACCTTCTCAATAGTACGTTACGCTTAGCAGTTATCTTTATTCATTTAAATGAAATTAGAGATTATTTTTATACAATAGATCTAATTATGATATATATTTGACGGTTTGTTTCTGAAAATAAATATCCTTTATATTTTTTTTATGTAGAAACGTATATAAATTAATGTTTTTTTTTATTTAGATAGTTATTATATATGTATCAATCAATTTAATAAAAATATTCGTATTTATTTCAGTATAAAGGTAGATAATATCAGTTGTTATTTTAATACTTTTTTTAATAGATTGACTTTTGAGTACTCTCATTATGTATACCATCATTTTTTTTATGTTTCAGAAACAGATTGTCAATGAGTAAGTTAAGACCCAGTTTTAAGTTCTGCCTCTTAATATTAAGCCTTAATACATGTGCCATCTCGCACGTGCTCGAACGTTTCGCCTCAGAATTTCATCTTCTATTTATTTATTTAATATTTTTTCGGACGGTTAAAACGTCGGTCGTCTAATTCATTAGTAAATGTTGGTAAAAATGTGGGTTACTTTTATGGAGAGAAATTCGAATAAGTATATCTCTGGCTACAAAGGAGTAAGTAAGGTGATGTGAATAATAGAATTTAACAAATTTTTTAGTTAAACGACTCGAAAAATCGATAAAATTAATTGAAAATAAACGGAATATTTATAAATTATATTTGTTTTCTTTAACAAAACTGGCTTTATTATGGTCCTTTAAAAAATAACATAGTTAACACCCAATTTTTACTAATGAAAGTGACTTTAATAATTAAGTTTATAAGATATTATATCTGTAATAAAAGTTTTTTCACTGCCTAACACAATAGTAATAGACAAGGATATTGAAACGTGAAAGGTGACTTAATTTACAATAAATTATAATAAAATATGCTTTTAAGTGATCTAATACTTAAATCTGATACATGACGTTAAAATAAATGACACTATATTATTAAAATAAAATGTTTGAGAATTTTCATACTTTAAAGAAACCCAAACTTTAACTTAGTAATATTTCAGATACAGAGTTATAGTACGCAATTGAAAAGTTGTTATAATTAATATAATTTATATTTTGGAAACAATAAATAAACATGAAAATGTTGGTGACCTGGGGCTTTGGATATCACAGTCTATAATACTCGTACATTAGTTAGGGCAGTAATTATATACAAAAAAAAATATTGCATCGTTAAAGATTAACTATAATTTGAATGTGGAAATAATAGTAATAGGTTGAGTAATTATAAAATTCTATTGAAAATTGCTATATTTAGTAAAAATCCGTTACGTTCATTTTGTTCTAATGTTCATTACGTTTTTACACTTTTGGTATTTTTGACACCTTTGTTTTAAAGCTGGACATAATGAGTTAAACATTTGAAGATCACAAAATTTATTTCTCAATATAATGTTTTACTGCCAATATCGTATGAAATTTGTATTATTAGATTGAAACAAAATGATTTATCCACAGACTCAAAGTGCATAAAGTCTCAAACTAAAAAAAATGAAGTAAAAACAAAAATGTTACATAACGCCGTTCTTTTTATTAGTTAAGTAATAATGATTTTTGAGTTGTGACACTTTGGCACTAGGGCTGCCATATAATAATAATATTTTTTATTTCAAAGATTATGTTCATTAAAGCTATTTTATCACTGCCAGATATAATATTTAATAAGTATACGCTACTATAACGCTTTGGTATACACTGACTAACAGTAATGTAAAAATAAAACTAAGGAATATTCTAGTAAATAAGCTTTTTCGAGGAACAGTCGAAGCAAGTCTAAAGCTTCCTACTTATTTAATTTTTGTACATTTTTATATAATGGGAAAATGATAGGAAATACATTATTATATACGATAAATGTGAGAATTTTATTTCATCCATTTTTTTATATACATACATACACACTCACGCCTATGTCCCATAGGGGTAGGCAGAGACTATTGAGTACCACAAGCTACGATCCTGACACACCTCTTTCGCCTCTTCCACATTCATACATCTTCTCATACATTTTCGTCGGTTGAGGGTACTCGTGACGTGCCCTTTTCGGAGAATATCATTTATTTGATCCGCATATGTTCTCCTCGGGCGCCCTCTTCCAACCCTACCATTCACATTCGCACGATAAATACCTTTCGTAAGTCGTCTTTTATTTTTTATATGTTCGTATAAATAGTTCGTCTAAATTGTGCTCGCCTTGCTATGTGTAACGAGCAGGTCGGTCGCCTGATGGTAAATGCCCCAGACAGAATCAACACCACACAGAACTTTGAATTTCAAAGCACTGTAAGACACTGGACTGAAATCCTTACCTCGAGACATAAGTTGTTAAATCTCATAATGCCGTGATTAGTCGTGAAACGTAACAGATAGTTTTTTTTTTTTAAGTTTCTTCCAATATTTTGTAATATTAGTGTAGATGTCACACTGTGCTTTAGCAACATTGATTAATAATAACGTTGATTTTGAGTGGTAGAGACAAAAGTGTCTACAGCGTAAATGGTCCGGCTCTTCCGGGTCGTTACCACTATCTCACAGAAAACCGGGAAAGTAAAGTAGTAAAGTAGCAGCTTGCTGCTGCGTTTTGTACTGTGAGTGAGATATCCGGAGGCCCAAACCCCCTCCCCTTCCCAATCCCTTAATTATCCCTTTCTTGTGTTCCCTATTGCGGGCGTACGTGGGTTGTGGAGATCACTTACCAGCAGGTGACCCATTTGCTCGTTTGCCGGCTTATGCTATAAAAAAAACTAAACAAATTTGCGCCGGTGCTACTGTAGTATAATAAATGATTGATATCACCGACTCAATTTTTTATTTGTTTTATTAGTTTGAGTGACAAAACGAGCAGGTCACTCGCCTGATGGTAAGCGCCACGACTGCTCATAAACAGAAGCAACATCACACAGAACTTTGAATTACAAAGCACTGCATGGCATTGGACTGCGAACGTCACCCCGAGACATAAGATGTTAAGTCTCATAATGGCCAGTAATAGTATAATTAATAGTAATTGCATAATAAACTTAGTAACCGACTTCAAAATAAAGGCACTGAAAAGTTAAAAATATCAATTTCTATAGGTCTCTTTGGAGTCGGTGCAATTTTATTTGACCGATAAAATATAGGCACTGGCCCTAAAGAGACCTATATAAATTGATATTTTTGACTTTTCAGTGTTTTTATTTTGAAATTGGTTACTAAGTTTTGTTAAAACTTATTTTGTACCGATTACCCTATTCTATAGGTTAATAGGTGGATAGGATTAAAGCGAATAAATTTATTCGTATTACTATATAATAGGGTAGTTGACTAGATTTTTTTTATTATTTAAATCAATAAGTTATGTTACTCAAAATCTATTGCAGAAAGAATTTTATAAATCGGACCAAAAATAAATAAGATAGAAGCCATTCAAATACTGTAGAAGGGGTAATTGTCAAATGACAGACGATGCAACCTTTGACGTCACTGTTTAAAATGTTCATTATAGTGCACGCGTGCAAGCGAGATAGTGAGATATCCCTACTACGCACCCACTTTTCCTCATACCAACATTTAAAGTCATAACTGCGGGCACATTTCTGAACCAATTTTGATTGTGTTTTAATAAAAGAGTTTCTTTTGCGTATCATTTTCTGTTGCTTATAAAATAATGTATAAAATTCAATATAGGAAACTAGCCTATTGCAAGAAGGCCACATTTATTTACACATTGTTGTGGTCGTCAAACTTAAAACAAAGCCAATACAGTCATTGTGGTGAGAGTTTACATAAAAGTGTTTTTCTCCAAGTGACATATAAAATGAAATAAATAAAGGCTTATACATTATTTATAGAATGTAAAACGATAAAGCCGAAACTTGCTTAAAATATTCCTATACCTACAACACCTGCAAGTCCGAAATGGTAGTAGTCGGTAAGTTTTTTTGATAACCTTGAAACCAGTGACAACGCATTACAGCGAGACAAACAATTTTTTATACATAGGTATTTAAACTTAAAGTGCACAAAAGATTTTAAGAGCAAACACTAATAATTGTGGGTTTTTGATCACTAATCACATAATAACTGAAGCAGAAAATTCAGCGAACAGTGACAGACGAAAACTAAGTGTCATGAACAAAGCTGTTAAAAGAAAAGAAAAGGTTAAAATGTTTTATGTGGCAGACAAGATCGCAATTGGGTATTTAGAGTAGTTTTCCTCTAACTTACAAACATTATTATTCACCCATCATTTTTAGAGAAGCCAATGCAAAACAAATCAAAGCGGCCAACTCAATTAAACATTTTAGACTTTAAATTAGTTGGCGTTCAGTTCTTTTTATATTTTCCTCTTCTTTGAAGTTACTATTAGATTTCTTTGGTAATTTAAATACCATTTTGTAGAACTCTCCAAATATAAAAACGTTTATAAATAAGAATATTAACAGCATTGATATATTATAAATAAGAATATAACCAGACAGCTTCCGTGGCGCAGCGGGTGAGTAGCCGGCCGCGAAGCGAGAGGCCGTGGGTTCGATTCCCGCACAAGACAAATGTTTGTGCGATCCACAAATATTTGTTTCTGGGTTTTGTGGGACCGCAAGTCCTTCGTAGTTCCTGATACCCACGATACAGGTTAACCTAGTGTGGGGTCAGGGCTATGTGTGTGACTGTTGGGTGTATTTTATTTTTATTGATAGTTAAGTAAGCAGTCTGAATAATGTCTCACATTAAATTGAACAACCTTTTGAATGGGGTCCAATAACGTGTCTAATTATAAATAAATTGTAATTTGCGATTATTAAAGGACACGTAATTGCATCCCATTTGCATTTGAAATTATATAATTGAGTTAAAAAGTTATGTAAAGCCTACGTGATTGCTATGTAGGCAACTTTATTTATTATGTCGGCCCTGCGATTACTTTGAGACTATTATACAAGTCATCGTAGTTATTATTTTTAATTTTATTCCCGTCATAGATAAAATATAATTTACTTTGAATTAAACTCGTAAACTTTATAAAATCAATTTACTTTTCATTGAATCTCTAAACTAACAAAAAATAAAAGCGGTTCACAATTGTACAATTCTATTCTTAACTAATTAGTTTGTTGAGTTGATTAAATTTTTTGAAAGAGCTCTTATTCTGGGATAAAAATATTTCATGCCATAAAAATCCCCCTTAGAATGTAAATTTCTAAAAATCCTTTCTTAGCGGGCCCATACATTATATAAACTATTATCTGACCAAATTTCATGATCCTAGCTTTAGTAGTTTTTGAGATATCATGATGCACCGCCATAGGTAAATCTTTTTAACCCGAAAACCCCAAAATTGATTTGCCATTGATAATTAGAAGATTAAAAGGGTGAAAAAGGGACTTAGGGTAGTTGACTAGATTTTTTTTATTATTTAAATCAATAAGTTACGTTATTCAAAATCTATTGCAGAAAGAATTTTATAAATCGGACCAAAAATAAATAAGATAGAAGCCATTGAAATCCTGTAGAAGGGGTAATTGCCAAATGACAGACGATGCAACCTTTGACGTCACTGTGTAAAATGTTCATTATAGTGCACGCGTGCAAGCGAGATAGTGAGATATCCCTACTACGCACCCACTTTTCCTCATACCAACATTTAAAGTCATAACTGCGGGCACATTTCTGAACCAATTTTGATTGTGTTTTAATAAAAGGGTTTCTTTTGCGTATCATTTTCTGTTGCTTATAAAATAATGTATAAAATTCAATATCGGAAACTACCCTTTTATGGCTTATTATTAATATACTGACATGTCTAATATGAAAAGCTCTTTGAATTGTTCTTGTTTTTGAAAGGATATTTCATTAGACTGCCTAGGTGGCGCAGTTGTAATGCGTACGAGGTACATACTACTCTGTTGTACTGAGGTCTCGGGTTCAATCCCCTGGTCGGGTAAAAGTGGTATTGAGTTATTCTATTACGAAAAGGTTAATATCAGCTATGAGTCAGGAAATGTGCCCGCTATGGCGATAGACTCGCACTCTTTCACATCTTGGGCTGGAAATAAGCACGGTGAAATGTGGGTATACTGTTTTTTTTTAAATAGCTTGAATGCCGGGACGAGCAGGTCGCTCGCCTGATGGTAAGCGCCACGTCTGCTCATAAACAGAAGCAACGCCACACAGAACTTTAAATAACAAAGCACTGCATGACACTGGACTGCGCTCGTCACCCCGAGACATAAGGTGTTAAGTCTCATAATGCCCAGTAATAACACTAGCTTCAATGTCCTTCCTACCGGAACACAACAGTGCTTACACACTGTTGCTTGGCGGCAGAAATAGACAAAGCGGTGGTACCAACCCAGCCGGCCTTTCGTATACGAGGGACCTTGGACCTTGTAAAATTGTAACCTTGTGATTGCATCTCTGCCTACCCCTTCGTGGATTACAACCGTGAGAGCATATATATGTATTTAATTAGATCAATGAATAACGTCATTATATGGGCGTGCCGGAATTGTTTTTGCTGGACCCAAAAATAGAAGGTGTGTCGGAAGGACATTTGAAGGAATTTTAGGTCAGTCGGACAGTTAAGGTCATTATTGGAGCATGTGCAAAAAAATGTTTAAATTGTGAATTGAAACATTTTTTTACACCATTTCAAACCATTTAGAACTTTTGTAGACCCCGATATGTAACGTATTACTCCTTAATTAGACTGTTTTAGCGTGTAAAAATAACTCTACTTTCAGAATATAAGAGTATTTTTTAATTATCAGCTTGAATAACGATACGAGCAGGTCGCTCGCCTGATGGTAAGCGCCACGTCTGCCTATAAACAGAACCAACGCCACACAGAATTTTGAATTACAAAGCACAGCATGGCACTGTACTGCGCTCATCATTTTGAGATTTAAGATGGTTGTTGTCTTAATCATTTGTACTACTTGTTATTTATGTTGAAATTTCGCTGTAGATCTTTATAATGTAAAAATAAAATAAAATAAGTCTATTAATGCCTAGTAATTTCACCGGCTTCAATGCCCTTCAAACCGGAACACAACAGTGCTTACCCACTGTTTTTTGGTGGTAGAAATAGACAAAATGGTGACTTGTACCAATCTAGACGGCCTCTCGCATACGAGGGACCTACCACCTTGTAATACGTTATCAATATGATATCAGCTGTTTCTTTACCTATCCTAAATTACATAAAAATTAAAGCTTTATTAATACTACTTATCTTCATCATTACATTATGAAACAAGGAACTGTACTAAAGGCACATTTGATCAACGATATCAATCACAGAAATAACTCAATCCTATCGAGTGAGCGGTATACGGTTATTAATCTTGATAGATACTAGTACATTTATACTGGCCTCATTTCAGATGTCAACTGTATGTGACAGGAGTAATGGAACCCATCAGTATCCAACAGGCCAGCTCATTGAGGGTAATATTCAGTATGCTTGAGCCTCAGGGCCTGGATTAATCTTTAAAAAAGTAGGGACATCGGTAATAGGTGGTGATTGGGACGGTTATTGAACTGTAAAAAAATGGTTATGCCTGCTTAGTGTTTTGTTGGTGAGTTATGGGAACTCTTGGTGACGTGGGACTGATGCGAGAGGTCAACACCATAGAGCGATAGAGCCACGCTGTAGACACTTTTGTCTACAGTATGAATGGGCCGGCTCATCCGGGTCGTTACCACCGTCTCACAGAAAACCGACGTAAAGTAGCAGCGTTTCGTACGGTGAGTGAGATATCCGGAGGCCCCAATCCCATCCCCTTCCCAATACCTTATTTATCCCGTTCTTTTAAGGTCAGCAATTCGTTTCGTTACTCAAGCTAATAAAAAAAAAAACAATGAAGCGATTATAGAAATTTTGTATACTTAGTGCTACCCTAATATATATTTTTTTTTTTTTTTACTAGCCATTTATTATATACGTCCCACTGCTGGGCACGGGCCTCCTCTACTGAATGAGAGGGGTTAGGCCTTAGTCTACCACACTGGCCTAATGTGGGTTGGCAGACTTCACATACCTTGGAAATTCTTATAAAGAACTTCTCAGGTATGCAGGTTTCCTCACGATGTTTTTTCTTCACCGTTAAAGCAAGTTATAATTAACAATTAATATACACATAACTTAGAAAAGTCAGAGGTGTATGCACTTGGGGCTGGTTTCGAACCTGCGAATTTCGTCTCGACAGTCCGTACCACTCCCCGTTGAGCTATCACTGCTATCTAGTTACATTAGTTACCAATATCAACATTATTGGTGTATATGAAATTAAAATAAAATTAATGAAGGTAGTCGGGAGAATAACTAAAGAAAAGCTAAAGCAAAGCGGGTAGATAATAAGATTGAGATATGGTGGAGGTGATTGCTAAGGTATATAAGCGGGTGAATTATTAATTGAGGAAACTTAGTCGTGCTTAAGAACTCTTTCGTGGTAACGCTGCCCGAGTGTAGTTAGAATTGTAAATATAGCAAGTGTAATTAAATTGTGAACAGTAATATAATTTTGTATTTAATGTGAAAAGACTATTTGAACTTATTGAACATCCTGACGAAGTTATTTATCTTTATTGAACAAAAAGTGATAGTGAGTTTACATTAGATAAATGAGGAGTTCAAAAAGGCAACTGAAATCCACACGAATAAAATATGTTAAGCCTGCATACATGAGAAGTTCTCGCCGTTTTTAAATACTTTAGCAGAACCAAATAGTGAGGCAGCAATTTCCCTAGCTGACATGATTTTGCATAAATGAATATCTCACGTTTATTGTTCATAAGTTAGATTAGGGCATGATGGGGCTGGCATGTCTTTGTGGTAAAATGCCCCAAAATAAAAATTGAATAAAAAAATAAAAAAGAAGTTCTCCATAAGTATTTCAATAGTATGTGAAGTCTGCCAACCCGTATGAGGCCAGCGTGGTGGCCTATCCCCTATCATGGCTTACCCCTATACAGTAGAGGAGGCCCATGCCTAGCAGTGGGACGTATATAATACAGGGCTCGTATTAATTTATTATTAGGATAAAAAACTCGTAGTATAGAAATTATATCATACACATGCTAATGTTTCGTAGATTTAGACTAAAATTACAACGAAAAATCTATCTAGATTTTGTTTGTTTTTTATTGTTGTAGCGTCGAGTCTTTTACGTAGATATTATGATATTTAATAATATATCGTAAAGAAAAACTATACCGGTTTCATTAGCCCATTTTTGTTCATATATTTTTATTGACAGACTTAATTGCGTACATTAAATCATGTGTATGTATTAATTACCATAACCATTTATAATGTGTGGCATTTAGCTGTCAATAGAGCAAAAATATATCGCAGGTAAAGGTTGATAAACGACTCGCTTTTATTTTAGGTTTTGTACTCGTAAATATCAAACTAATATCATGAAGCTACGTTTTTTATGTTTGTTTTTTTATAGCTGAAGCCGGCCAACGAGCCAGTGGGTCACCTGATAGTAAGTGATCTCCACCGCCCATGAACATCCACAATATATGAAGAATCATGGATACGTGCCGTCCTTAAAGGAAAGGGATAGGCAGGGGAAGTGGATTGAATATCTTACCCACCGTACAAAATGCATTAGCAAGGTGCTACTTTACGTCAACTTTCTGTGCGACAGTGGTAACAAGCCGGTCGAGTCGGAACATTGGTGCTGTACACAAAACTGCTTTTATGTTCACATTAAAATTTGACGTGGATTATTGCTTTATGAGAATACTAATTGCAACTTTTGTGACACATACTAAATCACAATGATATTTTGAACATTTTACGAGGATTGGCCTTCTGAAAGTCTATTATAGAATCAGGATTGTGATTGTGATATGTGATTGTTAAGTTTTTTTTATGGCATAAGCCGGCAAACGAGCAAGTAGGTCACCTGATGGTAAGTGATCTCCACCACCCATGTACGCCCACAATAACAAAAGAATCATGGGTGCGTTGCCGACCTTAAAGGAAAGGCATAATTAAGGAATTGGGAAGGGCAGGGGGTTTGGGCCTCCAGATATCTCTCACCATAGCAAGCTGCTACTTTAAGCCGGTTTTCTGTGAGACAGTGGTAATGACCCGGACGAGCCGGGCCATACATGCTGTAGACAAGTGTTTACAGCGTGGCTCTACTCGTACCACTCATAAAAGTGAGTAAGTATATTTATTTTATTTTAAAACAACAATAGGTGTTATTGATTAAACTTGCATATGTATACTGGTAAACCCAGAAGTATTTACCATTGATAATTGAATAATAGTGTAGTATAAGTTAATATTAATCATATTAGACTGTATATATAATGTATTATGCGGCGGAATAAGAAATCCGTGACCTAATTAACACATAACATAAGCTCACGCGGTTATCCCCAAAGATACTACTAACTTGTGCTGCACCCACATCTGCCGAATTTATTGCCATCCCATAATGTAATGGGGGGCGAGTTTATTGTCATACCGGAAACAATAGGGTAGTTGACTAATTTTTTTACTTATTTAAATCAATAAGTTACGTTACTCAAAATCTATTGCAGAAAGAATTTTATAAATCGGACCAAAAATAAATAAGTTAGAAGCCATTCAAATCCTGTAGAAGGGGTAATTGTCAAATGACAGACGACGCAAACTTTGACGTCACTGTGTTAAATGTTCATTATGGTGCACGCGTGCAAGCCAGATAGTGAGAGCACATTTCTGAACCAATTTTGATCGTGTTTTAATAAAAGGTTTCTTTTGCGTATCATTTTCTGTTGCTTATAAAATAATGTATAAAATTCAATATAGGAAACTACCCTATTTTAAGCAAATCATGTGTCATTTTTCGAATCGCAATTTACACTTGTCTAAATTGCGATTTTTTTGCGATTAACACCTCGAATATATTATAACACAAGTTTTATCGATAGTGCATCCTCGTATCGCCGAACTTATTTCCATTGTATGATGTGATAGGCGGTGAGTCTATTTCCGTATTTCGGCCATCAATTCCATCTCAAGCAACTCAATCAAAGTACTTATGTTATATTATTGATCGGCTTGAGATTGAATGTTTACACCGATTTTCAGCCTTAGTTCACATACATTCATACATAGACTCTTGCCTATTTCCCATAGGGGTAGGCAGAGACAACGGATTTCCACTTGGTAAGATCCTTGCATACATACATACCTCTTTGGTATTCACTCTCATTAAATTTTTCATACATGCACGTCGGTTTAGGGTACTCCTGACCTGGCCTTTCTTTCTTTCTTGTTTTTTCCTTAGTTTACAATATAGGTAATACAATTTTCGCTATTCACAGTAAATGAAGAAAACTAAACCCATGGTAAATTAACCGTAATTAACGGACTACGATAAGATCGACTGAAAAAAGTTGTTTTGGACTGTCTTACACGAACACTACAAACACATATTGGCCACAAACACAAGTTGCCAGACGAGTAGCAAACATGCAGTTTTTTGCCTTTTATTAAATAATACTTGTAATATTTTTTGCGATACTAACCTATATCATTTGGAACAGTAGCGCTTTAATCGCTTTAGTCATAAGATAGTTTATGTAATGTAGGGGCATGCTAAGAAAGGATTTTTGTTACTTAACATTTTAAGGGGGTAAGGGGGGGGGTTGTAATTTGCATGAAACGTGGGGGCGGAGCAGCAAAATACATTTTTTTCTTCGCTATTACGCAACAGCATTTAGTTAAATACTATGGTCCTTTTAGTTAGATATACGAGAAAAGAATTGAATTAAGTGAATTCTTGTGTACTAGGACCAACGTCAAGCAAAGACCGAAACAAGTAACATGTTGATGCGCTCCTTTTTTATAAGTCTGAATGACGAGACGAGCAGGTCGCTCGCTTGATGGTAAGCGTCACCCCTATCCTTAACCAGAAACAATACGACACAGAACTTTGAATTTCAAAGTACTCTATGGCACTGGACTGCGCTCGTCATCCCGAGACATAAGATGTTAGTTTCATAATAAATAAATACACCCAACAGTTACACACATAGTCCTGACCCCACACTAGGTTAACCTGTATCGTGGGTATCAGGAACTACGAGGGACTTGCGGTCACACAATACCCAGACCCGAAACACATATTTGTGGATCACACACCAATTTGTCTCGGTGTAGGAATCGAACCAACAGCCTCTCGTTTCGTAGCCGGCTACTCACCGACTGCGCCGCAGAGGCTGTCACATGATGCCTAATAATTTCACCGGGTTCTATGTCCTTCAAACCGAAACACAACAGTACTTAAACATTGCTGCTTAACGACAGAAACAGACAAAGCGGTGGTACCTATCCAAGCAGCTTCTCGCATACGAGGTACGTAGGTACATAGGAAACATTCTCTGTAAGTACATAATTTCTACGCTCTATATCTATTATTAAAGCAGTGATAGCTCAGTGAGGAGTGGTAGGGACTGTCGAGACGAAAGTCGCAGGTTCGAAACCAGCTCCGAGAGCATACACCTCTGACTTTTCTAAGTTACGTGTGTATTAATTGTTAATTATCACTTGCTTTAACGGTGAAGGAAACATCGTGAGGAAACCTGCATACCTGAGAAGTTCTTCATAAGAATTTCGAAGGTATGTGAAGTCTGCCAACCCGCATTAGGCCAGCGTGGTGGACTAAGGCCTAACCCCTCTCATTCAGTAGAGGAGGCCCGTGCCCAGCAGTGGGACGTATCTAATACAGGGCTAGTATTATTATTATTATTATTTTATATCTATTATTAGTAGGTCTTATTGAGACGCACTAGATTTATCAATAAAGATATACATATTAATTTTATTCATTAGTTCCGCAGTACTTCCAATACTTGCAAATAGACCACAAGTGATATTTTAATTTATTCTGGGCTTTTCCTTTAAGGTGCCCACTTTTTGCTCAATAGGATTTAATCGCGGATGCCAATATTTAGAGATTTTTTGTTTACGGATGTGAAATGTGACAAGTAGACTACTTTATAGATCTAGTGGACCGTGAGGTTTTGGGTTCGATTCTCACGTTAGGAAATATGTTGTGGCCTCAAATTGAGTACGTTAATAGGTAGTTTTTTATCTTATGTGGGGAAAAGCTAGCCCTGCTTAGAATGGAATGGAAATAGCATTCAGTTTCATTTAGGTCCTTCAAGTTGACAATTCATATCATGGTTTACATATTACACCAAACAATACGCCAATTACGAAGTACTCAAAAAATACAACATTAATTTGCAAAGAGTAAACTGAATACATGCTAAATTTCATAGGGAACTACAAGGGATAATAAAACATTTGTGCGATGTTTTTTTTTATGGCATAGTCCGGCAAACGAGCAAGTGGGTCACCTGATGGTAAGTGATCTCCACCGCCCATGTACGCCCACAATACCGAAAGAATCATGGGTGCGTTGCCGACCTTAAAGGAAAGGGATAATTAAGGAATTGGGACGGGGAGGGGGGTTTGGGCCTCCGGATATCTCAGTCACCGTACGAAACGCAGCAGCAAGCTGCTACTTTACGCCGGTTTTCTGTGATACAGTGGTAATGACCCGGACGAGCTGGCCCATACATGCTGTAGACAAGTGTCTACAGCGTGGCTCTACCACTCAAAAAAAGTAAAATAACAAGTAGTTATGTATGTAGATAATATAATATAGAGTATAATGTTGTGAGTGTGGGTGTGCTGTGAGTGTGTGTGTATGTTTGTGTATGTATGAAAGGTAAACTAATAATAGTCGCATATGGTAAAGTTCTCACACAATAATAGTATTAGTTGTGGTTCTACTTGTTCCGGGACAGAGACAGTAGTATACTCGTATGTTTTCTGTATGAGTACCGAGTGGTACTAAATAGATCCAGGAGAACTTGGTGTTATGTGTCTGGAATACGAAGAAATGAAGACATTTTCAAATATTTCGTTTTAGCTGAAGGGACGGATAATAATGGAGTATGTCTGATCAGATCGTTTTAAGATCTTTGTGTTTAATAGCCACTTCGTTTGTTTAGGTTTAGGTACATATTCCGAACTTAAGCTAATCTAGGTATAATAAAACTACACTTAAAAGTTCAAGGTTTCGATAAGTAGAGTTGTGTAATATGTTTATTGTTATTTTAATATTTTCTAAGATTTATATACACTCACATTTTCTCGACTCCGCATCACCCACAGGTAGACTAATAGAGAATGTACGCACTCACAACCGGATTACCCGAAGGGGAAGGCAGAGGTTTAACTAGTATTAGATTAAGTGTCTCTTAATAAGAACTGAGCAACATACACGACCTTCAAACCGTTTTGTTTACGTTTAAAAATAGGATCGCCCACTGCTTTACTCGCGCGAAGTAATGTCGATGAAAAGTTATCGAAAGATGTATTCCTTAATGTTCACTGTCCGTCCAAAATACCTTTTTAGGTAGCGTAAAGCAAAGTCTTTTTTTATAGTATAGGCCGACAAACGAGCAATTGGGTCACCTGATGGTAAGTGATCTCCAACGCCCATGTACACCCACAATACTAAAAGAATCAAGGGCGCGTTGCCGATCTTAAATGAAAGGGATAAATAAGCAAGGGATTGGGAAGGGGAGGGGAATTTGGTTCTTCGGATATCTCACTCACCGTACGAAACCCATCAGCAATCTGCTATTTTACGCCAGTTTTCTGTGAGGCAGTGGTAACGACCCGGTCGAGCCGGCCCACTCATGCTGTAGACAAAACTATCTACAGCGTGACTCTATCGCTCAGACAGTCATATATATAACACAGAAACTGGACTATACTTCCCAGGTCCTAGGAGACTGTTTCAAGATTCAAGATTTTTTATTAGATGCTCAGTACCTATTAGGATCTAATGTTATTGGTGATACTGGCGAACAGAAAGGGCAGTGGTGGATATGTAGGCGGAATAAATGAAGAGGCTTTATTGGTTACTTTCTCTCTACCCAGAAGGGTTGAGGCAGGCGGCCAGTCGTAAAGATTTCAAGCCTAATCTTTCTGTTACATGTAATAAAAAGCATGTTGCGCTGACTCCTCTCCGAGTGGGGTAATAGCAGATAAGAAGATTGGTGTTTTTAAATGTGTTTTCAAAAACTGTATCCGTAACTCATAAATTGTATAATATAACATTAAACTTTATTTTACGACTGAGGCTGACGCTGAGGTCTCGGGCTCGATCCCCAGGTCGGGTAAAAGTGATATTGGGTTTTTGTATTAAGAAATGCTCAGTATCAGCCCGGACTGTGTAATAGTGACTGGTATGGTGATGGGCTCGCCCCCTATCACATCATGGGACGCAGATACGCTTTGTGAAATGTGGGTGTACTGGTTACACCACTACCCTTTCGGGTATTTCAGGTTTAATTTTTAAATTATAAATCCTATATCTCTGATCCATTATTGTAGACGTAATGCACTGATAGTCATAACTACACACAAAAATGACCTTCTCTATTACTAATAACTAAACATCTCGTTTAGAACGCACGAGCGGGTTCTTAGTAAACTTCCAAATCAATGTTATCTTGATCGATCAAGACTTGACGTAGGGTCATGTTCTCGGAAGTGTGTTTAATGACGTACTTGTGGATTTTCGGGATTTTTACTGTATTCACGTGTATTTTTTTTCTTGGCACGGTAACTACACTGGATTATACCGGGGCAGACGTACAATCCCGCGGATGGCCTAACAACTATTAACTTTAGATGACGAGACGAGCAGGTCGCTCGTCTGATGATAAGCGTCATGCCTGCTCATAAACAGATTCAACACCAACCAATTCAATTTCGAATTATGAAATACTGCTTGACACTGAATTGCTTGTCACCCTGAAATATGTGGTGTTAAGTCTCATAATGGCTTCAATGTCCTTCAGACCGGAACACAACAATGTTTACACACTATTGCTTGGCGGCAGAAATAGACAAAGCGATATGCGTCACACACATAGTCCTGACCCCACACTAGGTAAACCTGTGTCGTGGGTATCAGGAACTACGAGGGACTTGCGGTCCCACAACACCCAGACCCGAGACCAATATTTGTGGTTCACACAAACATGCTATGGAGGGAAGTGGACAATTATTATTTCCAACTCCTCCTTAATTTTCTATTTGATTAAGTTCGTTGCGGGACAAAGACAATTTAGCATTTCCAGAGACTCGCCGAGCTTCACTGCTCGGTGTCAACAAAAATGCGTGCCACTGTCGATCCTGGTGCACAGGAGTTACAGTGGCGGGTGTGTGGGCGAGATAGTCTCGTAAACATTTGTCTCGGGAATCGAACACACGGCCTCTCGCTTCGCAGCCGACTACTCGCCCGCTGCGCCACGGAGCTGTCACGGAGCTTATGTGACGCAATTTTACTTCTAAACAGCCCGTCTAGTAGTATACATTAAAGTCTTTGCTCTCCTCACGTAAATCCTAACAGTATATACATTGGCTGACTCTGGAACGCGACCCGCTTGAACAAGCTACTTTTTATAGCATAGGCCGGCAAACGAGCAAGTGGGCCACCTGGTGGCAAGTGATTTTCACCACTCATATACGCCCACTGACTGCCTCGGTGGCGCACATGTAATGCGTACGCGTTACGACTGAGGCTGACGCTGAGGTCTCGGGTTCGATCCCCGGGTCGGGTAAAAGTGATATTGGGGTTTTCTATTACGAAAAGCTCAGTATCAGCCCGGAGTCTGGAATTTGTGCCCGGTATGGCGATAGGTTCGCCCCCTATCACATCATGGGACGGAGATACGCTCGGCGAAATGTGGGTGTACTGGTTACACCTCTGCCTACCCCTTCGGGGATTACAGGCGTGAGTGCGTATATACGCCCACTATACCAGAAGAATCATGGACCTTAAAGGAAAGGGACAATTAAGGAATTGGAAAAGGGAAGGGGATTTGGGCCTCCGGATATCTCACTCACCGTACAAAACGCAGCAGCAAGCTGCTACTTTACGTCGGTTTTTTGTGAGATATTAGTAACGACCCGGTCAAGCCGAAATCTACTATGGCGGGTTTTAAAAATGTATCAGGTTTCTTCCACCAGCAGTTTTCCATCATGATCTTCCCCGATTTTTTCTTTACAATATATATTAATATTTCGAGTGGCAGCTTCGGTGGCACAGTGGGCGAGTAACCGACTATGAAGCGAGAGGCCACGGGTTCGATTCCTGCACCGAGACAAATGTTTGTGTGATCCACAAATATATTATATTTCAGTTCTAGGTATTTTCTCCCCAGAGGGGTTAACGTCAGGCAGACGGATGGTCATAAAAACTTTATGTCAAATTATTCTGTAACATGCGTTAAAAGCATGTTGGGCCGACCCTACTGGGAGTGGGATAATGGCATGTGGAAGAAAAAGGGGACAATATATATTAATATTTTATCTTTAAAGCCAGTGAATTTTATGAGCATTATGAGATCTAAAATCTTATTTTTCGGATGACGGAGGCAGTCCAGCACAATGTAGTACTTCAAAATTCGAAGTTCTCATTGGTGTCGTTTAGGGCAGGCTTGTCATCAGGCGAGCGATCTGCACATCGCGTCATTAAGAATAATAAAAAATAAAAATACAGATACAATTTAATTGTGGCATCTTGATACATTGTATAGATTGCATTCATTTAATGCATAATTTTGTAACAATAGATGATGCAGACAGGACAAACAATGCTCTGTAATTGTATTTGATTAACTTAGTACTAGCCCTGTATTACACACGTCCCACTGCTGGGCACGGGCCTCCTCTATTAATCAGAGGAATCAAGTCTTAGTTCACCACACTGGCCGAATGCAGGTTGGTAGAGTTCACACATTTATAAAATTCCTATAGAGAATTCTTAGGTAGGTAGGTTTCCTCGAGTTGGTTTCCTTCAGCGTTAAAGCGAGTAATAATTACATACATACATACGCACTCACGCCTGTAATCCCCGAAGGGGTAGGCAGAGGTGTAACCAGTACACCCACATTTCGCCGAGCGTATCTCCGTCCCACGATGTGATGGGCGAGCCTATCGTCACACCGGGCACGAATTCCAGACTCCGGGCTGATACTGAGCATTTCGTAATAGAAAAACCCAATACCACTTTACCCGACCCGGGATCGAACCTGTGACCTCAACGTTAGCCTCCATCGTAACGCGTACGCATTACTACTGCGCCACCGAGGCCGCCACACCGCCACCGCCACACACACTCTCTATCTACACTTTAGTCTAGATATAACGATGTAGAGAAGTAGAGTTACTTTTATACAATACAGTAGGAAGAGGCAAGTGTACCGGTCAAGCTGACCTATTCAAGCTCAAGACATAATAGGCTAGAGTGGAGCTCTACCACTTATTGAAATCCTGATAGATTATCATCACCAAGTTCAAACTGTTAAGAATTCAAACTTGTAATTTTGAGAGATTATTGCCTTTATACATCGGAATTAGCGGCTCCGCCCGCGTGAACGGCCTTTTCCGGGATACAAGGTAGCCTATGTTACTCAGTGAAGTAGCTTTCTAAAGGCAAATAATTTTTGAAATCGGTCGAGTAGTTTTTAAGTTTATTCGTTACATATAAAAATACAATTATTTCCTCTTTATAATATTAGTGTAGGTAGACACAGTAGAGGGGTATTCTCGAAATTCAACCCCTAAGAAAGAAAAGGTGTTGCAAAGTCTATAAGTAACGCGTGTGGAGCCGCCAGCGGAAAGTTCTCATTAAAGCACAAGACTTCTAGATTTACTTTACCTCATATAAACCAGGTCATCTATTCTATATCTACGGATTCATCTGTTATGCTCTGTACGGATTCAGGTAAAAGTAACAATTTTATGCAATTGGTTATGAAAGACGTTTTTTCCTTATACGCATTATGCAAGCTAAATTTAGATCGATACGTGGAAATAATTAAAACCAGTTGTGTAACGCAAGCTTGGGTCATACTCTACCCAAAATATGCGTAAGTTATGTAGTGACTATGGGGTCTGATAATTTTTTATATTCAATATTATTCATTAATAAAAATATTGTAAAATTTATAGATGCCCAGTGTATTTTGATGATGCTATGTATGTTATATATACATTAGTTGATATGATTTCTATACACAAGTTTCTTTATTTTGTATTGACTTGTCATAAGCGCTATTTTAATTGCCTACATGATTAATAAAACTATTTCATTTCATTATTTATTTTTATACAACAGAATAATGAGGCGATCAAGTCGCTCGCCTGATGATAAGCCTTATGTGCTTATAAACATTAGCAAACCAACTCAGAAGTACTCGTATGAATTACAACATACTTGCCGATGGGAAGGACTTCGTACACCTGCCCTTATCTCGCAGTGGGTTCGATGCTACATGTTTTTGACACATGTTAAGGAAAGATTTGGCTTGTAGTTATTAAGATCGGCCGCCTGCCTGGCGTCAACACCTCTGCGGAGAAAACAATTAGACCTGAAACAAATATTTGTGGATTACACAAAAAAAATATCTTGATGAGGGAACCGAACCCGCGGCCTCTCGTTTCACATCCTACTCGCGCATTAAGCCACGGAGGCGTACAACAACAACAAAATATATTCTGCCCCTGATAAAGCAATGCTTTCATACCGGCTTAGAACCATGATCAATCCTATATCTACGATATCCTAATTATGGTGGGAGAATATTTGTATCCGCCTGGATAGCGACGACTGTACACATGTTGGGAAACCCGTCAGTGATTCATTTCCGAGAATCGTGATTCGGGATCGGCTAGTGTGTACTTAGTTACTAGCAGACTAACATAACAACTGCAACCAATGGGAGTAGCCGTTTTCTGCAGCGTTCCGTACGGTGAGTGAGATATCCGGGCGCCCAAATCTCCTCCCCTTCTCATTCCCTTAATTATCCCTTTCCTTTAAGGTCGGCAACGCGCCCGTAATTCTTTTGGTATTGTGGGCGTACATGGGCAGTGGAGATCACTTATCATCAGGTGACCCACTTGCTCGTTTGCCGGCCTATGATATAAAAAAATAAAGACCCATAACCTAAATTTTCACAATTATATAAAGAAAAGAGGACAAAGGGTAAATGGTTGACTTTATAATAAGTCACCGCCACTTGTGAATCACAAACACTTTTTACATGCTTTTCAAAACATAATAAGCCCTTCTTGAAGATCCCTAATATCTGAAATAAGCCAATCTGGGCTATTTTTGGCAGGTTAGGAAACTAGCAAGTGGGTCACCCGATGGTAAGTGACCACCACCGCTTTTGAACATCCACAATACCTGAAGAATCATGGACCCGTTCCCGACCTTAAAAGAAAATAATGATTAAGGGATTAGGAAGGGGAAGGGGATTTAAGCCTCCGAATACCTCACTCACCGTACGAAACGTTGCGAGCAGCAAGTTGCTACTCTACGCTGATTTTGTGTGAGACAGTGGTAATACCCCGGTCGAGCCGGCCCACTTATGCTGTAGACAAAAGTTTCTATAGCTTTGCTCTACCAGTCATAAAAGAGGAAAGATCTGCATTAGAGGTGGTCCGATTAAATTAATTGAAACGCTTAAACGAATAACAGCAAAGGCATCGTGTTTCGGGTTTTAAAGTATTTTTTAAGTTTTAGTAAAACTTACAATACCTTATAAGTAACTTAGTCAAAGTACCTAAGTACTTCGGAAATTACTAAACGATAAAACCATGCTAATGACTTTAAATACCGGTTTCTAGGAACTGCTACTTGTTAATTTCAAGGTGTCATAATTTAAGTTTACAAATGAAAGACACAAAACACAACTGCGTCTAAATGTATTAAACTTATTACTGTTTATTTTATCACGCTTCAGACCTCAAGCGCGACCCTCGGGCTCAATCTGCGCAATTCAACTCAAGTTGGAAATATAGAACATAATACAACCATATAGGTACAGGTTTTTGTTAAATTAACCATTTACTAAGGCGGAGCCTGTGCAGGCGGCATTTCATCGGAAAATGTGAAAAAAAACCGCCGCCCGACCGCAACGTTTCGAAGTAGGTCTAAGTAGGTCGGTCAACTTCGGCCACCGTCGGGCGGCTTCGTGCGCGCTCGGAGATCGGCGCCTGCGCATACACCATCGAGACACCGTTCCGGCCAGATAGGTGCACACGTTCCCTAAAGTTATTCCCATTTTATACGTCACAGGACGCGAATAATATGGACTGATTGTTTACATCGCGTTGTATATCGATCGTTATTGCAAAAAAATCGTACGGACAAAGTGAATCGTTGGACTGTTGCTACTAAAATGAATTGGGAGAACGGTTTTGTCGAGGAGACAGACACGGTAAGTGTTTTTATTATTTTAATATTTTCATTGTAAATGTTTAATGTTTTAATGTGGTTATAAATTATGAAACCGAGCCGATCGCACTCACACGTCGATACCGTCGTGTGTACACCCGTTGGCATGTGTGCGTCGACTTTCTAGTTTTCGCTCGCCTTGTATTTACATAAAACGTGAACAGTTTTTCATAATATAAACTACATGGAAGCAATTGTGCCATGTTTTAAGTTGTAAATATTCAAGCGACCCCAACTGTGATTTGATTAGAAATGGCTTTATTAAATTCGTGTATGTACGTTTTGACGTATGCAGCGAGCGAGCCGCTAATATGTAGTTATTAGCAGATCGTATATGTTTGGATTTGCACGACATTTTAGGCGTCGTTCTTTATTTGAAATTTACTCGGCACATGTACGCTAACGTAAGTTTTTATACCTTTTTTTTCTATGTTTGGTGTTATTTTACTTGTATGTTAATAGAAATATTTATTATTCTTTAAAATTTGAATGAAATTACATATCATATTAGACCTTTTTGGACTACGTACACAGTTTATGGCTATATTTTTTTTATCTTAAAACATAACTAAATACAAACTACTTCTTTGTGAGTAGAATAATACTTTAAGCACCTGTGCCGAAATACAAATTAGCTTGAAGTTAATGATACCTGATACGTATGCTAATAAGTCAAGATGTTAAATTATTCACTCCTAAAATAGACGTTATTAACATAAAAGAGCGCATATGTTTTTTTAATCAACGTTAGAAGCAAGTTCGGTATGATTGTAAAACCACAGTTTCTTTCTGCCGAGTATTCGGCTACCAAGACCTGGATAGATATTTTGAAGACTGACTTAGTGATTATGACTGATAAGTCACCCTTTATAGTTGGGGTTGCTCTTTGTACTTTATTGTAGACACCAAAATAACATAAGCTTACGCCTTTATCCCCAAAAGGGTAGACAGAGGTGAAACCGATGTACCCACGTTTCGCAGAGCTTATTTCCATTCCATGATGTGATAGACGGCGAGCCTATCACAATACCGGGCAATACTTATATGTTTAGTTGAAATTATTTTGTCAAATAGTTTTAATAGTCGGTAACGCGAACGCACCGACAGCGGCTATGGTATTGTATGTGTCTATGGATGACGATAAACAATTATAATTCCTTCCAGATGAGCCACCTGCTCGTATTTTTCATATATCAAACAAAAAAATATCATTGAAATAAAAATATTTTATACGGCTTTTATCGCGTTTTCTCTCCCGTGACCACGAAGGCTGAAAAGCTTTCGAAACGTCGGGACTAAAATAAAATTAAACCGCGATAAAATCCGTATAAACTAGTTTTATTTCAATGTATAATATTCGCGTAAACCTAAGAAATCACTACAAAAATGCCACTCTAGTAATTAATACACCCAATAGTCACACATAGTCCTGACCCCACACTAGGTTAACCTGTATCGTGGGTATCAGGTACTACGAGGGACTTGCGGTCCCACAACACCCAGACCCGAAACAAATATTTGCGGATCAGACAAACATTTGTTGTCACGCTTCGCAACCGGCTACTTGTACACTGCGCCACGAAGGCTGTTGTTAGTAAATATGAATTCTTAATATTAAAGCTTCAAAGACTCTTCACAAAATAAAAAAATGACTGAATTGCAAATCTACGAACTGTACCATTATTAAATTTATACACACTATTCCCACTGAGGAATCGAACCTAAGCCTCTTGAAAGTAATAGCATCTGTGCATACATTAATCGAAGATTAATTACCTAAGCATATCAAAAGAGCTTTCTAAAGAGATCAGTTACTTTGCAATTTGTTTAATCATGTACATCAAATAACCAGTGCTGACCCCCGCAGTGCTTTTGAGAATCAGAAATGGCAGGTCATGTTTTTGAAACCAGCATGGTCATATGTGGTCATATGATAGGCTGGTAAACGAGCAAGTGGGTCACCTTATGTAACCTGTGTTCTCCACCATCCATGTACACCCACAATACCAAAAGGATCTTGCCGACCTTAAAGGAAAGCTCAAGACGGGCCATTCATGCTGTAAACAAGAGTATTTACAGCGAAACCCTAGCCATTATTTTCACTACATGATGACGTACGCGGTACGACTGCTGTACTGAGGTTTCGGGTTCGAGCCTCGGGTCGGGTAAAACTGATATTGGGTTTTCTATTACGAAATGGTGAGTATCAGCCCGGAGTCTGGAATTGTACCTGGTATGGCGATAGGATCACCTATCACATCATGAGATGGAAATAAGCTCCAGAACTGTGGGTGTACTGGTTATATATACTTCTGCATACCCCTTCGGGGATAACAGGCGTGAGTGCGTATGTATGTATGATTGGTTGCGAGCCTATTGCCGACTAACTTCAAACTGGTCAAATTATTTTGCGAGTAGATTTATTTCTCAATAAATAAATTTCTATCCTCACGCACTTGGATCTTTAGACTCATCAAGTGGTGATGCAAAGCATAATTATCGTAAAAACTATTTCGAAACAAACAAGTCAATTGAGATAAGTTATCAAGGCGTGCGAGCGAGATGGGTAATAAGCGTTTCACATAAGCTGGAAAGAGATAGACGATGTTTGTCGATATTACTTTGTCTGATGTCGATGGTTCTGATTAGTATCGATTAGATCATTTCAGAGGAAATTACTTGCGTTTAAATTTTGATATTTAGTGATTTTGCTCTTTATAGTCATTTTGGATATGATATCGATTATAGAAAATTATAGTTCATAGCACTTTAATTATGTAAAGAATATACTAGGTAGTGTACATAATTAAGGTCTGTAGACTGTAATAAGGAAATTATGGGTGTATTTAAAAAAACTAACGTATGTTTGGTTAATAATATCAGCTCTGCATTATACTGTTCCACTGCTGGGATGGGCTTCCTCTACGAATAAGAGGAGTGTGAAGAAGCACAACAAGGTGGTAAGTCCCTCGTAAGCGAGAGGCCTGCTGGGTTGGTACCACCGCTTTGTGTATTTCAGTGTGTAAGCACTGTTGTGTTCCGGTTTGGCGGACATTGAAGCCAGTGAAATTACTGGGCATTATAACACTTAAAACCTTGTCTCGGGATGACGAGCGCAGTCCAGTGTCATGCAGTGCTTTGTTATTTAAAGTTCTGTGTGGCGTTGCTTCTGTTTATAAGCAGGCGTGGCGCTTACCATCAGGCGAGCGACCTGCTCGTCTCGTTATCATTTATATATAATCACATAAATACATACGATCTCACGCCTGTAATCCCGAAGGGGTAGGCAGAGGTGTAATCAGTACACCCACATTTCGCCGAGCGTATCTCCGTCCCATGATTTGATAGGGGGCGAGCCTATCGCCATACCGGGCACAATTCCAGACTCCGGGCCGATACTGAGCATTTTCGTAATAGAAAAACTTAATATCACTTCTACCCGACCCGGGGATCGCACCTGAGACCTCAGCGTCAGCCTCAGTCGGAACGCGTACGCATTACAACTGCGCCACCGAGGCAGTCCTAATCACATGAATAAGTAACAAAATAAAATGTAGTTTTAAAATAGTTGGAAATCATCTCACACGAGCTAACCCACATACGAGTTCACGCGCCATTAGATCGAGCTCGGCTAATTAACGTGACGCTTTCTACGCGAATAATCGCAGCGTACCGCGCGGTCTGGATACACCCTAATTGGATAATGCGCTCATATATTATTATGACCTTACTGGTAACTTTTTTCTTCCATCAAAGAATTTTCATAATTTTATCTTCGAAGCGTCGGTTTTGTACTAGGTGTCGCTTAAAATTAACTAGATGAGCAGTGATTGCATTTAAGCTTCTCCTAGATTAGCTAGCAGCATTTGAATACGTAGGGTTGAATATGTCTATTAGTGATAGATTATTTAAACATATTAACCTTTTAAAGGAGTATTTTTACATTATACTGAACAACTTTAGTTCTACGTCTTTCAATAATTCACTATTTTTTATTCAATTAATAAAATAAATTAATAATAATGCAATTTAGAGTAGTGTTAAAGATATTTACATTTATTTATTGATAGAAAAAATATGTTTTATTTAAATTCCTAGAACTAAAGTATTACGTAAAGAAAACACCTGTAAGAAGTTATCAGTATTTTTTAAATTAATCCTGTATAGTCAGTGAGAATGCCAAACCATCCAAATATCTTCCCAAATTCATCAAACTCATAGGTCAGGCCATTACAGTTGCAATGATTTTCCTCCAGATGACCCGCTTGCATGTTTGCCGACCTTCTGCAATACAAACATATTTGTCCTGACTTTCTCTTCTCATATCAACAGTAGCTTCCAGTTTAATTTAATATTTTCAAATTAATAGATCTAATTTTAATTTGATTCATATATTTATAATTGAAGTCTATTGTTATTTAACGACATTTAATTCTAGTTGTAATGAAACATTCTAAAAATATGTTTAATGTTTTATTTATATTATTTCCAAGAATAATCGAAGGATAATGCAATTTATCTAATCACATATTACATTGCTAAAATAATGTGTAATACCTTAACCTATTAACTTTTGTAACAGAACCCTAAAATGACATATGGTTTTCTACTAATCAATGAGAGTGAGTAATTCTTTAACAATTTTCTTTAGGAGTGGCCGATAACTGTGACTTAATAACAACGTGACGTATACGCAAGGCATGAACCGAGATATGGAAAGTTAGCCAATAATTTCTAGTGTGTCATAAATTAATGTTTTCTTAGTCTCTTTGTATGTACCTGTTTTATTCAGCCAGTCATTTAATTTGTCATTAAATTAGACTACTTCACTAACTAATAAGGAGATTATGTTTGAATTTTTTGCTCTTAGATACTATCTCAAAACATACCTAATCTATCATAATGAAAAGGTTAAAAAACTAATTCTAGATTCTATGCAAATTATTTTTGCATGCATTATACACATGATAATTTGAAACAGATAAAAAATATATATTTATTAATTTAAAGGCAAACTTAATCTACAATAAATGAGAATAATAAAATAGAATATTATCAAGTAGTAAATAAATATTATGATTTATTAATTTATGTTATTAATAATAATTTATTTATTAATGTATATAAATAAGAATACTAAGTGGAAGCGTTTAAGAAGAAGCCAAATTTTTATTTTATTTTGCTTATACGGCGATGTTCCACAGTTACTTTACTTTAATGGAACTTCATTAAATATATTTAATGAAGTTTTGTATATGATAATTGAATATGATATAAACATAACATATTTCCTATTTGCGGTGGCTCGTAATTGGCTTATCTATTGTATTCTCTTCGTTATATATATGTTTTTCTATTATTGATAGCTGTGAGCCACCCGAATACAATAAATTAAAAAAATAAAATAAAACAATAAAATATAACAGTAATTAAATGTTGCTACGCATTAAAATAACTGAACGATATCAAATTACTTCCGACATTTAACAAGTAATAGCCAGTCGTGCTTAAATGTATCACGAATATACTTGGGTTTTTGAGGCCCTCGCTGTGTCATAATTAAAACCATATACAGCTAGCATGTGATTAACATAGTTGATAATAGACTTGAATAAATTAAACTAACTTATTTACCAATTGTTTGTATTGAAATAATCATACGTGTCTTGTATTGAAATAATCATACGTGTATTCTTACGGATAAGTTTTACATCTGTCATTAGAGTTTATCTATACATATAAAATGGCATGTCAATCTGACTGAATTGCTGACTAGCATTTGATTCGCATTTATTATTCTTATTCGACTGGAGGATGTGATATGCAACTTTAAAAAATTACATAATAATTATCTTTTAATCCTCAACAAATCAGAAAAGTTAACTTAATCGTTTAAACCATAAACTTCATAGAGAAAAAAGTTGCGTAAAAGCTATCAAAAGTTAAGTTACTGCTTTACGTAGTCACACTAACTAAGCATAATTTTAATGATCGTATACATTATGAATTTACACACGTCTCGGTGTTAACAATAACAGAGCTTTGAGCTTCAAAGAACTCGGAAGCAATCCCTTCGAAGGCCAGTCGTGAGCAGATCATTATGGCAGAAAACTATAATCATCTTATCACAACGCAAAATGTACTCTACCAACTACAACTTAAATACCAAATCGCAACAGGACAATTACATTTTTTTCTGAATTAAATAGCACTAGTTTTGCAGCGGCGTATATGTTGTTGACGCTTTTTTGTTGACAGTCGAATTTGGTTTTTATTAAAAAGGGTTACGTTTTATAGTTAAACAGGTATAAATGTTGAAAGTAACGTAAAATACCAGGCTCGAAGCTTATAAAGTTCAAACGTATAATTTCCATTATATGATTATAGCTGTTTTAAACTTTATAGAGGTATTAACATTTTCCAACGAAATCACTTAGGTTAAGATTTTTTGTGTGAAGTATGTACTATATTTAGATTGTCCAGACATTCAACATATTTATATATTAGGTATGGATTGACAAATTATGCTCAGGATTGGGCGAAGTGGAAGCGTTTAAAAAGGGAAGGCAGACCCTGGCACTAAGTCGGGATAACGCCAGGCAGAAAAAAAGAAAAGGTAGACACATAAAAAAAAAAATATTTAGAGATTTCTTACCCACTGGCAACTGAATTTTTGACATATTATTCGCCACTTTTTACATTCATAAATTTTTATAAAATCTCTAAATCGATGCAACACATCAGACGACTCCATTTTTTTTAATTGTTACAATGCAGGTATTATTTTTTCTGCAATCCATTTAAAGCTTAAAGATTAGCAAAAGGCTCAATGGCAAAGAAATCGCTTGACCGATTAGTTACGGTTAGAGCACGCTCCGTTGAATTATAATGAAACGCTCCGAGTTAAGAGCATTTATTTTTATTTTTTACAGTTGACTGCGATGTTTAGTCTAGGTAAGAGAAATTAGTCTTTTAATCAATGCTTGGCAGTTTGGGACATTTTTAAATTAAAATAAACTATTAGCCGGTCGTAAAAACTATTAGCCAAAACTTTCTGTAACGTGTAAAACATGTTGCGCCGACCCCACTGCGAGTGGGATAAGGGCAGGTGGAAGAAGAAGAAGATTAGCCAACAATATACCTACTATGCGTTATTTCGATAACTTTCGCATAATTTGCATTTGAAATATGCATTTAAAGTTTATACGTTTCCAGTATAATCCCCTAGAGCCGGCGTACAGATCTCTATAGATATTTTTGTCATTACAGACGGGTATAGAAAACCTCACCGGATTACTATTTTACTTGTTACAAATATGTAAAAAGGTAAATTTAAATTAAATGACATTGTATTGCAAAGTATTTTTTATTAAGCACGCATCAAGCTTAGCATCACACATGTCTAATTTAGTTAAACGGTTATTTACTCTTTGCTAAACTCCGTCATTTTATCCAAGTTTCCCACAGTAACATCCAAACTATTCGAGTACAAATTATAAAATTATGCCTTCAAAGAGTTGTGAGAGCATTTAAACGCTCAGCTAATTGTCATACAATCAACATAGTTGTGGAGTTCTGAATATTTCAACTACGTGTGTGTACTGTATTAAATTATTACCGCTCATTTAGTACTTCTTTGATTTAATGTCTTTGGAATTGCTGTTTCTGAATTTAGGAATATGACTAAAATCAACTGAAAAGCAAAAAATACTATGTAATGAAATAAGTTTTTTGTAAGTAAAAACATTATGTAAAAAATTCAAATACTAATTGATGATAAAAGAATACGTAGAATACTACGAATCTTCGCTATAAAAGGGTTACAAATTGCCTCCCAGCCTAAGCTTACTTTCCCCCACCTGCCAGTTCGCAAAGGCCACACAGCAAAGGTTATTGTAGAGTCACAAAGATAGAGCCGTTCACATAATGCGTCATATTGCATCAGAAATGACCGGAAAATGTTTTCACGTGCGTCACGATATTTTAGGGTTAACCACATAACTGTAAGACCATTTTGATTATTGATTTTTAATGTAATTTATATTGAACTTTTTTCTTGGAACTTCTGAATACAAAAATTACTTACAACCTATGTCATTTTTGTGTTGAGTTTTTTTAAGACATATTTGATTGTGTTCGTCTTTTTAACTATAATAGGCTAACAACCAAGTAACAGTTTACGATGGGACTGCCATGTCTATATTCATATAAAAGTCTCTAAATTAAATAAAGAATAAAAAAGTAACAGTGTAGTAGTTGTCTATTATTGATGATACATAATATAGATGAAATGGTATATTACAATGTTTTACTATGATATTATACATAGATATATCGTATAAATCTATGTCTCAGATAATTAACTGAGTTTTGAGTTCTATTAATTTTTTTAAAAATATAAAAAAAAAAACTAAACTACGCGCCATTTATATTATAATGACCATAATTAGTAATTAAACATGCAAATGAACTGAACTTCAAAACAAAATTATATCTTAAACTATATAATATGCAAATATGATATAATATGGTAATAGGATTTAAAAAGTCGACACTGTTTGAAATAATTATATCTATTTTATCTTGTTAAGGTATTTTTTTATTACATTGAATGACGAGACGAGCAGGTCGCTCGCCTGATGGTAAGCGCCACGCCTGCTCATAAACAGAAGCAACGCCACACAGAACTTTAAATAAAGCTCTGCATTACACTGGACTGCGCTCGTCACCCCGAGACATATGGTGTTAAGTCTCATAATGCCCAGTAATTACACTGGCTTCAATGTCCTTCACACCGGAACACAACAGTGCTTCCACACTGTATACAAGAATAAATAATTATTGAGTCTACCACCTGGTCGATTATTTTGGCCTTATTTCAAAAATATTTCAGATTGGATTCTCCAGTATTTTATGCTGCTAATGCTACCTATATTATTTATTACTTTATTACATTTTAAAGTAGTATAGTACTCTCATTAAACATAAATACGGTCGTAGTCCGATCTGCGAGTTTTGTCATACGTGTCATTTTAACTTGGGAAAACTAGAATCGAGGTCTTAATCAACTATTAGATCATAAAGTCATCTTCTCACGCCAAAGAAGCTGCTGACTAGCGTTTAAATATTTCATAACGATTTACAAAAATACAGTTAAAGTGAAATAGGGTCTTGTTTGCGCTACCATTTTCACTTTTGCCTATTGAGGTCGAGGACGCACGGTCAAACCGCTTTTAGTTACGTGAACCGACTGTTTTATGTATAATGGTCAGATGTGGCACGCAATTGCACGTTTTGATGGTGACTCTACTTTGGAGACAATGGAGTTTGGCGGTTTGGAAGTCAAATGAGGTCTTGTTTTTTCACGACAAATAGATTTCAACGCATCAGATGTAGAGTCAAAAGGTTCAAAGAAAAATATCATTTCTATGGGATCTATAATTTTGTGAGCAAAAATATATTTTGATAAATTTAATACCACTTTTTTTAATAATATTTTATCATATAAAACTTAGGTAAATAAAAAAGGCATACCGTTATATAATTTCTTAGTTGGGTAACTGTAAAAGTTTTCCTTAAGACTATCTCCGGATTTATAAAAGTTTTTTGTCAGACATCCTGTACTAATTTCGTCATAACTTGAAATCAAAACAAGTTGTAAGAAATGTGCCTAAGCTTGAAGATTTACTAATCGGCATAAACCAAATTTGTCTCTACGTTAATGTTAATATTAAAGTATAGCAGTCATGTTTAATAATAAATAAACACGCACTCACACCTGTAATCCCCGAAGGGGTAGGCAAAGGTGTCACCAGTACACCCACATTTCGCCGAGCGTATATCCGTCCCACGATATGATAGGGGGCGACCTTATCGCCATACCGGACACAAATTCCAGACTCAGGGCTGATACTGGGCATTTCTTAATAGAAAATCCCATTATCACTTTTACCCGACCCGGGGATCGAACCCGAGACCTCAGCGTTAGCTTAATCGTAATGCGTACGCATTACGACTGCGCCACCGAGGCATGTTTAATAATGGTTTGAGAAAAGGACATTTTCATTTAATTTCTCGAGGCGAGTAGTAGACTCGCTACTCCTAAAATCTATTCTCTTCCCTATTCGTCTTCTTTATGGTTGGTAACATATCCATAAGTTTGTCTGGTATTGTGGGATGGACGGTGGGATCACTTATTATCCAGATGACTCGCTTGCTTGTCTTTCGAAATTGCTATAAAAATAAGTGACATATTATGTGGTAGAATATTTGGTTAAATACATAGCTCATGCCTGTTTCCCCAAAAGGGTAAGCAGAATACTTGCGTTCGTAGTTATAGCGTATTTCTCATCTAAATAACCCTAGCACAGTCATTCCAGAAAGTATTTATACATTGCTTTGTAAGTAGGCATGAGAGTCACGTGCAGTTGGATTAAATAATGTTTGATGACATATTTTTCAAGCATTTTAATGTTGAATATTTGAAGCAGACTACGACAGAGTAGTATAATACGAGTACTGTAAAATTATATAATAGTATATGACTTAGAATTTTAAATTAAAATGCTTCAAACTACATAAACACTAGTCATATATATATTTTTATCATTATTACCTTAAATATAAAATATATTCAAATCTTATTAGTATTAAATGCAAATTTTAATTTTTATAATCTAATGTTTAATGTGGTTTGACCTATGCAAGGTTTTAAAGATTATATAGGGCCTTACTGTTAATATTCATTTATAAGAATCACATCAAAGTGTAATGTGTGAAAGCGAATTATTTTCATTCTTTATTGATATTTTAATGAGTACCCTACCAAGGAATTCTATACTAAGACTAAATAAATGTGGTTTAAGTTTAATAACGTACTGGCTAGGTGCGCTATTTTTATGATTTATTTTTAAGTAGTGAGGTATTTTTGAATGTCTATTAGGTATAACAGCCAAAACAATTTTAAGTTAATGTTGCGCACTATTTACCTTTAGAATCGGCTGGTCGTAAAAAATACAAGCCAAATCTTTCTGTAACATGTGTTAAAGCATGTTGCGCAGACCCCACTCCGAGTGGAATAAGGGCAGACGGAAAATTTAAGTGGTTAGATTAATTTAAAGAAATGAAGTAACTTTTTGTTTTAATAATTCAATTATATTCATATATCTGTAAAAAGGTAAGCCTAATATTTACTTTATTCATATGAATTATATTTTATAATACACTGTCTCAATTATGTACTGTAAATATTCAATGCATTACAATACATAGTCTACTTGGTGTTTGCTTATTCATCTGCCCCAATCATCTTTGTTATTAACTCAGCACAATTTCGAAGCTGAATCACATTGTTGCGAAAGCTGAGATGAAGCAGGAAAACTATAGAACCGTATTGTGCAAACTTATGGGCAGTCCAGTTGAGAAATTATGACTCACATAATTACGTATTTAGCTTTGAAATTTGGTGATAATGGTTCGTCATACTACTTTTAGTATTGAGGTCGATTCGATGTTGTTATGTTTTTAACCGACTTCAAAAAAGGAGGGGTTCTCAGTTCGTCGCGTTTTTTTATCGATTTGTCCGCCAACAGTGGACCAAAAAAAAAATCACTCGATAGAGTTTAGCTGTGATGTGGTTCCATATAAATTTGGTTAAGATCTGATGACGGAGTACGGAGAATAAAAATAAAACTCCTCAACGGACAACAGTACACTCGTCACGATTGTGTTATTGAATTGGAATTTACATGTTATTGCTTGAAGTCGGTTTCTAAGTTTTGTTAAACATTATGATTATCAATATCAATGACCAATAAACTGCGATAGCATCGACGCAAAATTGATTATTTTTATTATTGTAAAGATTGATAGTATGGTGCTATGGTAGGCGTCTTATTATATGTGATCTTTCTTTAGACACTGGTATTGCTTTGATTGTATTTTATGTGGCAACACCATCCAAAATAATACATAGAATATAAAGATACACTTGTTGCCAGACTGATTTTTAGTTCAATTTACTATTCTGTATTTTTATGAAATACTAAAGATACAGTTTTAATATATTATAAAGTGAAATAGTATATAAGTGAAACTAATATCTAAGGGCCATAATTTGAACCTTGTAAAATCTAGGTCTCTATTGTAAAATTCCGGACCTATTTTTATTTATTTACTAGTTAGTAATAAAAGTTAAGAATCTCTACATGTAGAGATTCTTGTGAAAACAATTTATAATTTTCTTTAAAAAAAATTAAATACATCTCAGAGATATATTGATATGTCTGTTTTGTCTCATTAACTTTGATATCTGCAAGAAGTAATTAATTACGATCGTTATAAATTTAAATTTCATCATTTCACCGGCTACATTTTAGAATTTGCATTGTAAATTAGTTTTTTTTATAGCCATAATCAATTAAAGCTGATAGATTTATGAGCCAAAAATTGTTAAATTTGTAAATTCGGAGATAAGTTCTGAGAGAACACAAAAGTAGTTCTGCGGCCGATTTCTACACAATATCTGATTGCAAATGAGATATTGTACTAAGTATAAATTAGTAAAATGGAATAACCAACGACTATTCTCTGGTACATTATGTCTAATTACCACTATACCTCGCAGGCACTCGTAGCTTTAAAATATATACTACACTAGCTGTCCCGCGCGGTTTCTCCTGCAACTACAGCAGCTCCACCTACAGTGTCCAATTGTGAATCTAAACCATCCAGGGCACCACCCAAACGCATACAAAAATCATTCAATTCGGTCCAGCCGTTTAGGAGGAGTTCAGTCACGTACACACGTACAGTAGAATTATATATATTAAGATAAAGATTTAACACCACAATTGTATATCAGTATTATATATTGTCAGAACTGTATTATATAAACTCTGATTATTGTGCACGATTCTCCTTTGCTAAAGAGGAGCTCCCTTGCTCCGGATATGAAATGAAATGAAATGAAATAGTTTTATTCATCATGTAGGCAATTAAAATAGCGCTTATGACAAGTCAGTACAAAATAAAGAAACTTATGTAAGTACAGAAATCATATCAGCTAATATATACATAACATACATAGCATCGTCAAAATACACTGGGCAACTATAAA
Organism: Mimas tiliae; assembly: GCA_905332985.1. NCBI lineage: Eukaryota > Metazoa > Arthropoda > Insecta > Lepidoptera > Sphingidae > Mimas > Mimas tiliae. Next base: position 16,301,013 of record HG995244.1, read on the forward strand.
GTTTACAATATTTTTATATTAGTCCAGAATTGTTAAGTATTATTATTATTGTTATTTTTCTCTGTTTTAAAGGTCGATATGGACCATAGGCATTACCGAAACGGCACGTGGTTTAAAACTACCACCGGATCCAAAACGACCCAACCTGAGAAGACCCGGCGAAATCTCACTCACCGTACGAAACGCGGTACGCGTGGTAACAACCCCGACGAGCCAGCCCATTCATGCTGAAGACAAGTGTCTACAGCGTGGCTCTACCACTCATAGAGTATCACTTATAGTATGATGTACAAAAAGTAGAGATTTTAAGCAAATACGAATATAAAATTTGTATGTAAAATTTGATTTATGACATTATAATGTGTACATAAATATTACATATATATTATTGATAATACATTGTAATGTAATACACATAAAATATAGATTATTTAAAAAAAAAAATATGTACCGTAGTGTTTATTACCTACGTAATGGTTCTAAAGTAACATATTTTTCACATTCTCATTGCACGTGTATGTCAAACATGTCAATAGTAAAAGGCCCTAATTTTTCACTATTAACACATTCGAAAGATGTAAATGTCATATACATGTAAATTTTTGGACCAAATGTTGGAATTTTACTAAAATCATGTCGTACTTATTTTGTACGTAAACATTTTTTTTTAATACTGTGTCGTAACTGAAAATACAAAGTGTGTTTATAGCGTTTAACAAATCAATGGATAGTATATTTTTTTATCTATAAACGTACGAAAATATGTTTACTATGAAATTTGATATTCTATAAAGGTTATTCAACCATCAAATATACAATGTGTTACAAAAAGGTGTGGTCATATTGAAGGGTCAGTTACTTACACTCCAATGACTGTTCATGTACCTGATTTTATTAAAATCTAAACATCCTAAAATATCAAGCTAATTTAAATCACTCTTTTATTAAGATCGATCACATCACTACAAATTATTTGCGCGCCTAGCAACGACTTTATTCGTAACAGCTGTTTATCATTTAGTATATCGTACACTATAAGTGGCTTATATATATATTTTTTATTAGCTTGAATGACGAGACGAGCAGGTCGCTCGCCTGATGGTAAGCGCCACGCCTGCCCATAAACAGAAGCAACGCCACACAGAACTTTAAATAACAAAGCACTGCATGACACTAGACTGCGCTCGTCACCCTGAGACATAAGGTGTTAAGTCTCATAATGCCCAGTAATTACACTGGCTTCAATGTCCTTCACACCGGAACACAACAGTGCTTAGACACTGTTGCTTGGGGGCAGAAATAGACAAAGCGGTGGTACCAACCCAGCCAGCCTCTCGCATACGAGGGACCTACCACCTTGTAACGTATAGAATTGTTATATTTAACCACACCTTTCTGTAACACATTGTATATGGTCAGTCAATATGACCTTTTTTCTCTTTTACGTTACTAGTAACTAATTTTATAAATTACATCAAAAATAATCTTCAAAAATGATAAACAACTCTCAAACTCCTAAAAAGTCAGCAAACATGCATATCGCCTAGACAAAATAAAAGGCAAAATCGCACACGAGCTTTTAAAGGCTGGTAGAACGCGAGCAGTGGGTGGTAAATTTAATGTCACAAGTGGCACTCGCGGCCCAATGGCGATGGTGAAAGGGAAATCGACTGCCACAAGTAACAAGTTCGAACTCGGCCTTGCAATAGCGCTCGTAATTATTATACATTCGCGTGTAATTGTAAATGTTGACAATGCTTTCAAATGTTTGTTTATTAGTGTGAGTTTTAGATTATGTGATTAATTTTAATTCAGTAATTTGTTTCCTTAGTCAAGATTTCGGATCAAATCGTACATAATATCGCATTCTTGTTATTATATGTACTTAAGCTAGGTACGTTTTAAAGAAATTCTACAAGAAATAAATTGTTTGCTACAAATATTTTTAAAATAAATTCAATGTTTATTTCACAATGTGCTAGTGAATTTTAACTGTCTGATAAAAATAAAAACAGTCAATTTAGGAAGTACCAATTTGGTATATAAACTCCTTCATGTATATTGACACCGTGAAGATTTTCTATTTTACTGTCTTATATTTGATTCAATAAACAACGTATATTTGTACATTATGAAATAAGCGTTTTGTTTATTTTAAGCTACGTAATTGTTGTAAAGAGCTCTTCAGTCCTGTTAAACCAATTGATAGTTGTCAAATTGTGTGTAGTTAAAATATCAGAAGTACAACTTCTTAACACCAACTTCATGAGAACCAGTACCTCGAATTCTGCTACCACGTCTTTCTTTATTTTCCTGTTTAAATTAGAAAACTAGAAACGTAACTGTCAAAACACGTCAAGCGATGTTTCAAAAAGCGTGCCGGTCCTATGGCATTTTGCCACGAACATCGTCTGCATATTTCTAAGTAACGCAATGCTAATCAATAATTCTAAGGAAGACAGCATTGTGTGCTAAACGCAGCACTCTGTTTAGAGTTATTAATACATGCTCACTGGGGAATGGTTCGGAATATTAAGGCGTTTAATGGAAAATTTACAGAGACTTGTACTATATAATTAAATAAATAAATAACATCTAAGAGTCACATACACATTGTCCTGACCCAACACTGCTATAAACCTTGTGGGGCAAGGTAAGTTTTGTATTAAAGACTTTCAGTCTCAAAGAATTCGGACCTCAAAAGGAATATTTATAACAATTGCGTATTTTAAGTGAGTGTTTGCATGACAACAAAGAAATAACCTAAGATTTTTAATCACCTGTTTGGTACTAGCAACAACTTATTATTGTCAAAAAATACTTTTTAAGCCGATCAGTATCAACGTGTGTTTTTACATAGTGATCAATTGAATGATTAATTACAAAGGTCGACGAAGAAAAGTCTAGACTGCATATATTGCCTTTGTTTTAAGACAAAAAATCCAAAACATAACCCGATTTAATTACGAACATACAACATAGCAACAGTATAATGGAACATAATCCGCCATTTTATGATGGCGGCTGGCATGGCGGGAAAACCAGAGACCTTGACAACCGGTTCCAATGAGCGGTGTACGACAAGCCGAGCTTTAGATACTACCTCTAAATAGAATTAATTTAACTTTTGATCGTGGATAAGTTTAGTCGGTGTTTAGATTTGTATACTACCTTGGTGGTGCAGTTGTAAATTGAGGCCGATGCTGAGGTCTCGGGTTCGAACCCCGGGTCGGGTAAAGTGGTATTGGGTTTTTCTATTACGAAATGCTCAGTACAACCCGGAGTCTGGAATTTGTGCCCAGTATGGCGATAGGCTCGCCCCCTATCACATAAGGGACGGAGATACGCTCGGTGAAATGTGGGTGTACTGGTTACACCTCTGCCTACCCCTTCGGGGATTACAGGCGTGAGTGTGTATGTAGATTTGTATAGTTGTTTTTTTATAGCAAAAGCTGGCAAACGAGCAAATGGGTCACCTGATTGTAAGTGATTAACAAAGCTCATGAATTTATTTTAATTTTTTTTATTAGCTTGAATGATGAATCGAGCAGGTCGCTCGCATGATGTTAAACGCAAACCCTACCCATATCAGAAACAACACCACATAGTACTTTGTATTAAAAAGCACTACATGGCACTGGACTGACTCTTTATCCCAAGACATAAGGCGTTAAGTCTCATAATGCCCATTTTACTGGGTTCATTATCTCTCAAACAAACAAAATAGACACTGCTGTTTGGCAACAGAAATAGACGAAGCGGTTATACCAACCGAGACGGCCTCTCGCATACAAGGGACCTACCACCGAGTGAATAAATATTTACAAGATAACATTTTTAAGAACTCGATAAAAGAATAAGCCTTTTATCGTAACAGTAAATCATATTTAATTAAAAATGACGTCATACTTTCATTGTATTATTATTGATTTATGCAATAGTCATTAAATCCATTTAATTCGGGAATTAAGTCGTCTATATCCATATAGAGCTGTATATAAATAAAATTGTCTGTCTGTAATTTTGAAATTTTAGCATATTCATCCTAAAATGCCCGCTTCTTTAATGTTTTTGTCTGGCTGTTTGTCCAGGCTTAATCTCCGAATCAGTGGACTGATTTTGATGGAGTTTTTTTTAGTAGATTCAGGACTTTTCAAGAATAATTTAAGCTACCTTTTATCTTGGAAATATTTTAGGCGTCTGCATGGGTGGAACTGCGAGGGACACCTTTAAAATAAAATGAGTTTAAGATTGTATATCTGTACAATCGACAAATTAATAGTAGTGTATGATTTGTTAGCCAATTAACTAATTTAGATTTGTCCATGGATTAGATTGTACGACTAATGAGAATTGATTGCATGGATTCTTTGATTATTAAACATCTAATTTGGAAAGCGGACCTTAGCTCCAAGACAGAATAGCGTCAGCAGAGAGAAAGAAGGAATGGGTCATCTTCTATCCATATTAATAAAAATCTATTGCCGCATGTATGAAAGATCACCGCTTGAGAGCAGCTCGACCAATTTGGCTGATTTGTGTTTTGGCATATTCGTAAATGTTAGGGCAAAGTTTGTGTAGAAGAACTTTTTTAGAAAATTTACGTCGGAAATTTGGATGGTATATTTGAATCAAAAATATGAGGTTCAGTTTGGTAGTTCTGCTGTTATATAATAATGACAAATTACGCATTGAAAATTGATATTTTTCGAAAACAATTGATTTGAAAGCGACATTTGAGTGTTATATCTCATGAAATTTAGTCAGACGATAGTTTGTGTAATGTAGATACCCGCTCAGAAAACTTTTTGGTAATTTACATTTTAATGGGGTAAAATGGTGGGTTGAACTTTGTATGAAAGTTTTATGGAACAGATTTTAACGCGGGCGGAGTCGCGGTTTCAGCCAGTACTCAACGTAATACTTTAAATAATCTGACTGTAAACACCTTGGTAAATTTTACTGTTGTAAAATAAAAACAACTGCACCAAAATTTATATAAACGTGATATCATGCAGTTGATATATTTTTTACAAAACATATTTTTTTACGAAAACCGGTAATGTTTCGAAGGATAATATTTGTGGTTTTTACGATCGTACCGTGTGGATAAATAAAACTTAACGACAATAGCTCTGTGGGCGACTAGCTGGATCAAAAAATAGAGGTCATGAGTTGTATCTTACATCAAAAAGCAAGTTAATATTACGTTGTTTTTTTATCCTAGCTCGGCGGAGTGACTACGCTACACCTGATGGTAAGTGTAGCGCAATCCAAAACTGTCGACCAACGACAGACGATGTGTCTATCGTAGGTCGGCAAAATTATGCCGGCCTGCCTAATTGCTTCTTCACACTCCGTTTAAAGGACCCCATATTATAGGAAGGAGGGAATACGTGTGCCGGCAAACTATTCCATAGTTAACCGCTCGCCTTAAGGTCAGCTCCAAGTCTGACTATAAACAATGGTACCACCGCTTGAAACATTGAATTACAAAAAACCACATGGTACAGCCGTGTACTCATCATCCCGAGACAATAATAATGGATCTCATAATGCCTAGTATTTTTCGAGGTTTGGAGTTATGTTTCTCTATATATGTAGAGTTCAATTATCAATTATCTCTCTTAGGGTTGTAAGATAAAAAAAATACGAAGACCTAAGACTTAACGATATTATTTTCGATAATACTGATGACGTAATAGATAACACAAAAAATAAGATCGCAAACGATGAACTATTGTTCTGAGAGGGATACCACGAAAAGAAAAACCATATCATAGTTCTACTATTTGGTATGCGCATCAGTAAACCTCGTTTATCTTGGGACATACAGTAGTATTCATGATACATTATATTGTACTAGCTTTTGCTCGCGTCTCCACCCACGTGAATAGACTTTTCCAAAATAAAACGTAGCCTATAACCGTCTCCAGGGTAACCCATCTATCTCTACATCAAAATTGATCAAAATCGGTTCAGTGATTTAGGCGTGAAAGCGTAACAAACGAATAGATAACTTTTTTTTCATAAAAGGTATCCTATGTTACTTCTTATACCTCCAAGAATATGTGTACAAAGTTTACATGATGATCGGTTAAGTAGTTTTCGCGTGAAAGCGTAACAAACAAACTTACATCCACATTTATAATATTAGTGATACTACTTTTTTATAAGGATCAAGTTGCGGGCCGGATCGTGTTTGCGTTTTGTACTTAATCTTATAAATGAAGATTGACAAAGCACACAACATTAATCGCACTGTACTATGTTTTTTAATTTCTAGCCACTTTCGTAGGGAAATACTTGAATTTAACAAACATTTTAAACTAATATCTGTTGGTCAGATTATTTTATTAGTTATCTTAAGATTAAGTTGGTCTTCAAAATATGTGCAATACGCCGATGCGTGATATTAGTCACGTAGACCTTATACAGAATATTTTATATGCCTTTAGTGTCTTTGTATAATAGATTTTTCTGGGTTCTACAAATATGACTTGGGATTAGATGTTTTAAAGAAAACATATATTGTTTAGTTTTATTTATAAGTAAAGTGGTTTTAGAAGTGATTTTGTAATATTATAGATACTATATGATAAGCTTAGAATAAAAAATACTACTTCGAAGAATATGTATTCTAGAAATATATGAGAAATGAGAATTTACAAAGACAACAAATAGCAGGAATAAAGTTATTATTTATATTATTAATATTCGTGATAGGATTCGTTTCAAGGTCGACTTTCACGACGATCCTAAATCGAGATTTACCACGAAACTTCACTTATGTCAAACTTTCATACGATATGACGTTTCTTAAAGTGGTTAAGTGGGTTAAACTCGATTTAGGATCGTTGTGCAAATGGGCTTTAGTATTTTATTTTTGATTGCCCTTCATTTATTTATTATTAGAGTTATTGTCCTGTGATTACATTATGGTGTGTAAAATTTTAGTGATACCAGACTAATTTAAGAATGCATTTAATTTGTCTTTACTACTCAGTGGTCTTCTTCTTCTTTTTCTTATCGAATGGTTAGTGGCCAACCTAGTGTTAGTGTTTTTCAAGCCACCTGAAGGCCTCCGACTTGGCTTAACGACTGCTATCAGTTGATAACAGCCGGGATCGACATTTTACGAGCCCTCCGAAGCACGGAGACGCTCTGTTGAAATACCACTAAGCGGTCACCCATCCATAGACTGACCGCAACCAAGGGTTGCTTAACTCGCTTATCGTTTGCTTATCGTTTACAGATTAGTGCAACTAGCTATGAGCGCCTCAATATATCCAACTCAGTGGTAATTTTCAGTTTTAATACTATTATTAATTATTATTCTACGACGAGAAAATACAATTTATTATTAGTTATGTTTTTAAACCTTATGTAATTCAGTTATTTAAACAATTATATTTTTTTATTGGTACAATGTTTATATATATGTTTTCTTTTTTATTTGTAATCATACTGTCATTTTAATGACCTTAAAACCCTGTGGTTGTTATATAAGAGATGTAATCGAAATGTTATTTAAGCCCCATTTAGACAGTGTGAGCTTATCCCACGACCGAGGCAATAATTTAACAGAACATTATAATTAAAAAATACATTTTAGATAGGCCGACAAACGAGCAAGTGGGTCATCTGATGTAAGTGATCTCTACTGCCTATGTACGCCCACAATACCAAGAGACATGGGCGCGTTGCCGACGTTAAGGGAAAGGGATAATTAAGGGATTGGGAAGGGGAGAGGATTTGGGCCTCCGGATATCTCACTCACCGTTCGAAACGCAGCAACAAGCTGCTACTTTACGTCGATTTTCTGTGAGAAAGTGGTAACGACCCGGACGAGCCGGCTCATTCGTGCTGTAAACAAAACTGTCACATCTGTCGCCCCTATCACATCATGGAACGGAAATAAGCTCAGCGAAATGTGGGTGTACTGGTTAGACCTCTGCCTACCTCTTCGGGGATTACAGGCGTAACTGTGTATGTATGTGTTCGATAAATTTCTCCATTTACCTCTAAATGAGGCTTTATTTCTAAATACGTATCTTATATATAAAATTCTCGTGTCGCAATGTTCGTTCCCATACTCCTTCGAAACGGCTGGACCGATTTGTATGAAATTTTGTGTGCATATCGGGTAGGTCTGAGAATCGGCCAACATCTATTTTTCATCCCCCTAAATGTTAAGGGTGGTCCACCCATATATTTTTTTTAAATTTTTCGTAATTTTTTTTTGTTTTTATTTTTTTATGATACAACATTAAAAAATACATACAACCCTAAATTTTCAACCCTCTACGATCAACCCCTATTTTTTAATAGTGACATTAGTATTTTTATCAAGCGCGTTTCTCACCGGGACTCGCTTGATGCGCCCACTAGGCTACTTTAATCCTGGAAATAGGCATTCACGCGGGCGGAGCCGCGGGCAACAGCTAGTCATATATAATATTATATTGGTATAAGCGATTTTAAATATCACAATCATTTTTTTTTTCTTTTTTTTCACTTTTTACGCCCTATATCCTGTCATTATTGAACAAAAGTGACCAAATAATTACATAGATGCAATGATAGTGAATAAACTGTATCAGCGTAAAACATTAACTCCATATATGGATATTAGATAAATGAAACTCATCTTATCGTTTGCGAACTTTGCTCTTCATTATCATTTATTGATAACGATACATTATCTATAATATATTGTGATATGCACAACATATATTGTGTATTAACTCGTTGACAGTCGTCGGAATACATTGTCTGTTGTATGAGCTGTGAATATGGTGTCAGTGTGGGATAGCTGTGTAAAATGCGAGAATGTAGGCGTTGAGGATTATTATTATTATTATCAGGTATTTACTTTGTTTCTAATTAATTTATATATAAATAATAATAATACTAGCTTTATATAATACACGTCTTACTCGAACCAGGTCTCCTCTGCTGAATGAGAGGTGTTAGGCCTTAGTCGACCCTGCTGATAGACTTTATATACCTTCGAAATTATAATGTAAAACTTTTGAGGTATACAGGTTTATTCACGATGTTTCCTTCACCGTTAAATTCAGCGAATAATACACACGTAATTTAGAAAAAATAGAAGGGTATGCTCTTGAGGTTTGTTTTGGGACCTACGATTTTCGTCTCAACAACACTCCCGCTGTGCAGCTGCTTATTTTTGTTTATTTTGCAAATTATTCTACCTTAGAATATGACATGTGTATTGCATAAAATAAACAATGTTTTACGAAAATATTATTTAATGATAATATATATGTTAATATATGTTGTTACTATATTTATTCAATACACTACTCTGATATTATTGAGTTTTAAATATATAATTTTAATTCAAATATTATAAAAATAATCAAAAAAGTGTATTTCATATCAATATATAGCACGTAGCGCCATCTCATAAGTTGTTTTACCTCATTCACAGAGGGCGCTGTTATTCAAAATTTATATCGTTCTAAAATAATCTGTTGTAAATTTATATCGTTCTAAAATAATCTGTTGTAAATTTATATCGTTCTAAAATAATCTGTTGTAAATTTATATCGTTCTAAAATAATCTGTTGTAAATTTATATCGTTCTAAAATAATCTGTTGTAAATTTACCTGGTTGATTCCGTCATCATAATGACTAGAGCGCATCAATCATCGTTATGGTGACGGCAAAATACGTCAGTTTGGATAGTACGAAATCATTTGATGACGGCATCATTAAACCATCGTCACCGGTATAAAGGATTTTCCTCTATAATTCAATAATAATGTGTGTGATTTGGTTAAGCACCGGGAAAAAATGAAGTGCTATTGGAAAAGCTAACTTAACTGGCATTTTTTTGTTGATTTGGGTCTTTACAGTGTTATGTATTTTACATAAAAGTAAAAAAAATCGTATTCATAAATATTACGCTTTACATAACAAGGCAATGCTAGTAATGTCAATAGTACACAATTTTTCAACTTGATCGCTTTGCCTGATACATTTTAAGCAAATTATAGGTTATACTACTAAATAGAAGTAATAATTTATGACAACCTCCATGGCGCTATGGGTGAGTAGCCGGCTGTGAAGCGAGAGGCCGCGGGTTCGATTCCCACACCGAGACTAAATGTTTGTGTGATCTAAAAATTTACATAAGCACTCGCGCTTGTAATCCCCGAAGGGGTAGACAGAGATGCAACTAGTGCACTTACGTTTCACCGAGCTTATTTTCATCCCATAATGTGATAGGGGGCGAGTCTAACAACATACCGGGCACAAATTCCAATCTCAGGCATGTATGTGTGCATCAAACACAAATGAAGATTATCTGACCTGTAATTTGAACGCAGGATCTCACAGTTCTCAGCCTTAGTACGCTATCACTAGAACAAAGAGGCGATTCTAGCTAGGCTAATTTTAACTGAATAAATATGGCTCCGATGACAATCAACAGCAATTTCGCGACAAGTATTTTTTTACTCTTACAACATTTGCATAGAGTATTGTGACACGCCGCCGTGGGCCGGTTTATGAATGGGTTTAGCAATGACATAAGATGATTGTGCAGTATGTTAGTCACCTGGCATTTCCCATTACATAACGTATTGTTTATTTAATATGCACATGTATTATGTATTTTACTTTATCTTCAGAATTTGTGATCTATACAAACTTGACTATATCTATAAATTTGACTGCCTCTGTGGCGCAGTTGGCGAGTAGCCGGCTGCGAAGCGAGAGGCCGTGGGTTCGATTCCCACACCGAGACAAATGTTTGTGTGCTCCACAAATATTTGTTTCGGGTCTGTTACTTTGATGCTTGTGTAATTAGTGCCCATTTTCACCAACCTTTGTTTGTATATAGGTGGCCTCTAACATCAAAGTAATGCGACGAGGTGACATTACGAGTATTTTAAAAATAAACCGAAACAATGTCACAATATTCGGGTCAACTAAAGTATTTTGGTTATAATAGGTACTTAAGTTTTTGATTCGTGTTATGGTTATGGACCTCCATCGATTATTTAACATGTTCAATTTGTTATGGTTTAAGGGCGCGAAAACTATCGTCTTCATTGAAATAACAAAAAATACTAAACGAGTTATGATTAAAAAATGTAAGGAAGTCACGCGATGTACACGTGTATGGAAATTGATTCCATTACACTTTTTTAAAGCGCTCGTTAACCAGAAAAATTCGTCGGTTTAACGTTTTTTACCCAGATTTTTTGTTCTCACTTCTAAGAAAATATTAGACTTCATGGTGAATGATTTTTTTACACCTCGTGCTTAAACATTATTTAAAATCAAATAAAACAAATAAAATAAATAAATTTATAGGATCAAACATACTTATCTTTTAAATTTAATACGTATTATATTAAGTTCCTGTTTCACCAGCTGAAACCAAAAAAACATGGCACGTTTAAATAAAAAAGATATACTCTGGCATAATATATATCGGAAATAAATGTCTACTAGGTACTTTCAAAAATAGCTGTCTTTACCCTACGTTAATTGTTGTTTAAATCTTACTTTGAACTTACAATTTACATTAAACATTGTGAAATAAGCCCTAAGCATAATATTTTCACAACTTTCTGCTTATAAAATAGTATTATTTATCGAATTTTGTATTCAATTTAATAAGAATATAATTATTTTTATACTTAGAATGTAATTAAAGTATTTTGTTTTATAAAAAAATAAAGCTTGACCCCCCCTTGGCTTAAAAGTGACCCCGTTGATGTCTTTCATACGAGATAGTAGTAGGAGACATGCTTGGTAGCTTTATATTTATACAACTTTATTCATTGGCTATGTATTATGCCAAATTGTAAGTTAACGAAGAAAATGAATAGTAGAGTGGAGTGATAAGAGTCACATAGAGCTTAAGTAAATACACAAAATTTCCAATTTAGTACTTATTATACTATAATTAGGAAAATAAAGAGTGTTGTGTTAGAAATGATAAATGATGATTTTACACTAATATAGACCTTGAATATCAACATAAATATATAGATAACTATTTACATAGAACAAGAGATTCAGTCTAATAATTTGACTACAGACGAGACATACATAAAATCTAGACACATAAGAACCAAATGCAAAAAGTCTGTGTAATTTTTATCACGTGTTCAAATCGTACATACGTCATTAAATTTGTATGTATATAAAATATTTACAGAGTTCAACGGTGGACGATGGTATACATCATGGAACAATTTAGCGGAAAATCAATTATAATTTTTATTTTCGTGATTCGTCGCCAGAATGTTGTGACTTTTAGAACATAATATGCCAATGTTGAGGCTTTATTCACTTAGTTGTAAAGCTGATAAATGAATAAAGCACAATACGTATTGATACAAAATAAATAAATATAATTAGGCTTTCAGTCCATACTAGTACGTAATAAAGACATAAATAAGACGTAAAGTGGGCACAGATTTCTAGAAAGAATGTGCAGTATTAATAAATACATGCCTCATTTCGACATAATCCGTCCTCATTACATAGTGTGCGGTCATTAAAGTATGAATGAAGTGCGGAAGGCGCCTGCGTAAACGGTGTGAATGACGTCACTGCCCGCTAACCAACAACATAGGTCGGATACCCACTTATAGCTACTGATAGAGAAACTTCATACAAACAATTCCCCATACGACAATTACATGATAAATAAATACAAATACACCCAACAGTCACACACATAGTCCTGACCCCACACTAGGTAAGCCTGTATCGTGGGTATCAAGAACTACGAGGGAATTGCGGTCCCACAACACCCAGACCCGAGACAAATATTTGTGGATCAGACAAACATTTGTCAAGGTGCGGGAATCGAACCCACAGCCTCACGCTTCGCAACCGGCTACTCGCCCGCTGCGCCACGGAGGCTGTCAAATATTTTATTGCAACTATAAGTTAGATTAGGGCTTCCGTTTTTAAATGGTAATGTTTTTTTCATAGCAATACAGTTCTCAGTATTATGTACTTTCTCAAAAGTAAGTTACATTAATATTTACTTAATTTTCTGATAGTAATATTAAAGTTAATTCAAAAACTCTTAAATATCCTGTAGATGTATTTTGTTATGGTTCTAGCAACCTTAATACTGACTTTATTCTTTAGCGATTTAGAACCTTAGTTAATTATTCAAGTTTTGTAGTAGTTACATACTTTAATAACAGTTTATTTATGATAATCCCTACAATGTTTTACTCCAAAATGATTATATTATACAAAATTAATATTTTCTATACGAACATGATTATAAAATAGCGCAAAATACTCATTTAAATGAATAAAATTTACTTAAGTCCAAGTTATGTGCCTTAAAAATAACAACTCTACAACACCGCGGAATATTTTTCACCAAATTTTTCCGCAACGACCTTGTATTGTAACTTAGATTTAATAGTAAAAGCAATTTGGAAGCGGAATTAATACAATTAAAAAGTGCATTGGAAACTATACAAATTGATAAAATTTTAACGTCATAGAAACATAATTAGAAGGGTGGTGACGTGTGCGTAGTAGTTCCGATGCAGATCTATTATGAGTTTTATATTAGTTTAGTAACGTACTTCCCGTAATGACGTAGTTTCATTGAGCCAAAGCCTCCGTGCGCCCGCGCTCAGCTCAGTGGCTGTGTGATCTATCCGCCGTACACACGCACTCATGTACCAAATTAAAAAATAACTGATTCGATTTTCAAATGTTTGTAGTGATTAAGTAAGGCAGCCGGCCGGTGTATAACAATTGCCATGGACGCGACATCCAACCCGTTCAGCTTTGATATACGGAGGTGATCGAGTGAGTGCGGTTTTTATTTTGATTAAAGAACAGTGACATCTGACTTATAATGGAAAGTGGGCGCATACAAGTGAGTTGGTCATAGATTGGATTTAGCTCATCTTTCCTGGATTTCAGTGAAGGTGTTACTTATTTTGTAACAATAATAAATAAGTTAGCGTTTGGTAGACACATACCGGTTCTTTTGAGGTTATGAGTTACATATTTACTATTAAGGGGAAGTTTGGAAAGATCTCTTAAGCGGTATAACATTTAACCAAAATATCTTATAACGGAATATATAGCATAGACCGTTATCTAAATCGAATTCTTTGATCTCTATCATAAGTTTGATGGCACCAGAATTGACTCTTTCATCCCATTTATATCCATCAATTTTTATCTCGTGTACAATACAAATGCAAGGTGGTAGGTCTAGTTGCTGGGCTTCTGGTATGCGAGAGGCCGTCTGGGTAGGGTTTGTCTATTTCTGCCGTCAATCAACAGTGTGTAAACAATATTGTGTTCCGGTCTGAAGGACATTGAAGCCAGTGAAATTACTGGGCATTATGAGACTTAATACTTTGTCTCAGGGTGGCGAGCGCAGTTCATCGCTATGCAGTACTTCATAAATCAAAGTTCTCATTGGTGTTGCTTCTGTTTATGGGCAGGCGTGACGCTTACCAACAAGCGAGCGAACTGCTCGTCTCGTCATCTAAAGCTAATAACAAAATGCTTTGAGATTAATGGCAGTTGTATTGTTTACCTTATCATTGGCTCTTTTTTGTAGGTAACAAACCTTTGATCAAGTGTTGCGTGAATAACAGTGGGACATCCCTAAGTCATGATGTGACGATTATCATCTTACACATATGACCTCATGGTCTTTACGTATTGCAGTTTATGCGTATTTTTTCTTATGGTTAGTAGTATTTCGTGACGTTAATGTGCATATGGTTATGGGCTAGCATAAAGCGATCGAGGTAGTTCAGTTATTACGATATAGGTACGATAGGCATTTACGACGGCGACGAATCACTTAATCAGGTTAATTGTTACTATTATTGGGTATAAAGTAGGTTCAATTGTAGCTATTTAGTAGAGTTTTGTTATGGTCTACAAAGGCAGACGAGCTGACGGCCCAACTGATGGTAAGTGGTTGTCGTCGCCGACAGACATCAGGAATACCAGGGGCACAGCCAAGCCGCTGCCTACCGTTAAAATATCATAGAGTCATAGAATAAAACTACAAGTTGTGTGCAGCTCTACCAAAAAATACTTTATGACAATAATTTATCACTTGACATCCGTTTAATTGGATATCGCCTTGGAAATACCCAAGCTTTGCATTTATTCTAGTTCTATAAAATAAAGATAGAGATACTAAAAATAATCTTAAGTAGACAAAGCGTCGTAAAGCCGTTTTAGTTTACGAGTATGATGGGATTATGTCACATTTGAAGACATTAACAGTGAGTTGAAATTCTGCAATATTGTTTACATTTAGTTTAGTTTTATTTAGTTAAAGTTAGTTAGTTAAAGATTACATTATTTTTTAATTTTAATTATTTTCGTTTCGTCATTCAAGCAATGAATGACGAAACGAGCAGGTTGCTCGCCCGATGGTAAGCGCTGAGCAACACCAGAATCAACACCATATAGAACTATGAATTCAAAAGCAAAGCAATATGGCAATGGTCTGCGATCATCACGCCCAGACATAAGATGTTAAGTCTCATAATTCCCAGTAATTTCACTAGCTTCAAGGTCCTTCAAACCGAAACATAACAATATTTACGGTAGGCAGCGGCTTTGCTGTGCCCTGGCATTGCAGAAGTCTATGGGCGGCGGTGACTACTTACCATCAGGTGGCCCGTTTGCTCGTCTGCCGATACAGGCAGTAAAAAAAAAAAAAAAAACACTGATGCAGATAAAGCGATGGTACGAGTACCAATCAATATGGCTTCTCGCATACAAGGGACCTACCACCTTTATTACACCTTTACGGAAAACTATCAAGTTAAGGTTAGGTTAGTCAAAATTAAAGCACAATTTGTTTAATTTAGCATAAAGAGAAACAAAAGGATGCAATGTAATTAAAACTCAGAGATTTACGTTACGCCCAAAAACATTATAATATTGCTTAAATCGAAGTTTATAAATACAAAATCAAACAAAAACGGCAACTGTTTTAAAAACATAGAAAAACCCAACTCAACATAATTTAAAGTAATGGGCAATTTAACTTTAATCTTATTCAGACATCTAGAAACGAGAGTAGTGTTGTTATTGCTGAATTATACCGAAATTTTGGAGGTAATAAAACATCAAATGTGTGACATGGGTAGAGTCACGGTCATCGGCTCTTTGTATCCATTTTGGTCAAGATACGTGTTCGTGCAAAGATATGATACGGTTAATTATTGCTTCGGGTTATTGTATCCAGTTTTAAGCTAGTATGCGCGCGCAAATGTAGAAACAGCATAAATCTTCATAGATAAAAGACTAGTTTTTTTTATAAATACACCCAACTGTCACACACATAGTCCTCACCCCACACTAGGTTAACCTGTACCGTGGGAATTAGGAACTATGAGAGACTTGCGGTCTCACAGCACCCAGACCCGAAACATATATTTGTGGGTCACACAAACATTTGTCTCGGTGCGGGAATCGAACCCACGCCCTCTCGCTTCGCAGTCGGCTACTCGCCCGCTACACCACGGAGACTGTCAAGTTGTATTTAACAGACGGAAATAACGGCGGAGTTTATCAATTCAACGCGTACATTTATTTTTGTATGTATAGCAACAGATAATACAGACTAGAAAAAATAAAACCAAAAATTAAACTATATTGGGTCGATGTTTTAACCATTTAATTGCAATAGCATCGACTTCAAATTGGTTATTTTTAACTTTTTCATGTTATTTTCAAGTCGGTTTTATTGTTATTATGTGGGATTGTTATAATACGTTTTTATGTTAATGTTTTGCTTAATTAGAGTTTCGAGTGGCTGTTATTATTTGTGGGTTATATTTAATAAACTTGGTAACCATTCTTTTAACTTACGACCTTTAGGGTTATATTATAATAACTTTGTCAAGCAAGCCGTTACTGTGCACCGCCAGATAACGCATTACACAGACAATTTACGAAGTACAAATATGAGATACTGTATAGACAGCATAATATTTTTTTATTTTGGTGTCTTATATTTTATTTGACAAATAATATTTACTTGAAGGTTGTGAAACTGTCAAATTATTGTATTTTACTCTCTGACGATAAATAAATGACAAAACACTCTTGAACTATTGCATAGGCACAATGTTTATCATTAAGGCTCTAAGTTTCCATTTCCTTAAATAAGCGTAGAAATCGACAACAAAAATAGCCACTTTTATATCGTTTTTCAGGCTGAATCAGTTGTACCTAAAAATAAAAATAATTGCTTGGAGAATGTAGAGTTTATTTAAATCTAGTTAGAGGAAGTAGGTTTCTAGTTACAAATTGAAAAGTGAAGTAAAAATGAGTCAAAAAGGATACAAAAAAATATGTATTAGTAATTTTTAACAAATTAATAGCAAAGTTATAACATTTTTCAAGATTTGTTACGCAAAACCACTCCTAACATCTATTATTTGCAATCGAACACTGCATGTAGACAATTCGTTAGAGTTCACTATTGGAAATTCCAAGGTCTTGAAATTGTAACAGGCTAGAATTCACATAGTCACGAGCCGACCTACTATCGGGTGGTACAATGAAATGACGTCATAGAACCCAATGTCCACTTTTTGTTCAATGAACCGACTTCCTATAGATATATCAATTATGCCAATTTCATAAGACCTATGTACAACACGTAATATTATGCTTTGGAAGGTCGTTTTGTATTGGTTATTGTGGGCACACGTTAGTGAAAAAATGCAAGCACGCACGCAATTTGATATCTGTTCTACTCAGTATGTATATGGGGCTGCTCCATCAATGATATATTTAAAACGGTAATACAATTTAAAATAATGTGAAAGGGACTTTACCCGATATAAATAAAATCTGTATCAGCTTTTCACACTATTATTTTTTTGTATACTATCAATTTAATAATGACTAGCAGTTTTACGGGAAGTACCTTTCAAATCCAGAAAGTTAACAACATAGTGTTAAATATAAAACTAATACAATAAATTGAATACTTATTAGGTATATTGGTATTCTTATAGTTAAGTTAGTTCACGTTTTATTCTTAGTCATAATTATATTCTAGATGCTATCTTAGAAACGCTTATTTCAGAGAAGATATGACGAAAAAGTGACTGATTGACGTCTATCTATTTTGTTATAAAACCAGTAACACTTATCATGCATCCGTTAATACTTACAGGCTAATTGTAGAGTTCAAACACCTTAGGAGGTAACGCACCGGACATCCTACTAATAGTAAATATAGACTGGTACTAAGGAGCTACGCTAAGTAAACCTCGCCTAGCAAATTTTTGTACATACAAAGTTTGAGAGGTATCTAAATATAATCCTATATAATATATCGCAATATCTACCTAAAAAAAAACCCTGCACATTTAATGTTTCCGGGTCTTTAGGCGCCTATACTAAACTAATAGATTATTCATATATGCACGCACACGCTTATATCAGATTGTTTAGGGGATTTAAACGAAAAAAATCAAACAAATCTTGGCCCGGATGCGTACTAACAATTCCGTTACTTGACATTTTGGTATGCGAATATTTTGGTTAGATGTGCGAAGGCTGAATTTAGTTTATTACGATGCTTAAAGTTGTGCTACAAACTTATAAAGTGTGTAAATAGATATAATACGTTATACTCGTATGATAAAGATTTTGACATTTGCATATAAAATTATAAAATGTAGAGTCAATTATAGACACATGTTAAATAATAGAAAAATGCATTCTTTTACACGACTGTGTGAGAAGTAGGATTGTGTTTTGTACTATATCATAAAAAGTACTGTGAAGTACTTTCTTTATCAAAGTGTGACAACTACACTTACAATACTGGAACAATTAAAAGTCATGCACAACATACGTGCAGTAATACAATTGCCACTACGTGGGAATTATGCAAATTGTTTATATTCTTGTTGTTTTACATGTAAAAAAGTAAGAAATCTCGTGCGTTTGCGTTGATTACATCTGAACTAACCGGTCCGACTTGAATTGTCTACATTTTCGCCCAAGAAAACGCATTAGTTGTATTAGTCAGTAAGAGGCTCTCGAGATGGGGCTGTCGTTACTTAGAGTGAGTTTTTATTAATAATTTCTGATAATAAATGAAATTTACAGATAGTGTTGATAAATATAATCCCCAAAATTTCAATGTGGGCTTATATAGTGCATTAACAGTATTATAGCTTTAATCCATTTAGAACTTCATTTTCTTAATCTCTAATCGAACATAATAATTATACAAACACTTATGATATTCATAAAATAACTATCAAACTTTGTCCATTAGTTTTGGAGAAAATCGCGAACACATTTACATACATACACAAGCCCGAATACAGAACTACTTTTTTTTAACTCGGTTAAAATTTTCTGCCCAGTTTGTATACACTGTCTGCAATTGCTACTTATAAATATTATAATAGGTATAAGTTTTTTTTACATGAACCTTGTTTAAAATATGAGAGTGCATAGCAACAGTGGCTTTCTAGTTTTTGTATTCTTAATCTTTATTGTTATTATTTTTATATCTTCACATGTGTTACGATTAAATGATAAATGAATAATTGAACACTTTAATCGTTGATGCCCTTGGACAGAATCTTTCAACGATAAACGCAATAAGTTGCGTGATTTTTCCAGCCCAATATTTTTTAAAGTGTTTTAAGCTCTATATTTGGCTCTATTTAATTCATATGTCTGTAAGATTTTCTTAGCTCTATCAAATCAAAAATACTTGGCACATATCACTTATGCGTCTTTACTTATATTTTAACACTTATATCATTGTGATTTCCCGCGAACGTCAATCGGTGACCACGTGTTAGTCAGAACAACGTGGTACGAAAATTCAAATACAAATAATGTTGACATTGTCCAAAATCCTCGATGTTACGCGACGATCATATCTTGACAAAAAATTAAGTGCCAACTTTACACAATTTGCAAATTGACGACGTAGTTAATTCCATTTTAGATACTTTGTGAAAAAATTAAAACATTTAGCTCAAGTCGGTTTCGCATTAAATCTTGTACCATGGGATAAGAAAAAATTATTTCTAACTAAACGACTGTTAAATATACGCAATCTTAACTATTTTTAATTAGTCATTACCAAATTTAGCAGCATATGACGCGATTACGATGTGTGCTAACGCTGTAGTTGTGCCATCTGGTAAAACTAATACGTCGACAAAGCGGTTTGACGCGCCGAGCCGTGAACTACGCATGCGCATGAATCTTACACAAATATTTGTCCAAGTACGAGATGGGTACCATTAATGATTAACACCTGCTCTCTTCAACGAAATGCTTGGTGTTAGAATTTTTAGAATAAACAATTTAGAAATTTTAGAATTGAGTTACTACAAGGTTTATTATGAGACTTATTATATGATGTCTTAGAAAGACGATTTCAGTACAGTGTCACGCAATATTGTATAGATCAAAAAGATCGGGCAAACGACCATCTCATGTGTCATATAAAAATGTGTCTTAAAACTGTGGTATATCATCAAACTTAATTTCCAATTTCTTTGTCAACAGATGCCACAAACCGTGCCGAGGTCCGGGTGCAGCCCGCCATCAGTTACGCAAGACGAGAGGGCAGTTCCCACATCACCAGCAGATCTCCAGCACCTGCTTCGCCTACTTGGCGCATCGTCTCCACCAGAACCGATGCTCCATTCCCCCCCAAACCCACACAACAAGCCACCACCACCTTATCCAGAAGACAACAACTTCTTGGACCGCCTCTACGATTTTGAGGGTTACCCCACACCTTCTCCATCATCAGATGAAGGATCAATACCCACAGTAGCCCTGCAGCCAGCTTCACCATACAATTCTTTGCAATACACAACGCCTGTGTATATCAAAGAAGAGCCAAACAGATTGACAGTGCCAGGATTCTCATCACCTTATCCTCTTTCTCCTTCTGGCTCATGCGTGTCATATGGTAGTCATAATCAGTACGCGTCGCCAGTTCCACATCACGAAGAGTACATTGACATTGAAGAGTTATTAAAAGAGAACCAGATTCTACAAGAGAGCGTGCAACAAAGTTATGTTACACCAAAAATAGAGATTGAGGAGCCAAGAGATCATATTTTATTGAGATCTGCATTAGAAGACACGTCTTTCCAGAAGAGACTAAACCTCAGGCCGATACCCTTGGAACTCGGAAGTGTGAAGATGGAGGAGAGCAGTGGTGGAGACGAGCTGGTCGCGCCTGACATAGACCAAGTGTTGTCTATGGCTATCGAACAATCGAAGAGAGATGTAGACAATACTTGCACAGTGCTTGGAATCTCACCAGGTGAGCTATTTTTGTCTTGGATTCTTTTACACGAAATATTTTACTACAAAGACATAGAGAATTTAAATATACTACAATTTTGTATGTAACACCAACATAAATTAGGTAGATGTTTATTTGCATTTAAGTACATTTTCTTGTTTTAATATGAAAATAATACATACATAAACTCTCACGCCTATGTCACATGGGGGTAAGCAGATCCTGACCTCTTTGCCCTTTTCCATATTCATATATCTTAAATTTCGCCGTAATATGTAAAATAATTACATACAAATACAAAAACTCACTATCAACATATCGAGAAAACGTATAATAGTTCAATAAATGACAGTCAATCCTATTCTTCGTTGCTGCCTATCGAGGAGAGGGCTGATATACGACACTATGAAAACTACAGTTCAAGTGTTTTTTATGTGCTATCTGTCGATAAAGTTAACTATTTTTATCTTTATCGGTGGATCTTGACCGATAAACGGACATCCTCGGCTGTAAAAAAACGAAATCAATTTCAATAAACATCACAATAAAACATTGAAGACAATAAAAATGCAAAGCGCATTTTACTTTACATCGCGTGTCAACACTATAACACGAATAAATGATCAATCAATCCAACAATCCATTCGTAATGAAACATGGGAAAACAACAGCATGTCAAACATTAATGACGTCACTATAAAAAAAGCAGTTTCAAGACTATAGTTAAGTATCGCAATTATAGATCGTTTCTGAGAACTTATGTTTACGTAATACAGCAGATATGTAGTTCAAGATGCTTCCACATATGACGTTTTACATGATTTATGAACTGTGCTTGCGTTATCAGTTTTCAAACACATCAATTTCCTTTGCATTAATGAGTAGTAAGGGACTATTAGCTTAGCTAAGGCTTTGATTGTGCTTCAGTGTAAAGGATTCGTTCGATATGCGTTCGTGAAGTATTTGTGCCAAAACGATACCTGCCGAAGCCAATGAGCAATCTTCATACATAATGGATTTAAACAGACCTATAGTAAAAGTGACTTTGAATTGCGTAATCAAATGTGTTAAAATAAAGAGAAAATGTCTCTCATGGCTTATATATTACGGTCTTGCTTTGCCATTGGAATTTTAAATAAACCAACCACGATTATAATTCATATAAATAGCATCAATGTGTATGATGTTGATATAAAATTATGAATTCACTAGGCAATAATTAAGCCGCAGTAAGCAGCTGAGTATGAGCCGTGCATGAACAATCGATTAGTAACTTTGTCGGCCCATACAGGTACAAATAGAGATGTTCACAACGCGAACGCTATTAATCAAAAGCGTGTTATAACGAAATAATAATAACGCTATGCACATTTGTATTAGTAATATGCGAATTGCGATATCGTTTTTATAGCAGATGTCCGTTACAAGTTCCAACAAAACATACCAACCGATTCAAAAAGAAAAGAAAAAAAATCCAAAGCGCAGATAACAGTAAAATAAAAAACATATTGTTTGTGCTATTTTTTTATCGGTTATTTTAATCTGCTATCTAATATAACGAGCATCCTTAGGTACAAACAGAATCCGCGTCATGTTCGCATCATCTGGCATCCTCACGCGCAAGCAACATAACCTAACCATTGAAAAACCCCTGCGTCAATTAGAAAAACATACAACTGAACATATTTTCTTAAAACATACATACATACATACATACGCACCCACGCATGTAATCCCCGAAGGGGTAGTCAGAGGTGTAACCAGTACACCTACATTTCGCCGAGCGTATCTCCGTCCCACGATGTGATAGGAGGCGAGCCTATCGCCATACCGGGCACAAATTCCAGACTGCGGGCGGATACTGAGCATTTCGTAACAGAAAACCCCAATACCATTTGACCCGACCCGGGGATCGAATCCGAGACCTCAGCATTAGCCTCAATCGTAACGCGTACGCATTACAACTGCGCCATTGAGGCAGTCCAGTTCTTCAAACATATTGATGAACATTCTCGATTAAACTAGCTTTCAAGGAAAAAAACGCGTTCAAAACTGTCAATTCGTTTAAACGCTATAAAACATAAAGGTATATACACAAACCTACAGTCAGACAAAGGGGTAAAATTTATTACACTTCTCTTCTTTGTCGAAAGTTAAAAACTCGTGCCAGCGTCATGTGTCGCGCCTCAATTGTTGCTTGCTGAACGCTCTTTATATTTTTGCAAGCATATTATATATATAAATCAGGCAATTAATGACTAATTTTTTATGGATTTGGTGACTCAAAATGTTTCTCTGATGTCATATGATGATACTACTGCTATACGTGCAAATATATCCTAGTTTATGATACTTCAACAAGTTATTATTAATAAATAATCTTCAGATCATCAATATTTAAAGGTAGACGGATGGATAGTATTAGCCTTGATTGCCTTCATCTAGACTGCCTCGGTGGCATAGTTGTAATGTTTACGCGTTACGATGGAGTCCAACGCTGAGGTCTCGGGTTCGATTCTGGGTCGGGTAAAGTGCTATTGGGTTTTTCTATTATGAAATGCTCAGTATCAGCTCGAAGTCTGGAATTTGTGCCCAGTATGGCGATAGGCTCGCCCCCTATTACATAAGGGACGGAGATACGCTCGGCGAAATGTGGGTGTACTGGCTACACCTCTGCCTACCCCTTCGGAGATTACAGGCGTGAGTGCGTATGCAGTATGTGTCTTCATATACGGGCAAAATATTTTATTATAACCAATTTTGACTTTGTAAATGTGACTTTTAGTAAAAACAGTGCAATGTACTATTTAAGATACGATTCACTAAACATCATCTTACTAATTAATGTTAGTTGATTTTTTTACTGTTACGTTACGGATACATTGAGACTATTATGATAGGTCTTGGGTGTCAATGACCCATAACAAAAATATATTACGCTTTGAGATAGGGAGTTTATGTTGTGTATTATCTATTCTAGTATACATCTAATTCGATTCTCCGTTCAATCGATATTTAATGGGTATCTCAACAAATAATACCTTTGACTTATTATGATAACTATGTCTCGCGATATTAACTCAATCTTTTTATCACCATTTTTAACAGTTCAGTAACTCTTAAAACGTTTGACGTCAAAAGAAAGGGACAACCAGTGTTTAATTTAACACTGATTAAAATATATATAATAAAGCGCTAGACGACAATTAACTTGTGCAATTAAAAAAACTTTTGGAAAACTTTTTTAACAAACTACAAACAAAAACGTCTATAACAAATCCATTCACCCGCAGATCCAATGCTCTGGAGTACGGCGGATGTAAAATCATGGGTGATGTTCACACTGCAACACTTCAATTTACCGATGGTGCCTGCGGAGTACTTCAATATAGACGGGGCTGCTCTAGTTGCTCTTACTGAAGAAGAATTCAATCAGAGGGCGCCACAGGTGAGAATTTTAGACCTCTTGATGATATTAGATTAAATGTTCGGCGGGCTTAACATACGTGACCCGTGGAAATTTGGACTCGTTTTGTCCTGCAAAGCCGGTTAAATCTGGTTATATCTATAGAAGCGAATATGGTTGTATAGAAGACTCAACTAGTTATGTGAAACGTAGAGATAAAAGCAGTGTTTTTACTTT
This sequence comes from Mimas tiliae, assembly GCA_905332985.1. Classification (NCBI taxonomy): domain Eukaryota; kingdom Metazoa; phylum Arthropoda; class Insecta; order Lepidoptera; family Sphingidae; genus Mimas; species Mimas tiliae. The sequence goes on from HG995244.1 coordinate 16,325,985, forward strand.
TCTCTGATATTTTGTATGCGAACTCTAACATGATGTCATTTAATCGAATGTTGACACTTTTATCTGAGACATTTATCATTGATAATTTTCTCTCTCCCCGCGAAATACCTCGTGGGATTATGAAAGGCCTGATGTTTTTGATAAGCAAATAAACAAGCGAATTACCTAATGGTAAGTGATTTCCACCGCCCATTTACTCTCATAATAAAGAAGAAATTGTGAGTGTTGCCAATATATAAGAAGAGATAATGAGGGAGTTACTTAAACCTCCAGCATCCTCTGTGACTGCATAAACCAAATCATCAATCAAAGCTGTTATTTAATGCTGGTTTTCTACGTGCCAGTTGTACCAACGCGGTCTTGCAGGCACATTCATTTTATAGACTGCTTTTGTTTTTGAAATCTCGTGATCACTTTTGAACTGTCTCGATTTAGTTCTAGTTCTTAGTCCACAGTGCAAGCGTCTATAACAAGTATTCAAACATGTAGTCAGCAATTTTCGAGAGCAGAAACTGGTGGCAATTGTTGTAGACAACGCTTCACGCTCTGTTTAAAGCATCCGATACTGCAGAAAATATGGTTTTAGAAAAGCTAAAGACAGAACATCGACCTATATAAAGACATTTGTCAGTCTCCGTGTCGCAGTGGATGAGTAGCGGGCTGTGAAGCGCGAGGCCGCGGGTTCGATTCTCGCACCGAAATAAAATGTTTGTGTGATCCACAAATATTTGTTTCGGGTCTGGGTGTTTTCTCCCCAAAGGGGTTGACGTCGGCAGGCGTATTTTTCCTAATTGATTACATGACGAAACAAGCAGCTCGCTCGCCTGATGGCCACGCCCATAAACAGAAACAACACACAAAACTTTGAAGTATAAAGCACTACATGGCACTGGACTGCGTTCGTCACTCCGAGACAAGTTGTTAAGTCTCATAATGATAAATATTTTGATAATAAATTAATGCTTTGTAAAAAAAATTGCACATCAATAAAATGCAAATCACGTAACGTAATTAATGACGATATTATAACATAACATCATCATAACTGCATCACTGTTGCCAGATGACTATTTCCCATTCCCCGAGTTGTATAGATTCTCCCCAAAATTCAGGTTTTATGACAGGACATATATTTTTACTAAAAATTACGTAGTACCTTCATATATAACACATAAAATCCTAATACAGAAAATCCTGTATTGCACGTTTGAAGAAATAGCTATGAGTATCTATACAAGTCATACATGGCATTCGCACTCACGTATAATTAATGACTGCCTCGGTGGCGCAGTTGTAATGCGTACACGTTACGATTGACGCCAACGCTGAGGTCTCGGGTTCGATCCCCGGGTCGGGTAAAGTGGTATTGGGTTTTTTAATTACGTAATGCTCAGTATAAGCCCGGAGTCTCGGGTTCGATCCCCGGGTCGGGTAAAGTGGTATTGGGTTTTTTAATTACGAAATGCTCAGTATAAGCCCGGAGTCTGGAATTTGTGCCCGGTATGGCGATAGGCTCGCCCCCTATCACATTGTGGGACGGAGATACGCTCGGTGAAATGTGGGTGTACTGGTTACACCTCTGCCTACCCCTTCGGGGATTACAGGCGTGAGTGCGTATGTATGTATGTATAATTAAAAAATACTCTTGCTCAATAAATATTTCTCTCCAGATATCCAACCAAAGCTTTATCCTCCAATTTTTTCCCCAGTTTGCTCTAAAAACCCCTAAATTTGGGGGATTCCCACAATCTGGCATCAGTGAAGTGCATATACATTCCACTATAGTAGACTGAGACGGGACAAAGTTTAAATTGATTAACCATACAATAATAATGTAGATAAGATTGTATAAACCAACGGTTAGTTTGTTGATTTATCATTTAAATTCCAAAAGACACGTGACAGTAAAAGGTTATCTTTGACGTAAAGGATTGTATATAGTATGTATGCTGTATACACTTTGTTTCTCATGTAACTTTAATACAATGTAGAGTCAGAAATTATTGAGCTTTGTTTTTTTATACATACACACTCACGCCTGTAATTTCCAAATGGGGTTGTATGTAACTTTGTTACACTTGACGTGTAAATGCAGGTTTTGTGAGGTGATTATTAAAATATAATTCAAAACTAAGTTATACTATAAAACTAGATTACTACTGTAATTACCACATTATAGCACAAATAAATGATCTTATATAGAAATAAATTACTTAAAATAAGTTAGATCATCAATATTAGCATAATTACTTCCTTATTTTTTTACATACCTACTGTATCACGTTTGCGTGGTCTATGCACACGGCTACAGTGACTCATATCCCACTTGTTATACAGCGTGAAACTTCGCTATTGTTTTCTTTGTCAAAAACATTTTGGAACGTAAGAATATGTTACATATGTAATAATTATATCAGCCCTGTATTATACACGTCCCACTGCTGGGCACGGGCCTCTGTTACTAATAAGAGGGCTTTAGCCCGCCACGCTGACCTAATGTAGGTTGGCTTCACATACCTTTGAAATTCTTATGCAGGATTCTCAGGTATGCAAGTTTCCTCACGATTTTTCTTTGCCGTTAAAGCGAATGATGATAAATATAATTGAATATACCATTTAATCTATGATATGAGAAGACGGACCCTGGTATTAAGCTGGGATAACGCCGGCAAAAAGAAAGATTCACGTAACATTGAAAAGTCAAAGGTGTACCCTGGGGCTGGTTTCGAACCTGCAATTTCCTACTTGACAGTCTGCACCACTCTCTGCTAAGCCATCACTTGTTTAATAATTTTACATAAGTATTATATAATCGAATATTGTTATAGAAAATTTTAATGTTTATAAAATATGATTGCAGTATAATAAATGATATTTAAAATTTGTTAGATAAAACGTAATTGTAACTGGGCTTTAAAGATAAGCATATCTCAGTGAGCCCTGATAAGATTGTTACAAATTGTTATTAAGAAAAGACATAGTTCGATAGATTTTTTATATTTTATTTATATTTCACGCTTACTGTCATATAAAATAATTGTTACGTGATTTATTTATTAATTTATTTATTATAATACTGACTTTGAATTTTTATTGTTATTCAAAGGCTTCCTTAATACAATTTATAAATCAATACTATTTTTGTTCTATCAAATCGTAACACACTAGTCTAATCAATCTAGTCGATATTATATTTTTACGTAATCGACAATAATCATTACGCAATCAATCACATTTAGCTTTCAAAGTAATTACTATGATACCATTGTCTTACGTCAAAACAGATGCGGGATTAAACGACTGCAAATACATTAAGCAATATAATTTGAAGTATTTAGTTTTAGAAGGTGACACTGTCATAGCAAGCCATCAGTCACAGTAAATGTCAAATAGCAGCTTATAAAAAATAAAGACTGGCCATTAGTCAGATAGTTAGGCAGAATTTATTAAATTGACTATTTCTTAGGCGTGGTTCCATTACCTTTTGTCTGTCTGTAGGAGTGTGGCATGGTAGTGTTTAAACTAAAAGACGGGTTTGAATGTTTTTATTCGTTTATAAGCTCGTTTTATCGAGATGGTTTTTGACTATTTAGAAGAACATTTGTTCAGTCTTTCAAAGGTTTAATCCTTACGAAATAAAATAACACGTCCAAATATAAAAATTACATGCTGAAATATATTATGTATAACGGAAAAATATGTCTACTCGGTACTATGAAAAATAGCCGTCCTATACGTTAATTGATTGTTAAAGATACGCTCATAACTACTTGCATTAAGTAAGCGGTAAACGATTAGTGAGTTAAGCATCTTTTGGCGCGGTCAGTCTATGGATGGGTGACCGCATATTGGTATTTCAACAGCGTCTCCGTGCATCGTAGGGTACTTAAAGTCGATCCTGGGTGTTATCAACTGACATCAGTCGTTAAGTCAATTCGGAGGCTTTCGGGCGGCTTCAAAACTTTGTCTCTAAGTTGGTCACTAACCATTCGACACAGATAGATAGGTGGTTAAATGTTATTCCAAGATTCTGAAATAGGTTGTTAGTTTCATAAAGCCCAGTAGTTATAGATATAATATGCATTCAATTGGGAATAAATTGCCCAAATTACTAAATAATTGTTTAGCAAATTTGCCAACGATATATATGTACGGAATCTGCTTTCTCCAGTGATGAAAGTTTCCAAACGAACACTGCATACAAATCGCTTAGTCTTTTATCTTGCGATTTAATTTCGTCAATTTTTTTAAATGTAGAATGTTTTTAAAAATGCGTTGCATTATACCAAAATTGCTTCATTGGTCTGGTTGCAGTGTATTTAGACTCACTCCCAGTTTCACGGGTTCAATGCTCAGGTTCGGATAAACAAAATTTGGGTCTATTTAAGGAAAATATATTCAGTGATGGGCTGAACCCCCCCCACCCCTCATTAAACCGTGAAAAATAAGCTCGGAGCATAGTGGCGAAACACCTCAAAAATCCATTATACTATACAAACAAAAATTCTTACACGAAAAGATACTTTCTAAAATAAAACAGCGATCGATATTTGAACACCTATTCACGTAGCCCATGAATCTTCTAAACGTAAACAAATTACGCACGTATCACGAGTTTTTCGGCATAGACGTCAATAGCAACAGCCCTACAGAACACATTTTAGTTCGTAGCATGTTTTTTTTTCTCATACCCAAATATACATAGAAATAAAAATTAAAAATTTGACAGCCTCCGTGGCGCAGCGGGCGAGTAGCCGGTTGCGAAGCGTGAGGCCGCGGGTTCGATTCCCGCACCTTGACAAATGTTTGTCTGATCCACAAATATTTGTCTCGGGTCTGGGTCTTGTGGGACCGCAAATCCCTCGTAGTTCTTGATACCCACGATACAGGTTTACCTAGTGTGGGGTCAGGACTATGTGTGTGACTGTTGGGTGTATTTATTTATTTAAAAGGCTAGACAAAAGGTAACATTTAGCTTTGTTTAGATACAGGTTCTCACAATAAATTAACGACTTGCGAATTCATGCATGTTGATAATTAGATGCTACTTTGGAGTCTTACACATGGTGCCCTTTAATTTCCTTCCCTGAGTCGCAAGCCACTTAGATAAAAAGGAGCGTCGCCCTGCGATTTGCAACCTTACTATACTGTATTTTGTATGAAAATACTTCAAAGGTGTCGCATCGTCACTGCGTCTTATGTATTACGTCTTATCTGTACGGTTTGCGCCCTATAGGTCCGCAATGCACTGACGATTCATTTGGTATTGTGCGTGTCAATGGACGGCGGTGATTATTTACTATCAGATGACACACTAATTCGTTTGCCTCTTAAGTTATAATAGCTAAAATCGATACTATCTATTACTTAAGGCTTATTAAGCCGTTGGCCGTGATTGTAACTAATGGCCAATTAATCCAAGTCAAAAAACCTCAGAGTGATTTGAAAATGACAATGCTAAAAAAGAATTGATTAAATCCCCCAAAAATAATCAGAAAAAGAACTGTAAATTCTAAAAAACCGAACCGATCTACTTTAAAAATCTCTATTAAACCAAGTTTAAATAAACACGCCAAAAGATGCTTGTAGAAAAATATTTAAAAAGATCTTAAAAGAACATATTGTTTGTCTTCTTTAACAAGAAGTATTGTTACAGTCTGGAAGCACATTGTATGCACAGCTGGAGATCTGGAAGGCAGCGAGACATGAACCCTGGAAGCCTTCACAATGGACTGAGCATCAGCAGTCTTCACCAACTCCTGCCCCTGCTGGTCTACCTTCGGCCGATGACTTAAGTGACGGTAGGTGTAAGTTACTTTTTGATTATTTTGTAGCTTTTACGATTATTTAAATGCGTACGCGTTAAGATTAAGCTAACGCTGAGGTCTCGGGTTCGCTCCCCGGGTCAGGTAAAGTGGTATTGGGTTTTTCTATTACGAAATGCTCAGTATCAGCCCGGAGTCTGGAATATGTGCCCGGTATGGCGATAGGCTCGCCCCCTATAACATTATGGGACGGAGACACGCTCGGCGAAATGTGGGTGTACTGGTTACACCTCTGCCTACCCCTTCGGGGTTTACAGGAGTGAGTGCATATTATATTATTAATTATTGACGATTACTATTGTTTTTCACACCAAGTATATTGATAAGCGACTTAGTAACAATTGATTGGACACTTAAGAATACAACGTCACTTAACAAAGCGTAATAAATTAGTACAATCACACAACATTAAGTCATCATTACCACTGATTAGATAAATATGTGGCACATTTGGACATATGAATAAATTAATAAAATATTAAATACATAATAATGGATTAGTTCCTTATAACAGGACGGAACATTTTATGTTAATAATTGGGGTCCTTATAGATTACGTTGCGGTCTTTATTTAGCAAACATTATTTCCAATGTCTTTAACCTCTCCATCCAAATTATTTATCAGTCAACACAAAAATTAAACTTGTTTACCACTTAACAATATCAAACTTATAGTTTTAAAATTTATCTCATGTTCCACTTTAATAAAATATACACAGAAAGCAATAAAACATAGTGAATTACAAGTTTGTACATATTTTTAGTAAAAATATCCAGACGCTGTTATCTTAACACTAAATATTTAAAGCCAAATAGTTCGACATCGTAAACCTAAAACTATAGACAAACACTATAACCAAGTAAAGTAAGTACTTGAGATGGCACGCATTGTACTTCAACCGTTATCCGATAGTGTGTACGGCCCACTTATGGTGAAGATACAAACGAGCTATGTTCAGCTGAAGATGTAAAACCTGCTTAAACCTATTGGAAACGAGGCACAGTGGGTGGGACACCATTGATTTGTTATATATTACTTGAAATATTGACTATTGTTGTACAGATATTAAATGTTGGAGGATTATAAATTACCAGAAACATAATGGAAAATACGCTATATATCACCAATATTATGGATTTGACAATAAAATATTTCAAAATATACAAGACATTTCCAGTAAATCTTTCAATGCAGATAAAGTTACAAGAACAGTAACTGTACAATAAAATATCAAAGCAGCTAAGAAACTAAGTCATAGAAACCTTTCCGATAGCCGTTAGCTCATAAATAAAAAAAGTGTCAGAGTGGCACAGGAAATAGCAATCTACAATTATCTGTTACTTGTAGACGCATGTGAGATTTATATCTGAAAGGTATTGGATATATAGTTCGGCAACAAACAGGTCAGGTTTAACAAATGAATTCAGTTAGATTTAAAATGCGGCTCTCGTTTAAAGAGTTGCAAAAGTTTTTACCAAGGCAGTTTCACAAAGTTAGAGTTTCTAAAAATAAATTTGTTGATATCTAATTCGTATATTACCTATATGTTAATAAAATAAATCATGGTTAAAGCTTTATAAGGGACTAGTGATAAAATTTAAAGTTCTCTGAAAAGCAGGATAAAAATATATCTGCGTGCAGAGTTTTACACAATTTAATATCACATTGTTATTTTTCTGAGCTAAAAATTGTCTACGTACTGTAAAAACAAATTTAAGATTGAAACTATTATTTGGTCCAGCCTAGAAACAGCTGAATGAATGTTGTATGAACTGGGACAACAACAATTTCTAAAACGATTTATATTTTGCTTATAAATTCCGATGCCGAACAGACCCTAACATAATACTTATGTTTTAAAATCAATGACCAACAAATTTATATAGAAGTTGAATCGTCTAGAGCTCTCGACCACACCCATTTACAGTTAAACCATCTATCAACGTTCACTTTATTGGTATTCTGTGCCCTTTCTCGACCGAACCCATACGTGTAGAGTCCACTTTTTATATATTTCCCCGGCCTAGTTCACCCAGTTAACCGCTGGACTCGCAAGGTCGCGTTAGACAAAGATAGACTTGCTGTTGCAAATATTTCCACTCGAAGCCTAGTTTTCTAAAATCAGTTTAATAAAAGTTAAAAAGATTTTGTTAGAATCAGTGGAATTAATTCTAATTTATGGATTGAGTGGATTAGATAATCCATTGAGACTGAGACATCCAATTCTGAGATCAGAAAGCATACAGACACACTCACACCTAAATCCATGAGGGAAGGCACTTTGGAGTGCCACAAGCTACAATCCTGACACACCTCTTCCACATTTATACATTTTATCTTACATCTTCGCCGGTTAAGGTACTCGTGACGTGCCCTTTTCGGAGAATTTGATCGGCATACGTTCTCCTCGGGTGGCCTACTGTCCCTTCCATTCTCTTTCGTACAATAAATTCCTTTCGTACTTAATTCGACTTTCATCTATCCTCTCCATATGCCCAAACTATATTAGAACACCCTTTTCTATCTTAGTCACCACATCATTCTTCACTCGGTACCAGCACACCATTGTGAACAACCATTCGTGCCTTTTGTAACAACGTCTGGCTGCTCATTATCGCGTGCTCTTAGAAAGCAATTTGATAATAATATTACACATAATAAAATAACCCTAAATGTACAACATACTTAGATATGATTTAGAATATATGTTTAATATAATGAAAAAGTATTTTCATAAGTATTTTCTACTACAGGTCTAACTAAATTTATGTTAAAGAATAAATACGTTTTTCTTAATCGAAACAAACCCATCACCCAAATGTTTGAAATGTATCCGTAAATTTTGTTGTTCTATGTAAAATGTTAACGTTATACTTAATCTACGTTAAAATAGGTGACCTCATTCGAAGTTCACCTTTGATGTTGATGTTTTATTTGAAGCATGTAAAATGCAAATATTTAAAGCGCTGTCTGTATTCGCCAATTGACGTACTTTTAATGAACCTAGAAAGAAACAAATCAATTTGAAATTCAAATTAAACTTTGAATTATTATCTGTAAATTAATATACAAAAAGTTTTGCGTCTGTAAACATTTCTATCTAATTATGATTGTTTTCATCCTCCTTATTTTCCTCTCCCGCATTATTTAAATCTTTAGTATCTCCAAACGTTTTAGTATATGCAACATTCTTAAGAGCACTTAGCTTTCTTCTTTAAATAGAATGTTGCTGTTTGAATTGCAATGTGTTTATTCTAGTCGTTTGTATCTTGTCTGTTTATCCGTCTAGCATCGAAGGTCGGTCGCTATAAATTTGGACAATGTTTACAGTACACGTACTGGAATAAACTTGGGTGAACATTGAAAAAATATCGATATTTTAATGATTAGTGGTAACTAGTAGGGTTTGATATTTAAGTACGTAGTTTCGATATCATTTAAAAAAAATATGTTCAGAAAGACTAGTTTCTATTATTGTTATTTCACGTATTCTAATAGTGTTGTTGTTTATAATATTTATGAATTAAATAACATTTGTCTTTATAATAAGAATGTGATCCTGATGTCATTTGAACGTTATATGAATTAAAAAATATATTTTAATCACTATTTTTTTTCACAGACGAAGACTCAGAGTCTGCTGGACCAAGTGTAAGCACGGGTGGTGGTAAAGCGAAAACTGGAAGCACACACATACACCTCTGGCAGTTCCTGAAGGAATTACTGGCGTCACCTCACGTACACGGATCGGCGATACGGTGGTTAGACCGAAGTAAGTAATTTACAATACTGTTGAAATATTTTCATATATGTATATATGTTTTAAATTTTATTTGTCCTTCGGATTCCCCATGATTCAAAAAGCAATTTTATTGGTCATTGTGTATTTATAATTTCAAGACAGATATCTGAAATAGATGTGCAATCTAAATTTGAATACTGAAGGTATTACTGAGGGTGGTACTGATGGATCATAAACCATCAGTTCAACACTCGAAAACACAGTTTGATCTTTGAGTCTTTGACTACAAAAAGTGGCATCTTCCAACTACAATAATCAATGACGTAATACTAGGGTGCTTCTTATTACTTAATACAATTCGGCAAAATATTAAGATAGCTGTATCGCATACCGTCATGCTTATTTATAACAATTGCGTTATTCGGTCTGCAGCCAATCCATCACTTGCTATCTATATTGCGATAAATATGTTTCGATGATTTTAAACAAGTCTATGTGGATTACTTTCATAGAAATTGACGTCACACTTTCGTATTTTTCTTTTCTTGATTTTTTTATTATTCGTATCAGCTTTTGTTTGTTATAATTTGAGTAATGACGTGCATTAAATTTACTATCTATAGCTTGATAGAGCGTTCTAAATATCTTAAACTCAACATTATTGCATAAACAACAAACAAAGTGTACATAATCATAAGTAAATAATAGTGTAATAACAAAGTCTAATTATGCTGTAGCCCTTTGCTTGGTGTCATTACGTAATCTTTTGATAACAAAACAAAAAGTTTAGGGTTTTAATTAACAACTCTGACTACTTTTAGGCCCTATTGCACAATGTTCAAATAAGATTTGCCAGCTAATTAAATTATTTGGCATTATGAGTCTTAACATCTTATCTCGGGGTGACGAGCGTAGTCAGAAATAATAATCAGAAATAATTTCTGTGTGGTGTCGCTTCTGTTAATGGGTAGTCGTGGCGTTAGTCATTTCATCAACTCAGAACCTCATTCAACGTTTTACACATCAACTCATACAGTTTACATACATACATACACACTCACACCTGCAATCCCCGAAGGGGTAAGCAGAGGTGTAACCAGTACACCCATATTCCGCGGAGCTTATTTTTGTCCCATGATGTGATAGGGGCCGAACCTATCGCCATACCGGGCACAATCCAGACTCCAGGCTAATACTGAACATGTCTTACTAGAAAACCCAATCTCACTTTTACCCGACCCGGAGACCGAACCCGAGATCTCAGCCCAGCAGTCGTACCGCTTACGTACAACTGCGCCACCGAGGTAGTCAATCAGGTTAATACGCGATATTTACATGGAATCGTGTTGCTAAGGGTCTATCGTTCGAGTATCTGTTACTAAGTAACGAGTCCATATCCAGATGGTCAACACGATTTCTATTACATATTTATATCAGTTGGTAATAATGGTTAAACGGTGTCACGTAATGACCTTCGCTTTATCAAAGAAGTTTATTAACTTTATAAATTATGGGCCTATAGCTATGACAGTTGGTCCCATTTGGTGTAGTTTAAAAATCTTACAGTCTATCAAAATAGGGTAATCTTGCAGTATAGAGTAGATGCGGGTGGTACGTGCTAAAGTCGCTTTGCACTCGTAGCATATCAAAATGGGGTAATCTAGCAGTATAGAGTAAGATACGGTTGGTACGCGCTGGAATCGCTTTATAGCAACATAGTTATTCGAGTGAGTTCATCTGCTTTAATAGCTTATAGATGACTAGCTTTTGCTCGCTATTCGCCCGCGTGAAAGTTTTATTCTCACTACACTCAGAGGTAATGTGGTTTCGTATCAGCAGTTCCGGAGATTACCCCCTACAAACAAACTCAAAAATTCACACACTCACGAACTTTACCTATCTTTGTATATTATTTCTCAAAGGTGTTTTTTTCAGAACGCCATAACTTCTATAATTCTTTTTCAAATTTATTTATTCAAGCTTATGCAATAGGTTATAAGTCTAACCAAAAAAATATGAAAAATTTACAGAGTCATCTATTGACAGTATAACCAACTTTTGTTGTATTTGTTTAACTGACCACAATCAGTGCGAAGTATTCGCACGGGTCACCTAGTTTATAATATTGGTGTAGATATTGTTTTTGTCAACATCGAATGAGATAACAGACTGTGTGATTTTTAAACTGTAGATATTCGTTATGCGGGCCGAATGTAGGGGGACAAATAGATTGTCAAATCTATTGATATACATAAACCAACTCATTGTTGCACTTTTGTTTGTGCCTAACAATAAGAAGGTGTAAGACGACAGCTGACACGTCATTGTCACACAAAACAAAACTACACTTTTACAAGCACACACATACTTAACTAGACGTGCACACATGAGCTACTCTAAATATATATAGAGTTCTTGAAATGTCAAGAGCATAGGTTCATTAGGCATTTGAATAGGTTATTTGTAGATACTCGCATATCAGTAAAAGTTTGGACAAGTTAGCTTCAAAAAGCTTTCGGTCCAATATTCATATCTTCATATTATGAGCTTCATGTTGTGTATTTATCATATATATAAATATAATCTATACAAATTTTAAAAAATAAACGTTAAATAAAAAATAACCTAATTTCTTATCAAAGTTAACCTTAGTGTGGGTTGCACCAATTGTCGTTAAAGTTATTATTAAGCAATTGTTGGTGATATCTATAGTACTAAAAGCAAATGATACAGCCTTTAAGTAAAGTGAAACATTGCTTGTTACAATAATTTTAACTAACCAAAGAATAGTACAACCCACAGATGCCCACAGTAAGCGTCCGTTTCGCCACCTCTGAGTAAAATTCTACTTACCAAATAAAATGTTTTGCGAAAAAGAGTAGACGTGTTTTCAAAAACATTTCTTTTCATATTTATAATCTTAGTTCTAACATATTTAAATAATTACACTATTAAATTATCTTATATTTTATATGCTATTGAAGTTTTAGAAACATCAAACGACATCATACGCAATTTTGTTATAATAATATCGTTTGAAAGCAATATTTTCGTCGACTTTGAGAGTTATCGGCAATAAAAAAATAATATAATTAATAAAAAATAATATTTAGATCAAAGACACCGTTTTTACAAAAACCTTCACATTTTATATCCCTTCTGTATTGAATATGGGTCACGTGATGGTAAGTGATCTCCACCGCCCATGAACACCCATAATACCGGGAGAATAATGGATGCATTGCCGACCTTAAGGCAAAGAACTAGGCTTTGGGAAGGGGAGGGGAATTTGGGCCTCCGGTCATCTTACTCACGACCTAGAACGCACCAGCAAGCTACCAATTTACGTCGGTTTTCAGACAGTGGTAATTACCCGGTCGAACAAAACTTCGTACAGCGTGTCTATACCGTTTAAAATAAATTTCGCATACATAGCACCGCGCGTAAAAATGAGATAAACTACCTTTATAACTAAATTGCAAATAACAGGCATTCGTTTTAATAACCAGTTCCAATAGTAAAGCAAAAAGTATTGTAAACAAAGAGTCCTTGTTGAAACTCGTTTGTCCTTTAGATATCGTAACAATCCACCTGTCTGTAATCAAACAATGCAGTAACACTTAATTCAAATCTTTAAAGTTAAACAAACGTTTTGTTTGAAAGAAAGAAAGAAAGCATTTATTGGCAAGCGTTAGGTGGTACATGTTGCAGACAAAATATTTTTATGAGTAGTAGGTGGGGGATACCTAGATACCCACCCACTGTAGACGGTATATGCCCCACCACGACCGCGCCAAAAGGATCCAAATCAGCATATGCCAAACACTAAGTTTGTGAGTTACGAATTCAAAGGGTTATTTATAATTTAGAAAATTAAACTAAAAAGAAACAACTAGTACTGATTTAAAATATAAATCTTTCTCTATCTATATAATCCATATTATATTTACTGGTGTGGGTTTTAAATATTATAAAGAACTTCATCTCAAAATACTTACTTACTGCCTCGGTGGCGCAGTTGTAATGCGTACACGTTACGATTGACGCCAACGCTGAGGTCTCGGGTTCGATCCCCGGGTCGGGAAAAGTGATATTGGCTTTTTCTATTACGCAATACTCAGTATCAGCCCGGAATCTGGAACTGTGCCTGATATGGCGATAGGCTCGCCCCCTATCACATCATGGGACGGAGATACGCTCGGCGAAATGTGGGTGTACTGGTTACATCTCTGCCTACCCCTTCGGGGATTACAGGCGTGAGTGCGTATGTATGTATAGGGAATTCCTATTTACTACTTATTTTCATTCAATGTCCATCAATTTGGTATAGAAATATTCACGATCATTGTAATGGAAAATTCATTTGCTCACATTCTCAAGCCAAGGTGAACGCGATTGTAAGTCGTTCTATAAAGTCCACGCAAAGGTTACCTAATACTGTCGCACTATCGATGGCAAATAATCGATTCTATAATTGATTTTTTCACGCTACATTATCGATTGTGTTTTTAATTGGTTAATCAATTATGAGACGTAATTGGATTTTACGTTCAATAATATTTTTGATGTGTTTAAGCGTTAGGTAGTTACCTAAAGTACCAGTGGTTTTGCATTCCTTGAATTAATTTATTATTTACTTAAGATATAACATAACAAATAACAAGTTAGAATATTTGTCATTCAATTCAAAAATTATAAATGATATATGTAATTTAGGTACATTCGGCACATTAAATCGATTTTTCTTAGAATGGCCAACATCGATTAAATACCTAATCCTTCACTTGCGAGTCGTGACTGGCCTTTACGTACGCTAGCAAAGTGTTTTAGCGATTTAAAGCCCATTATGCTGTAAGACATGATACTGCTCTTTTTCGGTTGTCACGAAATTATATTTTGAATGCGCAGTTGTGAATAATCGTATTTGGGAACACTAAAATGTTGTCGCAGTCAAAACTTATTTCTGTCATTTCATATTTAGTAGATAGGTCATATCACCTAAAATGAAATCATATATGAACGGCAACTGCTAGGTTTTTCTTATATTTTTTCTTTATTCAGAACATCCATTTTACCACTACAACTACTTCTACAATAAATTGTTGAATTTTATGACCAAAAACCTTGAACTGTTTAAATGTTTTTGGCAATAAATGTCCTTCCTAAACAAATTTATACTACATAACTTATGTTTTGAGTCCGTGAGGTATTCTTCTAGGATACACACAACAATAAAATTACATTATCTTAAATCCTGGAGTGAAATGGATTACAAATTCGTTACTAGAATTTTAATAAAGCGTCCATCCAACTTCAACAGAATTAGTACTTACATAAAATATATCGATTTTTCTATAGCTCTATCGACATGTATGGATTAATCTTGTTCTTTATAGATCAGATATGTTGTCTAAATGTTTAATTCTACCAGAAATAGATGCCATGAAACTTGAGTCATAAAACGGGTCTCTACTATATCTGTCTGACATTTAAGATTTAGTCGGGCGACTAATTCACTATAATCGATCGTTTTGCATAAGGCGCAGTTAAAAACCGAGGCGCGATGATTCATAACTGAAATATAATCGAGACGTTTGCACTTTTAACCTTTTTTGTCAAGACACTATTACTATTTGAATAATAATGCTTCTAATAAGCAAAGAAGGTGTTAGTTCGTCTCAACAAGAACATTCAAATCTACGTACGTATATAATTATAATTACAATCTGGCAGTCCAATATCGCATTTGTGAAAATTTAAAACAGTTTTTAGGCAAGTTTCCCGAATACATTTAACCTAGCACTCTTCGTACCTGTTTAGGCAACACAATGACCTCTAAAATTATTGTAAAATATTCATTGTCCACCATGCTGATGTTTCTTAAAAATAAACTATCAATTCTTCACTTAGCATTCAAACGGTGGCTAATGTGTCGTGTTTCTCGCAGGTAACGGTGTATTCAAGATTGAGGATTCAGTTCGCGTCGCCAGGCTGTGGGGTAAAAGAAAGAACAGGCCTGCCATGAACTACGACAAACTGTCCAGAAGCATCAGGCAGTACTACAAGAAAGGCATTATGAAGAAGACCGAGAGAAGTCAGAGGCTCGTCTACCAGTTCTGTCATCCGTACTGTTTATAAATACTCGGTTAATTTAAGTTATATTATGTAAATAATTTATTATACGTATTGTAAATAAGGGTGTGTGAGCCGCGGTAATGCGGACGCGACGACGTCTGGGAGCGTTTTGCGACGCTAACGCAAAACGCAATGCAGACGCTAGCTTGTGGACGGCCGAATTTTCGACGGTGTCTTTTAAGGGCGAGTTAACGCCTTGAGACCGCGCGAATTATTAGGCGTCGTGTACACTATCCCTCCGCGAAATTCGGGAAAGGTAATTTTCTCTGGAATTTTAGCGGATGGGACTGTTCTGTTGTGTTTAGTTTTAAGATTTTTTTTTTACCGGCGACTAGGTAACGGTCATCAGTTTTTTTGGGATTCTCAATATGATCACTGTCGCCGAAAGCTGGTAATGTTTATCCCATATATCTATGATATATTTCTAGTACGTTCTATGAACTTTTAGATAGTTAAGCGACGTGTAAATAGTTAAATAGTGTTTTAAGAAAGAAAAACATTTATAATTTTATAACTTGTTACACGTTTAAGTGATACGCGAAGAGATTATTTTCGTAGATAGTGTTTAAAAAAATATATCTTAAAGGTAAAATTTAAGAAAATATAATTATTGTCTATAGACACTGACGAGTGACGTCATAAGTTAATGTATTAAATGTAAATATTCAAGATGGCGGACAGAAAATGTGTGCAAAATTTGAATTAGGAATGCGTAAACGATTTTGTGCCAAATAGACAGGAAGAATTTATTCGGGACAAAATTTTGTATGATTTGTGATAAATATTGGTTAAGCCCGCCGATGTGAATACGTTTTTGTATAAAAAAGAAATCGAAAAACATTTGCAATAATGGTGTCGGGTACATTTAAGATTATGATGAAATAAGTTCGACGCAGTTAGCGTTATAAAATAAGAATAATTATTAATGGACCAAACTAATGTAGATTTTATGAATCTATAAATGTAATTGTTCATGAATACAATAAAGAAGTTTTTAATTTAAGTGTTTTTGTTTTTACAACTCTAAGGCGCACTTGCACGAGATCCTAAATCGAGTTTAACCCACTTAACTCGTTTATAAAACGTCAAATCGTATGAAAATTTTGAAATAAGTAAATAAGTTTAGTGGTAATCATTGATTTAGGAACGTCGTACAAGTGGGCCTCAAACATAATTAAAGTGCTGCCTATACTTTATATCAAAAGTTGAATTCTTGAAGTAAAACCACATAACACTAAACTAAAGTACCTACTAAAAGTAAAACATATTTTTCAATATATTTCACGGCCTCCATGGCACAGTCGACGAGTAGCCGGCTGCGAAGCCAGAGGCCGTAGGTTCGATTACCACACCTAGACAAATGTTTGTGTGATCCACAAAATAATATTTGCTTCGGGTCTGGGTGTTGTGGGACCGCAAGTATCTCATAGTTTCTGATACACAATACAGGTTAACCTACTGTGGGGTCAGGACATTGTGTGCCCGTTGGGTGTATTTAAGTAGTTAGTTTAGTAATTATCAAGTGTTTTAAAAACCTGAATTAATATAGGTTCTTACGAGTCGCATCTGAATTCCCCTATTGAGACATAGTTTCTATAGACAGTTTTGTCTACAGCATGAATGGGCCGGCTCATCCGGGTCATTACCATTGTCTTACAGAAAACCGGCGTAAAGTAGCAGCTTGCTGCTGAGTTTCGTACTATTCCCCTCCCCTTCCCAATCCTTTATTTATCCCTTTCCTTTAAGGTCGGCAACACGCCCATGATTATTTTAGTATTGTGGGCGTACATGGGCGGTGGAGATCACTTACTATTAGGTGACTCACTTTGCTCGTTTGCAGGCCTATAGGTACTATAAAAAAATAATAAAAAAAACCACGTAAATACTATTAATCAGGTGATTAAGGTAATCATAATCCGTTTATCATGTACTAGCAAAATAAGACATAAACTAAATTTATCATTAAAATATTGTTGCTAATAGAAAAATAAGCTCCATGCGTCTAGAAAAATCTATTTGTTGCTAATACATATTGATTATTATTATTAATCCATATGGCTGATCCAAAATCTGTGTATAGTGTGTATGGGCAGATAGAAAAATAAAAATATGGAGAGAGTGTATACCATTAGATTGACTACCAAGTTATTTCGAGATTCATGATTGCTTTTTTGACGCTGACTGACGCGGCTGCCTCGGTGGCGCAGTTGTAATGCGTATGCGTTACGATTGAGGCCAACGCTGAGGTCTCGGGTTCGATCCCCGGGTCGGGTAAAGTGATATTGGGTTTTTCTATTATGAAATGCTCAGTATGAGCCTGGAGTCTGGAATTTGTGCCCGGTATGGCGATAGGCTCGCCCCCTATCACATCGTGGGACGGAGATACGCTCGGCGAAATGTGGGTGTACTAGTTACACCTCTGCCTACCCCTTCGGGGATTACAGGCGTGAGTGCGTATTTTTTGACGCTTTATATTTCATCAGAAAATAGGGAAACACAATACATTAAATTATGATCCTCTAACAACGCTTTAGTAACATTATATCTCATAAAATATTATACAACCGAATTTAAAGACATGCTAGGTTACATTTTCCTCGTATGTAAGAGGCCGTCTGGGTAGGTAGCACCGCTTTGTCTATTTCCATCGCCAAGCTGCAGTGTGTATACACTTTTGTATTTCGCTTTAATGGACATTGAAGCCAGTGAAATTACTGGGCATTATGAGACTTAACACCTTATGTCTCGAGGTGACGACCGCAGTACAGTGCCATGCAGTCGGTACTTCATAATTCGAAGTTCTGATTGGTGTTGCTTCTGTTTATGGGCAGACATGACGCTTACCATCAGGCGAGGGACCTGCTCGTCTCGTCATCTAAAGCTAATGATATATTGTATATATCATTTTTTTCTAATATATGACTGTAAAAGAACAATGAGAAAATCTTATTAAAACAAAGTACTAAATCTGGACCAGGTTGCGTCAAGTTGCGCAAAAATGACGTCAGAAGACGTTGGTCGCCGAATTCCGCGAGTGAAAGTGCCTTTCGCCTCGTGTGGAGGGGAGGACGACCTCCAGAGGGGTGCGGGGCCCGCGGGCGGCTAAGAAATTGTGTAAGATCGCCACTTGATATTCAACTTTTATTATTGTTTGCTTGACTGAGTTTTGACAGTTTTTTATGTAAATTAGGATTTAGCAGTGATAGCTCAGTGGGGAGTGGTATGGACTATCGAGACGAAAGTCGCAGGTTCGAAACCAAAGTTCTGACTTTTCTAAATTACGTGTATATTGTTAATTATCACTTGCTTTAACGGTGAAGGAAACATCGTGAGGAAACCTACATACTTGAGAAGTTCTTCATAAGAATTTCGAAGGTATGTGAAGTCTGCCAATCCGCATTAGGCCAGCGTGGTGGACTACGGCCTAAACCCTCTCATTCACTAGAGGAGGCCCGTGCCCAGCAGTGGGACGTGTATAATACAGTGCTAGTATTATTATTATTTATTATAACCATTTAAAAAAGGCAAACAAGATATAGATACAGCCTGATAAGTGGATAAGATCACATGCAGATTTGCACCACGAAGTATAGCGTTTTACATGGCAATATTTGTCCAGTCTCCTTGTCGCAGTGGGCGAGTCGACAGCTGGGAAGCGTGAGCCGTGTGTTCGATTCGCGCACCGAGAGAAATGTTTATGTAACCCACAAACATTTGTTTCGGGTCTGGGTATTGAGCGCAAGTCCCTCGTAGTTCCTGATACCCACAATACAGGTTAACCTAGTGTGCGGTCAGGACTATGTGTGTGACTGTTGGGTGTATTTTTTATTTTTACCAGGACCTAATTAAAACTTATGGACAAGAAATATTTGTACATACAATAGATTTTAGGTTACAACGGTTGATACTTAGGTATATTACATATCTCTAATACGTATATCTGCTGGTCATTGTAGTACCATTAAATATTTGCTGGGTCATTAGTAAAATCGTGGCGATAATGGGCATTCTACTTTTAATGAAATGCCATCAATGAATTTCACAATATTATGTAGAGTTGCTTTCATAGACCATGAATGTTAAATGAAAATGCTACTGAATTGTAGCTTTGTATTTTTTTTTTGAGTGGTAGAGCCATGCTGTAGACAGTTTTTTTAGAATGGGCCGGCTCCTCCGGGTCGTTACCACTGTCTCAAAGAAAACCGGCGTCAAGTAGCAGCTTGCTGCTGCGTTTCGTGCGGTGAGTGAGATATCCAAAGGCCCAAATCCCTCTGCTCTTCCCAATCCCTTACTTATCCTATTCCTTTAAGGTCGTAATTGTGGGCGTTCATGGGCGGTGGAGATCCCTTAGCATCAGGTGATCCACTTGCTTGTTTGCCGGCCTATCTCTCTGTTCTAAAAAATAGTAACTGGCGCCGCCGCCGCCGCTGCCAAAAGCTTGTCACGCTATCTCCTCCGAAACCGCTGGGGGTATGGGGTCGAGAGCGATACCAATCGATGCAGATTAATGTGGGGAAGAAAGTAAGATATGTCTCATATCGTCGGACTTTAAGTTTTTATTTTATTTTATGTTTTGTGGAAAAACATGGGCAACGCCCCTAGTACTATAAAAGAATAAAAAATAACTCATAAAATTATCAAAGGATTTTGCAAGAACTCATCGACTGACTGATATGCTATTACAACGTAGCTCTGCCATTTTAAAAAGACTACACTGGATCTGGTGATAAGTACAGTGCAGTGCAGTATAATGTCGATAATCAAGAGACATTGCGTCCCTTGATGATGGCCAGAATTATGCAGTCCTGAGGTTACTCTGGATATATACTGGATGACTCTGTTACGCGACTCGTAGGAACGATCC
Source organism: Mimas tiliae (assembly GCA_905332985.1). Taxonomy (NCBI): domain Eukaryota; kingdom Metazoa; phylum Arthropoda; class Insecta; order Lepidoptera; family Sphingidae; genus Mimas; species Mimas tiliae. The sequence continues at coordinate 16,346,552 of HG995244.1, forward strand.
ATAATGGCAGGTGTTTAAATTTCTCATATCGCAATGAGAGTAAATAATAATAGTAGTAGCATATATTCTAAAAAATAATCCGTACCTACTGATTTAACTACCTAATAAATTTAATTTGACTAAGTAATTTATTGTCTATAGATTTTAATTAACCGAATAATCACGTGAATTATAAGCCACATACAGTTATGATAAAAGGATATAATAAGATAAAGAGTAGGTACTTCATTTCAGATAATGCAATATTGTGTAACATTGTATAGCAACACGTATTTAATTAGGTTTTTAAAACTCCTGAGTCATTGTCGCGGCTGCGATGAACATCCATTGGCCACACACCTCTAACGGTGTTAATTGGTGAAGAAAAATATCGTGAAGAACTGCATACCTGAGAATTCTCCATAAAAAATCGAAGTGAAGTCTATCAACCCGCATTAAGCCAAGCTGGTGGACTAAGGCCTAACCACTCTCATTAGTCAAAAAGGACTATTCCCAGCAGTGAAACAGTAGTAATTTAACAGATATCTAGAAGTTCCATACAATTATCATCTTCCTGCCTACAATCTCACTCGAATATGAAGCCGGCGCATGCGCAGGGGGGGCGGCATGTTATCTTCATTTTTGCAGAAAGGGTTTGGCTTAGCTTATAATACTCTCTCTCTGATGTCATCAATAGCATATGTCAATCCAATTTTTTTCCATTTAACAATCACATCCGATTCATATTAGAAAACTCATTCAAAATGTTGCTAAACCTGGAAATCGACCCTAGGACCACCCGATTCACAACCCGTTTATGCTGCCTCTAAGAGCTTAACCTAGTACTATATGACGTGACGTATTTTATATCAAACTTGTAGGTACGAGTATGTAATTAGTCTTGTCGACTATCATGGGAAATGTTAAATTATTCACGCACTAAACTCTTTTTGAGTTCTTAATATCGGCCTGTTATGGTTTGATAAGATTTAAATAAATTTCCTACTTTTCGTAACTGGTTTAAAGTATAAGAGCAAGCGAAACTTACATCATTGTGTCGAACGGGTAAAAATTACACTTTTGAAGGTTTCCGTATAAAACGGGTATCAACGAACACCTATAATAGGGTAGTTTCCTATATTCAATTTTATACATTATTTTATAAGCAACAGAAAATCATACGCAAAAGAAACCCTTTTATTAAAACAAAATTGATTCAGAAATGTGCCCGCAGTTATGACTTTCAATGTTGGTATGAGGAAAAGTGGGTGAGTAGTAGGGATATCTCACTATCTCGCTTGCACGCGTGCACCATAATGAACATTTTACACAGTGATATCAAAGTTTGCGTCGTCTGTCATTTGACAATTACCCCTTCTACAGGATTTGAATGGCTTCTAACTTATTTATGTTTGGTCCGATTTATAAAAATCTTTCTGCAATAGATTTGGAGTAACGTAACTTATTGATTTAAATAATAAAAAAATCTAGTCAACTACCCTATTACAGAGACCACGCCGCGCCGCGCCGCGCCGTCTGTCTGTCTATCTGTCAGTCCTAGCTTTAAGTAAGTTACTATTGAATATTTTTTGTTTTGAATATTGAATTTTGAATTTCTTAACAATAGTGATTTCTTAGGTTTACGCGAATATTACACATTGAAATAAAACTAGTTTATACGGATTTTATCGCGGTTTAATTTTTATTTTAGTCCCGACGTTTCGAAGTCGACGTTTCGACGAAGTCTGCAGTTGCTGAACATTCAGATGAAGGCTCCAAACATTACCTTAGATTTGACAAACCACAAATCCTTGCCAAAGAATACCGATTCCTACCTAGGATGATTCGCGAGGCTATTGAAATTAAGAAACACCCAAATTTCAATAGAGAAGATGGTTGGAAGCTTGAACAAGCCTGGGATCCAATTATACATTTAATTAAATCGGAACCCAAAAGACCAACTGCCAGACCTCAACATACCGTGAGCTATTTCTGCGTAGATCGGACTAGTGTCAACTAACTTTTTTAAATAATTAAAAATAAATGTATAATTTTAAAATGAAGGTAGCCATTGTAACATTAACTTTTCGAGACGACCTACACCTCAGTCTCTCCCGTGACCACGAAGGCTGAAAAGCTTTCGAAACGTCGGGACTAAAATAAAAATTAAACAGCGATAAAATCCGTATAAACTATTTTTATTTCAATTCTTAACAATAATGAAATATAAAAAAAATAATATAATAAGCAGGTACGGAACCCTTCATGCTAGGCAGACTCGCAATTGACTGGTTTTTCATTTTAACTATTTTTTATTGAATTATATTTATTGCTTCGAATGTAGATGCTTTGTAATGTACAAAGCATGCTACTTTTGATGTAAAGTCAGTTCGCGTGACGCGTTAATACCTAAATAGTGTTAGTAGCTGTAGCAAACAAGTAAACTACTTATATTTTTAGTAACATGGGTATTCCAAGCCTAAGAGATAACTCCAATATGATGTATCTATGCTCCAATGTAACCAACTTTTATACCTATGTATTATCACTTCTAAACAACTGTAAAATCGACTAAACTGTACAATATTCGTATTTTATTACACGGCCTTGTATTTTACAGGGATTACGAAAGTAGGTAGTGTCAGATAACACAGTTCTTATTTATGAAAGTTAAGTTAAGTTTTTTATGTTTTTTTGATTTGTGTAACGTGTAAGACGTGCAAGAATGATTTGAATTATCTAAGACCGCTTTCGGTTCATGGCTTAGACCGTCGCCCAAAGGCGTTGTCTGAAGGTCGGCGACATTCCGAATTTCTGAGTCCGAAAGTTGCTGCCGACTGGTACGGGCGGTACGGAGTCCCACACAATATATTTACCTCACAATTAGAATTATATAATCACTTCAGTTATCAATGATAACCTTATTACAGTAGCTTGGAATCACTTTTGCGGTTTACCTGCAAAATGTTGACTTGACTGGTAAAATCTTGGACTTAGAAAAAAAATCTGGACTGAATACGACTGAATAACCTACCTACTTGCTCCAAACGAAACAAGGGTTGTGAGGCTGTTCATCGTAAGCAATATTATGATTTTCACCTTTGTAAAGCATTACAGAAGCAAGTACAGATGCAATTCCACATGCAATTGTTATACCCCCGAAATTAACTACAAAAACATTAAACGGCTGAACTAAACAGATTTTCAACCACTAGCTTTCAAACAAAAAACTCCGCATTCAAATTGGGTCATTCTTTTACGGGTGCTCTTCTTCTTCCACCTGCCCTTATCCAACTCGCAGTGGGGTCGGCGCAATATGCTTTTAACACACGTTACAGAAATATTTGGCTTGTAGTTTTTACGAGCGGCCCCCTGTCTGACGTCAACCCCTCTGGGGAGAAAACGCCCAGACACAACACCCCGAAACAAATATTTGTGGATCATACAAACACTTTGTGTCGGTGTAGAAATCGAACCCGCGGCCTCTCGCTTCACAGCCATTGAGGCTGTACGGGGCCATTACAACAATCTCATAAAAATAAAATAATTTTAATCGCAAATTAATTAGCCTGTACGACCGTCCTTAGAGTATTACCTGTACCTAAGGGTACATTTTAAACCGACGAAAAAGAAAGGGCGAAGGTTATACGACATGTTTTTTGTATGTATAACCACACACAACTCCGCCAAATGTGAACTGATTTGGATGTTTTTTTTACTTACTTTACTATAGGTACCTACGTAAGTAAGTACCTAGGTTTTAGAAAAAGAGAGGCTCTGGTAAAAAAAAACACCCTTAAGAGGATGAAAGCGGGAATGAAAGACTAAAAGCACGTTTAATTTTTGTAAGTTTATTTAAAAAAATCGTAAACTATTACGACTACACAAGTAATCAAGACCAATCTTTTGTTTTATTTTTTCATATACAGATTTAGATTATTTACATGAAAATTAACTAAAACAAAGGATTATTTTAAAGCTTATGAAGGTACATACCTATGTATTATAGGTACTGTTAACCAAAAAATATAATTACACATAAACAACATTTACTTGGTCGTAAAAGAATTGCGTGAAACGGAATATTTTTGTTTGGGTGTGACGTCACAATGACGTCATTGCCGATTGACATTTGACATTTAAACAGAAATCTTACCATTTATTTTGAATTATTTAATTGTCTGAAATTGTTTTAAATAAACAAAAATAATAAGTTATTCATAATACAGCCATGTAGATTGAGTTTATATGTTACCTTTTATTAACTTAAGGCAATGTTTAGTGCTTTAATCTGGCAGTAAAAAAATAAAACAGCATCGTAGCGACTTGCGTGGGCTTACAGTGAAAATCTTTAATTATGAAGCCGGGTAAGAGTGAGGGAGTGAAGGAGGAGATAGCAGAAGTACATTCCAGTGGTCGCTCACCATCTCCGAAGCTGAAAAGCAAGCAAAGGTCCCGAAGTCGGTCAGGTTCCCGAAAACTATCAAACGGGCATGCTGGTGACCCTGAAGCAGCGGAGACCACACCAGCTCCTGACGACACAGACAAATCCAAACGAGACAGCTGGATTAAATCGGAACACGAGTCCTTAGACACAGAGTTGCCCATACATGACCAAATAAAGCAAGGTATCCTAGGGTTTGTTGAGAAGGAAATTAAGAAGTCAGACAAAAATCCCTCGTTTGTGTTTTACTCCCACGATCCTAATGGTCTCGAGGAGAAGTTTATGAAGACATTGTCTAGACCCTCTAGTGGGCATAAAGAGAAACGGAGTCCATCTTATAGAAAGAAGAAGCGCCATTCATCAAGACATAGAGACCGAGATTTGCATGATTTTGACATACCAGGATCCAGCCTTAGTGCTTTGGAAAAGGTAATAATGTTAAGTTTAAAGGTCAAAGTGTGGGTCAAATGTCAAAGATAACTGCTGTATTTGGTTAAAGTAATGTAATAAGTTTATTTTTATTTTTATTCATTATTGTAATAGGTGTGGATCTTGTACATACATACATACATAAACTCTTGCCTACTCTCATTAAATTTTTCATACATCACACATCGGTTTAGGGTACTCCTAACCTGGCCTTTCTTGAGAATTTCTCCAACATGATCTATGACAGTTCGCTGAGGCCTTCCCCTCCCAACTGTACCATTCACACTCGCCATTTATATTTGTTTCGCCAGTCTTCTTAATAATAATTGGATCTTGTATAATTGGATATTATATATAATAAGATAAAAGACTATCTAAAAATCTATTTAGTAACTTTTGACTTGATATTTAAACACAAATGGAAGTATTAATTATGAATATAAAAAAAATCATTAAATGCCACTCTAATTCATACAAAATATTTAAGATAATTATGTATTAGACATTGTAAACTCGGCACATATTAATTTACAAGGTTTCATACAAATTATGCATGTATATTGAGAGCTCCGTGGCGCAGCGGGCGAGTAGTCGGCTGCGAAGTGAATGGCCGTGGGTTCGATTCCCACACCGAGACAAATGTTGTGGGACCGCAAGTCCCTCGTAGTTCCTGATACCCGCGACACAGGTTTACCTAGTGTGGGGTCAGGACTATATGTGTGACTGTTGGGTGTATAATTTATATTTCAGGTAGATGACTATCTAAAAGAATACAACAAAGATGAAGTGGTAACATTGAGCGGTGAGTTGGAAATCGAGGCAAATGATGTTGAGAACAATAATGGTACTTGCAAGGACCTCCGTCACAAACCACGCAAGACCAGGAGGAAAATGAGAGACGAGAGACAGGATGCCAACGCCAACGGCAGAGATATCAGCCCAAAAGTCTTTAAGAGTGGGAGTAAGAGCAAACAAGGTGGAAAGCCAGGTAACTTTCATGTTTATGCTTATGTATAGATCTAGTTTTATAAACGTCAATGTTTCAACAGGCTGTAGTAGGATAAAACACTTGGCTTTTTATGATTTTAATCAATAAGTTACGTTACTCAAAATGAATTTATAAATTATTAGTCAAGTCAATAATTTTTAAGTTAGAAGAGGCAATTATTATTGATAGAAGTGCAATTTATATAAGAATAAACACTGATAAAATTTTAGGATGTTTCATTATACATCCTCGGCTAGTTATTAAATATGAAGAGCATTCCATTCCATTCAATAGAATCAAAGAAGATTATGTTTATTTTCTAGCTCGGCCATCAGATCTTTCCACAATGCTGGAAAGTTTGGAATCCGACATGCAGTACCATGATCAATACATTGACAATCCATTCTCATCACCATCACCTCTCACATCACCAAATGATGAACGTCTTGACCGATTCACTGGACGGAGGCCAGAGAAAATATACTTACAAGGTGGCGGAACCTTTACTGCTGTATCTAGAGATAGAATATTGGAGTCTCAGCAGAGCAGGGATGGAGATAAATATTTAAGGTATGCCTCTAGATTTATAATATTTTTTCTTTACAACTGTTGTAGTATTAAAACCTAAATATTTACACTAAGCAAATCAATAATAAAACTGTTTTTAGGAGCCATATGTTGAAATGCTAATGTAAATTACAAAACGCACAAAATATCTTGGCTGGTGCAACTTATAGCTATTGTTATCAGACTCTGAAGTGTGACTGGGGCATTAGAGGACAGGTGAAGTGGCTAACTAAAAGCTTCAGCCTGGCCAAGTTATATTGCATGTATTGTAGGCTTTTATAACAATATAAAAGCAATATACATACATACGCACTCACGCCTGTATTCCCCGAAGGGGCAGGCAGAGGTGTAATTAGTACACCCTCATTTCGCCGAGCATATCTCCGTCCCACGATGTGATAGGGGACGAGCCTATCGCCATACCGGGCACAAATTCCGGACTCTGGGATGATAATGAGCATTTCGTAATAAAAAAATTCAATACCACTTTACCCGAACCGGGGATCGAACCCGACACCTCAGCGTTAGCTCAATCATAACGATTACGCATTACAACTGCGCCACCGAAGCAGTCAGTAAATAAATAAATATTTTATTATTTTTCAGGTTAGGCGAATTCACACCTTTGGATGTGGCTCTAGCCCTACAGAAGGCATGGCGATGCTGCGCAACCGCATGCCACGGGGTGCTCGGCGGCATGTCGCTCATGCATCTCCTACTGATCAGCTACTCGGACGGTCTGGATGCAGGTCACCTGTCATTCCACGCGGTGGTCACCATGCCTTACGTCGCGGCGTATTATTTCTTCTGCATTTTGTGCTTACTGTCTGTCTTGGATCGGTAAGTTTGTAGATTTTTGCGTAGTTGTTTGTTTATTTTTTGGTATAATGGACAAAGTATACCTAGTAACAAAATAAAACTAATTCAAAACTACTGCCGCATTGGATTTTATCCGCGAGGCTCGACGTTGAGCCTTCTCTGTTGTATGAGCGCACAGAACTCACATTGTTGTGAATGGTAGAGCCACGTTGTAGACAGTTTAGTCTACAACACGAATGGGCCGGCTCGACCGGCCCGTTACCACTGTTTCACAAAAAACCGAAGTAAAGCAGCGGCCTGCTGTTGCGTTTCGTAGGTACGGTAGTGAGATAACTGGAGGCCCAAATTCCCTTCCCTTTCACAATCACTTAATTTTCCTTTTCCTTTAAGGTCGGCAACGCGCCCATGATTCTTTTGGTATTGTGGCCGTACATGGGTGGTGGAGATTACTTACCATCAGGTGACCCACTTGCTCGTTTGCCGGCCTATGCTAAAAAGTTAGTTTGAATATTTTGCCGGCGCGCGTGTTTCCTTCTTCCTATAATATGGGATCCTTTAAACGGAGTGTGAAGAAGCAATTAAGCAGGCCGGCATAATTCTGCCGATCTACGATAGATAGATACAGTGTTTATCGGTGGTCGATTCTATTCTTGGATTGCGCTACACTTATCATCAGGTGTAGCGTAGTCACTTTGCCGAGCCAGGATAAAAAAAAAACGTCAAAGAACAGTTTTCAATATAATAACGCGAATGTAACTGATAACTTGTCTATTTCTTGAAATAAAATATATATATATATATATATTTTACATACTTGTACTATAAGTGTTGTACAATAAAGAATTATATTTTAGCTCTTTCTGCGTAGATCGGACTAGTGTCAACTAATTTATTATTAAATAAATGTATAATTTTAAAATGAAGGTAGCCAATGTAACATTAACTTTTCGAGACGACCTACACCTCAGTCTCTCCCGTGACCACGAAGGCTGAAAAGCTTTCGAAACGTCGGGACTAAAATAAAATTTAAACCGCGATAAAATCCGTATAAACTAGTTTTATTTCAATGTGTAATATTCGTGTAAACTTAAGAAATCACTTTGTCTATTTATTTTCCAGACTGGATGTGACTAGCCTAGACTTGACACGCGGCTTCCAGCCGTACTTCCAACCGATAGTGCTTGTGATATTGTACATGGCTTGTCTGCTTGTATGCACAGCTGCTCGTATGTACGACGAGCTGATGGTCTACCAGTATACTCCGCTGGTCCTCAATATCACTGGCAATTATACTACTGTGAGTTTTTTCTCTGTTTTATCAAATCAAATCCAAATATTAACTATAATACTAGCTGTCCCGTGCGGTTTCACCCGCAACTACAGCAGCGCCACCTACCGGGTCCAATTGTGAATCTAACCCATCCAGGGTGCCACCCAAACGACTACAAAAAAAACATTCAAATCGGTCCAACCGTTTAGGAGGAGTTCAGTATATAGTACACATACAGTAGAATTATATACATATATAAAGGTAATAATACTAGCCCTGTATTATATACGTCCCACTGCTGGGCACGGGCCTCCTCTACTGAATGAGAGGGGTTAGGCCTTAGTCCACTACGCTGGCCTAATGCGGGGTGGCAGACTTCACATACCTTCGAAATTCTTATGAAGAACTTCTCAGGTATGCAGGTTTCCTCAGGATGTTTCCTTCACCATTAAAGCAAGTGATAATTAACAATTAATACACACATAACTTAGAAAAGTCAGAGGTGTATGCATTCGGGGCTGGTTTCGAACTTGCGACTTTCGTCGCGACAGTCCACACCACTCCCCGCTGAGCTATCACTGCAATATTTACTGAATACATAAAATGTTATACATAAATAGCTGTATTGACAGTTCGAACGGCTGTTTCGCTGGCAAATAATGGGCAAGAAACCCTAGCGTTGCCCTTTCGATCCTACTTTATAATTATTATTGAGTGCATAAAGGTTTTACTATATTTAATCGAACATTCCAATAATTAAAGACCCTAACAGCTTCTTTGGTCTAGTGCAGTGGTTGGAAAACCGGGGCTTTTTGGCCTCTTGAGTATTCTCTACCATAATGGCTAATTTTAAAAATGAACGGTTAATAAAATAAAATTGTGCTTCCATCATATGCGAGAGGTCGTATGGGTTGGTACCACCGCCTTCTCTATTTCTACCGCCAAGCAAGAGTAAGCATTGTTGTGTTTCAGTTTGAAGGTTATTGAAGCCAGTGAAATGACTGGGCTTTATGAGACTTCATTATGTCTCGGGGTGTGGATCGCAGTTATTTGGCATGCAGTATTTTGTTATATAAAGTTCTGTGTGGTGTTGTGTCTGTTTATTGGCAGACATGGTGCTTACCATCAGGCGAGCGATCAAGCTAATAATTTAAAAAAATCAAATTGTTTTTAATTTCAGCCTCCGGTACCAACATTCTATCACACCTGGACTCATTTTTCAATATGGCGGGCGGTGCTTTCAATCCTCGGTCTAGTCTACTTCTTAATATCTAGTCCTCAAGACTTAGTCTATAATAATCTGAGCAAACTGCTTCAGTTCAAGCATACCTTACAAAGTATTGGATGATTGGCCTATTCCCATTGTGTCTGGTATGATATAGGACGGAAATGAGCATTGATTATGATGTAGTGTGTGTCGTGTGTATGATTAAACAGACTCCGTGGCTCAGTGGTCAAACAAAATGCAATTCGATTCTGGTATTGGGACAAACCTATAATAATAATAATACTAGCCCTGTATTATATACGTCCCACTGCTGGGCACGGGCCTGAATGTGAGGGGTTAGGCTTTAGTCCACCACGCTGGCCTAATGCGGGTTGGCAGACTTCACATACCTTCGAAATTCTTATGAAGAACTTCTCAGGTATGCAGGTTTCCTCACGATGTTTCCTTCACCGTTAAAGCAAGTGATAATTAACAATTAATACACACATAACTTAGAAAAGTCAGAGGTGTATGCACTTGAGGCTGGTTTCGAAACTGCAACTTTCGTCTCGACAGTCCATATCACTCCCCACTGAGCTATCACTGCTTTTGGGACAAACTAAGTGATGCTAAAATACATATTTCGGGTATGGGTGTTGTGTGATCCATAATTATCATGGCGTAAGAATAATCCTACTACTATTATAAATGTAAAGGTTTGGATGTTTCATCACGGCCGTCTACTCGCCCATTGCACCACGGAGGCTGTCCAAAATTATGTTTGTATGAAATATTCATTATATTATAAAATACTCGAGTCTTGCAGTTTATGCTACTATACTATTATAAATGTGAAAGTTTGAATGAACGGCTGAACGGTTTTCGATGTAATTTGGCACACAGGTAGACCATGACCTGGATTAGAATATAGGTTACTTTTGTCTCGGAAAAGCCCGTTAAACCGGGCGAAGCCACGAGCAAAAGCTAATAGGTTATATTGATATTACTTTTTCCTTTCTGGCCGGCGTAATCCCGGTTTAATGCCAGGGTCCGGTTTCTCGTACCATAGATTTGACGGTATTATATGGGGCGATATATGATATGTCATATGACCCTCACAACCCGCAATGGGAACCAAATGTTGCCATTGCCTCGTCCGTTAATCAGCAGAGTGTGCAGGTGAGGTTGGCTTTGGGCCTTAGATGTTGTGGCCCATTTATACTTGATATAACTCATTGAAAATAAGAAATATATTAAAAATATATATGTAAGTACATTTTTTTTATAGTATAGGCCGGCAAACGAGCAAGTGGTTCACCTGATGGTAAGTGATCTCCACCGCCCATGCACGCCCACAATACAAAAATAATCATGGGCGCATTGCCGACCTTAAAGGAAAGGGATAAGTTAGGGATTGGGAAGGGAGGGGAATTTGGGTCTCCGGATATCTCACTCACCGTCCGAAACGCAGCAGCAAGCTGCTACTTTACGCCGGTTTTCTGTGAGACAGTGGTAACGACCCGGACGAGCCGGCCCATTCATGCTGTAGACAACTATCCACAGCTTAGCTCTACCACTCAAAACATTATCAGTAATACTACGTAAGTTATAAACTTAATATCTATAACCTAAGTCTATAACAATAAATATTTTTTGCAAAGTATATAACACTTTTGTACATACTTGGGTAAGGAAGAACTATGCAATAATAAATATTTACTAACGTAGCTAATTTTAATATCGCGCTTTTTCTTCCATGAGATAAATTAGGAAAAATATTTACACGAAAATTCGAATTAGAATATTAACATAAGCTAGTCGTATTTGATCTCATAATTATTATTTGTCAGAATATGACATTCCTAAAATATAGTCTAAAGTATTAACTTAAAATTCGTTGACCAAAAAGCATAGTTTTCGTACAGTATTAAATAAGCATATCATATTTTTTATTTATTTTAATATTTATTCAGCTCTTGTGTAGGCAAATAAATAATAGTGTTATTTTTTTATTCATATTTTATTTAATTCTCTGATTATAAGAATTGTAATGTATCACAATTTGTCAAATAATAAAATATATTTAGTACCTACTTGTCTCACAATGTTCAAGTAAACGTTACTTATCAAAATATACGACAGTAAAATTATGAAAGCGTATATCAAATTAGTATTAATAAGTTGGCTGTATAGAGCGTTACGTGGCTGCATAATACATACTTATTTGCATTTTGCACAAATATACTGCAATATTTATTTTTACTAATATTAGTGCACTGACTTGTATCTATAATAAGAAGTAACTATGGCAGCTATATAGGTTAAATATATCTAGGTAAGAAATCTTGTATTAGCAGTATTTCCATAACATATATTGGAATAGATTTTAATGATATGACAGTCTCCGTGGCGTAGCGGGCGAGTAGCCGGTTGCGAAGCGTAAGACCGTGGGTTCGATTCCCGCACCTAGACAAATGTTTGTGTGATTCACAAATATTTGTCTCGGGTCTGGGTGTTGTGGGACCGCAAGTCCCTCGTAGTTCTTGATACCCACGATACAGGTTTACCTAGTGTGGGGTCAGGACTATGTGTGTGACTGTTGGGTGTATTTATTATTATTAAAATATAAAATATCATTATATAACTATTAATATAATATAAAATATCAATATAAATATTAATATATTATATAATGTTTATAAGTTCTTAGATATCGAGATTTTAATTACTAGTACCTATGTACTTTATGTTTAACTTACTATACTTGTTAACTGTAAAAAAACAACCTCAAACGCCGGATAATAATACCCACAGCTCATTAGTAAATAATTTGGTTTATTTATTGATAATTTGATGATAAAAATATAAAGTAATATACTTACATTTGGTATGCATTTTTTTTTGGAAACTGCTTTAGTACCTATTATTTTATATACTACCTCGGTGGCGCAGTTGTAATGCGTACGCGTTACGATTGAGGCTAACGCTGTCTCGGGTTCGATCCCCGGGTCGGGTAAAGTGGTATTGGCTTTTTCTATTACGAAATGCTCAGTATCAGCCCGGAGTCTGGAATTTGTGCCCGTTATGGCGATAAGCTCGCCCCCTATCACATCGTGGGACGGAGATACGCTCGGCGAAATGTGGGTGTACTAGTTACACCTCTGCCTACCTCTTCGGGGATTACAGGCGAGAGTGCGTATGTATTTTATATAATATTGACCCCCTCATTCGTAGAGGTGGGACGTGTAATACAAGGCTGGTATTATTATAAAATTATAATTGTTTTAATCATTGGTTGGGCTAGAAATTAATATTTTGCTTAGGCAGTAATCATCTATAGCTATCAATTAAGGAATAATAATTGGTATTCGATATTATAAAGTGCTTAAATTAGGTACCTATTATATTTATATATTTAAAAGAAAAAATAGCTTTGACTTTGCTGTAATTATAGCCAAGATGCACGTTTTTTATCTGGTTATTTTCTAACCAAATAATCTTAATTTAATTAATTTTCTCCTTTTACCGTACAAAACTTAGCAATATTGTTGTTTCGTAATGTGACTGAAGCAATAAAAGTCAGTACTTATTTATAAACCATTACTAATGATTGAATTGATACTAGTATAAACCATTACTTGATGACTGCCTCGGTGGCGAAGTTGTAATGCGTACACGTTACGATTGAGGCTAACGCTGAGGTCTCGGGTTCGATCCCCGGGTCGGGTAAAGTGGTGCTGGGTTTTTCTATAACGAAATTCTCACTATCCACCCGGAGTCTGGAATTTGTGCCCGGTATGGCAATAGGCTCGCCCCCTATCACATCGTGGGACGGAGATACGCTCGGCGAAATGTGGGTGTACTAGTTACACCTCTGCCTACCTCTTCGGGGATTACAGGCGTGAGTGCGTATGTATGTATGTATGTAATAATGATTATAAAAAATATTGTTGAAAATGTAACTGAATGAAATAATAAATTTGTGACAAAATTATTAATGTATTATTAATCGATTAAATGTCTCAACTATACCATCTTCCTTATATATTATATACTCGTAATTCTATTGTACGTGTGTATGTGACTGAACACCTCCTTAACGGCTGGACTGATTTGAATGATTTTTTTTGTATGCGTTTGGGTGGCGCCCTGGATGGTTATGATTCACAATCGCTGCAGGCGCTGCAGTATTTGCGGGTGAAACCGCGCGGGACAGCTAGTGATGTAATAAATAATTCGTTTTGATTAACTTTATTCAGAGACACTCCCATGATTATTGTGGTATTGTAAGTGTCCATGGGCGATATCATTTGCCATCAGATGACCCACGTTATTGTGCTCATTTCCCGACCTATACCTACTTTATAAAATAGACAAGAGTGTTCTACAGCATACCTATATATCTACTTAATGGTGTGCAAGTACCTATCGACGAAATGGACTACCAGTCCTGTAATCCTGCTGAGTTGGTAAAGGTTGGGAAGATTTTTTTATAGCATAGGCCGGCAAACGAGCAAGTGGGTCCCCTGATGGTAAGTGATCTCCACCGCCCATGTACGCCCACAACACAAAAAAATATGGGCGCGTTGCCGACCTTAAAGGAAAGGTATAATTAAGGGATTGGGAAGGGGAGGGGATTTGGGCCTCCGGATATCTCACCGTACGAAAGCTGCTACTTTATGTCGGTTTTCTGTGAGACAGTGGTAACGACCCGGACGAGCCGGTCCATTCACGCTGTTGACAAAAGTGTCTACAGCGTGGCTCTAGCAGTCATAACTAAGAACTAAAAGTAATTAAGAACTTATCTTAGGAAGGTACCTAATAATAATGATCATCTACTACTTTACTTCATTGGTCTAGTGGCAGCGTAGTACGCTGAGCGTACTAATGCGGCGAACCGTGAGCTCCAAGGTTCAGTTACTAGGTCGGGCAATCACAATTTGAGTTTACGATTCGAATAATCACATGAATTGCCCGGGATTGGAATTTGTGCCCAGTATAATGATAGACTCCCCCCTCTCACATCATTATAAGACGGAAATAAGCTCGGCGAAAATGTAATGTAGCATAAAAATAATTGACATGTAAATATTTATAGTGATATTTATGATTCAACTTACAGAATAAATTATTTGAATTTGAATTGTAATTTGAAACGTGGGTGCAGCACTAGTTGCACCTCTGCCTACCTAACCTTCCGTGGATTGAGGCTTGAGCTTATGTGTACATACTGATTTATTTGATTATTGTGCCTATTGATTTTCTTTGTGTAGGTCTATAAGTTATAACTGGCAATTACTTAGCTACCGAAAGTGTCAGCTACCTAGGTACATAATACAAAGACTATTACACCCAACAGTCACACACATAGTCCTGACCCCACACTAGGTAAACCTGTATCGTGGGTATCAAGAACTACGAGGGACTTGCGGTCCCACAACACCCAGACCCAAGACAAATATTTGTGAATCAGACAAACATTTGTCTAGGTGCGGGAATCGAACCCACGGCCTCGCGCTTCGCAACCGGCTACACGCCCGCTGCGCCACGGAGGCTGTCATTATGTGCTGTTATTAAGGTGTTAAACAGCATTTTCAGATATAAGTGACCAAAGTACGTCGTATTTTTTATTCCTTTTTTTTTGTTAGCTCGAGTGACGAAACGAGGAGGTCGTTCGCCTGATGGTAAGCGCCACGCCTGCCCATAAACAGAAGCAACATCACACAGAACATTGAACTACAAAGCACTGCATGGTATTGGACTGCGCTCGCCACCCCGAGACATAATATATTAAGCTTCATAATGCCTAGCACTTTCACTAGCTTCGATGTTCAAACCGGAATACAACAGTGCTTACACACAGCAGTGTGCGAGCAGCAGCTTGGCGGCAGAAATAGACAAAGCGGTGGTACCAACCCAGACGGCCTCTCGCATAACAAATAAATGATTATTATAATAAGAGAGACCTTAGAGTACCACCTTGTAAATATATACAACGTGATATAGAAAGGGGCGGGCAAATTTAAGCAATGTATAGTGTAGGGTATAAGTATATTAACTCCCATAGTACCAATTCCGATTGCATTGCTAGGACAATAATTATAGAATTTTCTTTTTTATCGAATGAGTAACATTTCGATATCGACTTTCAACTTTGGACAACACTAAATGATAAACAATTATACTATAGACCTCCTTTCATTTTATTATTAAAAAAACATTAAACAGTTGTCAAATGTCAATATTTATTTGACGCAGTCAGTTCGGCAATTTCAGATTTTATGAAGTATGATTGATTACGAGTTCATATGTTGTATTTGACTAAAAGCAAGTATTATGTATTGGTGTAACTAATAACAGCTTTTAAGATGATCGTCGAATGTATTAAGCCAAATTCATAGATGGAACAACCGACTATGAAGTCTTTAAAATTCTTCTAGACTCTAGAGGATGGTACCTATATCGTCTTCAGCACACAGTATCTTTCAAGTGTTAATTAGTGTTTAAATAACAAGTTACGTATGTATGTCCGTAGAATCACGTACATCTTATTCAAGTTTATTAAAAAGTGAGTGTCGTTCATAATTATTTGATAGTGATGTCATCAATCTTATCGATCTTAATAAACGAGTGATTAAAATTTACGTGAAATTTTTGGATGTCTAGGTTTTGAAAAGATCCGGTACGTAAGTACGAATTGTCAGGTGTATGTAATGACCCTAAAATATGACCACACCTTTCTGTAACACGTTGTATATGCCTATGGTATATATATATATGCCTATTTTTAAAGGCTTGCTAACACGCTGTAGACACTTGTGTCCTACAGCACGAATGGGCCGGCTCGTCCGGGTCGTTACCACTGTCTCACAGAAAACTGGCGTAAAGTAGACAGACATGTCTACTTTTACCTTTTATTTTGATCCTTTCAGAGGATGAATTGCCCGAAGATCTCGCACAAGCCCTAGGAACAGAAGAAAGACGCTGTCTCGTTGATTTTCGACCGTACGAGTAGTTTAGAGTACATACTTTGCAGAGATGAGAGATCATATATAAATTCGAGGGTCTAATATTTTTTATATTTTACTGCCTTCTCGAATTCAGCGGGATCATAACATGCGATGAGAATCGTACTGGTGGAATAGATTTTGCCTAAGGCCCGGGTCGGGTGAAATTATGAGACTATGGAAAGCGTGAATTTATTGATGGAATATATTTTACTGTTTCGAATACGAAATGGCAGATTTCGCATACCTACATGAAGTATTCCGAATTTCTGTGGCGGCGTTATTATATTAAAAGTGCCAACTTTCTTTCTTCTTTCACCATACAGAAATTTGAATTACAATGCACTGCATGATACTGAACTGCGCTCTTCAACCCGAGGCATAATGCTCAGCAATTTCACTGGCTTCAATGCCATTTAAACTGTTAGTATATATCTTATACATATATTTAAGTTTTATATAATATCTATTATTTATGTATATATTTTCGTAAAATATATCAAAGTCGTCTGATTCTTGATTAGATATATGTATTAGCATCTTGTCTACTCCTTTCTTGTTAGTATTTTCTTATCCATTATTTATATACACCCACATTGTCTCGTCTCTGCATCACCCACAGGTAGTCTGGTCGAAAATGCTTTTGTGTTTAAGTCCGCCTATTGTGTATACCTATGAAGTTTAAATAAATAAACTGAAACACAATTTTTTTACACATTGACCAAATAAAATCCAAATACAATAGCGGCCGACTAAGGACGCCAGTCCTTTGACGTTCGTTCGATAATTAATTATGCCTGACTGAATACTGAATATACACTGGCTGGAACACGACTCGCTTGAACGAGTCACTATGGCGGATTTGTGTACCATGTGTACGGTGGCCATTATCCAGTAGGGCACGAATATGTTTCAGTTACCTTTCGACCAGCATTATGAGGAATCGTCCTGGCTCAGCAGTAAAATGGTTACAGACTAATAAAGATCAGCTTTGTAGTATAGATTGACATTTTTACTTACATAATACATATACATACTTACATACGCACTCACGCCTGTAATCACAGAGGTGTAACCAGTACACCCACATTTCGCCGAGCGTATCTCCGTCCCACGATGTGATAGGGGGCGAGCATATCGTCATACCGGGTACAAATTCCAGACTCCGGGCTGATACTGAGCATTTCGTAGTAGAAAAACCCAATACCACTTTACCCGACCCGGGGATCGAAACCGAGACCTCAGCGTTAGCCTCAATCGTAAAGCGTACGCATTACAACTGCGCCACCGCGGCCGTTAAATAATACTAGCCCTATTATTATGTAAAAACACACGTCCCCGTACTGGACACGGGCCTCCTCTTCTGAATGAGAGGGGTAAGGCCTTAGTCCACCACGCCGGCCTAATGCGGGTTGATAGACTTCACTTACTTTCGAAATTCTTACGAAGAACTTCTCAGCTATGCAGGTTTCCTCACGATGTTTATGTTTAAAGCAAGCGATAATTAACAATTAATACACACATAAAAAGTCAGAGATGCATGATCTTGAGCTGGATTCGAACCTTCGACTCAACAGTCCGTACTCCACGCTGAGCTATCGCTGATTTTTACTTACCGCAAAATAATAACTTTTTACGTTGTTACATTAAGTAGGAACGTGCCAAGTCACTGTAATTGGAAATTGAAATTGCCTGTGGAATAATTACTTTTTCCTCCAATCGAACTAACTACTAAGCCCCGGGAATTGCGAAAACGGGACGAGAGCTAGGTACTAGCAGATACAACGAATGTCTTACTATGCTATTACTACCTAAAAGGTAAAACTTACCTTTTAGGTAGTAATATTAATATTAAAACTTAATATCGAAGTCGGTTTTTTATCGGTACGTAATAATATAAAATATATATACTGAGTGGTAGAGCCACGCTGTAGACAGCTTTGTCTATGAATGGGCCGGCTCGTCCAGGTCGTTACCACGGTCTCACAGAAAACCGGCGTAAAGTAGCAGCATGCTGCTGTGTTTCGTACGGTGAGTGAGATATCCGGAAGCTCAAATTCCCTTCCCCTTCCCAATGCCTTACTTTATCCCTTACTTTATCCCATTCCTTTAGGATCGGCAACGCGCCCATGATTATGTTAGTATTGTGGGCGTACATGGGCGGTGGAGATCACTTACCATCAGATGACCTACTTGCTCGTTTGCCGAAATCAGTCGAAACTCTCGAAGAAATAATTTGTATTGGGATGCTCGCTGTTATATTATCGTAATCCTTGATTTCCATCGTCTATGAACATCCACTATTCCCGAGAATCATATATGAGTTGCCGTCCTTAAAAGAAAGTGACAATTAAAGGATTAGGAAGGGGAGGGGGATCTGTGCTAACGCATATCTCACTGAGCGAATGAAACGTAACAGCAAGATGCTACTTCACAGTAACCAAAGATCGATTCCCGCACCGAGACAAATGTTTGTGTGATCCACAAATATTTGTTTCAGGTCTGGGTGTTGTGGGACCGCAAGTCCCTCTTAGTTCCTGACACTCACGATACAGTTTAACCTAGTGTGGGGGCAGAGCTATGTGTGTGGCTGTTGGGTGTATAAAAAAACCAGTAGAGATAATATAATGATAATAATCTATTAGCATCGACATATTTGGAGAAAATTGCCACATTTTAAAAATTAAATAATATGTACGGCTGAAGTTTGAGTTAAGTGTGTATATATTATATATATCAATATATATAATTAGTTAATTATGTCGTACTTTATTGTTTTTTTTTATTTGTAATTGATTTCTTTTTAATTTTAGTTTAAAGTTTAATATTTGATTTTGTTATATACTGTGGCACATGTGGTGGTTGCATTTATCTAGAGTTGCAATTAGTTTTTGTTTTTAATGTATGTGTATAATTTAGAATAGTAATTATTGTTAACTCCGTATGCAATCCTTATCTAAATAAATAAATAAATAATCGCAAATAGCACAACATATAACCCTTTTCAGAAGCACTTTTGTATTCCTATGGGTTAGGCTATTAACCGCCGTTCCAACCTTTTCGAATACATTTTTACGATAAGATTTTGTAATTCACGCTCCGAACAGCTAATAAATAAAGTTGTACCAAATATTTGTATTTTGTAGAGTAGTCGTAAACGTCACAATTTATGCGCCTCCGTTGTAGTGGATAAACGCAGTAAAAGTTGTACAACACATACTTTATGCCGGATTATAAACGGTTAGTGGCACTTTAGATGTATGATTTACCGACGGTGGTACGAATGTGGTTGTTTGTTGTGCTAACATGTTATTTTTTAATTAGCAAATAGAAGGTATAACACAGAATACAATTGGAAATAGAAATAAATTAATATTGGAAACAGAGCCGCAAAAAATGAAAATTATTTTTGAATTAGCTCATTAAATCATGTGTATTATATTTATATATATATTTGTCATATATGTATAGTATATATCATATATATTTAAGTTCTATATAATATATATTATTTATGTATGTATTTTATGTATTAGCATCTTGTCTACTCCTTTCTTGTTAGTACTTTCTTATCCATGATTTATATACACCCACATTGTCTCGTCTCTGCATCACCCACAGGTAGACTGGTAGATAATGCCTTTGGCATTAAGTCCGCCTTTATACATATTGTGTATATGAAGTTTTAAATAAATAAATAAATAAATAAATCATATTAATATGTAAGGACTATAGTAGAATCACACTGTATGCGTTGCAATGACCAGCTCGACCGGGATATTACCATTGTCTCACAAAAAAACGACTTAAAGTGACTCCTTGCTGCTGCTATTTGCCGTCTGGTATAAAAATATATTAGTAAAAAAAACAAAATCACATTTTGTTTTTGTGTTATTTTTATTGATAATTGATAATTATACCTACTCAGGTAGTTCCAGCTAACGACTCTGACTGAAATCAATAGAGCGCATTTTTTCTTAATACATTTCTGACTCAACATGAGAAGCGTGGCATACATTTCTCCGCATATTTAGATCGAAGATGTTGGGATAACTAGAAGACCAAGTTTATGTTACGTACTTAGAGGTTACGTACTTAGGTATACAAGGGTTTTATGAAGTTTGAGTAAATCTGTAGTTAAATTAGAAAATGGTGTATTGACTGATAATATGAATGAGGTAATAAAGTGTGCATCGAAATAAGATGACTAGAACGATAACTCTCAAATGAATCTGCCAAAGATACGGCTCCACTTACTTACACATGCAAAGGTCAAAATCACACGTAACACTCATACACGCAACAAAAATTAAGGAACGTTTAAAATGATCTTTATTTCATAAAAGTTAATGTCTAATGGTCTTATTCATAATAAGTTATCGAAGCTTTATAAAGCCGTTATAAGATGATTGATAAAAATTGTTATTCATAAGCGTTCAATAACGCTAAAACGCTCATTAACTCTCCTATAAAGTGTCACTATTTTATAGAAGCTATAACCCTTCTATAAATCTATTTTAAGCGTTCCATAGTGAAAAACATGGCCGACATCGGTCAGCTGTTTCATATTTGACGTTTAATTTTACGTCTACTGACATATTTTTTTTTATTTATTACTTTTTCTTTATTTATAACGGCTTCGCCCTATTATAAATTTCGCCAATGACGAGTACTATACTATATATTTTCAACTCTTCCCAAGAACGACGAAATATCAGCGCAACGGCGCGGCGTGGTAGATTTCAAGGTCTTGTTGAA
Source organism: Mimas tiliae (assembly GCA_905332985.1). Classification (NCBI taxonomy): domain Eukaryota; kingdom Metazoa; phylum Arthropoda; class Insecta; order Lepidoptera; family Sphingidae; genus Mimas; species Mimas tiliae. The sequence continues at coordinate 16,368,020 of HG995244.1, forward strand.
TTTTATAACTCCTGTTTGTTTACCTATCTTGACATTTGACATTGATGAGATGGCAATTTTCTTTTTTTTTTGTTTGTTTGTTTGTTCCAAACCGGAAAGATCAGAGACCATGCTGCCAAGTCATTAGTTACTATTCTTTTCTTATATTCCAAGAACGATGAAACGGGGGTGTGGCTCATTTCAAGGTCTTGTTGGCGTTTTGGTGTTAATTCCTTTCAGTTCAATGCTTCTTAGACGACTTTCTTCAAGTGGATCAAAAGCACAAGGTCGATCAATACCCTTGATCAAAAATCACCTAAATTCCCTATATTTAATGTTTCCATACGCTATTCATCATCGTACATGTTTATTGCACAAAACCACACCACTTTTATACAACAAACACAACTTTAAACTAGTTTAGGAAATAATTAAATCAAGAGAGCCACCGCACTGTTAGAATTCCCGCCAAAACTCCATAATTTTTCTTTTTATTTAGTTTGTTTCCAGTCTTTCCAGACACAAACCATATTAAAATCATTCAATCAATCAGTCATTTTCTGTAAACTGGCAACTTTGTGCATGATAAACCTATTTTAGTTATCGGAGCTTTATCAAACGATTATGAATAAAGAATTTTATTGAACGTTCGATAGGCTTAAAATACGTTTTAACTAATGAAAGTTTATACCTACGATAAGCGTTTTATTATGAATAAGATTCTAATTAATTTCTAAATCGAGATACGACGTACACCGTGCAGAAAATTAGACGGTAATAAGTGTCAACTAGAGATTATTATGCACAGACTTTTATAGCCCCACCACCTTGCACAGAGTTTTGGTGGGGTCATTTTTTTTTTGCTTAAGTTACGTTTCTTGTCATCTTATTTCGATGAAAGTGCGTCTCTAATGTAACATTTCACCGCACTGAGAGGCGTGATCGAGAAAACATGCGTGATAAACTCTCGTGTGTCTGTTGTCAAATATTATGGAATACCGCGAATTATTTTTATTATTTACAATTATTCATTTAAAAGTCGGTATACAGGAAGTCATATTTTTTATTATAAGATATTGTGGATAAATACTGCACGGAAGTATATTGTTAGCGTATTCTGTTAATATTGGTATATTGAGGGTGTCTGAGAAAGCAATGTTGGATACACTGTAATAATAATGATGCGATATAGTTGCGGAAGGGTAGGTAAATGGTATAAAACAGGTTGTCGCCATAACTGGAGGTCTTTTGCCCACGGTCAGTCAGTTCACTAGGATCAGTGCTCGGTCGATGGTCCGGTGTTCATTGCGCGGTAGCTATGCTGGTTTACTATTCGGTTCTAGTTGTTTGAGTTATAATTAGAGAACGGTCTATAGAGAATCCTGACATGGGGTTGTGGGCTGTGAAGTAGTAATATTGTAAATGTAACCAATGAACTGTGAGTTGAAGTGATTATTGTCGTTTGGTATTGGTAAGGTAATTCTCGTCTCACGTAACTTAACGGAGGGCGACGAAGCTCTTTTCTCTGTAGCGAGTGGACAGTGTGGTTTGTGGATTGTGTACCTAGTGCGGTAAAGTCGAGTTTAGCGGTGTGTGTGCTAGCACATAATTATGGTGACTGTATAATGCAATATTTCTTTGTGCTTTAATTCTTTCTATATTAGATATGGTTATCCTGCTGCGGCAGAAGTGTACTTCGGTACAGAGTGTTTCTACGAGTAATATGGTTATCCTGCTGCGGCAGAAGTGTACTTCGGGACAGAGTTTCTACGAGTAATATGGTTATCCTGCTGCGGCAGGAGTGTACTTCGGTACAGAGAGTTTCTACGAGTAATATGGTTATCCTGCTGCGGCAGAAGTGTACTTCGGTACAGAGAGTTTCTACGAGAAACATGTTATCCTACTGCAGCAGAAGTGTACGTATGTGCAGTGTTGCTGGGTCAGGGGTGACTATAAGGGGAGGTTGGAGGTCACCGGGCGAGTGCCCATAATTTTATGGGCATACTGCGGTCAACATGTAAAAAGAGGGTTTCTCGACTGACCCAATGTTACGGAGCGATCCGCTCTTGAGATCCCCTACACTGCGCCTTGACATGTCATTTAAGGCTTTGTAATTTTTTATTTTATGTTTATTACTTTGAGTGACGAAACGAGCAGGTCGCTCGCCTGATGGTAAGCGCTACGCCTACCCTTAAACAGAAGCAACACCACACAGACCTTTGAATTACAAAGCACTGCAAGGCATTGGACTGCGCTCGTCACCCCGAGACATAAAATATTAAGTCTTCTAATGCCCAGTAATTTTACTGGCTTCAATGTCCTTCAAACCGGAATACAACAGTACTTACTCACTGCTTGGCGGCAGGAGTAATAAAGTACATTTTACGATACTTGTCTACATTAGCGAAACAAGTATGTCTGACAACCAGGCTTCTCGGTACGACGAAATTTCACGGAAGTTCCGACACACTTTAAGGTAGTTTTCAAATTTTATTTAGTAAATATTTTAATATATGGGCTGGCGGGCTTATGGAAGACCAGCGGTTGCGGCTTGACTGCGACCTCACGCTGAATAAGCCCATTTGCACACACACCATGACATTCGGAACAATGCATTCAAATTAAATATGTTTCTTCCCAGCATGCCAATATTCGTTGTTGCATCTGTAGTGGTCTCGCCGATGCATCGCGTCATTTGAGGACTTCCTCAAAGGACGGGGCGCTTTATGTGTGACTGCTGTGGGTGTGTACAGCATTTGTTGGTGTGGTGGAGGGAACATGATGGATTACCATCATCACCCTCCGGTTCCGAAGCAGTATTCCAAAGAGTTTAATTTTTAATGTACTACATAGGTATGTGTATTGTGTTGTGTGCAATAAATGTTTTTATTATTATTATTATATATTTATGGATGTTCTGGAAGTTTACGCATAAAAAGCAGTTAAAGCAAAATTAAGCAACAAAAATAACTTATCTAGTGTATTTGGTAACAATTTCGCTAATGGCAGAATAACATCCAGAAAACAATACAATTAAATAAAATAACAATAACAGAACGTTCTTCCATAGTGTGTAACCGCAGGGTCCTAGGCCTCTATGCCATTTGTGGACCGTTTCCACCACTACTGGGATGAGCAGGCCCAGTGTAGAAAAGAATATGGCTCCGACGAGCCCGATAAGCAGTTCTAAGTCAGGAACTGCTACTGCCAGTACAACTGGAAAAGAAAAAATGGGTCAAATGCACTCGCAGATTTTTATACTCGCGTCTGTTATTCCCGAAGGGGTAGGCAGAGGTGTAACTAGTACACCCACATTTCGCCAAGCGTATCTCCGTCCCACGATGTGATAGGGGGCGAGCCTATCACCATACTGGCCACAAATTCCAGACCCCGGGCTGATACTAAGCATTTAGTACTTAATAGAAAAACACAATAGCACTTGACCCGACCCGGGGATCGAACCCGATTTTTATTTATCAATAAATATAATACTCGTAACAGCCAACACTCGCACACATAGTCCTTACCCCACAGTAAGATAAGAGTCTTGTGTCGTAGCTATCAGGAACAACGAGAGACTTTCGGTCTCACGACACCCAGACCCGAAACAAATATTTGTCTCGGTGCGGGAATCGAACCCGCGGCCTCACATTTCACAGTCGGCTACTCACTCACTGCGCCACAGAGGCTGTTTTTTTATTTATTAAATGTCTACAATTTTGTCTACAGTATTAATGGGCCGGCTCGACTGGGTTGTTACACTATCTCAAACGTGAAACGAAAAGTGAAGTAGCAGCTTGTTACATTTCGTATGGTGAGTGAGATATCCGGAGGCCCTAATCCCCTCCCCTTCCCAATTCTTTATTTAACCCTTTCCTTTAAGATCGGCCACGCAACCGATCAAGGTATCAACCTCGTGTATTGTGAATTTTCATGGGCGATAGAGCATTACAATCGAGTGACCCACTTGCTAGTTTCCCGGCCTCTCTATAAAAAAATTGTTAGGATATCCGCCATAATAACAAATTCATTCGTTTACCTATTTATAGTTAAGGAGATTAAAGCCCTTTAATTATAGAAAGGGCAGACTGACAAACGTGGTACATAGATCATAGGTCTGAATTCGATGTGCACGCAGACTACTGTTCAGAGACACCGGGAGGTCCTAAATTCAAGTTCCAGGTCGTACAATCACGGTTTTTGTTATCGAAAAGTTTAACATTGGAATTTGTGCACGCGCAAAATACCGGACGAACCTTGAGTGCATTAGTTGTACCTTTGCCTTCCTTTTCAAGGATATAGGCGTGAGCTTATGTATGTATGAATAAAGACAATCGGGCATCTGGTTGGCCAGCTGGTACTTTATACTACTATTAGACTAGATACTATTAGACTAGATACTATTAGACTAGATACTATTAGACTAGATACTATTAGACTAGATACTATTAGACTAGATACTATTAGACCAGATACTATTAGACCAGATACTATTAGACTAGATACTATTAGACTAGATACTATTAGACTAGATACTATTAGACTAGATACTATTAGACTAGATACTATTAGACTAGATACTATTAGACTAGATACTATTAGACTAGATACTATTAGACTAGATACTATTAGACTAGATACTATTAGACTAGATACTATTAGACTAGATACTATTAGACTAGATACTATTAGACTAGATACTATTAGACTAGATACTATTAGACTAGATACTATTAGACTAGATACTATTAGACTAGATACTATTAGACTAGATACTATTAGACTAGATACCACTTAAGTACCGTAAACTTTCGAGTTTGTTCTTTACAATAACAAACTAGATATTAGAATCTAAATATAGGTTATACCAAAGACAAATTCAATAAATATTTCTATTTATTTTCCTAAGCTAGCGTACCTACAAAGTGAATTAAGCAAGATGTAGATAAAATATGAGCGCAATTTGTTCCCCGCTCCGAAGCGAAGCGGATAGAAATATCATCCGTCTAAACTTCAAAACTAGTTAATGGACTATAAAAATGAGGCTTTCCAATTAATTCTACTGTATAAACGTAAAAATTTCCACCGCCCATGCATACTAAAATTATGATAGGCGCGTTGCCGACCTTAAAAGAAAGGGATAAGTAAGAGATTCGGAAGGGGAGCGGAATTTGGGCGTCCGGATATCTCACTCACCGTACGAAATGCAGCAGCAATATGCTACTTTACGCCGATTTTCTGTGAAACAGTGGTAACGACCCGGACGAACCGGCCCATTCATAGACAATTCTGTCTATAGCATGGCTCCACCACTCAGTAAATCTGTGGTTCTACATCGCTTACCAGTTAAAACAACGCTGGCAGTCCTCATTCCAATTTGACTAATATTATGGTAGTTCCTGCTAATACTGCCTTGCAATCGCGTCCATATAATGTCCATTGGCGCATACATTTGAAGACAATACGTGAAGAATACTGCTGTGGCTACTAATACTTTTGCCGTAAGCGCCAATCTGAAACAAGAAAAGACGATATAGGATATTATTAAATTACTAAGTGGTAGGTCACTAGCATGCAGGAGGCCGGGTAAGTACCACAGTTTTGTCCATGTCTTCCGCCAAACAGCAATGTGTAAGCACTGTTGTGTTTCGGCTGAAGTCAATGAAATTGCATTGTGAGACTTAACATCCTATGTCTCGGGGTGTCGAGCGCAGTCCAGTACCATGCAGTGATTTTAATTCAAGGTTCTGTTTGGTGTTGTTTCTAAAACTAGTTTATACGGATTTTATCGCGGTTTAATTTTTATTTTAGTCCCGACGTTTCGAAAGCTTTTCAGCCTTCGTGGTCACGGGAGAGACTGAGGTGTAGGTCGTCTCGAAAAGTTAATGTTACAATAGCTACCTTCATTTTAAAATTATACATTTATTTTTAATTATTTAAAAAAGTTAGTTGACACTAGTCCGATCTACGCAGAAATAGCTCACGGTATCTTGAGGTCTGGCAGTTGGTCTTTTGGGTTCCGATTTAATTAAATGTATAATTGGATCCCAGGCTTGTGCAAGCTTCCAACCATCTTCTCTATTGAAATTTGGGTGTTTCTTAATTTCAATAGCCTCGCGAATCATCCTAGGTAGGAATCGGTGTTCTTTGGCAAGGATTTGTGGTTTGTCAAATCTAAGGTAATGTTTGGAGCCTTGATCTGAATGTTCAGCAACTGCAGACTTCGTAGAGCGTCGGTGTTTAACATCAGCTATGTGTTCTTTTACGCGGGTTCCTATGCTTCTTTTAGTTTGTCCGATATAGGAGAGTCCACAGTCACAATCTATTTTATATACACCCTGTTCTTGTAGAGGTATGTGACACTTGACAGATGGTAAAAATTGACTAATCTTCTTGGGCGGCTTGAAATAAGTTTTAATAGAAGCACGCTTCAGTATATAGCCAATCTTGTTTGTGACACCTCTAACATATGGTAATACAACAGGGGCACGTTCAACTGTGGCTGGTTTCACTCGGTTTCTGTGACGGCGGCGTGGAATTTGGAGCTTATTGTCTCGCAGTACTCGCTTGACATGCTGTAGCTCAGTAGCCAGATGTTCCTCGTCACAGATTCCTTGTGCTCTCTGAAACAAGGATTTACCCACGGTAGCTAACTGTTTTGGATGGTGGTGGTGGTAAATTAAACCGCGATAAAATCCGTATAAACTAGTTTTATTTCAATGTGTAATATTCGCGTAAACCTAAGAAATCACTATGGTGTTGTTTCTGTTGTTTTACTAAGCGTTGCGCTTACCAATAAGCGAACAGCCTGCTCGGTTAATCATTTAGGCTAATAAAAAAAGAAATATTAGTCTTGTATTGAATTGAGTGTAAGGGAAATGCTTCCGAAAACTGAGATAAGCAGTAGTGCTGACATGATACCACTTAAAAAAATACTAATATTTATAATCCCCATCCAGTTAATACAGTCGAGAAGGATGAGATGATGTTCCATTAATTTACTTAATTCGCACTTTGTAGATTACTCTTACTTTTGTTTACAAGTTTTGTTTCTTGTGTTTAATTTATAGAATTTTAGGCAAATTTATCAAAGGTTTATCACTAAACCCTACCTTAATGGCAGCTATACATAAAAATCAATATGAAATGAAATGAAATAGTATTTTTAATCATGAAGGCAATTAAAATAGCGCTTATGACAAGTCAGTACAAAACAAAGAAACTTATGTATAGAAATCATTTTTATACTATAAATTATAAATCATGTTAACGCTGTTAGATCAGAAATGTGTAACAATATTTATTTTGATAATTTCGAAATCTATTAGGACTAGTAATAACTATTAATGCAAATGTTTTACCCGAAATAATATTACCCATAGTGTTAGCGTATTCTTTTTGTGTATTTGTGTATTGAGGGTGTCTGGGAAAGCAACGTTGGGGGTACACTGAAATAATAATGGTGCAATATAGTTGTGGAAGGGTAGATAAATGATATAAAAGAGGTTGTCGCCATGAATGGGCGTCTTTGTTAGCGTATTCTTTTTATTTTTGTATTGAGGGTGTCTGGGAAAGCAACGTTGGGGGTACACTGAAATAATAATGGTGCAATATAGTTGTGGAAAGGTAGATAAATGATATAAAAGAGGTTGTCGCCATGAATGGGCGTCTTTGTTAGCGTATTCTTTTTATTTGTGTATTGAGGGTGTCTGGGAAAGCAACGTTGGGGGTACACTGAAATAATATTGGTGCAATATAGTTGTGGAAGGGTAGATAAATGATATAAAGTGGTTGACGCCATGAATGGGCGTCTTTGACGCAGTCAGTCAGACAGTCTCCAGTTCACTAAGATCAGTGCTCAGTCGATATAGTTCATTACGCGGTAGCTCTGCTGGTTTACTGTTCGGTTCTAGTTATTTGTTATAATTAGAGAGCGGTCTCTAGAGAATACTGACATGGGGCTTGTGGTCTATAAAGCAGTAACATTGTAAAAGTAACCAATAAACTATGTATTCAAGTGATTACTGTCGTTTGATAAGGTCACCGCTAACAATAGGTTAAACGATTTCTGGTGTGGAGCAAAGTTGCTGGCCAAGTACGAAATAACCAAATATTGCAGTATAAATAAATAAAACCAATTTACAATGAGGAAAGTTATGATTACCCCTTTAAAACATAAATTCCAAAGTTACTACTAATTAAAATTAACAAAACTTCATCCATTAGTCTTTGTTTTATTTAATATCAAAATACTTACGTTTACAGGACTATTAATATCATTAATTATTTAACTTAAAACAAGCTAACGAGATTTTAAATATCGCTCTTTACTTTCAAGGCGGCTTTGGTCTCGGTAATTTGGTAACTTGAGGTAATTTCATAAATAAAAAGTGTGGAATAATTCTAAGGATTTTTAGACGATCAATATTTACAGTAATTAATTTTTTTATGCATTGAAGGACTATTTCTGAATATATTCAGTCATCGTCAGAGTATAAGACAGTTGTATTTGTAAGTAATGTTTTAAAATATCTTGATTCCGCAAAAATTAAATAAGAAATTTTCAAATAAAATGATGTCTAGGGATAAATCAGTTCGGCGAAAGTATAAATTGCATTTCCTACTTTAATCACGCATTTTCTGCCTTTTTTTATTTTTTATTCCGCACAGCGACTCGCATTATTTAAATTTGATATTGTTTACTCAGTACGGGAAAATTTTGTGAGAAAAAAAAATAATTTTTTTTTAGTAGTAGTAGTATGCCGCACGCGGTCCGTCGCGTTTGATGCACGTAGACGCCGCAACTTGCTATCTCGCTCTGGCTCCCAGTCATCGCTCTTGCAGAGGTAATCAATCGTAATACGGTTTACAATAATTTACAATAAATAATTAAAGTATACAAATAAATATGATTATTTTTATAATCTCATTTTCGTATGAGAGTTATTTCATTACGTTTGAATATCGATTCTGATATCACAGTTAAAACGCCCAACAGGGTTTTTATTACATCATACTAATATTATAACTGTGAATGTAAGTTTGTTTGTTACGCTTTCACGCGAAAACTACTTAACCGATCATGATGAAACTTTGTACACATATTCTTGGAGGTATAGGAAGTAACATAGATACTTTTTATGAAAAAAAAAAACTATTTGTTTGTTACGCTTTCGCCTAAATCACTGAACCGATTTTGATGATTTTTGATGTAGAGATAGATGGGGACCCTGGAGACGGTTATGGGCTACATTTTATTTCGGAAAAGTCTATTCACGCGGGCGGAGCCCGAGAAAAAGCTAGTACTGTATATATCAATATATAATTTCACATTATATCTCTACTTACGGTTCGTCTTGAGGTAGATTCAACGTAACACTTCCCAGTACAGTATTGCCGAACTTTAAGTACCCGAAAATCCCAACCACGCCATACACTACACCAACAAACACCATTGTACTGTTCAATACTCCGGGACAGCCGAGGAAATATTTCGGTTTTGCCATTTCATTTTCTATCGGCATTACTACGTTTATACCCTCCATCGCGAAAATTGCTGTGCTGCAAGAACAAATAATTGGATTAGTTGTATCTGGCAAGGAGGGATGGTACTTTGTTTTACTTGTATTTCATGTTTAGGAATAGGAACGACTGACGTACTGACTGCCTCGGTGGCGCAGTTGTAATGCGTATGCATTACGGCTGAGGCTGACGCTGAGGTCTCGGGTTCGATCCCGAGTCGGTTAAATTTACCCGGGGGGGTCGGGTAAAGTGATATTGGGTTTTTCTATTACGAAAAAGCTCAGTATCAACCCGGAGTCTGGAATTTGTGCCCGGTATGGCGGTAGGTTCGCCCCCTATCACATCATGGGACGGAGATATGCTCGGAGAAATGTGGGTGTATTAGTTACACTTCTGCCTACCCCTTCGGGGATGTCACTGCGATATATTACGGGGTGTAGAACATTGTTCGTAGTGTAAAGCGTATCACTTCGTGACATTAGGTGGTAATATTTGACAACCGTCCACACTTGATAGTACGTCACGTGTGCTTGTCACAGTCACATTTCTCGGTATGGCAAAATGTCCCAAGTGGAGACGCACTTTTGAAGAGTAATTCTTTGAAAAATTAAGGCATCCTAGTGTATCTTCAAGTCAATAGAACTATCTATACATCCCTTAGAAATTAAATTTATTACTTTTCTTAATTGTATTATTTGTTACAATAACCAAAATAATAAGTCTGTGAAAATATCAGCCAGATACCTATTAAGGGTCAGAACAAAGAGCCTTTTAAAATAGGAGACACAGACAGACTGACGGCGTAGGGTTTTGTTGCAACCTTTTGGATACATAAAGTTAAAACTATATTAACTAAACATAAAACTATTAATACTGCCTCGGTGGCGCAGTTGTAATGCGTACGCGTTACAATTGAGGCTAACTCTGAGGTCTCGGGTTCGATCCCCAGGTCGGGTAAAGTGGTATTGGGTTTTTCTATTTCGAAATTCTCAGTATCAGCCCGGAGTCTGGAATTTGTGCCCGGTATGGCGATAGGCTCGCCCCCTATCACATCGTGGGACGGAGATACGCTCGGCGAAATGTGGGTGTACTAGTTACCTCTGCCTACCCCTTCGGGGATTACAGGCGTGAGTGCGCACATAAAACTATTATACCTACCTTAAAAATAATGGCCATCTTGTCACTCCAGTTACCAACTCCGCTTCATTCGGTGAAGGTATATCTTGGAATGTGTAGTAGCAGGTTATGCCAAAAGTCAGCACTAAGCAGACATTGGCGAAAATGGAGAACGGCACTAGGAACTTGAGATATCGTATCTGGGTTATCAATATTAATGGTAATAACAGAATACCGCAATACGCTTCCACCGCCATTTTGTGTTCTGGGATAAAGTAGTCGAAAATCTGGAATCAAATAAGTTTTTTTTTTTATATAGTTTTAGCCGGCAAACGAGTAAGTGGGTCATCTGATGGTAAGTGATCTCCACCGCCCATGTACACCCATAATACCAAAAGAATTATGGGTCCGTTGCCGACCCTAAGGCAAAGTGATAATTAAGGGATTGGGAAGGGGAGGGGGTTTAGGCCTCCGGATATTTCACTCACCGTACGAAACGCAGCAGCAAGCTGCTACTTTACTTCGGTTTTCTGTGACAGTGGTAACGATCCGGACGAGCCGGCCCATTCATGCTGTAGACAAAAGTGTCTACAGCGTGGCTCTACCACTCAAAGATGTCGTAGATTATTCTTAGTCGGGATTTCTTGAAAGATTGGTTGTGGTTGTAAAGATGGTGGTTCTCTGATGGTAGTTAACGTCTTCTCGGTGGCGATCGTATGTCATCATATATGTCAGTCACAGATAGTCCTGATTTTAGAAGATATTTTTAAATAGCTAAAGCTGGCAATCGAACCAGTGGGTCGCCTGATGGTAAGTGATTTCCAGCGCCCATGAACGCCTTCAATACCATATGAATCATGGATACGTTGTCGACTTTAAAGAGAGGGATAGGTACTTCTTCCGGATATCTCACCCACAGTAAGAAACACCATAGCAAGCTGCGACTTCATGTTGGCTTTTTATGATACAGTAGAAAATTCGGGTTGAGCCAACATATTCATGCTGTAGACAAAACAACCGCGTGGTTCTAACATATACAACGTGTTACAGAAAGGTGTGGTCATATTTTAGGGTCATTACATACACCTCGCAATTCGTACTTATGTACGGATCTTTTCAAAACCAAGACATCCAAAAATTCCACGTCAATTTTTATCACTCGTTTATTAAGATCGATAAGATTGATAACATCACTATTAATTATTATGTACGACACTCGCTTTCAATAAACTTGAATAAGATGTACGTAATTCTACGGGCATATGTACGTAACTTGTAATTTAAACACAAATTAACACCTGAAAGAGATTGTGTGTTGAAGACAAATAGGTACCATACTCTAGAAGCATTTTAAAGACTTCATTCTCGGGTCTTCCATCTACGAATTTGGCTTAATACAGTCGATGATCCTCTTAAAAACTTATCAGTTACACCAACACAAAGTGCCAATACATAATACTTGTTTTTAGTCAAATACAACATATTTTTTGAACTCTTAATCATACTTCATAAAATCAGAACTTGTCGAACTGACTGCGTCAAATAAATATTGACATTTGACAACTGTTTAATGTTTTTTAAATTATAAAATAATTAAATGAAAGGAGGTATATAGTATCATTGTTTATAATTTAGTGTTGTCCAAAATTAAAAGTCGACATCGACATGTTACTCATTCGATAAAAAAGAAAATTCTGTAGTTACTGTACTAGCAATGCAATCGGATTTGGTACTATGGGATGTAAAATACTTATACCCTACACTATATAATAATAATACTAGCCCTGTATTATATACGTCCCACTGCGGGGCACGGGCCTCCTCTACTGAATAAGAGGGGTTAGGCTTTAGTCCACCACGCTGGCCTAATGCGGGTTTGCAGACTTCACATACCTTCGAAATTCTTATGATGAACTTCTCAGGTATGCAGGTTTCCTCACGATGTTCCCTTCACCGTTAAAGCAAGTGATAATTAACAATTAATACACACATAACTTAGAAAAGTCAGAGGTGTATGCACTTGGGGCTGGTTTCGAACCTGCGACCTTCGTCTCTACAGTCCATACCACTCGCCGCTGAGCTATCACTGCTTTTTTACCCTACACTATACATTGCTTAAATTTGCCCGCCCCTTTCTATAACACGTTGTATATCGGAAACGTTAGACTCCTTTTTCTCCTTTTTCTTTTCTCCTGGATAAGTAGCCGAGCAAGCGGACTTCGGATGGTACGCAGTTACTGCCGCCCATGGACGTCGGCAATGTCAGGGGCATAGCAAAGCCGTTGCTTACCGTTAGCTGCCTGATAGACTCCTACCATGGCAGTTATTTATGACATCGCTAGGACATATTTAATTGTTAAATAGTCCAACACGGGAAAATTGCTATATTCTAGAATAAGATAATTCCAGTAGCTCAATATAACGGAGCTGGAGAAAGTTTAGAATTAAAAGTATTTAACCATTAAAACAGACACTGTTATCAAAAATGTAATCTAAATGTAATACTCGTCTGCATCGGATAAAGTTTTGCTGAAATTTCATCGTAGTAATTTCTAGCTTTTTAGGGTTCCGTAGCCAAACCCTTATAATTTCGTCATGACTATCTGTACGTCTGTCCATCCGTATGTCACAGCCATTTTAATCGGAGATTATAAGCACCATATAGATGAATTTTGCATGGTAGGTGTATTCTATGAACCGCTACACAAAGGTATAGTAAAATTAAGTTTTGTTTAGGGTGGTTATCCATAAATTTAATTAAAGAGGTTACTTTTCACTACACCTAGGCATGTATGGAATCATTGGATTGGTCCTTAAAATGTAATATAGGATTCTAAATAGTTTTTTTTATATAAGTCATTAGTTTGTGAGATATGCGTGTCCAAAGCCGTGAAATGTGTACCCACCTTCTAACTTTTCAACTACGAGGTGGAAAATTCAGAAAAAAATCAAGATAGTATAACCCAAAAGGCACTTTCAACGAAAATTGGTTTCTTAAAGCTGGGTTGTATAGTTTCTGAGATATGGCATATTTTCGGTTTAAACAATATTTTAGTGTAGCAAACGCAAAACTATTTTTTTTTATCGCAGTGTCTTCGAAAAATACAAACGTATTTTTGCGGTCGTCTTGTTTTAGGTTTTTTTTTATACCATAGGCCGGCAAACGAGCAAGTAGATCACTTGATGGCAAGTGATCTCCACCGCCCATGTACGCCTACAATACCAAAAGGATCATGGGTGCGTTGCCGATCTTAAAGGAAAGGGATAAATAAGGGATTGGGAAGAGGATTTGGGCCTCCGGATATCTCGCTCACCGAACGAAACGCAACAGCAAGCTGCTACTTTACGCTGGTTTTCTGTGAGACAGTGGTAACGACCCGGACGAGAGGACCCATTCATGCTGTAGACAAAACTACAGCGTGGCTGTACCTCTCTCAAAATCTTGTACTTGTTTAAAATTATGAGCGTGTATCCTGACTACGGAACCCTTCACTGTCTGTGGTCTGACATGCACTTGCCTAGTTATTCAAGACGGTTTGCAAATCCTCAATGCCCGTTTAAAATGAACTGGGCTGGAAATGTGTAAGTAGCTTGCCAAAAATAATAAGCTTATATGGATGCCCTTGAACCCTACAGGACCCATCGAAGATGTTTTGGATTCATATTTCGCAAACAAACACATTGGGACAAATTGGGATTTCTTTAGGCAAAACCTAACTACTTTTGCAAACTCTATTCGGTTCACATTTTTTTATACGCGTCTGTGTAAATTTATTCGTTACGTCACACTCGGATTTCAAATATAGTCTTTTCTTTGCATTTGGGTTACGACCTCGCCTTAAAAAATTCCTCCCACGCTTTCCTGTTTAGGCGTTTTATGGCCGACGGACATGAAAATTGACAAGAAAGGATATTTCAATAGTGGTAGTTACTTTCGGATTGCGATAAACCTTTCTTTTAACTGAAAACTAATTGAAGGATTCTTAATGGCATTTATACTCTTTTAAATAACTTAGATGTTAATACTGGTATCATTACTAATTTTATAGTCATCTTTTTAAATCGTGAACGCTAGCCGGTGATTTTAAGTGATTTGCTCCGTGGCACGGTAATTATACCTGTATAGACAATGATTATAGAGTAATGAACTCATCAAATTGCAATATTTTATTTATTTTATTTTATTTATTTATTTAGGTTTTCCAGCAGACTTAACACTAATAATACAATAAAACTTACTAAATATCTTAAGTTATAATGCAAGTCCAATTTAGGAAAACTCATCATGCACTTAGTATATGATACATATTTTCGAGCGGAACTTATTATGTGAGCACATATACATGTATAAATCACAATGTGGATTGCATTTAGAATCAAGCTGTGTATGGGTTTATATCTTTAAATATATAATTCTACTGTACGTGTGTATGTGACTGAACTCCTCCTAAACGACTGGACCGATTTGATTTTTTTTATTTTGTATGCGTTTGGGTGGCGCCCTAGATGGTTTAGATTCACAATTGGACCTGGTAGGTGGCGCTACGGGTGAAACCGCGTGGGACAGCTGGTATGTTATAAATTTTACGCATTTTTGTCAAATTTTCGTCTATAGGTATTTATATAATATAATTTATTTATAACAACACTAGCCATGTATTATACACGTCCCACTACTAGGCACGGGCCTCTTCTACTGAATGTGAGGGGTTAGGCCTTCGTCCACCACGCTGGCCACCATGCAGGTTGGCAGACTTCACACACCGTCGAAATTCTAATGGAGAACTTTTAGGGTTTGCAGGTTTCGTCACGATGTTTCCTTCACTATTAAAGGAAGTGATAATTAGTACTCAATAAAGTCAGAGGTGCATGCTCATGGGTCTGTTTTCGAACCTGCGACTTTCGCCTCCGTATCATTCTCCGCTGAGCTATCGCTGCTTATACTACGTCTTATTAAAATTAACATAAAATACAATATGCGCAAAATAATTTGTTTCATTTGACCCACAATCACCCATACTCTACGCCTCCTGTTACCTTTTATCCCCTGAAAACAATTATTTTGCGCGTATTGTACAGTCGTAAAACAGCTGCGGAAACCAGAATACTTACATCTTTAAGTGATGAAGCAATAAATATGACATAGACACTTGTACCACCGAGGCATACGCCAGCCATTGCTGCGTCCACGAAGTGTCTGCAAGACAAAACATTAACAATGGTCACTAACACCACCGCAGTTATTTTTTACAATTATTATTATTCAAGCGAGAAGTTTGGTAAGTCATGCTGATGAGGAATCCATTTTAGCAAAATGCATCATTGCTAAAAAACATAAAATGGATTAAGCAAAAGATAGGAGACATTTAACTTCAGTCATGAGAGTGAAGGCTGATTCATAATTAATATCAAAATGTCTAGACCGGTCTAGAGATTTCATTATTACCTTAATTTTAACCGATTTCAACCATCAATCAAACACTTGCATTCAAAGAGCTTGCATTATTAGTCAAAGTAGACGTTTTGTTCAGTTTTGTTTTTTTTTTAATGAAAATTGGTCATCAGTCAATTTAAACGTCTAATTTTCGGTGTGAATATATTCCGAGTGAATAAGTTTTTGTTTTTACTTTTGGGTTGTAGTTGAAAACCAACTACTTACCTACTTTCTTGGTATTATGCTGAACTAGAACCCTTTCAGCATCAAGAAACACACGGTGCCTACCTCCATATTTTGTTGTTGTGTGCATTACTTAGCTATTGTTTTATACCTTGTTTCTTATTTCCTATTGTACTAGGCGCGTTGCCCATGTTTTTCCACAAAACATAACATAAAAAAAGAAACAAAGTCCAACGAATATGAAACATATCTTACTTTCTTCCCCACATTATTCTGCATCGATTGGTATCGGTGTCGACCCCATACCACCAGCGGTTTCGGAGGAGATAGCGTGACAATCTTTTGGCAGCGGTGGCGTTACTTTTTTTTAGAATAGAGATACTAATACAAAAGAGACCTAGTGTCTCTATTGTTGATTATCCGGAGGCACAAACCCCCTCCCCATCCCAATCTATTAATTATCCCTTTCCTTTAAGGTCGGCAACGCACCCATGATTATTTGGTATTATGGGCGTACATGGGCGGTGGAGATCACTTACCATCAGGTGACCCACTGACTCGTTTGCCGGCCTATGCAATAAAAAAAAAATGTTTTCTTTCTTTACTGGCGATGTATTTTTGTCACATAATATTTACTTTTTAACTCGTACGGCGTAGTCATACGGTCATTAATCTTATGACCGTATGCCTCAGCTGTAAAACATTAGGTCCTCAAACCGATTCTAGTCTTTTGTATCGACCAAGTGCGTACCTGATGGTAAGTAAATATGTCAAAAGAACAATGTCAGAAGAAATTACTGATGCGTTGAAGACCTTGTAGCAAAGGAATGACGTTTGGTAAGGGATCGAAGGGCGGTATTGATTTGTGACTTCCAAAATCTCATTTGCCGTATGAAATACAACAGTAAGTCGCCACTCCACGTTCTT
This sequence comes from Mimas tiliae, assembly GCA_905332985.1. Classification (NCBI taxonomy): domain Eukaryota; kingdom Metazoa; phylum Arthropoda; class Insecta; order Lepidoptera; family Sphingidae; genus Mimas; species Mimas tiliae. The sequence goes on from HG995244.1 coordinate 16,385,181, forward strand.
TTTTTTATGGCATAGGTCGGAAACGAGCAAGTGGGTCACCTGATGGTAAGTGATCTCCACCTCCCATGTACGCCCACAATACTAAAATAATCATGGGCGCGTTGCCGACCTTAAAGAAAAGGGGTAATTAAGGAATTAGGAAGGGGAGGGGGATTTTGGCATCCGGATATCTCTCACCGTACGAAACGCATCAGCAAGCTGCTACTTTACACCGGTTTTCTGTGAGATAGTGGTAACGACCCGGACGATCCGACCCATTAAAGCTGTAGACAAAAGTGTCTACAGCGTGGCTCTACCACTCAAAAGACATTCGTAATGTACCGTTCATAATGTAGACAATTCTTTAGATCTTCTATCACTCAGACCCTCTGCCTTTGGAGAATAAGAGGTTTAAGTATAATTGCATGTATGCTTGACGTATACCTGACGTGTGTGGAGTATTTTCTCAATTTCGTAGGCCCTAATTTGAAAACCCATTCACAAGTGTCTGTGTAGCTCATGGAGGCAGTCCTTGCTTCCCTGCAAACTTCCCTGGATGTCGATACCTGAAAGCACGAGCAATAATAACTTATCCTCTGTTCGTATTTCTTTCTTTCTACCTGGCTTTATCCCGGCTAGTGCCAAGTTCCGCCTAGGGTCTTTTTTTTTTGTTGTCGCGGGGAAAAGCGACTTATTGCTACCGCCCCGCCCAGAGGGGAAGCGGAACGGTTATGTTCGGTTCACCGGCCTTACGACCTAACGTTAAGCCGCCCGGGAGAGATGGTGAAGTATTAAAATAGTAATATTTAAAAATAAAGATCAACATACTATTTTAGAAGGATTATAGCTAATTTGTATAACGCCATTATCCGCATTCAGATGTATTATACCCAACAAGGGAAAGTGCTGTATTGACTTCGAAGAAAATTGACACCAGTGTTAAAAGCAGGTTAGGGGATCGCCATGTCTCATTTGTATATCAGTAAAGTATATCACGCGCAGATAAGGTTGGGTTCGATTCCAAGGACTGAGTTGAGAACTATTTTTCGAAGAGCTTAGACAAGGATTGATTCTAAATTAAAACGTGACTTTTGATTATTACTTCTGCCTCACGTGATCCCGGCTTGAAGCTATGGTGTAATTTCTATTCCACTTCGCCCGATTTTGAGCATCCTCCCGTGGGACCTTGGTCCTCTATATTTGCGGGACCGTAAATATAGATACTAATAGACTATTTCTTTTTACCAGCTTGAGTGACGAAACGAACAGGTCGCTCGCCTGATGGTTGTCACGCCTGCTCATAAACAGACTCAACACCACACAGAACTTTGAATTACAAAGCACTACATGGCATTGGACTGCGCTCGTCACCCCGAGCCATAAGATGTTAAGACTTTTATTGCCCAGTAATTTCACTGGCTTCAATATCCTTCAAACCAGAACACTAGTGCCTACAGACTGTTGCTTGACGGCAGAAATAGACAAAGCGGTGGTAGCAACCCAGACGGCCTCTCGAATACGACTTCACATACCTTCGTAGTTCTGCTGGATTAACAATGAATACACTCGTAACTTCTAAAATTCAGATCATGACATCGGGGCTGGTTTAGAATCCACGATTTATACAAATCCAAACTCAAAATATTTATTAAATCCATAAAATGTTATACATTTATATTCCGTCAAAATTCTACCACTACTTTGGAATGCTGTTTTGCTAGAGAAGAACGATCAAGAAATTTCAGCGTTGCTCTCTTCAAAACTAGTTTAGAATTATTAGAGCATAAGGTTTTACAATATTAAATTGGAATTAGAGCAGCTCAATCAAGCAATTACTGAAATGATATCTATGGCTTGGATTATCCTGCATGACCTCCATAAGCATGACGAATAAATTAAGACCTTAAAATAGTGTAAACAAACATAGTGAAAAACAGTGTATTACAATTCATACACTCCTAAAATGTACTATAAATCCATTTAAAGCAATCTTATCGTATTTTGTATTCACATTCATAACACGTAGTACATTCATACTCAATCGATATTAGGGTAAATGTGCGTGAAATGAAATCCCCTTTATCCATAACCGTTGTGGATAGTGACGGCCGTGAGTAATGTAACGTGTTGCTGTTGTAGGCAAAGTTAATTGTATTGTAATTCAAAGTATTGCCTAGATTCCAGATTTCCTCGTCTTATATCGTGTTGAGGATCGTGACTCCGTGCAAGGATTCTAGCAATCGTTTTTCTCCATTTGCCACGGTCTTCGGATTGATGGATTGCGTCGGTGACTGGTTTCTCCAGCTGTGACACCTGGTCAGACCAACGTTTGGGGCTCCTTCCTCTTGGTCTTTTGACTTCTATTTTCCCTGTTATTATTAACTTTTCCATGTTGTGGGCAGTTCTTCGCGCGACATGCCAGATTTAATATTGGTATTAGCATAACGATTACTAAGTATTAAAGCTATCCTTCTTACTACTACTACTGACTACTATATGACAGTTTGAATGTCTGTAAAAATGTATGTTTGTTAGTCATAAGCCGGGTCTCCACCGGGCGCACGCGCTCTCGCGGCAGCCTCGCGAGCCAAATGCTCGGTCTGTGTGGACGTGCCTCGGGGGCCCGAGGCACGCTCGGCCGAGGCAACGTGCGCCCGTCCGGCCCCCGAGGCACGTCCACACAGACCGAGCATTTGGCTCGCGAGGCTGCCGCGCGAGCGCGAGCGCCCGGTGGAGACCCGGCTATATACATACATACTCGTACATACATACATACACACACACTCAAGCCTGTAATCCCGAAGGGCCTACCCCTTAGAGGTGTAACTAGTACACCCACATTTCGCCGAACGTATCTCCGTCCCACGATGTAATAGGGGGCGAGCCTATCGCCATACCGGGTACAAATTCCAGACCCCGGGCTGATACTGAGAATTTCGTAATAGAAAAACCCAATACCACTTTACCCGACCCGGGGTTCGAACCCGAGACCTCAGCGTTAGCCTCAAATGTAACGAGTACGCATTACAACTGCGCCACCGAGGCAGTCCATTTTTGTTAGCCAATCATGTCTTAATGGCTGTACGGTTTTGGATGTGCGTAAATACGCATTACAACTGCGCCATCAAGGCAGTCACCGTTTTCTGAAGATTTAATATTTAGACATTTTTTGTAAAATACACAGTAAAGTTTGCATTATTCTCCGTAACATATTCATCAGAAGACTCGATAGTAATATCATATATATGGTCTGTAACACGTTGCTTAGACTAACAAACCTTGTCGTACTCGTCTCACGAACATGATACATTATATGTAGTATTGATCATGATTAATATGTTATAATACCCTCACGGCTGGAGATCCCTGTAGGGGTGGGTACTAGTGTCTTTTTTACCACCTACCCTTATCGTACTCGCAGTGGGGTCGGCGCAATGAGCTTTATAACACATGTTACAGAAATATTTTTCTTGCAGTTTTGACGTCAACTCCTTTGGGGAGAAAAGACCCAGACCCGACACACATATTATAATAAAAAACCTGAAATTATAATTAAAACAATTGAGAATATACTATACTACTATAAAATGCGTATAAGCGATGAAAATTATATTGTAGGCAGTACTAAGACAGTAGGATATTATCAAGATTAATTTGAAATTTGTCGGTGGACTCAAATGATTTTGGGGGCTTGAGCTCCTTAGCCCCCTCCCTCTGCATCTGCTAGTGGTCTGATTCGTGTTTCGCGCTGCGGTCGACATGTTTCGGTCATGTATATCATAACGTAACTTTTGAGCAGCAGTGTGGTTCTTATAACAAATTAAGTATGGCTGTACGGGACTTTACTGTATCCCGTACGTTTGTATTGTGTAAGTGGTATGTGTGTACGTATGTGTTATAGGCCCTTATGTACTGGTGGTTTGCAATGAAAATTGCAATACATATACTGTAATATTTCGTATATGTACAAAAGGCACCGGAAGGCCAGTACGGGCAGAAACTGTATCATAAGAAAATACAGCGCAATGAAAATTGCTTTGTCTGTGAGAGTGGACTGTATAGGAAAGAAAACACTGAATTTAAACTGTAAAAGCCACGCCCCCCTTTGGTACTTTTGGTGGTTACTATTCTTCCATTACTTTTCTTCAGCCCGAAATCTTCCTGTAAACTGTGTCGCTGAAAGAATTTGCACGCTTTTTATACAAAATTCAGAGATCTAGACACTTATAAACACTACACAAATAGAACTGTTAAAACATAATATTCACTATATGAACTGTAACTGTCGAGCCATATTAATCACTATAACAAAGTATATAAACGTTCACTATTTACACTTACTGTCTATGTAGCACAATAACGAAGTATATAACTATTATAACTGTCCACTATGCACTTGTTTATCGTCTGTGCTGCACAATGGCAATAATTGTTCTTTCACCCGTAGTTGTCAATATTTATGGAATTTTATGAGCGTGTTTGTACCTATGCGTACTAAGTACCATCGTACGGTGTCGCTACTGTATTATCATATAATACTTAATAGTAGGTACTGCGTCTAAAACCTACTTTATTTGTTAGATGAATACTCGACCTTATGTGCTTAATAAATGAACCTCTGCTTACCAAAATGTGTACGCAATGCGTAGCTATAACCGCCACCAGCGCAGTACCTATACATCCCGGAATAAGTCCTGTATTCTTGAACGCAGCTGGCATAGCAAGGAAACCAGATCCCAGCGACGACTTGAGGAGATGGAAGAACGCTCCCAAAGTCCTGGAACGAATCTTATTTCATTATAATAATCTTGATGTACTCTTTTTATTATAATAGGTATTTACCCATCGAAATAAGATAACTAGAACGATAACTGACGATAACACTCATTTGAATCTGCCAAAAAATACGGCTCCACTTAGACATGTAAAGGTAAAATCACACGTAACAGTCATACACGCAACAAAAATTAATGAACGTTCAAAATGAACTTTATTTCGTAAAAGTTCTAAATATTAAATTTCTAGATCCAGATACGTTCTGCACCGCGCAAAAAATTTGATGTATCATATGTCAACTAGACATTATTATTATGCACAGGCTTTTATAGCCCCGTTCCGTTGCACAGAGTTTTGGTAGCGTCATTTTTTGCTTGAGTTACGTTTCTTGTCATCTTATTTCAATGTATTTACCTATGAAATTACCGTTCTGTACGAAAAAAGTTAAAGTATTTATTGTCTATGAAATTACCGTTCTGTACGAAAAAAATTAAAGTATTTATTGTCCATCTTTTGTATTTCTATTTTTTTATTTATTTATTTATTTATTATTATATTTAATCATAGTAACCACATGTTATCGATGTATCTTTGCCAGCGCAGTGGCAATTTATCGATGCCATCCTGAAATCGACAGGACGGGAGGCACCAAAAACTGCCTCTCGAGTATTGAAAATTTTCCCGCCAAATTTTGTCCAAATTATGGAAATGCTGTGTACATACAACTTACCACAACAAATCAAAAGCTATTAGCCTATATGTATATAACTACAAAACTCCAATATGTTATTATTATATGAATCAGTTTTTTATGGCATAGGCCGGCAAACGAGCAAGTGGGTCACCTGATGGTAAGTGAAAAGTGCGCATGAACGCCCACCTAAAGAATCATGAACGAGTTTAAAGGAAAAGGGCGATTAAGGGATTGTGAAGGGGAAGAGGATTTGGGCCTCGGGTATATTAGGTTGTTCATCATAGTAATTCTAATACTCAGAGTGGCAAGAGCTATGCTCTATTTTAGTTGTAGATTGTACATAATTTCGGAGTCTGTAAACACAACATACGGTCTGATTGTGTCATTTATTCACTTGACTTGAGAATAAGAGATGAGTACTATCAAGGTATAGTTTAAGCACGTATCATATTAACAAAGGAGAATAAAGTTAGACTGCCTCGGTGGCGCAGTTGTAATGCGTACGCGTTACGATTGGGGCCAACGCTGAGGTCGCGGGTGCGATCCCCGGGTCGGGTAAAGTGGTGTTGGGTTTTTCTATTACGGAATGCTCAGTATCAGCCCGGAGTCTGGAATTTGTGCCCGGCATGGCGATAGGCTCGCACCCTATCACATAAGGGACGGAAATACGCTCGGCAAAATATGGGTGTACTTGTTACACCTCTACCTACCCCTTCAGGGAATACAGGCGTGAGTGCGTATATATAATAATGTTAAATCTGAATAAACATGTTCTGAGGTTATTCTTACGGTATAGTTAATTTGTCATTAGTTTCAGTTTATAACTCCTTTGAGAGTAAATTGTTTAAGTAGTCGTCATAAACTCTGTGAAGGGTATTTATAGATATACTAGCATTTGGTCGTGACTCCGTCCGCGTGATCAGACTTTTCCGGGATAAAAAGTAGTCTAAGACCGTCTCATCTATCTCTATACCAAAATTCATCAAAATCGGTTCAACGATTTAGACGTGAAAGCGAAACAAAAGAACCGAGCGACCTGCTCGTTTCGATACACAATCCAATAAATATAACTCACTTTAGCATTAATAAAATTATTTAGGATACATACTTTACTCACGCCTGTAATCCTCGAAGGAGTAGGCATAAGTGTAACTTGTACACTCCCATTTCGTCGAACTTATTTCCATCCCACGATGTGATAGCAAAAGCGGTTTCATCATATTATGGGGAGCTTATCGCCGTACCGGGCAATTTCAGACTTCAGGCTGATAGATACTAAACATTTCATGATAGAAAAACTCAATATCACTTTTACCCTGGGATCGAACCCGAGACCTCAGCACAGTTGTGCCGCGTAGATAAACATTACAACTGCGCCACTGACAAATAAAGGCTTGTATTTATATCTACTACTTTCGTATTCAATTACATGCCCACTTACGAAGTCGGGTGTGCGATGTTCCGATGTTCAAATGGGTCGTATTCTGGCTCTTCGATCCCTTTTCTATCGAGAGTGATTGTGGAGTGGGTAGTCGAATTCACATTATCCTGGCTGTCGGCCACACTGAAATAATAAAACGGTAGTCAATTATTAAAGCGAGCGAGTAGACGGTTGCGAAAATTGTAATTTTAGTCTTTCATCCAAGATTTTGTCACTATGGGTAGTATTTCTTCTAGAAATTTTAATGGAACCAACTTTAAGCTATACACTTTCAAATGAAACAAGGAATTATCAAAGTAGGATCACTATGTAAAAAGTTATGCGTGGTTTTACAAAATAAAACAAATATACGTATCGAATTGAGAACTTTCTCCGTTTTTCGTCGTCGGTTAAAAATATATTTATTTCTAAAAAAAAGTTTTTTTTTCTAAATTACTGATAAGATTTCCTTCAACCATAGCTAAAACTTTTTTTATTAAATGGACTTTAAAAAGCAGATTCAAAATGGTCCCTTCTTTTAATTACTTACTATTATAAACAATAGTACTTTTAGAAGGGTATTGGAATAATGATTTACTCGCCGTTATACAATAACAATACTATTTTATTATAGGTACAAATTATATTGCGGAGTCGTACAATAGTTCGTATGATAAGTATATCGTTCTTAATTTTATGACATATCTGAAAAGGCGGGAACTTGCGGTCCATGCCATAGGACATAGATTATATATTTACTCCATGATCCATGGCATGTCTAAAAAGGTTACATAATCTATTTCAAGTTGCCAGTTCGTTGCATTCTAAATTTAAAATCAATCATATTGGCATCGCTCCCATACTTTTCAATAAATATAAAGCATTATTTTTAAATAATCTAACACTATGTATAAAATAATCATTAAACTGGTTCACATTTGTCGAAGGTATTACATATCGTATAATAATACGCGTCGAATTTCAAAAGTCGGTTAAGAAAATGCACTGGATTCCGTAAATATAAAGTACTCGTACAGTAGAAAATGTCTCGTTGTGACTAACTTAGTCCAGTGCCATGCAGTGCTTTAGGCGTGATGCTTACCAGCAGACGAGCGACCTGCTCGTTTCATCATGCAAGCTAATAAAAAAAGTCTATAAAGGGAATTTGTAATCCTTTACAATAACGCGTAAAATGTATGTACATCAAAAAGGCAATGAGAAATAAAGCTGACGAAAATTTAATATCTCGTCTGGAGTCTCGCAAAACGACTTATTTAGGTGTCCTGACAAAGTTTCAACATAATTTCGCCAGCGGCTTTTATCAAAATTATAAAATGAGGATTATTATTTTAGCTAATGTACCGTTAGGCAACAGTAATTGAATTTCAAAGGCCTATTGTGGTAAATGTTTGAATAATTTCAAGTGAGAAATTAGGTATAACATTATCATCTCATATTAAGGTATTTGGAATATTAATATTGACAGCCTCCGTGGCACAGCGGGCGAGAAGCCAGTTGCGAATCGGGAGGGCGTGGGTTCGATTTCCGCACCAAGACAAATGTTTGTGTGATCCACAAATATTTCAGGCGAGCAACCTCCATGTTTCATTATTCAAGCTAAAAAAAGTTTAAGTGGGAAGGCGGACCCTGGCCCTAAGCTATCGCCAGGCAGAGAGATCTCACCCAAATGTCGGGGTTTCTTGACAGTGTCCAGTGTTGCATGTTTAAATTCTGTTTAACCTAGTCATGATCAGCCAAGCGTGAAGATGTGCGTGTGTACATAGCAAGAATCTCTGTTATATACAAGCTAATAATAATTATTGCAGAATCAACCAACCTAATCGCGTCTTAATTTTATAATAGCAAATTTGTGTGGGTTCAACCTCCGTCGGTTTAGTCTTACGTTATTTAGAAACACTATCATTTTTTTCAGTTCTATCAAATTGTTTAAATCTGTAGATATAGTCAATCATACTAGCCCTGTGTTATACACGTCCCACTGCATTCAGGCCTCCTCTACTGAATAAGAGGGGTTAGGCCATAGTCCACCACGTGCCCAAATGCGCGTTGGCAGACTTCGCATACCTTCGAAATTCTTATGAAGAACTCTGGTATGAAAGTTTCCTCACAATTTTTCCTTTACCGTAAAAGCAAGCTCAATTAGTAGGTACACACGTAATTTAGAAACGTCAGAGGTACATGCTTTCTATTATTTTAGGCCTTTATAGTACACCTCGTTTACTATTTTCTTATTATTTTTCTCAATCGAATGATTGCCTAGAAAATATAGTGAGGATCGCTTATCTCTTGGGGCTGGTTTCGAACCTGCGACTTTCATATCGGACAGTCCGTACCACTCCCCATTTTACAATAACGGTATTTTTAACTGACGGATGGTGCAACCCACTATTGAAATACCTATTGTTTGGTATTTGTAAAACTTTGTAGCGAAACGGTTCGTAATTACGCTTTGATTAATTGGAATTGTAAAGGCAGGCTTCAGTTGGTTGCGTCACGGGTGTTAGTGACGTGCTAGTACTACGCACTATGTATAGATGTACCAAGCTAAGTGTGGAGTGGCAGAAAATGGAACTACAGTGTTCCCAGCTTAGTAGAGTTATACCTAGATTTGGTGCGTTGGACTCGCCGCTTCTGTGTAAATTTTGCTATCTAGTGGCTAGTGGAAGTTTTAGTGGTTTAGTTAACTACTCAGTGTAAAGTATTCATCTACCACACAAATAAATTAATATGTCTAGAATTTTTGGATCATAGGTATACAATTTCACTGTTCATAAATTCAGACTATTTTTTTTATAGAAATGACGCTGCTGACGTTGAAGATATATTTTATTTGATATCCTGAAAGTCACTTATAATTTCTCGAAATTGGCTGAAAATAAACGAATTATCTAATGTGAAATATGTGTGTCATAACACCTGAAATATCCCTCATACAGAATTATCGAATCGCGGGCTTATGGAAGACCAGCGGTTGTGGCTTGACTGCGACCTCACGCTGAATAAGCCCATTTGCACACACACCATGACATTCGGAACAATGCATTCAAATTAAATATGTTTTCCCCACCATGCCAATATTTTGCATCTGTAGCGGTCTCGCCGATGCGTCGCACCATTTGAGGAAGTAGGACGGGCGCTTCATGTGTGGCTGCTGTGGGTGTGTGCAGCATATGTTGGTGTGGTGGAGGGAATATGATGGTTTACCATCATCACCCTCCGATTCCAAAGCAGTAATCAAAAGAGTTTAATTTTTAATGTACTACATATTATGTATAGTGTGTAATTATTATTAATTAATCGTAAAATAACAATACTGGAGCGAACAGAGCGTAGCTTTTCAATTCACAGTTAACTTGGCCCATCTATACATAATAATGAGAATGTCACTGACAGGCGTCAGATGTTTGACGTAACGTTTGGGAAGTAGGTATTTACATTATTATCAAAGAGATTATTAAAAAAATATAATATAAATTGTATAAGTGGTAGAGCCACCCTGTCGAATGGGCTAAACCCGGTTGTTACCACTGTCTTACAGAAAACCGACGTAGAATAGTGGGTTGCTATTGCGTTTCATACGGTAAGTGAGATATCCGGAGGCCCAATTCGCCTTCCGTAATTATAAGGTCGGCGACGCGTCCACGATTCTTCTAGTATTGTAGGCGTTCATGGGCGGATATAAATACCATTTTTATAGCAGAGGATAGCAAACGAGCAAGTGGGTAACCTGATGGTAAGTTATCTCCAGCGGCCATGAACGTCCACAATACCTGAATAATCATGGAGTCGTTGTCGACCTTAAAGAAAAGGGATTGGAAAGGGGTAGGGGATTTGGGCCTCCGGATATCTCATTCACCGTAAGAAACTCGACAGCATACTGCTACTTCGCGTCCGTTCTTTTTCAGACAGTGGTCAGAACCCGGGTGGGCTGCGTAATGATGTGGCCAAAACTGCCTACAGTGTGGCTCTGCCACTGAAACGACGACGAATTTCAACGTTTTGACGGAGTTGCATCGGCAATCGTTTTTTTTGCATAGGCCGGCAAACGATCAAGTGGGTCACTTGATGCTAAGTGATCTCCACCGCCCATGTACGCCCACAATACCAAAATAATCATGGGTGCGTTGCCGACCGTAAAGGAAAGGGATAATTAAGGAATCTCACTCACCGCACGAAACGCAGCAGCAAGCTGCTACTTTACGTCAGTTTTCTGTGAGACAGTGGTAATGACTCGGACGAGCCGGCACATAGTTGCTGTAGACAAAAGTGTCTACAGCGTGGCTCTACCACTCATTAAATCGTCATTGACTTATTAGACCTCAGCGGCGTCTTTGTGAAGCGGTGGTCTCAAGTGACGTCCTTCGCAGTTCCTGATACCCACGATACAGGTTAACCTAGTGTGTGGTCAGGGCTATTTGTGTGACTGTTGGGTGTATTTATTTAAAGTCTAATTATTATGGGCTTGTAGCTATAATATAAGTATTGCCTATAATCCATAAGCTGTATAATCAACTTACAAAAAGAACAAACTTAACACTTAACTCGTTTATAACGAGTGGTAGAGCCACGCTGTAGACAATTTTGTCTACAGCATGAATGGGCCGGCTCGTCCGGGTCGTTACCACTGTCTCACAGAAAACCGGCGTAAAGTAGCAGCTTGCTGCTGCGTTTCGTACGGTGAGTGAGATATCCGGAGGCCCAAATCCCCCTCCCCTTCCCAATCCCTTATTATCCCTTTCCTTTAAGGTCGGCAACGCGCCCATAATTCTTTTGTATTGTGAGCGTAAATGGGCGGTGGAGATCGCTTACCATCAGGTGACCCACTTGCTCGTTTGCCAGCTTATACTATAAAAAAAAAAAAAAAAAACTTACGAAAGCAGTGATAACTGAGCGGTGAGTGGTATGGACTGTCGAGACGAAAGTCGCAGGTTCGAAACCAGCCCCAAGTGCATACACCTCTGACTTTTCTAAGTTATGTGTATAATTGGTAAATATCACTTGCTTTATCGGTGAAGGAAACATCGTGAGGAAATCTGCATACCTGAGAAGTTCGTCATAAGAATTTCGAAGGTATGTGAAGTCTGCCAAGCCGCATTAGGGCAGCGTGGTGGACTAAGGCCTAATCCCTCGCATTCAGTAGAAAAGGCCCGTGCCCAGCAGTGGGACGTATATAATACAGGGCTAGTATTATTTTCTTATTATAATCAACTTTATGGGCTGGCCACCCAAGGGTAAGCCTAATCGGTGTTACCGGTTGATGAACCGCGACTGATGTAATGCTTGTCTAAGCGATGATACTAGGCTGCTTGTCACCCAGTAAATTGCCCATGGCGGTTGCATTCTACATAATAAATAGAATTATGCACATATTTTAACCGACGAAAAAGTGTAGGAGATTCTCCATTCGTCTGTATATTTTTATGTATGTTCACGCCTAATCCCGCCAAATATGGACCGATTAGGATGATTCTTTTTGTGTTCGATAGAGTTTTACATCGGTGGTGGTTCCATATAAACAAGAATTTATTTTTATCATTTATGTATTATTAATATTTAAATAGACTGCCTCGGTGGCGCAGTTGTAATGCGTACGCGTTACGATTGGGACTAACGCTGAGGTCTCGGGTTCGATCCCCGGGTCGATTAAAGTGGTATTGGGTTTTTCTATTACGAAATGTTCAGTATCAGTCGGAGTCAGGAATTTGTGCCCGGTATGGCGATAGGCTCGCCCCCTATCACATTGTGGGACGAAGATACGCTCGGCGAAATGTGGGTGTACAAGTTACACCTCTGCCTACCCCTTCAGGGATTACAGGCGAGAGTGCGTATGTTTTATCATTTATGCCCCTTAGGAAACCACAGTAGCAGGTACGTCGGTCACAAGTGTCTGTGCCAAAACGTACCAGGAGTACGACCTCGCGGACGGCACAAGAAACGCTGGCTTGACGTTTTGAATGGAGACATGAGTTAGTGGTCCTACTAAAAAGGAGATAACGCCAGGTAGAAAGAAAGACTCCCCTTAGAATTATATCGGGGGTTTAAGATTAAAACTTCGACATTTGTACAACGTTTATGATGATTCTTCTAATAAAATAAATCTTAAAGAAAGATTTGGAAATTTATACTAAATTCTACAAATACAAATTAAGTTTCGGACTCCCATACAGTCTTTCAATACCCATTCGATCCTCTTTGAGATGGACTTTTACTCCCGACAACAAAGAGGGGTGCTGTAAATTTGACCCCTTTTTCTGTCTGTATGTGGTACGCAGCGCCTAAAGACCGATTCTCGGTTTTTAATTTGAAAGCTGATTTAATTGAAATGGTTGTAGCTATATTTGAAGAAAAGCTATGAATGACGAAAATAGGTAGCAGGTTTCTCGACTGATGTTAAGCGCCCCGCCTGCCTATTGTTATAAGTGCTGCCAGTACTAAATAATAGCACAACGGTTATGACGTCACACTATCATTGTATAACTTTATATTGTATGTTAATACATAAGATAATCTATGACTTATTTAATTATTCAATTATAATTGTTATACACACTATTTAGGACGTTCCAACATTTTCAATAATAAATACAGTTACTAATGTGAACTATTTGTCAGTCTGTTGCTAAACGGAATATAAAGTGTTACTCTGCCCAAATAAATGGAGAAGGTCGTGTACATTGTGTTTCAATTGTTCTACTTCGTTACACTATATACATAAACATCTCACAGAACTTAGAATTATAAAGCACTTCGTTGAGAAGTTGAAACTATTCTCTGCTTAACTTTGATCTAATACAGGCACGGCCTGGATAGCAAGAGCTTGTTTGTAAGCTTCAATGTAAGAACATTCTTGTTTCACATCCTATAACTTGAACAGTCAAACAAGTTTTGCGTATTACGTAGAACTCATTGCAATTTAATCACCGACTTCATTACTAAGGGAAAATCTACCAACCGGCTCGTTGCAAATAAAAAAAAAAAGAGATTTACGTGTGTTTAAAAATAGTTACTTCTTTGGGTACTTTTGTTGTTTATTTCCATTTTAATCCATTGTTTCATCACTTCTGAGTAAATACTACTTATTTACACACGTGCCACTGCTGGGCATGAGCTTCCTTTACTGAATGAAAGGGGTTAAGCATTTGTTGACCACGCTGGCCTAATGCGGGATGACAGACTTCACATACCTTCGAAATTCTTATAGAGAACTTCTCAGGTATGTAGGTTTCTTGTATTTCTTGTATTATATCCGGGTAATTTTTTCCATACTTATCCCCCAAGAACAGCTCTAATTATTAATCAGGTCTTCTGGGGGTGCCCCAAACCTTGATACATTTTGTAGATATAGATTTCTCTAGGTACATTAGTCTCTACAATTAACCGGTGAAACCGTAAACATCATCTTACGTTTATAAACATCCAGACAATTACACTTAACGTGGGTAAATATGAATAATATTATATTATTTGCTGCAATGACGAAAAGAGGTCGTTCGCCTTAAGGTAAGCGCTCGCTTGCCTCTAAACTTGAGCAACATCACTTTGAATCTTGAATTACAAAGCAAGTACTATATGACAATGCACTCAACACCCAGCAGGGGCTGAGGGCCTGAGGGCAGGCAAAAGATGTTATAGATAATCTCAAAGTAATTTCTTAGGTTTACGCGAATATTACACATTGAAATAAAACTAGTTTATACGGATTTTATCGCGGTTTAATTTTTATTTTAGTCCCGACGTTTCAAAAGCTTTTCAGCCTTCGTGGTCACGGGAGAGACTGACCTCGAAAAAAATTAAAACGCGGTAAAATCCGTATAAACTAGTTTTATTTAAAAAATCTCAAAGTAAAGAGGGATTAAAATTTGTAACACGGATATCCACTAAGAAATTTTATTTTTAACTATAAACAAAGCTAACCTTGTGTGAGGAGCGCAAATAATGATTAAAATATGTGTCGAAACGTTTATTTAAACGAACAGAACTTTTTCTGCATCAAAACGAGTACCTACATCTTCTTCTGTACAAAGGAAATACGCACTCATGATGAAATAATTAATAAATACACCCAACAGTCACACACATAGTCGTGACCCCATATAAGATTAAACCTATATCGTGGATATTGGGAACTATGAGAGACTTACGGTCCCACAACACCCAGACTCAAAACAAATATGTTTTATATAGCGGTCGAAGTGGTTAGGAAAAGCTACAGAACTGTTTTATTAAATAAAGTTATGATGTATCATATAAATGAGTAAGGGATTTAGGCCTCTAGAAATCTCACTCAATTTACGAAACAATAGCAAGCTACAACTTGACATTGGATTGGATCCAGCTCATTAATGCTGTAGACAAAACTGCCTACAGCTTGGTCCTGTCATTCCATATTTTATTTTATTTTTGGCATAGGCCGGAAAACGAGCAAGTGGGTCACCCGATGGTAAGCGATCTCCACCGTCCACAATACCAAAAGAATCATGGGTACGTTGCCGACCTTAAAGGAAAGGGATAATTAAGGAATTGGGAAGGGGAGGGCGTTTGAGCCTCCGGTTATCTCACTCTCGACGAAACGCAGCAGCAAACTGCTACTTTACGCCGGTTTTCTGTGAGAAAGTGGTAATGACCCGGACGAGCCGGCCCATACATGCTGTAGACAAAAGTGTCTACAGCGTGGCTCTACCACTCTTTATCTAGGTCACCTTCTAATAGTATTTGTGTAATGTTTGTCAAGACTACTACTACAATGACGTCATCTGAAACAGCGTATGACTCATTAAGTCAACAAGATGAATTGTAACTTGAGACATCCTTTAGATTAGTGAAACAATAGATTCATACATATATCTAAGTGATGTGCAAATGATCATTTGTGTATGCACATACATATTAATTACATTTTAGCTGATATTTTTTTACGTTTGTGTGCAAGTAAACACATCACACTTAGCGAATTTTCAGCTTACGATTGTGAGTATGCGTTGTTTGGACATCTACCTTGTAAATAGTTATTCTAAGCTTGTGATATTAAATTAATTGTTTATTCATAACTGAAAAAGAAGAGAAAAGAAGTAGTTATCATAATTGCAGATGTTGCCGATTATTTCCATAATGAAGGTTATAACGTATTTTTTTACGATTTAGGCTATGTCAGAGCCTCACAGTCTCTTTCACAAGTGGTAGAGCCACGCTGTGGATAGTTTTTTCTACAGCATAAACGTGTACGCATTACAACTGCGCCACCGAGGCAGGCTAACCAAGTCGAAGTAGTCGAGGCACCAAAGTTAGATAATGTAGAGTTTACCTTACTGTGTAAGGACATTTAATACTACATACATACATAGACTCACGCTTGTTTCCCATAGGGGTAGGCAGAGACAACGGATTTCCACTTACTACGATCCTTGCATACATCTTTGGCCTCATTCACTCTCATAAATTTTTTCATACATGCACGTCGGTTTAAAGTACACCTGACCTGGCCTTTCTCGAGAATATCAACAACTTCAACTTGATATATGAAAGTTCGCAGAGGTCTTCTCCTCCCAAGTGTACCATTCATACTCGCCATGTATATTTGTTTCGTCAATTTTCTTTCATCCATCCTCTCTACATTTAATACTAGCCTTGAATTATACACGTCCCACTACTCCTCTACTGAGTGAGAGGAGTTACGCCCTAGTCCACCACGCTGG
Organism: Mimas tiliae; assembly: GCA_905332985.1. Lineage (NCBI taxonomy): Eukaryota > Metazoa > Arthropoda > Insecta > Lepidoptera > Sphingidae > Mimas > Mimas tiliae. The sequence continues at coordinate 16,401,763 of HG995244.1, forward strand.
CCTAATGCCGGTTGGCAGACTTCACATACCTTCGAAATTCTTATGGAGAACTTCTCAGGTTTGCTTCCTCACGATGTTTCCATCACCTTTGAAGCAAGTGATAATTAACAATTATTACTTTAAATGTAAGGACATTTAGGCCAATATTTCGTTTTTATTGAGAACATTTGTACAAATACTTTTTTCTGACTAGTACCATAGATTTGACGGTGGATTTGGTATTATATGGGCGACCCGCCGTCTGACCCCCACAACTCTCAACGGGAACCAAGTGTCGCCGTTGTCGCGTCCGTTATTAATCAGTGCACCACATTGCATGTGCAGTTACACATTTTCGCATGTTAAGGAAATGATGAATGACCCAAAGATATGGTTGATACGCCACCGAGGGCAGTTGAAAATCAGCACTAGGCCCATCAACTTAGCAATATGCTGAACTGACCCCCATTTGGTGCCAAGCAATATTTTAGCTTATGTCATTATTTTTGTATCCAAACTGTGCTGCACCAAATAAATGTTTATCTTTCTTTTCTTTCGTTCTTAGAATAATATATACACATACGTACTCACGCCTGTAATCCCCGAAGGGGTAGGCAGAGGTGTAACCAATACACCCACATTTCGCCGAGCGTATCACGGTCCCACGATGTGATAGGGGGCGAGCCTATCGCCATACCGGGCACAAATTCCAGACTCTGGGCTGATACTGAGCATTTCCTAATAGAAAACCCCAATACCACTAATACCCGACCCGGGGATCGAACCCGAGACCTCAGCGTTAGCCTTAGTCGTAACGCGTACGCATTACAACTACGCCACATACGCATGTATGTATGTTTCAAAATATGCCATATTTTTTATCCTTGAAACATTATCTATGTAGTAAAAATATAAACAATGTTTGTTATGTATTTTTAATCGACGCAAAAAAACAAAGAGGTTCTCAATTCGTCTATGTATTTTTTATGTATATACACGCTTAACTTCGCAAATGTGGACCGATTCGGATGAATCTTTTTGTATTCGATAGAGTTTACCACGGATCGCATTTAAATTTGTTGGCTGCGTTGTTTGAAATATATTTAGGTATTATCATCGTTAACAAATACACGATTGTTTTATGCTTTAGACTATCGAAATAAGATGACAAGAAACGTAGCTCGAGCAATAAATGACCCCACCAAACTGTGCAAGGGGGCGGCGCTATAAAAGTCTGTGCAAGGGGGCGGCGCTATAAAAGTCTGTGTAGCTCGTTCATACATCAATTCATAAAAATTGATTCATGATCTCTAGTTCACACTCAATATGACGATGATTTCTAATTAACGTGTATGAGTGTTACGTGTACCTTTGCATGTGTAACTAAGTGGAACCGTATTTTTGGTAGATTCATGTGAGTTATCGTTCTAGTTATCTTATTACGATGGGTTAAACCTGTTTTATTATTGCATCATATGAATGAACACAGTACTTTTTATTAGTATTCATATGTACTATATTACTACCTATATTCCCCGGTCGGTCGTAAAAACTACAAGCGAAATCATATTGTTATATGTAATGAAAACCATACTTCGCTGACCCTACTGCGAGTGGGATAATGGCTGGTGGAAGAAGTATTATATTATTATCTATATTACTAAATCCATAGTAATATATAAATGCGAAAGTAACTCTGTCTGTTTCGTTTTCACGGCTAAACCACTGAACCGTTTTTGATGAAATTTGGTATAAAGAAAGCTTGAAACCAATAAAAGGATATAGTCTACGAATTATCCCATAAAAATACACCGTTACTGTTGGATGGGAACCTAAATACCCACGCGGGCGGAACCACGAGCATGTTAAAATATATATAATCAGTGAACCAATGCAATCATACGCACGCATTTGTCGTTACAGAAAAATAGCTTTAAATGATAATACCTCAAGTGTTTCGCTGCCATTTCCACAGTTTTCACATACACTTGTTAGTATTTATTTTAAAATCACATTTTATAACTTGAAACGTTCCACTCGGTAACGAAATGAGGCGGTGAATGGCTGTTATCTGACGCAGGCTAAATCTTCATTATAGTGTAGGGTGACCATGAAACACGGAATAGTTGACGCTTATAAAATTGTCCTACTTTGTTAACCGACCTCTTGTTACTCATGTAAATCAAGAACTGTTTAATACAATCGGTAAAGTAATTCTCCTGCTGGCAGGAAACCCATGGTAATGTTACCGTATTTATGTAGTTATATTTTTACTCTGTCTATCTGTATGTTTCGCTTTCACGGCTAAATAGTAATTTTGATGAAATATAGTATGGCAATATAGTATAGAGTGAATCCTGAGGAAATACATCGTCTTCTTTTTATTTCGATAAACGGAAATAGCAAGCGAGGTCTACTTTCGATTATTACTTTATAGACTTTAGAGGGGTCCAACCGATAATTTAAATTTCATAAAACATTTACTTTTTTATAATTTTGAGTGACGAAACGAGCAGGTCACTCGCCTGATGGTAAGCGCCACGCCTGCCCATAAACAGAAGCAATACAATACAGAACTTTGAATTACAAAACACTGTATGTCATTAGACTGCGCTCGGCACCCCGACACATGAGATGTTAAGTCTCATAATGCCCAGTGATTTCACTGGCTTCAATGTCCTTCAAACCGGAACACAACAGTGCTTACACACTGCTGCTTGGTGGCAGAAATAAATTTCATTCAAAATAGTGGCAAATTAATCGTAAGGCATAGTCACGAGAACAAATAGGTGTGCCAACTAAACAAGGATAATTGGCAAGACCACCAAATATTTTATATTACGGTATGTGTTTTCCTGTATATACTTAATAATAGCATAATTGTCTTTACCTTATAATGTGGGTTTTATAATTTGTCACAATTTGTATTGAAGTTTTTTTTTTTTTTTTTTTTACTGCCTGGATAGGCAGACGAGCAAACGGGCCACCTGATGGTAAGTAGTCACCGCCGCCCATAGACTTCTGCAATGCCAGGGCACAGCAAAGCCGCTGCCTACCGTCATTCATTTTGTTTCATGAGGAATAGAATTTGCAATATATTAGTTGAACCATATTGCACTTCCTGCGTACGCGCTCACGCCTGTAATCCCCGAAGGGGTAGGCGAGCCTATCGCCATACCGGGCACAATTCCAGACTCCAGGCTGATACTGAGTATTTCGTAATAGAAAAACCCAATATCACTTTTACCCGACCCAGGGATCAAACCTGAGACCTTAGCGTCAGCCTCAGTCGTAACGCGTACGCATTACAACTGCGCCACTGAGGCAGTCGATGCACTTCCTGCGTGAATTTTTTAAATATTGTTTGTCGCATAATATTTTTATTTGTTATGGAAAATTGGTTTATATTTTTAAATGTATCCTATACTGTAATCTAATTTATCATAATTTAAAATAAAAGTAACTCATTAAAGTTTAGATGAGATATTCTTCATTTATTAATAAAATTGACTTCAACAAAACTTGTAGAACTAAAAATCATAACTTTATATGAAGAAAATGCAATTTATAATAAATATAATCATAATAAATCCTAACTTTTCTTCAAGTGATGTGTTATTACTTTTTCTTTTAATATTGCAACAAGTTTGTATTATATTTGTACTTAAAAGTTAAGTAGTTTGACAAGAGTTAAAAACAAGTTTTATCCTTGAGAATGTATTTTAGTTCTAGACCGTTTAGCGAAGCAATCTTAATATCCAATCGCTTCATTTGTTTAGTGGTTTTCAAAAACCACTGAAATGCCGTATTCAAATCCCAGATCGGGTAATATTTGCATGTATATGGGTAGAAAAAATAAATGGTTTAATCAAAATTTGCCTTTCGATTTGAAATTGACTGAAGTAAACTAAGCGAACTGTGGGTGTACTAGTTGCACCTCTATCTACTCCTTCGGGTAATCTGTCTTGAGCTTATGTCAAGTTATATCTAGACTATCTTGAGTGGCAGAGCCACGGTGTAGACAGTTTTGTCTGTATGAATGGGCCGGCTCGACCGCGTTGTTAGCACTGTCCGCAGAAGACAGACGTAAAGTACCAGCTTGCTGCTGCATTTCGTACGGTTAGATATCCGGAGACCTAAATCCTCCCCTAACCCCTTAATTATCTGCTACGCTCCCACGGTAACTTTAGTTTTTGGGACCGTTCACGGGCGATGAGGATCAGTTACCATAAGGGGATCCACTTGCCAGCAAAAAAAAAACTAATAGTGTGAACAAAAATTATGGTTATAATATTACTTGGTAATGAGTAAACACCGATGCGCATTGTAATGTGTGTAGCAAATCAGCACGCTAATGAACGGTGAATTCTATTATACGTAGCATTCGAGATTGTAAAGTACAGTAAATTGCAGTAGCGCAGTTTTAAAGTAAAGTAATATATTTCATAGACTTGTCACGTCCTGCTACTGGAGAAACACCTCCCTTCCTTTTGAAACAACATTTTAAGTCGACTTTATTTTTAATTCTTGTTGACTTTAAATACAAACATGGATTTAAATAGACGACATAAATACTTGAATCTGTGTTAAAACAAACGTGCCACGTTTTTTGTACTTGTTGTGACCACACAGGAATCATTTAGTGATGAAGAGCACCCATGAAACTATGTTAACGTCTCTAGAAGGCTAAATTAACAAACTAAATAGACAAGGTAGGTTCTTCTTATGCAAGAGGCCGTCTGGGATGGTACCACCGATTTGTCAATACCTGCCGCCAAGCAGCAATGTCTGAGCACTATTATGTTCCGGTTTGGACATTGAAGCTAGTAAAATTACTGGGCAATAAGAGTCTTAACATCTTGTCTCGGGGTGAAGAGCGCAGTCCAGTGCTATGCAGTGCTTTGTAATTCAAAGTTCTGTGTGGTGTTGCTTCTGTTTATGGGCAGGCGTGGCGCTTACCATCAGGCGAGCGAACTTTTTGTTTCATCACCCAAACTAAACAAATAAAAATAATAAATAACACGTGCTCATGATATGGTAACATATATTTATAATTATTATTGAATTAATTGATGGCCACCCTAGTCAACACACATAAGAAACTTGATGTCCACTGACACGCCATTAAGGGCCAGTCGACGTCATTGGAGGCTGCATCGCTATCTTGAAATTCGCAACCCAATATTATACCAAATTATGTTTTGTCTGAGGAATGCTAAACGATATTTAATTATTATTAAGAAACTAAAAAGGTTACAGCTTACGACGACATAAGTTATGCGCTTTGAGAATGTTCGTTTTGTGGATTAATAGGTACGATATACGCACTCACGCCTGTAATCCCTGAAGGGATAGGCAGAGGTGTAACCAGTACACCCACATTTCGCCGAGCGTATCTCCGTCCCTTATGTGATAGGGGGCGAGCCTATCGCCATACCGGGCACAAATTCCAGACTCCAGGCTGATACTGAGCATTTCGTATTGGAAAAAACCCAATATCACTTTACCCGACCCGGGGATCGAACCCGAGACCTCAGCGTTGGCCTCAATCGTAACGCGTACGCATTACAACTGCGCCACTGAGGCAGTCTACGAGGTACGAATATGCAATTAATGCCTGGCCATCCAGGTCCGGTTGGTAATTACTAATCTTGAGTGCAAGAGGAAGATAAATACTTATTCTAATGTTATATTATATCTATATCTGATCATGATTCACCATCTCATTTTACTAGCCCTGTATTGTATACTTCCCACTGCTGGGCACGGGCCTCCTCTACTGAATGAGAGGGGTCTGGCCTTAATCAACCACGCTGACCTAATGCGGGTTGGCAGACTTCACATACCTTCGAAATTCTTATGGAGAACTTCGCAGGTATGTAGGTTTCCTCACGATGTTTCCTTCACCATTAAAGCAAGTGATAACAATTAATACACACGTAACTTAGAAAAGTCAGAGGTGTACCTATGCTCTTGGAGTTGGTTTCGAACCTGCGAAATTCGTCTTGACAGTCCATACCACTCCCCGTTGATCTATCACTGCTTCGTATTTTCAATAGACACGAAAATTGCCAAAGCGAATAATTCTATTCCTAGTAATCTACAGATCTTCTGTTTATGGACAGGCGCTTACCATCAGGCGAGCGACCTGCTTGTTTCCTCATACAAGCCAAAAAAAAATGTAGAGTGACCTTACTGGTCGTTATTTATTACACTTCATATACATGGAGTATAAAGGCGGACTTAATGCTAAAAGCATTCTCTACCAGTGGCGCATCGGGCGAGTAACCGTCTGCGAGTCCGTTCGTTCGATTCCCGCACCGTGACAAATGTTTGTGTGACCCACAAATATTTGTTTCGGGTCTGGGTGTTGTGGGACCGCAAGTCCCTCGTAGTTCGATACCCACGATACAGGTTAACCTAGTTTGGCGTCAGGACTATGTGTGTGACTGTTGGGTGTATTTATTTATTATTATTATTTATTATAATTTAATCGCCAGCTTCGATACCATAAATAGGCAATCGATTATGCAGTTTTTAAGTTCCAGATTCATCAATAATGGCTTGTCTGGAACTTTGATTCAAAAAACATAATTGCTACGTCTGATTGGATACGTATTTGGCCACGGCCCGAAAATACCGTTGGCGAAAATTTGCACATCGTAATTACAAATTACAGTAGGAATCGTGACGTTTTTTTCTGTTTTGTAGAAGAGGCCGGCAAACGAGCAATTGGGTACGACTAAACTTGGTGGTGGGAGGGTTTTTTTTTATTAGCTTGAATGAAGAGATCAGCAGGTCGCTCGCCTGATGGTAAGCGCCACGCCTGCTCATAAACAGAAGCAACGCCACACAGAAATTTGAATTACAAAGCACTGCATGACATTAGACTCGTGACCCCGAGATATAAGATGTTAAGTCTCGAAATGCCCAGTAATTTCACTGGCTTCAATGTCATTCAAACCGGAACACAACAGTACTTGCACACTGCTACTTGGCGGCAGAAATAGACAAAGCAGTGGTACCAACCCAGCCGGCCTCTCTCATACGAGAGACCTACCACCTTTTAAAAGGTGTTAGTTTTGGATTGTCGGAATTTTTTTCAACAACGGTGTCAATGTCTTCAGTTTTATTGTATTACCATTTATAAAGTAGCTTGCTTATTTTGGCTAGACATCCAAATATTGCATTTTGTTTCAACACACATTTAAAACATATATAGATCGTTGAACTTGGATATAAATAATGATTGGAAACGCAGGAAACATATTTCATAAGAACTCAAATGTTAAAATATTTTTAATTACCTACTATTATAAATCCGAAAGTAGTTTGATTTTTATTACGTTGTAAAACCTTAATTGAGAAACTATATCGACTGTATTAAACTAATAATTCTTAGCTCAAACCTGTTTTGTCTCCAGATCCTTATGTCAGCCTGTAGCTATTCTAAGCGATGTTTACCTAATCTGATAAAATTATAATGATTAGTCTGGTAACACTTTAATGTTTTAAAGGGTGGGATTTGACAATTGATGTACCCACAAAGTTTAAAAGAGACGGGAAACGCGCGCCCGGGGCATTCGACTACTGAATTTTGTAATAGTTGATCGTTGTGAAATATAGTACATCATAAAGTATATTAGTGTTATTCTATATTTTACCCCAAGTTTATAGTGGAGTCAAGTGTGTATAGCAGTTTTCCTTCACTTACTTTTATTAACCCCATCATAAAAGAGGTGTGGGTGTGCGTGTCTGTTTGTGTTTGTATGTGGAAACGTTACGCCTAAACAAGTGAACCGAGTATTATTCGTAGAATTTATAATATAAGCATGTATAGTATTATTTAAGATTTTTCCGGAATCTGCGGGTCGAAATAGCAGGAACAAATATCTGCATTACAAACGTAGAAAAACTTTTCTTCGTTTATTATTAGGTATTTATTATATTTACTTATGTTAGATTATTTAAAAATAATGCTTTATATTTATTGAAAAGTATGGTAGCGATGCCAATATGATTGATTTTAAATTTAGAATGCAACGAACTGGTAACTTGAAATAGATTATGTAACCTTTTTAGACATGCCATGGATCATAGAGTAAACATATAATCTATGTCCTATGGCATGGACCGCAAGTTCCCGCCTTTTCAGATATGTCAAAAAAAATTAAGAACGATATACTTATCATACGAACTATTGTACGACTCCGCAATATAATTTGTACCTATAATAAAATAGTATTGTTATTGTATAACGGCGAGTAAATCATTATTTCAATACCCTTCTAAAAGTACTATTGCTTATACTTACTAGTGCCATGTGTAGTGTTGTTTTATTTAAACCTTCGTCATCCCGTATATCTATCCTTATTACAAAAGAATACTGAATAAACTTCATCACTCAATCATTGCATCAGAAGGAAGGGGCTCGAGAGCTTTGTTTTTCCAGTAACTTGATCATTGCGTGAGTAATCCGTAGTGTAGTGACTAACTTCAGAGTGGTCATAAAGATTGGCGAGACCACTACCGTGGCTTCCTCCTTCGTCGTCCCAAACATGTTTTGGCAGATCCCAACGACTCCATCACAGTCGCTATCGAAGCAGCACTTTCCCTGCCCAATCCGAATTGCAATAATAATACGCGATCCCGACATAGGACACGCCTGCCAGTCCGAAGAACTCCCACAACTGACCGTCGGCACAATGATGTGCAGAGACGGCCCAAAACTGTACTCCCCAGCGTTTGCTCAAGCTGAAGCCTGAGCCTTGTAAAAGGCGCCTCTGTGCTTAATCGCTAATAAGTACATTATACATATTTCTGGCTAGAGCGCCATAAGCGCCGGCTTTCTTGTCAGGTGAAGCTGTAAAAGCAATATAAGCTAACAGCACAAATCCATTCGAAAAAAAAACGACCGGGGCATTAACCTATTCCGAAAAATATCTTTTAGTGTTCTTAAATATTTCGCCATTCTTTACTTTGATTCTAAAACCTCAATATGTAACAAAAGGGTCTTCAATAAATGTGATGTACAATTCCGTTTTTCGAAAATATACACAAGAAAGTCGGAGCTGGCTTTTTTATAGCATGGGCCGGCAAACGAGCAAGTGGGTCACCTGACGGTTAGTGATCTCCATATATGTTCACAATACCAGAAGATCCATGGGCGCGTTGCCGACCTTAAACAAGAGGCATAATTAAGGGATTGGAAAGAGGAGGGTGCCTCCGGATATCTCACTCACCGTCCGAAACGCAGCAGCAAGTCGCTACTTTACGGTGGTTTTCTGTGAGGTAGTGGTAACGACCCGGTCGAGCCGACCCATTCATACTGTAGACAAAACTGTCTACAGCGTGGCCTTCCCACTCATAGGAATGGGTACCAAGCACACGTGGACGGATGAGGAATTTCTCTTCTCTTAACCTCTTAAATAAAAGTAATTTTAAATTATTATAACTTTTAATTACACTTTTATTAGTTTAATTGTTTTAGCAAAATAGTTGCTTATAGTCAAAATCAATATTTTTGCTCAGTTTATACAAACTGAATAATTTGAATTAGCTAAAACGCCGCTAAGGTGCTTCCACTCATAAATAAATTTTTATAACTTGCTAAGTGATACCATTCGCTAAAATACTTAACATTAATTTCAACTTAATGAGTTGCCTTCAATGATATGATTATTATAAAAATTTTGTATACCTTTTTTCTATTAGCAAAAAGACAACACAGAATACAATCAGTTACAAGTAATATTGCTTGTAATTGGTTGATTCAACTCTACTTTGTGGGAGCACCTTCATTTATTTTAAATACAATGATTATGCTAATATAAGATTATAACAATTGATATGTCAATTGAGAAAATATATACTCGAGGACAGTTGAAGCTCTGTGATCTCTGAGTAAGTCTGAAACTATATCAGCCTTATTTACATTTAATACTTATAAATTAAAGAAAGGTTTTCACTGGATTTTTATATTGAACGAAGCGTTCGGCAAGAATGGTAAATTTATTTAAGCCTCATTTAAATGGAGACAGTTTCTCGTTTGACATATGCGAGAATATTTCACATTTACTAGGTCGCGTCTTATGATGATTTTTTCCAAACTGTAAGACACCGCCTGGTAAAAACAGTATTCTGCTTAGAATAATTACTTACAGAAGGTAGATGTCCAAACAACGCATACTCACAATCGTAAGCTGAATATTCTCTAATGGCCGTTCCCAATATTCTAACTATCGACAGATTTGCTTACTGGCAGTAAAATTTTGACACTTTTTGTATGGAAGATCTGTCAAAAGAATACTGATAGTAAGCAAATGTGTCGATAGAAAGAATATAGGGAACGGCCATAAGTGTGATATGTTTACTTGCAACGTCACGCACACAGACGCTAAATAAATGTCGCCTAAAATGTATTTATCTAAAAATTTGGTAATTTGAAACAAAATATGTTTCATTCATTGATTTATAAGTGAAGATCATAAACATAATATGGTGAGTATTTGCTTATTCCGTAATAAGCACGGTAGTAGTTTGGAGCCATATACAATATGTAACAAAAACCCAGTTGGGCGTTTTAACTGTGATATCAGAATCGATATTCAAACGTAATGAAATAACTCGCACACGAAAATGAGACTATAAAAGTAATCATATTTATTTATTAATCATAAATATGTTCATTTTTATAGGGCTATTATCTCGCTTCTGTTTATTATTTTTTAAATTATTCTTATTAAGCTGTCTATATGTCTATCTTCACGACTCTAAAAGGGCCAACAGGGTTTTTCTTACATACTGTATATGCTCCGATTAAACTTAAATTTTGTGTGTGTACTTACTTAGTTACTATATGTAGGTAGTTATTCTAAGAGTATTCTATTATATATTTTTTGTCTGTGCCATGCGATAAACTCTCTCAATTTGTATGAGGTTTTAGTACATGTGAAGAAGTATAACTTATAAGTTATATTTAATTAGTCACAGTGTATCTTAATTAAATTAATTCTACATTAGCGTTCGAGAACCCTGCCACATTACAACGTCATAAACGTCGCCGTTCTTCCATTTTATTTCTTGGTATGTTTTTTTAATGGCATAGGCCGGCAAACGAGCAAGTGGGTCACCTGATGGTAAGTTATCTCCACCGCCCATGTACGCCCACAATACCAAAAGAATCATGGGTGCTTTGCCGACCTTAAAGGAAAGTGATAATTAAGGAATTGGGAAGGGGAGGGGGTTTGGGCCTCCGGATATCTCACTCACCGAACGAAACGCAGCAGCTGCTACTTTACGCCAGTTTTCTGCAGTAACAGAATTGACAGTTTTTGCCACTCATAAAATGTTAATTCTCGTCTTCTCTCAAGTGTGAACATGACCTTCGATTGAAATTATGTGACTGACTGATGTCTAGCGGTTATGTTACGACGTAGTGTGGCGAAGCCCTAAAACGATATCAATTACCTACATATCACAAAACTATCAAAATGGCAGTAAGCATTTGATAAAGACAGTTGCATATCTTTCACAAATGATAGAGCTGCGCTGTAGCATATATAGGGTATGGAATGCGCCAGCTTGACTGCGGTGGTACCACTGTTTAACAGAATACTGAATTACCAGCTCTGAGTTTTGTGCTATCAGTGAGATTACCACAAGACGGAGACAATACAATAAGAAGCAAAAGTCTCAGTCAAGTCAAAAGTCGTCAATATTTGATGACCTCCAAATTTTTTCCCGGCATTAGGTATCAAAGACACAATTTTTGACAATAAGGCCAACTGAAATTTCCACAAATATTTTACACGAAACAGTTATCAATTCAGCGGGATTATTGGGGTCTTTGAATAGTAGGTAACGCCTTAAAAAAATTGGATGGTTGATTTAAGTCATTGGGTATAGGCTTGAACGGAGTCAGGTAGATACCGGAGTATACGACACGAGTAACTTGTATCGTAGATATCTGGAACTACGAGATTCTTTGGGTCTCACAATACCCAGACCCGAGATAAATACTTGCGGGTTACACACATTTTTCTCGGTGCGGGGATGAGTGACTTCTCGGGTCACCTATGGAGTCTTTTAATAATTTAAATGTTACCAACGCACCGACATAAAGTTCCATCATAGTTATGTGAGTTCACAGTCACCCAGGTGACCAACTTGTTAGTTTACTCTATTATATAAAAATCACAAATTTACAACAGGTAACTGAAATCCAATAAATACGAATACTTTACATATCACAGAGTCTGTATCATGGTAATAATGGCGTACGCTACCCCTGACACCATAGCGATAAGGGAGAACACGCCCAGGATAGCGTTTTTCCAGACGACCCAGTGGCAGGGACCGATGTCACGGCCCCATCGCCAGACTGTCTCGGTCAGGGAAGGAAGAATGAGGCCAAGAACTGAGAGGCACACAGCGCCTACTAGCTCCATGAATAACTCCAGTCGTGGTATTGCGCAGGCTAATCCAACTGTAACAATGGAACAGGGTTATATATAGCAGAACATAAATAAGCTGACGCCTTTATCCCCAAAGGGTGCAGAAGTGCAACTAGTGCATCTACGTTTCGCCGAGATAATTCAGTCCCGTGGTAGGCAGCGGACATATTGATATAGGCACAATTTGCAATCACGCGCAATTCATGTGTATTTTTGGTATTGAAAATTCAATCACAAATTATGATGGGTACAATATATTAAACTTCGTTTCGTATACGAGTACCTACTTTAGTAAGAATCTAATATATAGTCATATTTGCGCTCCCCACAAGGATAATTTGAGTTACAGGTACCGGGATAGGTGTGGTAAGCACAAACTTAGAATAAGCAATAGTTCATTTAAAGATTTCATTGGCGGAATAAAGGAGAATGGAGTTGACGCTTCACGTGTTTGGTTCATCAGGCAATTTTCCTCATCTATTGGAGTCTCAACTGACTCCACTTTTGTCCATTTGTGCCCACGATTCAGTAATTATAACATTCACACAACAGCCTAAATATAACAGCATTCTAAAACTGTCTAATTTTTTATTTTCATAATTAGTTTTGTAAACAAAGACATGTGCGACTTCGCTGATATGATGCAGGAGAGCAGGCTACGAAGGTACGGGCACGTGAAGAGGAGGAAGCCTGACTCCGTGGGGAATTTAGCACTACAATGCCTCCGGAATTTCGACCATCCATCCCTGGTCGAAATTCCAGAGGCAGACCCAAAATAAGGTGGTAGGATGTAGTATCGAAGGATATGAGAGAGTGTCAAGTTTCTGAAGATGACGTTGAGAACAGAGCGAAACGGAGGAACAAGTATTAGGAAAGCTGACTTCATCACCACGTGGGGCGCATAGCTAGGAAGAGAGTTTAGTAAATAAAGAATTGGAAACTAAAAATGCAAACAATTTGGACATTTATGTACCGATTACGTCTAAATTAAATACGCAACGTCGCGCAAATTTTGTGACACATTAAATACGGGGAGAAAGGTAGAGGTGAAGGGGAAGGGAAGCGAAAGGTATTGAACCCAATGGTTGGCGTATAGCTTGGGCTATTCAAATGACCGGAAAGCTAGAGCCCATGTGTGACCGTTGCATAAACGTTTTATGAGTGGTAGAGCCACACTGTACCCACTCTTGTCTACAGCTTATATGGGCCGGCTTCTCCAGGTCATTACCACTGTCTCACAGAAAACCGGCGTAAAGTAGCAGCTTGCTGCTGCGTTTCGTACGGTGAGTGAGATATCCGGAGGCCCAAACCCCCTTCCCTTCCCAATTCCTTAATTATCCCTTTTCTTTAAGGTCGGCAACGCACCCATGACTCTTTTGGTATTGTGGGCGTACATGGGCGGTGGAGATCACTTACCATCAGGTGACCCACTTGCTCGTTTTCCAGCCTATGCCATAAAAAAACGTATGACATAACTTTATACGATGTTTATGTTCATTATTTGATGAATTTTATTTTGAGCATTAGTCATAAAACTACTACTTTAAAAGTAAACACTTGAGAACCATTTACGACTTTTCGACTACAGTTTTACTGTGAAAATACCGCATTTATACACACAAAAGATATTATCAAACACTTATTTTTACGGGCAAAGTTTATTTAATAAATTTTATGCCCGCCAAGTTACTACACGCATAAATCCGAGTTTTAATAAAAAGAATCGTAAGATTTTATGAACCCACTTACATTCGCATTGTGAGCAAATTGAACTAGGTAGGTGAATTGCCTACAGTTACATAATCAGACATTTTGTGTTTACGAGCATTTTACGCTTTCTAATGTCTTTTGACATTGTAAAATATTATGGTGATAAGGCAGTGAAGGGAATATTTATTTCTTTTTGTATTTTATTATTAAGGTATTTTTTATTCTTTTTAATAGGCATTAACATTGATTTCTAGAGTAGAATACATTTACTATAAATGTCAGTACTCTTTATTTTTTACAGTTTTGTTTTACCTTTTTAAATATTACATTTCTTATTTACAATAATAAAACATTGAATAATACTATACATTATTATCTATTTTTTTTTATTATTTAAGCTACATTTAACGTTTGGTTTGCTGGTTATAGAAAGAAATTTCACTTAAAAATTGAAATTTCTTTTCACTTTTACTTTTCAATCTTTGGTGATTACTATAGCGTTATACTGGGTGTATTTATTTATTTGGGGTTTATTTTATACTATTTAGAGTGGTGGTACAATAATAATTGTTAGGTCGCGCCTCACGCCTCGTATTCCATAATATTTAACAATAATTAAATTTAATAAAGCCTATTTAATGACAAATATGTGACTTCCTATAAGCAAACTTTTTAATTTTCCCCCGACTGCATGAAAAATGGAGCGTCATGTATTGCATTAAATTAACTTATCAGTACCTACTACGAGCAATATTTCAAATTTTGTTATATTTAGTTACAAGCTTACCTGTAAACAATGTCCCTACTAATCTAACTCCAGCCAGCGCCCATCTTTGCCCTTTGGCTGGAATCTTTTCATGAATTCTCCTCCATACAATATCAACTGGGACGTAAAATATCAGAGCGAACGACAGCAGCATCACGCATGCGACTAGAAGCTTCGCTGTTTGTGCCAAGCTGAAACAAATTTATATAATATAAAAAAAAAAAAATTGGTTGTGACTCCACCCGCATGCATAATATTCTGGAACAAATACTAGTTTATGTTTTCCTCACAGTTTCAACTACCTTTCATACCAAAATCAACCCAGCAGCAATCACCGATTCGTTCAATCGATGCCACGAAAGCGTGGCAGACTCACTCACGTTTGCATTTTTTACATTATGAATTTATGTATTATTAGAAATATATTTAAAAAAATAAGTATCAACGCGGACAGATCTGGTAGTACCTGAGTATACTTTGAGTCAGAAAAAAATCTCTCAAAATCCTAATGTTTGTACATGAAACCATTAGAAAGATACTCACGTTTTCAGATTACTTTATGAATATATTTTTTTATTATAATCTAGAAATCTTTGGTATTCATGATATGTTTTCCTCCGTGGCGCAGCGGGCGAGCAGCCGGCTGCGAAGCGAGAGGCCGTGGGTTCGATTCCCGCACCGAGACAAATGTTTGTGTGATCCACTAATATTTGTCTCGGGTCTGGGTGTTGTGGGACCGCAAGTCCCTCGTAGTTCCTGATACCCACGATACAGGTTAACCTAGTGTGGGGTCAGGACTATGTGTGTGACTGTTGGGTGTATTTATTTATTTATTATTTATTATTTATTTTTAGAAATACATTGAATTGAACAAGAATTAATGTGATTTTATTAAATATCTTATATAGAGCAAATATACCTGATATTTTTATTCAAATATTTTTATTAATGCAATCTATATAGGCAATAAAAAAAATGCGATCAAAGAATTCTAAACAGGTGTAAATTGGGTTTCTCAAAGGTCATAGACCCAGTTTAAGAAAATACAAACTTAAAGGGAGACTGGATGTATTCCCAAATTTCTCATGATCAGTTTCTTAATCTCATGAAAAAGCAAATAAGTAAACAACTCCTCCTTTCTCACTCTTTTCTTTTCTCAAATATCTGCAATGCACCGACAGTTATTCTGGGTGTTAATTCCGATGTTCTCTTACTGTCGGGTGACCTCTAGTTCTTCTACAATATTTTTTTTTTTCAATGGAATAAGCCGCCAAACGAGCAAGTGGGTCACCTGATGGTAAGCAATCTCCACCGCCTATGTACGCCCACAATACCAAAAGAATCATGGGTGCGTTGCCGACCTTAAAGGAAAAGGATAACTAAGGAATTGGGAAGGGGAGGGGGCCTCCGGATATCTCACTCACCGTACGAAACGCAGCAGCAAGCTGCTACTTTACGCCGGTTTTCTGTGAGACAGTGGTAATGACCCGGACGAGCCGGCCCAAATATGCTGTAGACAAAAGTGTCTACAGCGTGGCTCTACCAACTTACATTTCATCCTGAGGTAAGTTTAAAGTCAGACTGCCCCTAACTCCCTCTCCAAACTGGAGGTAACCAGTGAATCCCACGAAACCGTACAGCATCACGACAGCTATCATGGCAATATTTAGAACTCCTGGGCAGCCGAGGAATTGCTGGGGTTTCACCATCTCGTTCTCGATTGGCATTACCACGCCGATACCTTCCATGGCGAATAAACTTGTACTGAAAGAGAATTGGGAATTAGATATAGCGGCTTATCTGACATAATAGTTCCATTTCAAATGTCATAGAAGAGAAAGTAGAAAAAAGGAAGAGTAGGAAGATTATTGGCAATATTAGTCAAGTAAAGATGGTAGTAGTAAAAGATAATGCTTTGTATAGAGCCTTTTTTATGGCATAGGTCAGCAAACGAGCAATTGGGTCACCTGATGGTAAGTGATCTCCACCGCCCATGAGCGCCCACAATACCAAAAGAATAATGGGTGCGTTACTGACCTTAAAAGAAAGGGATGATTAAGGGATTGGGGAGGGGAGAGATTATGAGCCTCCGATAAATTAGTTCTTGGTAGTTGATACCCACCATAAAGGTTAACCTAGTGTGGGGTAAGGACTATGTGTGTGACTTTTGGGTGTATTTATTATTATTTAATATACACCAACCTGATAAATGTAGGTATTCCAGAAATGGAAGTGGCCATGTTCCTGTCTGAGATGTCAGGAGTGTCTCTCAGGCAGTAGTAGATGGAAATACATATCGAAGCAAGCCATACAAAGTTAGCCAATGCTGAGAACGGCACCAAGTATTTTAGCTTCGTTATTTGAGTCAATGGTACTATGACAACTAAGGTTAGAGCGCAGTAAGCGGTGACTGACCAGCTTGGACCTCCATATACTATAGAAACCTGAAACAACAAAATGAAGTGTAATTTTAGTTAACAGCGGCTACCAGTTAGCGAAATGTGGTACAGACTGTCGAGACAGAAGATGTTGTTCGAAACCAGCCCCAGGGCATATATCGAGGCCTTTTCAAAGTTACGTGTATTGTTAATTATAGCTCGCTTCAAAGATGAAGGAAAGTATCGTGAGGAAACATACTTGAGAATTTCAAAGGTATGTAAATTCTACCAATCAGCATTAGGCCAGTGAGGTGGACTAAGGGCTAATACCCTTAATTTCTAGAGAAAGCCCGTATCCAGGAGTGGGACGTATATACAAATCAGGTTAAAATTCAATCCACCTGCTCGCAATTCCATATAAAAATAACAAATACCAATGTCATTTATTCATCCCTAATATTAATCTTACTAGCGTAAGAAATGTATGTGACTGTAGGGTATATTCTTTTATTGAGACTTTTGGGGAATTTTCTTGTTATTTACTTTTCTTTCTTTCTTTCTTTAGCTTTAGATGAAGGTTTTCTATTCTTTAGAATATTCAAGTATTGGACAGATTAGTATGTATTTGTTTGGAAAACGTAGCGAGTAGCCACTGATATCCTTCCAACCGTGAAATTTGGGACGGATATTGTGAAATTATATTGATATTGGATTTTACCATTTGTAATATATTCCTCCATCTTATTATTTATCCAAAGTTCGATGACCCCAGACTTTATTGTCTGGCTGGCGTTATCGTAAATTATTCCCACCTTCCTAGAAGCCTCAACTTTACCCCATCCTGAGCATCCTCCATAGTACAGTCAATGAACCCAGACAATTGGTGTAAAATACCTAAATTTTCTGGCGCAAAGTTTGCAGATTAGTTACGGCTTTTAGTGTTTAGGGAATGTAATTAATAACCAATCAATTTATGGCCGGAGAGCGATTAGTACTGATGGAAGCTGTAAATCCTTGTTAATAGGGTTAATTCGTTAACTTGTATTCGAACATTAATGTATACACAATAGGAATTAATACAAAGAAGAATCCCTATTACGAAAACATAATCAAAATTGGTAGTGGACCACAATTACTCGTAATATTAATATATTATAATTTTTTTTTTGTTTTTTTGTGATTATGTTCAAAATTTGTATGTAGGTCACAAATACGTATGCTAAAGCTTACCGGGAGTATGATCCGGTGGACGACCCAGAAAACACTGGCACAATTAATAAATGTGGATCACACAAACATTTGTCCCGGTGCGGGAATCGATCTCGCTTCATAGCCGTTGTAGGAGTCTGGCACGCCTGATAACGCCAGGCAGAAAAAAGATGTTTACAAAATCCCCGAAAAATCTCTCGTCGGTTTTCTGTGAGACAGTGGTAACGTTCCGGTCGAGTCGGCTCATTCGTGCCGTAGACAATACTATCTACAGCGTGGCTCAATCACACAAGTATATACAATGTACTGCAAGTGTAGAAGAGCATAGGGTATGGCGCGAATGTACTTACTTGTCTAAAAGTATATCGCGAATGTACTTACTTGTCTAAAAGTATATCGCGAATGTACTTACTTGTCTAAAAGTATATCGCGAATGTACTTACTTGTCTAAAAGTATATCGCGAATGTACTTACTTGTCTAAAAGTATAGCGCGAATGTACTTACTTGTCTAAAAGTATATCGCGAATGTACTTACTTGTCTAAAAGTATATCGCGAATGTACTTACTTGTCTAAAAGTATATCGCGAATGTACTTACTTGTCTAAAAGTATAGCGCGAATGTACTTACTTGTCTAAAAGTATATCGCGAATGTACTTACTTGTCTAAAAGTATATCGCGAATGTACTTACTTGTCTAAAAGTATATCGCGAATGTACTTACTTGTCTAAAAGTATATCGCGAATGTACTTACTTGTCTAAAAGTATAGCGCGAATGTACTTACTTGTCTAAAAGTATATCGCGAATGTACTTACTTGTCTAAAAGTATATCGCGAATGTACTTACTTGTCTAAAAGTATAGCGCGAATGTACTTACTTGTCTAAAAGTATATCGCGAATGTACTTACTTGTCTAAAAGTATATCGCGAATGTACTTACTTGTCTAAAAGTATAGCGCGAATGTACTTACTTGTCTAAAAGTATATCGCGAATGTACTTACTTGTCTAAAAGTATATCGCGAATGTACTTACTTGTCTAAAAGTATAGCGCGAATGTACTTACTTGTCTAAAAGTATATCGCGAATGTACTTACTTGTCTAAAAGTATATCGCGAATGTACTTACTTGTCTAAAAGTATAGCGCGAATGTACTTACTTGTCTAAAAGTATATCGCGAATGTACTTACTTGTCTAAAAGTATATCGCGAATGTACTTACTTGTCTAAAAGTATATCGCGAATGTACTTACTTGTCTAAAAGTATATCGCGAATGTACTTACTTGTCTAAAAGTATATCGCGAATGTACTTACTTGTCTAAAAGTATATCGCGAATGTACTTACTTGTCTAAAAGTATAGCGCGAATGTACTTACTTGTCTAAAAGTATATCGCGAATGTACTTACTTGTCTAAAAGTATATCGCGAATGTACTTACTTGTCTAAAAGTATATCGCGAATGTACTTACTTGTGTAAAAGTATAGCGCGAATGTACTTACTTGTCTAAATGACTCGGCTATAACGACTACGTAGACACAACAAGCTCCTATATGCGTCACAGCTAACGCCCAGTCTACCAGTTCTCTGAAATTATGATTATGAAATATTATTTGTTGATTAGACACATTTCAATATCGAAATCAAATAAAAATATTTATAAAATATACGCCATACATTTTTTAGCTTACAATAACAGAACATTGCACAAAAACCTTACACCAGACCTTACAAGGGTTACAGGAAAACGATGGATGCAGGCCGCTTCCAACAGGTCGGCCTGGAAGGCATTAGGGGAGGCCTATGTTCAGCAGTGGACGTCTTGTGGCTGATGATGATGATGATGATGAAACTATAATTCTAGTTTATAATTCATAAAGTAGCTCTCCTGCCCCGCCGCCTTATTAGCTGTCAAGCTCCGGCTTTACGTGGCGCAATCTTATTTCTAAACAGCCCGTCTAGTCATTGAATTCTTTGAAGTTTGCCTTCAAATTTTAAACCTACCACTCTCGCCAGTTCGTAAGGTGTTTTGACTAGGGAAGAACGGGCAAGAAACTCCAATGTTGCTCTTTTAAATACGAATTTATAAAATTTACACTAAATTAATTGAGTTGAAGAAAATCTACGGGAAAAATATCTATATAGATTTTTTTTCATTGATAACCTTATAGATACTTTTAGAATAACGTAATGTAAGGTAAATCGTTCTTCACTTGCGGGTATTTATTGCGGGCGTATTTTCATTTAAAACTCGTGATAGCAATGTTTCTTTGAAAGAGATGGCTTCCGACAATAAACGTATTACTGGCAAGACCGTGTGAATCTTATTAGCATAATAATTTGCTACCCAAAGGACTCAATTAAGAGTTCCGCCAGTTTATACGAAACTAACAATGTTATTGTTTCCTCAAAAAATAAACTGGCCGAATGGATTTTTAACTTATAGAATTGTCTTCAGACATGGTTAAAATACGGCTGTCTGTTACGCTTTTTGTAAATAAATAATTAATTATTACTGGAAAATGTTAAGTAGCAGTTTATAGCAGAACAAATTAATATCCTTTGTTAAACTGCTGATTTTCAATTTCAAAGTGACTTGAAGATTTAAGACAAAGCTTTAATTCAATAATGTATTCTATTCTCCTTCTATACATCTGTTTAAAAAATCATTTGTTCTAAAGAACAAACAGGGTAATTCCCTTTGTTATAGAGATTATCATGCTCGGTGGCGCAGTTGTAATGCGTACGCGATACAACTGCTGTGCTGAGGTCTCAGGTTCGATTCACGGGTTGGGTAAAAGTAATATTGGGATTTTCTATCACGAAATGCTTGTTAGTATCAGCTCCGTGTCAGGAATTGTGCCCGGTATGGCGATAGGCTCGGCCCCTATCACATCATGGGACTGAAATAACGGCAAAATTTGGGTGTACTGGTTACACCTCTGCCTACCCCTTCAAATTTACAAGCGTGAGTAGTTTTTATATGTAAAAAAATGATATTTAAATTTATTAAGATAATGATCGTGGTAATTATTATTAATGATATAATAGATTGGTGTACTTGCATAGTGTCCCAAGTGTTATGATCAAGCAAAGTAAAATCTTGTTTTCTCATTTATGTGATTTATTGCATTTATTAAAAAATAAAATGATCTTTAACCAAAACGATAATTACTGTACTGCGGTTAGCGGCCCTACTGTACTGCCGTCATTTACTTGACTTCCGCGGCAGTCAACTCTGTCGTCATCTTCCGAGGTAATTTCATTTCGCTCCGGTCTCTAATCTTCCGCATAATTTGCAACCATCTTTAATGCTCCTTTTCCGACCACTTATTATAAAAATGTTCTAACTAAGTAGGTTCATCCAAAGACTTTAATGTATACTACTAGACAAGCAGCGCAGTATATAGAAATTTTACCTCTAAGTTGCGGTCAATTGACCGTAACTCAATATTACCATCTCGCTTGCTCTCAACTAGAACCTCTATCGCGCTCCCTGTGTGTGAGCGTCAAATTTTTATGTGACGCAATTTTACTTCTAAACAGCCCGTCTAGTAGTATACATTAAACTATTTGGGTTCATCACTTAACCTTACCTTATAAACGTTGCATACTTCCGCAGCGGTTTGGGTCCATTTTGGAATACGAGGTCACATGTTTCTGCGTAACCTAAAGCCGGTTTCCTAACTTCCACGCACAGTTGTTGCGACGTTCGTACCTGCAAGTTTGAAGGTGATCGCACTTTAGTACAAGATTGGGATTAAAATACTGACTTCGAAAATTTGACCATTGTAATCAGAAACAAAATTATTTATCAAATAAAAAAAACCTATTGCACAAAATAGCATCTCAGTCGGGGAGTAACAAGTTAATTGGTGAATATGTCCCCAAGTATACAAATTTTTTAAGCCAGTAAAATTACTGGGCACACCTTATGTCTCAGGGTGACAAGCGCAGTTCAGTGTTATGCAGTATTTCATAATTCGAAGTTTTGGTTGGTGTTGATGTGTTGAGGTCGCTCTGATGTTTAGCGCCACGCCTGCCCATAAACAGAAGCAACACCACACAAGAACCTTGAATTACAAAGCATTGCACACCATAGATAATAATAATAATAATAATACACCCAACAGTCACACACATAGCTCTGACCCCACACTAGGTAAACCTGTGTCGTGGGTATCAGGAACTACGAGGGACTTGCGGTCCCACAACACCCAGACCCGAGACCAATATTTGTGGTTCACACAAACATTTGTCTCGGTGTGGGAATCGAATCCATGGCCTCTCGCTTATGTTACTTTTATGGACTGCGCTCATTATAGATGTTAAGTCTCATAATGCTTAGTAATTGCACTAGCTTCAAAATTCATCACAGCGCAACACAACAATGCTTACACTGTTGTTGGTGTCAAGAGATAATATGTTAAGTCTCATAATTCCCAGTAATTGTACTGGCTTCAAAATCCATCAAACCAAAACACAACAACGCTTACACAATTAGACAGAAATAGACAAAGCGATGGTATCAACCCAGACGGCCTCTTGCATACGAGGCCTGTCACCTAGTAACCTTCAGAGTTATTACTATGTCATGCAATAGAGCATAAATGGCAATAAAAACTAAATAAAACCAACATTTATCTAAAATACGACATCTAAAAAACAGGTTTGTTACGAAGGGCTTCGTTTTGTTATCCAACTTTTTTTGTGCACGTAACTCTAAATGTCAATGCGTTGCCAAATTAGAAAGCCATGGGTAAGCATTGTACTTCGAGCTGGCCTACTAAGGAAAGCTATACTATGACAGAAATTACAGTATGAAATTCAACAATGTAAAATGTTTTATTGAGTGGTAGAGCCACGTTGTAGACACTTTTGTCTACAGCATGTATGGGCCGGCTCGTCCGGGTCATTACCACTGTCTCACAGCACACCAGCGTAAAGTAGCAGCTTGCTGCTGCGTTTCGTACGGTGAGTGAGATATCCGGAGGTCCAAACCCCCTCCCCTTCCCAATTCCTTAATTGTCCCTTTCCTTTAAGGTCGGCAACGCACCCATGACTCTTTTGGTATTGTGGGCTTGATTTGTGGGCATCAGGTGACCCACTTGCACGTTTGTGGGCCTATGCCATAAAAAAAATTATATAATGAATATACTAACATTGATACTAAGTGCGTATAGCATTAAGGTTAATGATGAATGTCACATAGGGTGGTTTGGTCACGTTTTGGGAAATCACAGGTGTCCGTTGTGTAAATGCCTGTACCAGAAATCCATAGCTTGATCTATTACAGGCAGATAAGAAAGTCAATGATAGCAGTACGAACGATGCTTAAAATTGGGTGAAGTGCAAAAAGGCGGACCCTGGCATTAGGCTGTGATAGTGCCAGGAAAATTTCAAGTGGTTTCTTAAGTGGTATAGGTACGCTGTAGACAGTTTTGTCTGCAGCACGAATGGACCGAATCTACCGGGTTGTCGTTACCATTGTTTAACAGAAAACCTATGTAACGTTGTGGCTTGCTGCTGCGTTTCATATGATGAATGAGATATCTATTTATATAGATATATAAATAAATAAATAAATAAATCTCCCAAATCCTCTATCCCTTTACCAATCCCTTAAATATCCCTTTCCTTTAAGGCCGGCAACGCGGCCATCATTCTTCTGATATTGTGGGCGTACATGGGCGGTGGAGATCACTTACCATCAGGTAAGTTGAGGTACTTGCTTGTTTGCCGAAATATGCTAAATTATAATAAAAACCTACGGTACGCATTCCGCCATACCGGACACAGCTTCAAGTCCAGGCAACTCGTGTGTGAGTTTTAGAACCGAAAACTCAAACATAATGATAGCCTGACCAGGGTTTCGAAGCCAGGGCCTCAAGGTTTCTTAGCTAAATATACGGCCACTAGTCCAGCTAGTGCACATTAGTAATATAACCAGGTAACCTATAATATGACCAAGCATTCAGTCAGATCGCGTCGCATTGCATCAATCAAGTGTGACAAAGCGGATCAAAATTGTGCTGTCATAAATAAAACAAAAGACTATGAAAGTGACCGTGCTTGCCAATGATGCAATGACACTTTCTTATTCGGTACGTATTATGGTGTTTTTTGACACGTTCTACGAATGTAATGGACCATAGAAATATAATGGCAATAGAATTCATGAGGTTGCAGCGATTTTGCACTATTTGTTTGCGTGACCATTTTAGTGGCCAGACTTTAAATGTTTCCCCATACAGTTTCTAACTTAGTTTAACAGTTGTTCTTATTTAACAACAATTAAGTTATACGGTCGCATACACTGATATACAGTCTTCGTATATTTATAGTGAAGTGGGTTCATATACCGCATATCATTAAGATTTTTTTGAATTAGGTGTACCACTTTTTTTCTTATATGAACTAAAGCAATTCCTATATCAAATTGTCGGGCCTTATTTTCTATGATGGATGGGAGCTATTGTATATTTATTTCAGTCATAATGATGATTGATACCACCCTTCCCCTACCTCCTCCTTTTCCTCCTCCTCAAAGGTCGACAATGCATCCATCCCTTGATATTATGGGTATTCCTGGGCCTTAGTGAACACTTATCATCAAGTCCAGTTTACTCCTATATCCTGCTATAATATAAAATAGTTAGCATGTCCCAATAAACTTACCAAAACATGAATAACATGTCCACAAATTAATCCAATCAGGACAGTTCCAAAACATCCGACCAAGAGTCCAGCATTCTTAAACGCTAACGGCATGGCCAGCACACCAGATCCAAGGGATGCCTTCAAAAGATGGGCTAAGGCACCGAAACTCCTGAAAGACAAAGCATGCATTTAAACGCTAACTCATAAGTCTAAAGTACTCTAAAAAGTCAAATATGAATAATACAATGGTTCTTCCGTGAAAGAATCAAATCCAAAATAATAACTTCCGAAATTGGCATTTGCGGTAGAGCTGCACTTAATGGGCCAAAGAGCTCGATGCAGTTCGCGAGCCTCGGATTCTCGACCACTAGGCTGGGTTATACAATATTTATTATGGTTGCCTGTAAAAGATTGCCCTGAGCGATAAGGCCGCCAATGGTACTATTATTTCTATTATTATTTTTCATACACTTGTACTCTTAGTGTTGTACAATACAGAATTATAAAAAGATAATATTTCTTAGCAATTTATTCAGAATGGCGCTACGGGAATAGAAAACCGGAACATTTTTGTTAATTTCCAATAACTCATTATCTCAGATTAGCCTATCGTGTCTAGTGGGATCTACTTCCCCAAGTGAATACCAACTATTCTGGTCTTGGGCAGTCCGCATCTATCTACTACTCATACTCTTTTTCAAGTCGTAAAGATGCGCCTATTACCTAACTTTTTAGTATATTCCCGAGAAAGTATTTTCTAAGACAAACCTTTAATAACCTACATTTTAATTCATAATTTTACTTAATGTAATAGTAAAATCTACATCAAAATCCGTTCAAAAACTTTTATGTGATTTGTGAAAAAACAGCAAAGACTACTGTTTTATTATGTGCATCGATTTAGTCAATATGATTAGAAAGGTTACACTGTTAATTTTACTTCGCCACTGCATGTTAAATAAGCCGTCTATTAAAAAATAATATAAAATAAATAAAATAACAAATCTTTAACCCCAGTTCTTTCTGACCTTAATGGCGATAGGGTCGCATAATGGGGGAAATAAACTTGTTGAAACGTGGGTACATTCCTAGTACTTCTGCCTACTCCTTTTGAGTAGGCTTAAGTTCATAACATACAGTCTTCAACGAACTACTTAGACAGGCAAATAAATGTTAATTCAATAATGTATTTATTATCGCAATATAATATAAGTGATAAAAATAAATAAAAAACCATTTAAACAAAGAGTAGTCTATTCTATTATGTCTTGAATAAGATCGATTCACATTCGTCATCAAGTATTTGTTGTGGTAATTCTATGTTTTATTCAATACTGTGGTGCATTATCGACACATAGTTATTTCATGTTTAATTTTTTACATATTTTTTCTAATTATTATTTATTATTAATTAAAAAGAAATGTTTTTTTTGTTAGAAGTGAATCATAACCACAGTTTCATTGCGAAGCCAACAAATATTTGTTATCCTATTTAACCTACACAAGCTCGCGCCTGTATCACCTAAGGGGTAGGCAGAGGTAAAACTAGTGCTGCACTGACGGCTTGCCTATTTTATTTTCGCCCCATAATATGATAGGGCATGCCATTCGTCATAACGGGAACAAATTCGAATCTTTTTTCTTTCGCGACTTTTCGCATCGAAAACTGAACACATATTGTGGTTGCCTGGTCTGGGTGTTCAATCCACGGCTCTCAGTTTCTCAGCCTAAGTACGCTATCGCTACATCATATCATACATATCGCTAAAGACGTTATATTAATATTAGAATAGTTATTACATTATTATATCACCCCAGAGGAGTTGCAGTCAGGCAGGCTACGTTCCTCGTAGTCCCTGATATCCACGACACATGGTAACCTAGTGTGGGGTCAGGACTATGTGTGTGACTGTTGGGTGTATTGATAAAAAAGTCCTTTTAAAATATATATATAGCATGTCGCGACTTATTTTCTATAATTCATTCATGCATATTACTTACGAAGTGTTTGAATCCGACGGCCTGTGTTCAGCTGGCACGTACGGTTCCAAGTCTTCCCTCGATCCATTGTATGCGAGTTCGATTCTGGAAAAAATATAAGATTAAGTAAAAATGCCAAACTCTTGGTAGTTTTTTTGTGTACTCGTCAGTTGTTCTAATTAGTGATATTATGCAGTGTAGTCACTTGTAGTGCGAGGATAAAAAATACTAAATAAGTACGCGTTAAGACTGAGGCTGACGCTGAGGTCTCGTGTTCGATCCCCGGGTCGGGAACAGTGATATTATATTATTCTATTACAAAATGCTCGGTATCAGCCTGGAGTCTGGAATTGTGCCCGATATGGCGATAGGCTCGCCCACTATCACATCATGGCACGTAGGTACGCTCGGCGAAATGTGGGTGTACTGGTTACACCTTTGCCTACCCTTTCGGGAATTACAGGCGTGAGTGCGTATATATGTAATAATTTAATGTTTAGTTAATTTAATTTGTAAATTTAATATTTAAATACGTAAAAAACTTTTGAAATAAAGAGTACTGTATATAATTAAATTAAATCGTTTATTTCAGTTAAGTACAGTCCATATTGCTGAACACATTTTCAATGTTTAAAACATTAACATAAAATTTATTAAAAACCTGTTACTTGATTATAGTCGAAAAATAGCATAGAACTAGATCCAACTACGCAACAAGGGATCGTTACATAAATAGTTTTTCCACCTAGTCAAAATTAAATCTGCAATTACCTTAGCCACATTTCAATATGAAACACTAGCAATAAACACACTGGATGCCATTTGAAAAATTACGTTTCACTCTTCATGTTCTCTGGGAGCCAATTGGAACAATTCCGAAGGCAAGGGGCTTATATAGGCAATCATATTAAATGAGGAGTGAATTCCCGTGAATGAATGGGAGACGTATGTCCCGCTGAGAGAAGAATTCAATTTAACCCTTATCCAGCAGCAACGAAGTAGATTTCTGTGTGGTAGGTCTCTTCAGTAGCAGCGCTAGCCCAAACTTGGGCGTCGGCGACATTAGCTTAGCGAGGGCTTTCATTTCCCAGTTAGAAAGAAAACGTTTTATTAAATGAGCTGAATTATACACTAATGAATGAATATACAAGTATTTATCTAAGGGTTGATGTCAGGTAGGCAGCCTGTCGTGAAAACTATAAGCCAAATCTTTCTGTAACATGTGTTAAAAAGCATATTGAGCCGTCCCCAGGGAGTGGGATCAGGGCAGGTGGAAGCTACAAGAATTAATGCTAATTAAATAACGACAAAAAATACACAAACAACTCTAAGAATCCCCGAGTCTTGTGTGCGGCATCGCCTAGCTTTCATTGAGTCTGGATAAATAGTGCACACGCGTATGCAAATAAATACGAATACCCAAACCAAACTTTTGATAACTTGTAAAACTTCCTTGTGAGACCTCCTTAGATGCGAGGCCGATGGCGGTCGCCGACTTTGCCCTCTAACGCCGCCACTGGTTCTCTTCGATGAGAATGTGTTTGCGCAAGAACCTGATGGTAAGTGATCTCCACTGCTCATAAATACCCATAATACTAACAACCATGAATATGTAGTAAGATACTTATAAAGGAATGAGAATTGGAATAAGGCGAGAGGGATTTGGGCCTCCGAAAATCTGAATCACCGTAAGAAACATGACAGCAAACTGCCAGCAGTTTTTTTGTAAGACAGTGGTAATTATCCGGTCCAACCGGCCCATTCAAGCTGTTGACAATATCTACAGCGTGGCTCTACCACTTGCCAGCCATGCCACGGAATTAATTTACATAAAAAAAAAATGTCTTCAGTACCGCTGCAGAATTTGCATGATTAAGTGTCAATCGCCAGCTTTGACGAATCGATATTGAATTAACCCCAATCAAAGAACTAAAGGCCATGTGCGATCGATGAAATCTTTGTTTACCATTGCATCATATAATATAAGTACGTATAAATTAATAGATATGCACACGTGGTTTACATAAACCCACATGACGTCATTAAAACCACTTACACGACGCAAATAAATAAATAATAAAACCGGCCAAAGCGTATTCGACCACGTACAGTGGGTTCCGTAGTCGAGATGAATGAATATTGTGGGTTAGAATATGGCATAGAGTGGTAGAGCCACGCTGTAGACAGTTCTGTCTACAGCATGAATGGGCCGGCTCGTCCGGGTCGTTACCACTGTCTCACAGAAAACCGGCGTAAAGTAGCAGCTAGCTGCTGCGTTTCGTACGGTGAGTGAGATATCCGAAGGCCCAAATTCTCCTCCCCTTCCCAATCCTTTACTTATCCCTTTCCTTTAAGGTCGGCAACGCACGCATGATTATTTTAGTATTGTGGGCGTACATGGGCGGTGATGATCACTTACCATCAGATGACCCACTAAAAAAAAAGTGAACTTTTGAGGTTTAGGGTACGGGACCGTTAGTACGCGTGTCCGACACGTACTTGACCGGTTTTTCAAACTAGATGCGCGAAACCTATATTTTAATTTTAACCTAATTGGGCCAACATTAATTATAGTGCGGAAGTATATGTGGGCCACCAACATCAGCTTAGGCCCAAAGTCAACCTCACCTGCACGTCCACTTTGCTAATTAACGAACGAGGCAATGGCGACACAAGGTTCTGGTGCGGGTTGTGAGGGTCAGGCGGCGGGTCGCCCCACGTAATACCAAATACCGTCAAATCTATGGTACAACCCTGACCCTGACCCTGAGACCCTGGCATTAAGCTGGGATAACGCCATGTTGAAAGAAAAAAAGGGACTGACGTACAAATTAATTTTTGAACCCGTACGCAAATTTTGGGTCGTAAACGGACTGTAGGAAATAAATTATTCTTGTGAAGATTTATCGTACTCACCAAGGCACGGGAATAATCGAATTTTAATCTACTGCTGTTTGTAACAAACCTTTTACATAAATAATTTGAGAAACAAAATGATACGCTATTGAAAACATGCGTCTTACATCATACTAATATTATAAATGTGAATGTAAGTTTGTTTGTTACGCTTTCACGCGAAAACTACTTCACCCATCATCATAAAACTTTGTATACATATTCTTGGGGGTATAAGAAGTAAAATAGGATACTTTTAATGAAAAAAAAAAGATCTATTTGTTTGTTACCTTTCACGCCTAAATCACTGAACCGATTTTGATGAATTTTGATGTAGAGATAGATGAGACCCTGGAGACGGTTATATGCTACGTTTTATTTCGAAAAAGTCTATTCACGCGGGCGGAGCCGCGAGCAAAAGCAAGTAGAAAATATATCTTTTGTGTACGAGCCGATGTAGCAAATTATCATAACAATCGATTTACAATTATTGAGTTTGATCAAAATCTGCACATTTGTGAAATTTTCAAACGTCTTTGAATCAATTACTATGCTTGCGATATTGAATTTAATGAAGTTATTGATTTGAATATCTTTCTATACAAATGAATGACAAGAGCAGGTCGTTCGCCTGAGCGCTACGCCTACAAATATTTTAAACAGTAAACTACTCAGACTTTTGTTCAACAAAGTACTGCGATCTACTGCACTGGCTTCATCACTCTGAGACACTGATAAGTTTTTTTTCTTCTTTCATGTTAGCTATGTCGAAGTAGACATTCTACCGCCAAGCAACATTGTGTAAACACTGTTGTGTTCCGGCTTGAAGGACATTAAAGCCAGTTAAATTACTGGGCTTTATGAGACTCAACATCTTAAGTCTCGGAGTGACGAGCGCAATCCATTGCCATGCAGTGCTTTGTAATTCAAAGTTCTGTGTGGCGTTGCTTCTGTTTATGGGCAGGCGTGTCGCTTACCATCAGGTGAGAAACCAGCGCGTCTCGTAAAAAAACTCCGTAATTTTGCTGGCTTCAATCTAGAAAACAACCTTGCATAACATTGTTGTGTGGCCGAAGGAATGACAAAGCGTTGGTATGAACCTACCTAGATATACTTAAGACCTACGATATAGTGTCTATTGACATTTATAAGCTACTCGAAGAAGAGTTTAAATGAGTCGTAAATATAATGCAACACAAAAAAATAATTGGCATGTAAAAGATATATTTGTGATCCAATTCACAGAATAAATTATTTATTTATTTAATAGCAATACCATTAGGTAAAACACACTACTAACATAATATAAAAATCAATTAAGTAACAAATCATGTGCTTACCTTTTAAAGGTATTTACAGCTAACACAAAAAAAAATTACAATGTCATAATAACGTAATACCTAATAATTATTATAAATTATAAGATAAGTAAAGTACACACACACATTAAAATAATGCTATTTTTTAAATGAAATGAAATATGTAAACTAAATATTGTGAAAAACAAATAACTTAATTTTATTTTTAAATGGGCCAATCTTATTGCTTAAAATGTCAGCGTCAATACATTTGGGCAAATAATTATAGGTTCTCATCATTCTTGTTATGGGAGTAGTGTAACCCAAATTAGTTTTATAAAATTTTAATTAAATTTTAATTTTAATATTAATTTTAATTTTAAATTGAGTATTATATGCGATGGAGAAGCACACGTGTTGTTCATAGAAATAGAGGGAGAGTAATTACTATTTTAATATGGCTTTTAAACTAAAACAAAGAAGTGATCAAGTTATGTCACCATCGTTGCTATTTAAAATAAGTATTAGTTATCATCTATTGTTTGAGAAAACAATGGAGTCTAATCAAGGTATTATCTCATCGTGAATGTAATTGTCAGGTTGGAAATTTAAATACATGTTATGAGATTGCTTTATACACGTGTTCACGTTTATTAAAATTGATTTAGGAAATATGTCTCAGAAACTATAGTAGCAATATTATTTATTCACGACAGCCTCCGTGGCGTAGCGGGCGAGTAGCCGGCTGCGAAGCGAGAGGCCGTGGGTTCGATTCCCGCACCGAGACAAATATTTGTGTGATCCACAAAAATTTGGTTCGGGTCTGGGTGTTGTGGGACCGCAAGTCCCTCGTAGTTCCTGATACCCACGATACAGGCTTACCTAGTGTGGGGTCAGGAGTCAGGACTATGTGTGTGACCGTTGGGTGTATTTCTTTCTTCTAAAATTACCTAGTATCTGGTTGTATACAACATGGAAGAGATTTTCAAAAAGAAAGGATAGATACTTACGCACGCAAGTCTGTAATCCCCGAGGGGGTAGGCAGTGGTGTAACCATACACATACATTTCAAGCTATCCGTCCCATATGATAGGGGGCGAACCTATAGCCATACCGGGCATAATACGGGCTGATACTGAGTATTTCGTAATAGAAAAACCCAACATCACTTTTACCCGACCGGGGATCGAACCTGAGACCTTAGCTTCAGCCTCAGTCGTAACGCGTACGCATTACAACTACGCCGCGGAGGCAGTCAGGCAGCCAGTGTTTAGAGGTGCACGACCGAGACAAGCGACCGCGACGTGCGACATGTTCGCTTTGTGTGCAATTGTATAGGTATATTTTGATATATGTGAAAGAAACAGGAGAGTGCTACCTACAACCGTTTCCAAACAATTTTGCACAAAGTAAACATGACACTATCGCTTGACTTACGAACACTCGTCGTGGTCTCTGTTCTCGGTCGCGTAGCTTCAAACAGGCCTTAAGAGTTTACACACTTCATCCAATCCGAATCTGGGATTATAATCTGAAGTGGAGAAAGAGACTTTGGAAAACGGAATATGGATTTAGTGCGCAACTTCTCATACAAATAATACTGTGGCTACTTCGAACCGATTTTTTTCAGATTCTAATTGGATGAAGTGCTTAAATACTATTGTTTTGTAAGGGATTGAATCCAGTGAATGATGAGATGGGAAACATATTGAGCTGATGCTAAAAAAATTGGTCCCAATGATAGTGGACAGAAGAATTATTACACCTTTAGTTTTTGTGTGTGACTGTTGGGTGTATTTCTTAGTTTTGCATCGTCATGTAATGTTAGCATTACTGTTGTTCTTAATCCTTTTTTTCTACCTGACGTTATCCCGGCTAGTGCCACGGTCTGCCCAAAAAAAGACAACATGCTTCTTTTAACACATGGTAAAGAACTATTTGGCATGTAGTTCTTACGACCGCCCGCCTGCCTGACGTCAATCCCTCTGGGGAGAAAACACCCAGACCCAAAACAAATATTTGTCAACCACAAAACCATTTAGTCTCGGCGCGTGATTCGAACCCGCGGCCTCTCACTTCACAGTCGGCTACTCGCCTACAGCGCCACAGAGGCTGTCAATCCTTATAATCACCTTCTTTATTTGCTTGAATGACGAGACGAGCAGGTCGCTCACCTTATGGCAAGCGTCACGTCTGCCTTTAAATAGAAGCAACACC
Organism: Mimas tiliae; assembly: GCA_905332985.1. Taxonomy (NCBI): domain Eukaryota; kingdom Metazoa; phylum Arthropoda; class Insecta; order Lepidoptera; family Sphingidae; genus Mimas; species Mimas tiliae. The sequence continues at coordinate 16,435,305 of HG995244.1, forward strand.
ACACAGAACTTGGAATTACAAAGCATTGCATGGATTGCGCTAGTCATCCCGAGACATAAAATGTTTAGTCTGGACATATAATTGCTCTAGCTAAAAGTAAGCCTTCTTTTACATTTAAGACACGACTATGATGTTTTAGCTACAACAGTCTAGAAGACTAGGTGTAGAAGAAATTTATTGCTGAAAAAACCTAAACTGTAAATTTTGTTCTACCGTAACATCATTTCGAATTGTATCTGGCAATAAACAGACGAAATCTTGTAGTTTAATATTTGTCTTTCTGTTTTAAGTGTTGTATTTTTGTTTTTATTTCCCATTTCCACGGAACACACTGGTATTAAATTATTCTTAATAGCCCTTGTTATAGCAGAATATTTTATACCAAATATTATCAACAAAAATTTGCTAATGAATATTAAAAAAAATACTGAACCACTTCCCGGTATCACGAGTATTACATTAACTAATTACACTCGCAAATATAAACCAGATATGTAATAAAGTGTTTTTTTATGACTACCTTAAAGTTAGTTTCCAGTTCCCTATAAGCTGCTACTTTACGCCGGTTTTCTATGAGACAGTGGTATCGACCCGGACGAGCCGACCCATTCATGCTGTATACTATAGACAAAAGTGTCTACAGCGTGGCTCTACCACTCATAAACTAATATAGTTGTACTATTAATGTGACGTAACAATTTTTATATCATTATTTAAATATATTGCCTTGACTACAACTTGTCTGAGTTCAACATTAAGGTCGTTTTTCTCAAATTGTAGGTCATCTGTGTTACAACCGCAATGACTATGAGTTTTGTAAGTAGTGTAGCGAAATAGTACATTGTGATGTCTATTACAACACTACAAAAGAGGTTTTACGAGATCGTGAGATTACAAGCTCGTAAATGTTACCGCGAAGATATGAACATTATCGTTTCGTGGATTTGTAAAGTATTTGCGGTCTTGACATCATAATACGCAGTTCGTACAATAGACTTTCATTTCTTATGTAACGTAAAATCAGAAAAGTAGATAGAAAATACATGAGACTATTTGGTCATAGGCTCAAACCCTTCCCAATCTCTTAATTTTTCCTTTCCTTCAAGGTCGGCAACGCATCTATAATTCTTTTGGTATTGTGGGCGTACATGGGACGTGGAGATCACTTACCATCAGGTGACCCACTTGCTCGTTTGTCGGCCTATGCCATAAAAAAACATAGACTAAGTCTTGCAGTAATTGGGACATTTTTGTCCGAAGAAGGACTGGATATTTAGAAATGAAATCCGGACATTGAAAAACTCTGGGAACATCTATTGAGATTTATCTTTCGAAGTGCACGACTGCCCAAGATGGATACCCTGCATTTATCCACGTGCTGAATCTAAGAAGCTTTGAAGGAATGAACCCCAAAAGTAGTATAAAATAACCTACTAGTAATTGAACCAACAATATAGATAAGTCTAGAGGACAAATAAAAATAAGAAAACAAAAGCAACAAAATAATAATCAAGCTAGAGCTGGATAAGGTTAGACGACGAATAAAAAGAAAAAACCAAAAGAAACTAAATAAAAATTAGGCTATCTGGCCTATTTTTTCTTGCTCGAACTATAGATTTGACGGTATTTGGGTTACCCGGCGTTTGACCCCCACAACACGCAACAGGAACCAAGTTCCGCAATTGCTTAGTCCGTTAATCAGCAATGTACCATGTGCAAATGAGGTTGGTTTAGGGCCTAAAATATTGGTGGCTCACTTAAAATAATTGATTAATATAATTGTGAATTTAGAGGAAGATATGAGAGCTTAGAGGATGGTCAAGATCGGGCGAAGTGGTAAAGTAGGATAAATAGATATATAGATAGATGGACAGAATTTTCTTTATTGCACACCAAATAAAGTAGATAGCTTATAAACGAGGATCATACAGTCAGGGTGATACAGTGGGCGGTCTTATCAACCTTAGAAAGTCGGGCTCAGACATTTAACGGGGGTAGCAATGGCACTTCAGGTCTACGATTTTTAAAAAGAGTACCTCGGCAATTGTCTATTTTGTTAGCATCGCCGCAAATTGGTATCAGACACGAAAATATACAAAGTAACGTAAATTGCTTGCACTAGTAACACTCATTATGCCCATAACATTATCATGAACACGTGCACCAAATACCAACCATGATCTCTTTGTAACGTGACTTCAGATGGAGGTTGTATATGACGCCAGATATTTGCGGCTTAAGATTAGTACCAGCATATTTTTATAATGAGTCATGAATATAACTACGAGTTATACCTATTATTGGTCTGATGAACAGTAAAAAAGACTATGATATAGACACGAGATAAACTAAATCCGGTCAAGTGCGAATCGAATTAAATTGCTTTTTTGTTTTGAAAATTTGTTAGGATATTCGACTTGATGACAATATATTCTGTGAACATGCTCATAGCTATTATATGGTTTAAAAGATAGAGAGAGCCCTTTAAAAGTGAATGGACAGACAGACGTACGGATGGGTGGATGGCGTAGTAATATAGTTCCTATAGCACCAGCCAGCTGTGAAGCAAGAGGCCGTGGGTTTGATTCCCGCACCGAGACAAAATGTTTGTGAATTCCACAAATATTTGTTTCTGGGTGTTTTCTCCCCAGACGGCTTGACGTCAGGCAGGCGACCGGTCGTAAAAACTATAAGTCAAATCTTTTTGTAACGTGTTAAAAAGCATGTTGCGCCGATCCCACTGCGAGTGGGATTAGGGCAGGTGGAAGAAGAAGCACCGTTTAGTATGGATCTATAATTAACATTTAATTAAAGTAATGCTATCGCGTCGTTATCAGAATAAAACAATATTGGGAATAACCAGAAGAACAAAAAAAATGGGAACTCCGCATACATTTTTTATAGTATCGTAGTTACTACTCAGTTAACTTTGAAAGAGAGTAGATTCTATTAAAATGTCGGCCAATTTCTATTTTCTTCTGTAACACTTATACCACGTGTCGTGGCAAAATGGATCATGGACAATATTTTAAATGCAAAATTATACCAATGTTTTGCTAAACAATATACATACATACATACGCACTCACGCCTGTAATCCCCGAAGGGGTAGGCAGAGGTGTAACTAGTACACCCACATTTCGCCGAGCGTATCTCCGTCCCACGATGTGATAGGGGGCGAGCCTATCGCCATACCGGGCACAAATTCCAGACTCCGGGCTGATACTGAGAATTTCGAAATAGAAAAACCCAATACCACTTTACCCGACCTGGGGATCGAACTCGAGACCTCAGAGTTAGCCTCAATTGTAACGCGTACGCATTACAACTGCGCCACCGAGGCAGTCTAAACAATATAATAATAATAATACACCCAACTGTCACACACATAGTCCTGACCCCACACTAGGTAAACCTGTGTCGTGGGTATCAGGAACTACGAGGGACTTGCGGTCCCACAACACCCAGACCCAAGACCAATGTTCGTGGTTCACACAAACATTTGTCTCGGTGTGGGAATCGAACCCACGGCCTCTCGCTTCGCAGCCGACTACTCGCCGGCTGCGCCACGGAGCTGCCAAATATGGTAAGCTGTAATAAACGGATATTTTATGCTGAGTTTTGTATCAAGGCCTCCCACCTATACTTCTACCCACACATACTACAATTCTTTCCTAATATAGATCGCATCTACATTCCACAAGATATCAAAATCAAGGACACAACATCATATCTGCCTAAATATATTAACGCATGTTTTAAGGAACGCGACCGGGATTATACACACTATACTTGAGACTATATATATATATATATATATATATATATATTTTATTGATCACCAACACAATGTACACCGATACAATATGCTAACAAAATGAATACAAAACTAGTTAAATGCCATTGTAATTATAGGTGAAGACAGCATGCAAAAAATCGTATATAATTAATAATCATTAAACATATAACTTAAACTAAAATTCAATTAAAGAGTAAATTAAACTAAAATCAAATTAAAATGTAATTAAACTAAATTTAAATAAAACTATAATTAAATTAATTTCTAAATTAAAATAACATTAAAACTCAATTACAAATTTTTATGAGTAATACAATTCAGATAGAAACAATTCAATTACAAAGCTTAAAATACATTTTTGTTGAAGATTTTTAGCACATAACTTATTATTGTAAACCCCTCTTAAAAGCACTGTACGGGACGGAAAATAAATCAACATCTTTGGATTTAGCGACACAATTGAATTCCCTGACTTGGCTTAGTACAAGTTTTAATAGTTTTGTAATATGATGAAAGTTTTCGTTTTCTCTCCATACATCGAGTATCAGTAGCCACTAGTGGAAACTATGATGAGTTATAATTAATAATATGGTTAATTTTATTTCATTTTAGCCGAAAATGAAATTAGTTTTCCAGCGATTCTTTCCTTTATTACCGTTTGAATTACTAGTTTGACACTTCGACGGTATTCATTTTATACGAATTCGAAAAAACGTATTTGTAACTCGGACTAGGCCTACACGGCGTGCGACGACAGTGACACGTCAGCTTTGTATGCAATTGTATAGATGCGTTTGAGGTTTCTAAGTTTTTGGTTGGTTTACGCAGTAACATACCCCTAACAGCATTTTCTGTAATCAGTTACGGATCAAAACTGGCTCTGAGTGTCGAATTAATTAAATTATACTAATTGACATACCCCTATAATTAGTGGTAAAAAGCAGTGCGATGTATATTATATGTATAGGGCTGTTTATTATTGTTTTATTTTAATTAACAAAGTCAATTACCTCTGAGTGCTGCACAGTAAGGTATCGATAATTTAAAATAAAATTCACATCATTAATTACGCCGACCAATCTCCCAAACGGCAGACGGTAAAAATATCCCTGCATAACCTGTTATAAAAAAAGAAATGTTATCCGATGCAATTTATTCGAATCGAGTCTTTGCAACAATGTGAGAATAAAACGTCGAATTTTTTATTACAAGTTCTCTTAAGACATGTGTATGTATTTCTCTTCTAACTTTGTAGACGTAAATAATTTAAGAAAATTACAACGTCAAAAACATAGTCTGCTTTTTTAAACTGAACATGCCATATTTTCTCATATTATGAATACCTATTTTTTTATTAAACGGATCGTATATTTAAGTTGATAAGCTTATAACAAAATACCACATAAAATATCACTTTTCATAACAAATTAGTTACCCCTATTAGCTTTTATAATGGGCACAAATTGAACAATTTCATTATGCTTTCAGTAATTGGTGTTTATCAAAATAGATCGAAACGCTTCATTGCTTCTGGTATATTATGTTGGTTGTGAACTATATGGATATCGCCAGGTTTAAAGATTAAAGCTAAAATTGTTGATGGTCTTAGCTAATGGTCTTAGCGGGATCGTGTGGCGGGTCGGTCACTTTCCTGTAACATAGTTGATAGATTTCCGCGATAAAAAGTAGCCTATAACCGGGATAAAAAGAAGCCTATAACCGTCTCCAGGGACCCATCTATCTCTGTACCAAAATTCATCAAAATCAGTTCAGCAATTTAGGCGTGAAAGTGTAACAAACAAACAAGGTGTGTAATATAAACTGAAAACATTTCTTTTAGAAACATTTATATTTATAAAGTAAGTAATTACTCCGTGTTTGTGGTAAATAAGGACTGCGCTGTAGGACCTTCACGCAGTCTCTGCCATTATCAGTCAACACTTAAAGCCTATCTGATAATATTAAATCTATGTCAACACTTATAATTGAAGTATCAGATTTTGATGAATTTAGTTCAAAACTTGAATTCTGAAGTACGGACAGGAGTAACTAAGTAAAGTTAATATAATTAATTTCCTGCATTAATGTTACTAATAAGGTGTGTACAGTGTATGTATTAATTTCCGCATGTTTACCTATATTTAGAAAATCGCTTAGTCTCAGAAATAATATATTGCATTAATTCATGATAATATAATTTTGCTAAATTCATGTACATTTAAACTGCATTTTAAGAATAACCGTCAATCTGTGAATAAATCGGAAAATATAAATAAAAAAAAAGATTATATATTTAGTATTATCATATTAATATTATAAATGTGAATGTAAGTTTGTTTGTTACGATTTCACGCGAAAACTACTTAACCGATCATCATGAAACTTTGTACACATATTCTTGGAGGTATAAGAAGTAAATAGCATACTTTTTATGGAAAAAATGTATCTATTTGTTTGTTACGCTTTCACGCCTAAATCACTGAACCGATTTTGATGTAGAGATACATGGGATCCTGGAGACGGTTATAGGCTACGTTTTATTTCGGAAAAGTCTAATCACGCGGGCGGAGCCGCGAGCAAAAGCTAGTAATATATAATCGAAACGAAAACGATCCCTTTGATATGCTTGCAGATGACAATAGAAACATATTGTATTATTCCAATATGAATATCATATTTCTCATAGACAAAACCCTCAGTATATCTTAATGCGACTAGAATATTAATCAAATCAATAATACGCTACAAGTCTTTTTATGTATTGTTTTTATAGCGTAGGCCGGCAAACGAGCAAGTCACTTGATGGTAAATGATCTCCACCGCCCATGTACGCCCACAATACCAGAAGATTCATGGGCGCGTTGCCAACTTTAAAGGAAAAGGATAATTAAGGGATTGGGAAGGGGAGGGGATATGGACCTTGGGATATCTCACTCCCGTACGAAACACAGCAGCACTTTACGCCGGTTTTCTGTGACACAGTGGTGACGACCCGGACGAGCCGGCCCATTCATGCTGTAGACAAAACTGTCTACAGCATGGCTCTACTACTCAAAGACCCTTTTTTCTGTCTGACGTGCTGCTAACCTAGCTTTGTCCCAAGATAACCTTTTTACTTAGATACTTTTACTTCTCCCTGTCTTGAGCATCCTTTGTATGACATATGTCTCATTTCAAACATCAAGCAAGTGCTTTATGAGCGATTTCCTGGATTGCACCCCTGGTACGGTCTAGCATAGCCATTAGCTACTGACATATTCCTGGGTTTGCTCAAAACGTGACCAAACCTATACAAATGGAATTTATTCATCACGTCATAGAAATCGAGACTGCCACAGATGTTATCGTTACGTATAGATACGGTCTAGTCATGTAACATTGCATATTCATCGCAGCATCTTCATCTCTGCGTGGCAGTTTTGTAAGCTTAAGTGACGAATCGAGCAGGTCACTCGCCTGATGGTAAGCGCCACCCCTACCCATGAACAGAAGCAACACCACACAGATCTTTGGATTACATAGGACTGCATGGCATTGGACTGCGTTCATCACCCCGAGACAGTATATGTTAAGTCTCACAATTCCCAGTAATTTCACTGGCTTCAATGTCCTTCAAGCCGAAATACAAAAGTGCTTACTAGCTTGGTGGCAGATATAGACAGAGCCGTGGTACCAACCGAGAAGGTCTGCCACCTTGTATTTGAAGGCAGGCCAGACATCACACGTATACAGGAGTACTGACCGCCGTTTTCAAGCTTCCCTTTTACAGGTTCCCCCTTCATTATAGGCGTCATTAAAATTTGTCCTCATCTATCAATACCAGTCTCATCTAATGCGATAAATTAGAGTGACAACGTTAATCATGACCAGCATATTATGGATGAAATTGCAGACATTTCACAGTCAATCACAGTAATATTATCATTATTTCATGACAAATTGTTACAACCTTGTGTTGTGATATATATCAACATATAATAGAGGTATAATTATAGACATGTATAGACTGTATTATAGACTGCCTCGGTGGCGCAGTTGTAATGCGTACGCGTTACGACTGAGGCTTGACGCTGAGGTCTTGGGTTCGATCCCCGGGTCGGGTAAAGTGGTATTGGGGTTTTCTATCACGAAATGCTCAGTATCAGCCCGGAGTCTGGAATTTGTGCCCGGTATGGCGATAGGATCGCTCCCTATCATATCATGGGACGGAGATACGCTCGGCGAAATGTGGGTGTACCTCTGCCAGACGTGAGTGCGTATGTATGTATTCCACAACCTTGACAGAATGACACTTTGAAGGCCATATCAAACAGTCGGACGTATTGTCCAACATTAGTATTGTGGGTTCTATTGTAAATACCCGTGGCAAATAGGGTTGAATAAGTAAATGATATGAGCTCGTATACAGAAGTAGATATGACATCATCATGTATTCAATCTGTTTTGGGAGCAGGTTTATTTTTGAATATCGTAATAATATTTTAGGCATTGTGGTTCCTATAGGTAATGATGAATTAAAAATAAATAAAATGATTACATATACATACATACGCACTCACGCTTGAAATCCCCGAAGGGGTAGGCAGAGGTGTAACCAGTACACCTACACTTCGCCGAGCGTATCTCCGTCCCTTATGGGCGAGCCTATCGCCATACCGGGCACAAATTCCAGACTCCGGGCTGATACTGAGCATTTCGTAATAGAAAACCCAATACTAATTTACCCGACCCGGGGATCGAACACGAGACCTCAGCGTTGGCCTCAATCGTAACGCGTACGCATTACAACTGCGCCACCGAGGCAGTCATTTTGATTACGTATAGTGCAAAGAAATGTGTCAATGCTACAGACAGTTTTGTTAAGGAAGAAATAAACATGGTTGTTAACTCACCGTATCTTCAGCAAGCAAAAATTGACAATATTTGAGTTGGTAACATGACTAGCGAACACAGAAATCAATACTTCTATGTTCAATGTTCAAAATATCATTCCAATCTAGTCTCAGTCTACTGCTAATGCACCTAGCATTAGCAGTAGCATTATACCGTTTTGGCTTTAGTCAACTTTTATTCTACATTCGATCTCATTACGATCTATGTTCACATTTGACGTTGATTATTGGTTTAAGAGAATGCCATTTGCAACTTTCTTGACGTTGAGACTAGATCGGAATGATATTTTGAACATTTAAAATTACGAGAATTGGCCTCCAGGTAGAGGCACACCTCTACGCCACAGCTTATGATTTGAGAAATTCTCATGTAGTACTTGAATATTTTAACAGGTAGACTAGTCTGTCTAATCTGTCACATAAAATGTTAAAAATCCAACGTCTTAAAATGACATTATACAAATTGCGACAGTTGCTTTTAAATCGAGTTTTATCTCAAAACTTATTTACTTATGTATATATTTCATCAGATTTGCCGTTTCTTAAAATAGAGGGTGAAACTCGATTTATGATCGTCGTGCAAGTGCGCCTTAACACTTAATTTATTTTATGAAACCTAAATTATTATACATTTTTGCGACATTATAAATACAATTACTGAACACAACTGACAAGTTTATACAACGTGTTACAGAAAGGTGTGGTCAAATTTAGGCAACATATAGTGTTCTATTGACATTATTATATTTATCTAAAAGGTTATTTTGTATGCATGCTCTTTAATAATGATGAGATTAATATTATCGATCGTAATAAATATTACAAATAGAGTTAAAATTTTACGATGTCTAGATTTTGATAAGGTCCGGTACATAAACACTCATTGTCACATTTTACATAACCCCCCTAAATTTGATCATACCTTTGTGTAACACGTTGTATAGAAATGTTTGGAATATTTTAACCGAAGTTACATATGGAACAAAAGTAAGGAAAAGAAAAGAGGTAAGGTTAATGCGGGCTGAACTTTGGTTTCGTATTCATAAGAATATTATATTTTTCCTTGTACATGTACGTATGATACATATAGAGTAGGTATATTACCTACCTATATTCCCTACCAAGAGTTTAGAGTACAATTTGCGTATGCCTTTTAGCATTAGATGACGTATACTGTACGAACAACCAAAACCAATTGCACTTTATGTTATATTTCATATGCAGGTATTAAATTCGAATAAAAAACGTATCGTTAGCAATTAAATATTTACGAGAATATAATATTTCATTTCGATGTACTATGTTTTCTTATTACACCTGCCCTTATCCCACTCGCAGTGGGGTCGGCGCAACATTTTAACATGTTACAGAAAGATTTGGCTTATAGTTTTTATACGACCGGCCTCCTGCTTGACGTCAACACCTCTGGGGATTTCTCCCGGATCATCCGGATCCAAAACAAATATTTGTCGATCACACAAACACTATCTCGGTGTGGGAATCGAACCCGCAGCCTCCCTACACTCCTCCTGGCCAGTCGCCCACTGTACAACGGAGGCGGTTAATTTCGATAAATGATTTCGATGCTATGTAAATCATAAAAAGATATTGTACTTACTTGGAACTGTAATTATCCATTACAGTACGTATCTGTGGTGCTGGTGGGTTTTCTCTTTTCTCCATGGTTAGTTTTGTCGAGAACTCCTGGTATTGTAAAGTTCGAGGAATTGCTTAAATGCTCCTCACGTAAGCATCGCCTTTCTTGATATTTCTGTAACAAATCCAAATTGTGTAAATATCTAGTCAGTAGTCTCTTAACTCTGAATAGCATAACCTCTCCTTAAAACCCCGAAATCAATTAGAAAAAAAGCGTGTTTTTAGTTTTTTTAAACTATTATTTATTTCAAATTTTTTTAGTTGGATTTTCTATAAAAGCATTTCTTAGTTTTTTTAAACTATTATTTATTTTCAATGATTTTCAATAAAATTGAAATTAATTAATTAAATAAATTTAATTTTTTGACGTGCCATCGGTCCTTGATAAGTGTGCCAAATTGCGAGTTAATCCGACGTTTGGAGGGGGTCAAAATCATGTTCAAAGTGTCCGTTACATACGAGTATGAAGCTAATAAAAGCGTATTAATAACTGTAACATGAATTGATTTTCTTCAAATATAGCCATGACTCATTTTTATTAGCTTAAATGACAAAACGAGAAGGTCGCTCACCTGATGGTAAGCGACACGCCTGCCCATAAATACAAACAACACCACACAGTACTTTGAATTACAAAGCACTGCATGGCACTGGTCTGTGCTCATCAACAAGATGGAAGGTCCCTCGTATGCGAGAGGCCGACTGGGTTGGTACCACCGCTTTGTCTATTTCTGCCGGCAAGCAACAGTGTGTAAGCACGAGCAGCCTGCTCGCCTTGTTATTCAAGCTAATAAAATAAAAAAAAACACCCTGAAGCATAATAATAAGTCTCACAATGCCGAGTCATTTCACTGAAAAACAGTACCGACCCAGATGGCCTCTCACATGCGACGGGCATACCACGTTGTGTAGGCTGACAGCTGTGACGTACAGCAAATCTACCTTCCGATATACAATTATCTTGAATATTTTAAAACCCATAAATATTTACGATCAAACATAGAATTCACGACGCCACGAAATGATAGCCAATATATCATGACATTTGAAAACAAATATTATATACCTAGTAGTAATTAGTTTTTAAAGGAAACGATGTTAACGTGTACAAATATACATAAAAACCCGGCATTCAAATGTTGATGTACCTTATTTCTGCGAACTCTTAAACTTCTTTAACAAGTTGATGACATACTTTTCGCATTTACATAAGGAGTTAGTACCATACCCATCGAAAAATATTCGAAACTGGAGGTAAAGTAAATAATTATCAGAGGGGCTAGCACGGAAAACTATCGAAATCGTAATGTAAAGGTATCGAGGGCTCGATAGATAATTCCTTAAATATCATTGGTCTATATTCCATATATATTAGTTTCTTTTACGTACGATAGAGGCGCTGTACTAAAATCTCATACAAATTGTTGTCGATGACAGCTCGAATAACTTTTCGCAAGTTTCCGTGCTAGCCCCTCAGAATCTAAATAATGTATTTACAGGGCCACCTAAATAATGTATTTTATTTTTTTACGCCAATGCCTCGGTGGCGCAGTTGTTGTTGTGAGGTCAACGCTGAGGTCTCAGGTTCGATCCTCGTGTCGGGTAAAGTGGTGTTGGGTTTTTCTATTACGATATGCTCAGTATCAGCCCGGAGTCTGGAATTTGTCCCCGATATGGCGATAGGCTGGCCCCCTTTCACATCGTGGGACAGAGATACGCTCGGCGAAATGTGGGTGTACTGGTTACACCTCTGCCTACCCCTTCAGGGATTACAGGCGTGAGTGCGTATCTTATTTGGATATCATACTTAATATTATAAATGCGAATGTAAGTTTGTTTGTTACACTTTCACGCGAAAACTACTTAACCGATCATCATGAAACTTTGTACACATATTCTTGGAGGTATAAGAAGTAACATAGGATAAATTAAGGTTTTATGAAAAAAACTATTTGTTTGTTACGCTTTCACGCCTAAATCACTGAACCGATTTTGATGTAGAGAAAGATGGGACCCTGGAGACGGTTATAGGCTACGTTTTATTTCGGAAAAGTTTATTCACGCGGGCGGAGCCGAGAGCAAAAGCGAGTTGTTTATAAGTAAACCGCTTGTGTTTTGAGGTTATCTCGGAGAAAGCAATATTCCGAATTGTTAAACTCTACCAAACGCAGTGTTATTTTAATGCGGGAAAAGTGCGTCAGTCCCATCCAGTTTATATACATCAATATCCCGTTTGATCTCAGATTGAAATACGTTTGGCGGGGAGTTAACAAACTTCAAAATAAGGAGCAAGGTTCTCAATTCGGTTATTTTTTTTTTATGTATGCCCGCCTTTACTCAAAGACGCCTGGGCCGATTCGAGATATTTTTGTTTAAAAGCGTGTACTTCCCAGGTGGTTCCATTGGCACCGAAGAATCCAATCCAGGATCTGATCGAGGGTAGCCCTCAAATTTTATAGGGACGCATAATGACTACCCCAAATGGACCTACAATATTCAAAGAGAAATTTTGAAAAACGTTCAACAAGAGACTATCCCGCCCACACACCCGCCACTGTAACTCCTGTGCACCAGGATCGACAGTGGCACGCATTTTTGTTGACACCGAGTAGTGAAGCTCGGCGAGTCTCTGGAAATGCTAAATTGTCTTTATCCCGCAACGAAATTAATCAAATAGAAAGTTAAGGAGTTGGAAATATTAAACAAAACAAAAAAACGTTCAACAGTTTAACATTTCTGAAAAGCTGATATTTTTTAATAGTGACATTGCTTGTATAAGCATTTTAACTGACGAAAAAAGGAAGAGGCTATCAATTCGACGCCAATATATTTTGTTTTATAAGTATAACCAACAATAGAATATACTAGGTGGTAGGCCCCTCGTATGCGAGAGGCCGTCTGGGTAGATACCATCGCTTTGTCTATTTCGGCCGCCAAGCAGCAGTGTGTAACACTGCAGTTGTGTTCCGGTTTAAAATATATTGAAGCCAGTGAATCTACTGGGCATTATGAGAATTAACACCTCATGTCTCAAGGTGACCATCGCAGTTCGGTGCCATCTAGTACTTCATAATTCAATGTTCTGATTGGTATTGCTTCTCTTTATAGGCAGGCGTGACGGTTACCATCAGGCGAGCGATATGCTCGTCTCATCATCTAAAGCTAATAAAAAAATAGACTTTTGAATTGCAAAATCACGGACTCAATGGTTATTTTTTTTATTATATCGCATGGTTTCTGAAAGGCTGATCAATTTTAAATTAACTAATCAAATGTCAAATCTCATGTCAAGTCGAAATTGAGTTGCTAGAAGCGTGATCAACACCTTTGATTTGACACACATGTTAGCTAACATAACTTTCAAATTAATATGAAAAATCGTATGTCAAACGGTACTAAAGAGAGATCAAATATTATATTTTTTTCACTAAATAACGTTTCAGCAACACGAATTGTTTTGACAGCGATGTCATCTCAAAGTTCTGTTAGTTAAATGTTGATTTGATCAGCCTTTCAGAAACCGGGCGAGTCTTGTATTTTTATTGTTAAATAGTTTTAGAATTGCTGTTTCACGTACATCATTTATAAAATTCATGATGTAAAATATGACACTCTCAGTGATATATCTGGCTTTATTAACTTTGGAATTAATGTTATCTCTAACCGCAGGCGTTCATTGCAACTTTAGTGTAAATTATTTAAAATTAATTTATCATTCTGTAATACTTATCACATTTTGTACTTTATCAACAAAGAGCAAGTCAGCTCGGCAAGATCACTATTATTAAAACAAGTAAATAATATAAAAAATACTGAACCGATTTCAAAAATATCTTTTGCCGTTAGAAAGCTACATTATCACTGAGTAACATAGGCTACTTTTTTATCCCGGAAAAGGCCGTTAACGCGGGCGTAGACGCCCGCCCGCAAAGGCTAGTAATAAATAAATAAATACACCAAAATGTATGTGTGTGACTGTTTGGTGTATTTATTTATATTATCCTGACAGCACACTAGGTTAGTATGTATCGTGGATATGAACAACGAGGGACTTGCGATCCCATAAAACCCCAACCCAAAACTAATATTTGTGAATCACACAAACATTTTGTCTCGGTGTGGGAATCGAACCCACGGCCTTTCGCTTCGCAGCCGGCTACTCGCCCACGGAGCTAATCCTGGGTTTGGTTTTTGATAGCTTTTATGATACCCAGATTCACAGTAAAGAAAGGGCATGAATGTGCCGGGCTGGTTACAATTGTTTCACTCGAAAACCCTGACCCGGATCATCTGTAATTTTTAAACGGCGGACCATACAAAAGGGTCAAAATTTAACATCCCTATTTATGGTCAAGGGTTAAAAACGCCTGAAGTGGCATCTTGCGTTTCAATGATGGGTAGAATTTAGACTTTATTTTATAGCATAGGCCGGCAAACGAGCAAGTGGGTCACCTGATGGTAAGTGATCTCCACCGCCCATGTACGCCCACAATACTAAAAGAATTATGGATGCGTTGCCGACCTTAAAGGAAAGGGATAATTAAGGGATTGGGAAGGGGAGGAGGTTTGGGCCTCCGGATATCTCACTCACCATACAAAAATGCTGAGACTGGTTTGCGGTCGACATTAGGTTATTAGTTGAACGAATTGACATCATACCGCAACTGGACTGAGATCCTATCGAAATCGGACTTAAGTTTTAAAAAAGCAGATATATAATAATAATAATACTAGCCCTGTGTTATATACGTCCCACTGCTGGGCACGGGCCTCCTCTACTGATGAGAGGTTAGGCCTTAGTCCACCACGGTGGCCTATTGTGGGTTGGCAGTGAAGTCTACCGTCTAAGTTTTAAAAAGCAGAATACAATTTTTTTGTAAATTCACAATCTAATCTCCGCTCGGTTAAAATTCAGTAACATGAGAATTGTTGGCCTTCTAGTCTTGACATAATATTCGTAAATAATTAACTTAAGGATTTTTTAAACGAAATATTTTACTTTAATATTTGGTCAACGTACTTTAGAAGAGAGTACCTATTTTTTTTTTTTTTTTTTTTAACGTTGGGAAACCCTTTATGGGTACCGCCCCACCGCGTGGTCAGTCGGGGCGGTTATGTCCGACTCCCACGGACTAAAACTCAATGGTGTTCCTCCGGGTACGCTTGTTCGGTCGGGGCTGCGGGAACGCTATTGTACTCTTCCGCGGCCCCGACGGCGCCGGCCCTTGTACAGGGCCTCTCCGGTCGGTGGGTGTTAGAAGAGAGTACCTATCTAAATTGATTGCCAATAGAATCGTGATTGGAACGATTTGATAAACAAATAAATTAATACTCCTATCTTAATGAATTGTCTGTGTGAGAATAGTAAGTCAATGAAATATTTATTATTAAGACTGCCTCGGTGGCGCAGTTGTAATGCGTACGCGTTACGATTGAGGCCAAAGCTGAGGTCTCTGGTTCGATCCCCGGGTAAAGTGGTATTGGGTTTTTCTATTACGAAATGCTCAGTATCAGCTCGGAGTCTGGAATTTGTGCCCGGTATGGCGATAGGCTCGCCCACTATCACATCATGGGACGGAGACACGCCCGGCGAAAAGTGGGTGTACTGGTTACACCTCTGCCTACCCCTTCGGGGATTATAGGCGTGAGTGCGTATGTATGTATATATGAAATATTTATAAAGATATTCAGATGTGATAATTATTGTTTGAAAAGGTGCACGGTTTCAATTTAAATATTAAATATTCAATTTAAATTGCTTGCACGTTTGTACCTCAATTGTTAACAAAAGATTTTACATGTATTAGGTATATAGTTAAGCACCTATCCCACTCACTCGCGAGCGTATACTGCTCCGATTTCGTCTTTCATACAAAATTTAACTCCCCTTTGCTTCTTAACATGTGAACTTCTAAAAGTCCTTTTTTAGCTGCCCCCTACATTACACAAATTATGATCTGACCAAGTTTGATGATATAAACTTTCAACCTCTAATTCACCCTCTTAGAGGTAAAACTTTGAAAAAGGCCGATATACGTGTACATTTATTTCTAACCAGAAGCAGGTATTTTTAACTTTTCAGCATTTCTAACTTCATACTATTCAAAAATGACGGACTTCTATACAACCGTTGATGCCTTATTTTACCACCTTAGGGGTGAAATTTCCAAAACTCCTTCCTTAGTGGAACCTTACAGCAATAAAGGCATCAACTGCCAAAATTTCAAGTTTGTGACCCCAGCGGTTTAGGTTCTGCGATGATGAATGAGTCAGTCAGGACAAGTAATTATATATGTATAGATAATAGGTACATAAGTTTTAAGTGATAGAGTTACGCTGTAGACAGATTTGTCTACAGCATGAATGGGCCGGCTCGATCGGGTTGTTGCTACTGTCTCACAGATGAAAACATACGTAAAGCAACCGCTTGCTGCGGCGTTTCCTACGGTGAGTGAGATATCCGAAGGTCCAAATCCCCCTCGCATTTCCAATCTCTTAATTATCCCTTTCCTTTAAAGTCGGCGACGCATCCATTATTCCTCAGGTATTGTGGATGTTTATGGGCGATAGAGATCACTTACCATCAGGTGACCCACGTACTCGTTCACCGACCTCCGCTATAAAAAAATATAATTGTGCTCCCTGTCTAGCATATTAAATTATATAATGGTTTTATCTACCAGCTATCTGTTATCAGTTACGGTTTGATCACTTTACAGAGGTAAATAACGCACAAAAGACGTTTTAATCACAGAACTACAAACAATATAGACGAGTATATTATACAAATAAGGATAATAAAACTTGTGTCTGTTTTAACCGACTTAAAAAAGGAGGAGACATCTAATTCGATGCGTTATCTTTTTTATGTATGTAATTCGATTTCTCCTGCAATTATGGGCCGATATTGATGGGAATAAAATAATTCGATAGAGTTTTTATATCATACAATACGAGTAAGTGGGTCACCTGATTGTAAGTGATCTCCATCCCCCAATTACGCTCACAATACTAAAAGGATAATGCATGGATGCCGACCTTACAGGAAAGGGATAATTAAGGGATTGGGAAGGGGAGGGGGATTTGGGCCTCCGGATATTTGTCAAGGTGCGGGAATCGAACCCACGGCCTCACGCTTCGCAACCGGCTACTCGCCCGCTACGCCACGGAGGCTGTCAAATGTGTTATACTTCTCCTATTTTTTTTTGTATTCTATGTATTATCCATACGGTATGTAATATATAAACATTAAATTAATGTAATTGGTTATAACCGTGGTATTTGAATTAAATAAATAAATGAATTTGGTTAATTATTAGTTTGGTTTAGTTTGACAGCCTCCGTGACGCAGATTCCATTTCGGGGCAATTCATGTATGACTTAAAATTAAAACTCAAATAAAATTATGATTGCCCGCCTCACCAGCAACCTCACGGTTTCTCCAATGAGCTGACATATACAAAGACATTCAATAAATTCCTTACAAAGCTAATTACATACATATACGCTCTCACACCTGCAATCCCCGAAGGGGTAGGCAAAGCGTATCTCCGTCCCATGATGTGATAGGCGGCGAGTTTATCGCCATACCGGGTCACACTACCAGATTTCGCGCTGGTAATGAACATTTCGTAATAAAAAAAAACAATATCATTTTTACCCGACCCGGGGATCGAACTCGATACCTCAGCGTCAGCCTCCGTCGTATGCATTACAACTGTGCCACCGAGGCAAAACTAATTAATATTTTTTTTTTGTTACACAGTCCTTTGTTTCATGATATAGAATATATGTATCAGTAAACCACAATGATACGTGCTTAACAATATTTTCCTCAAAGTAACTAATAACTGAGTGGACTACCTCGGTGGCGCAGTAGTAATGCGTACGTTATACGAATACTGTGCTGACGTCTCGGGTTCGATCCCCGGGTCAGGATAACTAAAACTGATGTTGGATTTTTCATCACAAAATGCTTAGAACTACCCCGAAGACTGGAATTGTGCCCGGTATGGCCATAGGCTCGCCCCCTATCACATCATGGGATGGAAATAAGCTCGGCGAAATGTGGGTGTACTGGTTACACCTCTGCCTACCCCTTCGGGGATTACAGGCATGAGTGCGTATGTATATATTTTTTTATAGTATAGGCCGGCAAACGAGCAAGTGGGTCACCTGATGGTAAGTAATCTCCACCGCCCATGTACGCCCATAATACCAAAAGAATTATGGGCGCGTTGCCGACCTTAAAGGAAGGGATAATTAAGGAATTGGGAGGGGGATTTGGGGCTCCGGATATCTCACTCACCGTACGAAACGCAGCAGCAAGCTGCTATTGCTCTGTATTTCGAGAGTAATTAAATCGAAATTAATTTTCTTTACCATCTACAATAATGTGGTATGAAATAAAAATCTAATTAAAACGTGTTTTAATATACGTTATCAATGTCTTGATAAACATTCATTGCGTCTGTATACAATATTGAGTGGCTGCCTGCGGCTTACTACATTAAAATATGTGAAATTGTGTTATTATGGCGAATATTAAAACAAATTAAAAAAAAAAAGTATGAGAGCGCGATGGTACGGAGCCGTAAAGTAAAAGGTGTTTAAATCCGACTCACGCTCGTCCTGTTTCTTTGGAAACAATGAAAATTGAAGATGACTCAATTAGGATGATGTAAAAAACACTGTAGTTCAATTTCATGACTTCAATACCAATGACGCAAAACTTTCGTAATAGATGTCTGTAAAGTGGGTAATTTGTGATGTGGTTTATTGACGTGATATGTATTGTTTTATCATGACTACACAGAATACAGGGAATATGATGATCATCTTTAGTGGTGAAGGAATTGTTTCCTATCACAACAGTGAGTACGATGTACCTAAAGGTACGTGCAGTTCAGATTTTAAAATTTATTTTTGATGTGAAAACTTCTATAGGCACGTTAGGTTATTTTAGATGAATATAATCTTGACGTCACCGACATTCTGTGGGCGCGCTGCTATTACACATAACAAAAGCTAGATGCGGATATATGTTTTCTGCCGCCAAGCAACAGTGTGTAAGCGCTATTGTGTTCCGGTTTGAAGGACATTGAAGCCAGTGTAATTACTGGGCATTATGAGACTTAACACCTTATGTCTCGGGGTGACGAGCGCAGTCCAGTGTCATGCAGTGCTTTGTTATTCAAAGTTCTGTGTGGCGTTGCTTCTGTTTATGAGCAGGCGTGGCGCTTACCATCAGACGAGCGACTTGCTCGTCTCGTCATTCAAGCTAAAAAAAAAAAAAAAAGTGAAAACTAGACAAATATTAATGATATCGAATTATAGATTTTTAAATCGTTATTTGTGTGACTACAATTTATTCAAATATACTAAAAAATCTGTGTTCTTTATTACTTTTAAGTTTTCACTTCTGCCGGCGGTCGTCATGACTGCATAAGTTTTTTTTTAATTTATTGTTTTCGCAACTTGGAATATACATGAATTACACTATAATACTATTAAGAATTACTTTCTTCTTTAAAAATAATCTAGGATTTCTTAATTTAAAATGTTAATTCAATAAATAATGTAAGTCAGGAAAATAAAACATTTTAATAATAATAATAGAAGCTAATCATTGTCTCAATAATTGTTACTACTAATGGCAAAAAAAACCTTGGCCAACACTTCCAGAGTATCTCAATTGATGGTTGCGTCAAGAAGGTCAAATTCAGAAGCCGGTGTTATTAGATACGGCACGCATTGTGGGTACGTTACTCACTCTGGGGTCCTAACCGCCGGTGGCTTGGGTCGTAGGCCATTAGAGGGTGATATTTTTTTAAATGTTTTATGTTTATAAATGTAAGAATATTAAAAAAAGGTTTTAATATGAAGAGTAAATGATACTGTCCCTATATTATGGACATCCTGGCGTAATACGGATTCACAGACTTCACATGCCTTCAAATTTCTTATTGAGAACTTCTAAGATATGCTGATTTCCTTACGATGTTTCCTTCACCGTAACTTAGAAAACAGAAAACTCAGAGGCAACATTTGGGCTGGGTTCAAAACTGCGATTTCCGTCTTGACAGTACACGCTTTAAATTTTATTAAAATAAATATATAAATCACTAAAATTATGCTCAAACAGATGTATTACAATTAGGTACGCTTGTTTTGAATGTTGAATAATGTTTTTTCTTCGTAACCATTAAACCATTTCATAAATAGAAACATGTATTTAAAAACTTGTACATGCGGAAGTAAATACGAGTTATTTAAGTTTTTTAACATATTACACTAAAATAAATACCAGTGGTAGAGCAACGCTGCAGACAGTTTTGTCTACATCATTAATGGGGCGGCTTGACCGGTTTATTACCAGTGTCGCACAGAAAACCGATACATACTAGCAGCTCATGTTGCGTTTACTACGGTGAGTGAGATAACCGGAGGACGAAATCCACCTCCCCTTTCCGATCCTTAAGTATCTTTTTACTTTAAAGTAGGCAATGCATCTCTGATTCTTCTGGTAATATGTGTTTCTATGGATGATGGAGATCGTTTACTATCAGTACTTTTTTACGAAATTTGCTATAAAAATATTATAACAATTATTTATTATTCAACAAACGCTTATTTTTCTTCTACCTACCCTTATCCCACTCGCAGTGGGGTCGGCGCAACATGCTTTTTATTATCATATGTTACAAAAAGATTTGGCTTGTAGTTTTTACGACCGGCCACCTGCCTGACATCAACCCTTCTGGGGAGAAAGTACCCAGACCCGAAACAAACATATGTGGTTCACATAAATTGGTCTCAGTGCGGGAATCGAACCCGCGGTCTCTCGCTTCACAGCCGGCTACTCGCCAACTACGCCACGGAGTTTGTACAAAACACGCTAACAAAATATATATTTTTAATATATCACGAATATCAAAAAGTGATATTGGGTATTTCTACTACGAAATGCTCAGTCTCAGCCCGGAGTCTGGAATTGTGCCCGGTATGGCGATAGGCTCACTCCCTATCATATCATGGGAGGGAGATGACGAAATGTGGGTGTACTGGTTCCACCTCTGCCTACCCCTTCGGGGGCAACAGGCGTGAGTGCCATGAACGCTTACTATAAACATAACTAAAGCTAGGAATTCTTGATAAACGTCCATTAAACACATATTTTCCGCTCGAATTTACATTCTTTCGCAACATTTCTTTTATTGATTTACAATTATGAGAGAACCATGAAGAAATGCTAAGTAGGTACAGTAATTTATGACGTCAAAATTATAATCTTGTTTTGCACTAACGTAATAAGAGATATATTTGCATATCATTAACTAAAATTCTATGAAAGTATATCAACTTATCAAAGTTAAACATATTGGCAAGATTATGCTAATCAATGTTATTAATTTACATTTAACGATCTATTGTCGATAACTTTTATTGGAAGATTAAAGTCTTTTAACCGACTTAAAAAAGAGGTTGTGTTGAGGTGGAACCATATGCATGTGTTTGTAATTTTCTCAAAAATTAATGTAACAATTATGATGGTTAAATAATAATAACAATTAAATAATACACCCAACAGTCACACACATATTCCCGATCCATCACTAGGTCAAGCTGTATCGTGGGTATCAAGAAATACGAGACAATAGAATAAAATAGAAATACAACACCCAGACTCGAAACAAATATTAGTGGGTCACACAAACATTCGCCTCGATGCGGGAATCCACCCACGGCCTCACGCTTCGCAGCCGGCTACTCGCCCACAGTTGTATAATTAATATAAATACATTTTATTATAACCATGTGCTGTCGTGGCAGTTTTCTGGGATCAGTAAATATACCCTATAATAAGGTCTTCATTATCTCACTAATGAGACATGAGAGGTAGCGTAATAGTTTACTAACAAGATGAAACAACAGAAAAGAAAAGAAAATTATCAAGAAATAAATAAAGAAAACGTAAGATTCAACCGCAAAATTCTTGTCTCGTTTGGTAAATATTATCAAGAAATAAAGAAAGAAAACTTAAGATTCAATACCGCAAAATTCTTGTCTCGTTTATTGCCAATATGGGAATATTATTGCAGTTATCTAGTTAAAAATAAATTTAGAAACTTCTCTTTTGATATAAGTTGACATCAATGGTCTTTAAAATTGAATTTGCTATAGATCAAACTTCGTATAAAATATTTAGCAGTAATCACTCTACCTACTGTCTTCTAAGGCGATTTTTTTATCCTGTCACGGGAAAGGTCGTTATCGATGTACCAAGTTATCTGTGATATGGCAGAAAATGGAATTACAGACAGTGTTCCCAACTTAGTGGAATTATTCCTAGATTTGGTGGGTGGGACCCGCCGTTAGTGTGTCAATTTTGCTATCTAGTGGCTAGTGGATGTTTTAGTTAACTATTCAGTTAGTGGAAAGGAATGTCTGCATCCACTAAACAAACAAATTAACATGTCATATGTGAACATAGATCGTAATGAGATAGAATGTAGAATAAAGTTGACTGAAGCCAAAATGGTATAATGCTACTGCTAATGCAAGTTGCATTTGACGTTGATTATTGGTTTAAGAGAATGCCATTTGCAACTTTCTTGACGCTGAGATTAAATCGGAATGATATTTTGAACATTGAAAATTACGAGAATTGGCCTGCCAGTGCATACAACGATGCAATCAACGATCGACAGAATTATGCCTGTCTGAATTTACTGGATATTCACTGGCTGACCCCGGCACGCGATTCGCGGGACGAGCTACTTACTATAGCGGGCTTTTCACCACAGATGGTCGCTGTACAGTCGTGTACATATACAATATGTAACAAAAACCCTGTTGGTTCTTTTAGCTCTGTTGTGAGAACTGATACTCAAACATCAGGAAATATCTCTAATGAGAAAAATCTAACATAAAAATGGGACATGAAAGACACAATGAAAGTGGTATTTTAAATGAAATACCACTCAAAACTATAATTTTATGTGTTTTACGTGCGTATTAGTAAAGGGGCGACTTGATGTAATAGTAAAAAGGTGCCGTGCCGAGTAACTACCACCTTCGATAAACCACCGGGTGATCTCCAATCGTAATTTTTATGGTAGAATTTTCATATTTGAGATATTTCTTTACATTTGAATAACGATTCTGATAACGTGGTTAAAAGGAACAACAGGGTTTTTGTTACATATTGTATGTTATATGTACACTGTCACCAGCATATAAGCTCTCCCTCCTTCACGTCTGTAATCCCCGAAGGGGTAGGCAGAGGTGTAATCAGTACACCCACATTTCGCCGAACTTATTTCCGTCGCATTATGTGATAGGGGGCGAGCCTATCGCCATACCGGGCACAATTCCAGATTCTGGGCTGATACTAAACATTTCGTGATGGAAATCCCAATATCACTTTTACCTGACCCGGGAATCGAACCCGAGACCTCAGCACAAAAATCGTACCGTGTACGAATTACAACTGCGTCAGTGAGGCAGTCAAAATTCTATGTGTTAATATTCAAATGCAACTAAATACTTGCGAAGGTTACATTGAAATCTTGAGCGCATACATTCTTCATATTATGTAGGCATAAAGTCAAGGGAAGTTAAATAAAGTGGTAAATGACCTCCGCATTTTAAAACTGCAACAGCGGCATTGGATTGTCGAAATTATTATATCGATTTATTTTTGGCAAAAGTAATTTTGACCGTCAATAATTCAACAAGGAAAGATTTATTTCAAAACGGAATACATATATTATATATTTGGGCATGAGCCTCTTTTAGGGTTCCTTACCCAAATGGTACAAATAGAATCCTAACACAGACCTTACGTCGTCTGCATGTCTTTCTGTCTATTAATCTTTCTTACCTCAAAAAGGCTCTATCTTAAGAACCTGAACAAAAAAAATTACAGACATTTTTTTTTTTTTTATATATAGATATTGGGGTTTTCTATTACAAAACACTCACAGGCTCGCCCCTATCACGTCATGAGACGGAAATAAGCTTGGAGAAATGTTGGTGTACTGGTTACACCTCTGCCTACCCCTTCGGAGATTACATGCGTCTCGCATACGAGGAACCTGCCACTTAATTTACCATGGACATTTTTTTTGAAGACATATGGCTGTTCCCTATATTCTATTTACAAATAGATTTGCTTATTATCAATAGAGTTTTGACGGATCGTGCATAAAAAATCATACTTCATACTTACTAATGTTATAAATGTGAATGTAAGTTTATTTGTTACACTTTCACGCGAAAAGTACTTAACCGATCATCATGAAACTTTGTACACATATTCTTGGAGGTATAAGAAGTAACATAGGATACTTTTGGTGATAAAATCTATTTGTTTGTTACGCCTTCACACCTAAATCACAGAACCGATTTTGATGAATTTTGATGTAGAGATAGATGGGATCCTGGAGACGGTTATAGGCTACGCTTTATTTCGAAAAAGTTTATTCACGCGGGCGAAGCCGCAAGCAAAAGCTAGTATGTTATAAATTAACTGCCAGGTAAGTAAATCTATCGGTAAACAGAATATTGGGAACGGCCATTAAATAACAGTCTATCACGAATATTACACAAACGCATATTAATTAATTATTAGGTATTACGTTATTATGACATTGTAATTTTTTTTGTGTTAGCTGTAAATACCTTTAAAAGGTAAGCACATGATTTGTTACTTAATTGATTTTTATATTATGTTAGTAGTGTGTTTTACCTAATGGTATTGCTATTAAATAAATAAATAAATAAACGAATCTCGGATACCTTTAATTTTGTGTATAAACAGGTTCTTGATAAAATTTATTTTTAGCGCACCGTCCGAATATAAGAGCCTTCGTGGCCGACCTTCTATGGTATCTTGTCAGATTAATATTGACGCATGGCTTAACCGTGTAGTGGTGCAGTTAAACGCGTGATAGCACAAGTCGAGCCACGGACGGGCGCAACCTATGTACGAGTATTTACTTTTATGTACACTCTTGACTGCTCTTTCTTTTCCTATTCTTGTCTCTATCCAATAGTGCCTGCCTTGAGCGATAAGGCCGCCAATCGTACTTTTCTTTTATAATGTATACTCCTGTATGCTTAGAATAATAAATCACCTATATGCATCGAAATCAGATAACTAGAACGATAACCCTCATAGGAATCTGGCAAAAATACGGCTCCACTTACAAATGCAAAGGTCACTCACACGTAACACTCGTACACGCAACAAAAATTTATGAACGTTCAAAATCAACTTTATTTCATACAAGTTAATGTCTAAATATTAAATTTCTAAAATATAGAGATACGACGTTCTGCACCGCGCAAAAATTTAGACGTATTAAGTGTTAACTAGAAATCATGAATCAAATTTTATGAATTGATGAATGAACGAGCTGCACAGACTTTTATAGCCATTTGCACAGAGTTTTGATGGGGTCATTTTTTTGCTTGAGTTATGTTTCTTGTCATCTCATTTCGATGATAATAAAGGGTTAGTATTATTATTATTGAACCTTCTGCTATAAAAAAAGAGAAAATAACCAACATCTTATGCCTGCATTAAATGTTTTATATGATGGATCGATAAATAACGATAACAACAAAATCTGGACTTTCCTTTCAGTCCAAAACGACTTCACGATAATTAAATTTGCGATATTAAAAAAACATTAAGTTCCAAATTGCCTCGGTGGCGTAGTTGTAATGCGTACGCGTTACAATTGAGGCTAACTCTGAGGTCTCGGGTTCGATCCCCAGGTCGGGTAAAGGGGTATTGGGTTTTTCTATTTCGAAATTCTCAGTATCAGCCCGGAGTCCGGAATTTGTGCCCGGTATGGCGATAGGCTCGCCCCCTATCACATCGTGGGACGGAGATACGCTCGGCGAAATGTGGGTGTACTAGTTACACCTCTGCCTACCCCTTCGGGGATTACAGGCGTGAGTGCGTATTAAGTTCCAAATTATAAGCTATTATAAGCGATTCTTGTAATCTTATTTCGATGCCTGTATGTTTTATATTTTGTATACAATAAAGTTTTTTTTTTATTACATAGGCCGGCAAACGAGCTAGTGGGTCACCTGATGGTAATTGATCTCCACCGCCCATGTACGCCCACAATACCAAAAGAGTCATGGGTGCGTTGCCGACCATAAAGAAAAGGGATAATTAAGGAATTGGGAAGGGGAGGGGGTTTGGGCCTCCGGTTATCTCACTCACCGTACAAAACGCAGCAGCAAGCTGCTACTTTACGCCGG
This sequence comes from Mimas tiliae, assembly GCA_905332985.1. Lineage (NCBI taxonomy): Eukaryota > Metazoa > Arthropoda > Insecta > Lepidoptera > Sphingidae > Mimas > Mimas tiliae. The sequence goes on from HG995244.1 coordinate 16,461,936, forward strand.
TTTTCTGCGAGACAGTGGTAATGACCCAGACGAGCCGGCCCATACATGCTGTAGACAAAAGTGTCTACAGCGTGGCTCTACCACTCAAACCGTAGGACGGAGATACACTCGGCGAAATGTCACCTTCCAAGGTCAGCCAGTGTATATCCAGTAACTTCAAGCCAGCATAATTCTGCCGACCGTCGAAGAACACAATGCTATGCATAAGTTTAGTGAATATATCCCAGTTAGCAATAAGGTAAAATTTTATTTTTATTTCGGATTTTTTTTTATTACTTGGCAGAGCTTTGTAAGTAGTGGCACCTTGCTGTAGCACATTCGTATGTATGTAGAGACTGCGCTTAGTGCACGACGAAACGGTTTTTTTTTAGATTAAGTGACATAACGAGCAGGTCGCTCGCCAGATGGTAATCGCCACACCTGCTCATAAACAGAAGCAAAACCACACATAATTTTGAATTACAAAGCACTGCATTGCAATGGACTACGCTCGTCACCCCGAGACATAGTATGTTAAGTCTCATAATGCCCAGTAATTTCACTGCCTTCAATTTCATTCCGACCGGAACTCACCAGTGCTTATACACTGCTGTTTGGCGGTGGAAATAGACAAAGCGTTGGTACCAACTCAGACGGCCTCTCGCATACGTGGAACCTACCACCTTGTGAAACCATGACGGTTGTCTGTAAAACAGTAGTAATAACACCAGTGTTTCACCAGTGTATGGGCCGGCTCGTCCGGGTCGTTACCACTGTCTCACAGAAAACCGGCGTAAAGTAGCAGCTTGCTGCTGCGTTTCGTACGGTGAGTGAGATATCCGGAGGCTCAAATCTCCCTCCCCTTCCCAATCCCTTATTATCCCTTTCCTTTAAGGTCGGCAACGCGCCCATGATTCTTTTGTATTGTGGGCGTACATGGGCGGTGGAGATCGCTTACCATCAGGTGACCCACTTGCTCGTTTGCCGGCCTATACTATAACAAAAAAAACCAGGCGTGAATGTACGATGTAGACAAAATTGTCTACAGTTTGGGTCTATCGCTGCCAAGTCTAATGTCGTAAATGTAATGTAATGTAGATTAAAAAAATATAGACATGTAAAAGTGATATTTATGATTTAATTTACAGAATAAATGATTTGAATTTTGAATTTTAAATAACTAAATTAATGCCATCAAAAACATAACTAGGGCAACATAACTTAGGGGCATAGTCATTTGTGGTATTTGTCAGGAATTACCGTGATGGGTCAATAAACCTTCCTCGTCATTTTCCTTTTACTGAACGAAAGTGGACAGGTGTAAGTATTCTGTATGACACGACATGCGGGATTTTCCCCAAGACATGGGTTATCTCTCTTTCTAAGTACTTATACAGTATGTAGCAAACACCCTTTCGGCCCTTGTAGGGTCGTGAAGATATATAAACAGCTTAATAAAAATAATTAAATTAAAAAAAAAAAAACAGAAGCGAGATATTATCCTTACACAGCTTAGAAAAATGATCATATAAAAAAAAACATCTGTAAAAAATAAATATGATTATTTTTATAGTCACATTGTCGTATGCGATCTTATTTCATTAAGTTTTAATATCGATTCTGATATCACAGTTAAAACGCCCAACCGGGTTTTTGTTACGTATTGTATAAATATATACATACGCACTCACGCCTGTAATCCCCGAAGGGGTAGGCAGAGGTGTAACCAGTACACCCACATTTCGCGAGCGTATCTTCGTCCCATAATGTGATATGCGAGCCTATCGCCATACCGGGCACAAATTCCAGACTCCGGGCTGATACTGAGCATTTCAATTTAGAAAAACCCAATACCACTTTACCCGACCCGGGGATCGAACCCGAGCGTCAGCTCAGCGTTAGCTTAATCGTAACGCGTACGCATTACAACTGCGCCACCGAGGCAGTATTGTATAAATAATAATATTATAATAGATTATAACAGATTATTATAACAGAAGAAGTGCTGTATTCGACTCTTTGTATATTTTTTTATTAGCTTGAGTGACGAAGCGAGTAATTAAATGATTTGTATCGCTTTAATGTACGTATTTATTAAAAAGATATACATGTTTATAATATCAATTAGTTTGCATTTTTTTTTATAATTTGACCGGACGACCGTAATTTTATAAGTCAAGGTGACTTACAGCTAAGTAACTTTAACCGTAAAAGTTTTGGGGATTTACCAGAAACAAAGGTACCTGAGATGTTTTACTTCATCACATCATGGGACGGAGATACGCTTGGCGAAATGTGGGTGTACTGGTTACACCTCTGCCTACCACTTCGGGGATTATAGGCGTGAATGCGTATGTATGTAAAAAAATCATTGACGTTTCTGAATGCGGGATATAGTTCGACAAACCACTGCAGTTATTGGGAAAGGCGCATTGAGGCTGTTTATTACTGGCATGAATTTGAAATGTTTCGTTTAAAAAACAAATTTACAATCCAATTTAATAACCTGAGAAGGCTGTAAAAACTGATGAGTTTTTAATAAAATCTCTTTAAGAATAAATATTTTGATTTGTTTATGGCCATACATAGCGGTATTATAACGGGCTTTGAACAATCTGCAGTGAAATACTTACGAAACAAGATATTGCGAAACCAATTGATCCGCAACGAGGTGTTCTTATGATAGATTTTGAAATGTAAATAATTTTAAATGAATTATTACGCAAATCATATCTTTATGTATTAAGAATAAGTATACATTTGTACATACTCGCAAAGCAACATACATTTACGTTTTTTATACACATAATCTTAGGTCACACAAAATAACAGCAGGGATACATTTTACAAAAAACTTTTGCCAGAGTGCTAGGCAGAAGGCAGGAGGGCAATTCTCGTAAAATGTTCAAAATATCATTCCGATCTAGTCTCAGCGTCAATAAAGTTGCAAATGGCATTCTCTTAAACCAATAATCAACGTCAAATGTGAACATAGATCATAATGAGATCGAATGTAGAATAAAAGATGACTGAATCCAAAACGGTATAATGCTACTGCTAATGCTAGGTGCATTTGACGTTGATTACTGGTTTAAGAGAATGCCATTTGCAACTTTCTTGACGCTGAGACTAGATCGGAATGATATTTTGAACATTTTACGAGAATTGCTCTTCTGGTCTCACTATATTTGTATTATTATTATCATATTATGTTCTTCTCGGAGTAGTCATCGTCAAGCAGGCGGCCGATCGTAAAAACTACAAGCGAAATCTTTCTGTAACATGTGTTAATTAACAAAACTTAAAAACCGACTACTCAAAGACATGTAGAAAGTTTTTTTTGACGTTTCAGTGCTATTTTTAACCGACTTAAAAAAAGGAGGAGGTTCTCAATTCGACTGTATTTTTTATGATTGTTACCTCAGAACATATTATTATTGTTATTTTTTTATTGTTATTCGACTGAGTGAACCGATTTTGATGATTCTTTTTTTATTTGAAAGCTGGTGCTTCCCGTGTGGTCCTATTTCAATTTGGTTAAGATCTGACGACGGAGACCGGAGTAAAAAAATAAAACTCCTCAACGGACAACAGTACACTCGTCGCGATTGTGCTATTGAATTGTAATTTGCTTGCTTGCTGCACTAATACTTTTGCTGTAACTACCACTAAAAATTGAAAAATAAAATAACGTTTAACAACACTTAGAAACCGACTTCAAAATAAAAACACTGAAAAGTCAAAAATAACAAACTCTATAGGTCTCTTTAGAGTCGGTGCAATTTTATTTGACCGGTAGCGACACAGGCACTGATTATTTTATTTTAAGACGATTTTTTAGTTTCGAAATGTATCCCATTTGTTTTTTTGAATTGAGAACCTTTGTCTTTTTTAAAAGTCGGTTATAAAGCATGTTACGCTGACGTGACGCCCCACAGCGATTAGAATAAAGGCAGGTGGAAAAATATTATAATAAAATATGCACTCACACCTGTAATCCCTGAAGGGGAAGCAGTGATGTAACCAGTACACACACATTCGCTGAGCTTATTTCCGTCCCATTATATTAAGTTTTATATTTATTTTATCATCAACATTTATTTGGTTAATCTAATAAATTAACCTTTAGATATATAAATATTACATTTCTGTAAATTAGAAAGGAGAATGGCCAAATATTACAATTCTTTATATAACACTTATATTTTAGTGAAGGGAATTGTATACATTTGCATAATCTAGCCCAAGGTTTCCTCTGATTTATCTTCAGTCCATTGCATAAGGAGGGCAGTAATTATCATTGTATAACTATACGATTACGCTACAGTTGTTAGCCGTTATTAATTTTTACATATCAAAAGATGGGGTAAACGAACTAGCACATTTTACAAGGTGGTAGGTTCCTTGTATGCGAGGCCGTCTGCGTTGGTACCACTACTTAGTCTATTTCTGCCGCCAAGCAAATGTAAGTACCGTTGTGTTCCGGTTTGAAGGACATTGAAGCCAGTGACGTTACTGGGCATTATGAGATTTTAAAAATTATGTCTTGGGGTAGCGAGCGCAGTCCAGAGTCATGCAGTGCTTTGTAATTCAAAGTTCTGTGTGGCGTTATGTCTGTTTATCGGCAGGCGTGGCGCTTACCATCAGACGAGCCAGCCGCTCGTTTCTTTGTTAAAGATAATTAAAAAAAATTGAACCACCAGTAAACCCTATCAAATAAAAAATGCATCATCAAAATCGACCCACATTTGGTGGATATTATGCGTGCCTCTAAATAAAAAAATATATATTAATTTATTAATTCTCGCGTCAGATGCGTGCCTATTTTATTTGATTACCCAAGTGCATAATTTTTAGCTAATGATGTTCTTATTTAATTATTATTTTTACTTCTTTTATGCAATATTAATATAATAGACTGATTTGACTTCCGTGCGTCATTTGAGGTGGTCACTGAAAATCAGCGCTGTGTTATGGTATGTATATCATATGTTACTTCTTATACCTCCAACAATATGTGTACAAAGTTTCATGGTTAAGTAGTTTTCCCGTGAAAGCGTAACAGACAAACTTACATTCACATTTATAATATTATTAGGATATACTTTATTTATCAATACGAGTAATAGATATAAGTTGTATGTACTCGTGACAATTCAATATTTCTTTCTTTCTTTCTATATATACCAAGAGACAAGAGTAAACTTTTAATGACCCTATCTGCCCGTTTGCAAAAACTGTTTCCGCAAAAAGTTATCGGTCCACTTATACAAGAATTATGCAAAAAACTTGACCCGAGTAAGCCTACAAATTTGTTCTAAGGCCGTTACCTTGAACTCCTTCATCCTTGAAGGTTCATCGAATGTAAGTCCGATCCCATATTACGACACAGTAATCACAGTTTGAAAATCACACAGTCTATTAACGACGGCGTCTAGACTCTATGGGTACTCTATTGGTATGGTTACGAGTAGAGATTTTACAAATGGTACTTTTTGTCTACAGCATGAATGGCTTGGCTAGGCTGGGTTATAACCAATGTATGACAGAAAAAATTACATGAGATGGAGTTTGCTGTTGGGTTTTGTACGATGCGTGAGGTTACGTGAGGTTTGACAGCTCCGTGGCGCAGCGGGCGAGTAGTCGGCTGCGAAGCGAGAGGCCGTGGGTTCGATTCCCACACCGAGACAAATGTTTGTGTGAACCACAAATATCGGTCTCGGGTCTGGGTGTTGTGGGACCGCAAGTCCCTCGTAGTTCCTGATACCCACGACACAGGTTTACCTAGTGTGGGGTCAGGACTATGTGTGTGACTGTTGGGTGTATTATTATTATTACTGAAGTCCAAAATCAATCTATCAATCCCAACATCAATTTATTTCCTTTAAATAAGCGGTAATAAATTTATAATTATTCTTGTATTGTGGGTATTAATAGACAGTGGTTACTAGATGGTGGTATACGGACAGATATCAACCGCCTCAATATAACATCACAGAATATCGTAACAGTGCTGCGCTAATAGTCGACGACGTCTTTTTAATCGACATCAAACGTTGGCAGACTGTGTGATTTTTAAACTGGGACTAAATCCTGAAGGTGTTTGATTACCCAACTTTTACTTTACTGCGTGACAAATTTATAAAGCCCTCTATATACTAAGACAATGATCGGAAAAAGTGATATTTTCATACTAGTGTGTTTTAATATGTATATATTTTTATATATGCGTTTTTTTATCGGTTTTACTAAAAAAAAACATATATTGAATATATATACGTACGTAGGTACTCAGGTCTGTAATCCCCGAAGGGGCAGGCAGAGGTGTAACCAGTACACCCACATTTAGCCGAGCGTATCTCCGTCCCACAATGTGATAGTGGGCGAGCCTATCGCCATACCGGGTACAAATTCCGGACTCCAGATCTTAATTAAATTGGAGATCTAGATGAGTAAGTTTTTCAGTTCGAGGAAACACGTAAAAAGCCCGGCGATCATAGAAAATCACATCATGGGATGAAAATATGCTCAGTGAGCAGTTAGTATATTATTGTACCTCTGCCTACTCCGGGGATGTATGTCAAAAATTTCAAAAAATATTTGTTACAGTTTTAAAGTCTGTAAGAAAACCCAGTCTTGACAACCAACCCAAAATCTGAGTGCAATTGTGTGTAGAAAGAAGTATGTACCAAAAATAACAATCGAATTGAGAACCTCGTCTTTTTTGTAGTCGGTTAACAAAGGAGTAAGGTGGACATAAGATTCGACTCTGCTCAAGGTTGTGGTTTCATTGGATTTATTTTTCCGCATCACCTACTTCTGTATCGCCTTGTTCTACTAACTAAGGTTGAACTTCTGATGCACACTTATGCTCGGTGGCTCATTGATTATTTATTTATTTAATTAGATAAGGATTGCAAACTGAGTTAAAAATAATTGTTCTAAATTCTACACATACATTAGAAACAAAAACTAATTGCAACTCTAGTTAAATGCAACCACCGCATGTGCCACAGTATTTAAACAAATCAAATATTAAACTTTAACTAAAATTAAAAAGAAATCAATTACAAACAAAAAAAAAAACAAAAAAAATTTTAAATACAAATAAAATTATAGTATAAATCAACTTTTTTATTTTTATTAGATTGAGTGACGAAAGGAGCAGGTCGCTCGCCTGATGGTAAACGTCACGCCTGTCCATAAACAGAAGTAATACCACACAGAATTTTGAATTATAAAGCACTGCATGGTATTGGACTGCGCTCGTCACCCCGGGACATGAGGTGTTAAGTCACATAATGCCCAGTAATTTCACTTCAATGGACTTCAAACCGGAACACAACAATGCATGCACACTGCTACTTGGCGGCAGAAATAGACAAACCAGTGGTACCAACCCAGTCGGCCTCGAGCATACGAGGGACCTTCCAAATTGTAAATGCACAAATGTAGCAATACCGATATAACGCATATTCATACGCACTCATGCCTGTAATCCCCGAAGGGGTAGGCAGAGGTGTAACCAGTACACCCACATTTCGCTGAGCGTATTTCCGTCCCTAATGTGATAGGGGGCGAGCCTATCGACATACCGGGCACAAATTCCAGACTCCGGGCTGATACTGAGCATTTTCGTAATAGAAAAACCCAATACCACTTTACCCGACCCGGGAATCGAACCCGTGACCTCAGCGCTGACCTCAATCGTAACGCGTACACATTACAACTGCGCCACCGAGACAGTCGCATATTCGTCGCGTAGATTTTAGAGTCCGAAAATTCAAAACGAGTTATGTAAAATCATAAAGATACAACTAGATGTCAAAATCTTCTCAAGATCTTTAGAGGAACTTTCCATAATGGGGTGGGTGATTCTTGTATCAGACAGATCCTTGGCTCAGGAAGTATCTTCCAATATATACAATTCTCGTGTCACAATGTTTGTTCCCATACTCCTCCGAAACGGCTGGACCGATTTGTATGAAATTTTGTGTGCATATCGGGTAGGTCTGAGAATCGGCCTACATCTATTTTTCATCCCCCTAAATGGTAAGGGTGGTCCACCCCTAAATTTTATTTTTTATTTTTTAGAATTTTTTTTTTGTTTTTATTTTTTTATGACACAACATTAAAAAATTCATACAACCCTAAATTTGCACCCTTCTACCATCAACCCCTATTTTTTAATAGTCATTTTAGTATTTTTGTCAAGCGCGTTTCTCACCGGGGGCGCCCACTAGGCTACTTTAATCCTGGAAATAGGCATTCACGCGGGCGGTGCCGCGGGCAACAGCTAGTAATGGATAAAATTATGATCAGATGATATGATTCCCTTGAACTTTATTAAATTGGAATATACCTGAAACATGATAAAATGAAAAATATACACGACGTTGTGCTAAATCTGAAATTCAGTACAGAAAAAGATTCTAATAATATTTTCTTCTAAGAAATGTTAGAAAGTATTCGTATAGATTTCTCTGACAGACCGAATAAAGAATGTTACTAACGTTGTAATTCACACTTTATTAGAATTCATTACGGCCCACCCGTGAAAAGTTCGTTCACCGTTTACTAGGTGTCAATTATTAACTTAAATAGCAATAATTTTTTATATTCCCCTTTCTATTTATAAATAAAATAAATTATTTATTTAATGTCATCGATACATAATAACGACAGCCTTCGTGGCGCAATAGGCGAGAAGCTGGCTGTGAAACGAGAGGTCGCGGGCTCGATTCCCGTATCGACACAAATGTTTGTGTGATCCACGAATATATGTTTCGGGTCTGGGTGTTGTTCACCCCAGAGGGGATGACCTAATTTTTCTGTAACATGTGTTAAAAAGCATGTTGCGCCGATCCCACTGCGAGTGGGATAAGGGCAGGTAGAAGAAGAATGTATGTTACTGCTCCATATGTCTTAATGTTCTATAATTACGAACCATTGTCTCGACAAATCAAATGTATGGTATCAATCGGTCAAATCGTTCAAAAACTACACGATCACATAAGACGCACTAACGAGTTAGCACCATCGTCTTTAAATTTACAATCCTAAAGAAAGAAAGAAACGTTTATTATCATGACGAAAACATGCAATATAATACAGGTAATGTACAATTTTAATAATAAACATACGCACTCACGCCTGTAATCCCCGAAGGGGTAGGCAGAGGTGTAACCAGTACACCCACATTTCGCCGAGCGTATCTCCGTCCCTTATGTGATAGGGGGCGAGCCTATCGCCATACCGGACACCAATTCCAGACTCCGAGCTGATACTGAGCATTTCGCAATAGAAAAACCCAATACCACTTTACCCGACCCGGGGATCGAACCCGAGACCTCAATCGTAACGCGTACGCATTACAACTGCGCCACCGAGGCAGACAAAATTTATTCATTTTAATAATAAAATAACTGAATAATTAAAACTACTTCTTACGCGTAGTCTATACGTATATAAATAAAATGACACGTTCGTATTTTGCTTTTTATTTTATTATCCTGAATGACGAACGACCATATCGTTTGCCTGATGGTAAGCGACACATCTGCCCATAAACAGACATAACATCATACAGAACCTTGACACAACAAAAATAATTACAAAGCACTGCGTGACATTGGATTGCGCTCGTCACCCTGAGACATAAGAGGTTAACTCTCAAAATAGATGATCATTATGAGCATCATGAAAGGTACGATTTTAATCACGGTAGAAGCTTTGTAGGTTTTTGTATGTAAATCCTGATCCGATTTTGGGAAATCCCTTTACTAAACCCTTCATTATCCATGAATGCGAAAGGCAATTTTTCATTGTGATAAAATATGAAAAAGATAAAAGAGTTTTCAGAAACTAGGATAAGGCAGATTTTATAAATAAAAATATTTTGAATTTATAAATTATTTATCGAGATTAAATCTCGATATATATTTAATATTTTATTTATTTATATTAATTTCACAGCTCTACAAAAAAAACTTTTTTTTGTTGCCCTGGTGTTGATGATATCATCGGAAATTTTTACATTTTCAAGTGCCCAGATTACGAATATATTCATGAAAGTTCTCAATGTGCTCGTATTTTCATGATTTTTGCATATCTTATATTTTGAACAGTTATCGGCTTGTTAAAAATAAAATTTAATTTTCCAGTCACAATACGCTTCTGCGCAACTTTTTCGCGCATACAAACATCGTGTGATCCCCACTCTCAGACTCCTTGCTCCATAGGACAGCTGAGATCTCAGTTATTTGACAATATTGAAGTACTTAGTGAATCTGGATAAGTTGTCATGATTTTAATATTTTGTTTAAATTACTGAATGTCCATTCTAATATATTTGTAATAAAGATAAAAAAGTCAGAGCAAATCTTACAAAATAAATAATAATAAATACACCCAACAGTCTCACACATAGTCCTGACCCCACACTAGGTAAACCTGTATCGCGGGTATCAGGAACTACGAGGGACTTGCGGTCCCACAACACCCAGACCCGAGACCAATATTTGTGGTTCACACAAACATTTGTCTCGGTGTGGGAGTCGAACCCACGGCCTCTCGCTTCGCCCGCTGCGCCACGGAGCTGTCCGAATCATTGATAGTTTCATGAATTGTGTGCATAAATAGACCCAAAATCATTTTCATATCTAGGCCAACAAAACCACTGTAGACCAGAGTTATGATTGACGCTAACAGATCTATAGACTCGACGTCTAGTCCATTAGTTCCCAAAGTGGTTTTCTTTTCGAGTTTTGGGAATATGGTAGAAATGTAGCTGCAGCGGGGTCCACCGGAACCATCTAAATTTTGAAAGTGGTCTACGAGAAAAAAGTTTGGTACCCTCTGGCTAACATTGGCGAAAATATTTAGCCATATTAAAATTCCGTGGGAAAAAATAATGGACTAAGGCCTAACCCCCCTCATTCAGTAGAGGAGGCCCGTGCCCAGCAGTGGGACATGTATAATACAGGGCTAGTAATATTATTAAAATTCTGTGGTCACGCTTTTGAAGATAAAATCGTGACGGTGATGTGTTAACTTACAGGAAATCTCTTTAACAGTCTTTTTAAGTTTTTAATTTACGAGTTAACTTAATATTTAAAACTGGTTCAAACGGAAACATGTTTTAACTGGTATCTTATAGTTAAACAGTGTCAATGTTATTTTAGTAAGTGATTTTTTATTTAAAATTAATTACGCATAAAGAGCATGATTATAGCATGTTAAGCTGCTTAATACCTCATATTTGAATAATTAATGCAGATAAAAAAACGCCCCCTTGGTCTAGTGGCAGCGTACTAAGGCTGAGAAACGTGAAGTTCTGGCTTTAATTCCAAGGTCGAGTAATTAGGTACAATTTGTGTTTGCGTTTTAGATTCCAATGATCATACTGGATTGCCCGGAATTGGAATTTGTGCCCTGTATGCCACATCATCACATCTGGGTTTATCTCTAGTTGCATATATACCTACCCCTTCGGGGATAAAGGCATGTGGTTACGATATGTTGAAAATACCTAAAAATAAATTGAAGTAGAGTTCTGGAAAATAAGCAGCCGCCGTGGCGTAATGGGCGAGTAGCTGGCTGCTTAGTGAGAGGTCGTAAGTTCAATTCCTGTATTTATTTATTAACTAAGACGATATTTTTCAGAGAAATATTTCTATCTATGCTTCAATTAATTTATTTATAGCCTTGAGACTTTAGAATATTATTTATTTATATTTTTCTTTAGCCATATTTACAATCTGTTTTAGAATATTTTTTATGCAGTAAGTCATTGTTTATATTATACCATTTGGTAAGACCTTTACCTAGAAATGTCATTATTTATTAGTGTTTACTTTTTTTATTCCAATATTAGGTACTGTTTTTGTTGTTTTATTATAATACTTGCTAAAGAAATGGTTGAATTATTACAGCACCGTCTCACCGTCTCAAGTCACCTTTAAATTAAATGACAATGACATATCGCCATGAAATTTGCAAAGCCGTTCATATCAGACCGTATCTAAATCCTTGGTAACACAGAAACTTTTTTTAAATATTCATTTAGATGTCTTAGAATAAATATGTGTAATATATTTATAAATTAAAAAACTAGGAATATTTTGAATTTAATGTAAAATAAATAAATATGAATTTAAATAACATGTTTTTTGTTTTCGGTTTCAAGTATAGTGTAGAATGGTGTTAGACAGGTTATGCGATATTATTATTCATTTTTAAATAACACTGAATTTATTTAGAAATAATATTAATTAATTTAAAAATAAAAACTAATTCAGAATAAAATAACATTTTTGTAAAATAAATTACTTACTTTTTATAATCCAATTTAGAACACAACACTATTCACAAAATTATTTTTATGAAACCAAGTTCATATTTCGCGTAAAACTGTTGACGGTTTTATATGCGCGTGCGCACACGCTAACAACGCCCGGTACATTGAGCTACGAATCGCGAGCTCCATTGTTTGTTACATTGCATATCGAGCCTTGATAGTCGACGTTTGACATTTCGAATAAAGCTTAGCAAATAATAAATATTTACTATGTGACAATTTCCTCACAATTTTTGTTAATCATATGGATGTAGTAAATTCCGATAACTACCGTACTATACCATATTTTCATATGAGTTTTTTTTTTATCCTGGCTCGGCAAAGTGACTACGCTACACCTGATGGTAAGTATAGCGCAATCCATGAAGACTGTCAACCAACGATAGACACTGAATCTATCGCAGATCGGCAGAATTATGCCGGCCTGCTTAGTTGCTTCTTCACACTCCGTTTAAAAATTCCCATGTTATAGGAAGGAGGAAACACGTGCACCGGCAAGCTATTCCACAGCTCTATGGTCCGACAGAAATACGATTTTGCGAACCTCTTGGTCCGAGCCGAGTTGGAAGAGACCACGAAGCTATGGTTTTGCAAGCCAGCACGCGTGGTTCTGTTAAGGAAAGGTGAGGAAGGAATAAGGTCAAACAATTCTTCAGAGCATTCACCATGATACAGACGATAAAATACGGAAAGCGAGGCAATGTCCCTACGCAGCTGTAGTTTACTTAACATTGGCTTACGCCATAAGAAATTCTTCGGTAGAGATTTAGGCATCGGTTTTTTTTATAGTATAAGCCGGCTAACGAGCAAGTGGGTCACCTGATGGTAAGTTCATCACCGCCCATATACGCCTACAATACTAAAATAATCATGGGCGCATTGCCGACCTTAAAGGAAAGGGATTGGGAAGGGGAGGAGAATTTGGGCCTAGTAACCACTAAAGATGATCACAGCACGTGAAATTACTAGGCAGTTTAGTAGAAATAAGTGTTGGTTAAAAGGCTCGCTTAAATGTTCGTCAGTCGCTGGTACTTGAATACAAATGCCTTGAAGTTGGTTTATTCAACTGTATTTATTTCGTGGATATAAAAATATTTTGTCTTGATAAAACAGCTTGCCAAGTAGTTTCATTAAATATTCGAGGTAGCCATACTAAAGGCTTTAACCGTAAAAATGGTAATTTATGCAACCGTTTTTAGGGTTCCGTAGCCCAATGGTTACGGTTAAAGAATCTTTATTTCTTATAAGAAATACATTTCACTTACAGACAAATTGAAACCTTAATAAATTACAATTAATATACCTTGAGTGGTAGAGCCACGCTGTAGACACTTTTGTCTACAGCATTAATGGGCCGACTCGTCCGAGTCGTTACCACTGTCTCACAGAAAACCGACGTAAAGTAGCAGCTTGCTGCTGCGTTTCGCACAGTGAGTGAGATATCCGGAGGCCCAAATCCCACTCCCCTTCCCAATCCCTTACTTATCCCTTTCCTCTAAGATCGGCAACGCGCCCATAATTCTTTTGGTATTGTGGGCGTACATGGGCGGTGGAGATCACTTACCCTCTGGTGACCCGCTTGCTCGTTTGCCGGCCTTTGCTATAAAAAAAAATATATATAGTATAAACGGAACCCTTATAATTTCGTATGTCACAGTTGTTTTATTGGATACACTATATGGATAAATTTGAATGGTATAAAAATATTCTATAAATCGCTATATAAATGTGTAATGCAAAAAAAAATTGGGGTGGCTCTCCATACACGTAACTAATGGGTGATTTTTTCTAATTACGGAATCCTTCAATTTGCGTTGTCCAACACATACTTGACCGCTTCTTATTATTACAAAGATTTTAAAATGTATCATAGTTACAGATCATTGAACTACAAGGATGAATTGATATATTTTTAATGCTGCACGCAAATGTTAACAGCGTGGCTGGGCTTTGCACTTCGGTACGTAATCAATATTCCAAATTAGATATCCACTCACGCCTGTAATCTCCGAAGGGGTAGGCTGAGGTGTAACCAGTACACCCACATTTCGCCGAGCGTATCTCCGTCCCTTATGTGATAGGAGGCGTGCCTATCACCATACCGGGCATAATTCCAGACTCCAAGCTAATACGGAGCATTTCGTAATAGAAAAACCCAATATCACTTTTACCCGACCCGGGATCGAATCCGAGACCAGACAGCAGTCATATCGCGTACGCATTACAACTGCGCCACCGAGGCAGATAAAATTCCAAATAAGATCTTATATCAAAATATTTTTCTATGATCATGCCATAGTTAAAACAAAGAGTAGGTTTGTGTGTTTAATCTGTTGACCTTTCACAGGATGTTTGTCGATCAAAGAATGTTCCGGTGCTTGATCTAATCTCGCGTTAATATTGATAAAAATATCAAGCCTGTATTTATATACGTAGGCAGAGAATTAATACTGGATACTATCGCATAATTGGTCGAGAGGTAGTCTACTTGGTAGAAACCGTAAGTACTGAGTGGGGTCTTCGGCTCAAATCCCAAGTTGGCCAACCACAATTTGAATAATCAGTTCGAAAAATTCAAATTTTACGTGTGGTAGAGCCATGCTGTAGACAATTTTGGTTACAGCATACCTCTACCACAATGTCATTAAATTACATTATATTTAGACTACACTGTAGGATCAAGTCCAGTCATAGATGAATCTATTTGTCTATGGTCCAGTGTAGTCACATTGCCGAGTTTCTGCACAGGATAAAAAAAACGTCTTATAACTATCAATGTGAAGTGAATGCGAGTTTGTTTTGCCTGTATTTAAATATACTTGGATCAGCTAAACCGGATCTTCGATCTTCATTTTATTATTGCCAGTGAATTTACCTTATGAGTAGTGTGTTTTATTTCTCATTGAACCGGTGAAGTTTTATGTTTACGAAAACCCAAATCTTAAAATTGTTTTTTCCCTTCTATATGAAGTCACAATCGATCGTGTTTGACGTAACATAAGGTCTTACCTGTATCCTTAAAGAGTTAAGCAGAGATGCAACTAGTACAGCTACGGTTCGTCGAGTCTTCGTTCTCATATTACGATACATAGTGAGTATATTGCTATATCGGACAGAAGTCCCAATCATTATAAATAATAAATACACCTAACAACCACAAACATAGTACATACCCCACACTCGTATAAACTATCAGGAACTACGAGGAACTTACGGTCCCATAACAAACCCAGAAATATATATTTGTGGAAACACAAACATTTATTTCGGCACGGGAATCGTACTCGCGACCTTTCGTTTCACAATCGGCTACGGATTGCCACGGAGGCCAAATTGGAGGCTGTTAGACTCATATATGCACGTTTTGCTATGTGTGCGTTAGCTTGAAATAGGTATGCAGTTTGATTTGTGTAACATTGACGCGTCAGACGTCATCATATTGCCAGGTAATGCAGTCATTATGCCTATACACGTCACAGTTCAATGAGCGAATAAAGGGATTTATTTAATACTAGTCATTATGACTCTATGACCACAGCAAATGACAAGTCTTAAAATATTTTAACTTCAGTTTCTTACCTACTCAATTCTCAAGATTATATTACAAATTTATAACTTGGTAAATGTCTCTTTTTTATTTAATTCTTACCCGGCAGTATCTACGCTGGACTCCATGTTAAGTACGCTGCAGTCCAAAGATTTTAATGTATACTACTAGACAAGTTGCGCAGTACAGGAAATGTACCACTTAGTTGCGGTCAATTGACCGTAACTCAATATTACCATCTCGCTTACTCTCAACTAGAACCCCTTTCGCGCTCTCTGTCTGTGAGCTGTCAAACTCGCGCGTTATGTGACACAATTTTACTTCTAAACAGCCAGTCTAGTACGATACATTAAAGACTTTGGTGCAGTCTAAATATATTGTGGACCTTTTAAGGGATATGTGTCTGTCGACGGTCGGCACAATTATGCCGGTCTGAAGTTATTGGATACTGGATATTACACTGGTGGTCTGAAGTTACTGGATATACACTGGGTGATTCCGGAATACGACTCGCCTGAACAAGGCACTATGGCGTTTTATCGCCATGTGTAAGGTGCTCTATGGTGCTCAATTGGGTAAAAAAATGATCAGATACCCACCAGCAGTCCAATAATAATGAACTGAATAACATTTCCTAATAAGATAAATTAGAATGTCTACTTCTATGGTTATTACTAGCAAACCGAAGATTCATGAAGCTTAATTCTATCATGATTGAGTTGAAAGTACCACTATATCAGGTACAATAAGGACGTGTCACTTTAAATGCGTTGAGATTTAACATGCAATGCAATGCATTTTAGACGCTTCTGCAATCTTTGTCTATTTAAAAACAAGAATGAATACCATGCTAATGAAGGTAATTAAATACATAAATAAAATTACATAAGGACTATTTACCACTCGTGAACAACTTGAATGCCTGAAGAATCATGGGTGCGTCGCAGACTTTAAAGGAATGGAATGGGGATTAAAACGAGAGGGAGGATTTCAGCCTCCGGTAATCTCACTCACCGTACGAAACGTAGCAGCAAGCCGCTACTTTACGTCGGTTTTCTGTAAGACAGGGGCAACGATCCGGTTGAGCCAGCCCATTCACGCTGTCGACAAATCTATCTACAGCGTGGCTTTACCACTCACAAACATTTTTAGGTTTTCAACTGTTAGGTTAGTTCAGCATAACTTTGTAAACAAACATGCTGTTTACTAAGTTCTAGGCGTAGGTGGGCCTAACAATACGCACTTGTTGCAATACTACGTGTATTAATTTGATTCCCTTTCGATTAGCCTTCATCAAAGACCTTGCGTGACTATTAGTTTACCATTCACTGGTATTATATGTTTAATTAAACATTTATATTGCTTATTAGTTGTTTCTTCGCAGCTCTGGTCGCCAGAATGTCTTCTTTCGGAGTAAAATGCCTATGACCTAATGCAGATCATAGTTTACCTGCGTTTTTTCTTTATCCTGACTCGGAAATGTGACTAAGTACTCTACATCTAACTGTACATATTTTCTATTTTTCCCGGGTAGGTATATAATTTCATGTCACACAAATGAAAACGTTATTAGGTAATAGATAATAAAGAGTAAATATTTATTAAAGGGTTCTTATTGTCCCATTCACGAAAAAAAATGCCAACCATCATTTATTTGTGAGATTTTATTTTAAATTTTACAAAGTGCTTAGTTTTTTAGCCGGGGTATTGCAAAGTTTGGTCCAAAAGTTTTTTTTTTTATAGTATAGGCCGCCAAACGAGCAAGTGGGTCACCTGATGGTAAGCGATCTCCACCGCCCATGTACGCCCACAATACAAAAGAATTAGGGGCGCGTTGCCGACCTTAAAGGAAAGGGATAATAAGGGATTGGGAAGGGGAGGGGGATTTGGGCCTCCGGATATCTCACTCACCGTACGAAACGCAGCAGCAAGCTGCTACTTTATGCCGGTTTTCTGTGAGACAGTGGTAACGACCCGGACGAGCCGGCCCATTCATGCTGTAGACAAAATTGTCTACAGCGTGGCTCTAGCACTCGCGTTTTATCAATTTTTAAACCACACACTTTCAAACTACATACATTTTTCAATCGATATTGAGGTCCTCGATCCACCAGCTTGGCTTAGCCCAATGTTATAATAGCCTTTATTCATATTTGCTTACATAATGCAATTTATATTTTACTCTAAAATATCCATTAAAATACAGTATTCAAAGCTCGCCGACTCTTTTATGGTCGATTGCATATAATTACTAGTTCTATTTACTATATCATTATAAGAGTACGCAGCATTGAATTCGCAATATATTTTACGACGATATAAATTTGCCTCATTGGACTCGTGGCAGTGTATTTATCGATTGAGATAAAACTATAAAAAAAAAAGAAAAAAACTGTGCCCAGTATGGTGATAGGCTCGCACCCTATCTTAAGCCGATATTTTGAATCTGTGATGCTGTAGTAGTTAATCAATGATTGATACTGCCGACTCAAACTTGTTTAATTTTAAATACAGCTTTTTAGTTCTTTGGCCTAAATTCAACCTCACCTGCACGTGGTACTCTCTGCTGTTTAACAGACAAGGCAATGGCGAAACTTGGTTCCCGTTAAGGATTGTGGGGTCCGACGGAGACACTTCGTATATAATATCAAATACCGTTAAATCTATGGTACAAGAGGGCAGAACCTGGCATTAAGCCAGGATAACGCCAGTCAGAAAGAAAGAAGAAAATTTATTCAGTGAAGTATTAAATATATAAAATTAAATAGTGTTTCCGTAATGTACGTAAACGTAACGTTTTGAATGGTAGAGCCCCGCTGTAGACACTTTTGTCTACAGCATGAATGGGCTGGCTCGCCGGGGTCGTTACCACTGTCTCACAGAAAACCGACGTAAAGTAGCGGCTTGCTGATGCGTTTCGTACGGTGAGTAAGATTACCGGAGGCCCAAATCCCCCCTACTCTTTCTAATCCCCATTCCTTTCCTATAAGGACCGCGACGTATCCATGATTCTTCTGGTATTATGCTGACCTTTGCCATAAAAAATATTAATTTATCTCTACATAGAGGATATTTCCTATACAGTCTATAAAACTAGACAACTTGATCTTGCATTACAATACAAAGAAAAAAAATACTAATGCACCCGGAAACGGCATTGGACAATGCAAATTTGTTTTTAATGTGGTTAGTAATTGCAAGCAATAAAAATAAATGATGCATCACACTTTCGTCTTATGTAATCTGTTACGAGTTGTTTATATAATAGCCAAATGTTTATTATAAATGCGAGAGTTTTTCTGTTTTTATTTCATGCAAACAATGGATCGACATGATTTTTTGCATAGATTTGGTGTGTTTTTTTTTATTTCTCTTGATGACACGAGTAGGTCATTCGCCTGATGGTAAGTGCTATGTCTGCCTACAAACCGCAACAACATCACCCAAAGCTTTGAATAACAAAGCACTGTATGGTACTGCACTGTTGAAAATATAGATGCTAAGACTCATAAAGCCCAGTAATTTCAGTGTTTTGGTGTTTGTGTCTTCTTTACTTATAAAAGCTATGAGATAGTTTATAGGCGAAGAGTGACATGCTACTTTTTATTCAGTTTCTTTTCTATAGTATAGGCTAGTAAACGTGCAAGTGGGTCACCTGATAGTAACTTATATCTACCACCCATCTACGCCTACATTACCAGAAGAATAATGGCAGCACTGCCGACCTTAAAAGGCAGGTATAATAAATATTTGAGAAGGGGAGCGGGATTTGGACCTCAGGATATCTCACTTACCGTACGAAACGCAGCAGCAAGCCGCTACTTTACTTTGACTTTCTGTGCGACAGTGGTAACGACCCGGTCGAGCCAGCCCTTTCGTGCTGTAGACAAAACTGGCTACTGCGTGGCTCTACCACTTGTAAATGCAACCTTAACTCAAATCTAAATGGGACCACCGCCGAAACGGGGTATCGAATATAAAAAGAATCACCAAATTGGTCCACATTTGGCGGAGTTATGCATGAATACATAAAACGTATATTTATGTATATAGACAAATTGAGAACCTCCTCCTTCTTTGAAGTCGGTTAAAATAGGTATGCTCAACTTCTTAACCCGTATTAACATTTAAAATATTTGTCTGGAATATGCATCAATATATTATATTATTCCTACAGGATAACACCTTTATGAAAATTTTACCTAAAATTACCATTATAAGACAAAATTCGGCTACAAATAATCTATATAGGTTACCCTTGGGAAATCAAAGTATGTTTTAAAGTTAATAATGATGTGACTGGTATTTTGAAACCTTTATGATGTACTAGCTTTTACTCGCGGTTCCGCACGCGTGAACAGCTTTTCTAGGATAAAAAGTACTCTATCCAGGGCATGATCTGCCTGTGTGCCAAATTTCATCCAAAACCGATCAGCCGTTGAAGCGTGATTGACTAACAAACATCCAAACTTTCGCATTTATAATAGCAGTAGGAATTGGAATACAATCCTTAGACCTATAGAATCAGATATTTCGTTGAAATAAAACAAGTTTATACGGATTTTATCGCGGTTTAATTTTTATTTTTAGTCCCGACGTTTCGAAAGCTTTTCAGCCTTCGTGGTCACGGGAGATACGTATAAACTAGTTTTATTTCAATGTGTAATATTCGCGTAAACCTAAGAAATCACTCAGATATTTCGGTTCATATTTGCACATCCTACTATGTAATTTTAAGTCTACTATCTTAAGGTTGTCTGGAAGAAATCGCTGTTTGCGATAAGACCGCCCATTGTATCACCCTGACTGTATGATCCTCGTTTATAAGCTATCTACTTTATTTGGTGTCTAACGAAGAATATTCTATCTATCTCTATATTTACAAGGTGGTAGGCCCCTCGTTTGCGAGAGGCCGGCTGTGTTGGTACCACCGCTTTGTCTATTTCTGCCGCCAAGCAACAGTGTGTAAGCACTGTTGTGTTCCGGTGTGAAGGACATTGAAGCTAGTGTAATTACTGGGCAATATGAGACTTAACACCTTATGTCTCGGGGTGACGAGCCCAGTCCAGTGTCATGCAGTGCTTTGTTATTTAAAGTTCTCTGTGGCGTTGCTTCTGTTTATGAGCAGGCGTGGCGCTTACCATCAGGCGAGCGACCTGCTCGCTCGTCATTCAAGCTAATAATAAAAAAACTAATATATGGTAAGCTACTAGGTGGGTGGGTACAGTGGGTCTAGACTCGACTTATTTCAATGCCAACGACCGTTGTGGTAGCATACATAGTTGTAAATTTGCAGTTCAAATGCCTATTTGGTAACAAAAACCTGGTCAAGGCCAAGTCTTTTAACTCAACGGAACCAAATTGCATTGCAACCTAACGTTGTTTATGAATTGACCCTTGAAAATTCCTAAGAGTGTGAATACATGCTACGTATTCGTTTATTAGTGTCTAAAATGAGACAGATATAACGATAAAATAATCTTACCCACAATTGAAAACAGTACTTAAACATTTTTGCACAAGGTGGTAGGTTCCTTGTATGCGAGATGCCGTCTGGGTTGGTACCACCGCTTTTTCTATTTCTGCCAAGCAGCAGTGTGTAATCATTGATGTGTTCCGGTTTGACATTGAAGCCAGTGAATTTACGAGTGGTAGAGCCACGCTGTAGACAATTTTGTCTACAGCATGAATGGGCCGGCTCGTCCGGGTCGTTACCACTGTCTCACAGAAAACCGGCGTAAAGTAGCAGCTTGCTGCTGCGTTTCGTACGGTGAGTGAGATATCCGGAGGCCTAAATCTCCTTCCCCTTCCCAATCCCTTATTATCCCTTTCCTTAGGTCAGCAATGCGCCCATAATTCTTTTGTATTGTCGGCGTACATGGGCGGTGGAGATCGCTTAGCATCAAGTGACCCATTTGCTCGTTTACCGGCCTATACTTTAAAAAAAAAATACTAGGCATTATGAGACCTTATGTCTCAGGGTGACGACCGCAGTTCCGTCTCATGCAGTATTTCATAATTCACCGTGGTGGTGTATAGTCACACATACCGACCTATTAATAAGGAGGCTTTGCCAGCAGTAGGATGTGTATTTATTATGTGGCTAATATTTAACTACAATTAAAACCTTAGTATGTATACCAAAAAAGCAGCGATAGCTCAGTGAAGGGTGATATGAACTGTCGAGACGAAAGTCGCAGCTTCGAAACCAGTGTCAAGAGCATACCACCTCTGACTTTCTAAGTTATGTGTGTATTAATTGTTAATTATCGCTTGCTTTAATCCTCCATACTTGAGAAGTTATTCATAAGAATTTTGAAGATATGTGAAGTCTGCCGACCTGCACTAGGCCAGCCCTCTCATTCAATAGAGGAGGCCCGTGCCTAGCAGTAGGAATTGTAGAATACAGGGCTAGTAATAAAAATATATACTTTTTTTTTATTTATCCATTTTAATAAAGTCAATTACATAACTCACACTGGTATTTAAAAAGGGGTAACCAAAGGTACAACTAACCTACGATTCGTCCGGCTTTTTCTGTTGTATGAGGGCGAGAACTAATTGCTGCATTAAATGAGGGCATTTAAAATATATTTGATTTTATTTACACTCTCCGTGACGCTATGGGCGACTAGCCCTGTGTGAAATGAGAGGCCGCGGGTTCGATACTCGCACCGAGACAAATGTTTGTGTGATCCACCGATATATTTTCGGGTCTGGGTGTTCTGAGGCGGAACGTCTCTCGTAATTTCAGAAGACCAATTCTCGTAATTATAAATGTTCAAAATATCATTCCGATCTAGTCTCAGCGTCAAGAAAGTTGCAAATGGCATTCTCTTTAACCAATAATAATCTTTATAATCAACGTCAAATGTGAACATAGATCGTAATAAGATTGAATATAGAATAAAAGTTGACTAAAGCCAAAACAGTATAATGCTGCTTCTAATGCTAGGTGCATTTGACGTTGATTATTGGTTTAAGAGAATGCCATTTGCAACTTTCTTGACGCTAAGACTAGATCGGAATGATATTTTGAACAATTAAAATTACGAGAATTGGCCGCCTGATATCGACAACACAGGACTCGTCTCGTAGTGTAGGGTCAGGACTATATGTGTGACAATAACGTTTATTTAATTACTTATTATGCACATCATAATACACATAAAAGTAAATTCAATCACGAGATAAAGAGTTAGCAGAAAAAATACAAACATAAATACTCAATATTTATTTCTTAAACGTATAATTATTGCATAAACATTAAAAGTTACATATCACATTTAATTTTGCCATCTTATAGCTAATTCATTGAAATTAAAACGACGTTGTACTTACCGGTACGTACTGAAGAAAATTATACTCTTAGGTACGTATTGAAGAAAATGGTATAATCTTATTGAAATACTGAAAATGTTTATGAGGGAACTAATCTAATATACAGAGTTTAGGATAAGATAAAGGTGTAGTTTTTGCATCTTATGTAAATAATTTAAACAAAATAGTGTAAGGCCAGCCGAGATAACTTCAGGCAGAAAAAGTGTGTATATTCGAATTAGCTAAGCACGAAATACTTGCAAATAATTATGATATAAAACTAACCGAACTAAATACATCATATAATAATAATAAATAAATACACCCAACAGTCACACACATAGTCCTGACGCCACACTAGGTAAACATGTATCGTGGGTATCAAGAACTACGAGGGACTTGCGGTCCCACAACACCCAGACCCGAGACAAATATTTGTGAATCAGACAAACATTTGTCTAGGTGCGGGAATCGAACCCACGGCCTCACGCTTCACAACTGGCTACTCGCCCGCTGCGCCACGGAGGCTGTCGAATAATAATATAAAATTACATAAATTATTATTGTATGCAGAAATCAAACAACCGCTTTTGTCATTAAAGGCATGATTCTGAGTTCAGCGACAGACCGCAGATCGCAGTAACAGTTTCTAAATCTTCGGATTTAATTTCATTGAAATTCGTAGAATCCAATAGTGTCGCTGCAGTATTCTGAGGTCGAGTGCCAATGACATCGGTCTGTGGTCTACCGCTGAGCTTCGAATTATACCTTAATTATTGAGAATACGCCGTGCCGAACTAACCCTGTCTGTCATTGGAAATAAGGCGTCATTTGTACTACATAAGTTCCACCGATATCTCAGAAAAAGCCTGTCTTATAGAAGACCTGTACTTGTGTCTTTGTAAGATGAAACAGACGTTAACGCAGACGTTAAAGTATTGCATGTCTGATGCATAGCTGATGTAATACGGAGTAACTTAGGCTACTTAGGTACGTTTTTATCCCGGAAAATGACATTCACGTGGGCGGAGCCGCGAGCAAAAGCTAGTCTGAGATAAAATTACATACATGCACTCACGCCTATAATCACTTTTATCCTTGATGAGTTTTTTAAATAAAGGTATGTGAATTAATCAGGTAGACATACTCTGAATTATAAGTATTAGAGGGAGCAGCCGGGGGGAGTCCCCCCATAAAAACACTTTTATCCGTCCCAGGGATCGAAACGCGATTGTAACGCGTACGCATTACGAATGCACCACTGAGGCAGTCTAAAACGAATATAGATATAAACATTGTTGATAGTAGGTATAAATTAATTCGGCCGATCATGTATGCCTACGGATAAACAAGTTTTTCTATATATCCTATTTTTTATTAAATATTTGAATAGTATTCATGTGATCAACTCACATGTTGTGGAACGTGGCTGCACAAATTCTTGAACAGTTACCGTTTGTATTGGACTAGCGTGATGGATAAAGGGACTAATCCCTTTTATTAGAGGAGGGCCAGAAATGGGACAGTATAAATAAAAGGCTGATATTATTCAATGTATGTAAGACAAAAGGCTGTTCCATTTAATGATATGGCACCAAAGTCATCAGGCATCAGCCCATGTTTAATTACGGAAGTTTAGTGACATTTTGGATACACACCTTACAGATTTGGATACATTTCTGATAGAAATCTTATGAAAAGGAAATCTTACATGAATGTCCTAAATGTCATGTACAATAAGAAACAACTTTCTCCAGTTGCATTTCAAACAAAATAAAATCTATAAAGATTGTTCAAATAGCAACGGTTAAATCCGCCTTTTATCACATAAGTACTTAGTTTATAAAACTTTGTTATTACATAACTTACTAAACTAAATTAAACTAGGTATCAATAATTCTGCTGACTAATGATATTGTTATTTCATTCAGTGATTTCTATTTAGAAGTCAACAAATTATTTAAGATTGATAGTCTTACGAGTACTATTTTAAAAATCACTTTATACGTATCGAATGATAATAACTTCATAAGTAAAACGAGGCACATTATAAGACTAATAAATAAGAAAAGTTCAGATAAGAACTTAATATGAAAACTAATAAATCACAATAATAGATAATTAAAAACTAATATAAAAATTACTTTATTCTTTAAAAACCTGACCGGCATTTATTGTAAAGCCTGAATAGGTACCACAAACTAAAATAAGAATTCGTTCTCTACGCGTCATGCTACATTCGAAAGGTTTAGTCTTTACATTGTTGTATCCAAAGGTTGAAATTGAAGCGAGCACTCACGTTTAAGGATACGTCGCTTAATAAAATAGTATTAAAAAGTCACAACCAAATCGCCAAGTTTATAGTCAGAAGACTTAACAACAATAAATTCTAAAATGTCATAAATGTAAAATAACAAATGAAGAAAACAGAAACATTTTCGTAAACAAGCAAAATTATAGTGCACAGATTAAATGAGGTCATAGTTTTTCTGTCATTAGTTTTGTTATATATTTAAGATGTTTGTCAAAGCTCATTTATCCCTCTTTGCATAATATTGAAATTTTTATAAAAGCCATAGTATTAAATTAACATAATACATGCTGACGCCTTCCCCGAAGGATAGGCACAGGTGCAACTAGTGCACCCACGATTCGCGAGCTTATCAACTTACTGGTCACAGATCCAATCCGGACAGTCATCGAAAATTTAAACACAAATTGTAATTGCCCGAACCTGGGAATTGAAACCAGGATCTCATGGTTCTTTGCATTACGAGACCAAATAGGGAAATTAATAATATTATCTGCTTATATTCCATTATTTTAACCAAACAATGAAATAATCAAGATCACAACCTAAATGGCAAACGTATCGTTGTAATTAATTACGGTTATATTATATAAAAATACTAGAGCTTGTCCTTACAGAATTCGGCTGATTTTATTGTCATGATTATCACATACCATTCTCAAACAACCATCGTCTCATTATACATAGTGGTGCTATTCAAGGCCATATCTATATGTTCCTCGCTTCCAAATTTTTGGAGCAAGCTTCTGATGGAAGTGAAAGACCCTGCAAATAGAGCTGTGAGAGAGATGAGAGCAATGAAAATGTTCTTCCATAAGATCCAGTTGAAACGGCCAAGTCCTCGATCCCACTTGTGGATGGTGTCAATGACGGCTGGAGTCAAGAGACCGAGACTAGAGAGGAAGATTGCTCCGCATAAGTTGATGAAGAGTTCCAGATCTGGAAACGCGGCTGCGATGGCAACTAGAAAGAAAACAAATCGTTGTTTTATCCTGTTGATTGACTAGTGGCCAGTTGGAAAAATCCAATAAGTACCCTTTCTGTAAAACTTGAAGAAGTTGGCAAACACAATGTACAAAATAGAAGTAATTCTGTAGATATTGCCTAGTTCGGCTGCAGATGCTCCCTAATTATTTGAACTGTAGTAATCAAATACCTTCAATTTCAGACTACTTTAACTTATGTACTAAAACTGTATTTTTCTGGAAAATAATGAACTTGTATTCATAAAATAAATAATGTAGTAAGGAATAGATATGATGAGAAGTTATAATGGTTTAGATAAAACTTTTTCAATAATTAGAATATAAAATACATTTCGTAAATTAACAATCAATATAAGCATAGAATAATATCCAAGAGTGTATTATTGAATATTCAAATTGAAAGAAATTGGCGTCAGTTGAAAAAATATTTTACTATACATTTTTTAACTACATAATTTAATTTAATTACGAATTAGTGAGGCGTCCTATTAGGAAGGTCGACCCTGGTCCTAGCTGGGATAACGCCAGGTAGAAAGAAAGAATAAAACAGCGTGTAGATAAGTATTGATAGGATGTTTTCATAAAAAAGTTCCTTCCGGCGTCCCGCAGGGATCATTATTAGGTCCACTTCTCTTTAATATATTTGTTTGTGACATTTCATCCTGTTTTAGTAACTCTAAAATTCTTTTATATGCCGATGATATGAAGATTTTATGTCCAATCAAATCGATTGACAGTACACAAGGACTGCAAGAAGATCTAAATAGATTTGAAACATACTGCGCAGCAAACAAATTAGATCTAAATGTATCAAAGTGTTATGTATGTTCATTCTCTCGTAAACCTAATTTAATAACTTTTTCTTACACCTTAAAGAATTCTTCATTAAATAGAGTCACCTCGATTCGCGACTTAGGTATTGTCTTCGACTCTAAATTACTTTTTGATGACCATATTAATCAAATGATAAAAAAGGCCTCAAAATCATTAGGTTTTGTTTTGCGCATGTCATCAAACTTTACATCTATAAAAACATTTAAAATTCTTTATTGTTCATTTGTTAGACCACATCTCGAATATGCATCCCAAGTCTGGAACCCTGCATATAATACCTATATAACGCGTATTTAACGCATTCAGAAACGCTTTCTACGCTATCTGCGATTCAGAATAAAATCTTATCTGCCAAATTACATAAAACGTTGCCAAAAATTTCATATCCTACCATTATATGAAAGAAGGCGCATTGCTGACCTGGTATTTTTAGTTAATATTGCAAATGCACGAATAGACTGTCCCGAACTTCTAGAGCGTATTGGTCTGCGTGTACCCCACGCCTCATTCCGAAGACCTTGTACTTTAAATATCCCTGGAGCGAAAACTAAATACAGACAAAACTCCTTCTTGATGCGAGCGAGCAGGAACTTCAACCAAGTAGCATCACTATTAGATGTAGATTTATACAACTCGACATCTACAAAGATTAAGCGGCTACTGTCTGATAACTTCTTCGACACCAATTGTTAAACAGTAAAATATACCTAAATTATAAACAGTATATTTTATTTTATTTTATTGTATAAGGTACAGTTACAGACTACAGACTAGACAGCATTAGATCTATATTATTTAAGAGTTAATTAAGCCTGAAGTCCACTTACAACTATACACAGCATTTATATATGTATATACATGTATATACATATGTATATACATCGCGACTGTTTGTCTATATTATAATTTTTTTGTGAAAACTTTTAATTGGCCTTCTTTTGTTATTTTTATGTATGTAAATTTGCTAGCTGTAAGTTTTCCGAATATAAATAAAATAAAATAAAAATAAAAATAAAAATCCCAATGGTTTTTTTCTGTAAACATTTTATGAATATTTCATAATTTGTCCCATCAATAAATATCTCTTACTCTCTAACAGACGACAATAACGGAGACGGTTCTTAATTTCCCGAATTCAATATCTTCGTACTTCGTCATCAGATCATCATCAACCAAATAGTATCATCATCAGGGGTAAACCCTATCGAGTACAAAAAAACAAACAAAAGGTTCCCAACCCTTTATCAAAAAGTTGAAAAGTGCCTAAGTACAGTTACGTGTTCAAAGCTAACTTCTCTTTTACGACAGCTAGGTTTGAAGGACCTCGAAGATTGCCTATTACTACTTCACAATTTAACTTGACTTCCTTAAGGTTAGTCACATTGCCATTTACGCCTCTCGTTATCTTAGTTTTAGTTTTCTGTTTTATTCAGTCAACAAGAAAAATAAATGCGAAATGCTTAACTTCTGGCCGGACAAGTTTGAGGGTATCATAAAGAGCGCTTCTTATTTCATGCTAAAACCATTTATAATTTGCACACAATGTGTATCACAATACAGTAAAAATATCATTTATACTAAGAAATGACGAAAAAGATGCAATGTGAGGGACAAAAAGGATACCATTTCACAAGAGTTACAAATTTGTTTGTCTCAAGAGGTCTGGGTACCGCACAAGATAACAAAATAATATATTACGTGCCCTTTGCTTTATTAGATGATGGTTCAAACGTATCACACACCCTTCATTTCGAGGAAGGTCCAGTAAATTATTTAACTTAAACATCCAATAAATCTGATCAAAGTGAATTTCATCCTATCCACATTGCCGAGTATTTGTCTTTGAACTGACCAACACAGAATATATACATACATACGCACACGTAACTAGTACAACCACATTTTGCCGAGCGTATCTCCGTCCCGTAATGTGATAGGGGGCGAACCTATCGCCATACCGGGCACAAATTCCAGACTCCGGGCTGATACTGATCATTTCGTAATAGAAAAACCCAAAACCACTTTACCCGACCCGGGGATCGAACCCGAGATCTCAGCGTAAATCGTAACGCGTACGCATTACAACTGCGCCACCGAGGCAGAATATATATTATTAATAAAATGATCACAACTATGAAATGTCTGATGTATACTGTCGAAATGTTGCTGTTGTACAGAATGGTGACTAGGTACCACTAACGCCTATGTCCATCCCATCTCATTCACAAAGCCAGAAGATTTAAGAACGCGTTACTAATTTTTAATCGGGAATTTTTAAACTGGCTGTACATATCACATCAGTTTTCTATAAAACACTGGTAAATCCGCAGTATAAATTTATGATGTAGAGAAAACCGTCTTAAATAAATACGCTAATTAGAAATTAAAATCGAGTTAATACCTGAACCAACAACAGCAGTAGTTCTGATAGTGATCTGCGAAATATTGTGGTACCGCACGGAGATCTTATTGTGGAGCTGCCGCCAGATCATCTCCATGGGCACGTAGAACTGCAAACTGTACGTGAAGAGGATCGCCAGAGCCATAAGGATCTTCGCGCTTTGTGAAAGCCTGGGAAAGAAAATATTAGATTTAAAATTATAAAAAGACCTTGATAAATTCTTTTTATGGAAACTAATCAGATATTGGGGGTATTCTTAGTATAATTAGAGACGATGATGGTCTGTTTGCTATTTTTTTTAGAAGAGTGCGGCAAATGACCGTTTAGCTGACCTGATGGTAATTACTTACCCTACCGTCCATGAACGCCTACAATACCAGAAAAATCATGGAAGCTTTGCCGACAAGAATAGGGATATTTAAGGGGTTAGGAAAGGAAATTGGGAATTTGGGCCTCTAAGTATCTCACTCGCCGTATATTATGCAACAGCAAGCTGTTACCTTATGTCGATTTTCTGTGAAATATTGGTAATAACCCGGTCGAGCCGGCCCATTCATGACGAGAAAAGACAAAATTGCCAGCGTGCAATGAATATGATATTCTCTTTGGTTTTGAAATAAAAATACAGGAAAGTTGTCTCTATAGTGGAATTCTCTCCTAATAATAAATAACGTACAAAAGAAAAATTCAAAATACTAAAAAGTTATAAAGACAAATAAATTATTTTGAGTCGGTACTACTGTAATAATTTAGTGTACCTATTGATTGATATAAATCACCGACTCAAAATTCTTATTTTTTATTTTCAGCCTTTAGTTTCTTTGACTCGGTTTTATGGTTGTTAAAATGCTTTTGAAATAAAAATACAGGAAAGTTGTCTCTATAGTGGAATTCTCTCCTAATAATAAATAATGTACAAAAGAACAATTCAAAATACTAAAAAGTTATAATCACAAATAAATTATTTTGAGTCGGTACTACTGTAATTTAGTATAGCTATAATTATTGATATAAATCATTAACTCAAAATTTTTATTTTTTATTATCGGCCTTTAGTTTCTTTAGCTCGGTTTTATTGTTATTCAAATTCTTTTCTTTTACTTTTTTAGTGAAAGAATAGTCAAAAACCAATGCATAAATGATTAAGTTGTAGTCTTTCATCCCCAAATATACTTTGAGGCTTGAGCTCTTTTGAATTAAAAAATAATCATAATATCAATCAAAACTTTGTTCATGTTGTGAAATCATACACTTGTAAAAATTTAAAGGCAAAGCTGTAGTTAGCAACACGTGCTATGACTGGTTTTAGGTATTAATTTGGGAGCGATGCATTGTGATGACGAGAATAACGATTCCCTTAATGTTCTAGAAAGAACGAGCTATTCTTCCAAGCAATTTTTGTTATCCACTGGTAAATGCTAGTCATCTTAGAGTGGGACGACTGACGAGCGATATAAGCAGTGTGCGAACCAATAGCGTCCTGTCCTGCACACTCCGTTCATACCGCAGAAGGTAATTAGCACTTGCGTGAGAATAGTAGCCGCCTCATTGGTCTAGTGGCATCGTACATAAACTGAGAAAAACGCCTTAGGTTCAAATCCCAGTTCACAATTAGTGTTTGAGGATAGGTCGCATATGATTTAGCCGGGATTGCTGTTTATGGTCAGTAAAGCGATAGGCTCGTCCCATCAAATCATGGAATATAAATAAACCGAGCAATCCCTGAGTGTACCTATTAATTATTTTTTTATGAACAGTGCAGCAGAGACTACTTCAAGACAGCGGATGACGTGACGTGCTGGCTCTCATGTGTGGACGAAATGGTCTAGTTCCTTTGTGCCTTCTAGAATACTGTTTTTATATACACATACATAAGCTCACGCCTATATCCCCGAAGGAGTAGGCAGAGTTATAGTGCATTGATATTTTGCGGAGCTTATCGTCTTCCCATGATGTGATAAAGTGCAAGCCTATCACTATACCGGGCAATAGTTCATGTATGATTTTTCGAAAGAACAATCAACATCAAAATCGCAGGCGAAGCCGCAAATCTAGTTAGGACATGCTTTAGTATGGGTCATTCGCTTATTCCTTCTTAATAATGGCAAAATTTGAAATAAAAATGGGTAAAACTTACCAATCATCAGCCGGTAGATTCAACGTCACACTGCCTCGAACACTGTCACCATATTTAATGTATCCAAAGAACCCAACGATTCCATACAACGATATGACAATAGTCATGGCGATGTTGAGAACTCCTGGACACCCGAGGAACTGCTGCGGCTTAGCCATCTCGTTCTCAACCGGCATTACCACACCGATACCTTCCATTGCGAATATCACTGTGCTGTAAAAGAATTTCAATTTGATAACTTAATTTTTTTTTATGGCATAGACCTGATGGTAAGTGATGTCCACCGCCCATGTACGCCTGCAATACCTAAAAGATTATGAGTGCGTTGCCGACCTAAAAGGAAAGGGATAATTAAGGAATTGGGAAGGAGAGGGGGTTTGGGCCTTCGGATATCTCACTCACCGTACGAAACGCAGCAGCAAGCTGCTACTTTACGCCGGTTTTCTGTGAGACAGTGGTAATGACCCGGACGAGCCGGCCCATACATGCTATAGACAAGTGTCTACAGCGTGGCTCTACCACTAAAAAAAAACACATTTAAATATTCACGGACCACGGTCTAGGACAAATTTTCTAGACAGTACTTTTTATGCAGCTAAACGCCGCATACTATTGTAGTAGTAGTTGTATTTTGAAATCTCATTTTTTTGCGTGAATGACGAGACGAGCAGGTCGCTCGCCTGATATTAAACGTCACGCCTGCCCATACAGAAGCAATGTCACACAGAGATCTGGATTACAGAACACTGCATGGCTTTGAATTGCGCTCGCCACCCCGAGACATAGATGTTAAGTCTCTTAATGCCCATTAATTTCACTAGCTTCAATGTCCTTCAAACCGATACACAACAGTGCTTACACACTGTTGCTTGGCGGCAGAAATAGACAAAGCGGTGGGACCAACCCAAACGGCCTCTAGCATACGAGGGGCCTACCACTTTGTAAAATTTATTTAAAACATTTACAATCCGATAAAGATTTTTCATTTCAAGTTTTGAGATACATATATTAAAAACTTCTAAAATAATTATCAAATTCAAATGCAGATTGCATATATTTTGTAAACAATAAAGATAATTAGAAGATGCTACTTTATACAACGGTCATCAGTCTACAAGGTCGTTTACATCAGCTGCTTTGATTGATGGACAACAACACCCGCATACTAATTGCCAAATTAAATCAAACCACGTACTGGAAGAATGCAGCCACAAATTGGGTCGTGACCCTGAGAAAGTAGATGATCAAGCAAAGGGGCAACTACGGCAGATCCTTTATAAACTTATTTAACTTTCCAGAAAAGTTTCAAACCCACGTAAACTCAATTAAAACTATCAGTCACATGAATTGTTAAGTCGGTAAAGCTGTTTCTGCGAGCGACATTGCCTAGAATTTTATGTTAACTAACGTATCTAGTTGTTGTAGGTATACCTCACATATAATAAATTAGTACTTAATAAATGATATATAATATTCGGCAGTAATTCATATATTATTGACAAGCAGAACAAACCAAGCAGAAACCTAAAATTGTCTTTCTCAATGACAGTATATAAAAAAAAGAAAGGCCATGTCAGGAGTACCTTAAACCGACGTGCATGAATGAAAAATTTAATGAGAGTGAATGAGGCTGAAGAGGTGTGCAAGGATCGTAGCAAGTGGAAATCCGTTGTCTCTGCCTACCCCTATCGGAAACAGGCGTGAGTCTATGTATGAATGTATGTAGTATATAAAAACCTCCGTACTCAACACTAGTGGTTCACAGAAAGCAGAAGTAAAGCCTGTATAATTCCGTCATTTGCTTTGTGTCTCGCCCATCAGTTTCTCTGATTGATTGATCTCCCATTTTTGTTATAATTTTTTGGTTCAAGTAACATTCTGTACCCGAAATTTGTACCACGCACGATATAAAATATACTTTTATAACATTTTTTTATAGCATAGGCCGGCAAACGAACAAGTAGTTCACCTCATGGTAAGTGATCTCCACCGCCCATGTGGCGTACAATACCAAAAGAATTATGGGTGCGTTGCCAACCTTAAAGGAAAGGGATAATTAAGGGGAGGGGGTTTGGGCCTCTGCAGTAGCAGTAAGCTGCTACTTTACGCCGGTTTTCTGTGAGACAGTGGTAACGACCCGGACGAGCCGGATAATTCTTGCTGTAAACACAAGTGTCTACAGCGTGGCTCTACGCTCAAAAACACTCGTACATCAATGTACGACAATAGTTTATATTTGCATGCACTGGCCACGTTGTTTACAACTTAGGGAGTTCAATTCGCGTTTTTTTTTATCATGACAAAGCATTACCCATACGGCGTACTGCAGTATGTAACTGAATGTGGGGTCTCGTTGTTGAAGCAATCTATCATATTCCTTTTTCGTCTAAAGCATAATGTCTTTATGCAGGTATTTTCAATAATAAACGCTTTCTTCTTTAATAGGTAGAAGGTCTCGCGAATGTGAGAGTCTATCTGGGTAGTTTGGTATCAGCGGTACTCCACTCTCGTGTCTCTTTCTATTCCCAAGCATCAGTATTTAAGTAGTGTTGTATTGCAGTTGGAAATACATTAAAGCCAATGAAATTACTAGGCATTATGAAACTTAGTCAACATGCAATGGAATATCCACAAGCACCGCATTTATGCTAAAATTATATATTAACTATAGCTCCGTCTCTGTTTAGATTAAGATACATTGTAATAGACTAAGTGGTGAGAAATAAACTATTTTATTATAAGTCGGGGTGACGGACACTGTGCAGTACAATGCAGTACTTTCTTTCTTTTCTAATCTTTATTACTAACTTCAGGATGGTGCTACTATTTATGGGCATTATTGGCGCCTTACTATTAGGTTAGGTGTTACTTCCTCGTCTAGTATTTAAGGTTAAAAAACCTCTAGATTACTCTTCAAAAATAAAGCCTTACCTGATGAATAAAGGCCATTGCGTCACACTAGCAACCATCTGCCTTTCCTTGGGGTTCGGCAGATCGTTAAAGATGTAGTACATAGTGATACCGAAGCAAATGACCAGGAAGACGTTGGCAATGGCTGAGAATGGCACCAAGAACTTCAGATTCCGTATCTGGCAGATCAGAACCAAAGGGACCAGTGTCAGAGCGCAATAAGCCTCGACAGATAGGTGATATTCTGGTATGTAGACGTCGAGTACCTGAAATTTTAAATTAAATATCAGGAATCATATCTTAAGAAATAAGTATATGGAACAAAGTATTTAGTTGTGATTAAAAACTGTATTAGAAAATTGATTTAGAAGTTTGGT
Source organism: Mimas tiliae (assembly GCA_905332985.1). NCBI lineage: Eukaryota > Metazoa > Arthropoda > Insecta > Lepidoptera > Sphingidae > Mimas > Mimas tiliae. The sequence continues at coordinate 16,497,096 of HG995244.1, forward strand.
TTAGACTGTTAATATGTTTAACATATTTTTAGTGTTTACTTGGGGATGGTCTAATTGTTCTGCTATAGGGAAATTATTGATGTCAACACCTACAATTTACATAGTTATAGCTAAACATGCGTCATACTAATATAGCTAAGTCAAAAGTTGGTTCAAGTATTTTTTTCGTGAAGAAATGTCAGACATACTCGCTTAGTATTAACAGGGCGTCTCTTCAGCGTATCAGACTTTATACAGCGCTGTTAATTTACAAAATGACTCTTCATATTTGTTATATTTCATTATGCTTTATTACTCGAATTACTTACCTCTTTAAAATTCTCCGCAATGAAAACAATGTATACGCAAAGTGCTGCTAAGTAAGTGGCCGTCATCGCATAATCTACTAATGTTCTGAAAATTAAAACAATCCAAATATTAGATATAATGGTTGTCCCAAAGAATACAACAGCCTGAATAAATATTGAACGGTGCTGAGAGGGATTATCTGGAATATTTTCAGTGAAAGAGGGACTGGTTATGGAATCATATTTTAATTTTAATGCAATTTGTGTTACAATTTTAGATAGAACTTGAATCTACTAATTGAAATAATTCGTAATGAAATAATGTTTCATATTTATGGTCTACAGTTAAGCCTGTAATACTTATAAGATAAGCTCACATGTATCCTCAAAGAAGAGATGAAAGAGATAGAGGCAATCAAAGCACATAATGATCGCCGAGCTTATTTCCATCCCATGGTGTGGTACACGGCTCGTGGCAAGCCTATCCCCAATTTGCTCTCAATTTGTCATTGCCAACTTCGGATTTGCCACTATACCAGTGGGGTGATGTGTAAAGTGTGTAAAGGTTTAATCGTGAATCGAATCGTTGTAATGCGTACGCGTTACGATTGAGGCTAACGCTGAGGTCTCGGGTTCGATCCCCGGGTCGGGTAAAGTGGTATTGGGTTTTTCTATTACAAAATGCTCAGTATCAGCCCGGAGTCTGGAATTTGTGCCCGGTATGGCGATAGGCTCGCCCCCTATCACATAAGGGACGGAAATACGCTCGGCGAAATGTGGGTGTACTGGTTACACCTCTGCCTACCCCTTCGGGGATTACAGGCGTGAGTGCGTATGTATAAGCTCACATGTATCCTCAAAGAAGAGATGAAAGAGACAGAGGCAATCAATGCACATAATGATCGCCGAGCTTATTTCCGTCCCATGGTGTGGTACACGGCTCGTGGCAAGCCTATCCCCAATTTTCTCTCAATTTGTCATTGCCAACTTCGGATTTGCCACTATACCAGTGGGGTGATGTGTAAAGTGTTAAAGGTTTAATCGTGAATCGAATCGCCACTCGATGGCCTCTGCCAGCTACCTCTTTTAATGTGTAAATAGGGTAGTTGACTAGATTTTTTTTATTATTTAAATCAATAAGTTATGTTACTCAAAATCTATTGCAGAAAGAATTTTATAAATCGGACCAAAAATAAATAAGATAGAAGCCATTCAAATCCTGTAGAAGGGGTAATTGTCAAATGACAGACGATGCAACCTTTGACGTCACTGTGTAAAATGTTCATTATAGTGCACGCGTGCAAGCGAGATAGTGAGATATCCCTACTACGCACCCACTTTTCCTCATACCAACATTTAAAATCATAACTGCGGGCACATTTCTGAACCAATTTTGATTGTGTTTTAATAAAATCGTTTCTTTTGCGTATCATTTTCTGTTGCTTATAAAATAATGTATAAAATTCAATATAGGAAACTACCCTATTGTCGGGAAGGTACTTCACAAAGTTAAGCTCCCAGTTGCCACTACATTGTAGCGGGTGTTTAGTTATATTCTAGGCTAAGTGTACTATTAATACATACTCTGTGATAATGCTTACAACTTATGGCACAAGTTTGGTCATTAAAGAAATGAATGTTAAAATTAAACATGCACATTTTATTGCCTGGGTGACTAGACGAGCATGCGTCCTGCCTGATGGTAATATCAAATACAACCAAGTTGTTGCCTACTGTTGGTGATAGACCTAAAACAGAGGTTAAGGTGAACTGATGTCAAGTACCTGTACTGCCTCGGTGGCGCAGTTGTAATGCGTACCGTTACGATTGAGGCTAACGGTGAGGTCTCGGGTTCGATCCCCGGGTCGGGTAAAGTGGTATTGGGTTTTTCTATTACGAAATGCTCAATATCAGCCCGGAGTCTGGGATTTGTGCCCGGTATGGCGATAGGCTCGCCCCCTATCACATAAGGGACGAAGATACGCTTGGCGAAATGTGGGTGTACTGGTTACACCTCTGCCTACCCCTTCGGGGATTACAGGCGTGAGTGCGTATGATGTCAAATATAATTGCATAAGTTAATGATACTCACTTAGCAAAGTTAGCCCACGGTCGTAATTTCTTGGGACCAAATTGCAATGCAGCGCCGCATGTTTCAGCGAAACCCATTGACGGCTTTTTGGCTTCAATGCAAACTTCTTGAGACGTTTTCACCTGAATAAAGACATTATATATTTCTAGATATCTACACGTAAACTTTAAAGAACATCATTTTCTATTTCTTGGAATTATTAAAAATAAAATGCTTTATGGTTTTTTTTTTTTTTTTCTATACTTGAAGCGTAAACTACATTTTCTCTATAATTCTAAAGGAACGGATGTTAAAAAATAAAATAGTAAAAAGAATTTGCTTTTTTCTTTATTCGAAGGTAAGGCAAAATGTTTTTCATCCGTTTAGGTATTTTAGAATTTGTTGTTGTAAATTCCTCGAATATTATTGATAAATTACACAGTACTTTTCCCAGAGGAATTTTAATTAATCAATTTTTTAGAATCATTTTGTTGCTTGAGTTACGGTTCTTTCATCTTATTTCGATGATTGTAGTAATATTGATATTATTTTAAGTTACTCTATTATAATGTTTGGAGAAAGTAAATTGCATAATTGACTTCTTCCTCTTCTTCATAAAGAGGAACAAAATATAACTATGGACATCTTTAGCGGCATTTAACGTTAACAAAAATTAAGTTTTTAGTTTTATTAACTTGAATGACGGAGAAACTTAACATAGACAGAACACCACTCACACCTTTTAAATTATAAAGCACTGCATTGCACTGGACTGCGTTAGTCACCCCAAGACATAAGTTGATTTCACTGGCTTCAATGTTCATTAAGTCAACACAATAGTGCTTATGCTTATTACACACTGATGCTTGGCGGCAGAAATAAACAAAGTAGTGCTACCAACGCAAACGGCCTTTCATACGAGAGATCTACCTACTATCCACCTAGTAATACATAACTATGTACTTACCAATACGTATACGCAATGCGTGCAAATAAATCCGATGACGATAGTACCTATGCCCCCCGCCACAAGACCTGCGTTCTTAAAGGCAGCAGGCATCGCCAGGATTCCAGAACCAAGTGAAGATTTCAGAAGATGCACCAATGAACCTATACTCCTGCAATGAAAATTTATCTATTTACTACAAACACTAATCGATCTGCCTCTATGGCGCAGTTGTAATGCGTACGCGTGCGGACGGGTAAAAGAGATATTGGGATTTTCTATTACGAAATGCTCAGTATCAGCCCAAAGTCTGGAATCGTGCCCGGAATGGCGATAGGCTCGCCCCCTGTCACATCATAGGATGGAAATAAGGACGGCGAAATGTGGGTGAACCTACTACCTAAATGAGACGGACGCGAGTGCGAACACCTCGTGCTACCATGGATGGCGTGGGCGTCCCGGTTGAGTGGGGGCTTCCAAGCTCCAAGACAAGCTTACAAGACGGGCCAAAGCAGAGCGCTGGGGTGGTTACCAGCAGCAATTTAATGGTTCCAGGATCCACCGGAACCGTCCCATTTACGCCGACGTCGGCCACCATAGGGTTTTTAGTTAGTACACCGGCGCGGCGTAGGAAAATTGGTTAGGGTCCCGATCTAGTAGTCACTTGGATGCAAACTAGGTTGGAAGGCCGGTAAGTTCCACATAACCATCCCTCCATACCCGGGATGGGTATCAGTAAGATGGATTTTCCGGGCCCAAAAATAAACTGTTATTCCATGTTTTTTTGATTCGGCTCGTGATTTCAGGCTAATTCGTAGGTATTCCGATTATGGACCCGATCCAGTAGTCGTTCGGGATAATTGGGTCGGAAGGTTGTTGAGTCCAACTTAATCATCCTCCCCCGGGGCTGGGAAGGTAACCGTAATAGGGAGTTTCCCCGTGGGAGAAAAAAGGCTATATTTAACTGGTCCATTACAAATAAACATATAAATCTATCAGAAATATATTATGTTTGTCTTCTATCACCTAATATTAGGTAAAACTCACAAAACAATGTCGAATTATTATAACGGAATCACACGTTTCAATTTCAGCTGGATCAACTGCATTGAAGTAATAAAAGCTGTAGGTTTTTTTTTGTTTCGATTGAAAATCTGTTCAAACGAATCAAATCCTAAGTAATTTAGCAGTTAATCAACCAAAATAGAATCATGTAACTCTCTATAATGGATGCATACACCGTTTTTTAATAAGGCAATTTAAATATGAAATGAAGCAGACAGAATTAACTTACGAATTAGGATGAGCCACCTTCCGATGTTCAAAAGGGTTGTAAGCCTTCTCATTTATAACTTCCTTTGAGCCGAGACTCAGTGTTGATTGAAATCCGGGATTTGACGCTAAATTCGCTCTGAAAATAAATAAAAGCGTATTAAAAAATATATTTTATATTTTGAATTTTTTTACTGGTACAGAATTAAATTAGCGTTTCTTAAGTTTTTAAAGTATTGTGTCTAACGTCATTCTATTTTGCAGATCGGCTGCCGATATAAACTGTATATTTATACTACAAAAAGAGCAGTTTATGCTATACACGATCTGGGTAGCCACGGGATTTGGGAAGGGGGATTGGGCCTACGGAAATCTGACGCACCGCAAAAGCAAGCTGCCACTACACTTCGGCTTCCTGTGACATAGTGATGCTGTCGGTCAAGCCGGCCCATTAACGTTGTAGACAAAAGTGTCTACAGAATGGTTAAAAAAAAAAACCTAAATAATATGAGATAAAAATAATAATATAATATCAGCTCTTTTGTATGCTGTCCCACTGCAGCTGGGCACAAGCTTCTTCTACGAATCAGAGGGGCTAGGATTTAGTCCACTACGCTGGCCTAATGCCGGTTGGCTGACATCACATACCTTCGAAATAATTATGGAGAACTAAGGCATTCAGGTTTCCTCGCGATGTTTCCTTCACGATTAAAGCAAGCGATAATTAACAATGAATACAAACATAACTTAGAAAAGTCAAAGGTGCATGCTCTTGGGGCTGATTTCGAACCGGCGACTTTCATCTCGGCATTCCCTACTGAGCTATCGGTCCTTAAGTACTAGTTAAAAAGAGTCTTGAGATTGATTTAAGGCTATCTAAGAGGATACATTGTCTGATATAATAAATTATCTTATCACACTAACGTTGAACCGTTTAAATAAGGTTGCCAACCAGACTGTTAAAAATGTATTTAACTTTATTTCGATTCATATTCAATTAAAATAAAACACTGTTTTCATAATCATTAGTATCCAGATTCATAATTGAAAATTAACGTTCACCTTCATGGTGCTTTATCGGGACTCTGGAGCACCAACAAATATGTTTTTTTGTTAAGTATTCAACGCAACTAAAAATAAAATACTGTTTATTTTTCTACAACTAGGGGCGTTGCCCATGTTTTTCCACAAAACATAAAATAAAAAAAAATACTTAAAGTCCGACGAATATGAGACATATCTTACTTTCTTCCCCACATTATTCTGCATCGATTGGTATCGGTCGCGACCCCATACCCCCAGCGGTTTCGGAGGAGATAGCGTGACAAGCTTTTGGCAGCGGCGGCGGCAGTTACTTTTTTTTTGAATAGAGAGCTACTGTTTATTTACCTCTCTTTAATATACTTTGTTTCTTATACAAGTTGTTGGCAACCCTAGCTTCATGGCTAAACATATTCACTGTTATACAGAACTGTGCCAAGTTGAATTTGTTTTACACTTGATTTGTGTCGTCTTTAAGGGCTTCTCAAGGAAAAAACCACTTGAAAGGTCTCGAGATCCACATCTTGAATATAGTAAGTAATTTATGTACATTACACTCATTATAAGAAACAATGTTGTTAGGGTTTTATGGCTCAAGTGCGTAGTAAAATCCTAACCAATATTATAAATTATAAAATACTAGCTTTTGCCCGCGGCTCCGCCCGCGTTAATAGACTTTTCCGAAATAAAACGTAGCCGATAACCGTGTCCAGGGTCCCATCTATCTCTACATCAAAATTCATCAAAATCGGTTCAGTGATTTAGGCGTGAAAGCGTAACAAACAAATAGTTTTTTTGTTCATAAAATGTGTCCTATGTTACTTCTTATGCCTCCAACAATATGTGTACAAAGTTGATGATCGGTTAAGTAGTTTTCGCGTGAAAGCGTAACAAAAAATCTTACATTCACATTTATAATTTATTAGTATGATTATAAAATGAGTGGTAGAGTCACGCTGTAGACACTTCCCTACAGCATGAATGGGCTGGCTCGTCCGGGTCGTTACCACCGTCTCACACAAAACCGGCGTAAAGTAGCAGCTAGCTATTGGGCTTCGTACGGTGAGTGAGATATACGGAGACCCAAACCCCCTCCCCTTCTAAATCCCTTAATTATAATTATTTCTTTAAGGTCGGCAACGTACCCATGATTCTTTTGGAATTGTGGGCGTACATGGGCTGTGGAGATCACTTACCATCACTCGTATGGCGACCCAATTACTCGTTTGGCGGCATTGTATAAAACAAAATCAAAAGCAAGTTTATACTATATAGAAATAATTTAATTAAAATAATTTTAATTTAAATAGTTTACCTATTTCCATTAGTATTTAGTCTCAAGAGTGCAATATTTTTACTGAAAGAATGTAATAAACTTATACTATGTTCTCTATGTATCGGAAGTTGCGTGGAGTTTTAGTTCCGTAATATTCAGACGTGGCATAAATATTTGTAAAGTTTTATGCCATAGTTAGTATTCTTTGCTTACACCGTCCATTGTAATATAAAATGTTGAATTAAAGCGAGAAAATGGAAGCTAGCTTACGTGACAAAACTGATAAAATGGAATATTTATTTTCCAAATCCTCACGCTGTTTTTGACGAAGTGGCTTAAAATTTATTTATAATTTTCAATTAATTTGTAAAAAAATCAAACTTGGAATATATTCAGAATTGTTCCTAAGTTAATAAATCAAATATTTACTCACGTCGAATTGAAATTGTCCAAGACAATAGCCCCTTTTTTCTCGTCCTGCCCCATGGCGGCCGTTGATCTGAAACAATGAGTTACTCATTTATTATTCTTGAACTTTTTCTGCCAAAAGAATAAACAATTTACTTCACATTCGAATTATCATATTACAATGTAATATTTGTTTTCTAATTTTATTTTCATCTGGCAACATATTTTATGCTTTAATGGCGTACTTATTATTTTTGGTTTAAACACTTTTGCTTTTTTAAAACTTGTTTGTTTATTCAAGAAGTATTTTAATTTCAGAATTTAATGGCGACAAAGCCTGCCTTTTTAAATTGTGTGGAGGAAATGAGGATGCTGGTGGGGATATGCAACTTTACATGATTAGATCGTATACGTAACGAGTACATCCGCTGCAACCTTGGAGTCCGTGTCATGCGTTAGAAAAATCCTTAACGTATTAAATTTTCCTATATAAAATACTGACGAATATTAGCGCTATAAATACATATTAAATTTACAGCCTGCATAACACAGTGGATGTATAGCCGGCTGCGAAGCGAGAGGTCGTGGATTCGATTCCCGCATCGAGACACATGTTTATGTGATCTACAAACGTTTGTTTCAGCTCTGGATGTTGTGGGACCGCAATGCCCTCGTAGTTCCTGATACCCACGATACAGGGTAACCTAGTCTGGGGTCAGGAATATGTGTGTGACTGTTGGGTGTATTTATTTATTTTTAAGTAATTTGTTACAAGATTGTGATTTGTGATTAATGTGTTAAATTCAGCTAAACTGTAAAATGTAGAGTATTATTATATACTACCGTGTAACCAATAAACCTATACTTTTAATAGATGGTAAGACTCCCGTATGCAAGATTTCGTTTGTGTAGGACACACCGCTTTAGCAATTTCAAGCATAGTTGTTATAGTTTGAAAATCATTAATCAAGTTATTTAGCATTGTGAGACTTTAAATTGGACTTAATAGTATAACACCTCATAATTATACTGCAATTAAGATTTTTTCATCGGTTAAAATCCACCGAAAGGATGTTGTTTTTATATCATAGGCCGGCAAACGAGCAAGTGGATCACCTGATGGTAAGTGATCTCCACCGTCCATTTACGCAATCCACAATACTAAAAGGATCATGGCTGCGTTGCCGACCTTAAAGGAAAGGGATAAACAACGGATTGGTAAGAGGAAGGGGATTTGGGCTTCCGGATATCTCAAGCGAGCTGCTACTTTAAGCTGGATTTCTGTGAGACGGTGCGAACGACCCGGACGAGCCGGCCCATTCATGCTGTAGACAAATCTGTCTACAGCGTGGCGCTACCACTCAAAACTATTACTGTAGCTACTCACGCAGATCACCTGAATGTAACAACGCTTTAGAAGGTATATGGTTAGATTATAAAAACATTAGATTCATAATTAGCATTCACATCACATAGTCAACTGACTGCCTCGGTGGCTCAGTTGTAATGCGTATGCGTTACGACTGAGACTCGTGCTGAGGTCTCGGGTTCGATCCCCGGGTCGGGTAAAAGTGATATTGGATTTCTCTATTACGAAAAAGCTCAGTATCAACCCGGAGTTTGGAATTTGTGCCCGGTATGGCGATAGGTTCGCCCCCTATCACATCCTGGGACGGAGATGCGCTCGGCATAATGTGGGTGTACTGGTTACACCTCTGCCTACCCCTTCGGGGATTGCAGGCGTGAGTGCTTTAGTAGGTAAAAGGTGGTTAAATTATAAAAACATTAGATTCATAATTAGCAATCACATCACATAGTCAATGACGTTGCCTCGACACATGTTTAACTACATAATACTTTCTGGTCTGGATTCAAACCAGCACGCGGTATTTGAATGTTATTTAAGGGCTTAAAAAGGTCGTGGAATTAGTAAACATGACTTGAATTGTGGAAAATAACCATGTACTCGTTAGCCATAACGGTTTATGTATGTTAAAATTATTTTAAAATGCAGAATGACTACTTCGCAGTTGCATTGCGTATGTGGTAGGTACGACTGCTGTGCTGAGGTCTCGGATTCGATACCCGGGTCGGGTGAAGTGATATTGGGTTTTTCTATCGGATTGGCGATAGGCTCGCCCCCTATCACACACACCACATCATCGGACGGAAATAAGCTCGGCGAGTATGAATGTAATGTTTATAATATGGTAGAGCCACTCTGTAGACTGATTTTTTTATAACATGAATGGGCCGGCTCGACCTAGTTGTTACCACTGTCTCACAGAAAATCGAGGAGAAGTAACAGCTTGCTGTTGCTTTTGGTACGGTGAATGAGATATCCTCGCTCCCCTTCCCATCCCTTACTCTTTCCTTTAAGGTCTACAATGCGTTAATGATTCTTCTAGTCAATAGACGTGCATGGACGGTGGATATCATTTATTTATATATTTTTTTATTTGACCAACTTTATATTATTTTCTATTCTTTCTGCCTGGTTTTATCTTATATTAATGTCAGGATCGACCCTATCGCGCTATAAATTTGACTGTATTTGGTATTATTTAGAGCGGCTGGCCATATGACCTGCACAACCCGCAATGGGAACTAAGTTTCGCCATTGCCGCGTCTGTTAATCAGCAGAGTGTACTACGTGTAGGTGAAACCGGCTTTGGGCCTAAGATTGCTGGAATTTTGCTGGAAAATAGTTTAGCGTGGCATAGCAAAGTTACTTTAATGCACCTGGTGGTAAGTGCAGTGCAAATACAATGCCGACCGTTGAAAGACATTGCGTACCTCAAAGGTCGGAAGAATTATGCCAGCCTGATGTTACTGGCTCTATATTGGTCGACCTCGCAATATGACTCGAAGAAGCGAGCCATATGACGGGTTGATTTCCATGTGTACGATGATCGATATAAATATGTTTTAGGCCAGCACATTTGCCAACAGGCTGGGTTGGTACCACCGCTTTGTCTATTTCTGCCGCCAAGCAACAGTGTTTAAGCACTGTTGTGTTCCGGTTTGAAGGACATTGAAGCCAGTGAATTTTCAGTCAGTGAATTTCTGGGCATTATGAGACTTAACACTTGTCTCGGGGTGACGAGCGTAAACCAGTACCATGCAGTGCTTTATAATACAACGTTCTGTGTGACGTTGATTCTGTTTATAGGCAGGCGCTTACCATTAGGCGAGCGACCTGCTCGTCTCGTCATTCAAGCTATTCAAATAAACTGCGCTACTGAGGATGTCAGATTGAATTATTAGATTAAACAATACTGTAATAAAACTAACGTTTAACTAAATATTTATCACACAAACATAGGCATTACAAAACTGCTGTATAAGGCATAATCATTCTCTGAATGCCATTATGTCAAGGCATTCAATGTTTTCATGTAAACATGTTTCCAGTTATTACGCAATTAGGGTTTGTGATTAAAACCAAGTGCTTTACATACCAATGTGTATTTATAATGTATGTTTTATAAGTATACAGATGTAATACATTTATAGTTATATCATTTTTATCCGGAGGCCCAAATCTCCATCCCGTTTCTCATCCCTTAATTATTTTTTTCCTTTGTTTAATGAAATAGTTTTGAACTGAAATGAAATAGTTTATCAATCATGTAGACAATTAAAATACCCCTTATGACAAGTCAGTACTAAATAAAGAAACTTATGTATATAAATCATATCAACTAATGTATACATAACATACATAGCATCGTCAAAATACACCAGGCAATTACACTAAATTATGTAAGTATTTGTCTTTTCATTTTACATTAGTAACAATATTTGTACTATGGAAAAGTCCAGAATTATTAAATATTTTGAGTCGATATGGACCACAGGCATTTACCAACCATTTATTTAAGGTTGGAAACCCATTAATGATTGAAAGAAGTCTAATCACATGGCTAATGATTACAACCGTACTTGACCAGCGTTTCCACTTAAAAGTTCCAAGCTCAACTGAGTTCCTTTAATTTGTGCCCGGTATGGCAATAGGCTCGCCCCCTATCACATCGTGAGACGGAGATACGTTCGGCGAAATGTGGGTGTACTGGTTACACCTCTGCCTACCCCTTCGGGGATTACAGGCGTGAGTGCGTATGTATGTATGATTCTTCAGGTATTGTGGGCGTTCATGGGCGATGGAGATCACTTAGCACTTGACTTACATGCTCGTTTACCGGCCTATGCTATAAAAAACCCTCTATTAATAAGACTTATACGTACGTACAAGCTAATAAAACAACTATATTTGCACTTATTTTAATAAGCCCATTTGTACGCTGTATGGGTAGGTATGTATGACTGTACATAATACGTCAAATTTTCTAAATGGTACAACACTATCGGCTATTAACTACAGATATGGTGGATTAATATCGTATTGTTGGGCCACGCAAATGCATCGTTCGATTTTCCTGACCTGTCTTATAATGGTTACAAATGTCTCATTTTTTTATTAGCTTGAGTGACCAAACGATCAGCAGGCCAATTCTCGTAATTTTAAATGTTCAAAATATCATTCCGATCTAGTCTCAGCGTCAAGAAAGTTGCAAATGGCATTCTCTTAAACCAATAATCAACGTCAAATGTGAACATAGATCGTAATGAGATTGAATGTAGAATAAAAGTTGACTGAAGCCAAAACGGTATAATGCTACTGCTAATGCTATGTGCATTTGACGTTGATTATTGGTTTAATAGAATGCCATTTGCAACTATCTTGACGCTGAGACTAGATCGGAATGATATTTTGAACATTTAAAATTATGAGAATTGGCCTGCAGGTCGCTCGCCTAATGGTAAGCCCGACGGTATCGGCATGATATTTATAGTCATTTATTGAGGGGTAGAGTCACGCTATAGTCAGTTCTGTGTATTTTCATAAACAGAAGCAACACCACACAGAACTTTGAATTACAAAGCACTGCATGGCATTCGACTGCGCTCGTCACCCCGAGACATAAGATATTAAGTCTAATAATGCCCAGTAATTTCACTGGCTTCAATGTCCTTCAAACCGGAACACAACAGTGCTTACACACAGTTACAAGGCCTCTCACATACGAGGTACCTACCACCCTGTAAAACCTTGTGTGTAAGCAATGCAGTGTTTCGGTTTAAAGGACATTAAAGCAAGTGAAAGCCTTAAGTTATTATTATAACAATCTTGGCAAATAACATTAAACTGCGTAAATAAACAATAAATAAACATTTATTATTACATCTAAGCAATAAATCGTGAACAATGGGGAAGCAAATGGTAATATTTTCTAAGAACTTATAAAGGAATTAAATAATTTTCTTATGTTGTTAATTGTGATAATGTTAACTCATAATAATAATTAATTTATTGAGATGAAAATATAAAGCCGTGTAATCCATTTTCAAGTTTTATGATTTTTAAAAAGTCCGACCTTTAAACTAGTTTTAACAAATTTTTACTAGTATGCCATACAATTATATGCTATTGAAATTTAACCATATGCTTTTGAATTTTATATATTATTAATGTAAAAGTTTGAATGTTTGTAGATCAATCACGGCTGAACGGATTTGGACGGTTTTGGGAACTGTTAGTTTATTATAAAATACTCAAAGTCGGACAGATCAAAGAGCCTTCATATCAACCGGCATCTTAAATATGCCGAGGTAATCAAATGCGTGGCACGGAAAGCGAACCCAGACCTCCATAATCGGAAGTCGCCAGACATGTATACCGCATGACCGTCGATAATCACACGACGTACTTGTTTTTCAATCGACACTTTCCAAAACCTACTTTCGTGCAATTAACTTATAAATATTAACTTAATTATAGGAGTTATCGGGGAAAACGGTAAAAATTGTGAGAAAATCGTCACGTGTAAATAAATACAACTTAAATGCAATAAAAATAACAACTACACCCAACAGTCACACACATAGTCCTGACCCCCCACTACTAGTTAACCTGTATGGTATCGGGAACTACGAAGGACTTGCAGTCCAACAACAGCCAGACCCGAAACAAATATTTGTGGATTTGACGAACATTTGTCTCGGTGTGGGAATCGAACCCACGGCCTCTCGCTTCGCAGCCAACTGCGCCACGGAGGCTGTCAAATTCAATATGACTTCATAACTCGATTTCAGGCTCCATCCATGGTGCTATCGGTAAATAAAGGTATCGGCATGATATTGACTAATGATTTAATGAGTAATAGAGCAACGCTGTAGACAGTTTTGTCTTTATAAACGACTTCAAAAAAAGGAGGAGGTTCTCAATTCGACTGTATTTTTTTTATGTTTGTTACCTCAGACCTTTGGACTGGGTGAACCGATATGGATGATTCTTTTTTATTTGAAAGCTGGTGCTTCACGTGTGGTCCCATAAACAGAAGCAATACCACACAGAACTTTATAATAATAATACAATAAAATAATATACATTGACTGTCTCGGTGGCGCAGTTGTAGTGCGTACGCGTTACGATTGAGGCTAACACTGAGGCCTTGGGTTCGATCCCCAGCTCGGGTAAAGTGGTATTGGGTTTTTCTATTTCGAAATGCTCAGTATCAGCCCGGAGTCTGGAATTTGTGCCCGGTATGGCGATAGGCGCGCCCCCTATCACATCGTGGGACGGAGATACGCTCGGCGAAATGTGGGTGGACTGGTTACACCTCTGCCTACCCCTTCGGGGATTACAGGCGTGAGTGCGTATGTATGTACATTGACATTATATATTTTGACAGGCTCCGTTGCGCAGCGGGTAGTAGCCGGTTGCGACGCGTGAGGTCGTGGGTTCGATTGCCCAAATGTTTGTCTGATTCACAAATATTTGTCTCGGGTCTGGGTGTCGTGGTTCCCTCGTAGTTCTTGATACCCACGATACAGGTTTTCCTAGTGTGGGGTCAGAACTATGTGTGTGACTGTTGGGTGTATATTTATTATTTATATTTATTTATTGATTAAATTTTTATCGGTTACGCTTTTGGCATCAATACAATCTCTTTAATTCGAAAAACTGAGAAATATAGACTACGAGACCATAATAATTTGCATCACTGACAATGGGCTGAGGATCTGAGATTATTCGACAATCATGCTTTGTTTACCGTGGCTTAAGACTATGGCTTAAGTCTTTAAAATAAAAAAGCCTTGCTCTTAAAAGATTTTATTGTGTTTGCATTGTAAAAGATATGAATAAACTTACGGTACACATTAAAAAGAGATTGAAATAATATTTACTTTTCAGTCTAGACATTTTTTTGAGTAGTTTAAAGGCCCGCAGCCCACCAAGGATTCCTCTCATATCGTAGGAGTGGCTGTAATCACTTACCATTAGGTAACACACATGCCCAATAATTGATCTTCCATCATAAAGTTTGATCGTTGTTCATATTTTATTAATGCGTTTCGGTAATATTCGTTCTTACAAATATGCATTGAATGCTTAGACATCTTGGTCCGATCAGTTATTCAAGAGAAAAATAATTACATAATCTATTTTTTTGGATGTAGTAAGGGTTTTTCAACCTGATCAATATTTTGAACAGAGTCTTGTTCTATTTTTAAGTACACCAGACTGGGGACTGGTCCTACCGTAGATAAAGCGCAGGATTAGGTACGTTATCACCGGGTATATTTACCGAGTCACTTTAATGTTAATTATTATATTTCTTTGCTGTCCACCATTAGTCTACTGGTAGTGTACTTAGGCCGGGAAGCCGGTGGGGTCTTTGTTTCGAATCTCAGGAGGGGCAATTACAATTTATATTTTAGTCACGAGCGGCGCGGCGTCGCGCATCTATGATTTACCAGGGAATAAAAATTTACGGGAGGCATAGAAGGTAGATGAAGTAACTACCTTCAGCCTGGCTGTAGTTATATTTTGCGTATTGTAGTAGTGGCCAAGCAAAAGTTTCTGAACATATCCATATATGAATGTGATACAGACCACTTTCACATACCCACTGGCTGACTTGAGTGCATTGTGAAACATAAAGCTACCGACTAGGCCGCAGCAGGATCTGTCGCGTCCTATTTAAAGGTCTGTGCCCTGCAATAATGTATACGCGGCAGGATCTGTCGTGTCCTATTTAAAGGTCTGTGCCCTGCACTAAGTCGTATATAGGATGCAGTAAAAAAGTCACGGCCATAAGTAAACATTACAGAATAAACCTGTATGCTGGGCGCATGGTGACGCGTATGCGAGAAACCACAGCCAAATAATATGTCAAATGTCATTTTGTACTATAACCTGACACGCGCCAGTGTTTCACAAGGTTTCACACATGCTTTATAGTACCATAAACAAAAGCAACAGCATGCAGAAGTTTAAACTAAAAAGTACTGCATGGCACTGGACTACCTTCGTCACCCTGAGAAATAAGTTGTTCAATCTCATAATGTCCAGTAATTTCACTGGCTTCAATATATTCTTCGAACCTAAACACACGAAAGTACCCCACGTATGGGCACATTCGTAGGAATATCTTATGCTAGAAAAATCACAATTACTCATTATTGACAGTTCCGTGGCGCAGCTGGCGAGTAGTCGGCTGCGAAGCGAGAGGCTGTGGGTTCGATTCCCACACGAGACAAATGTTTGTGTGAACCACAAATTTTGGTCTCGGGTCTGGCTGTTGTGGGAGCGCAAGTGCCTCGTAGTTCCTGATACCCACGACACAGGTTTACCTAGTGTGGGGTCAGGACTATGTGTGTGACTGTTGGGTGTATTATTATTACCTTTTAGCGTAACAAATTCACATTATTTTATAATTATCTGCGATATATTTATAATTCTTACATAATTATTCCAGAGATATTAGTCAATTAGTTTTGAAGTAAAAAATAAAACGTAAAAAGCGTACGAAGGGTGACCATTTGTATATGTATTTTTATTTTATTTACCCATATACTTGTCATTGGCGATATGCATAAAAAAGAAAAAGGCCTACGCGTCGGAATACACATACATACATACATACACACTCACGCCTATGTCCCATAGGGGTAGGCAGAGACTATTGAGTACCACAAGCTACGATCCTGACACACCTCTTTCGCCTCTTCCACATTCATACATCTTCTCATACATTTTCGTCGGTTGAGGGTACTCGTGACGTGCCCTTTTCGGAGAATGTCATTTATTTGATCTGCATATGTTCTCCTCGGGCGCCCTCTTCCAACCCTACCATTCACATTCGCACGATAAATACCTTTCGTAAGTCGTCTTTCATCCATCCTCTCCATATGCCCAAACCATTTCAGCATACACCTTATTACTTTATCATTGTAAATATGATAGAAGGATGCAAACACTGCATTCCTTCGCATATCGGATCCTTTGTTTTCATACAACAAACGTGAGTTTACTGCATTGTTTTTAAAAGATAAATCTTTAACACGTGTTTTTTAATCGTCTATTTGTTTATACTAGTGGTCGCGTAATGGTCGATGGTTACAGATATTATAAATAAATGGCTTTCTGCACTCCTTCTCCATATAAACTTTAAAATACGTGCCAAATCTCACACTCCTCCGTGCGCTTATTGCTTAAAAGTGGTCCGGGGTTTGTCTTCACGTATTATTATATAGTAATTTTACATGATCGCTTTTTTTCATTAGCTTGAATGATGGTAAGCGTCAGTCTGCTCATAAACAGAAGCAACGCCACACAGAACTTTAATAATAAAGCATGACACTGGACTGCGCTCGTCACCCCGAGACATAAGGTGTTAAGTCTCATAATGCCCAGTAATTTCACTGGCTTCAATGTCCTTCAAACCGGAACACAATAGTGCTTACACACTGTTTTTGGCGGCAGAAATAGACAAAGCGGTGGTACCAACCCAGCCGGCCTCTCGCAAACGACGGACCTACCACCTTGTAAACCGCCCTATTATAGCTCGTCTAGTGTAAAACTTATGAAGAATCGCTGGATATCCTTTATACCTGACTGGCTAACGCCAACCATCGTATGAATAGTGAAAAAAAACTCCAAAACCGACTGCAAAACCCGCAACGCGGTGCATTGACTGGTATCCTTTGAGGAGTTTCCCATTTTCCATCGTTCTCCTTCATTAGAACTTAATAAAATCTATATATGCCTACCATCGGAGTAAACTCCTTACATTACAAAAATAACCACCCAAGTCGGCCCTTAATTGGCGGAGCTACGCATGAAAATATATAAAAAATATATGTAGACAAATTGAGCATCTGCTCCCTTTCTAAAGTTGGTTATAAGCCCGCCTCAGTGACTCGTTCCGAGTTGTGTTCCAGGGTCAGTCGGTGTATATTCAATTACAAGAAGCCGACATTATTCTGACGACCGTCGAGGATCGTAACGTCTCACGGCGGATGTCTTTTTTCTTTCTTTTCTTAAATTTGGACTGCACTGTACATAACATCAAGTGCAGTGTATTAAAGTCGCCGTACTATGATTTAAAATTAGAACACACACATTACAGCGCCATCCAAACCCAAACCACCCTACCCTACCAATGAAACTATCGTGTTTCTCCCGCCCCAAGCAAATTTCATAGATCGCGAAATAAGACAAAAATGTGAACGTTCGCGTAATTAGTGCAGTGATGAACCTTCGCGTAATGAGATGTAAGTAATAATTAATTAAATGTTTTTGAATTGTCAGCGGTACTTGATAAGTATGCCAAATTTCGAGTTAATCAGACGTTTTGAAAGGGGTCAAAATCATGTTCAAAGTTTCTGTTACATACATACATAGTATGAAGCTAATAAAAGCGTGTTAAAAATAATAGACATCAATCCTTGCAAAATTCAGCTTTCTAAATGGAGTGGCGTCTTCTTTTCATCATTCTCTACCATAATTAACTAGCAACTTTGTCGTTCAATTCTCGATTTGAACTACGTAGTCAACATGTACTTCTAAAGGATAGTTTGTACTGCTATATCACCAGGAAACTTAAGATGAATAAAGGTGTTCCAAATTTGGCGTCAGGCGGCAAACCGCAGCGACAATGTCGCTTCCTGGTGCTGTCGTTTTCACGGCGTCACTAATGGGTCCTATTAATTATAATTAAATTAATTAACAGCACCATTGCGAACTCATTGAGCACTCGGCTGTGAAATAAGAGACTGCGGGTACGAACCCGAGAGAAATTAATGTTTGTGTGATCTACAAATATTTGTTTCCTTTATGGGTGTTGTTTAACAGTTTTCGATATCCACTACACAATACTCGTATATTAGCAAAGTCTTTGATGTATACTACTAGACGGGCTGTCTGGAAGTAAAATTGCGTCAGATAATGCGGGAGTTTGACAGCTGACAGACAGGGAGCGCGATAGGGGTTCTAGTTGAGAATAAGCGAGATGGTAATATTGAGTTACGGTCAATTGACCGCAACTTAGTGGCACAATTTCTATGTACCGCTCAGCTGTTCTAGTAGTATACATTAAAGTCTTTAGCCACGGACCATTAATTTTTCTTGCTATATACTAAATCAATTAATCGCTTACCTGATGATGAGCACGTTTGCATATTAACTAGCAACATCACCCCGAGTCAGAACCTTGAATTACCTTGCCATACACTGCGCTTGTCACCTCGAAATCCATTCTCCACCCATCAGCTAATTTATAAACGAGTACTATTAAAGTTTTACATCCACGATTATCTTTATTTACAATTGTCTTAGCGACTGGACTACACATATAATGAGAGGTGTGAGAAAAACCCGCAAACAAGGCATTGTTTGTTGTACTTTTTTACCGAGACAAGTTTAGTGACGTCGGAAGTCGGTCATTTTTTATATCACTGTATTTCATTAACAGTCTAGATAATGACGCCAGAAGTTGGCCACTTTGATTATATTGCATATCTCATTATCAGTCTATTGGCAGCGTAATTAGGTGAGGTTCAAATACTAGGTAAGGTCATCAGAATTTGATTTTGAGTTTTTCTATTTAGAAAATCACACATGAATCGCCTGGGATTTGAATTTGTATGAAGAATTGGCAGATATATACTTCAGATGCTCATCATCATCATCACATATTTTTTACTCTTGGTGAGTAAACTAACAAGCGCAGTAATTTTCCTTAGCAGATAACTAGGAAACCTTTTCAGTCTCGAAAAATAAACGAATATTAATGTTCTTCTACAAGTGATAAAACCAAAATTATTACTTACATACTATTGCATGCGTACATTATTCATAATTATAATTATAATTATGAATAATGCATCTGTACCTAATCTTGAATGTCCTAAATGTTTTTAACTTTACGGAAGGTGTTTCAGTCTTAATTTATAACTGTAATTTAGATTACTGACATTTGATTAGTTCGACCTATAAAAATAAGGAAATACATTATTCACGTCAACTATGTACATACTTCTAATGACTTTCATTTAAACTTATCTAACACCAGTGTCTTAATTGAATTTCGAGTTCTTGGCTTTTTTTATTAGCTTGAATGACGATACGAGCAGGTCGCTCGGATGGTAAGCACAACGCCTGCCCATAAACAGAAATAACACCACACAGAACTTTGAGTTGCAAAGCACTGCATGGTACTGGACTGCGCTTGTCACCCCGAGACATAAGATGTTATATCCTTCAAACTGAAACACAACAATGCTTACACACTTTTTTGTTTGTTTTCGAAACGAGTTTATCGCTACCGCCTCGCCCAGGGGGTGACAGGACGGTTATGGTGGACTCACCAGTCTTACAACCCAGCGTAAAGTCACCCGGGGGAGAGATAGAAAATCCAGATGACCGCTGGGCTGAGTCCCTAACACTATATACATCCTGCACCGGAAATACCAACCAAAAACCCCGCGGTGGCTATCTTCGGCGCATTAGAGACGCCCGCGGGTTCCTGAGGCTTCAGCGGAACCGCCCCTGCGCGGTGGCATCTTGCGGCCCATCTCTATTCGTGAGGGGGGCTCAGAAGCCCCTACACACTAAAGGACGCCTTCGGCGTCAGCGGCAGCGACGAGGCCAACCACCAGTGCTGCCGTCCATCTCGGCGTCGCACGTATAAGAGTACATAGGGGCTACTACAGCCCCTCGCTGCGAGCCCGCGACCGCCGCCCCCAGTCGCCTCTTACGAAAGGCAGGAGATATCGTGATGGAATCCTTCTAACGCCCCCAATCCACAGGGCGGAATGCTTACACACTGCTGTTTGGCGGCAGAAGTAAACAAAGTAGTGGTAACTAGTCAGACGGCCTGGGACCTACCACCTAGTAAATAAATAAGACACTTTTTAAATTAATAAGATAGTTTACTATTTTCATGGAAATTGTAAGTAACAAAGGACGAATGTATGCATAATGTATGTGTCTACTATTCAATGTGGAATTAAGATAATGTAATTAAACCAAGGATCCGCCAATCTTTGGTGCTCGGTTACAATTTATTTATAACCGACTTAAAGACAGCGGATGGAGTCTTATCGTGTGTATATATTCTTTACGTATGTTTAGACATACTCGTATTTCCGCTAAATATGACCAATTGTGGATGATTGTTTTTGTATTCGATAGGGTTTCATCCCAGAGCTGTCCCATTTTAATTAAAAAAAAAAAACCTCTCCTAAAGGGATGAAATTGGGTATGACAGACTAACTTCCACGTTTGTACACCGTTTTGATAAACATAATAGTGTTACGATTAACATCTGATAACGTATAATTTTGTAAATAATGCAAATTGTGCAACATCATTCAGCGTAGATTGACTTGTCACGATTTGAATTACCTAGTATGACAACAAATGATCTCACTATGCAGAGTTATTATTGTCTTATGTCTCTTGCTTATAATAATGTTTATAAAGGTAATTATAACTTGTGGTGTGTGTAAATCATTTATTTAACTCTCATTTATTTATTTATTTATTTATTTAAGACGCAAAACAGAGTACAATCAATACATTAGTACAACTTTATAACTATACAATCATTAAAACCAGATTGTATTCCAAAACATGCGCCCTTATATATATATATATTCAATAAAGTGCGGACTAGGATATTAGAAAGCTAATAATACACAGTACATCGAAACAGATACTCAAATTCTGGATAACTTAAATTTAGTTACATATTGTGATACAATATACATTTTCGTAGGCCCTTTGAGAATGTTCTACAACTGCCGTCCATTATGTCAATGCAATTGAATTTATTTGCCAGTTCATTATACGAACGACACATACGGATAAAACACATTCAGTTGGGTACAAATCGTACATACATACTTTTATTTCTCTTTTTTATTTTATTTTATTTAGGCTTAGTTACAGAGTAAAAACTACAATATTGCAAGAGAGAATTATAAACAATAACAAGAATACTAAATTTCAACTCCGATAATAACTACGCACAACTTTACTACATACGTACTCGCGCCTGTAATCCGCGTAGGAGTAGGCAGAGGTGTAACCAGTGCACCCACATTTCGCCGAACGTATCTCCGTCCCATGAAGTGAGAGGGGGCGAGCCTATCGCCATACCCGGCACAATTCTAGACTCCAGGCTGATACTAACAATTCGTAATAGTAAATATTACTTTTATCCGACCCGGGGATCGTATCCGGGACCTCAGCGTCAGCCTCAGTCGTAACGCGTACGCATTACAACTGCGCCACCGAGGCAGTCGTCGGTCAACTGTTTTTGTTGAATAGAACGAAAAGTACCTACATTAGTGTGTTGAATTCTAATTAAGTATATGTAAGAAATATTGCATGCTTCTTTACTTGATTACGAATTTATTTATTATAAGTTTAATCTCATGTAAGTGAACTGTATTATTCTTATGATTGAAATAAAGATTCTATAAACCTAAAGTTTGGATGTTTTTTAGTCAATCACGTCTTAACATCCAAACCGTTTTGGATGAAATTGATTGAATTGGTGGCACACAGGTAGACCATGACCTGGATTAGGACATAGGTTACTTTTTATCCGATAAATTGCCGTTCACGCAGGCGGAGCCGCGAGCCAACAGCTAGTATTCTATATATTTATGTCAAGAGAAATCTTCGGACCTTCTGTCTTTCTAAGCATACTGCACGCACGCAAAATCATTAAAATCTCGCAGCTGAGGTAATAGAACAAAATAAAAAAATAGGTCAACTTTCGACCACTATTCTGAGTTGCCGGGACCATTAGTTCTGATAAGATTGGCTTCATTGAATTTCAATGGGCTGTGGCAAGGTCACTGTGGAAGGTGTTTATTTTATTAGCTTGAGTGACGAAACGAGCAGGTCGCTCACCTGATGGTAAGCGCTACGCCTGCCCATAAACAGGAGCAACACCACACAGAACTTTGAATTACAAAGCACTGAACCGCACTGGACTACGCTCGTCACCCCGAGACAAGATGTTAAGTCTCATAATGCCCAGTAATATCACTGGATTTAATTTCCTTCAAACCGGAATATAACAGTGCTTAAACACTGTTGCTTGGGGGCAGAAATAGACAAAGCGGTGGTACCAACCCAGCCGGCCTCTCGCATACGAGGGACCTTCCACCTTGTAAATTCCAAACAAATTAACACCTATAACAAAGGTATGACTGAATGGAATTTTACATCAGAATTTTGATATTTCCGATGAAATATTCAACAAAATATTTTGACAATCGCACCATTCAAGGTGAAAAATATTTGGCTACTTACTTTGCATTCATTATGAACAGCGGTACGTGCTGTTCGAGATATGAATCATCTTCATATACTTAAGTCTTGCTATTCTACCCTTTTATATACAAAGAATCCGTTTACGAATCTCTCCAAGGTAGGGCTTGAAGAGATTCGTAAACGAGACTTATCAGTCTAAGCCCCGCCCCCCCCGTTCCGTCTTAAACTTGCGGAGTTTCTCTCTCTCATAAGTCGATGGCCACGGGATCCGCCATTTAAATATGCACCCACAGCCTACGAAGGAGTTCGCTGTGTTACTCTTGGACAATTATCTTCTTCTATCTCTTTCTCTCGTTACTCTTATCTCACCAAATTGTAACAGAAGCTGACAAATGAGAATGTGGGTCACCTGATAATGAGTGATCTCCGCCGACCATGAAGATCTACAATACCAGACGAAAAACCTCGATCCGACGAAAATGATCTTCATTGGAAGGCGGGTCGATTTAGTGGTTGTCCGGAAATTTTACATACCACCACACATTACTACTTCAGGTTGGTTTTTTGTGAGACAGTGGTAACGACCCGGACGAGCCGGCCCATTGCTTGCTACTGCGTTTCGGACGGTGATTGAGATATCCGGAGGCCCAAATTCCCCTCCCCTTCCCAATCCCTTTCCTTTAAGGTCGGCAACGCGCCCATAATTATTTTAGTATTGTGGGCGTACATGGGCGGTAGAGATCATTTACCATCAGGTGACCCACTTGCTTGTTCGCCGGCCTATACTATAAACAAAATATATATATAATGCAGCCTCATAGATATGGGAAATCTTCCCAAAGGGGTTGACGTCAGGCAGTTAAAAACCAAATCTTTCCGTAACATGTGTTAAAAGCATGTTGCACAGACCCCACTGCGAGTGTGATAAGGATAGATGAAAGAAGAAGAGACATTAATAAACCAGTTTATCACTAAACAGCAAAATAAATAAAGAACTATTTTTATAATAAAATAAATAAATAAATACACCCAACAGTCACACACATAGTCCTGACCCCACACTAGGTTGTATTGTGGGTATCAGAAACTACGAGGGACTTGCAGTCCCACAACAC
This sequence comes from Mimas tiliae, assembly GCA_905332985.1. Classification (NCBI taxonomy): domain Eukaryota; kingdom Metazoa; phylum Arthropoda; class Insecta; order Lepidoptera; family Sphingidae; genus Mimas; species Mimas tiliae. The sequence continues at coordinate 16,521,152 of HG995244.1, forward strand.
CCAGACCAGAAACACATATTTGTGGATCACACAAACATTTGTCTCGGTGTGGGAATCGAATCCACGACCTGTCGCTTCGCAGCCGGCTATTCGCCTACTACGCCACGGAGACTGTCTGTATGAACTATTATTATATATTAAGTATTTGCAAATCGTTTGTTTACATAAAAAATGTACTCAAACGATGCTCCGTTTAAAATTGAAAACGTACTTGACTATTAAAATAGATAAATCAATTAACGCTGGCATTCAAAATAAAGATGTTTCTATTGTGATTCAAATTACTTTGCTAATAGCCTCTAAATCTATAATAAGTTTTAAAACATTTGCTTGATTTAATTACATTATTATTAAGTTAAATTAGCCACGCTTGTGAATGTGAGTACTTTCAAACACAGTACGTGTACAGAAATACCACTGGTTACAATATGGTCGCCGTGACCGTTAATATCGACATAAACCACAACGCAATACAATAATACTGCATTAGTGGTGCAGTTGTAATGCGTACGCGTTACAATAGGCTGACGCTGAGGTCTTGGGTTCGATCCCCGGGTCGGGTAAAGTGATGTTGGGTATTTCTATAATGAAATGCTCAGTATCAGCCCGGAGTCTAAAATTGTGCCCGAGATACGCTCGGCAAAATGTGGTTGTACTAGTCACACCTCTGCCTATAGAGGCCTGCCTCTGATTACAGGCGTGAGTGCATATGTATGTATGCATGCAATACATAAGAATCTGATTACATTATAGTATAAATCAAACACCCGCCACTAAGACGGCATTTTGACAATGCTCATTTTATATTCAAGCTGCAGCTCAGATAACATTTTCTAAGCTTCCACAAAAAATACGACTGATATTTACCCCAATTTTACTATGCCGAAGAAAAATCTATTTTACTTAGTTTGCTGATTATGTAGCGTCATAGGTGAAGAAAAATATTCCACTTGCATAACACGCATATCGTGGGCATAGGGGTTCCGGGTTTAATAATTTATGACTTCAAACACATAAAATGTATTATGTTGTGTATCATCCTCTTGTGGAAATCCCGTCTTAAGGTCTTAACGTGTTTTGACTTATAATGTAAACGCTGTCTTGTTTGTAGTTAGAACATTTTTCCGCAACATAAGACAATTCCAGTAGTCAAGCTACTGGGACTAGCACTTGGATTTATGTAAACGGGTCTAGAGAGACTTGTTTGATCAATCAATTTATTTATTTCCTGGGATACTATTTACATAATAAATAAACATAAACTTCCACTAAATGTCATGTATAGATTGTTTTTATATTATGCATTATTTTTAATTCAATACGTAGTGGAAATGATATAAGCTAAAATGTCAACACAAACTGTTTATTGTACTTTTATTTTGTAACTAGCTTTAACTCGCGGCTCCGTCCGCGTGAACGGCCTTTTCCGGGATAAAAAAAACCTATATCCTAATCAAGTTCATGGTCTACCTGTGTGCCAAATTTCATCCAAAACCATTCAACTGTTAAGGCGTGATTGACTAACAATCATCCAAGTTCACAAAACAAAAACATACGAATTTGCGTATTTTGTGTGTTAGTAGCATAGTATGATTAGTAGATAAGTGATATTTTGAACTATTGAGAATGTAATTACAATATCAGTCCTGTATTTTACTGTCCCACTGCTAGAAACGGGTCTTATCTATTAGTAAGAGGTATTACTTATAGATATTATTAGAACATAGTCTATGATTGCTCAGTGGGGAGTGGTATGACTGTCGAGACGAAAGTCGCAGGTTCGAAACCAGCCCCAAGTGCATACACCTCTGACTTTTATAAGTTATGTGTGTATTAATTGTTAATTATCACTTGCTTTAACGGTGAAGGAAACATCGTGAGGAAATCTGCATACCTGAGAAGGTCTTCATAAGAATTTCGAAGGTATGTGAAGTCTGCCAACCCGCATTAGGCCAGCGCGGTGGACTAAGGCCTAACCCCTCTCATTCAGTAGAGGAGGCCCGTGCCTAGCAGTGGGACGTATATAATACAGGGCTAGTATTATTATTATTATATTTTATAGGTAGTCTATGAAAAAATCTCAGGTATTCAGGTTTCCTCACGATGATTTTAATCACCACTAAAGCATGCGATAATTAAATAATCATGGAATTTTGGCGCTAGTCTTGAACAACTTATGTTTTCGACGACGTAGTTAATATTTTCTGGAAATCTGTATGTATTCATCGACTTTTAGTGTTGACTGTACCTATCCAGACGGCCTTTCGAATTTGTGGACCTACCACCTATTAAAATCGATCGTGTGTACTTTACGCACAGTATACTAGTGGCTTTGTATTCTGACTTACCTTGGCCTTTGGAATCGGGCTAAGCTTTAATTCATAAAATGCATACCGATTGAAACAATAAAGAAACCGGAACAGCGACTTGACGCAATCAAAATAACGATTGACTGGTGACAATCATACAAAAATAAATATAGGTGCTAATACAATGAGACTGCCTCGATGACGCTGTTGTAATGCGTACGCGTTACGATTGAGGCCAACGCTGAGGTCTCGGGTTCGATCCCCGGGTCGGGTAAAGTGGTATTGGGTTTTTCTATTACGAGGTGTTCATATCAGCCCGGAGTCTAGTATTGTGCCGGGTATGGCGATATGTTCGCCCCTCTCACATCATGGGACGGTGATACGCTCGGCGAAATGTGGGCTAATGGTTACATCTCTGCCTACTCCTTCGGGGATAAAAGCGTGAGATTATGTATGTATGTATGTATAAGTTCTAAAACCTAGAAACCCTTGTTTATCTAATAAATTTTACTTGGAGATCGAAAAATCATCCCATAGTATATGTAGTCTGCTTAGAGGGGTTGACGTCAGGCAGGCGGTCACATAATGCCCAAAAATTTCACTGGCTTCAATGTCCTTCAAACCGGAACACAACAGTGCTCACATACTGCTGCTTGGCCACCAAGCAGCAGTAATAGACATAGCGTTGGTACCAACCCAGACAGCCTCTCGCATCCGCATCATGCCACCTTGTATAAAAAACATATACATTATCATTATACATTTATGAGTCATGAGATGAATAGTACACTTAAGCGCCTTACAATCGGTGTAAAGAAAATTACTCAACATTAGTTACTAAACCGGTTATAATCGAAGTTACTATTCTGATTACTCAGCAGTTAAGTTTTGTAGCAATGAAGAAACACACAGATAATTATGTTAGAAGCAACTTTGGAAATCCTCTTTTGTTATTCAATTTGGTTGTGTAAATTCAACCTTTTTGGCAAACTGTTTTGAATATCACACTCAGTCACTCACTCAGTGTTTGTCATTTGAGTCATTGAAGATTTTTTGTGCATTGCGGTTAGCAAAGAGTTGGTAAGTAAACTAACCTTTACAATTGTTAATAGGATTTACAAACAGTTTTTTAGATGTTACGCAAATAAGTGTTTCAACAGCTAATATTTCAGAAATGTAAATATCTTTTTTACTTAGTTAAGTTTACCTCTAAGGTAAATGAACAAGAAATTTAAATTGTTTTGTTTTGGATTTATCTATCAATGAATTTTGGTTTCCAAAATATGTCTTATCAGGGCCTAATTAAACTAACTGTATACAACATGAAACTGACCTTATCCTATCTATGATACCAAGTTGATTGAAATCTAATATTAAATAAAATACCAGTCGATCATGATATGAAATTAACAGAAAATTAGAATATTTGCATATTTTATCCGATGTCACCGTTTTTCCAATATTAAAGTATATAAGCATATAGTTAGTTTGTTACTTCTAATCAAATTTTTAATTACATAACAATTAGTCAACAAAAATTTAATAGGATAATCTCAAACGCTTCAAGGTAAGTTGTCTCATTGCGACAGAGCTACTGAAATCTCCACAAAATAGATAAATATCAGTAACGTATAAAAGATAAAAAGAATTGTAAATAAAGAGCGGCATTACACTCTGACATATAATCCATCTTCCTTATCTATACTAGATAACAAGATAAATACTGATTATTATGATTCTGAAACATGGTGACACAGATTCAAAATAAACAATTCTTGAAAACTGGTACAGGTAAAACAGCTAATTTATTTCTAAACTCATACTGGAAATATACAAATAACTGAATTGAAATTTAAGAGTAATCATCTTAGTGAACAGGACGAATTAAATGAAGAGTATAGTAATAATCAATTTAAAATACTAGTAATATTTTTCAGGTAACTTCTAGAACTAAAAAAGTTTAAATAATTAATATGATAAGAACACACCTGCAAAATAAATAAATTAACCCTGTATACAAAAATAAAAAGGTTTCCGTAAGAGGAAATTTTAATGTAATAAAAAAATATGTATAGAATATTCAAAAAGAAATTATAAAAACTGAGAAATCACTTGAGGTGTGTTCGTGGAACAAACATAATAGGCATTTCAATATTTTATACAGGAAAATAGGTAACGTATCGCAAATGGATACGGGAGTCTAATAGCTAATGATTTTACCTCTGATACATTGCGAGGCAACCGGTGTGACATATGCAGAATGTTTAGCGTAGTCCCTCGGGACTTTTACAAGAAAAGGAAAGCGCTTCGGTCAACCGACAGCTGTGGAAATTCTCGGTACGAATCGGGATTAGATACTTCAACCAGATTCCGTTTTCTGTATTCCTTTGAATTGAAGATTTTATCGCTCCATCCTGGATAGAATTGAATAATGTCGCCGACATAAATTGCTGTATCAAATAACTTTGGTGCAAATCATTTTATTAGAATGAATTCTTTGATAAAGTCAAATTTAGTACAAATAATATATCATTGACAATAGCGACTGATGCTTTTTATTTTTAAAGTCAGTTTAGTTAATGTTAATTTCAGATTAAATTAACTCTTTAATTTGCAAATCTACTCTATAAACAAATGTATTTAACCTAGTAAATAAAATGATTATCGTTCAAATATATTATGTACCTAACCCAATAGTATCGTGCTACGATACGACAACGAGTTTTTTGAACACGTTTATTTTATGATAGAAACATTTCTAGACGGTCCAACGTTACAACGTATCTTAAACTTAAATTTATTTCTTTGGTTCGATTAATTTAATTCGCATTTACTTTACTCGTAAGTATATTACTTTATCTAGCTAATCGTAGGTTTAGTTCTGTCCAAAAACATTAACCTTTTAAATTCTAGATTAAATTAATGATGAAATGATAGTAGAAGTGTGACACCGGTCTACAAAGTGACTTTAAAAGGCAGCTCATTCATATAAATAAATAATAATACACCCAACATCTGTATCGTGGATATCAGGAACTACGAGGGACTTACGGTGCCACGATACCCAGACCCAAAACAAATATTTGTGAATCAGACAAACATTTGTCTAGGTGCGGGAATCGAATCCTCACGCTTCGCAACCGGCTACTCGACCGCTCCACCACGGAGGATGTTATATAATATATCTTTTTTTATTTTTTTCCTTTCAATAAAAAACAATTGTATTTGAATCCATAACCTCTCATTTATTTTGCTCGTCATCATTCACTCGCCTCTCTAATCGGATGCAAAACACGTAACACAGCCGGACATGGCGCGTGATAACATCACGTAAGACCGCATATCTATTGCAAGGTAACGGTGCCGTGAGTTTGGGACAGTTATGCCATTTCATTGATATGACGCCATGCACTTGTCCATGGATTGTATGGCATAGCGACGCATCCAAAACTGGATGTTTGGAATATTTATTGTATATAATGAAATGAAAATATTTATTGAATCCATAAAAATGTTATAAATCATTTAGATGCAGTCAAATTTTAACTCTACCGCAAGTCGGAATGGTATTTCGTTATAGAAGAACGGACAAGAAAGTCTAACGTTGCTCTGTGCAAATATAAAATTCATTTACAATTAATTTTGAATAGAGTTAGAGCAGCTCAACTTATGCCTTAATGGTATTAGCGGTGCTATGTAGCTAAACTAGTATACATCTATGCACTATGTGGTAGGTCCCTAATATACGTGAGCTGAGATACTACCGTCTTGTCTATTTCTGCCACCGAGCAACAGTGTTTAAGCACTGTTGTATTGCGGTTTGAAGGACATTGAAGCCAGTGAAATTTGCATTAATATGAGACTTTACATCTTATGTCTCGGGGTGACGAGCGCAGTCCAGTGCTTTGTAATTCAAGGGTGTGTGTGGTGTTGCTTATGTTTATGGGCAGGCGTGGCGGTTACCATCATGCGAAGGACCTGCTTGTTTTGTCATTAAAGTCAATAAAAAAAACAACGACTGAATCGCTTAACTAGGCTGGCACCAAAATAGACTCATTTTAGCATTTATAATCTTCTTCTTCCACCTGTCCTTATCCCACTCGCAGTGGGGTCGAGGCAACATGCTTTTAACACATGTTACAAAAAGATTTGGCTTGACCTCTCTGGGGAGAAAACACCCAAACCCAAAATAAGTATTTGTGGATCACACAAACATTTGATTTGTCTCGGTGCGGGAATCGAATCCGCGGTCTCTCGCTTCACTGCCGGCTACTCGGCCACTGCACCACGAATGCTACTGTAAAATAATATTTATAACTAGCTGTTGCCCGCGGCTGCGCCCGCGTGAATGCCTATTTCCAGGATTAAAGTAGCATAGTGGGCGCCCTATGCTACTTGACAAAAATACTAATGTCACTATTAAAAAATAGGGGTTGATCGTAGAGGGTTGAAAATTTAGGGTTGTATGTATTTTTTAATGCTGTATCATAACAAAATATAAACAAAAAAAATTGCCTAAAAAATAAAAAATAAAATTTAGGGGTGGACCACCCTTTACATTTAGGGGGGTGAAAAATAGATGTTGGCCGATTCTCAGACCTGCCCGATATGCACACAAAATGTCATACAAATCGGTCCAGCCGTTTCGGAGGAGTATGGGAACGAACATTGTGACACGAGAATTTTATATATAAGATAATATTAATAGACAATATACTAAGGAAGGATTAAAATTCTCTAGCGAGCTTTAAATTATAATTAATATTTATGCGAATAAATAACATCAATATTGTTGTTTTGCTCGACTTCATTTTATAAACTCTTTGTATGGATATTTTTTGGAATAGTTCGCGCTATTTTTACATACTTACGCACTCACGCCTGTAATCCCCGAAGGGGTAGGCAGAGGTGTAGCCAGTACACCCACATTTCGCCGAGTGTAACTCCGTCCCACGATGTGAGGGGGGGCGAGCCTATCGCCATACCGGGCACAAATTCCAGACTCCGGGCTGATACTGAGCATTTCGTAATAGAAAAACCCAATACCACTTTACCCGACCCGGGGATCGAACCCGAGACCTCAGCGTTAGCCTCAATCGTAACGCGTCGCATTACAACTGCGCCACCGAGGCAGTTCGCGGTATTTCTAAATATAATATTATTGTATCTCCAGTACACCTAATTGGTCAAGTGACAGCCTATTTAGACTAAGAGACCGTGATGTCTTGAGTTTAAATCCCAGATCGGGCAATCGCAATTTTTGACACAAACATCACATGAATTGAATTTCAATCAATGTTAATAAGTGATATTGGATTTTTGCCCAGTATGGTGATAGGCTCGTCTCTTATCACATCAAGGGACGGAAATACACTCGGGGATTTCAGGCGTGAGGGCATATTAATATAAAATACAAGAACGTAGCTTAAGCTAATCTAAGGAGACCACTGGTGTATCGCGTCGGGTGCAAATTCTGGTGCCCAGACCGTGTCAGCGGTCGCAAGCCCAAAAAGCGCTGGCTGACGTATTCGAGAGAAACGTAAGAGAGTAACGCCCGGTTTTGGAAAGGCTGATCAAATCAATATTCAACTAACAGAACTTTGAGTTGACATCGCTTTCAAATCAATTCGAGTTGCTGAAACGTTATTTAGTGAAAAAAAATATATTTGTTCTCTCTTTAGTACCTACTGCTTGACATACCATATTAATTTGAAAGTTATGTTAGCTAACATGTGTGTCAAATCAAAGGCGTTGATCAGGCTTCTAGCAACTCAATTTCGACTTGACATGAGATTTGACATTTGATTAGTTAATTTAACATTGATCATACTTTCAAAAAACGGGCGAAAGTATAATTTATTAATAATAATAATAATTAAAAATTATTTCAGGCATAGCCCATAAAGTGTTAGTATTTACAATATCTTATAAAATTAATGTTAGTAAATATACAGATATAATATAATTTTTATATCACTTTAGGGCAAAGTGTGGAGTTTCATCCAATGTCGCAGCATTGGAGAGTCCCACCTGTCTACGAACACCCTTAAGATGCTATTGTCGCTACCGCGTATACGTGCAAGTAGCGAGCCACATCTTTTACGCATAATAGCAGCGAAACCATCTATCCCCGAACATCTTCGATGCGCTACAGCGCCACGGTAACCCCAACAGCACCCTAAGGGCGTTATTATATTGTACTCTTATATCGCTGTACGCACGTCCACCATAACTGGTCCACAGGCTGCACGTGTAGAATGACTGACAATAAGCCTTAAACAGTGTAGTTTTTACAGGTTCTGTACATCGTGCAAACCTGCGGGCCAGCATGTTAGAGCGGACAGACAGCGACCTACGTTCCCTGTCTATGTCCTTATTGTCATTTAGGTTGTCAGTAACCCAATGACCCAAGTATTTAAAGCTGGACACCCTAAGCAAAGGTGATCCACAGAGTGTAACTTCTGGTATACTTTTATACCCCTTAGCATTAGCTTTAAATACCATAAGCTCGCTCTTTTTGGCATTGTACCTGAGCCCATGAGCCACCGCATATGCTTCACATACCGATAACAACCGCCTCATAGCATTGATCGAAGGGCTCAGCAACACCATATCGTCAGCATAACTGATGTTATTGACACACACTCCGTCAATATGACAGCCAACATGTGTGTTGCCGAGCTCAACGATCAGCTGATTTATATACAGGTTAAAAAGCCGAGCTGAACTTAACCCCCCCTGCCTCACCCCGCATTCCAACCGGTATACATCAGAGAAAGATCCTTCCCACCTTGCACTATTACGTTGGTTACTATACCAGTACTCAAATAATGTAATTAATTCATGTGGCAGTGACGTTTCATGATGTAGCTTTCGCCACAACTTCATAGTTAACAAGGTCGAATGCCTTTGACAAATCCAGAATACAGGCAAGTATAGGTGTTTTTCTGTTAGTGTAGTACTGAACTTGTCCTTGAGGCATAAAATAGCACTTTCTGTTGAAAGTCCCTGCTTGAAACCGAATTGACTGTCATGTAAATTGATATGCTTAGATAAGTGTTTGTCAAGCAGACTATCCAGCACCTTTGCCACGACAGTCGCCAATGATTAGGCCTGTAATTGGAAATGTCAGAGGCATCTCCAGTTTTATTTTTAACTATCGGCACTACCAGGGTATACATGAGGTCATCTGGTAAGTAACCGTGACTAACACAAAGGTTGAAAAACATAGCCAATACTCGCGGCAGGTGTACGCCGGCGTGTTTCAGGTGGTCGATACTGAGACCATCGTGACCGGGCGACTTGCCTATTTTCATTTTAGATATGACCAAATCCACATCTTTAGCAGTGACACTAAAGGCAATATCACCCGGGACGGCCCGAGCATCAAACACCTGGTTTAGGTCCCTAAGAGGTGAGTTAACAGTAAAATGTTGTTTGAAAGTATTGGCTATGTTTGTCGATCCATAAACATCGGCTACACTCACAGGGCGGCTCGACTTTGGCTTTAAACTGTTAGTGGACTTCCAAAAAGTATAATAGTCTAACTACAAAGTGTCAACATCGGGCCGAATACCGGAATAACATGATGTATAAAGAAGAAATACACTAGGTCATTTCATGATAGAAAAACCCAATATCACTTTACCCGACCCGGGGATCGAACCCAAAACCTCAGCACAGCAGTCGTACGCATTACAACTTCGCGACCGAGGCAGTAATTCAGTCAGTCAGTATTTTAAAAGCATTTAAAAACCTTTTTTTTGCTGACATACCGTTGATTATCCTAAAATAGCGTACATAACTTAAGAGTTTCAAAATTTAAAGCTCCATAAATTGGTTTTATTTTGTCATGAATTTATACAATGTAAAGCCGTGCCTGCATTTATCGGTCAACGATGGTAATAAACTCTCTAGATAATAATCGTATAATATTCCTTCGGCCCTGATTTCACAAGTGTTCATGGACAGCCTCCGTGGCGCAGCGGGCGAGTAGCCGGTTGCGAAGCGTGAGGCCGTGGGTTCGATTCTCGCACCTTGACAAATGTTTGTCTGTTTCACAAATATTTGTCTTGGGTCTGGGTGTTGTGGGATCGCAAGTCCCTCGTAGTTCTTGATACCCACGATACAGGTTTAACCTAGTGTGGGGTCGGGACTAGGTGTGTGACTGTTGGGTGTATTTATTATTATTAATATTATAATTATTATTATTATTTAGATACCATTTAAGGCTGTAGCGAAGGCTAAAAAGTTAAAATGACAGTTTACATGACAATTCAGTGAAACCAGCCGATTTAATCATTGTAAAAAAAACATGCGGGGCAGTCTTTATATATATATATATATATTCCTAGGGTTCCTAGGGTCCCTAGTCTTAGATCGGGGCTATGTGACTGTAAGGTGCATTATTATTAAGATGTTAAGCAGCGTCTCATCTTGCCTTGTTAAGTACTACAATTTAGATTAGTAGGTATATTGTTATTCCGCTCGTATAGACTGTTACTGATTGTTGTAAACGTGGTTTAGTTGTTATTGGCTGTCTAATTAATTATTCTAAATTATAATATTATATGTAAAAAGCTGTTACTATTCCTTCAATAAACAAAAAAAAAAAAATGTATTAAATTTAACTTTAGTTAAAATGATTATTATCAGAGCAACATTATTTACAAACATACATACAAACTCACTGACGTCTGTAATCCCCGAAGGAATAGGTAGATATATAACCTCGTACATGTATCTCATGGTAATTAGTTACATTTAAACCAAGGTCTGATTGATTCTGACTAAGAGGTAAATAAATGTTTTTTGAGTCATAAACGACGTCACGGTCGATTCGTATGCACGTCATGTGCATATTTTAGATTTAGTAGTTAACCACAAGGTTTAGGATGCCCCAGAGGCGTATTCGGAGAAGACACTGATGGTAGAATAATAATTGAGTTGATAAATGCAATAATACGCATAGAAAAAAACGATACATACGCACTCACGCCTGTAATCTCTGAGGGCAGAGGTGTAACCAGTACACCCACATTTCGCCGAGCTTATTTCCTTCCTATAATGTAATAGGGGGCGTGCCAATACCATACCGGGCAGAATGCCAGACTCCGGACTGATACTGAGCATTTCATAATAGAAAAACCCAATATCACTCTTACCCGATCTGGGGATCAAACCCACGGCCTCTCACTTCACAGCCAACTCGCGCAGTGGAGGCTGTCAATTATACTTATCAATAATAAGTACAATAAAAATCATATTTTTTTTATAGCATAGACCGGCAAACGAGCAAGTGGGTCACCTAATGGTAAGTGATCTCCACCGCCCATGCACCGCCCGCCACAATACCAATAGAATTGTGGGCGCGTTGCCGACCATCAAGGAAAGGCATAATTAAGGGAATGGGAATTTGGGATTTGGGCCTCGGATACCCCACTCACCGTACAAAACGCAGCAAAAAGCTGCTACTTTACGTCGGTTTTCTGTGAGACAGTGGTAATAACCCAGACGAGCCGGCCCATTCATGCTCTAGATAAAACTGTCTACAGCATGGCTCTACCACTCAAAAATACTCTATTTCTATTGAATACGGTCTATGCTAATGACGAATATTTTCTTATTAGGGGAATTTTCAATTAAATTACCGAGTGTTATTTCGTGATTGTTAAATTTACCTTCAGTGACTCAAGCGTGTTGAATGGCATAAACTTCGAGGTCACATGGGAACCTTTTACCAAGCCAAAACAGCATATAGTTAAATTTTAATACCTACTTCTGTAACATTTGTTAAAAAGCATGTTGCGCCAACCCGGGGGATAAAGACTGGTGGAAGAAGTAGAAGAGTATTGTTAAATATGATATAGATAGTACAGGATAGAAAAAGTTTCTATGCACTGTGTTTAAATATAAATAAGACAGCCTCCGTGGCGCAGTGGGCGAGTAGCCGGCTGCGAAGCGTGAGGCCGAGGGTTCGATTCCCGCACCGAGACAAATGTTTGTGTGACCCACAAATATCTATTTCAGTACTGGGTGTTGTGGGACCGCTAGTCCCTCGTAGTTCCTGATACCCACGATACAGGTTAACCTAGTGTGGGGTCAGGACTATGTGTGTGAGACTGTTAGGTGTATTTATTAAAACAACATAACATAACATAACATGAATCTCAAATCTTTATTCCGCAAATAACAATCAATCTTCTTCTTCATCCACCTACCCATATCCCACTTGCAGTGGGTTCAGCGCAACATGCCACATGTTACAGAAAGATTTGGCTTGTAGTTTTAGCAAATAATAATCAATTTTTTTTATATATATTTTTTTTACTAGCCCTTTATTATATACGTCCCACTGCTGGGCACGGGCCTCCTCTACTGAATGAGAGGGGTTAGGCCTTAGTCTACCACACTGGCCTAATGTGGGTTGGCAGACTTCACATACCTTCGAAATTCTTATGAAGAACTTCTTAGGTATGCAGGTTTCCTCACGATGTTTTTCCTTCACCGTTAATAATCAATGGTTCATATTAATTGATTTTTAACCGACTTCGTATATGTATGTGCATTTTATGTATATTTATTATTAACTCCGACAAACATGCATCTGGCGCCGGCGGGTAGGACGGAGAGTGACGACGACGATAATGACGCTCGCGTCTGTCACGAATTAACAGCATCGTTATTTTTGAAGTTGGTTAAAAACATACGTCAGCTTTACTTTGTGTTTTTTTGTTAATGTCTCTTTTAGGAACCAAATAAGGGATAATTTATTGCCAAATTTACGTACAACAATGGAACTTTTTTACGCAAACGGCAATGGTATTCTGTTCACGTTTTAGGTTCGAGGAATTTTGATTAAAACAAAAAAATACTGCTTTGCCTTAAACATTGTGTCAACATATTGATGCAATACGAAAAATCAATTGAATTTAAAAGTTGGTAGTTCCCTCGAAAGGAAAGCAGCAGTAGTTATGTATGCACAGTGATTTTACTGGGCATTATGAAACTTTTTTAACACACTTCATACAAGCTATGTATAACCAGTCTTAATACTGAAGGCATTCTCTACCAGTGAACATGAGATAGAAGAAGAAATAGTTTAGTCGTGAATACAAATAAAATATATAATTTTATGAAATATAAACTTTAAAAAAAAATTAACCGACTCACAAATACTAAAAAGACAAAAATATTTTTTTTTAGTCGGTGCTATTTTTAATAAAAGAATCATCAAAATCGGTGCATAAATGATGAAGTTTGTATATTTCATCTTCATGAAATTAAAATGAACTTGAATGAATTTAAATAAACTTTTAACTATACTCTTTGGAAGGAAAGAAGATTCATCCAAATCGGTTCACATTTGCAGTGGTGGTTATACATACAAAAAAAATATACGCGTTGACTTGAGAACCTCCTTTACTTTCGTCGGTTAATAAAATAAATCATATAAATCTTTTTAGAGACAATAAAATATGAAGAATCGTCTTTGCAAATGTCAAGTTGTTTTCGATGTTAGTTTAATCATTTGTTAATGTTAAATTATCAAAAATGAGCAGCAAAATATAGTCAATTTAAACCAACCATGAACTGCAATTATAAAATTCAATACGAAACAAAAAATAATATTTATTACAAAAACTTTTGGCAAATCATATCCATTATTTTTTGTTACGAAAGATTATCATAAATGTTTAGGACACCTTTTACACTCAAATTTTGATTTAAATTCTTATAATTCATAATATTTGTTTATTTAATTGTTTAAATACAGTAGAAAACAATATTTTAATCGATTCGAAATTTGATATATTATTCGAATGATTTATTCGCAAAAAATAGAAAAAATTACAATAAAACAATCCTAAATTTGATAACTCAATAACTATCAAACGACCTTTGATTTTTCTTTCATAGAAATACTGTAACTTAAAGAAACGCTGATTGCTTGACGATGTGTTTTAACTAAACCGGCACTTGACTTTTTATCAAAATTGATGTCATCATCAATCATTTATAGATTTGTAGCGATAATGCCACTATTTAGTACTATGATAAAAAAAAACATAAACAAATTTCTTCTGACATAAACGAACTGCTATGCTACCCTCCTGCCCTTATTTCAAACGGAATATAACATCATGCTGTTTACAAACGTTGAAAGAATTTGGCTCAATTGTGGTGTAAGTGGGCCACCAACGAGAGGTACGAGTTTTTTTACGTTTTTTAGACTTTTTTGTCTACAGCATGAATGGGCCAGCTGGTCCGGGTCGTTACCACTGTCCCACAGAAAACCGATGTAAAGTAGCAGCTTGCTGCTGCGTTTCGTATGGTGAGTGAGATATCCGGAGGCCCAAATCCCCTCCCCTTCCCAATCCCTTAATTATCCCTTTCTTTTAAGGTCGGCAACACGCCCATGACTCTTTTGGTATTGTGGGCGTACATGGGCGGTGGTAATCACTTACCATTAGGCCACCCACTTGCACGTTTGTCGGCCTATGCAATAAAAAAAAACATATATTTTATATAAGAATTTCGAAGGTATGTGAAGCCTTCCAACCCGCATTAGGCCAGCGTAGTGGACTAAGGCCTAACCCCTCTCATTCAGTAGAGGAGGCCCGTGCCCAGCAGTGGGACGTATATAATACAGGGCTAGTATTATTATATATTTTAGGACAAAAGCCAATCTCGTCTGCACGCGCACTCTGCTGATTAAGGAACTAGGCAATAGTGAAATCCTTTGGTGCACGTTACACAGCTCCGGAGAATTCTGTAATACTTGCGGCCTTAGCATATGCACCTAGAAAAGTTTGTCAACTCGTTTTGTCATGAAAGAACCAATTATAACTGGTAATCTTTTTATGTCTATCGAAACTAACATAGTTCCGCATGACTCGTTTTATGGAAGAGATTCTTTAACACACGCGCGCGATATACGAGTATCTCATCGGCTCATGTTAGTATCCCTGGTATACTGCTGGCACCGCCCCTGCGCGATGCCTTTGCGGCTCGTATTCTTTGGAACTTGGAAGTGTTACTATCAGGATATCTTCGGCGTTTACGGCAGTGCTAGGGTTTCTTGTTGCTGACCGTCTAGGGGTACGACCAATTGGTCGGTTGGGAATTCCCAACCTCAACTCCTTTTGACGTAGATCTGCGGTAACTTATGCAAGTCACACTAAGTTATGGCTGAAATAGAAATTAATGATAAGATATCCCTGATCCACAACCTCAAAATGCTGCTGTTTGATTTTGTCAAAAAGTTTAAGACTCTCGAGGTTCTATCAGTTAGAGATTACTTTATAAGCTTTATGATTCATCTCACGCAAAACAGTTTTATATTTTGAATTAAATTTCCTTATTGAGTCTACAAATAAGTGATGCCGTATAGTCTTTCACTGGAAATATTCCATTCTTCAAATTACGAAAACACGATTTACGTGTAAGCATTCATAGTGAAAATATTTATATGACTCCTATTGAAAAACCCTGTGGTTCAGCTATTGTTTTGAGAAAAAAAAGGAATAAAACGGGTGAAAAGACAATTAAAATCTTAGTTGTACAGTCACATAGTGTTTACATGAATATATCAGCTGAACAAGAATAGTACCACTTTCTCACAGAGTGGGTTAACGGGTTTGATGATCGTGCATTCTGTGAGATAGATTATGGAGTATATGAAGACAAAGGTGGAGGAGGAACCTGTAATTAAGCAGGAATAACGTCAGACAGAAAGAAAGAAAATAAAAAGTCCTCCACAATATCCCTCTTTCTCTCTAAACACTTTATATAAGTTAACATACCAAACATATACATTTTCAGAGTGGTAGAGCCACGCTGTAGACACTTTTGTCTACAGCATGTATAGGCCAGCTCGTCCGGGTCATTACCATTGTCTCACAGAAAACCGGCGTAAAGTAGCAGCTCGCTGCTGTGTTTCGTACGGTGAGTGAGATATCCGGAGGCCCAAACCCCTCCCCTTCCCAATTCCTTAATTATCCCTTTCCTTTAAGGTCGGCAACGCACCTATGATTCTTTTGGTATTGTGGGCGTACATGGGCGACGGAGGTCACTTACAGGTGACCCACTTGACCATTTGCCCGCCTACGCCATAAAAAAGAAATACCAAAGTATCGCTTGGATACGGTAAATTCGAAAAAGGGTATGGTGAAATACTGATTCAACTTAGGTTTTAAATGTGTTCGAATTTATTCCAGTAAGAAATCACCCCAGAGGGGTTGACGTCAGGCAGGCGGCCGGTCGTAAAAACTACAAGCCAAATCTTTTTGTAACATGTGTTAAAAAGCATGTTGCGCTGACCCCACTGTGAGTGGGATAAGGACAGGTGGAAGAAGCAGAAACTAATCCTTATTTTTGCACCACACAATTTACATCCATTACGTAATTATTATTTTGAATTCAAATTTGACTGCCTCGGTGGCGAAGTTGTAATGCGTACACGTTACGATTGAGGCTAACGCTGAGGTCTCGGGTTCGATCCCCGGGTCGGGTAAAGTGGTGCTGGGTTTTTCTATTACGAAATGCTCAGTATCAGCCCGGAGTCTGAAAGTTGTGCCCGGTATGGCGATAGGCTCGCTCCCTATCACATTGTGGGACGGAGATACGCTCGGCGAAATGTGGGTGGTTACACTTCTGCCTACCCCTTCGAGGATTACAGGCGTGAGTGCGTATGTATGTATGAATTCAATAAAAAATCAGTCAAGTTAATAGATATTTATTCATAATACGTAAACGTAAACGGAGAGTACATTTCACACCTTCGCTATGCCGATGACATAGTCATTATGGTAGAAACGCTTCAAGAATTGGAGGAAATGTTGCGCAGCTTAAGTGATTCTTCTGGACGTGTAGGCCTGAGGATGAATTTGGATAAGACTAAGGTCATATCCAACTGCCATGTCATCCAAAGGCCAATAACCGTCGACAGAGTAGGCGTCGAGGTTGTTCATAGATACATTTACCTAGGTCAGGTTATCCAACTAGGAAAAAACAACTTCGATGCCGAGGCTGACAGAAGAATTTGCTTGGGTTGGGCGGCATTTGGAAAGTTGCGTCACATATTTACGTCGACAATACCGCAGTACCTAAAGACCAAACTGTTCGACCAGTGCGTCCTGCCTGTTATGACGTACGGCGCAGAGACGTGGACTCTAACAAAGGGCTTAATCCACCACTTTAAGGTCGCTCAACGAGCTATGGAGCGGGTTATGCTTGGTATCTCTCTGACGGATAAAATCCGGAATACGGAGATCCGTCAGAGAACTAAAGTAACCGACATAGCCCGCCGAATTAGCAAGTTGAAGTGGCAGTGGGCTGGTCACATTTGTCGCCGCAACGATGGCCGTTGGGGTCGAAAAGTGCTAGAGTGGAGACCACGTCTATCCAAGCGTAGTGTAGGCCGACCTCGAGCCCGCTGGACCGACGACCTGATACACGTAGCGGGAAGCGGCTGGATGAGGAAGGCGGAGGACCGTCAAGGGTGGCGCCAACTTGGAAAGGCCTATGTCCAGCAGTGGACGAATTCAGGCTGATGATGATGATGATGATGATGATGATGATATTCATAATATGATTACCATAAATTAGATTCCGGTTTTGTTAAAGTACAGCGTCTTTACTCGCGTGCTGCAGAAATAATTAAACAGGCGAGAAATTTTATTGGCGTTTCTTGATAACCATAACCTGTACTTTTAACGTTTGTTATGTTATCAGGACGGATATGTAAATTAAAAGCCAATTATTTTTTTAGCCGACTTCTAAAAATGAGGAGGTTCTCGGTTCGGCGCGTTTTTTATTTTTATTTTTATGTATTTACGTCTTCTCAGGTATGAAGGTTTCCTCACGATGTTTCCTTCACCGTTAAAGCAAGTGATAATGAACAATTAATACACACGTAACTTAGAAAAATCAGAGGTGTATGACCATCCAACCAACCAAGTGGTTTCGAACCTGCGACTTTTGTCTCGGCAGTTTGTACCACTCCCCGCTGAGCTATAGCTGCTTGCTAAGGCGAGGTCTTAGCTAGTTGTAAATAAGACACCAAAATAAATCATCTAGTTTTAGATCACATAGAAGGGGTAGGCAGAGGTGTAACTAGTACACCCCCATTTCGCCGAGCGTATCTCCGTCCCTTATGTGACGTCCCTTGTTTTGTTAATATGAAGAAAAAAGATTCAAAAGGACCTTATTATTGGAACAATATATTAAATTAATAATAAATCATGTTTCTTTAACAATAGGAACTCTGATTCAGCTAGCTCTAATACGGCCTAAGCAGATATTGCAGCGCTATGACGAAAACAATGTAAGGAAGGAAAACACACTTCCCCAGGTGACGAAATAACGCATGATCTATGAGTTTTATCCTTCATAAAGTACCTATCATGAATCGACAATTAATTATACGTGTTAGTTTTTTTTTCGAATGGATTTGTGCTGTTAGCTTATATTACTTTTACAGCTTTTACTTTTAAAGTCGGCGCTTATGGCGCTCTAGCCAGAAATATGTATAATGTACTTAGTAGCGCTTAAGCACAGAGCGCCTTATAGAAGGCTCAGACCTCAGCTTGAGCAATCGCTGGAGACTATAGTTTAGGACCGTCTCTGCACATCATTGTGCCGATGCGTCGGTCAGTTGTGGGAGTTCTTCGGACTCGCAGGCGTGTCCTATGTCGGGATCGCGTATTATTATTGAAATTCGGATTGAGCGAGGAAAGTGCTGCTTCGATAACGACTGTGATGTAGTCGTTGGGATCTGCCAAAACATGTTTGGGACGACGAAGCCGTGTTAAAGTCACTGTACGCTTTGGTGTATAGTAGGAACGGGCCGGCTTTACTGTGGTGGTACTGCTGCCTCTCAGATAACTGATGTGAAGGAAAAAGGTTCGTACTGCGCTTGTTCCACTTAGTAATATTGACCGAGGCTAAAATTGTTACGGTTTTAAACAAAAGTTGATAAAAGCATACGAGTGGTAGAGCCACGCTGTAGACAATTTTGTCTACAGCATGAATGGGCCGGCTCGTCCGGGTCGTTACCACTGTCTCATAGAAAACCGGCGTAAAGTAGCAGCTTGCTGCTGCGTTTCGTACGGTGAGTGAGATATCCGGAGGCCCAAATCCCCCTCCCCTTCCCAATCCCTTATTATCCCTTTCCTTTAAGGTCGGCAACGCGCCCATAATTCTTTTGTATTGTGGGCGTACATGGGTGGTGGAGATCGCTTACCATCAGGTGACCCACTTGCTCGTTTGCCGGCCTATACTATAAAAAAAAACAATATTTTAGAGTTGCAGCTGAATTTTATGATACTTACATTTAAACTATAAGTAGGTACTATCTGAGTAACTTTACTTTACATTATTAAGAAAAATACAATTTTAATTATTATTTGAATAAAAGTCATTTTATTTATCTGATTAAACAAGACTGCGTGAATAAATATATAGATTTAATAAGCGATTTCTGTAGTGTGCCACTAGGACTACCACCAGCGTCCTCGTTCTCAGCTTGTCCTTTACATCCAGTATACTAGAATACCATTTAAATTTTGCGCTGCAGCAATCTTTGGTTTTTACGTGTTAGTACGAATTCTCAAGTAATGCTATCCAGTCGATTGACTACTCAGGACTACTCAGGAGAAAAATAATTACATAATCTAATCTATATTAATTATGTACATATAAAAAAATGTTCTTTTGTTTAAAATCGCAAATCTCCTAAACGGCTGGACCGATTTTGATTATTTTTTTATGTGTTTTTAAGTGGGTCCCTTGATAGTTTATATTCACAATTGGACCCGGCAGGGGGCACTGCAATCGAGTTCTAACTATCAATTATATGTTGCGGGTGAAACAGCGCGGGGCAGCTAGTGTATTGATAAGTTTGTATTAATTAGGTCATCATCACATGGTAATATTTTAATAGTCAAAATTTCCGTAACGCTTTATTCAAATCATAGTACTTTAAGTAAATCTTAAAAGACTAAAATTGCTAAAGTACATAATTTAAATGGTAACAATGTACCTAAACATTGTGGAAAACACAATGAAATTATTGCAAAAGCTAAGCTAAGGTGCACTGAGTAATCAAGTAAAAAAATTATATAAAAATGCAGTACTAATTGATGTGAATTGGCAAAAATTTAATTAGACGCGTTTCTGATTTAGCTTTATCAACAGTTATTATCTGGTATTAATCACTTAACTATGCAGTAACAATGTATGTAAAGATAAGTATCTAAGTGGATTGGGACATATTTTGTGTAGTTTGTTCTATTTTCCACGGCTCGTCTTATCTCGTAAGCTTTACATCAACT
Source organism: Mimas tiliae (assembly GCA_905332985.1). Taxonomy (NCBI): domain Eukaryota; kingdom Metazoa; phylum Arthropoda; class Insecta; order Lepidoptera; family Sphingidae; genus Mimas; species Mimas tiliae. The sequence goes on from HG995244.1 coordinate 16,541,796, forward strand.
AATGATTTGGCTATTGCAATAATTGGTGTTTTAATTGACTTCGAAAATAAGATGGTTTGAATGGTTTCTTGTTGGTCGAAAAAGTATTTTTCCCGTAAAAAGTAGTATAATTTAATATAATTTAATTTTCTGATTGATTACTCATTAATATCACATAATAAACGATCAAACTATGAACGTGAAATTGTCAATAGTTAAAACTAATTTAATTTATTTTATTGTAAATATTATTTTTTACTCCTTTGTTCTTATTCCTGTTTATACTTAGTAATATAAAACATATTTATTATGATGTAGGTAATAAATAACTAAACTGTTTTCTTCATTTTAACTCCACACATTAAGAAACTATAAATCAGTGTTTACAAATACTGCGCGGGTAATAAGTATATGTCGTATATAAAAAACAGTAAGGTAACAATATTAACACTTACCAGAGAAATCCTTTAATTGATAAACGTTCACACTACCGGCACATCACATGCGCATGTATCACTTAACAACAACCACGTACTGTTCATACAACGACTTCAACAACACTGCATCGGCTTGCGAAACTGCGTTAGCGCAGGACCTCGATACTCGCCAGTTTAACTAGATCTCTTTAACCATATGTACTTCCTCTTTGTGGCAGCAAACTGCCATTAAACGCGAGGGAGGGTAGCGCAAGGTTAAATGGCCTATTTTGTGCACCTCGTGAAATGATTATTGACTCATTATCCACCCGTAGTGGTTGAAAAGCTGCATGTGTATCGGATGCAGTGAGTTCAACGACTCGTGGTGAAGGGAAAGGGGAAACACGTTGGTGTTTTATTTCGTTTCAAACCTTGACCTGATTACCGCAAGTTACATTACGTTTGCAACACCTTACTTGCTTACTGTACCATGATGTGATGGGGCGAGTTTATGGCCATGTCGGGCAGTAAACAACATATCATAATACGTTTTTTTAGGTCAAAAATCACACACAGAAAGAAAGAAAAGTTTATTGTCATCATAAGACATTCAACATACATAATGTAGTGCGAAATAATATTCAACTAACTTAAAATTAAGAGCTGTGTCTTAGTTCAATTGTCTCATTGAACATTGGTCGAGGCTGTGAAACTGCTGAGATCTTGGAATAGATCCTCAGGGTCGGCGCATCAAAATGTGTGTTTTTTCCAGCGCTGTGTTGTGGCTCGCCCCATAAACACAGCCTTATGCTAAGCTGGTCTCCTGTTGTCTCCGTGAAGGCATGCAACTGTATTGTAATAATATTTAAGAGTGACAACTAAATTTAAGAAATAATTAGCGCACGCATTTTTATACGGTGTATAATTACTAACCTGCTGCTTTTGCAGATGGCAGTATACCTGATACATATTTGTACCATCCGGGACATGCATCTGGTAAAAAACCATAGTGGCTTGTTCTGGAAAGTCGCGTTCCGGACTCAGCCAGTACATCCAGTGGCTTTATACCGGCATAATTCAGGCTACTGTTGAGGGATCCAACATCACTCGATAGTAGGCATTGTTTTTAGACTGCACAGTACTTACTACCAGGTGTATTGCAGTGGCTTTGCCATGACAAAAAAAATATGCGGGGCAGTCTGCCCCGGACTGCCGATAGAAGTGAAAACTAAGTAACTTGTGAATTGTATCGTCGAGCGAATTATTTTTGGTTTGTAAAGAAGTGTTAATGACCAATTTAAATTTATTTATTTGTTTAATACATGGAAAGCTCACAGACAATAGAATTAAAAATAGCAATAATATAGCTGACAGAAAGCCAATAACAAGTTCTCACTTATAGAAATTATAAATAAATTGTATATATATAATGTATACTAATAACGCACGGAGCTATATCTAAGTACATATATACACAGTATTCATATTGCTCATGGGAAGCGTTCGGTGATGGTGACGCGAATTTCACGCTTTTTGTTCACGCAAAAAGTGCTCAATGCGCCTAAAGGATTTTTCACTTCAAAAACGGGGCTTCACAATTGTTGGTATTACCACCATCACACACTATGGACGCGTTGCCGACCTTAAAGGAAAAGGAAGATGGAAAGGGAAAGGGGATTTAGGCCTTCAAATATTTCAATAACAGTACCAAGCGCAACAGCAAGCTGCTATTTTACGTTGATTTTCTGGGGGACAGCGGTAACAATCAGGTCGAGGTGGCCCATTCATGCTGTGGGCAAAACTGTCTACAGCGAGGCTCTAACACTTAAAAATCTTAAAGATCTTTTCAGAATGCTCCTAGCCATTTGGTGATATAAATAAATAAATAAATAAATAAATACACCCAACAGTCACACACATAGTCCTGACCCCACACTAGGTAAACCTGTATCGTGGGTATCAAGAACTACGAGGGACTTGCGGTCCCATAACACCCAGACCCGAGACCAATATTTGTGGTTCACACAAACATTTGTCCCGGTGTGGGAATCGAATCCACGGCCTCTCGCTTCGCAGCCGTCTTCTCGCCCGCTGCGCCACGGAGCTGTTAAAGGCACAAATTTTACGGCACGTGTAAATACGTATTTACTGTGGTTACAAATACTGGTATGGCCAACTATATTAATAAAATAATCATTAATATTTCTTAATTATTTCATATCTGCAGAACTGATTATTTTGTAATTCTGTAATATTTCAACACCGTTAACTCGTCGACCTTATAAATCATAATATTTATAACTAGACACGGGTTATTTATTCAAAGGAGTTAATATTTAGTAACCTCGTCACAGAAATTGAGTATCGATTGGGAAATGAATTTGTTTCCAGTCTGGATGTGAGGCCTTAAGGCTCTCATAGTTCCTGATACCCATGACACACAAGCTTAGACACTGCTTGGCGGCAGAAATAAATAACGCTGTGGTACCAACCCAAACCAAACGGCTTGTCCTGACACTGCGGTGCTGACACCAAATGTATGACTATTAAGTGTAATTATTACAAAAAAGACACATATTAAGTTCTTCCTTTAAGTTCTTTCATTATAGTTTCCACAATAACTCAACGTTGATAATTTCCTAGAGTTACAAATTACCGTTCTCATAAACTCTCATAATTTCATCATAAATCATCATTTTTATTAGTTACAATTTTATAATTAAAGATATGTAAAACCAGTCCAAACTTTATCATATAACTTATCCATCTGACTGAATAATGGTTTTTAACCATCGACGATTGTAGTAATTTGTCGCGACAGGCTGCATACTAATTGTTTTCGGATTAATGAACTTGGCTGGGCACACCGCAGGCTCCTTACGCTAACAACCAGTGATGGCAACTCCATTGAGCTTTAGCTGGAGCTCTATTCAAACTGAGTGCTTGGAAGCAATTAGTAGACTCAAAATTAAAGACGCGTTGGAGTGTTAAATTGTCACTAAATTGTGTTCTGATGCGAAATTAATTTATTCAAATCTAAGACTGAATAAAAAACTAATTAAGAAGTGTTTCACAAGGATTATGTTACTACGTTTTTATTAAAATTGTAATCGGATGCGCTTCAATCTATGAGTAAGAAAAAATATTCAAATTCAAAATATATACCTATTGAATCCATAAAATGTTATACATTATTTAGATTCCGTTAAAATTCTACCGCTAGTTCAGAATGCTCTTTCGCTAGAGAAGAACGAGGAAGAAACTCCAGCGTTGCTCTTATCAAAACTAGTTTACAATTAGAGCATATAGGTTTTACAATATTTAATTGGAATTAGAGTAGCTCAATCACCATACCTGAACCTGGGGCGGTACCGGCTAATTCGCCGAACTTCACTGCAACTCTGCCGGCGTTCAAGTCCATTCAGATTAATCGCCCGCGGGCGGCATTAATAAATACAAATAAATCGGGTTTATTGAAGTTCATGTGACGTCATAATCGTTGTTTATCATTTTGGTCATTAGACGGTCGTTCGGCGGTACGACAGAGTCATTGGTTCTCTAATCGAACATCGATTTGCCGAAGTTCGGCTAATTAGCCGGTACCGCCCCTGATGAAACAATAATAGGTAGAACAATTTCCTCATAATTCCTTATAAGGTTTAAAAAGCGTAGCCTAGTTTCACTTTAGCCTGACATTAGATGGCGACATGAGAGCAGATGGTCTCACTACAGAAGATACTCAAGATTGGTGGAAGTAGAAGCATCTATATAGGAAGGCGGGTCTTGGCACTAGGCCGGGATAGCGCGAAGCCGTAAGAAAGAAGTTTTCTTAAACGAATGGCAGGTTTCTGCTTCAAAGGATATTTATATGATAATAATCCAACCCTAAGCGATGCTTAATATCAAGCGAAGTGGCCTAAGTTGCCACAAGACTTCGTATGAATATTGGTATAATGTTAGACATAAAGAGGGACAAGGTATTTAAGAAATGACTTTACAGCTGTCATTACACAGCTCATAAGAAATACATACATACGCACTCGCGCCTGTAATCCCCGAAGGGGTAGGCAGAGATGTAACCAGTACACCCACATTTCGCCGAACGTATCTCCGTCCCTTATGTGATAGGGGGCGAGCCTATCGCCATACCGGGCACAAATTTCCAGACTCCGGGCGGATGAGTATTTCGTAACAGAAAAACCCAATACCACATTACCCGACACGGGGATCGAACCCTAGACCTCAGCGTTAGCCTCAATCGTAACGCGTACGCATTACAACTGCGCCATCGAGGCAGTCATAAAAATGAATACTTAGATAATCCCAAAATTAAAACTATTCATTGACCTTAGTATGAATAACTATTACCATACAGTAAATTGGAACTGTAGATTGAAACACGCAAGTGGCTTGCGATTATTTCTGGTTAACTTATGTAATATTTCGTTAGTAATACACGCATTGAAGAAATAATTTTGCAAGTGCTGTAAATGTCGTAAAAAATACATTTATATAATTTTGCGTGAAGTTCTTCCTTATCTAAATTTGGAAATTTAACTTGGTAGGGTTTGCATGTTATTGATTTTTTTATAATAGATGGCCAGAAAACGAGCAAGTGGGTCGGCTGATGACAGTGATCCCCACCACCCATGAGCATACCAGACGATCTAAAGTACCAGCAGAATAACGGTGCCGACCTCTCAGAATGGGGATTCGAAAGGTGAGGTAGAGGGGAGTGGGAATTTGGACCTCCGGATATCGTACTCACTACGAAAAGCAACAGCAAACTTCTACTTCACGTCGGTTTTTCGTGAGACAGTGGTACCGCCCCGGTTGAGCTGGTCCATTCATAGTGTAGAAAAACTGTCTATAGATTAAGTAGGTGATGAATAGATCCTGACAGTAGCTAACTCCTGATTGTGTTGGGATAATTCAGTATTCATACCCAGATATTGTCAGTAAATACAACCGATGTGACCTTCGTTCACGTTTTTGCTTTAAACTTACAATCAGGTTTAGTTCCAGTTATTTTTGCGAGACAGAAAGTATCGATATAATTTAATATCACAATCAAGAACTATTTAAAAAGTCATTAGATAGAAATTTGAACATTTGGCTTTAGCAATATCGGTAAACAAAATGTCTAGTTCGGCGTTAATGGTGTTCATTAGTTAACGGTTTTATTACAACAGGTGTTCAAAATAGTTAAAAATAAGAAGAGATTTTGATACTTTTAATGTTCAGGGGGGCGAGCACGAACAACTTACGAATAAGTATTCGAATCGAGAACGCTAGCATTTGTATGAAAGTACAAACAATTTTTTGACATTTCAATACGAATACGTTCTCGCAAGTTATTCGTGCTAGCCCCTCAGATATGTTAAGAGCGTTTTTTTTATATCATATGCCGGTAAACGAGCAAGTTATAGTAAGTGATCTCCACCGCCCATGTACGCCCCCAATACCAAAAGGATAATTAAGGAAAGGGATAATTAAGGAATTGTGAATGGGAGGGGGATTTGGGCCTCCGGATTTCTCACTCACCTTAAGAAACACAGCAGCAAGCTGCTACTTTACGCCGGTTTTCTGTCAGACAATGGTAACGACTCGGACGAGCCGGCCCATTCATGTTGTAGACAAAATTGTCTACAGCGAGGCTCTACCATTCACAAACTACTACTGTCTCACGCATATACTTAAAAGGTTTTAACTATACATAAAAAAGAGATCTGAAAAATAAAAAAAGTAACTATTTAAAAAAGCAATATTAAATATAATTAAAATACGATTCTATTTATATATTTTTTTACGCATACATAGTCCTGGCCTGTATCAGGGGTATCAGGAACTATAAAGCCTTGAGTTCCACAACACCCAGACCTGATTTTAATGGATATTTCTCTTGGAGTGGGAATCCAAACTGAAGCCTCTCGATTACTCGCCCGCTTCGCCAAAGAAATAAAACTTTAAAACCCAGGACGTCAATTAGAAAAACATTTAACTTTACATACATACATACGCACTCACGCCTGTAATCCCCGAAGTAGTAGGCAGAGGTGTAACCAGTACACCCACATTTCACCGAGCGTATTTCCGTCCCATGATGTTGTAGGGGGCGAGCCTATCGCTATATCGGGCACAATTCCAGACTCTAGGTTGATACTAAGCATTTCATGATAGAAAAACCCACTATCACTTTACCCGACCCGGGGATCGAACCCGAATCCTCAGCGTCAGCCTTAGTCATAACGCGCACGCATTACAACTGCGCCACCGAGGCAGTCTATTTGATTACTAGGCTTATATTGGGGTTTAACTCAGGAAGTCATGGTCTCTCAGCTTAAGTAAGCTGGAATATTGTCTTTACAATATTACAACATTTGCATTGAGAGCGTGTTCACCGCAAATTGAGCAACGTCTGTGTCGTATTCACACCACCGTATAAAGAAAGTTAGAGCAAATACTGCAGGTGCTAAAATGTTCACTTTCATGTATCAAGCATGTTTTGTTTTCACAAACAATCTTGATTTGTGTCTATCCTATTTCCTATTCTATATTAAATGGCTTTTGCTCGCGGCTCCGCCCGCGTGAATGTCATTTTCCGGGATAAAAAAGTACCTAAGTAGCCTGAGTTACTCCTTATTACGACAGCTATCTGCCAGTGAAAGTCCCGTCAAAATAGGTCCAGCCGTTCCAGAGATTAGTCGGAACAAACAGACAGACAGGCAGACAGATAGACAGACAAAAAACGTAAAAAATGTTATTTTGGTGTATGTACCGTATATACATACATATACCAAATACATACATATGCATGTAGTAAAAAGCTGTTATTTTAATATTACAAACATACACTTCAGTTTTATTTATTTGTATAGATGTAAATGTTTGTGATACGCACCCACGCCTGTAATCCCCGAAGGATCATATCATTTCATAGAATGGAGATATGCTTGGCGAAATGTGAGTGTACTGTTTACACCTCTGCCTACTCCTTCGGGGATTACAAGCGTGAGTGCGGATGTATGTATGTAAGGTTTAAAACTAAACGTTGACGTATCCCTTTTTGCTCGAAGTCGCCATTTGTCGAATCAAACTTCCAAATAACCTTCCTCACAGAGAGCAAAAGCCGGTAAGCCAATTTTGACAATTATAAGCTGCGAAGGTAAATTTAACAGATCCTGTTATTTTTAACCGACTTCCAAAAAGGGGGTTCACAATTCGGCACGATTTTTTTTGCTTTTTTTATGTATGTACATCGATTTAGTTGAAAAATATTTCATTTGATAGAGTTTAGCTGCGATGTGGTCCCATATAAATTTGCTTAGAATCTGATGACGCCATACGGAGTATAAAAAAAACAAAACTCCTCAACGGACAACAGTACACTCGTCGCGATTGTGTTATTGTATTGGAATTTACATGTTATTGCTGTAACTACTACTAAAAATTTTAAAATAAAATAGTTTTAACCTATATATTATGTGTGTGCGTATGTCTCTGCCAGTCATATAAAATTGCACCGACTCCAAAGAGATCAATAGAAATTGTTATTTTTTATTTCTGTGTGTTTTTATTTTGAAGTCGGATTCTAGGTTTTGTTAAAATTTATTTGATTTATACACCAAATAGTCACATAAGACGTTCTGATTCTATACTTTACTGTGAGGAAGGCCCCTCGTATGCGAGAGACTCTGTCTACCACCTCTTTGTCTATTTCTGCCGCCATGCAGAAGTACCTACCATTGTATTTCGGTTGAAGGACATTGAAGCTAGTAAAATTACCGGGCATTATGAGACTTATATTTCGGGGCGACGAACGCAGTCTAATGCCATGTGTTGTAATTCAAAGTCCTGTGTGGTTTTGTGTCCATATATGGGCAGGCGCGGACGTGACGCTTATCATACGAGCGACCTGCTCGTTTCGTCATTCAAGCTAATAAAATAAAAATAAAACTAATAGGGTTGTTTCCTATATTGAATTTTATACATTATTTTATAAGCAACAGAAAATGATACGTAAAAGAAACCCTTTTATTAAAACACAATCGAAATTGGTTCAGAAATGTGCCCGCAGTTATGAATTGAACTGTTGGTATTAGGAAAAGTGGGTGCGTAGTAGGGATATCTCACTATCTCGCTTGCACACGTGCACAATAATGAACATTTTACACAGTGATGTCAAAGTTTGCATCGTCTGTCATTTGACAATTACCCCTTCTACAGAATTTGAATAGCTTCTAACTTATTTATTTTTGGTCCAATTTATTAAATTCTTTCTGCAATAGATTTCGAGTAACGTAACTTATTGATTCTAATAATTAAAAAAATCTAGTCAACTACCCTATTGTTTGTCGTAAGTATGAGGAACTATAAGACATATTTCGGTCCCACAACTGTTAGCGTATTCTCTTAATATTGGTATATTGAGGGTGTCTCAGAAAGCAACGTTGGGTACACTGTAATAATAATGGTGCGATATAGTTGTGGAAGGGTAGTTAAATGGTATAAAATAGGTTGTCGCCAGAACTGGAGGTCCCGTAGTTGGTCAGACAGTCTCCAGTTCATTAAGATCAGTGGTCAGTCGATAGTCCAAGTGTTCATTACGCGGTAGCTATGCTGGTTTAGTATTCGGTCCTAGTTGTCTTAGTTACAATTAAAGAACGGTCTCTAGAGAATCCTGACATGGGGTTGTGGTCTGTAACGCAGTGATATTGTAAATGTAACTAATAAAATATGACTTCTTGGGTTTACGCGAATATTACACATTGAAATAAAACTAGTTTATACGGATTTTATCGTGTTTATTTTTTATTTTTATTCCCGACGTTTCGAAAGCTTTTCAGCCTTCGTGGTCACGGGAGAGACTGAGGTGTAGGTCGTCTCGAAAAGTTAATGTTACAAAGGTTTAGGTCGTCTCGAAAAGTTAATGTTACATTGGCTGCCTTCATTTTAAAATTATACGTTTATTTTTAAATTATTTAAAAAATAAATGTATAATTTTAAAGTCTAGTAAAGTCTCTCCCGTGACCACGAAGGCTGAAAAGCTTTCGAAACGTCGGGAATAAAAATAAAAAATAAACCGCGATAAAATCCGTATAAACTAGTTTTATTTCAATAATAAAATATGAGTTTAAAGTGATTACTGTCGTTTGGTAATAATAAAATAATACTCGTCTCACGTAACTTCTAACACAACATTTACTTCCAAAACAAATATTTACGGATCACGCAAACCTTTATTTCGGTGCGAGAAGTCAACCCGCGGCCTCTCATTCCACAGCGGTTTTTTTTATTATAAACTTGAATGACGAGACGAGCCGTACTGGAAGTACAAAAATACCCCTATCTACCCAAAACCCGTTCTTTCCAATGTACCATAACGTTAAATATTACATTAGGTACATTACGTTACATTTCCTTTGAATTTAAGATTGTTCATGGGATGTGAAGATCATTTACTATCAGGTGACCCACTGACAGATGACAAGATAAGCGATAGAAAAACAGCAAAATTTGACAATTATTTTAGTAATTGTCCAAATAATAATTGACCTTATTTTGTACATAGCAGAGGCTAGCAAATTACTAAGTATTGCTCGCGGCTCCGACCGCCTGAACGGCCTTTTCCGGGATCAAAAGTAGCCTGTGTTACTAAGTGATAATGTAGCTTTCTAGCGGCAAAAGAATTTTTGAAATCGGTCCAGTAGGTAGGTAGTTTTTAAGTTTTTTAGTTACATACAAAAATACAAATCTTTCCTCTTTATAATATTAATGTAGATTAGTGTAGATAATAGTACCAACGGTAAATACCCAGAATACAAGATGAAAAACTCTATCGAGTGAATTTTTTTCCAACAAAATCTGTCACACAATTGGCAGAGAAATCGATGTACATACATAAAAAAGCAAAAAAAAAACGCGCTGAATTGAGAACCTCCTCCTTTTTTGAAGTCGGTTAAAAATATCATCTACTACAAGTTAAATCTAGACGTACACAACTTGAAGAAATATAACTCCATGATCTATGCCATAACAGATATGACTTTTTTATGTCATATGCCGGCAAACGAGCAAGTGGGTCACCTGATGGTAATTGATCTCCACCGCCCATGTACGCCCACAATACCAAAAGAATTATGGGCGCGTTGCCGACCTTAAAGGAAACGGATATTAAGGGATTGGGAGGGGAGGGGGATTTGGGCCTCCGGATATCCCACTCACCGTACGAAACGCAGCAGCAAGCTGCTATATTACGTCGGTTTTCTGTAAGACAGTGGTAACGACCCGGGCGAGCCGGCCCATTCATGCTGTAGACAAAAGTGTCTACAGCGCGTCTCTACCACTCAAGGACTGTAACTACTTCTTATATTAACAAACTGTGTTATAAAGTTCCGACCTGAAATCAATGTCAAATGTTCGCACTAACTAGATGTCGCGCCAATGCTTGTAACGTTCCCGTTATACAGAATTGCAAACTCTTACAATGTTAGTTATCAGCATAGATATTGCTACACGTGCTAGTACTTTCGAAACCAAGATATTGCAATTGCTGGCTTAGTATTACCTGCGGAAATCTCAATGGTTAGTTAAGACAGCTCCGTGGCGCAGGGGGCGAGTAGACGGCTGCGAAGCGAGAGGCCGTAGGTTCGATTCCCACACCGAGACAAATGTTTGTGTGAACCACAAATATTGGTCTCGGGTCTGGGTCTTGTGGGACCGCAAGTCCCTCGTAGTTCCTGATACCCGCGATACAGGTTTACCTAGTGTGGGGTCAGGACTATGTGTGTGACTGTTGGGTGTATTCTTTATTCTAAAAGTATTTACATTTTTAAATATTACATTTCTAAAAAATAAAACATTTAAAAATATAAAAGTGTCATTGGGTGTCATTTGGGTGTTTTTGGGTGTATTTATTATTATTATTATTATTTAGTATTTTAAAATAACTTTTGGTAAACAATGCTGCTGGCACAATTAATGTTCCTATACTTAAATTATGTAAACTTTTATTAATCGTACATACATACATACGCACTCACGCCTGTAATCCCCGAAGGTGTAGGCAGAGGTGTAGCCACTCACATTTCGCCGAGCGTATCTCCATATTATTTTATTAATACCAAACGACAGTAATCACTTAACTCATAGTTTAATGGTTACATTTACAATATTACTGCTTTACAGACCACAATCTCATGTCAGGATTCTCTAAAGACCGTTCTCTAATTATAACTAAGACAACTAGAACCGAATAATAAACCAGCAGAGCTGATGAACTCTAGGACTATCGACGGAGCACTGATCTTATGAAATGGAGGCTGACCGTCTAACTGCAAAAGAGCTCCATTATGGCGACAACCTCTTTTATACCATTTAACTACCCTTCCAAAACTATATCGCACAGTTATTACTTTAGTGTACCCAACGTTGCTTTCTCAGACACCCTCAAAACACCAATAAAAAGAGAATACGCTAACATTAATGTTCAAACTTAAGACAGACAGTCGCGCTCGTGGAGGAGTTACCGGTAGGTATGCTTAGATATACCTACATTATTGTTTAGTTTTTTTTTGTATCTTGCTTTATGTTACCTACATATCGTGGTCTATAATTTGTGCCCGGTATGGCGATAGGCTCGCCCCCTATCACATCGTGGGACGGAGATACGCTCGGCGGAATGTAGGTGTACTGGTTACACCTCTGCCTACCCCTTCGGGGATTACAGGCGTGAGTGCGTGTTATTCTTTCTTTATATGTGATAAAATAGGGGAGAAGACAGTTTTAGTTTAACATTTCGCTGTGGAAATTATTTCTTAGTAAAATTTCGATAAAAACGCCGCAGTTGGTAACACTTGAGTTTCCAATTAACACATCTTTATAATTACTAAGCCTAATTTAAATGTAATCTATGAATAAGCATTTACAAAGTTTCCAACACATCCTTATAATTACTAAGCCTAATTTAAATGTAATAAGCATTTACAAAGACTTGTAATTACGTAATAATAGAGTTTGGAAATCAAATAAGTATATACCAAAGTATAGTACTCTGTCCCACAACATAAGTACCTATTAATAATAATTATAGTAAGTATTAGTAATTATAAAAAAAACTTGTAATACAATAGTGAAAAAAGAAAGACCAAGATAAATAATTATAATATACTTACCAAGTTTAAAAAATAATATTATTTTATGTGTGTTTGTCACCAGTTTAATACAGTTGCAAAATGAGACGAGTAGGTTGCTCGTATAAGCACCGCCTGCCCGTATACAGAACTTTGAACTACAAGGTATTGTATGGCACTCGTCACCCCGAGGCATAAGATGTTAAGCCTCATAATGCTCAGTAATTTCACTAGATTTAATGCCCTCTAAGCTTGAATATAATAGTGCTTGCCAATACTGCTAGGCGGCAGGGTTAGACAAAGCGGTAGTACCTACCAATGCAGACCTCCGCGTACCTACGAATAAAACACCACCTTGTGAAATGAATGTATAGGTACCTATCTATTGTTTTATTTAAAATCACTCATAGGATTCTGGTTTAACAAATTGATGACGATGAACCTTGCTCATCGATGATCGGAGGAAATTCCCTTGCGGGAATCGAACCCACGTCACTCCAATATACTAGTCACACAACCTACCATGCGAAATAAGTAATAAATATGTATTGACTAATGAGGCAACTATTTATTTATACATATTCTCTGCTCTGCTCTCTGAGCTCTGCGACTAGACTTAGTGGCAGAGCACTTAAGCTGAGAAACTGATGACCTCCTGGGTTTGGACCCAGGTTGGTCAATTTATATTTGAGTTTTTTTTTTCTTGAAATCATATGTGTCGCGGGATTAAGTACCTACTCGTAATATGGCGATAGGCCCGCCATCTATCACGTCATGGAACGGAAATAAGCTGATGTGGTAGAGCCACGTTGTAGATATATACTTTTGTCTAAACTCTACAGCATGAATGACCCGGTTCGACCGGGGTAGCACCATTGTGTCAGAGAATACTGAATACCCGAGTAGCAGCTTGTTATTGTATGTCGTCTAGTGAGTGAGGTTTCTTGAGGGCCAACCCCCCTGCCCCCTTGCTAAATCCTCATTTTTTTTCATCAACACATTATTTACGACATAGTCCGGGCAGACGAGAAAATGGGTTACCAAATGATAAACCACGAAATGCTCAATATCAGCCCGAAGTCTGGAATTTGTGCCCGGTATGGCGATAGGCTAGGGGGATTACAGGCGTGAGTGCGTATGTACTCAAGCCTGTAATCCACGAAGGAGTAGGCAGATGTGTAACCAGTACACCCACATTTCGCCGAGCGTATCACCGTCCCATGATGCGATAGTGGACGAGCCTATCGCCATACCGGGCTCAATTCCAGACACCGGGCTGATACTGAGCAATTCGTAATAGAAAAACCTAATAACACTTTTACCCGACCCGGGGATCGAACCCGATGCCTCAGCGTCAGCCTCTGTCGTAACGCGTAAGCATTATAACTGTGCCACCGAGGCAGTAAATAATAATAATATATTTATTTCAGGATTTCTTCCCATAGTGTTAGTACATTGAAACTTATCCCTATGTTAGTAAATACAAGAATACAGACAGGATGATATTTAGTGGTAGAGCCACGCTGTAGACACTTTTGTCCACAGAATGAATGGGCTGGCTCGTCCGGGTCGTAACCACTGTATCACAGAAAATCGGCATAATGTAGCAGTTTGCTGCTGCGTTTCGTATGGTGAGCGAGATATCCAGAGGCGCAAACCCCCTCCCCTTCTCAATCCCTTAATTCCTTTCCTTTAAGGTCGCCAACGCGCCTATGATTATTTTAGTATTGTGGGCGTACATGGGTGGAGATACTTACCATCAGATGACCCACTTGCTCATTTGCCGGCCGATGCCTTAAAAAGTTAAAAAAAAACAACGTAAAATGTTGAAATACAACGATCGGTTACTGAGGCACCAGTTGAACTGGTTGAAGCAGCTTAAACCATCGCCTCTTAAAATATCGTGTAATCAGTGCCCACACGTGACAAAATATTGTAAGAGGTACCCCACACTCATCAGGGATGCCGATCACTTACGCATGATTACATAAAAGTCGTCGGTGCGCGAGACGGCAAACATTCCCGAAGCACTGCATAAACGGGGCAGACCCAACAATACCCTGAGCCCGTTATTATAATGGATCCACAGAGCATTATAAGTTTTCTACGTATAGCTGACCCACAGACTGCACGTGAAAAACGATTGACAAAAAACCCTCAAACAAATTGGAACAGTGCAACATGCGAACCTGCAAGCTAGCATATTGCATCAAACTGTCAATGCTCTACGTTCCCTCACAATATTGCATTATCTGGCATATTATCTGTAACCCAGTGTTCCAGGTACTTGAAGAATGTAGCTCCATCAACCATCACTATTGGAATTAGTATGAATTCTTTTCCGGCTTAAACAGCATTGCCTTGCTCTTTTTAGCATTGTACCTGAGTCCATGAGATGCATATGTGTCGCACATTTTAAGCATTCTATTTAAAGCATTTATCGACGGAGAAAGCAATACCATGTCGTCTGTATAACTTATGTTGTTAACCATTACTCCGTAAATCGAACATCTGACATTAGCCATGCTAAGCTCGACGATCAACCCATTCATGTATAGGTTGAAAAGCTTAGGCGATGTAATGCCCCCTTGCCTTACTCCGTACTTCAGCCCATACATATCTGAGTTTGCATCCGCCCTTTCACAACATTGTTTTGATTGGCATACCAATACGCACAAGTTCTTTAGGAAATGTAGTTTCATGCATAAACTTGTTCCATAGGATACTATAAGAGACCAGATTGAATGCCTTCGACAGGTCTAGAAAACAGGCATACACCAGTGTTTTTTTGTGTGGGTAATATTTAACAGCATGCTAGAGATACAGTATAGCCGATTCAGTCGATAGTCCAGGTTTGAACCCAAACAGTGCATCGTGTAGTTGTATGTGCATACTGATATATCTATCAAGCCGGCTATCAAGCACTTTGGCAATAATGGTAGCCAACGAAATAGGCCTATAACTGGGCCAGTCGTAGGCATCACCCGTCTTGTTTTTAAGAATTGGAACAACCATTTTCATTAAATCTTCAGGTAGATATGAGTGTCCCATACAGAAATTATACAACATTGCCAGCACTCTGGGCATATCCGGATCCGCGTAACGCAGATGCTCTAAACAGAGCCCATCATGCCGAGGCGATTTACCTTTTTTTTAAATAACCGTATCAACGTCTTTAGCGGTAAGTATAACAAGAGATTCTGGTTGATATGGCTCAGCAAGTTGCACCTGCGACTTAGGCAACAATACCACAACCTTAAAATATTCTTTAAAAACATTTGCAATATCTTTGTTGCCTAAACACATGAGTAAAAAACCTGTAAAAAGATACAGTACATGTTTTTGGGTGCATTGACACTTTAAGGATAATGCGCCAGAACTAAAAAAATACTTCATTTTACAGGCATTGATATCAGCCCATGACTTTTTTAAAGCAGACTAACGGTTATGGGACAACATCATCCGGGCAACATCTGTGATTTTTCAAATGGAAATACAAATAGAAATTGCAATTTCCCGGCCTGAGATTTGAACCTGTCTAAGGTTTCCCCTCGTTTTACTTTCTAAGTACGCAACCACAAGATGATTTAGGCGATATGTTTGTATTACGTGGTATTTTTTTAAGCTTCTTTATTAACTTGTATATTTAGAGTGTTTACCAAACTGTATCGTATCCGAACCCGAGATTATGATCTGAATTGGTGATATGAGATTTCAGAACATGAGATTCGAATCTAGTGGAGTAGGGACTCCCTAAATAAATAGTACATATTACTGCTACTTTGGACAAGGATTTCGTAGAATCAGATCGGATGTTGTGTGTAAATAATCTTTTTGTCTCACAGAAAAAGTCCGTTCTCAGTGAGGTAGTAGTATCATATTTACTAATAATAGCATTACTATGTTTCTGTGTTGAATAAATGATTTTTTTCTTTCTTTATGTTAGTAATGGCCAATGGCTTATATATATGTTTACATAAGTCTCGATAGCAAAATAAATTAATTTCTACAATTTCTTGCAACGAAAATTGGTAAAATGAGTGCTCATTTTTTAAAAATGAACGTAGTCGTTGAACCCCGATAACCTTTCAATCTTGCCTCATTGTTCGGCCCATATTAATCGCAGCAAAATTATTATAAATCGGAGAGAAAAGTGATTGTCTATGGGTGACCTCTTGTGACTATACATATCGATATATTTGATAGATTCTATCACTATGTGTGTGAATGTTGGGTGTATTTATTATATTTTTATCAGTTTTTAAATAGAATACACTTTTCATAATTTTCATCCAAGACGAAAAAGAGGGCGATTATAATATTAAAACTTTTGTCAATATGTGTGTAGCTCCTAAACTAGAAGACCAATTTCAATAAAGTTTTTAAATCTCGTTTAATTAAGATGGTTCTTATCGATGTTTGAAGAAAATATTATGTAATATTAAAAATTATAGATTTTATTACGTACATACATACATACATACGCACTCACGCCTGTTATCCCCGAAGGGGTAGGCAGAGGTGTAACTAGCACACCCACATTTCGCCGATCGCATCTCCGTCCCACGATGTGATAGGGGGCGAGCCTTTCGCCATACCGGGCACAAATTCCAGACTCCGGGATGATACTGAGCATTTCTTAATAGAAAAACTCTATTCCCAATTAATTAAGATTTTATTACGGTTTTTATAAACTGAGTGTAAGAGAGTATACCGCCCACACACCCGTCACTGTAACTCCTGTAAGCCGGGATCGACAGTGGCACGCATATTTCGACACCGAGCAATGAAGCTCGGTGAGTCTCTGGGAATGCAAATCTGTCTTTATCCCACAACGAAATGAATCAAATAGAAAGACAGAGAAGAGTTGGAAATATAGCAAAACGGGAGACAAAATAATAAACTAAGGAGGTATTGTTACCTCAAGTGTAAGAACATTTACAACTGGAGAAGCCAGATGTAAAGCACCACGGGTGTTATTTAATGGGCCCTGTCATGGGAGCTGTCAAACTTGTTTCAAGTAGTAGGAATGACAACAAATGGAGTGTAAGTAGGCCACCGACATCTAGGCCCAAAGTCCAAACCTCACCTGCACGTGATACACTTTGCTGATTAATGGACGATGCAATGGCGAAATTTAGCTCCCGTTGCAGGTTGTGGGGGGTCAGACAGGTCACCCCAAATACTGAGTAATCAAATCAATGGTACGAGAAGGAGGACTCTGGCATTAAATCAGGATAATGCCAGACAAAAAGATAAATTACGGTTTTTATAAACATTTTCAGAAAATCGACTCATTCGTATTCCATTGAATAAAGACTTAACGTTAAGCAATGCGGATGAATTCGATATCATTGATTGCTTGACGGATCGTTAAAGTTTTTTCACCGCTTTATGATAGGTGGGGCCTTGAAGTCTTCCGCGTTCTGTAACACTAGCTCATTCATCAAATTAGTTGTAATGTTTTTGTATTACTTAAGATTCTTTTTTCATCCGGCTAGTTACAATGATTATACCGAACTTGAAGGTACGTAAAAAGTAACTTAACAGTTAAAAGTTAGAAAGAAAGAAAACATTTATTCAACAAAACAGACATAATACACTAGCAAAGAAGAAACAAGTTGTATTGTTATATTCTGAGTGGTGTTGCTTATGTATGATTTACTGATAGACGTTGCGTATATTTAAATGGCTAAACAGCTTCAAACGTAGCTAAGAATCTCTAAGAAGAAATCTGGAGTGTAATTGTGGCTCGTTTTCCCCATCGAGTTTTTTTTTGTGTTAATACAAATATTTGTTTCGGGTCTAGGTGTTTTCACCACAGAGAGGTTGCCGTCAGGTAGGATTTAATCTCATTCACAAAGTGATATGCACCTGTATTGTACACATGTTTCTTGAAACAACGCAAAACCACGTTGTTTTATAAGCGAAGCCACACGTGTATAAATAATATTAATTAATTATCCTTAAGACATAAATAACACCAACATTATTATGTGGAATAAAAGACTGCCTCGGTCGCGCAGTTGTAATGCGTTCGCGTTACGACTGCTGTGCTGAGGTCTTGGGCTCAATCTCCGGGTCAGGTAAAAGTGATATTCGATTTCTCTATCACGATATTCTTAATGTCAACGCGAAGTCTGGAAATGTGCCCGGTATGACGATATGCTCGCCCCTTATCACATCATAGGACGGAAATAAGTTCGGCGAAATGTGGGTGTTACTAGTTACACCTCTGTCTACCTCACCTCCCTTTCGGTAGTACAGGCGTGAGTGCGTATGTATGTAACATTAGTTCGATTATTCCCTCAAGCAGTCTTGTATGTTTTATCGCGTGGGTTTTCTTCGTGAATAGCAATTTATTTATGCATTTGACGGCATGCATTTATAAAGAAGTGTGCAGACACTAAACTGTCCGGTGCGCGGACCGTGAAGTGTAACCCATTGTGCAGCTGCGGAGCGTGCTACGACCGTGACACGATTTCTAGTTGAAAAACGCTTGTGACACTGTGTTTACGTTGTTAGGATTCGGCGAGCTAAAGTGTCTCCAGGGGCTTAGCACATGCAACACGACATAATGTTATGTCGCGCGCGAGTGAGATAACTATCGACGACAAATATCTCGGGTAAAACTGTCAATATTCGATAAAATTACGTCGTATTTTTTTATTGCATAGGCCGGCAAACGAGCAAATGGCTCACCTGATGGTAAGTGATCTCCATCGCCCATGTACGCCCACAATACCAAACGTCATGGGCGCGTTGCCAACCTTAAAGGAAAGGGATAATTAAGGGATTGGGAAGGGGAGGGGCATTTGGGCCTCCGGATATCTCACTCACCGTACGAAACGTCAGTTTTCTGTGAGACAGTGGTAACGACCCGGACGAGCCGGCCCATTTATGCTGTAGACAAAATTGTCTACAGCGTGGCTCTACCACTCGTAATCGTCATGTTAGGGTTGGTAGACAAAATATCACAGAGGTTAAAAGTACTATTTTCGCTACTCTATTTTTACTTTGACATAACGAGTCTTCTGTGCAACCATATTAGCGTCGATAGGCATATAAACCAAGATGACTAGAACGATAACTCTCATACGAATCTGCCGAAAATACGGCTCCACTTACTTACACTTGCGAAGGTAATCAAACGTAACACTCATACACGCAACAAAAATGAATAAACGTTCAAAATCAATTTTATTTCACGTATTAATGTCTAAATATTAAATTGTAATCCCCTCGCCATACGCATGATAAAATATGCGGTCGACCACACCGTTAGAATTCTCGCCAAAACTCCTTTTTTGTACATTTTGTTGATAATTCTGTTATAGCTACTGATAATTTAAATAAATATTCAACGCGTTTAATTATCTACCGCTTTCGACCCTCTCGTCGCTTATGCATATGACACAGCCTTCATTGTTTAACATCGTGTAGTTACGAATGTCATTTAGTTGATCATAGTGCGAATACGCATAAATAACTTTGGAAAACATCGATTTCAACAAAAAAAATACGACCACAATGCTCAATGATCATAGGTACCAGAATTTACTTTTTGTTTGTTGTATCGTTGAGAAGTTTTTCAACCTGTAACAAAAAGGGGGGTATTAAAGATTTGACTGTACATCAGTCTGTGGCATCGTAGCAGTTAGATGATTAGAGTGATTTACTTACGCTTTCTCTATTTCTGCCACCAAGCAGCAATGTAATCACCGTTGTGTTTCGGTTTGCAGGACATTGAAGCCAGTGAAATTACTGCGCATTACATACGAACGTAGTCCAGTGTAATTCCAAGTTCTGTGTGGTTTTGCTTAATTTGTTAAGTCTCATAATTCCCAGTAATTTCACCGGCTTTAATTTCCTTCAAACCGGAACACAACAATGCTATCACACTGCGTACGAAACGCAGCAGCAAGCTGTTACTTTACGCCGATTTTCCGTGAGACAGTGTAACGACCCGGGTGAGCCGGCCCATTCATGCTGTAGACAAAACTCTGCCACCAGCTCTACCACTGATAATGTACCTACGTGTTGAAGTATGCGACAGAGTTAGGAAAGCGCGACACGCGACCGTTTCCATACAATTCCATACTAAGTAATAGTGTCACTTGTGTCGCGGCATGCGGCGCGGTCTCCCTGTCTCGTCGCGTACCTCAAAACCGGCCTTTAGGAGGTCGCGTCGCTGAAGATTTTTTGAAATCAACGATATACATATTACATACATACGCACTCACGCCTGTAGTCCCCGAAGAGGTAGGCAGAGGTGTAACCAGTACACCCACATTTCGCATTTAGCTTATCTCCATCCCATGATGTGATAGGGGGCGAGACTATCGCCATACTGGGCACAAATTCCGGACTCCGGGCTGATACTGAACTCTCAACGATATCGAGTTATAAAATTGCCTTTTGATTAAAAACAAGCAAATATTTGTTTATTGAAGTGCTGAATTGCTATTTAATTTCTTTAGGCACTTAATGTAATCAAATTTCTCGATTTAATATATTTAATCAGTGATTTAAAAAAAAAACAATATTCGAGAGGCAGTACAAAATGCCTTTGAAGAGTTTGTTGCCTCCCGTACAGCCGATTTCTTTAAGAAGGGCATAGATAAATTGCCACTGCGCTGGCAAAGATGTATCGATAGCTTAGGTGGATACTTTGATTAATATAAATAAAAAAAAGGTATTTTTTTCGTACGAAACTGCAATTTCATACGTAAAAAATAAATAAATCCAGACCCCACACTAGGTAAACCTGTGTCGTGGATATCACGAACTACGAGGGATATGCGGTCTCACAACACCCAGACCCGAAACAAATATTTGTGGATCACACAAACATTAATTATCTCGGTGTGGAAATCGAACTCACAAACTCTCGCTTCGCAGCCGGTTACTCGCCGACTGCGCCACGTAGGCTTTCATAAAGACCTATTATTCATTAACATATTCTACTTAATTCTCTGTGTACCAGTGCAAAATGTAATCACCAATATTTCACCAGAAATCTAAACAAATAATTACTTTGTGACGACCTGTCAATTTCACCAAATATTATAATTATTATTAATTAATTATAATTACACTTTACACGAAATATTAATTATTGCTTGTTAAAAAAGTACTTGAGACAGAGAGTTAATTGATTTATCCACATAAAATAAAATAATCATAGATATTTAACAATGTTTAATTCTCTCAGTGAACAAACAAAATCAAACACCCAATCTAATTGGGCGATTTTCGTATATTTGATGCAAAATGGACGTCAACGAGCATTTTTGTAACCTTAACACTAAAGCAATCACATTAATTATTTTACATAATATAATTCAATTGATTCAAAATACATTTTATATCAAGAAATAATATATTTATTTTGAATTAATTAAACTACAATTTAATTAATTTGATAAACTAATTTCGAAGCACCAGTTTATAAATACACGGGCCGATGATTTTGCGTTTGAATAATATATATTATTTAATTGTATAATCGATTGTATTCTAATTATAGTCAATTTGGACGTTTCGATTTATCGATTCGATGTAATAATTTCAGTTTTCATTTTTTAAATGTAAAATCAATAAGCTTTGTAATTCTTACAATTTAATTGTACCTATAAATAAAAGTGCAAAATTTTGAGTCAATATTTATATTAATATGTGAAGAAATAATTACATACATAAATAAATAAATACACCCAACAGTGACACACATAGTCCTGATCCCACACTAGGTTAATCTGTATCGTGAGTATCAGGAAGTACGGGGGACTTGCGATCACACAACACCCAGATCCGAAACAACTATTTGTGGATAACACCAACATTTATCTCGGTGCGGGAATCGAACCCACGGCCTCATGCTTCGCAGCCGGCTACTCACCCATTGAACCATGGAGGCTGTCATAATCTTCTTGACCCCTCATAAAAACGTAAAAAATGTATATCTAGTTACGTATTTTATTTGCATAGGAAAGTATATGGAAAACGCTACTGAAAATGAAAACAGGTGGTGGTAGTACTGGTGATTAGACACAATACCACAAAAGTATCGCGAAATAAGTCGGCAGAAATAGACAAAGCGGCGGTACGAACCCAGACGGCCTCTCGCAAACGATGGACTTACCATCTCCTGCTCACCTAACCATCTACTTTCTGCAACGCTTAATACGCGTTTATAAAGACAAATAATCTTCTTTTAAATGTATTATTGGTTGAAATATAACATTTTCATAATATCTTTTTAGGTTAATTTATTTAAATTTAGATATTTCATTCTATTGTTTTAATAATCGTTAACAACTAGATCATTTGTAATAAAGTTTGGGTTTTAAATGAACTTTAAAACTTGCTAACTAATTTCATAGACATAGTAAATGAAGATTGGAAATAATTGTTTTTTTTATTAGCTTTTATGACGAGACTAGCAGGTCGCTCGCCTGATGGTAAGCGCCACGCCTGCTCATAAACAGAAGCAACGCCACACAGAACTTTAAATAACAAAACACTGCATGACACTGGACTGCGCACGTCACCCCGAGACATAAGGTGTTAAGTCTCATAATGCCCAG
This sequence comes from Mimas tiliae, assembly GCA_905332985.1. NCBI lineage: Eukaryota > Metazoa > Arthropoda > Insecta > Lepidoptera > Sphingidae > Mimas > Mimas tiliae. The sequence continues at coordinate 16,564,911 of HG995244.1, forward strand.
TAATTACACTGGCTTCAATATCCTTCACACAGGAGCACAACAGTGCTTACACACAATAGACAAATCGGTGGTACCAACCCAGCCGGCCTCTCGCATACGAGGGACCTACCACCACGTGCAGAATAATTTGTAAAAAAAAAAAAATCGACCAATAGCGCTACTTATCTAGCGTGTGTGGTCGCACTGTACCTACACTTTTTTGAAATTATCTTAACCGTTTATTGTTGCTTACTTCTGGTCGAAGACAGTGACCAAATTCATTCATTCTGTATATTCATTTAAAATATAATATTTAAATTGAATTACCTTCTCAAATTATTATAATATTCCTTTTATAGCATAAGATGCAATTTTGTATTAAATATACAATAATAGTCTAATCATAAAAAGGGTTCTTAAAACATAAAATGTGCGAATGAAACTCTTTGAAACCGAGATGAAACTTTCAAATCTTCAAATCTTTCAAAGTTTCGTACCTCTTTTTAAACGAAAACATAATTATTTAATTCTAAACCTCTACACTAATTATCCTAATATCTCTTACAAATGAATCTCTCCACTGCCAAGTAGAATTAATATTCTATAGTGTTTGAAATATTTCTGAATTACATTAAAGTATAATACCGTAACAGCAATAGTCAGATTTCTTACAAACAATAACAAAATTGATACTTTATAGTAATATTAATTGTCACCCTATCACAATGAATTAAAGCTCAAGTGATGATCGCAACACTGAGTTGTTATGACACACATGATTTTTAAGCACCTTAAGTAATACATAAGCTGTTTTTTTAACAGTAATATAATTTTGAAATAAATAAAATAACCTTAAAAATTATTTTGTTAAAAAAACAGCCTTTTACATTTTTATATTTAAAACAATTTGTCTATGAGCACCTTAAGTCTCAAATAAATTAACCAAATAATTCATCTATGTTTTAATTATTATTAAATCCTACAATACATAACATACACTACACACATATACACTTTATTATACAATATTAGGAATAAAGTGATAATAAAATGCCTTGACTCATTATAGCCACTAAAACCTTAAAATAGATATTGTCGATTGAATAAATGCTTCAGACATACCGTTGGTTCGTTTTATACAATTACGATATGTTTTAATTGTGCATTGTTTTTATTATAATATTTTGCCTATCACTACTTTAGTTGTTGAATAGTTTATTCCTTTCTATATTATCTGGCAAAATTATGATTACACTGTTTGATATTTTTATGATAAAATTATTAATTTCGTAATATTTATATTGAATTAAATTTTACAGTTACAAATTTTAGTTATTTATCTTATAAATACAGTATATATCATTTTGCGTTTATTATTTGTGCATTATAATTTTTATTTATTAATTTAAGCAATTTATTACCAAATATTACCTACTAAGCCAATCCGCTGACTATCATTATAAATGCTTCATTATTTTAATTTCTTTTGATATTTTTTTTTATTTACATAAAACATTAGATGTATATCTGTTCAAGTTATTGAAATTTTAGATCCCATTTACATGAAACAGAAAGTCAGTAATTTCAAACTTTCTATACTTTAATCCCAGTAAGTTTCTTTAAGAAATAAGATTGACGTGTTTTAAGATTGTAAGTCCAGTCAGAAATTCTTTGAAAGTTCAGGTTATACCTACGTCTATACTCTCTTTAGAAGATCATCTTTTAATCGCGACTTTTGTCAATAAGATATCAGCCAAAACAACTGTCCTGATTCTAGATTCTATCTCGTGATTTATTATTTCTGCGCCATGGAAATTATCTTAAATGTGCGTTTCGACTACAATTATATAAGGCGCTGTTCTTTCCTTGTTCACAAATGTACTAAGGGTATATTGTTAAACAACCTATGCATTTACCTAAATAATATTTGCACCATCTTATGCCATAGTTCTACGGCCTGCGTAAAAAGCGACAGAAAATCTAATGTTTGACACTGAAGTAACTGTAGACTCCTGCATACCAACCACTGTGATATAGCCATCGAAGTCTATCAGCTGGTATATACCCAGTTCCATGCCAACATCGCAATTGCAATTTACCAAATATAAATGTACCAAGCTAACTGTGAATTGAAGAGCGTCACTGCCGTCGCTCTGTTCGCTCCAGTGTTGCTATTTTACGAATAATCATTTATTATAAGGAATATTTCAGGTATTATGAAACACATATTTCACATTAGGTAATTCGTTTATTTTCAGTCAAATTCCAGAAATTATAAAAGTGACTTTCAAGATACCAAGAAAATACACCTTCAACGTCAGAATATTCATTTATTTACAATAATATTCTATATATCTATGAACAGTGCAATGTTATGCCCATGATGCGATAACCTAGACATGTTACCTTATTAGTTACTTAGTATATGAAGACATTCCTTTCTACTAAGTAGTTAACTAAACCACTGAAACCATCCACTAACCACTAGATAGCAAAATTACACACTAGCGGCGAGTCCAACGCACCAAATCTAGGTATAATTCCACTAAGTTGGGAACACTGTCTATAGTTCCATTTTCTGCCATTTCACACTTAGCTTGGTACATTTATATGTGTCAATGACACTGTCAAATCACTCTACAATAATCCGTATAATATTATAACTACAAAAGGCTTTCTGGTTATGAAGACGCCTTGGTCTTCAGCAGCAAAACTGGCCAGTACATGGTTACAAATAGAAGAAACAGAGCGGGGAAAACCACGCGCGAAAGCTTGTCTATTTCCCTCCACAGGACTCGCTCTTGGCCGGTATCGGCGTCAACCCAGGCAACCTAAAAATTAATAAATTATATTGCATTATGATTTTTTTACTAATAGCTTTTACTGGCAGCTTCACCAATATGAAAGTCCTTTCTGTCAAATTTTTAGGGTATTTTTTTAAATTGACTGTGTGATAGTGTGCTTACCTAATGGTAAGCGCTACGCCTGCTTATAAACAGATGCAATACCCACATAGAACCTTGAATTACAAAGCACTACATGGCATTAGACTGCGCTTGACATAAGATATTAAGTCTCATACTGCCGAGTCATATTTTCACTGGCTACAATATCCTTCATATCGAAACACAATAGTGCTTACACACTGCTGTTTGGCGACGTCGACGGTGTAAATGGCGTCTCGCATACGACTAACTAGTACGTAACCCACGTACTAGTTAGTCGTAAATGTATTTTACTTCATAACGATTAATAAGCTATACAATCACTGAACTGATTTAGTTAATTAATACAGAGCGAAATCACTGACCAAAAACTGAGGTCTGCTGAGCCTCAGATTTCCAAGTTATAATAAACATCTAAATTAGAAACTCGAGGGCGAGACTAGACTTGTAACTATGAACTAACTAGCAATGAATAAATGAATACTCATTGCTTATGTCCCTTTCATCTTTGATATAGTAAGGTGTTATGAGACAATAATAACAGAATTAGATTTATATTAGATTAGCATGCATGACCTCCATAAGCGAGACGGAAAATACAAAACCTTTTATCTTTGTATGTAACGAATAAACTTAAAAACTACTGGATCGATTTCAAAAATTCTCGTTTAAAAGCAACTTATCACTGAGTAACAAAGGTTACTTTTTATCCCGGAAAAGGCCGTTCACGCGGGCGAAGCCACGAGCAAAAGCTTGTCTCTAATAATGGGACTAATAAAATCGTCTCTAGAGGGGTTGAAGTTATGCAGGCTGCCGGTCGTAAAACTAGAAGACAAATCTTTCTGTAACATGTTGTAAAGACATGTTGCGCCGACCCCACTGCGTGTGGGTTACGGGCAGGTGGAAGAATAAGAATAGCGCAACTAATAATGCTCAATTTAGATGAAGATCGTTTCTCGTATAGACGAGAATATTACAAGAAGCTGTCATTTACGAAGCCGCGACATACGCTTCTTTTTTTAAACTGTACGACGCAGCCACGTGAAAAATAGTTTTCTCTTCCCGTATATCATTCAAAAAACTTTCTTCATCTAAATAGGGCGTTAGATATATAATTTTTAACGACCGAACACCTTTTTTCAGTAGTAAATTCCGTCATATATTTTATAACAATTCATACAAAGACAGAACTACGTTTGGACCAGACAGACCATGACTGTTGTGTCATATGAGTAATAAAACAACAACCGTATCTAACATAAAATAATAGAATATGTCAGCGAAACCCTTTTCACTTGACCCAGCCTGTTTTAGTTTTAGATTTTGATATCCCGTTTGTGAACACGTTTCGACGGATATTAAAAAAGTTTCAACGATAAAGGAATATGTGAGGATAAAAAAGGATTGAAGACGTATACCTTTATTCAAAATGATCCTTGAATTTGGGCACTAGACACAGACAAAGAGTGTCAGTTACATTAATAAGCATTACATTAATTATGAAAGGCTTAACGACTCTCAAAAGTCGGTCACGCACAATAAATTACTCTGTATCTGTGATAATAATGTTGAACACTTAACATCAGGTGACTCACTTTCTTATTTGCTTCGTCTGCTATAAAAATACAATATTTTAACTTCACATTGAGATACAGATCTACCATCATTATCAGGAACTACGTCCTGTAGGACGTAATCTAGTAGTCTAGGTGTACTTAGACCAGAAACAATTTTTTTCTTCGAGCAGGAATCAAATAGGTTTCCCAATTTACAACTGGATGCTCACGTTCTGTGTAAAGCGTCGTGTAATTATATTCTGGTTATTCAAAACTAGCTTTTGCTCGCGGCTCCGCCTGCTTGAACGGCGTTTTCCGGAAAGTTAAAAGTATGTATGCCTATGTCCTAATCCAGTTCATGGTCTACCTGTGGCCAATTTCACCCATAACCGCTCAGCCGTTAAGGCATGATTGACTAACAAACATCCAAATTCACGAACTCACAAACATCTAAACGCTCAATTTTTAAGCTTTAGACTACTTTGCGAGGTAGAGTCGCACTGTAAACGGTTTTGTGTACAGCATGACAGCATGGATCGGCTTTAACGGATTGTTACTACTAATTCACTGGAAACCGACCTAAATTAGCGGCTTGTTGCTGCGTTTCGTATGGTGAACTCTTTCCAATCCCTTAAATTCCTTTTCTTTAAGGTTGGCAACGCATCCATAATTTTATGCTTCGGGTAGTGTGGGCGTAAAAGGATGGTGGAGACCACTTACCATCAGGTGACCCACTTGCTTGTTTGGCAGCGTATGGTAGAAAAAAATCAAATTAACTATATTTACTTGTAATATGCTTTGTCTTCTCTCAGCGCCTACAACGTGGGGAGTAGTCGCAGATGGAGCTGGATGTACTGCAGGCGTGGTAGCTGAAGGAGACGTAGGAGAAGTGAGGTCCACCTTCCGACATCTAACCCCACTGTTATCCCATGCTGCGATGGTCCCGCATGACCCCTTATCCCCGTTCAAACGCTGCAAGAATCGACGTATCTTTGTCTCAATGATCTACGTTCTGAGTTTGATAAATGGATTGATGGAATATGAAGGTTTAGGTAGTACGATGGTTTAATTAATCCCGGGTTCGATTCCAGATTAATTATCCAAGTAGAAATTTTCAAATCATATGATGTCTATCTTACTGCTGGGAGATGTATTCAGATGATATGAAGATAGATGTATAAAGTCTCTATTTCAAATAAGGGCATGACTTTTTACAATTTCTCCGGGACGTTGCTAACTTTGGAAACGTGGGTGGAAAAATAAAATATTGATTTTAACTGCTAATAGCTAGTTAGTATCTTCTGCACCATTTTCCAAATCCATATCTTGTAGGACGATATACAATATGTAAAAACCTGTTGGGCGTTTTAACTATGATATCAGAATCGATATTCAAACGTAATCAAATAACTCGCATACGAAAATTGGACTATAAAAATAATTAATTTTTTAAACTTGAATTAATTTATTGTTTGTAAACCGAATTTTGATTGATTACCTCTGCAAGAGCGATGACTCGGAGTCAGAGCGAGATAACAAGTTGCGGCGTCTACGTACAACAAACACGCCGCGCCTAGTGTGATGTGCGCGCCCGGCATCAGTCAGCTTTTAATCACTTTTCAGATGAAAATATTTGTCTTTTAAGTATGTTCATTTTTTAAGCTACCTGGGTAAGGATAATATCTCGCTTCTGATTTTCTTATTTTACTATTTTTATTAAGTCTATATATCTTCACGACCCAAAAAAGGGCCAACAGGGTTTTTTTACATACTGTATGTGTAAGATGATGCAGTCACGTACACATTGCTTAACATATTTAGACAAAACGTCGTCTGATCTTGACGTGTTCGAGTATAAATATGATTGTTAACTACATAGCCGTCACTTCCATGCACGTGTTTTGGAGGTAGCATAATGGAGTTAGTACCTGAGACAAGACAATTTTCTATAGATATCTTCGTAAAATTATGACATGTTTGTGTTCATAGCTGCTTTTTTATTTTTTTTATTAGCTTGAATGACGAGACGAGTAGGTCGCTCGCCTGATGTTAAACGCCACGCCTGCTCATAAACAGCAGCAACGCCACACAGAAATTTAAATAACAAAGCACTGCATGACACTGGACTGCGCTTGTCACCCCGAGACATAAGGTGTTAAGTCTCATAATGCCCAATATTTTCACTGGCTTCAATGTCCTTCAAACAGGAACTCAACAGTGCTTACACACTGTTGCTTGGCGGCAGAAATAGACAAAGCGGTGGTACCAACCCAGCCGGCCTCTCGCAAACGAGGGACTACCACCTTGTAAAAACCTACCAACCAACCAACCTACCAACTTGGTACTCATTATGCATAGTTCTGTAGCACCGATATTTAAAATTATTTTGAATTGGATGGTTCTATAATATATACTGGTTATTCCCACACATATAAACCCCCCCCCCACTCTCTTTTTTTTAAAGGTTAAAAATACAATAGGGTAGTTTCCTATATTGAATTTTATACATTATTTTATAAGCAACAGAAAATGATACGTAAAAGAAACCCTTTTATTAAAACACAATCGAAATTGGTTCAGAAATGTGCCCGCAGTTATGAATTGAACTGTTGGTATGAGGAAAAGTGGGTGCGTAGTAGGGATATCTCACTATCTCGCTTGCACGCGTGCACTATAATGAACATTTTACACAGTGACGTCAAAGGTTGCATCGTCTGTCATTTGACAATTACCCCTTCTACAGGATTTGAATGGCTTCTAACTTATTTATTTTTGGTCCGATTTATAAAATTCTTTCTGCAATAGATTTTGAGTAACATAACTTATTGATTTAAATAATAAAAAAAATCTAGTCAACTACCCTATTATTTGATTATCCATCAGAAATAAATATTTCAAGCTATCTACGATGTAAACATGAAAATAATTACCACTGGTATAATCCTCGGCATGGACTCCTGCATCTTGCTCTTGTTCATTTGATACTGCTTGTCGAGTACCTTCACCACGACGAATTCTCCGAGAGCGGCGAATACGAACATCATGCAACCGGCCATCCATAGATCCAGGGCCTGGTGTCGAAACAGGATTATGTGGGATGTTATAATTTACTTCAAATAGCTAGCTTGTAAGTGGTAGAGCCATGCTGTAGATAGTTTCGTCTACAGCATGAATGGGCTGGCTCGACCAGGTTGTTACCAATATCTCACGGAAAACCAAAGTGAAATAACCCGGAGGATTGGGATTGGCCCCCTTCCTTTCTAATCCCTTAATCATCCCTTTCCTTTTTGGCCTGTAATACGTCCATAATTGTGCAGGTACTGTGGATGTTCATGAACGGTGGAGATCACTCACCATATGCTGACCCACTTGCTCGGCTGCCATCATCTGCTATATAAAAAACAAATGTCGCATTATTGGTCTACTGACAGCGTACTTAGGCACAGCCTTTGACCACCACCAACACCAACGACGTTTTGGGTACAAACCCCAAGTTAGTTTCTAATCGAAAGTCCTACATGAGTTCTTGAGAATGGAATTTGTGGCTGATATGGCGATAGACTCACCACTTATGGCAGCAGAAGTACATGACATTAATCTAAAACGCCCTTTAAAAATGAAAATAAGAATCAGCATCAGGAAATCAGACTGACACCTTAGATTTACAAGACTTCAAATGACATGAGGTTCTCAATTCGTATGTATTTATTATATATGTATGTTGCGCAATATCTACAACAGATACGGACCGATTTGGATGATTCGTTTTGTGTTCGAGGAATATATTTTTTAGAGAAAAATGTTAGGTCTGTGTGAGAGGTTGACGTCAGACAGGCAGATGATCATAAAAACAAGCCAAATATTTCTGTAACATGTGTTATAAAAATTGTCGCACTGACCCCACTGCGAGTGAGATAGGCTGGTGGAAGAAGAAGAGAAAACTTGTATACTTATTAATTGTAAAGATCTGTGACTTTGTTAAACTTAATCATGCAAGCGGAGCTGTAGTCAAAAGCTAGTCTTAAATGAATAGTCCAAAGAATAAGACCTAATTTACAATTCAGATACTCACTTTTACATAAGCGACCGGTGGTATATCAGCTCTCAATCCTGTAAACATGGTGACGAGAGTTAACATGCAGGTGACGAGCAAGGTAACTCTCCCAGGAATGGCGTCCAGGTCGAGCCAGAAGCTAAACCATGACAGCATCACGACCAGGGAGGACGGAGCGAAAGTCTGAATGAGGTGGTGGCCGATCTGACGCTCAAATTTGAAGTACACCACTAGTCTTGAGTAGTTACCTAAAAGAGAAGTACAATTAAATATACTCGTAAGTACAGGAACGAATAATGTAACTAGAAGCGAATATAGTTTGTAATCCTATTTTTTTCTTAGCCTGAATGATGAGACGAGCAGATCGCTCGCTGGTTGTGTAAACAGTACAACAACACCATGACTTTAAATTACAGATTACGACATGACACTCCGCTAGGCTCGCCACGATGTTAAGTCTTATATGACAAGTTAGTTCACTGTCTTCAATGTTCTTCAAATAAGAACATCACAGTGCTTACTCTGCTGCTTGGTGACAAAGCAGCGGTACCTACCCAGATGAACTCTCTTATAGGAGCGACTTAACATCATCATAACATAGTTTTGTATTTGCTTGAATGACGAGACAAGCAGGTCGCTAATGCTAAGCGTCCCGCCTGCCCATAACATAAGCAACTTCAGAGAACTCTGGTTTACAGAGCACTGCATGGCACTGAACTGCGCTCGTCTCCCTGAGACATAAAGTGTTAAGTCTTAATGCCCAGTAATTTCACTGCCTTCAATGCCCTTCAAACAGGAATATAACAGTGTTTACATACTGTTGCACACGGCAGAAATAGACAGAGTGGTGATACCTGCCCGGATAGCCTCGCGGATACCAAGGACCTACCACTTAATAATTAAAATAAGTTAAGGCACTGAACTTAGGCGGCAATTAAAACCTTATCGACGCAAAAAGGTAATTAACAATAAGTACGTGTAGAGCCTATCTCGATCGAGGGATTATTAGATTCTTTGTTAATTGCTCATTGTAAATTGGTCACGGATAATAATATTCAGCTTTTAAATAGTTTTCAGCTACATTAACACATAACTTTTCATCTAATTTTCTATTATTCAAAGTGATTTCGAGGCACACTCGAGTACCGTAGTAACATCTATTCCAGTTGCAAATTATGATGTAATAAACGAAAAGGTCAGTCCCTTAGTAGTGATGCAAAAAGTGAATAAATAAAAAATATCGATATTTAAACATCAATGAATATAGTCAGAGTCTCCCAGAGAAGTTGATGTCAGGCTGGCGGCTGGTAAAAGCTACAAGCCAAATCTTTTTGTAACGTGGGTTATAAAGCATGCACCGACCGCACTACGAGTGGAATAAGGGCAGGTAGAAGAAGGAATAAATAGAGTCAAAGACGAAGCCCGAAAGCATGTTTTGGTAAGGAAATCCTCGGAAATTTGTTTTAGCAAATGATATATTTTTTTATAGTATAGGCCGCGAAACGAGCAAGTGGGTCACCTAATGATAAGTGATCTCCACCGCTCATGTACGCCCACAATACTAAAATAATCATGGGCGCGTTGCCGACCTTAAAGGAAAGGGATAATTTAGGGATTGGGAAGGGAAGGGGTATTTGGGCCTCCGGATATCTCACTCACCGTACGAAACGCAGCAGCAAGCTGCTACTTTACGCCGGTTTTCTGTGAGACAGTGGTATTGACCCGGACGAGCCGGCCCATTCATGCTGTAGACAGAACTGTCTACAGCGTGGCTCTACCACTCAAAAAATGCCGAATAGTGAACTTGTATTAATGTTCAATTAAACAATAACATTTTAAAGCAAAAGTTGAGAACTATTTCAATTTACATTATTTTGCAGCGAGATTTGTGAAGCAATTTCTTACGCTGATTCTTCATAACTATATACATTGGCGAGTCGAAAGTTCTTGTCGAAGAATTTTTCAATTAAGAATATTTCACTTTCATCAGTACAAAAACCACTATAAGAAACGAGACGCGGAGGTGCGGACATGTAGCTGTTTATTTTAGTGATAATTTGGTGCTCGGAACATTGAAAGGAATTGAGTTTACAGGGATTGTTTTTGTTATAATAGATTATATTGAATCACAATAATCATTGAATATAAATAATATTACAAGGTAGTAGGTCCCTCGTATGCGAGAGGCCGGCTGGGTTGGTACCACCACTTTGTCTATTTCTGCCGCCAAGCAACAGTGTGTAAGCACTGTTGTGTTCCGGTGTGCAGAACATTGAAGCTAGTGTAATTACTGGGCATTATGAGACTTAACACCTTATGTCTCGGGATGACGAGCGCAGTCCAGTGTCATGCAGTGCTTTGTTATTTAAAGTTCTGTGTGGCGTTGCTTTTGTTTATGAGCAGGCGTTACGCTTACCGTCAGGCGAGCGACTTGCTCGAAATGCTTGAAATATGATTTAACTTGTAAATTCAGCTAATAGCGCCTTTAATAAAATATATCATTATTGATATCGAGACACATGAATTTGGTAACGTCACTAGAACCTATACTTCTAAAAGGACCATTAAATGAAGTGCGTGAGAAATCGCGGCTGCGGACCTCGGGGCACGATAACAGGATTACTGCTTACACGTAAAAACCACAAGGAACCCTCATTGAATTTACATTACACAGAAAAATGTGAGACAATGCCTTGCTGAGAAATGTTCATAAATAAAACTGTATTTTTGTAATACTAGCTTTTGCTCGCGGCTCCGCCCGCGTGAATAGACTTTTCCGAAATAAACCGTAGCCTATAACCGTCTCCAGGGTCCCATCTATCTCTACATCAAAATTCATCAAAATCGGTTCAGTGATTTAGGCGTGAAAGCGTAACAAACATATAGGATATTTTTTATGAAGAAAATATATCTATGTTACTTCTTATACCTCCAAGAATATGTGTACAAAGTTTCATGATGATCGGTTAAGTAGTTTTCGCGTGAAAGCGTAACAAACAAACTTACATTCACATTTATAATATTAGTATGATTATGTATTGGCACTTATATGTTTGATGTTACATAAAATCCAATAACCACAACTATCTGATTGTTAATCACTTTGAGTTTGAGTGGTAGAGCCACGCTGTTGACAGTTTTGTCTACAGCATAAATTGGCCGGCTCGTCCGGGTCGTTTCACAGAAAACCGGGGTAAAGTAGTAGCTTGCTGCCACGTTTCGTACGGTAAGTGAGATATCTCCGGATATCTAGATATATAGATATCCCTTTCCAATCCTTTAATTATCCCTTTCCTTTAAGGTCGGCAACGCGTCCATGATCATTTTAGAACTGAGGGCGCACATGGGTGGTGAAGATCACTTACCAAAGTTATGTTACCTAAAGACGTACATGAGGTACGAAATTTTATAGTGTTAGGTTTGGTGGGTAAAAATGGAAGTAAAAAAATGGTTCAAGTTAAATGTAACATAGCGCTTCTGGTATTAACCTTAAACACACCAAATTAAATAACGACAGAGTAGATTAGAATACAAATCTGCTTGATTATGCAAATAATGCCAATGATTATTTTAGTATTGTGGGCGTACATGGGCATCACTTACCATCAGGTGACCCACTTGCTCGTTTACCAGCCTATACCCTTTAAAAAAAAACTTACAAGGCCGTTCCCTATATTATTGTATATAAAGATAGCTTTGATTACTATCAATAGTATTTTTATGGCCGTTCCCTATATTCTGTCTGTCTTTAGTTATGCTATACCGGCGATACAAAATTTTATCTATTTTCCGTTTTACCGTCCCAATAAACTTACTAATGATAGGTAATCCTATTCTTCATTGCTGTCTACTGATGAGAGGACTGATAGCTGACTACAGATATACAACACTATGAAAATGACAGTTCACGCGTCCCAATATTTTTTATGTACTATCTGTCGATAAAGTTATTTAGTTTTTTCTTTATCGGTAGATTTTGACCGATAAACAGATATCCTCGGCTGTAAAAAAACGAAATAAATAACGCATTTTGAAGAAATAGCCATGAGTATACAAGGCTTACATGGCACTTGCACTGCAATACAAAAAACTAAATAAATTATGTAAAAATCTAAAAGGAAATATAAAAAAAATCAAAAATTCCCATAAATAAAAATAATGCAGCGTTTTGATAATTAAAGTAAGTGCAAGAGACATATAAATATTTTTTAATGCGAACAAAATAATTCCCCACTTCAGTAACATCCCCCAAATTCGCTTGGGATTTTTGTTCAAAGGACTTGTATTCAGAGCCGTAATGTATTGACAGTAAAACGTTTCGTTATTACATTGTGTTTTGCAACATAATAAGTATTTCTCGTTATTATTATTTCATTTATAGTGGTAAAAAATAAGAATTATAGATAAATGTTAAATTAAAACTTATATTTCTAATCTAAACCATATCTTCATATTTTCTAACATAAATTAAACAATAGTTCCTCTTTCTCAGCTTGTATGAACATAACGCACAAGAGGGCCCAGATAAACTGCCTATCTATTGTTATCATAGTATCCGACGTGCATATCTAAAAAATAGGTACGATTCCAAGCAGTAGATAGAACAATACGGATGTTTGTCGATAGCTATCTATCGTGAAATTGAAGATTAATATTGGGAACGGCCATTACAGATCTTACATACAAAATGTGTCAACATTTTACTGTTAATATGCAAATTAGTTGATAGACAGATTATTGAAAACGGTCAGACAAGTATCATGAAATCGAATACTGGATTTGAAGCAACTGAATTCAGTAAATATGTTGTACCCTATCAGATACATAACCCGTATCAGTACATAATTATGAAGACTTAATAATATAATGAATTTAGAATTTGAGAATTCTGACACAAGACCCTTGTCTAAAATTTTAGAGGTTATTCTCATCAAGCCATTATATTCATTATGGCTGAAAATTGATAGCATAATCAAACTGATTCCCATCCCATTAGTATGGTCTGAGAATGTACAAGAAGACTGATCAAATTACTTTCTATACATAATATAAAGACCTTAACCAGCTGGGATGTCGACTATAATGCAAATATTATACTCTTATTAAAAATATAATTTTACCTACATACTCTGTAATTCCCTATTTATAATCAAAAGATCCAGACTACTTCTGTAATGGAAATCCTCAAGTGCTCTACATTTTCATGAAGCAAATTTGAATTATAGACATAATCTTAGACGGATTGCGGAGGTTTAGAGACTATCTCAACGTCAATAACAATTTAAATTCTGAATCTGAAAAAACGTATGTTTCTAATGTTAGTGAAATTAGGATTTATGAGTCTCTATCTCAAGTTATGAATAAAAATAAATTGCCTAAAATTGATTTGCTATCTTAGATTTTTTTTCTTTTTTTGTGGGGACGCGTGCTGATAGCCTGACAAGAGTCGGCTGTAATCAGCGTCACTGGACTTTCAGTTGAGCGCTTTAGACGCTCTCAACCCTTAAATTAAGCGACCACGCTGAGAGCATTCCCTAGTGGGGGTACGGACCTCGGCTCAGGACGGTCGTTTGGGAAGGGCAAAAGGCATTTGCGATTGGGGTTTAGGGGAATTTTAAAACTAATCGAATCCTATTTATTTCTCGGCTCGCGGGCTGGTACTAGGCGTTGCGGAGATCTTAGAGTGCATCTTTATTATGATGCAAATTAGGTATATTCATCATCATCATCATCATCAGCCACAAGACGTCCACTGCTGAACATAGGCCTCCCCTAATGCCTTCCAGGCCGACCTGTTGGAAGCGGCCTGCATCCATCGGCTTCCCTTGGTATATTGGCGCACGAAAAATAGGTAGTTTTATTTCGCGATTTATTTAATGGTATCATATTTAAAGTCACAAGCTCTACCATCTGTCTTAGTTTTCGGAAGCGTCTTCCTTACATCCTTTATAGAGCATAGAACATAAAATAAATAAATAAAGCCTAATGCATACCACCTTTGTCGATCATGAATCCATTTGTTTCTTCCAAGCGCAGCGGCTCTCCGATATGATATTGGAGGAGCTTCAGCTCAGGATTCATGGTGACTCCAGCCTCGCTCCATCGGAATCTTACTTTCTGGTTGCTGTAGGAAACTGGAAAAAATACATATGGATATACCGCTCCAGTAAAATATTTTGATGTTAAAGTTACGTAATAGGTCTTGGAGTAAAAAAAAAATTCAGAACTCAGTGAAATAATTAATGGATGATTTATATATCCTGCCATGGTAATTGCATGTGATGGAAAGTACAGTGCAGTCCAAATATAATGTCGATGATTACATTGCATCCCTTCAGTCTACAGAATAATGCCAGTTTGAAGTAACTGGATGTACACCGGTTGACCGCGGAATGAGTTTTTACGATATCTACTAGAGAAGCTATACAATATGTAACAAAAACTCTGTCGGGCATTTTAACTGTGATATCAGGATCGATATTCAAACGTAATGATATAACTCGCATACGAAGAAAATGAGACTTTAAAAGTAATTTTGATACTTTAATTATATTAGCAGCCTCCGTGGCGCAGCGGGCGAGTAGCCGGCTGCGAAGCGAGAGGCCGTGGGTTCGATTCCCGCACTGAGACAAATGTTTGTGTGATCCACAAAAAATTGTTTCGGGTCTGGGTGTTGTGGGACCGCAAGTCCCTCGTAGTTCCTGATACCCACAATACAGGTTTACCTAGTGTGGGGTCAGGACTATGTGTGTGACTGTTGGGTGTATTATTATTATTATTGTTTGTGCACCGTATTTCAATTGATTACCTCTGCAAGAGCGATGACTCGGAAGCAGAGCGAGATAGCAAGTTGCGGCGTCTACGTGCGTCTATTTTTCTATCTAATTAAGTATTAAAATCTTATTCATTCATTTAGATAGTAGGTTATCTATTTTATAACAAAAGGCCGGCAAATGCACGAGTGTAGATTTTTTTCAAATGAAATCTTGTTGTGGTTCTTGATTTTGACTTATGCACATGACAAGCATGATTAAACTGAATCCGATATCATTAAAAGTAATATTTAAGGTCTTGCAATGTACAAGATATAGTTTTCAATGATAAATGACTATAAAACGGCTAGACGCACAGCTGTGCGGTGTCTGGAAATCTCAGGGTCATTATGGTACTCATATTTTATAATACTAAGTTTTTCTAGATTGTATTATCTAAGTACGTAAAGGTTTTTTTGAGTGGTAGAGCCACGCTGTATACAGTTTTGTGTACAGCATGAATGGGCTGGCTCGACCGGGTCGTTACCACTGTCTCACAGAAAACTGGCGTAAAGTAGCAGCTTATGATAGGAAGGCGGACCCTGGCATTAAGGCGAGATACCGCCAGGCAGAAAAAAATAAAACGATTTTTTTTGAAGTCGGTTATCAATTATGTACTTTAAAATATAATTATTTAAACTAAATTTATTTCTGAAAGATTTTCACTAGCTGTAAATAAGATATCTACATTAATATTATAAAGAGGAAAGATTTGTATGTAACGAATAAACTTAAAAACTACTGGACCGATTTCAAAAATTCTTTTGCCGTTAGTAAGCTACATTATCACCGAGTAACGTAGGCTACTTTTTATCGCGGAAAAGGCTGTTCACGCGGGTGGAGCCGCGAGCAAAGGCTAGTAGAACATAAAATTAAACTTACAGCTCTCAATATAGATGGGACAAGATTGTATGTCCATGGGGTAAAGCTGAAACTCCATTTGGCAGGCGATGATAGCGTGCATCCTAGCCGAGTATCTCACCGTCTGGTTTCTGTACAGCGTCACCGATGAGAACTTGTGGGTCAACTCTGCTATCTCTATAACAAAATACGAACAAGCATGTAATAAGTACGCGTATGCTTTTGTTTATTTTTTATTTTAATAAGACTGTCGAAATGAACTGAGGGGCTAGCACGGAAAACTATCGAAATCGTAATGTAAAGGTATCGAGGGCTCGATAGATAATTCCTTAAATATCATTGGTCTATATTCCATATATATTAGTTTCTTTTACGTACGATAGAGGCGCTGTACCAAAATCTCATAGAAGTTGTTGTCGATGACAGCTCGAATAACTTTTCGCAAGTTTTCCGTGCTAGCCCCTCAGATGTCTGATGGTAAGCGTTACGCCTGCCCATTAACAAGAGCAACACCATACAGAACTTTGCGTTATAAAGAAAATTTCATTGGCTTCGATGCCCTTCAAACCGAAACACAACAATGCTTTCACACTGCTGTTAGGCGATAAGATAGATAAAGCTGTGGTACTAACACAGACATTGCATGATAAGACTTAACACCTTATGTCTCGGGGTGGCGAGCGCAGTCCAGTGTCATGCAGTGATTTGTTATTTAAAGTTCTATGTGGTATTGCTTCTGTTTATGAGCAGGCGTGGCGCTTACCATCAGGCGAGCGACCTGCTGGTCTCGTCATTCAAGCTAATAAAAAAAAACATCCTCTCGCATACATAATTCTCAATGACTATTATTCATCCAAAAGTCACGTATTTACCGCCGACAAAAATCTGTGTAACTTTTGTATGTATAACGCATAACTTTGCATGATTATTTTTCATTTGACAGGAAAAATCAAACATCGTCCCATTTAAATTTTATGAAGTGATTTCACCCCTGAGAAAATGCAATTGGAGATGGTAATGACTCTCCCTTTATAAATAGTAAAAAAATACTTTTTTACAAAATTATACATACATACGCACTCAGCCCTGTAATTCCTAAAGGGGTAGGCAGAGGGGTATCCAGTACACCCACATTTCGCCGAGCGTATCTCCGTCCCACGATGTGATAGGCGGCGAGCCTATCGCCATGCCGGGCACATTTCCAGACTCCGGGCTGATACTGAGCATTTCGTAATAAAATAACCCAATATCACTTTTACCCGACCCGGGATCGAACCCGAGATCTCAGCACAGCAGTCGTAACGCGTACACATTACAACTACGCCACCGAGGCAGTTTTACAAAATAAAATAAAACTCAAAAAAATTAATTTGTTTTCAGTATTAATTATTAAAAAAATGCGGTATCGACTCAACATTTGTTATTTTTACCTTTTTTGAGTCGGTTTTAAGTGTCCGTTAAAAGTGACGGATACAACTCGATGAATATGAAAGAAAGGAAATCTAATTGAGAACCTCTTCTTTTTTACGTCGGTTTAAAAAGAGCCCAAATTCTGAGTGCCGCAGAATCCCTTGCATGGCATAAGATGGCCCTGCATGGTGGTTCTACTAAAGTATATCCTTGGAAGCGTTGGTGCAGACTAGGATAATAAAACCTATTACACACGAATAGGCTAGCTCGACCGGGTTGTTACCACTGTCTCACAGAAAACTAACGTGACGTAGCAGCTTGCTGTTGGTGTTTCGTACGGTGTGTAAGATATCTGGAGATCCAAATCGCCCCTTTCCATTCCCTTATCATCCCTTTCCTTTAAGATCAGCACGCATCCATGCTTCTTGTGGTGGGTATTCATGGGCGTTGGAGATCACTTACCATCAGGTGACCCTCTTGCACGTTTACCGCCCATTGCTATAAAAAAGCAAAATACTTTCGTAATTTCATCACGAGAAGTTCTACTTAGAAATAAACCAATTCATCATTAGTTTGATGAAAGTTATTTCAAAATTTGAATAATTCAATCATGAAAGTACTAACTGACCTAGCGATAGTATTCAATAAAACCGAGGGTTAAAACTAGTTATTAATGAAGTTTAAAAAGATAGAGCAATAGCTTATTCGTAAAGGTTCTTTCACTCATAAAATAAACTTTTCCATTAATGTATTGAGTACTCTGTTATTTTCATTATTCCAAGGCAAATTAAAAAGATTTTACAATTCAGATATTTATTCAAGTTGTGTTTAGGCAACCGTGAACTTTTATCTGCCAATTCGACTTTCCCATCAAAACAACAACAACAAAAAAATAACAGTGTATTTAAACTGTATAAAACATAAAAATCGGTTTTATGCGAGTCGTACTTGAACACCGCGGGTTCCTTATACCTACAACGTCATCTTATTTCTATGTATAAAACACTAACATGTTTCATTTTTGTTTTTTTATTATTTACTAATATAGCGGTATTAACAAAAAATATTCTGTGAAGATTTCAGCCCACTATATATTCTTATTTTACTTACCCTTAACCCACTCGCAGTGGGGTCGGCGCAACATTATTTTAACATATGTTACAGAAATATTTGGCTTGCAGTTTTTACGACCGGCCATCTGCCTGAGGTCAACCCTTCTGGAGAAAAAACACACCCAGACCCGAAAGAAATATTTGATGATCACATAACCATTTGTCACGGTCCGGGAATCGAATCCGCTGCCTCGCACTTCACAGTCGGCTACTAGCCCACTGCGCCTCGGAGGCTGTGATAGCTAACTATATAATATGGTTCAAAAAATAAAGCCCTTGAAAGTTGGGACGCACAAACAGCGTATCTGGAATAGGGTTCTGTTGTTTCCCTTTTGGGTACAGAACCCTAAAAAAGGTGGTTTTCGCTAACAAAGGCTAGTGAACTGCCTACGTGACGAGAATACGTAACTAAGTGCTTTAAAATTCAAAGAATACAAGCTGCGACACTGACTATTAGATATTAAAATAATTTTGGTATAGAAAATATTGTATAATTTTGCTAGATCACTCAATTGATTTCATATACATATTGTAAAACTTTTATTCGTTTTCACCGACCTATGCTTAATTTTAGTTGTACCTCTAACACCTAGCATACTTTAAAAAACTGCGCAATGATGACGGAAAATTTTACGGTATTCAGTCGCTTTGCAATATCTAATGACTCTAGTGTTGTGTAGCACATACAAGAGGCAGTACATTTGTCTACATTACGTAAAGTAAGACCGGCTCAAAATTTTTACGTTTACTACTTCAAGTTTGATGTCCAGTTACTCTTTTACTAATCACATGAAGCGGAATGCGTACGTGACAGAGTGAGAACGAACGAGTCACATGCTTCACTTTATGTAAATATTAATGTGCTAAAAAATAGGTAACCGTATCTTTTCGTACCGCTTCTCATTAGATGTGACGCCAAACATTTAAGACCTTACGCTGAAGTAATCTTATGAATAAAAGTTGGGAAAAATTAGTTCAATTTAAATATAAAGTAGCACTTGGAAATGATATTATAATATCCGTAACGTATAAGTTTGGATGTTTGTGTATTTGGATGATTGTTATTCAATCACATCGTAAAAACTTAAGAGATTTGAAAGAAATTTTACATAGCTACAGGTAAAACTTGACCTGTTAGCATTTAAGGATTTTATACCGGTATTACTGCCTCGATGTTTAATTTTAGCGGTTTTATAAATAATAGTTTATGGCTATTACATCGAATCATTATTATCTATCACTATTTGCAGCCTTTTTACGTTGAATATCTCCATAAAATTCGAACTTCGTTTTTTCTATAACTTTTAAAATTCGAACGGCCTTTTTTCTATAAACTTTAAAATTCGAACGTCGCTTTTTCTGTAACCTTATCCGCGTGGCAGTTTAAAACGTTTTTGGTCCTCCACACGAGCAAAGCCACAGGGATATATATTTTTTATATTTACAATTTTTAAGCCATACGTAATACGGTATTCTTTTCATTACGCATTTCATTGAATATATTAGAAAAAATTACGCGAGAAATTTTCATACCCTGATTCTTGAAGCCATATTATAATAATCTCCTGTTTTGATAACGCAAGGCGCTTTAAATGTTACGTGGCATTTGTTTTATAAAAAATATACAGTCGAATTGAGAACCTCCTGCATTTATGAAGTCGGTTAAAAAGAATTTAAAAAGCCTAATTTGACACAGACCTATATTTACAGTTTTATATAGACTAATTATTGTCAATAGACATTATTTTGACAGCCTTTGTGGCGCTGTGGCGGGTTCGATTCCCGCACCGCGACAAAATATTTGTGTGATCCACAAATATTAGTTTCGGGTCTGGGTGTTTTCTACCCAGATGGGTTGAAGTCACGCAGGCGGCCGGTCGTAAAAACTACAAGACAAATCTCTGCATAACGTCATGTGTAAAAAGAATGTTGCGCCGACCCCACTGCGAGTGGGATAAGGGCAGGTGGAGACTAATTATTGTCAATCTGGACGAATAGGGTACAAAGAGGTGAATAGGAAAAAAACGCTTTTAGTGTATTATACGAATAAACTGACAACTGACTTACAATTGCGCCACGTTAGACCATTAATCCAATACGCCACCGAAGCATACACCAGTCACAATAATATCACCCAATTAAATGATGTAAAGACACATCGAATATGTTATTAGCGTTGCCATAGAAACTGCGATCACTTCGCTTCAATAATTTTTTTCGTATTCAAATGACATCAAAGCTACTCGTATTACTGACTGTAAAGAAATATTGCGAAATTGCGTCTGATTTTTAACACAATTTTTCAATATTTCCTACCATTTAGGATTTTCCCTTAAACAGCCTTGACAAATTGGTCAGGGTCTTGTGTAGACTTATTAAATTTGTATTTCCTGTTTGTATAAAAATCCCCTTTAAATGAAGAGCGTTTGTCGAATGACTCAAACAAGAACATAAGTGGGAAATCTACACAAAGTATGAAATAATAATCTTTTGACGCGGCCTCGTAAAAAGTCTTTTTTTATTAGCTTTCGATGACGAGACGAGCAGATCACTTGCCCGATGGTAAGCGTCATACCTGCCGATAAACATAAGCAACACCAATCAGAATTTCGAATTATGAAGTACTGCATGGCACTGAACTGCGGTCGTCACCCTGAGACATCTTATGTCTCGCGGTGAAGATCGTAGTCCAGTGTTTTGTAATTCGAAGTTCTGTCTGGTGTTGCTTAAGTTGTTAAGTCTTATAATGCCCAGTAATTTCACTGGCTTTAATGTCCTTCAAACCGGAACACAACAGTGTTTACACACTGCTGCTTGGTGGCCAAAATAGAAAACGGTGGTACCTACCCAGACGGCCTCTCGCATACAACGGACCTACCACCTAGTAAACTCTCCTGTTATATTTATTTTTTGAGTGGTAGAACCACGCTGTAGCAGTGATAGCTCAGTGGAGAGTTGTATGGATTGTCGAGACGAAAGTCGCAGGTTCGAAACCAGCCCCAAGTGCATACACCTCTGACTTTTCTAAGTTATGTGTATATTAATTGTTAATTATCACTTGCTTTAACGGTGAAGGAAAAACATCGTGAGGAAACCTGCATACCTGAGAAGTTCTTCATAAGAATTTCGCAGGTATGTGAAGTCTGCCAACCCACATTAGGCCAGTGTGGTAGACTAAGGCCTAACCCCTCTCATTCAGTAGAGGAGGCCCGTGCCCAGCAGTGGGACGTATATAATAAAGGGCTAGTAAAAAAAAAAGAAGAACCACGCTGTAGAGAGTTTTGTCAGCAGGAATAGGCCGGCTCGACCGGGTCTTTACAACTGTATCACGGAAAACCGGCATAAAGTAGCGTCTTGCTGCTGCGTTTCGTACGGTAAGTGAGATATTCGGAGGCCCAAATCTGCCCAAATCCCCCTCCCTTTTCCAATCCCTTAATAATTATCCCTATCCTGGCTAACATGAAGTTTCTGTAATGAATACATTTTGTAATATTACTATTAAAACGTATATATGTAGTAAAAACATAACACGCTTTGCTTGCATGTTGTTTTTAAAATGTAAAATATGCTTTAAATTTAATTTTAAATTAACAAAGGTTACTGCAAAGGTTTACCAAATTACGTATTATTATAGCGTACTAATTATTTTGGCTCGACTGGGGTTATACTGTATCTAAAAGAATTATCTTCAAAGTATATCGCAGCTTTCCAGAGCTCAAGCTTTATTGTGAACTTGAAAGGGGTAGGCTAATAGTGTGACTTATGTAATTTACGTTGCCCAAATTATTATATTAAAGAAATAATTTTATAACTGAGTCTGGCCGTCTGAGTTTGGATACCACAGCTTTGTAGCGTTATCTATTTCTGCCGCTAAGCAGTAGTGTGTAAGCACTTTTGTGTTATGGTTTGAACGAATTGAAGCTAGTGAAATTACTGGGCATTATGAAACTTAATATCTTAGTCTCTGGTTGACGAACGCAGTCACCCCGTGCAGCGCTTTGTAATTCAAAGTTGTTTATGGTGTTTACCATCAGGCGAGCGACCTACTCGTCTAGTTTTTCAAGAGAATTTAAAAAAACTATTCAGAGATTCCGGTTTAGTAACGTTTTTTGGTCCTCATTATTTTTATAGCAGATTTTGTTTGTAGTTTTTTCAGCCCGCCGCCTAATCAACATCAACACCTCTGGGGACAAAACGAGTTTTTAAAAGGGCATACTTGAAGACAAACAAAGAAAACGGTAAGGCAAAAGAACACATAAATTATTATGAAAGAATTATTTCGATTAACGATATGTTTTGTAAATACAATCTATTATTATCAAAATCAACGCTTTCTCACAAATATTTGAATTTAATATAAATCAATACATGTGTTTGAAAATGTTACAGCAGTGAATTTGTTTATAAAAAGACAATTATAATTTATAAAAAGTGACACGAAATTCGTGAAGCAAACGAAATAGCAGATGAATAAGTGTTTCAAGCTTATCAACTGCTTGTATCTATAATAATATCTATAGAAATGTAACTAATATTTTATAAAAGTGATTGATGAAAGTGGAATCAAGCTTCAACGCTTTAGTGTAAACGTGCTGAAATTGAATTAGGAGCAATTCATAAGTTACCAGAAGACCGTTGGTGATATTGCAAAACTGCTCCTAAAACGAAAACGTTATCAAATTAGCCAAAGATTACTTCGGTAAAGTTTTCATAGAGCATATTTTATATTCTGCAATTATAGCTCCAATAATAAACTTCCTTCTTTCTTTCTTTCTATTTGTATTAAAATGTCGATAACATTGCTCGCAGTTTTGTGTAAGATTTACAAACCAATTATTTTACAATTTTGTAAACGCCATACGTTAGTCAAAACTTTAAAATATCTATAAGCACTACTGTCTGTGGTCATGAAAAGGGACATAAAATGTTATTATTTTTTGTAAGGGTGAATGATAAGACGAGCAAATCGCTCGGCTGATAATAAGCGCCACGCCAGACATAAACAATAAGAACATTACTAATAATTTTTAATTACAAAGCACTGCCCGTGGCATGTGTGACATTGCTCGTCACCAGAGACATAAGATGTGAAGTCTCATAATGCTCAGTAATTTTATTAGCCAGCAATGTCCTTCAAACCGAAATACAGTGGTGTTTACACTGCTGCTTGCCGGAAAAATCTAGACGATTGCTCTAGTTGTCGCACTTCATTATTTATAAATTATTATTGACTACGTGAAGAAACTTCGGTTGCCTTTTTAAGCATATTCCGCGGACGGAGGATTACGGGAGTTGGCATAGTTAAAGTTTATATGGTGGAGGAGGGCAGAACGCTATCTATATACAATATGAAACAAAAACCCTGTTGGGCCTTTTAACTGTGATATCAGAATCGTTATTCAAACGTTATGAAATAACTCGCATACGAATATGACACTATAAAAATATTCATATTTATTTTTTATACTTTATTATTTGTAAACCGTATTTCGATTGATTACCTCTGCAAGAACGAAAAACCCTGTTCGGCCTTTTTAACTGTGATATCAAAATCGATATTCAAACGTTATGAAATAACTCGCATACGAAAATGAGACTATAAAAATATTCATATTTATTTTTTATACTTTATTATTTGTAAACCGTATTTCGATTGATTACCTCTGCAAGAGCGACTTGACACACGTTTTGACTCGGAGCCAGACCGAGATATCAAGTTGCGGCGTCTGCGTACATCAAACGCGCCGCGTGTGTCTCACCAGTAAGCTGTTCATCACTTTTCAGATGACAATTTTTTCTAAGCTACCCGTGTGAGGATAATATCTCCCTTCTGGTTATATTTTTTTTTTATTTATCTGTTTTTATTAAGCTGTCTATATTATGTATATCTTTACGACCTAGAAAGGGCCAACAGGGTTTTTTTACATACTGTATAATATCTGAAACAAATATGTACATTTAATTAAATAAAATGAAACGCTCATTAATTACGCTCACACAGATAATGTCTGAATATCAAAACCCAAATATGACGTAATAGAGCAAAATTTAAACAAAAATACCACTAATAATTCATAAGTAACAATTTTCATCCCAAATTTCTACCTAAATATTTCCAGTAAACAATAGCCTGTCTAATACCCATAATAAGCTAGTAAAAAGTAATAGAAGACAGTCTTATCCCTAAAGTAGTTCAAAGGCAATGATATAGTAGGCAATGTTGGGACTTGAGACAAGTCGGATTCGACTAAATTGTCTTTGTAAGCAATTCCATCGTTGAAAACCCTTCTGTTATGTGATGTTGTGCACGTATAGCGAATTAATTACGGATCGACGAGCTTATGGTTGGTAATTGTAGAGAAGATTCGAGATTATTTGGAGCAAAATTGTTGTAGCCGAAAACCATTAGATGGGTACGTATACAAACATTCAAGAGAATTATTAGAGAACTGGCGCGTGCAATCAAACTTTAACATAGTGGGAGTGGTGTCTAGTTGGATGAATGTTCATATTCTAATTAAACTGATAATTTGTAAAATAATTTAGTTTCTTCCAAGGGTCTATAGAAGAGCGATTGATTTTAAGATTTTATTAAATCGAAGTAGATGATTAGACCAATATAAGCACAAAATATTCAATTTTAAATAGTTTGATGCAACCATTTATGTCTAAATAAGCAATACGTTTTATATTAGAAGAAAATGTTTGGAATAATAATGTTGAATTTTCTCAACAAGCATTTTTTACAAAACTGTAATATCTTTTTCTATAACTAAGGTCAGCAAATGCGCAAGTGGGTCACCTAATGGTAAGTGACCTTCACCGCCCATGTATGCCCACAATACCAGAATAACCATCGGCGCGTTGCCGACCTTAAAAAAAGGGATAAATTAAGAGATTGGGAAGGGGAGGGGATTTGGGCCTACGGATATCTCACTCACCGTACGAAACTTTACGTCGGTTTTCTGTGAGACAGTGGTAACAACCCGGACGTGCCGGCCCATACATGGGGTAGACAAAACTGTTTACACTATGGCTCTAGATTCAGTATAATCACTTTGCCGTGTCAGAATATAATAAAATTCAATAGCACGTACCAGTAACTTTCGAGTTTAAGAAATAGGGATCTGGATGCCACAAGTTGTCGAAGAACTCCGGTGGAAGTGTGACGTGGTCATCGCCTTCCTCGAAGATATCATCAGGTAGCTGCAAACGGCTTTCACTCCAAGTCTGTCTTATAAACATGTCCACTCTGAAAATATTAAGTGTAAGAAAATGGTACAAGATTTGAGATTAGGTTAATTTTGAAGTGAAAACTATGGGTTCGCGTCACCTACATGCTAATAGCAGTATATCTGTAGCTATACAGCTGACGTATTGTGCAACATTAGTACTGTGTATATCCTATAAGTGAAATTGAATGATGTTGATAATTTTAATTCAAACATTATGAAATTTCAAATTTTAATACTAAAAGTTCTAAGTTTTCACTTCTATCGACAGTCTCTATAATCCATTTTTATAGCATAGGCTGGCAAACAAAGTGGTAGTGGTAGTGGTGGCGGTTTTCTGTGAGATAGTGGTTACAACTCGGTCGAATATTCATGCTGTAGACAACTGTCATACAGCTTGGCTATACCACTTGAGCAATAGTTTTGAATTCAATTTTGAGATAAATACTCAATATGGGATTTTCATTTCATTTGATTGATTAACGGAATACGTTACAACTTAAAATCAATGTAAAGGGATTTAACTGCGCTTTGAGAATTCAGTTATTTAATCAGTTCTATGACAAGTCTTAAACGCCTTCCAGACTTTAAAGTGCAAAATTAACACCTCTAAGGATTTGTGGTTTTAATTCCTTAATCAAGATTTTTGATAAGTTTTAGAGTATCTTCAACTAGTAATCCGATTTTGTAAACAGATATAAATAATAAATAAATAAATACACCCAACAGTCACACACATATTCCTGACCCCACACTAGGTTCACCTGTATCGTGGGTATTAGAAACTACGAAGGACTTGCGGTGCCACAACACCCAGACCCGAAACAAATATTTGTGGATCACACAAACATCTGCCCCGTTGCGGGAATCGAACCCACGGCCTCTCGCTTCGCAACCGGCTACTCGCCCGTTGCGTCACGGAGGCTGTCAAATTGCTGTTATTTATCATAATAATTTAATAAGCTGAGGTAAACATGGTCTTAAATTATAGACCTAATTATTTGATATTCATTGCTGTTGCGGTTGCCATTGTCTTTAAATGTAAATGAGCATCTAACTAGACCCTTGTTTGGGTCACTGTTTTGACCCAACAATTAATTTTAGAGATATACAACGTGTAACAGAAAGATGTGGTCATATTTAAGGATCGTTATATAAATCTGTCAATGAGTGATTATGCACCAAATTTTATCAAAACCTACGCATAAAATATAATAGGTCTAAAATTTCACGCTAATTTTAATCACTCTTTGTTAACGCCTCATAGAATCCTAAAGCAAGATGTTTCTTTTTTGCGTTATTGCAACACTGTATCGTTATTTTTCTCCACCACCTACAATTTCTGTTATATTTTTATTTTTTCTAACACTTGATCATTGTACGCGCTAGGCTCAACAGCAAATTTTGTAACTATCAAATATTAAAGTTGATTTCAAGGAAATCTTAAGGTTTTTGTAATTGCTACTCCTACAACCTTCATTTTGTCCATCTGAGACAAAACACTCTTTAAGATCGATAAGATCGCTCACATCACTATAAATTATTTGCATTACCATTGCGCATCTAGTATTAACAGTTTTTTTATTGGTATACCAACAGCATACTTATAACACATTCATAAGTACATTACAAAAATTTTAGTAGGCCGCATTTTAGAAGCAATTTTGAAATATTTCGAGTAGAGATTTATTGTTCATAAAAATTCTAGGCGTTCCAGATATATTCTTCGGAGTTTATAAAGTGAAATTTTATATAACTTAGAGTATTGTGACAAATAATCATATATATATCTTAAAAAAAAAATGAGTCTGGGTGCTGTGGTAGCGTAGTCCATCATAGTTCCTGATACCTACAATAAGCCCGTGCCTTAATGGAGTCGAGACTATGTGAGTGGCTGTTGAATGTATTTTAATTATTGGCTATGGACCCTTATAAAATTATTTCCAAAATTATAATTTACCAAATCTACTCAGAGTTTTAACTCTTGAAACTTTCAAAATTGTCTGTAATGGAGTTTTTGAAACTGATGGTCAAAATTTATAATCAGATTCTACTTGTTATTGTATATAATTCAAGGAATCACTAAATCAAACAACTTAACCTTAGATGCTTTGAATTAATGTAGAAGTACCTACTAGAGACGCAACTGAGCCAACAATTATCTTAAGGTTAATTAAAATTTAAAACGACTTCAAATAAATTTGCTGTTGTAGTTCAAAGTTCTAGGTGCTACTGTGTAAGACCAAATGTTTACCGCCAGACGTGCGAACTGCTCGTCCTAGTCATTCAGTTCTAAATAAAATAAAATTAATTTAGTTAAATTAGCTAATTCGCATCATGGGTAGTGTAACATACATAGGTTGAGGAACTAGTGTGGAGCTGGGTTAAATTCCTAGGTCGGTTAATCACAATCTGTGTTTATTTTTTATTAAATTCTTGTGTTTGTGCCCAGCATGGTGATGGAACTTATCACATCATGTGATGAAGAGATAAGCTCCGCAAGCCACTAATTCCAAAGCTATTATTAGCTATTAAGCAATAATTAACTAAAGCCAAGTCCACTAATTGCACATCTGCCTACCCTTCGGTGATACATATGCCAAATTACAGGTACACTCATAATTGACCAGTAGCACTGTAGTCGGTATCATTTAGTGTTGTCTAAAGTTGCAACTCGAATATCCACATGTTACTCTTTCGATAAAAAGAATATTCTTTAGCAATGTAATCAGAGTTGGTACTACTGTGAAATACTTATATTGTACACTATACGTTACTTAAACTTGGCCACGACTTTCTGTAACACTTTAGTCTTTGGAAGATAGGGCTTAACTGTGCCTCGGCTTGCCGATGTCCATGACTGCTTACCATCCGGCGTGCCGCTTGCTTTTCTGTCTATCAAGGCAATAAAGAATTTTCGGGACATATTTGAATTTTAAATATCATCCAAAAAATTAAGGGCCACATCAAACATGATGCTATTGCATTGATGATCAACGATTTCAAGGCTTTATCGAAGCTACATCGCCTATTGGCAACGCAGTAATTTGAGCTATGAAAATGAATGAATTAATGAAAATGTCAAGTCAGTGGCATCTCAACACGTAAACGAATGGACCAATTTAAATATTTTTATCAATAGGGTTTTTTACATATGATGATAAAATTTAATAGACGACCTTATGATAAATCATATAAACTAAAAATATTATATTATTATAAATTAAAAGAAATCGATACAATTATTTTTTACATTAATATTTACATGAACATTTGCTCAAAATTACACAAGTATTACATTTAAATTTAATCGAAGAGACCGCCCCAGACTGTATCAGATGCGAATGTGCCCATTACACTGGCAATGTTGCCACGTTGTATAGAAAGTGATATATGTTGCACCAGGTACAATTCAGCGCGGGAATCCTTACCATTTCTTCTTAGTCGTCGCCCCAGTTCTCGGACAAATTCCCTGGCCTCCGCGCACCACACCCCACTAACCTCCACAGCGAAAGATACGAAGAAGTATGTTTGCTCAAGCGCGGAGTATTTCAAGTGTTTCTGAGATGCCGCCCATTCGGCAGCCGAGCCAGCCTCACGCACAGTGCGCGTCAAGTGATAAGCAGCATATGTGCTGACACACGTCGGATCCCACAACAGACAGCGACCTTTTTCCCAAGGTATAAGGGTTAGCCCATCAGGCCGCTTGCCATCAGTGCGACTCAAACCAGGCGGTTCCAAAGTGCAGGGCAAACCAGCAGACACCAAGGCACGGCGGATGATGTCATTGAGCATGTGGTGCCGTGGAAAGTGACCCGCTGATCTGCCGCAACTCAGACCGTGGTGACCCGTGGCGTCCACCTGCGACCCACACGCACAAACGTGAGGCTCACAAATATTACTGCCATAATATTTTTATTGAAATCTGCTTTAATCAAGATGGTTATTAGCTATGTCTTAGACACATCATCCAGGGCTCCATTTAAAAAAATCTGTTCATCCGTTTGAAAGTTGTTATCTAATTGGGTTTTCAGCTATTAGGATATAATTAGTCTGAATGAGGAAATTGGCTGGACATTCGACTGAACATAAACAATACCAACTCTATTGAGATCTTTGTTTTACACAGTATTTCATGGCACTGCACTGCGTTCATCATTCTGAGACAAGATGAGAGTGGTTGAACCATGCTGTAGACACCTTTGTCTACAGCATGAATGGGCCGGCTCGTCCGGGTCGTTACCACTGTCTCACAGAAAACGACGTAAAGTACGTACGTACGTAAAGTAACTGCTTGCTGCTGCGTTTCGTACGGAGAGTGAGTGAGAAGATATCCGGAGGCCCAAATCCCCCTCCCCTTCCAAATCCCTTTATCTCTTTCCTTTAAGGTCGGCAACGCGCCCATGATTCTTTGGAGTTGGGGGCGTATATGGGTGGTGGAGATCACTTACCATAAGGTGAACCACTTGCTCGTTACCGACCTATGCCATCAAAAACAAAAAAGATGTTAAGACCAAGAATTTGTTATTTGTTGCTGTTAGACTTCAAATTCAAATTCAAATTCAAATCATTTATTCTGTAAATTGGATCATAAATATCACTTTTACATGTCAATCATTTTTTAAGCTATATTACATTTACGACGGCATTTCAGGGCTAGCCATGAGAAGAAATGCCGAAACAAACTCATGGGTTATGGCCTCTTTTAATGTCCAGACATTGTTTTACAGATATTATGCGAGTGTAATGTACAGAAATTCCCGGATTGGCCCTTTCAAGAGATAGCCAAAAGTATACCAGACATACGTAGAACTCGCACTCACATTAAAACAATAAATGAAATAATTTATAACAAAAAAAAACAAAATGTCAATATTCCCTTACATACTAATATTGCGCCAATAGAGCAGTCAATATTAAATAATATAATATATAAAAAAAGAGAACTATGTACAACACAACCACTAGACAGCGAGTACTGACTCCTAAACAGAGTCATTAGTAATTATATATGCCTCGTGGCAATCAAGATAACTTAACAATAACTCAATTACTGTATAACGTACACGCGTTTTGAACTAAGACACCCGTTTGAGATGGTTAATGTAGTGTAACGAAGTAGAACAATTGAAACACAATGTACACGACCTTCTCCATTTATTTGGGCAGAGTAACACTTTATATTCCGTTTAGCAACCGACTGACCGCCGACAATAATTATTCCACCTTATTTATACCTTTTCACAAATAGTTCACATTAGTAATTATATTTATTATTGAACATGTTAGATCGTTCTAAATAACGTGTATATTATTTATAATTGAATAATTAAATAAGTCAGAGTATCATATGGATTTAACAGACAATATAACGTCATACAATAATAGTGTGACGTCATAACCGTTGTGTTATTATTTAGTACTGGCGGCACTTATAACAGTAGTTATGTTTTTACACAAACTGTGCGTACCATAGAAATTGTGCCACTAAGTTGCGGTCAATTGACCGTAACTCAATATTACCATCTCGCTTACTCTCAACTAGAACCCCTATTGCGCTACCTGTTTGTGAGCTGTCAAACTCCCACGTTATGTGATACAAATTTACTTCTAAACATCCCGTCTAGTAGAGTATTTTAAGAAATATTTGGTTAATCGGTAGCTAACAAATGAATATTCGTACCGACTTTTTTTATTGCCCTAGGTAGACAGACGAGCGGGCGGCCCACCTGATGTTAAGTGGTTACGGCCGCTCATGGACCTCAGCAATGCCAGAGCACAGCCAGGCCGCTGCCTACCGTTGAAGGAAGACTCTTAGCCTCGCTTAAATATAAGTATGTAGGTCATATATGAATTTGCCTTCAAGCTAACAGGTCTTTCTTTATTACCAAAATTCCTTTATTATGAGAGCGACCTTTACGGCCGTAAAGAATATTTGACAAGTTTTTTTATTACATTTCATTGAAAGCATTCATTCGGAAGCAATTTTGAAATATTTCGAGTAGAGATTTATTCTTCATAAAAATTCTAGGCGTTCCAGATGTCTTCGGAGTTTATAAAGTGAAATTTTATATAACTTAGAGTATTGTGACAAATAATCATATATCATCAAATTTTGTTTTTGAGTCTGCGTGTTGTAATCCCTCATAGTTCCTGATACCCACAATAAGTCCGTGCCTGGAGTCGAGACTATGTGACTGGCAGTTGAATGTATTTTAATTATTGGCTATGGACCCTTATAAAATTTAAATTAACCAAATCTCCTCAGAGTCTCTAACTCTTGAAACCTTCAAATTAGTCTCTAATGAGATTTTTTGAAACTGATGATCAAAATTAATAATGGGATTCGACTAGTTATTGTATATAATTCAAGGAATCACTAAATAAAACTACTTAACCTTAGATGTTTTAAATTAATGTTGAAGTACCTACTGGAGGACGCAAATGAGCCAAAAACTATCGTTAGGGTAATTAAAATTTGAAAATCGATTTCAAATGAATTTGCTGTTGTACTCGTAGTTCAATGTTCTAGGTACTACTGTGTAAGGCCAAGCGTTTACCGCCAGACGTGCGAACTGCTCGTCTTGTCATTCAGTTCTAAATTCAATAAACTTAATTCAGTTAAATTAGCTAATTCGCATCATGGGTTGTTTGTTTTCTTCTTTTTTTATGAAAGAGAGGGCAACGGAGCAAGCGGGTCACCTGATGGTGAGTGATCACCGCCGCCCATGGACACCGTCAATGCCAGGGGATTTGTCGGTGCGTTGCCGGCCTTTGAGGAAAGATTAGGCTCTTTTCTTGAAGGTTCCTAAGTCGTATAGGTCTGGAAATACCGCAGCATACATAGTCTGAGAAACTGTCATATTGCTAGGTTCAATTCCTAGGTCGGTTAATCATAATTTGTATTTAAGCATTCGACTCACACATGAGTTGCCCGGAATTGGAATTTGTGCCCAGCATGGTGATAGGCCTTATCACATCATGTGATAGAGAGATAAGCTCCGCATGCCTTGAGTCCACTAGTTGCACATTTACCCTTATCTACCCATCCTTCGGTGATACAAGCATAAGCCTATGTTATGTGTGAATTAATGAATTGACAGCCTCCGTGGTGCAGTGGGTGAGTAGCCAGCTGCGAAGCGTGGGTTCGATTCCTACACCGAGACAAATGTTTGTCTAATCCACAAATATTTGTTTCGGGTCTGGGTGTTGTGGGACCGCAAGTCCCTCGTAGTTTCCGATACCCACGATACAGGTTAACCTAGTGTGGGGTCGGGACTATGTGTGTGACTGTTGGGTGTATTTATTTATTTAATTACCTAAAATCCATATCTTCAACGTTGATCGAGTTGACATCAACAACATAAATGCTGAACTCTACGATGACCGGCTGACCTTTGCGTGCTGGGGGACGCATTTCTGAAAACAAATACAAATATTTGTGTACCAGTTTTCGATTTGTGTAGAAATTTTAATGGAGTAAAAGATGCGATATGAAATGCATCGATCAAAATATTTTCTTTTTTCCTGGCGTTATCCCGGTTTAGTGATAGGTGCCTTCGTATCAGAAACTACCAAGGATTTGGGGTCCCACAATACCCAAACTTGAAACAAATATTTGTGGATCACATGGATATTTGTCTCGGTGCGGGAATCAAACTCATGGCCTCTCGCTTGCCTCCACTTTTTTATGGCATAGGCCGGCAAACGAGCAAGGGGGTCACCTGATGGTAAGTGATCTCTACCGCCCATATACGCCTACAATACCAGAAGAATCATCAAATATTTAAATTGGGTCCGAAATATCACGTCAAGAGTACCCTCAGAGGAATTATATGAGACGATGTATAAGTGTGGAAGAGACGAAAGAGGTGTCAAGTTCGTTCGTTCGCACTTAGTAGCCCCTGCCTACCCCCACGGGATATATGCGCGAGTGTGTATGTATGTAAAATAGGCTCCTTTTTCCACTTTTGAGTCGGTGCTATGAGTTTTGTCTAATAAAACTTTATCAAACCCTGGAAATATAATCAAAAAGTCTATCCCAATCTAGTAGTCTAGCTAAAAGTTTAGATGTCCCAACTAATTACAGATAACAGGGTTTAAAATGGAAATTATAATTTTATAACAAGCTACTGTTATGAATAAAATATCCGTTTCAAAGGCTAAACGACACGCTTTTAGATTATATCATAATTTGGCATGGTAATTTGAGTAATCTTGTTAAATAACGTTTTTATAAAAATAATGCCCGTGGATCTACTACTCGACCACTACGGGACCACTAGTTTTAACAAATAATAATTATATTTATCCAATATGTAATGGTAGCGTAGCGTCTTTAGGCTGAGAACCGTGAGGTTCTGGGTTCAAATAACAAGTCAGGCAATTACAATTTGTGTTTACGATTCCAAAAATCATAATGGCCATAAGCCTGTCCCTTATCATATTATCGGCAAAAGTAAGCTCGGCGAAATGTGGGTGTACTAGTTGCACATTTGCTTACCCCTACGGGGATACAAGGATGGACTTATGTTACATGTCGATTTCATCGCAATTTTAAATTTTTGATTCAGAATCACCATCGGAACTACAATCTGTCTTTGTTTTCGAGAGCGTTTCCCTTACCACTGTGCCGAACAGCCCCTAGTGAATCTTACTGGAATCGTATTTTTATACATATTTCTTTTAAACACTGCCTCGGTGGCGCAGTTGTAATGCGTACGCGTTGTCACTCGCCCCCTATCACATCATGAGACGGAGATACGCTCGGCGAAGTGTGGGTGTACTGGTTACACCTCTGCCTACTCCTTTGGGGATTACAGGCGTGAGTGCGTTATTCTTTTAAACGAATGACGTCTGAGTGCTGCAGTAAACCACTTTGTCGTGTCATTTAATAATAATAAACACCTAACACATAGTCCTGGCCATCGTGGATATCAGAACTATGAGGGACTTCCGGTCTCACAATACCCAAACTACCGAATAAACTCGCACTACGGCTACGGGCGTAGAATATGTACAAAATAATTGTAATTCGAATTTTCATCGCATAATATCATATATAAATCTGCGTAATCAGATCGTATGTAAATTGGAAGTTAGCCGACAAAGTTCTATTGGTAAAAATTTATATATTCCTTTGGAGTATTATAACTTTCCGATATCTCAGCTAAATTCCGTGTTCTTTGTATAAAGTTTGGGAATTTCGGCACCACAAACTTCCTTCAATACAGTCCTCTTTAAATCATTTGGCTTTTTGTGATTTCGATAATTCTTTATGTCGTTAATAGTCTTTATTCCTTTTTGCCTGATGTCTTCTCGACTAATGCCAGGGTCCGCCTTACCATCATATTATGTGGGGCAGACCCACTGTTTTACCAATATTAATACCAATCACGCCGCAAGCTATGTTATTATTCAATGAGTACATACATATGCATTGACGCCAGTAATACCTGAAGCGGTAGGCAGAGGTGTAACCAGGACGCCCTCATTTCACTGAGCTTAGTTCCGTTCCATGATGTGATAGGGGGTGAGCTTATCGCCATACCGGGCACAATTCCAAATTCAGCTCCGGGCTGATACTAAGCATTTCGAAATAGAAAAACACAATATAACTTTTAGCCAACCCGGGCATAGCGTCTTAATAGTACGCTGCCACTAGTAACTAAACATCATAGTAATATTATAAATGTGAATGTAAGTTTGTTTGTTACGCTTTCACGCGAAAGCTACTTAACCGATCATAATGAAACTTTGTACATTTATTCTTGGAGGCATAAGAAGTAACATAGGATACTTTTTATGAAAAAAAATATATATTTACTTGTTTGTTACGCTTTCACGCCTAAACCACTGAACCGATTTTGATGAATTTTGATGTAGAGATAGATGGGACCCTGGAGACGATTATAGGCTACGTTTTATTTCGGAAAAGTCTATTCACGCGGGCGGAGCCGCGGGCAAAAGCTAGTAAATAATAAATAACTACGAAATATAATAAATAATTTACGAGTGGTAGAGCCACGCTGTAGACAATTTTGTCTACAGCATGAATGGGCCGGCTCGTCCGGGTCGTTACCACTGTCTCACAGAAAACCGGCGTAAAGTAGCAGCTTGCTGCTGCGTTTCGTACGGTGAGTGAGATATCCCAATCCCCCTCCCCTTCCCAATCCCTTAATTATCCCTTTCCTTTAAGGTCGGCAACGCGCCCATGATTATTTTAGTATTGTGGGCGTACATGAGCGGTGGAGATCACTTACCATCAGGTGACCCACTTGCTCGTTTGCCAGCCTATACTATAAAAAAAACTCTTCCAGCGTAATCAATTTAGTCGTTATTATTTTTTGGATGAACCCAAATCTAGGAAGAGAATGTGGCGAAATGCGAATGTTACACCGAATATTACTGCTGACGATATTTATTAGATACTATGAATAGCTGACATCTGTAGCCTTATAAATTTGAAGTTCATCCATTTTCATTATGATACTTGCCAGGTTTTACGAGGGTCAGCGTGTTAAGCCGAACTTTAGTTCAATAAATATTTCTTTGTGTGAAGTATATTAATACGCAATGTACACTAATATTATAAAGAGGAAAGATTTTTATTTTTGTATGTAACGAATAAACTTAAAATCTACTGGACCGATTTCAAAAAAACCTTTTGCCGTTAGAAAGCTACATTATCACTGATTAATATAGGCTACTTTTTATCCCGGAAAAGGCCATTCACGCGAGCAAAGGCTAGTGTATTATATACATCCAGTGGGAAATTAGATCTATCGTAGGTCAGCAGAATTACGCCAGCCTGTCTAATTGCTTCTTCACACTCCGTTTAAAGGATCCCATTTTATAGGAAACACGTGCGCCGATAAACTATTCCACAGCTTAATTCTTAGACACAGATTAGGTTTTAATCCTCGCTCGCCTAGTGCGACTTGATCGACTTCACATATCTTTTTTTATTAGCTTGAATGACGAAACGAGCAGGTCGCTCTCCTGATGGTAAGCACGACACAGAACTTTGAATTACAAATCACTGCATAGGACTGGCCATGTTAAGTCTCATAATGCCCAGTAATTTTACTGGCTTCAATGTCCTACAAACCGAAACAAAGCAGTACTTACAGACTGCTGCTTGGCAGCAGAAACAGATTGATAGTTCCAACTCAAACGGCGTCTCGTATACAAGCGGAGTGATCTACCACTTAGAATATCTACGGAATTCTTGTTTAGGTTTATCAGGAATGACATATGAATACAGATCTAACTTCGAAAAGTTAGAGATGTGTGACCTGTTGGCTAGATTCGAAACCGAGAATTCCGTTATGGCAGTCCGTATAATTCCCTGCTAGGCCATCGCCGCTTTTTCGGCGCCAAAGTATGAAAGATCAAAGGCTATTTTAATGAAATCTGTGTAATCGTAATGAGAAAATTACACGACTTTTTTTTTATATAGTATAGGCTGGCAAACGAGCAAGTGGGTCACCTGATGGTAAGCGATCTCCACCGCCCATGTACGCCCACAATACAAAAGAATTATGGCCGCGTTGCCGACCTTAAAGAAAAGGGATAATAAGGGATTGGGAAGGGGAGGGGGATTTGGGCCTCCGGATATCTCACTCACCGTACGAAACGCAGCAGCAAGCTGCTACTTTACGCCAGTTTTCTGTGAGACAGTGGTAACGACCCGGACGAGCCAGCCCATTCATGCTGTAGACAAAATTGTCTACAGCGTGGCTCTACCACTCGTCTACGACTACAAAATAAAAACAGAAAATTCTAAAATAACAATTTATATAGGTCGCTTATTGATATAGGGCGCTTTAGATTTGGTGCCGGCCAAATATAATTGCACCGGCTCCAATTTCATTTTTTTTTTAATTTCTGGTGGTAGTTACCACAATAGCATGTAAATTGCAATACAATAACACAATCGCGACGAGTGTACTCTTGTCCGTTGAGAAGTTTCATTTTTTTACTCCATACACCGTCATCAGATCTTAACCAAATTTATATCATAGCTAACCTCTATCGAATGATTTTTTTCCAACAAATCGGTCCACAATTAGCGGAGAAATCGATGCACATACAAAAAAAGCAAAAAAACGCGCCGCATCGAGAACCTTCTCCTTTTCTGAAGTCGGTTAATCATAAAGCACCATGATTAATGAGTAGGCGTTCTCATATTTTTCGTTACAATTGCCTAGGTTTTTTCACGTCTCTGCGGACATTTCTACAACAAATAGTTTTAGACCCAAAATTACCTAGTAGCCTTGGCAATGTATATTCCCTTATGACTAGCCAGGTGGGCTTATTGCGAAAACCATTTCAATTTAGCCCCTTCTGTAGTGTAAATTGATGTTATTTTACGTTAAAGAACTACATTTTACAGCATTCACAAAATTCTGTTTCAAGAATGTCTGTAACAAGTTTACGTTTAATCAAAAAGATGGTTTTATAATGAAACGTTATATCGTTCAAGAATTCTTGTTGGTAATAGACCATTATTTAAAAGTTGTTTCAATTTTAATTTGAAGTGCTAGACTCTTTGTAGTCAGTTTTTGTTCACTGAAAAAACTGGGGTGTCATATCCACAATATGAATTAATCGGTTCGACTAACTGCTTTGCAGAAAAACAACATGAAGTGACTGTTTACTTTTGCGTTTTGTACGGTGGTTAGGTTTCCGGGGCCCAAATCTAAAGCCTTATCTATGTACCAAGATGGCGTTCATGGGCGGTGGTGATATTTTACCATCAGATCAAATGTGTTTGCTCGACGGTCTCTGCTATAAAAAAACCAAGCTGGGGCATTATCGTGATCCTCTTCTAAACTCTTCTTAGTCGGTCACTCTTGACAGAGTGGTCGTGGTTCTCAAGATGGTGGCTCATAGAGCGTCCTCAAACGTCGTCAATTTTCTTGGTGGCGACCGCAGATCTAGCAATGCTTCTCCATTGTTGTCGGTTGGCAGCGTTGCGTGTGCACTTTATGATGGAAGACTGTGTTACCGTTTTAATCGTATCAGTCCTGCGAGTCGGGGATCTGCCTCTAACTCTCTTTCTTGCTACCTGACTCTGCTCTTCTAAAGAAGACTGTATTACGGTGACTACTACTTTTTTCTCCGTTTATTCTTTAAAATATGGTAGGTCCATCTTGGGAGATACCACTGCTTTCTCTTTTGAAAGACATTGAAGGTAGTGAAATTATTAGGCACTATTAGGCTTAACATCATATATTACGAGGTGACGAACGCATTCTAGTGCCATGCAGTGCTTTGTAATTCAAGGATCTGTGTGATGTTTGTTTATATAGGCAAGCGTGGAGCTTACCATCAAGCGAGTTACCTGCTCGTCTCGTCTTTCAAGTAAATAAAAAACCTACACCTCTTTTACTCAACATTACACTGTAAATCAAGACATTTAATTTCCTAATTAAAAATATTAAAGATCTAAAGCTCTTGCGCCCGAATAAGGAATTAAAAAAAGCAAAGTTATTTCCGACATCTGTCTATCTTCAAAAATATGCTACAATTTTGCTACGCTCGGGATCTTGGTAATTCCGTCACTTCTGGTCTGTTATTTCAGTCGATTTATCAAAGCTCTCCTTCGCCCAAATGTATAAATAATCCCAAAGGTCAAGAATACCGGAGAAAATGTATGTACCTACCCCATTTCTTTCATTTTTATGTATTAGTAGTAATCTAACAAAATTTTCTTAATATTCTTTTTATAGCGACGGCCGGCAATCGAGCAATGCAGTAGCGCAATGGCCGAGTAGAGTAGTATGAAGCGAGAGGCCACGGGTTCAGTTCCCACACTGAGACAAATTTTTGTGATCCACAAATATTTGTTTCGGGCCTGGATGATTTCTCCCCAGAGGGGTTGATGTCAGGCAGGTAAAAACTACAAGCCAAATCTTTCTGTAACATGTGTTAAAATGCATATTGCTCCGACCCCACTGCGAGTGGGATAAGGGCAAGTGGTAGAGACACGGCCAGCAATCGATCAATAGCGTCACCTAAATGATAGATGTTCTCTGAAGGTAAGCGCGAGTTCATGGGCGGTGGAGATTACTTACGATCAGGTGACCCACTTCCTCATTTGCTGGCTTCTGCTACAAAAACATAGTTATGCCAATTAACAATTACCTACGTAAAAAAACTAGATGCCTATGTTGTTAGGACTATTAATATTTTAACAAATAATTATATGACTAAACTAGCAGGTAGATTACCTATTGAAATAAAACTAGTTTAAATGGATTTTATCGCGACTTAATTTTTATTTTAGTCCCGACGTTGCGAAAGCTTTTCAGCCTTCGTGGTCACGGGAGAGACTGTCACTGGTCAGAATAAACTGGACTAAAATAAAAATGAAACCGCGATAAAATCCGTATAAATTAGTGTTATTTCAATGTGTAATATAAGCGTAAACATAAAAAACCACTAGGTAGATTACCTGATGGTAAGCGCCACGCCTGCCATATACAGGAACAACACCATACAGAACTTTGAATTACAAAGCACTGCATGGCACTAGACTGCGCTCCTCACCTTGACGTATAAGTTGTTAAGTCTCATAATGTCCAGTAATCTCATTGGCTGCAATGTTCTTCAAACCGAAATACAACAGTGATCACACAGTGTGGCTTGGCGGCAGATATAGATAAAGCGTTGACACCAACACAAACGGCCCCTCGC
The DNA here is from genome assembly GCA_905332985.1 of Mimas tiliae. Lineage (NCBI taxonomy): Eukaryota > Metazoa > Arthropoda > Insecta > Lepidoptera > Sphingidae > Mimas > Mimas tiliae. Next base: position 16,605,575 of record HG995244.1, read on the forward strand.
ATACGAGGGACTGTATATATAATATATTACCTTTAACATAGTTCTCAGGGAGCACGATACGCGGTTTGAGCGTGTGATTCCTTTTCGACACCACGTCATTGCACAACCTGCAAATAAAAATATAAAAGTCGTTAAAAAGACACATAAGTTATAACACCAATATAAATAAATTAATTAAGTACACCCAACAGTCACACACATAGCCCTGACCCCACACTAGGTAAACCTGTATGTGGGTATCAGGAACTACGAAGGACTTGCGGTCCCACAACACCCAGACCCGAAACAATTTTTTATGGATGATTTGTCTCGGTGTGGGAATCGAACCCACGGCCACTCGCTTCGCAGCCGGTTACTCGCCCACTGCGCCACGGAGGCTGGATATCCCGAAAGGATTGGCGTTTGTCCAATTACCCACGGCCGCTGTTCTATGAAGTGATAAGGAAAAAGCCTATCGTCTTGCACCAACTATTGGTTATGGTTAAAGTTATTGTAACAAGCACATTATTTAAAAGCTGTATTTTTTGCTTACACAGTGATGCTTGGCGGCAGAAATAAACAAAGCAGTGGTACCAACCCAGCCGGCCTCTCGCATACGAGGGACCTTGTATCATTTGTTTTCAGAACTTTGGTAATTTCAAAATCTGTAAATGCGTCAACCATTACAATAAATTTGCAACCCCTCCCCCCCCATTTTTATATGTTCATTAATTTACTAATCGATTTTTTTTATCTAATGTTTTAAAAATATATTTAACATTTTTGATGTTATGGTTTTTTGTGGGTGCGGAAAATTTTAAAAGCCCACAGTGTTACTCGTCATTTAATTTAATGTTGCTATGTCGGCGCCACTCTGTATATAGGATTTGTGGCAACACATACTTACATTATATACAATAGAGAACTTCAGTACATATTTTGATTACATTATAATAACGAAATGATTTCTTATGTTTACGCGAATATTACACATTGAAATAAAACTAGTTTATAAGGATTTTATCGCGGATCATATCGTGGTCACGGGAGAGACTTTCCCGAAGGCTGAAAAGCTTTCGAAACGTCGGGACTAAAAATAAAATTAAACCGCGATAAAATCCGTATAAACTAGTTTCATTTTTTTTTTTTTTTTTATAGTATAGGCCGGCAAACGAGCAAGTGGGTCACCTGATGGTAAGCGATCTCCACCGCCCATGTACGCCCATAATAAAAAGAATTATGGGCGCGTTGCCGACCTTAAAGGAAAGGGATAATAAGGGATTGGGAAGGGGAGGGGGATTTGGGCCTCCGGATATCTCATTCACCGTACGAAACGCAGCAGCAAGCTGCTACTTTACGCCGGTTTTCTGTGAGACAGTGGTAACGACCCGGACGAGCCGGCCTATTCATGCTGTAGACAAAATTGTCTACAGCGTGGCTCTACCACTCGTAATTTCAATGAATAATAACGTCATTATCATTTTGAAGCTGGGTTAGTTCAAAAGTTGTGAATAATTTCAAACACGACATCGTAATTGTTGCCTTCTCATTACTTACGAGATTTTACCTGTCCAATTAACAACTTCAGCGTAACAAGCACTCACGCCCGTATCTCTGAAGCGACAAGTAGACGTGTTATATATAACATTCATACTTTCAGCCCATTTTAAACAATGTGACGTAGACTTAAATAAAATAAAATCTCGTGTAATTGGTTTTAGCTCACGCCAAAAAAGGGTGTTATATGTTTGACCAGTTTTTCTGTCTGTGGCAACGTAACGCCTAAACGAATGGACCAATTTGAATGCAGTTCTTATTTTTTATTGGCTTTAAATGACTAGACGAGCAGGTCGCTCGCCTGGTGGTAAGCATCACGCCTGCCCATAAACAGAATTAACATCAACCAGAAATTCGAATTATGATGTAATGACACTGAGCTGCGCTCATCACCCTAAGACATAAGGCGTTCAAGTCTCATAATGCCCAGTAGTTTCACTGGCTTCAATGTCCTTCAAACGGGAACACAACAATATTTACACACTGCTGCTTGGCGGCAGAAATAGACAAAGGTAAGCAGGTAATTTAATCGAAATGGTTCTTAGCTTTGTTTGAAGAAATTCTATTCAGCTCTACGATCATAAATACTACATTGATGGGTCAAATGTTATATTAATTGATCGGGGTTTTTAAGGGTGTGAATTTACATAAAAAAAACATATACCGGGTGTAAGGGAAATGTTTCCCAAAATGAAGACAAGTGGTAGTATTGCTGATTATAACCACTTTAGGACTAAAAAATCGTGGAATAAGTTGAATTTTTTTCACGCACAGTTTTTTTTTTGGACCGATACATACTATGACGTTTTAATTCAAATAATAATTAAAATTACATTTATTTTAAATAACATAATGTAAAACTAATGAAAAAACAGTTGACGCTTGAAATCAGCTGTGCGGGTCAGCGCGCGGCGCGATATACCTACTGAGCATTAGAGGGTCGTAATGCGTGCATTGACCCCGACTTTAGCATTAGTACGCTTTACATTGCTGACTTACGTTTCTAAAATGGCAAGTAAACAGGAAAAGAATAGTGTTTTCCGTTTATGTTAAGGTAGTGTTTAACAACCGTTTCGGTTTCAGAAGAGGTTCCCTTCCGCCCAGTATAGACGAATTGAGAACCTACTTTTTGACGTTGGTTAAAATTAAATGGTAATTTACATTTGATTAGAACTTCTATTGACCTTATTTCCTGGTCTCAGCCTTACCTACAGCTGTCAAAGCCCGAAATGTACTAAAATAAACTCACAGAAATTCCTGTCTAAAACAGTATGATAATCGCATTAAACTATTTTATACTTTATTACAATGGTATAAAGTAAATGTTTAATTCCATTGCTGGTAGAAATGACGTCAATGAAAAGTGTAATAAAGCCAAAGCGCCATTGTTTAAGGCTAGATTTGCATGTCTTTAACCTGTTTATCGGAAAACTGAAAGTTAGTCTAAAATTAGTTGCGGCGGTCGGAAATCTGCATTGGATATTTATTTCTGTTTCAGGTTAAAGGAGCTCCGACTACAATTTGAAACACAATAGAATAAGGTTCATAATCGCATAGGATCTGCGAATTGACGGTGCGAACTATGAATATTTTTCTAAGGTTAATCAAATACAACATAGGTAAATAAATTTAAATATTTTCTTGTTTAACATTCTAGTTAAATGTCATGCCTATCAAATTCTGAAAAAACGTCGTTTTTACCACTCAAAATGCAAAAAATTTCGACACCTATTAATTTAATTTTGTATTTTTTATTAATGGAAAATTGATTCAAAATTCTGTTCGGTTCACACATTCTTGCTTCTAAACTTTTTCTATTAGCTGTATCCATCGAAATAAGATGACAAGAAACGTAACTCAAGCAAAAAAATTACCCCACCAAAACTCTGTGCAAGGGGGCGGGGCTATAAAAGTCTGCGCAGCTCGTTCATTCATCCATTTATATAAATTGTCACATCATAGGACGGAGATACGCTCGGCGAAATGTGAGTGTACTGGTTACACATCTGCCTACCCCTTCGGGGATTACAGGCGTGAGTGCGTATGTATGTATACTAGAATAAATATATCACGATCTGTCCAAATACCTTAAAAATTCTTGTACAGCGGTCAAGAGACACCAGATTGATAAATAAAAAAACCAATAGTATAATGTGACAAAGATAATAAAATTTATAAAATACTAACTGTCCCGCGCGGTTTCTCCCACAACTATAGCAGCTCCACCTACCGGGTCCAATTGTGAATCTAAACTATCCAAGGAGCCACCCAAACGCATACAAAAAAAACATTCAAATCGGTCCAACCGTTTAGGAGGAGTTCACATACATACACAGGTACAGTAGAATTATATATACTCGTATAAAGATGAACAGCGAAATAAATTCCAAACGATATAATTATGGAAGATAAATTGTAATTTGTTTTACCTCAGTAATTAATGAGACGCGGTACCTTGTTCTAAATACATAGCTATTAATTATATATTTTAATTGCTAACTAAGTTATTAGAAATGGTTAGGTTCATACCTCCTAATTGAGGGCGTTTATTTATAGACGAACACCCGAACATAGCAAGAGGGTCACCTATGTAAGTTATGTTATTCACTAAAGTTATCGTACAGGCTGTGCTCATTGCCACTTACAATTTCAGAGAAATCGTGGGTGCTTTGTCGAGTAATTAATAGAAGAGTGGGATTGGCACGGGGTGATTTTTGGGCGTCCGGCATTTTTTTTTTTTTTTATTAGATTTAATGATAAGACGAGCAGGTCGCTCGCCTGATGGTAAGCGCCACGCCTGCCCATAAACAGAAGCAACGCCACACAGAACTTTAAATAAAGCACTGCATGACACTGGACTGCGCTCGTCACCCCGAGACATAAGGTTAAGTCTCATAATGCCCAGTAATTACACTGGCTTCAATGTCCTTCACACCGGAACACAACAGTGCTTACACATTGTTGCTTGGCGGCAGAAATAGACAAAGCGGTGGTACCAACCCAGCCGGTCTCTCGCAAACGAGGGACCTACCACCTTTATTGTACGCAACGCAACAAAATGCAAATGTTGGTTTTCTATGGGACGATGGCACCAGGTCCATTCTATATGGCTTGGAAGATTGGCCCGAGCCAAAGTTAGAATAAAAAAATTAAGAATATACTATACCTACTTAAAATGGAATAAGTAAGGATAAGCGATGAGAATTATATTGTAGGTACTAAGAAAGTAAGATAGTATCAAGATTAATTTGAGATTTGTTAGTGGTGCCAAATACTTGGGGGGGGGGGGTTGAGCTCCTTAAACCCCCCGCCTGGATCCGCTACTGCTTCTACCACATTTTAAGTTTAGTTCGGGGTAGGGTAGGATTCTAGTGGATATTTTTATACAAGCAGCTATAAATGTTTTAATATGCATTATTAAAACATTTATAATTGTACATCACAAAATTTTAACAGGCCTGATACCTAAGCCTAATTAAAGGTACACTTATCATTCACCAGTACCATTGTAGTCAGTTCTTTTCTCTTCCACCTGCCCGTATAGTGGAGCCGGCGCAACAGCTTTTTAACACATGTTACAGAAAATTTTGGCTTATATTTTTTACGACCGGTCGCTTGTCTGACGTCAATCCGTCTGAGATTACACACAACACCTCTGGGGTGTATTACAAAATATTATTTTTATAAATAAAGATGTAAAAATAAAAATTTGAAACAATGACTTATTTATCTATTTAAAACTAAGTAAAATTTTGGTTAGTCCAAATATAAACAAGAAAGTATGGCATCAATTAAAATTTGCCTTTTAATTTATTTTTAAAATTTATAAGTGTGACAGAAAATACATCTTGGTCTGATTGGTGATAAGAAAGCTCATGTTCTAATGAATGTTCTTTGTACATTTCAAGGCGGTGTACTTACACACTTATGTAGTATACTGACTGCAGTACTCAAGTTTACTGTATTTCTACTGAAATATATACTGTCTGATATGCGAGATACCATCTGTGTAGATATCACCCTTTTTAACCGACTTCAAAAAAGGAGGAGGTTCTCAATTCTGTGGGGGTTTCTTTGCCATTTTTATGTATGTACATCGATTTCTCCGCCAATTGTGGACCGATTTTGTTGGAAAAAAAAACATTCGATAGAGTTTAGCTGCGATCTGGTCCCATATAAATTTGGTTAAGATCTGATGGCAGAATACGGAGTAAAAAATGAAACTCCTCAACGGAAAACAGTACACTCGTAGCGATTGCGTTATTTTGTTAGAATTTACATACTATTGGTGTAACTACCACTAAAAATTGTTTTTACAAAACTTATGTCGTTTTCTACCACAAAAAATTGCCATACCGCTTTAAAGAAATATTGGACGGAATCTCATGCACCCGTTCAATTACCCTATAATGTCGCCGTAGGGAAATCAAGTTTATTGGCCGCCATACATCGTCCGAAGCATGTAATGCAAATATGAATATGACGTGAGAAGCGCTTTACCAGGCCAAGGCAACTTCATCGATTCGTATTGCTTCTACGTCATCATTCTATATTTAGTATGTGTATTTAACTCTATTGATTGCATTGTTTAAAGGCAGGCTTCCGATGGAGCACCGACATTCCGATAGACGCATGGATGTTTTGGTTCATTCCTGTGTCGAATTGGTAAAAGTGGTAGGTCCCTCGTATGCAAGGTATCACCTGCATGTTTTAAGAGTCTAATCGGAGACATCAGAAGTTTCGGCCGCACAGTGAGGCATGTGTTCGTACATGTTTACATTTTCTTGGCACGCCCCTTAGACGGTCAGCATAATATAACGATTTTTTTGGTATTATTTTCACACGTTGGGTTACATTATCAAAGTTTTCATACGGATCTCTAACTTTTTTAAATATCCTATCGCATATGTTCATCAGGGATAATGTAGGATTCTAATAGTGAAAGAAGTTTTCAAATCGGTCCAGTAGTTTTTAAGTTTATTCGTTACGTACAAAAATACAAATCTTTCCTCGTTATAATATTAGTGTAGATTGATGTTAGGATCTATCTGAGTATTAGTTATAAAATAGGTATCACTTTATAATTTTACTGTTTATTGAATGCTTGACAGAATGGTCATTATCATTGCTGATCAGAGGTTGATGATTCTAAAACATTTTAGAAGAAAAGAAACACAAACACAAAGATCGTCTCACGTCATCAGTTTTCTAGTATAGGTATATGTTTTTGTTCAAATGCTAATTCACAGGTACATAATGTGTAAGGCGTTACTCATTGTTAAAATAACATCGAGTTTTGTTTGAGTTTCTTCTTACCGTAGTAATATTCATGACATTCAAATTGTACCGTGCAATGAAATATAATGGTAATCTATGACACATGTTTTTAAAGGTTATTTACAAGTCGCATCACCAACATATTTAGCTCATTTTTCGACTAACACATTTCTTTTATATATTGATGTAGGATCGGAGTATGCCAGATGAGTGGAATGGAACGTAAAGATGAATGATAAGATATGGAATGTGATTTTGTGAAAGGAACGAATTATGAATATTGCTGAGAGTGAAGAGATAGGAAATGAATGCTTGGGATGTATGAATGTCGGATAGGGAGCGAGGCACTTTTGTGAAGACGTGAAGACGGTGATATTTAAGGGAGAAATTAAAAATCAAAGTTTCAACATTAAATCCTGGTTTTATTTGGCCTACATCGAACAAATCCCACATTGATGTAAACCGTGAAATCCATAGTTCGGTCATTGGTGTATTTTTCAATTCAAAATTAATGTTTTAAGTACTAAATTGTAACTGGATCACATCAACATGTCAAGAGGTTGTAATTCTTTAAGTTGAAATTTAAATATATCATTAGAGCAATTCATATCATCACCGTAGGTAATCAATATACAAGGTTAATCAGAAAGGGTATACTAAGCTGAGGCCAACTTTAATATTTCAGATAAAGTATTTTCTACCATGTACCAGAGTTTTTATTCTGATTAATAGTGGCCACTACATAGTACAAACATCTCCATTAATTTCTTCAATAAAAATAATTTAATTCACAAGCTAAGTGACCTTACATTCCAGCGATTTGTGTGAGGAAATCACCCAGTTATAGCGCGGAAGCCCACCACTACCTATCTGCCACTATCTGACCTTGCCCTTCGAATGACCTTCAACATTTAATTTAATATCAGTGTGACAGTGTTATGAATTGAGAAATTGTGTTTCGGACTACAGCCGTGGCTATGTTAGCTGGTGCAGTCGTTAATCAAAGTCTGAGACCTTGATTGAAAATAGGCACAATAGCCTAGTCGCTTATCTATATCGATTTGATTTTATATCAACACATTGAGCTAGCGGTAATATACTTAGTTTAGTCGGTGAAACCGCGTTGGACCACCATCATTCGTACTCTTGTACGGGTGTGAGACTTGGCCTACACTTAAGCGCCATGTTAAGGAGATCCCCTTTGCGGAAATGAAGATGGTGCGGTGGATGTGCAACGTTACACGATTAGATCGTATACGCAACGAGTACATCCGTGGCAGCCTGGGTGTCCGCGACGTGGCTGATAAACTCCAGGAAAGTCGCTTAAGGTGGTTTGGTCACGTTATGAGGAAACCACAGGAGTACGTCGGTCGCAAGTGCCTGTGCCAGAACGTACCAGGAGTACGATCCCGCGGGCGGCCCAAAAAACGCTGGCTTGACGTATTAGAGGCAGATATGAGAGCCAACGGTCTTACTACAGAGGATGCTCAAGATCGGGCGAAGTGGAGGCGTCTTAGTGGGAAGGCGGACCCTGGCAATGGCCGGGATAACGCCAGGTAGAAAGAAAGAAGTCGGTGAAACCGCGTTGGATAGACAGACCTAGCTTAGACAACCAAAGCTTCAGTTGTTTTTTTTTCGATCGAAGTCACATATGAGTTCAGGACATTGAAATGCAATGAAATGAAATGAAATTGTTTTATTAATAATGTAGGCAATTAAAATAGCGCTTATGACAAGTCAGTACAAAATGAAGAAATTTATGCATACAAATCATATCAACTAATGTATACATAACATATATAGCATCATCAAAATACACTGGGCAACTATAAATTTTACAATATTTATACTATGGAATAGTCCAGAATTGATATGTATTATTATTGTCAACAAGCTACAGGGCCCCAGGAGGTCACAGTATACAAGGAGGAATCGAACGCCAAACCTCTCTAACCTCTAGATATTGCTTAACATCTTAATAAGCCCTGTTTGAGACTGTTGAGTTCGCCTCCCATTTTATAATAATTTGGACTGTAAGTGTACTTATTGACCCCCTGCCGACTCATATGGAAATGTAGGCGTGAGCATACGTTTATAAATGACTGAACTTATATCGGATTCATTGCTAAAACTTGTTCTGTAAATAGGAAATAATAATTGATGTTGCGAGTTTGGTACAAATGAAAATTTTGGAAAAGATTATTTGTAAGTGTACATGATTAAAGGAAATTTAATTTACTACATAAGAATGGTATCCACATGTATTACTATACCGTACATACGAACTCACGCCTGTAATCCCCGAAGGGGTAGGCAGACGTGTAATAATTTTTCATTGTGGGACGGAGATACGCTCGGCGAAATGTGGGTGTTCTGGTTACACCTTCGGGGATTACAAGCGTGAGTGCGTATGTATGTATTAATACCGAACTTCCCTTTTAAGGCGGTTATAAACTAATTTACATCATAGGGAACGCAGAAGTTTACTGAACTTGAATCAAATCTATTGTAAACCAACGGTCACTAATGCCTCCTAAGTAATTTATTAAGTCCGAGTTATTTATCTAGTGGCAGATAAGCGTTATTGGCCCGAACGTCAAGATTGATGGCCTGACTATTCCGCCATGCCTTGAACTTTGGCTACCTTACACTTAAGGCCAATTGGATTGTGCACGCTAGCGATATTGCAGATGAGTTATTTTTGGCGCAGTGTAATGTATATCAAAGGGTAGGTTTTTTATACCATAGATATATAACTTTTTTTTTGTGGAATCTTGTCTGTCAACCGACTTGACGACCGTACATACGTCACCTTGGGCTTCTCATCGAAAACCAGCGCTGAAGTATTGCTTATGTAGTACTTGCAGCATGTAGCTGAATGAGAGGCCCATTGTTGGAGCAATAATTGCGAAGTATTTTTAAGTTTTTGTGTATTTTTTTTGTTTGTTTTTTTAACTCTGTAATTATTGCTGTAATAATAAACTTCCTTCTTTCTTTCTTCTTCTTTCTATATAAACTTTGATTCTGTCTTCGTGTTCTACCTATCATCTGTTCCACGAGGAGTGCTCTGAGGAACTGTTTAAGATGGTTCCAACTTCGCCATTCTACCATCGCACCACCCGACACCGCAGTAGAGTTCATCCATACTACTAAGAAATAAACCAGTCCAGCGCACTATTTCCAGCGGTAATTTATACCACGCACGTGTAAGCTCTGGAAAGAGCTCCCTGCCTCCGAGAGCTATGACATATCCTTCTTTAAACGAGGCTTCAAAAGAGTAGTCCTTCAACGGTAGACAGCGACTTGACATGTCCATGAGCGCTGGTGACCACTTACCATCAGGAGAGCCGTTAACTCGTCTACCTACCAGGGCAATAAAAAAGGTATGTTATTCACTACTGCATAACTGATGCGACAGAAATGTGGATTATTTATTTTAATAAATATGGTTTAAATGGTTCTGTTTAAACATTAAAACGTAACCATTTTTAACCGATTTTTAAAAAAGGAGGTGGTGCTTCATTCGGCGCGTTTTTTTATTTATTTCTTGCTTTTTTTATGTATTTACATCGAATTCTCCGCCAATTGTGGAACGATTTTGTAGAAAAAAAAATCACTCGATAGAGTTTAGCTGCAATGTGGTCCCATATAAATTTGGTTGACATCTGATGACGGAGTATGGAGAAAAGAAATAAAACTCCTCAACGGACAACAGTACACTCGTCGCGATTGTGTTATTGTATTGGAATTTACATGATATTGCTGTATATTGAAGTCGGTTTCTAAGTTTTGTTAAACGTTATTATTTTTATCGACGCCAAAAAAATCCGTAATCGATCCTATATCAACTAAAGTGTCAACAATTACATTAATAACCGGTAACCGAAATATTACGTTGATCTGTCAAATAAATAAATGAATATCCTCGTGGCAAACACAAGAATAGACCCCATTTTTTTAAGTAAAATTGATTGTGTTCGTTGCCCTTGGCCACAAATGTATCGAATGTCAGACACCGGATAGGTGGGACCTAGACTGGGTGTTGTCTTAACGACGTCCGCGACCTTCACTGATAAGAGACGGTGTGATAAAACGCACCGCACGCGACGCTGCTATTAGCTTCTTCAAAAGTAAGATAAGACAGAAAGTTACTTAGAAACTTTTATGTACTTTCCTTTTGAGTAAAGGTCGGGATCGTTCGTCAGATTGTATATTTTCTACAACTATAGAAGACAATGTTTAGCTCGCGACTCCACAAAGACTTCAGCTAACGCAAAAAATACTTGAATGGTCAGCAAACGAACAAGTGGGTCACCTGATAGTAAGTGATCTCCACCACCCATGTAAGCCCACAACACAAAAAGAATCATGGGCGCGTTGCCGACCTTAAAGGAAACGGATAATTAAGGGATTGGGAAGGGGAGGGGGATTTGAGCCTACGGATATCTCACTCACCGTACGAAACGCAGCAGCAAGCTGCTTTACGTCGGTTTTCTGTGAGACAGTGGTAACGACCCGGACGAGCCGGCCCATTCATGCTGTAGACAAAAGTGTCTACAGCCCGGCTCTACCACTCAATAATAGGTTCTTGCAGTGCAGTAAACATGTTGTAGTTCATGTTTTCATTACTTCCATATATTGTACGAGGTTGAACTTTTCCGGGACATAATGTATTTATTTTAGTAATTTATTAGTACATACTTAATATATTTTCGAGAATACCGAGATTGAGAATCATGTTTTGCATAACATTATATTATTTTCCTCTCATACTTGGTTCCCGTTGCGGGTTGTGGGGGTCAGGTGACGGGTCGCCCCATATAATAACAAATATGGTCAAACAAATGTTTTTTTTATTTTTATTGTTTTCTATATCCTAGCAAGTAGCGTGTACATGTTGTGTTGTGGCAAATATTTTTTTTTTCTTTAAAATCTATGGTACGAGAAAGCGGACCATAAGCTGGCAAAGTTCTGTCATCTGTGTGGTGTTGCTTCTGTTTATGAGCAGGCGTGGAACTTACCATCAGGCAAGCGACCTCCTCCTTCCGCCACTGAAGCTAATAAAAAAAAACATCAGGCAGAAAGAAGAAGTGCTATATCTACCAATTAATATACGATAGGGTTTACAACGAGGGTCAATGAAATGAAAATGAGAGACGTGATGACAGGATGTAAAATGGGAAACTTCGAATGGGATTGTTATCCTGTTATTGTTATACTGTTGTATTACAGTAAGAATTGTATCTTATAATAATTATTTCCCCAAAGGGGTTGATGTCAGGCAGGCTGCCGGTCGTAAAAACTACAAGACAAATATTTCTGTAGCATGTGTTAAAAAGTATGGTGCGCAGACCCTATTAAAAATGTGAAAGTTTGGATGTTGTTGAATTTTTGAATTAGGATATTTGTTAGTCAATCACGCCTAAACATGTGAACGGTTTTAAATGAAATTTGGCACACAAGTAGACTATGACCTGGAATTAGGACATATGTTACTTTTTATCGACTGCCTCGGTGGCGCAGTTGTAATGCGTACGCGTTACGATTGAGGCCAACGCTGAGGTCTCGGGTTCGATCCCCGGTTCGGGTAAAGTGGTATTGATGGGTTATTCTATTACGAAATACTCAGTATCAGCCCGGAGTCTGGAATTTGTGCCCGGTGTGGCGATAGGCTCGCCCCCTATCACATAAGGGACGGAGATACGCTCGGCGAAATGTGGATGTACTGGTTACACCTATGCCTACCCTTTCGGGGATTACAGGCGTGAGTGCGTATGTTACTTTTTATCCTGGAAAAGGTCATTCACGCGGGCGGAGCCGCGAGCAAAAGCTAGTAAAGTCATAAACGTAATTGTCTGCAATACTAATTCAAACGAAACGTTCATGTATTCGATTTAGGTCACGTTGTTTCGGTCTCTAAAGATTTGGCTCATGAATTTAGTTGCGAATAGCTTCAAATAATAAACATCTGTTTATTATCGACAAACTTACGAGATACACAGTGCTTGCCTTTTTAGTAATATTTTAGTTGCTTATCTCTTTTACCTAAGTATTTAGTGTTGTTTTTTTTTGTGCTGTTTTTTATCTTATGTTTATGTTGTTTTAGTGTGTCTCTAAAAGGTGCCGAGTATTCTTTACTTTCTATTTTTTTACGAAATGATTTTCCATAGAACGATATAGATACTGTAAATACATTGCTTTCATGGTCTATAGTATAAGGGCCCAGTCTGTACATGTAGGAATTCTTTTGAAATTTTTCTAACATTATATACTCAGGATTGGATCGTCCGGTAGAGGTTGATGTCAGGATGTATACCAGTCGCAATTTTTTCACTGGAACATAAATAAATAAATACACCCAACAGTCACACACATAGTCCTGACCCCACACTAGGTAAACCTGTAGGTCGGGTAGGTAAACCTGTGTCGTAGGTATCAGGAACTACGAGGGGCTTGCGGTCCCACAACACCCAGACCCGAGAACAATATTTATGGATCACACAAACAGTTGTCTCGGTGTGGGAATCGAACCCACGGCCTCTCGCTTCGCAGCCGGCTACTCGCCCGCTGCGTCACGGAGCTGTCATGTGTCATAACTTAGTGTTGATCCCACGTTCGAGTGAAATAAGGACAGAAGGATCACATATAATGATTCCGAAACTGACATACCATATCAAGAAAATCAGTGTGGTCGGCCATGTACAGGGAACCATGGTTGAGGTCAGGGTCTGGACACGAGATGGACGCGTACGGGGACATTCCAATGACGCCGGTTAGTCTGGAACAAATGTAGCTGGTTAACAATCTTTAAAACCTCATAATTCACTAGGAATATTGCAAAAGTAATAATGATGAAGTGACAGCCTCCGTGGTGCAGTGGGGGAGTAGCCGGCTACGAAGCAATAGACCATGGGTTCGATTCACGCACTGAGACAAATGTTTGTGTGATCCACAAAAAATTGTTTCGGGTCTACCCAGACCCATAACACCCTTTATGGGACCGGAAGTCCCTCGTAGTTCCTGATTCCCACGGTAAAGGTTTACTCAGTCTGGGGTCAAGACTATGTGTGTGACTGTTGGATGTGTTTTTTTTATTTGTCAGTTTGTGGAATCTAATAATTAGGATATATTGTTAGTATATTGCGAAGGAGAGAGGTTATGTCTGGATTTACATTCACGCAAAAAAAGTGTTACATGCTTATTGACTTAAAATTATCAGCTAAACTGCTGCTTTGTTAATGATGTTCTTTTTTTTTAAAGTATATGCCGGCAAACGAGCAAGTGGGTCACCTGATGGTAAGCGATCTCCACCGCCCATGTACGCCCACAATACAAAAGAATCATGGGCGCGTTGCCGACCTTAAAGGAAAGGGATAATAAGGGATTGGGAAGGGGAGGGAGATTTGGGCCTCCGGATATCTCACTCACCGTACGAAACGCAGCAGCAAGCTGCTACTTTACGCCGGTTTTCTGTGAGACAGTGGTAACGACCCCGACGAGCCGGCCCATTCATGCTGTAGACAAAATAGTCTACAGCGTGGCTCTACCACTCGTTGTTCGAACTGGGGTAAGATTTTTGTTATTTAAAACCCTACCAAGAATGTTTCATGCTATTCAAACCAAATCAATACGTTTAATACCATTATTTGTCGTGATAAGGTGTTTATTTCCTAAAATGATTTATCAATCCTCGTAATAATTAATAACGCATATACTGTTGGCGCCGAGACCTTATAATTTAGTAATAAAATGGTATTGATTTTCGATCGATGACAAACCGAGGTAATGGCCGACCCACTGACCAGACGTAACGTATCTAATACCTCTATTATATCTATACTTTGTATGTGGATTAATATTTGTAGTATAAGTGGGTGGGTAGCCGGCTGCGAAGCGAGAGGCTGTGGGTTCGATTCCCGCACCTAGACAAATGTTTGTCTGATTCACAAATATTTGTTTCCGGTCTGGTTGTTGTAGCACTGCAAGTCCCTCGACTAGGCGTTACAATGCCAAAGATATACAGAGTACAGACAGACAAAGGGTCAAACTTATAGTACTCTTCTTTTTCTCGAGGGTTAAAAACAGACCCTCACATCGTATGAAGATGTGAAATATTGTATAAGTGGGTCACCAACATCTTAGGTCTAAATCCAACCTCACATGCACGTGATACATTCTGCTGATTAACGGAGAAGGCAATGGCGAAACTTGGTTCCCGTTGCGGGTTGGGTCAGACGGCGGATCACCCCATATTATACCAAATACCGTCAAATCGTACGAGAAGGCACAGGCACGAAGGACACTGGCTTTATGGCAGGATAACGCCAGGCAGAAAGAAAGAAAAAAATCAGTACGTAGTATAAAAAAAAATTGTAGATGGTATTTATTCATTCTGACAGCCTCTGTGGCGCAGCGAGCGAGTAGCCGGTTGCGAAGCGAGAGGCCGTGGGTTCGATTCCCGCACCTAGTGTTTGTCTGATTCCCGCACAAATGTTTGTCTGATTCACAAATAGTTGTCTCGGGTCTGGGTGTTTTGGGACCGCAATTCCCACGATACAGGTTTACCTAGTATGGGGTCAGGACTATGTGTGTGACTGTTGGGTGTGTATTATTTATTCTGACGGATTCCCTAAAACATGTAAATGATGAAATAACACGTGCATACTACTTTTAGTGGGACTTTATAGATGTATCCTCAATTAGACCCGACTCCGACCACAGGCGTCCGTGTCATAACAATCGCTCGCACGTTTCTGTTATTCAATTTGTACGAGTCCACACGACTGAACGGTCAAATGTCCTTCCAGCAAGAACTATTAGATTATTGCTCGAACTATGCATCTAGTACTATGTACAGTATTCTAGCCAATAAGCCTGATATTGTGGTAATAGATCGATTGACGCGCCGGGCAATGCTTGTTGATGTCACTATTCCGCATGATGAGAACCTCGTAAAAGCCGAAAAAGATTAAATGTCCAAATATCTAGATCTGGCATACGAGGTTACTAACATGTTGACTCGGCAATCATTGTCCCGATAGTCGTTTCCGTCCACGGGTTGATACCGAAGAGTCTCGACCAACATCTTCAGAGGCTCTCAATTGGTAGTTGGGTCAAAAGTCAGATGCAGAAGGCTGTATTATTGGACACGGCACGCATTGTGAGGAGGTTCCTCACATTGGGGCCCTAACCGCCGGTGGCTTGGGTCTTAGCCCTCGCCATTGGAAGGTGATACTTTTTATATTTTTAAATGTTTTATTTTTTTTAAGTAACGTAAAATGTAACTTTATGATTGTTGCGCGATTATGCATCTAGTACTATATTATTATTATTTTTATTGCCCTAGATAGACAGACGAGCGAGCGGCCCACCTGATCGTAAGTGGTTACCGCCACCCATGGACCTCAGCAATGCCAGAGCACTACAGCCAGGCCGCTGCCTACCGTTGAAGGAAGACTCTTTTTAAGCCTCGCTTAAAGAAGGATAGGTCATAACGCTCGGGAGTTCATTCCAGAGCTTGCATGTGCGAGGTAGAAATGAACGCTGGAAACGTACCATGCTAGACGGGATTGTTTCCAGGTTATATGGATGAACTCTACTGCGGTGTCGGGTGGTGCGATGGTAAAATGGTAATGTTGGTACCAACTTAAACAGTTCCTCAGAGCACTCCTCGTGGAACATACAATAAAACACACAGAGCGACCCGAAGTCTCAGTTTTAAAGATATAATGCTATATATTATATATTGAACTATATATTTAATCAATTGAAAACAGTGATATTATAGTACAAAAATCCAAACGAATCTAACTACTTTTTCTTACTACTAACTACTAACTACTAAAAATTACTCGAATAGAATCAATTTTACAATATGCCGACTAGCTTGCTCCGTGAGTTCGACTACGATGACTTCTTTGCTTTCTACTTGGCGTTCTCTCGGCTTAATGCCAAGGCCTGCCTTCCTAATAAGACGCCTTCATTTCGCCCAATCTTGAGCATCCTCTGGAGTGAGAACATTTGCTCTCATATCTTCCTCTATACGCCAATCGCACTTCTTCGGCTCTCCGTGGAAAATACCCCTACCTGTGTAACCATTATTGTGTATTCAATTTGTCACAGGCATTCGCAAGCGACGAACTGTGGTTTCCTCAAAACTTCAACACTGGGCTAAAGCATTTTAAATACCCTTCCTGAGATTTATATGCTCGCAATATAATAAAGTATATCTTGAGTGGTAGATGAGATATTCCAAGGCCCAAATCCCCCTCCCCTTCCCAATCCCTTAATTATCCCTTTCCTTTAAAGTCAGCAACGGGCCCATCATTTGTTTTGTATTGTGGGCGTACATGGGCGATGGAGATCACCCACTCCATACCATCCAGTGACCATACCATCAGGTGACCCAATTGCTCCCTTGTCGGCCTATGCTATAAAAAAAAACTATTTCAAAATATTTGTATTTTTGTAAGTACTGCATAGATAGTTTGGTATTTTAGACCAACGTCGCGTTGCGTGCCTCACATTTATAAACTCCTCGTGTATGACAGACTTGGATGATAACTGTAATGTGTATTGCGTGCTTCTGACTAGGTACAAATTAAATTTGAATAAGTGAATTGTCTTGTATGAAACCGATTGTGGTTTTAGTACCTTGCATGTTGCCATCAAGGACGTTAGATCATGAAACATTGTGGAAGTTTTAATTTAATGAGGAATTTTGACAGTTAATTAAAATGAGTTAGGAATGCTTCAATGGTGCGTTAATAAAACAGCATATTATGACGGTATAATAGGTTTCATTATTGTATACAGAGTGTACAACAGATGTTTCATTGCATCGAAATATACGTTTATGGCTACTAGGAGCACTTTCACACGTCAATAATCTTTCTTTCTGTCTGGCGATATCCCGGTTTACTGCCAGAGTCCGCCTTCTTGTACCATAGATTTGACGGTATGTACCTACACAACCTGCAACGAGAACCACGTTTCGCCTTCGCCTCGTCCGTTTATCAGCCGAGTGTAGTAGGTCAATAATAGAAATTATTAAATACATCCAAAAGATTCTAATAGCGTTTCGGAAACGCTCACAATAAACACTATGAAACTCAAGCCATAAATCTTTTGGAAATATTCCTTTTTAATCTTCTTCTAAATCGTTGAATAAAATAAATAAAATAAAATTTAGAATATTGATTGAAAAAATAACACGAATAACTTAATGTCGCATACTTTATGGATTTTTAAATAATTGATAACATATTTTGCCTAATATAAGCACCGCTTACGGTCATATCATGGGACGAAAATAAAATACGCTCGGTAAAATGTGGGTGTACTACACCACTGTCTGTTCCTTCGGGGATTACAGGCGTTAGTGCGTATATATGTATGTATTTTCAGAAAATACATACATATATCGCTGCATTGATGCTACATCCTATATCTAGAATGGCATTTGATACCAATTATTTTCAAACTCTTGCTGATAGAAAATCCTTTACTAAATATTTGCCAGATCAAAATAATAATGAAGTTTAAGCTGTATTTAAACTCACTAGTCCATAAATTAATAGACAGATTGATTGACGATGACACTTTAATACCAGAATATTCGAACAAAATTTGGGTCCTGACTGAGTTTAAATGAGTTTTTGTGACACTAATTGACGGCTTGATATCAAATTTTATGGCAGAATACATACGCACTCACGCCTGTAATCCCCGAAGGGATAGGCAGAGCTGTAACCAGTACACCCAAATTTCGCCGTATCTCGGCCCCTTTTGTGATAGGGGGTGAGCCTATCGCAGCCTATATATGGCAGAATATAGTTATTAAAGGGTTTAGAATTCTGAAGGATTTCTCAGAAGCATTTTAATATCAACCCTATATACCTACAACATGTGTCAAACTATGTGACAAATTACAATTATTCATGAAGTATGTGTAGTAGAGCCATCCTGCAGACAGTTTTGTTTACAGCACAAATGGGCCGACTCGTAAAGTCATTACCACTATCTCACCAAACACGGATGTAAATTAGCTTGCCGCTGCGTTTCGTACGGTAAGTGAGATACTCCGGATAATCCGGAGGCCTAAAGCCCCCTCCTCTTCGCAATCTCTTTACTTTAAGGTCGGCAACATGTCCTCGATTCTTCTGGTATTGTGGACATATATGGGTGGTGGAGAACACTTACCATCAGGTAAGCCACTTGCTCGTTTGCCGGCCTATGCTATAAAAAAACCATAAAGTTCATAGGATTATTGTTATTGAATATATCAAACACCTTGATACATAGAAAACAAACGAATTTAGCAATAATTAAACTTCTATCAACTAGAGTATTTTTAAAAAAAATATTTATCATGGCTAGCAATTAAACTGCTGCTTACTTGGTGTTTATCATGCAAGAGTTCGTTTGAGTAAACAGCTCTTGTGTTCCAGCTCGACGGACATTTAATCCATTGAAATAATTAGATATTATGGAATTTCACAGATTATGTCTCGGGTTAACGAGCGCAGTGCAGAGTCATGCAGTACTTTGTAATTCAAAGTTCTGAATGTTGTTGCTATTATTTATGCATCCGTCTTCGGTTTGTAATTCAATAATAATACTAGCCCTGTATTATACACGTCCCATCGAGGCACCGGCCTCCTGTACTGGATAAGATGTGTTAGGCCACCACGCTGGCCTGATGCGGGTTGGCAGACTTTACACACCTTCGAAATATTATCAAGTATGCAAGTTTCCTTCATCGTTAAAGCAAGCGATAATCAACAATGAATACACACATAACTTAGAAAAGTCAGAGGTGTACGCTCTCGGGACTGGTTTCGAACCTGCGAATTTCATCTCGACAGTCCGTACCCCACTGAGCTATCGCTGCTTTGCTGGTTGGTAATTAGTAATTAAGGAACAATGATCTCAAGGATTACACTGACTAAAATCCGGCCCAACTCATTTTTCACTACCCTCAAGGAAGTCCGTTGCTTGTAGACAGCAACTGTAAATCATCAGTTCCCCTTGAGTCCACTTTACGTGTGATTTCGTGCTTATCCTTCCCGGATGGGGCAGCGAGCTCTAACTGGACAAGTAATTGCTCGTTCCTATGTCTGAGAAATGTCAGCGACAAACGGATTATTAGTGATGTAACGCAAACCATCATACGTGACCTACACTTGCATAATGTTTGTTCGATAGAAAAGAGAATGTCGTTTACTTTATGGGAAATCTCGGCGAATCCTACTACTATTGTCGACAGCCTCCGTGGCGCAACGGGCGAGTAGCCGGTTGCGTAGCGTGAGGCCGTGGGTTCGATTCCCGCACCTATACAAATGTTTGTCTGATACACAAGTATTTGTCTCGGGTCTGGGTGTTGTGGGACCGCAAGTCCCTCGTAGTTCTTGATACCCACGATATAGGTTTACCTAGTGTGGGGTCAGGACTATGTGGGTGACTGTTGGGTATATTTATTTATTATTATTAAAAATGTTAATGTTTGGATGTTTGTGAGTTTGTGAATGTCAATCGAATCGTAACAGCCGAACGGTTTTGCATGAAATTTGGCACACAGGCAACCAATACCTGAATTAAAATATGTTACTTTTTGTCCCAGAAAAAGACATTTACGAGGGTGGATCCGCGGGTAACAGTATTTAAATAAATTAAAGAAGAATTTATTGTTATGCTTATTAATAACGTCAAATCGTATGAAAATTTGACATAAATAAACTTAATTGATTCAACTTAATTTAGGATCGTCGCGCAAGTAGGTCGAATTAATATTTTTACAACCCCAAAGTACCCATTAAATGAAAAAATCGTGCACGCATGTGATATTGTATTTAAATGTTTCCATACAAAGACTTAGGACGAATGCGATCATGCAAATTAGAATCCTTGAGTGAAAACACACGGAACATTATAATATTTAAATAAAACGTATTACAACATGAATTGTTTTCCCCAATTTTCTTGGCCTCGATGTCGAGTTTGGAGCGAAGGTTATGTTATTTATTGATCTCAAAATTTGATGCAGAAACTTTTTGTGACTAAATAAAATTACAACTAACGTAAAAAATTGAATTTAAACATATAACTTATACATATTTTGTAATCCTCTTTTAACTTCCTTTATTTTGATACCCTACTCAATAGGATTGGTATTTTTTTTAATTAACGTATCAGGGTAAAGCTATTAACGACCCATCGAAAATCGGCAGGTATTACCGACCCATAAATAAATTTGCATTTTAAACGTTTTTACAAACATTTGAGCTACAAGTATTAGAGAAAATACACATGTTTATTCATTAACTATCATATAAACTAACTTTAGTGTCCCTAAATATCCGGGAAAAGGTAAAATACGTTCATTACTGTGACGACAGTGAGAGGACAGGCCGTTCCATACTGGCCCTTGTTCCATCAGGCACGTACGTAAATGATTTTGTTAAGAGTTTTTAACCATTATATTAATACCTACACTTATTCTGCATTATCAAATACATTAAGTTATGTGTTAATTATTTCATATTGCATTTTTATATAGTTTTATCATTTTTAAGGTTAAAAATTGATATTTATACGGTATTAGCTTCAACAATTTTATTAATGGCAGCTATTACCGATCCCTGGGTCGGTTATGGTGGAACATTTTAAGTTGTTATATATAGTTACATTCTATTTTCCGTTGACGTGTCATAATAAAGCACATACTTTTATATACCATTTTAATCTCCAACAATTGATCTTTTTATAAATCTATTAACGACATAGTATATTTAGCCTAGTTTACTCTCTTAACCGTGGTATATTTACCACGTAATATTAAATTATTCAAAGATTGTTATTATAACTTAGCATCAATTAACTGTATTTTTATGTGGAACAAGGTGGACACTTATATACACTTTTGTTATATCAATCAGCAACAATCTCTGTTATGGTTAGAAAAGCCATTTGAATAAAATTACTGATTTTTTAAGAGTCGGTAAAATAATTAATTATTTCGTTATACATAACTTATTACCGACCCATATGGGCCATATGTCGAGCCTATTATTGATTATACACAGATCATTTTAATTTACAAAAAAAAACTCAGGATCTGCCAGTCAGGTTTCAAGAAACAGTTTTTGCGTTAGTTTCTTTACTCATGGTATGTAGGTACATAATAAATATGAAAGTTTACATGACTATGTTTGTTACTACCTAAATGGCTTTGGAGGACATTTGACACAGAGTTATACCAAGACCTGGATAACATATTATTATATGTAAGGCTAGGTTTAGTCGCGGCTCCGCCCGCGTGGAAGTCATTTTTGATATTTTTAATAACTAAAAACGACTTTAATCAAACTAACAAATTGTGTTATATTCTAACAGTCGGTAATACCTTCATAAAAATCGTTAATAGCAACTTAGCCGTTACTATTCGCCAGTAATAGAGACAATCGACTTATTAACTTCATTATTTTATTTTTATAATATATTCTTCTATTTAAAAGTATTTAGGGCAATAAACGTAAACTATTTAAACAAAATTTAAAGATAAAAAAGTGTGTGTGAAAGCAACTGTTAGTCCTAATTATTGACATCAATTTCACTTGTCTCTTAAGAGGGTCGTTAATACCTGCGTTTACCCTACTATTTCGCGCCAAAATTCGCTTCGAATATAACGATACCTTAACCGTCGCAATCTATTCGGCCATTTGGAAAATACGAGGTAATAAATAAATTTACAAACAAGCATACATAGAATGTACGCGCAAAAAACATAACATTGGCAGTCGGGTAAAAACACGCGACACCCGCGCATACCGCTCTCCGCGCTTGCATCTACAAAGCCTACGGTTTAGGAGGTTGGGAACATGTCCTAACACAAGTGTACATTTGTAAGGCAGACTTTGAGGTCTCGGATTCGATCCCCGGATCCAAATTGTACGAACCGATTATATTATCCATCTTCCGAATTTGGAGTTTAAAATTTGAAGCCTATTTGACAAGAGTTATTGAACAAGAACAGCGGGTTCACGCAGCTCGAGTATAGTTGATCAGCTGATTAAATCAACAAAAGTTGTATGCTCTTTGTTGATCAATTAGATTGATAGTCTGTTCAGATAGTTCAAATCCTGTGCAATTTAGCAGTTGATCACCTCAAATTGAGCCGTGTGAATCCGCTATAAGAAATATGGAGCTATCCATACGGAACACTGATAATACTATGCGATAATAAATGTAGACTTCCATTTTTGAATTGTACATTTCTCTCTATTCTAAAAAAAAGTTACTGCCGCCGCCGCTGCCAAAAGCTTGTCAAGCTATCTCCTCCGAAACCGCTGGGGGTATGGGGTCAAGACCGATACCAATCGATGCAGAATAATGTGGGGAAGAAAGTAAGATATGTCTCATATTCGTCGGACTTTAAGTTTTTTTTTATTTTATGTTTTGTGGAAAAAAGGGCAACGCCCCTAGTTCTTTAAGATAAAATAACAATAAACTCTAATAGGCGTGAAAATATTAATAAAGGCAACTAAGTTAAAAGAATTCAGTAAAACTACATATTTAATACTTCATTATTAGATAAAGTATTTAAAAACACAAGCGTTTCATAGCAGTTCCGTTTTCGACTTGTGGTTCATAAAAGACAATATGTTCATATTTATTATTTCAAATTGACAGTCTCCGTAGCACAGTGGGGAAGTAGCCGACTGTGAAACGTGAGGCCGCGGGTTCGAAATAATTGTCAAATATTTGTTTCGGGTCTGGGTGTTGTGAGGCCGAAAGTTTCTCATAGTTCTTGATACCCACGATGTAAGACTCGTATCTTGCTGTGGGGCAGGACTATGTGTGTGACTATTGGGTGTTAGTTATTAAATTGTCAAACCGGTTACGGTTGATTTTAAATGTTTCTATTGTTTACATCAGTTTCCGTTGAATCGTGTACCACAGATTTGACAACGCGTTCTTTTCAACTCTTTCGTACAAATATATTTTAATTTAGGTTTGTAATATAAACGGGGACGTGACGTCAACCACTATCCTCAGAGGGGCCGGCCGCCTGCCTGACAGTAAAACTATAAGCCAATTATTTCTGTAATATGTGTTAAAAAGCATGTTTCACCGACCCTACTGCGAGTGGAAAAAGGGCACAAAGCCCAAAGACTTTAATTTATACTACTAGACAAGCTGCGCTGTATATAGTAATTGTACCACTAAGTTGCGGTCAATTGACCGTAACGCAATATTCCCATTTCACTTACTCTCGACTAGAACTCTTATCGCGCTCTCTGTTTGTGAGCTGTCAAACTCCCGCGTTTTGCGACACAATTTTACTTCTAAGCAGCCCGTCTAAATATTAAAGTCTTTGACAAAGCCACATGATGTTTACACTTCTTAAAAACAAAGTGGTTAAAAATAGAAGATAGACTAGACATCGGTCTCGAAACAATGTTTAGTTAGGATTGATAAAATAACAGTATCCACTTTGCAAAAGAGGATAAAAAAAATAGAAGGCGAAAAAATAATTAACAGACTACGCTAACAGCACAAAGTGAGGTATGTTCTAAGAATGCGAATTAGGTACTCTTAATTCACGAATGCCAAAATTCTTTTTTTGTTGATGTTAAGACTGATAAGGAACTAAAACGACAAGTCTTATATGATTTTAGTTTTGTAAGACTAATACATACTGTACATTGGCTCACACAGGACATTATATATTGCTTTAAAATTAAACTGTCCTACAATAAAAATACTTAAAATAAATAAAAAATATTGAAACTAAGTTTATGACGACTAAATTTAAACTATTATCGAATATGTTTTGGCTAGTTAATTCGCTTGCAATACGTTTTTATTGTTACAATCATTACTTAAGAAACTAAATAACAAATCAATAGGTGTTAATGTTTTTACCAACCTTTAACAATGACGTTACAAACATTATAAAAATATCAATATTTATTTACATGAAGCACTAGTTTCTCAGATCTTGACTATGAAGACATAAAAGTAAAACACGCTTTGATATTTTCAGTATTGGAAGTAAACAAAAAAACATACCAGCAAAAAAATACCGGTTCCAGAAAACAGCGCATCCTCATCACTACACTCACACTAATCACAAGATTTCACAATTTTTTTATTTATTTAAGGCCCGGCTACATCGGCACCCGTGGTGGTTTTAACTGAAAACTCGTTGCAGACCGCGTGTTGCGTGCTCGGGCCGGCAACCAAACACCCACCCACCTCCTAGACAGTTGCGACCAACTTTTTCTTAGGAAATTATGTGAATCATACAATCGTCATTTTAGTTATTGAAATAAATATTAATCAGGCGATTGTTTGCACAGTGATTCATTTGTTGTTACAGCGGTTGCCATGGTTACCGCGGAATGTATCTTGCGGTAAACCTCGGTAACACTTTTTAATAAAAAATTACTAACTTAACTAACAAGCTGGGCAAAACGTAGATGCACAAGTTACACCTCTGCCTACCCATGTATGTACGTACAAACTGAACATAAACAACCTACATGGTGGTAGGTCCTTCGTATGCGAGAGGCCGTCTGAGTTGGTACCACCGTTTTGTCTATTTCTGCCTCCAAGCAGCAGTATTTAAGCACTGATGTGTTTCGGTTTGAAGGACATTGAAGCCAGTGAAATTACTTGGAAAAATTATGCCGTAAATAAAACTACACCACAATATGAGTGGTAGAGCCACGCTGTAGACACTTTTGTCTACAGCATGTATGGGCCGGCTCGTCAGGGATCTTACCACTGTCTCACAGAAAACCGGCGTAAAGTAGCAGCTTGCAGCTGTGTTTCGTACGGTGAGTGAGATATCCGGAGGCCCAAACCCCCTTCCGAATTCCTTAATTATCCCTTTCCTTTAAAGTCGGCAACGCACCCATGATTCTTTCGGTATTGTGGGCGTACATGGGCGGTGGAGATCACTTACCATCAGGTGACCCACTTGCTCGTTTGCCGGCCTATGCCATAAAAATAATATAAACGCCGCGGAAAATTTATTCCAAATCGCAAATAGTTGACGACTGCTGGCCGTAACGAACGTCGGTTAGTGATATGACATTCGACTGCGGCACCGCGACGTCGCAGCTACGTTACCAACGTTCTCGGACGTGCATACGACATTGACCACAGACCTTGACAGATTGGATAAGATTTATTCGCTAATTATTCTGTAAGTCGACTTGAAGTTGATATTATTCTTTAAGTAGACGTCATAATTGAAGCTGAACGTTAAGCTGTTGATTGATGATGTTATTAATAAGAGTATAATGATTTGATATTGTTTTGTTCCGTAAGTGTTCTTTCTTTATGGTGACCGATAGAATTATTTTATTGTCCATATACAGAATATTTGTTATACATTTGGAGCAGTAAGTTGAGTAACAATGCAATAGCATGGAAGGTAGTTATATAAGAGACTCATGGACTTATCTTCTAATTAATCTAATGACAACGTACATAAACTGAGAGAATTTTTAGTTATTCTATTCAAAAAATCACACATGAGTTGCCCAGGATCGTAATTTCTGCCCAATAATGAGGATAGCAATTTATAAAATTAAGATACGGACATAAGCTTGAAGAAAGGAGGGTCCACTGACTCTGCCTACCTATTCGAGGATACGGGCGTGAGCATCATAAAGAACGTGTGGGTCTGCAGTTCAACCACGCCAAAGATAAAGGTTTGATCTATTTTTTATGCTGGTCAAATCGATACACTGCAGTGTGGTTAGTACAATGCAGACCAAATATAATATTGATAATACGCACTCCCTCACGCCTATAAACCCCGAAGGGGTAGGCAGAGGTGTAGCTAGTACACCCACATTTCGCCGAGCGTATCTCCGTCCCACAATGTGATAGGGGGCGAGCCTATCGCCATACCGGGCACAAATTCCAGACTCCGGGCTGATAATCAGAATTTCGTAATAGAAAAACCCAATATCACTTTACCCGACCCGGGGATCGAACCCGAGACCTCAGCGTTAGCCTCAATTGTAACACGTACGCATTACAACTGCGCCACCGAGACAGTCGATAATATCGATAGTCTCCAGTAATAAGAAATAATTTATATTTATATAAATATACTGTTGCAGAAAGTTGGTATCAATAATAGGTAATACAGGAAGAATGATTTAAAATTCAAATGGTAAAGTCAAAAAACTAAAATGAATCTTAATTATTTGGACATTATTTTCACATCAGGATCTCAAAATCGTATTGCGACCTTAAAACCAACTAATAAGGTATAAATAATAAATAAATACACTCAACAGTCACACGAATAGTCTTGACCCCACACTAGGTTAACTTGTGTCGTAGGTATCAGGAACTACGTGGGGCTTGCGGTCCCATAACACCCAGAACCGAAATAATTATTTGTGGATCACATAAATATAGTATTGTGTGGGAATCGAACCCATGGCCTCTCATAAGTATAATTCAATTATGTGCATTAGTAGTAGGTAGTAGGTAGGTAGTTCGTTATTATGCAGCTGGTCCTGGGACCATAAAAGGATTATCTCGATGTAGATTTTAAATTAGATTAATTCTGAAACTATTATATTTATATTATTGAATCTATACAGGTAAGTTACTCGCCTATAAGTGCAGTTTTTATTGATAGTACCTTTTTGCAACATACTATATACAGGAAAATTTCCGTACTGGTTATAAAATATTCCTTTTTAATGACCGTTAATAAATATTTAAGGGTTATTAAGGCTCGTTCACGTTTACACTGTTCTAATACAATACACCTTCAATTAAGCGTATTATGACAGAAATAACAAAGAGAAAATATGTATTACAATTTCAATTATAATAAAACAAATAGAATATGTAAATTATTTTATCATAAACATCACAATGCAGATTTAATTAAAAATTCATCTAGATAATTATTTTTATTAATTACTTTTATTTGGGGAATTTAATGTAATACAGTGAATTTCTAGTAATTAATTCTTTCATGCATATGCAGACTCTGTAATGAACTTTCTTTCATGGTGTTTCCTCGACGTTATGCTACGTCATTTTTCAAATGAGCCTCATAAACCATTTTATTTTTATGGTATAGGCCGGCAAACGAGCAAGTGGATCACCTGATGGTAAGTGGTCTCCACCGCCCATGTAGGTCCTCAATACTAAAATAAAAGTGCACGTTGCCGGCCTTAAAGGAAAGGGAGAAGTTAGGAATCAGGAAGGGGAGGGGAATTTGGGCCTCCGGATATTTCACTCACCGTACGAAACGCTGCTGGTACTTTACGCCGGTTTTCAGTGAGACAGTGGTAACGACTCGGACGAGCCGGCCCATTCATGCTGTAGACAGAACTGTCTACAGCGTGGCTCTAACACTCAAACTACAATATTTTACATTAAGCAGCGGCTTGGCTTTGCCTCTGGCACTGCTGAGTCCATGGGTGGCGGTATCCACTTACCATCAGGTATATGTTTTTAGGAGCACGCCATTGAAATTTCAAGTCAAAATGTCTATTAATATTGTTTCTATATACAACTTTTGTACCCCGATTTTATCCCTTTAGAGGTTGAATTTCGAAATATCCGTCCTTATTCATTGTGTCATTCATTCAGTGAGTCAGGACATTTCTGAAATGTCAAATAAAATGTATTTTATATACGTAAACAATTTACAGAATCTTTAAATTATGACTGCCTCGGTGGCGCAGTTGTAATGCGTACGCGTTACGATTGAGGCTAATGCTGAGGTCTGGGTTCGAGCCCCGGGTCGGGTAAAGTGGTATTGGATTTTTCTATTACGAAATACTCAGTATCAGTCCGGAGTCTGGACGCCTGTGTTTGTGCCTGGGACGGAGATACGCTGATTACACCTCTGCCTACCCCTTCGGAGATTACAGGCGTGAGTGCGTATGTATTATTTTGACTATAAAAATATTCTATTAACATGCACTTATTCAATGAAAAATTTATTTGAGTTAAAACATGAAGTTGGTTAAGATTAAGTACTTACCTGTACAAGTATTATAAATTCAAGTAACATATGAATTTTTAAATTAATATTTGTAGATTTTTTAAGTGATTCCCAACGCAAGCATAAACCATTGAATCTTACTCTTATCCATCATCTTAGACAGTTGAATGATTGTATACATCGATTTACTAATTCTCTGAAATGTATATATTCAAAATAATACACACCCAACTACGTGTGTGACTTTATACATAGTCCTGACCCACACTGGACTAAAATACATATACATACATATGCACTCACGCCTGTATTCCCCGAAGGGGTAGGCAGAGGGTTAACTAGTACACCCACATTTCGAACTTATTTCCATCCCATAATGTGATAGAGGCCAAGCCTATCGACATATAGGGCACTATTCCAGACTCCAGGTTGATACTAAGCAATTCATGATAGAAAAACCCAATTTCACTTTACCCGACCCGGGGATCGAACCCAAGACCTCAGCACGACAGTAGTACCGCGTATACATTACAACTGCGCCACCGAGTCAGAAGATTAACATGTGTCTAGGGTATCAGGAACTACGAGAGTATTACGGTGGCATAACACCCAGATTTGCAACAAATATTTGCGGATCACTCAAACATTTATATTGGTGTGGGAATCGAACCCACGGCCTCTCGCTTCGCAGCCGGCTACTCGCCCACTGCGCCACGGAGCTGTCTATCACATAGTTTAAAATTTAGAGGGGACGCACATTTTTTACGACTTTGAACACAATATCTCACAAACTAATGACTAGGACCTACCTATCTAATGACACCACACATGCTTATGTGCACTTAAAAAAAAGTACAACAAAACTTAGAAACTGACTTCAATGCACAGCAATAGCATGTAAATTCCAATACTTACATTAAACAATCGCAATTAGTGTACTGTTGTCCGTTGAGGAGTTTTATTTTTTTACTCCGTACTCCGTCATCAGATCTTAACCAAATTTATATGGGACCACATCGCAGCTAAACTCTATCAAGTAATTTTTTTTCCTCGGATTCGGTCCACAATTGGCGGAGAAATCGATGTGCATACATAAAAAAAATGCAAAAAACCCGCCGAATTGAGAACCTCCTGTTTTGATGACGGTTAAAAATAACATTCCTCAGTCACATGTATGGAGAAACACACCCAAATGTTATTTTTCTTTATTTAATTACACCTTTTCATAGTGGTTTATAGAATACACCTACTTACAAGTTTTATCCATATAGGTACATAGTAATAACACTTTCAGAGTAAAATGGCTATGACGGACGGTTCGGCGGACAGACGGACATGAATAAAATATAAGGATTTCGTTTTTTCCATTTGGCTACGGAGCCCTAAAAAACTGATTGAAAGCTACTGTGCCATAGACAAATACTTATAAATAACAATCCTTATTTTTTATCAGGGATTTGAAACACTCAACGCTTTAAATGTTTACTTTGTTAATACGTTGAATTCGTCCAAATATCGATTTATGAGTGAAGCCATTAGGTATTTGTTAACTCGCAATGAACGACCTTTCCCTCAGTGGCTGTATACACGACACGACAGCACACAGTATAGAGGCATGCAGAGGCGTTACTGCGACCAAAACCTGAAATTTTAATTAGTTTCACGTGATTGCTTTTGCAGTATTTGAAGTGTTTGTGTAACGAATAATGGATGTTGCCTTGTCTGTACAGACATAAGCTTACGCCTAAATCCCCGGAAAGTTAGGCAGAGATGTAACTAGTAAACCTATTAAAGTCGAGAGGACTTTAATATTCTTGGTTTTATTCTTCATTACTGAAGGTCGTGTCCTTGAAAGGCCTTCGTTGACCGTTGAATTAACTGTTTCCACTTTGTCCGGTTCTCAGCTTCCTTCAAGGTGGTTGTCACAGGGGACCAGTGACGGTAGTTATTTGGTCACACCAACGGCTAGGCGATCGGCCGTGGGGTCTCTTTCCTTCCACCTTACACCTCCACCTTGATTTTTATTAAAGTACACCGAGCTTCTAATCGAACTAAAACTGGATACATTTTAAATTAACTAACTACTTTTGTGTCAAATTACTCTGTGACATGCAAAAATGCACTATTTAGATACTTGTCACACCAAAATTAATTTTATGAAGATAGGTTCAAACGCTTTAGGTTCAAGGGTCCTTAAATGGAAATTTAGTTGTTAAGATTAATTGTGATCTTTTGTTGGAGTGGACTCAGTAACACACTTTGATCTGTTTTCAATTTTAGAAATCCTATTACTGAATCAAAATGATTTTGTAAATTATCAATTTCATTGAACTGAGTTCGATATAGATAAAATTAAAATAACACCAAATAAACACTGACTGAAAAAAGCTTTTTGACAAAACATAAAACCAACTCTAAAAAATACAAAGCTAAAAATAAAACTAAAAAAAAATTTGCGAGTTTCGAGTTCGAGTTTGAGTGTTAGTTAAATTGTATTTTTTTTATTTACGATGCCTAAATGCTGTTGATTTTGTCTCTTATCCCAGATCGTCCCCTTAGGAGTAAATTAAATTATTTCGTCAAATTTAAATAGAACTTCTACCGAAGTTATCCCTTTGAAATACAAAAATCGTCTAAATCGATCCACATTTGGCGGAGTTATGCATAACAGAACATACATAAAAAAATTACAGACGAATTAAAACCCTCAATTTTTTTTGCTTCGATTGAGAAAGTTAAGTAAAATTCAATTAGAAGTAGACATTCCAATTGGGACTGACTATCAATACCCGAGGCAAAGATGGATGTCATTAAGATCCGATCCTTTGTCTGTTGGTCTGAATGCACTACCCAAATGGCTATGCTTTCCAAGGGCTTTTTAAAATTTTATCGAGATGGTCATTGTACACGTTTTAATAAAATAAATTAGAAATTATAGATCTTTCTCTTTGTGCTTAGATCGATAAGCTTATTATTTTTTTCGGTGAATATATTTCTTTATATTCTGCTAGAATTAGTTATGTAAAAATGCTTTAAAATGAGTGAAGATACTAAATCAAATATGAACGCTGATAAAAACTTGCTTTTTATAACGTAGGCAGGCAAATAAGCAAGTGGGTCATCTGAAGGTAAGTGATCTCCACCGACTATGTAAACCCACAATACCAGTAAATTATGGGCCCGTTGCCGACGTTAAAAACCTTTAGACAAAATTGTCTACAGCGTGATATATCATTCAAAAACCCCCGACAAAAAAGGGTGTTACAAGTTTGATCTCTTTGTCTGTGGGTAAGTGTGTGTGTGTGTATTTGTCTGTGGCATCGAAGTCCCGAAACACGTGGACCGCTTTTGATGGGGATTTTTTGTTTGAAGCTGGTTTCATTGAGATGGTTCTTAGCTATGTTTGAAGAAAATCTGTTAAGCCATTTAAAAGTAACAGATGTTTTGACTTCACAATTTTTTTTATTAAAAAAACGTTTTTGAATACTTACTTGTTATTCAACGAAGTTTGGGGTCATCGCACTGTTAAAAATGTAACATAACTAATTCATTGTATGTGCACTGTGGTTCGCTATGACCTTAGTGGCATCGATCAATACCACCATCCTACCACCAGACGGTTACATTCGTAACGATGAGTTGTAACCTCCCTTTGTAGGAAGGTATTTAAATTAAATACATACATAGACACACGCCTGTTTCCCATAGGGATAGGCAGAGATAACGGATTTCCACTTGCTACGATCCTTGACCTCTTTGACCTCCTTCACTAATATTTAAATTGTTATACTTTAATAGCTTTACATTAGCGATAATGGGGGACTAGTAATGGTAGTCTGCAAAAATATCTTGATGACAGTCTCCGTGGCGTGACGAATAGCCGAGGCCAGCCGAGCGTGGGGCGGGTTCGATCCCCGCACCGAGACAAATTTTGTCTGAACCGCAAATTTTTCTTTCGGGTTTGGGTGTTATGAGACCGAAAGTCTCTCGTAGAGCTTGACACCTACGATACTAGATAATCGTATCTTGCTGTGTCGTTAAGGCTTTATATGTGTGATAGTTGGGTGTTATCTATTATTTATTTATCTTTAAAAATGTAAATCTATATTGAAAAAAGTTTAGACGTTTTTAGATATTTTGTACCCAGTTATTGACATTGTTCTAGTGACAGCGTACGTTAAACTGACAGAAAATAGCTTGCTACTGCGTTTTGTACGGTTAGTGAGATACCCGGAGACCCAAATCCCTTCGTCTTCCCAATCCCATAATTATCCATTTTCTTTAAGATCGGCAACATGCCGATAGTTCTTCTGGTATTGTGGGCGTACATGGGCGATGGAGAATACTTACCATTAGGTGACGCACTTGCTCGTTTGCTGGTATATGAAAAAAAACTAAGTTTTAGAACCGGCAGATTAAAGCAGATTCGATGTTTTTGTATTAAGGTTTATGACGAAACAAGCAGGTCGCTTATGGTAAGCGTCACGTCTGCTCATAAACAGAAGCAACTCCAATCAGAACTGCGAATTACAAAGTACTGCATGGCACTGGACTGCGTTCGTCACTAAGACATAAAATGTTAATTCTCACAATACCCGGTAATCTCACTGGCTATGTGTATCAAAAACTCTACCGCCAGCATATTCTGTGTTCGTGTAGCGTTGGGAACTGTTGTTGATAAATTTTAATTTAATTTCGATTATTTTCTGTTATATTGTACCTGTGTTTTTCCATATGAGTAAAAATGCGTTTAATTTAAAACTACCTCCTTTCCTAAAGTCGGTTAATAAAGATCTTGTCAGTGAGAGAAACAAAATCGAATTTATGTTATTAAATTCAAAGAAACCCATTTTTTGGTAGAAAATTGACTATTATCTGAAACAGAGATTCTTACAGTAAGGAACGCTCTCATGCTGAAATTAATCTAGCTACTTATATTTTTTTACTAAGCTATTTATTCACAAACTAAAGAAATATAAAAATATACATCACACGTCACAAAAGGCATGAAATATAGTAGCGGACTTTTCGGAGTAAGTGCCGATGCCGGTCAAAACAAATTAGACCTCTTTTTCTGAAGTTGGATACAAATGTTGCTAAGACATTGAAGATTACAGTAATAATCTAAAATATACAAGTATCTTAGTGATTTGTGTATTATTTTATGTATGTATGTATAAAACATATTTTCATCTACTCGCTAGTGTCCTTCCTACGTCATGATGGTACAGTTTTATTATTGTAAATCAAGCGCTAATCGCTTAACAATGCAGCGGCCATGAACTTGGTCCGACGCGCTGCACTTTGTTTAGGATGTTAGGACGGGAAGCGTTAGATTGACTACGTTTGTAATTCAAAAGGCTTTCGCTTGTACACAGACAACGCGTGATAGATCAAAGACTATTTATTTATCTTATTTAAATTTTATTGTACAGTAGGAAATAAAATAATTGACTGCCTCGGTGGCGTAGTTGTAATGCGTACGCGTTACGATTAAGGCCAATTTTCTTCAATCTTGGGTTCGATACCCGGGTCGGGTAAAGTGATATTGTATTTTTCTATTACGAAATGCTCAGTATCAGCCCAGAGTCTGAAATTTGTGCCTGGTAAGGCGATAGGCTCGCCCCCTATCACATAATGGGACGGAGATACACTCGGCGAAACGTAGGTGTACTGGTTAGACCTCTGCCAACCCCTTCGGGGATTACAGACGTGAGTGCGTATGTAGTAAAAAAGCATATAAAACTAAACATTTGAAAGAAAAGTAAAATTGGTGACCTTATCGCTCAAGGCAAACTCTTACAGACAACACTTGGGTGGAGACAATAATAAAATAAAGGGAAAGGGCAGTCAAAAGTATAAGTTAAATAAATGCATACATACACAGCAATATATACTATACCTACAGATTATATACTTATACAGTTTTTTTTTATAACTTGAATGACGAGACGAGCAGATCGCTCGCCTGATGGTAAGCGCCACGCCTGCTCATAAACAGAATCAACGCCACACAGAACTTTAAATAACAAAGCACTACATGACACTCTCTCTTAAGTCTCATAATGCCCAGTAATTTCACTGGCTTCAATGTCCTTCAAACCGGAACACAACAGTGCTTATAC
Source organism: Mimas tiliae (assembly GCA_905332985.1). Classification (NCBI taxonomy): domain Eukaryota; kingdom Metazoa; phylum Arthropoda; class Insecta; order Lepidoptera; family Sphingidae; genus Mimas; species Mimas tiliae. The sequence continues at coordinate 16,640,510 of HG995244.1, forward strand.
ACTGTTGCTTGGCGGCAGAAATAAACAAAGCGGTGGTACCAACCCAGCCGGCATCTCGCATACGAGGGACCTACCACCTTGTATGTATGTAACAAAAACCCTGAGGGCATTTTTGGATCGTGAATATAGACATTTATATACAATTTAATAACGATAGTTAACTTACCAAAATAATAAACAGAAGCGAAATATTATCCTTACACAGGTAACTTGAAAAATGAACATATTAAAAATAAATTATTTACATCCGAATTTCTGTGTATATTGACGAAGACGAGAGCGCGGCACGTTTGATGTACGTGGACGCGGCACCATGCTATCTCGCTCTGGCTTGCAAGTCATTCTCTTGCGGAGGTAATCAATCGAAATACGGTTTAAAAACAATAAAATAATTCAAGTTTAAAAAATAAATATAACTATTTTTATAGTCCAATTTTCGTATGCAAGTTTTTTCTTTACGTTTGAATATCGATCCTGATATCACAGTTAAAACGGCTAACATGATTTTTGTTACATATTGTAAAGATACATGTACTACACATAATAAAATATAATAAACTATTTATATCATCAATATATCTAATGTTACAGCCTACAGATTACGAGTATTTATTAAAAGACTATTCAGAGATACATAATTATTTAGTGATTTCTTAGGTTAACTAAGTTAAAGTTAGTGTCAACTAACTTTTTAAGTAAATAAAAATAAATGTATAATTTTAAAATGAAGGTAGCCATTGTAACATTAACTTTTCGAGACGACCTACACCTCAGTCTCTCCCGTGACCACGAAGGCTGAAAAGCCTTCGAAACGTTGGGACTAAAATAAAATAAAAATTAAACCGCGATAAAATCCGTATAAACTAGTTTTATTTCAATACATAATTATTTGTTACATAAAATATGAGACGGTTGCTATGAATTAAGTCGTAACTAGACGCGAAGATGTAATATAAATCATTTATAGTGATGAGAGATCAATAAGAGTAAATTAAATAAGCGTGAAATTTTAATATGTCTAGATTTTGATAAGATTCAGAACATAATTCTTTGAGTGGTAGAGCCACGCTGTAGACACTTGTCTACATCATGTATGAGCCGGCTCTTCCAGGTCATTACCACTGTCTCACAGAAAACCGGCGTAAAGTAGCAGCTTGCTGCTGCGTTTCGTACGGTGCGTGAGATATCCGGAGGCTCAAACCCCCTCCTCTTCCAAACTATTAATTATCCCTTTCCTTTAAGGTCGGCAACGCACCCATGATTCTTTTGGTATTGTGGGCGTACATGGGCGGTGGAGATCACTTACCAGGTGACCCACATGCTCGTTTGCTGGCCATAAAAAAAATACTCGCAGTTAGGTGTATGTTACGACCCTTAAATATAACCACACCACCACCTGTCAGTGGTAGAGTCACGCTGTAGATAGTTATGTCTACAGCATGAATGGGCCAGCTCGTTATGATTATCTCACAGAAAACCGACGTAAAGTAAGGCTTGCTGCTGCGTTTCGTACGGTGAGTGAGATACCCGAAGGCTCCAATCCTTCTCCCACTTCCGAATCCCTTAAGTTACCTTTCGTTTAAAGACGGCAACGCGCCCATGATTCTTCCGATATTGTGAGCGTACATGGACGATGGAGATCACTTACTATCAGGTGACCCACCTGCTCGTTTGCCGATCTATGCATAAAACCTTTCAGTAAAACGTTGTAATTGACAGCGTTATAATTTAATTATTAGTCGCCTTGTATTTTTTCTGTTAATTAATATTTACCTGGATATTGGAAACACGGTCTCTAAAGTAATTTAGGTAGAACGTTTTTTTACTCTAATAACTTTGTTCCAGTCTTCGAGGACGCTTGAAGTGTTTGAAAAACAAAACTTGCTTAAGTTGCTCATCAAGAAATTTTCAAGTTGATATCCAAATTGATTTTATAAATAATTAGTTTTCGACCTTGTCTACGTTGCGTGTAGAGGGGGGGGGGGGGGGGGGGGGTCTTATTCGACTTATCACTGTAGTTACTGACTTATGATTAGCAATGTAATAACATAATCACCCGGTTTAAATCCCCGGTTACCGAGCTTATTTCCGTCCCATTATGTGATAGATGACCAGATTTAGTTTATAGTATAGGCCGGCAAACGAGCAAGTAGGTCACCTGATGGTAAATGATCTCCACCGCCCATGTACGCCCACAAAACTAAAATAATCATGGGCGCGGTGCCGACTTTAAAGGAAAGGGATTAGGAAGGGTAGGGGAATTTGGGCCTCCTCACTCACTCACCATACGAAACGCAGCAGCAAGCTGCTACTTTAAGCCGGTTTTCTGTGAGACAGTGGTAACGACCCAGAAGAGATGATTCATGATGTAGATAAAACTCAACAGCGTGGCTCTACCACTGAGAAAAGCTCATCGGCATATCGGGTACATATAATTCCAGGCAACTCATGTGTGCATTACCCAATTGATATATTTAAACTCAACACCTCGTGGGATTTCAGCCAGAATCTGCCAATACAAGACCGATGAGGTGATAAATAAATTAATTATTCATTACTGAGAAAATTGCTAACCAACTATATACCCATCAATATACAACGTGCTACAGAAAGGTGTGGGTAATTTTAAGCAATGTATAGTGTACGATATAAGTCTTTCATCCCCCATAGTGCCAAATCCAATTGTTATTTTATTAATTTTTTGATTAGCTTGAATGACGAGACGCACTGGTCACTCGCCTGATAGTAAGCCACACCTGCTCATAAACAGAAGCAACGCCACACAGAACTTTAAATAACAAAGCACTGCATGACACTGGACTGCGCTCGTCACCCCGAGATATAAGTTGTTAAGTCTCATAATACACAGTAGTTTCATTGGCTTCAATGTCCTTCATACCGGATACCAGTGCTTTCACACTGTTGCTTGGCGGCAGAAATAGACAAACCGGTGGTACCAACCCAGCCGGCCTCTCGCATACGAGGGACCTAACACCTTGTTAATCTTAATAAACGAATGATTAAAATTATCGTGAAACTTTAGGTCTCGGTTTTGAAATGATCCGGTACATAGGTACTTACTGTAAGGACCCTAAAATATGACCACACCTTTCTGTAACACGTTGTATAAACCCCTTTTTTAAGTCGTTCTAAAAGTAAAAATAACAATCTTACCACAGAACTATATTTTACAGACATCCATGTAGTGTAGATGAGAAAAGAAGAAAATAGGGTGTATTATTTTAATAGTAACATTTTACATAAAATCTCATCTACAAATTGATCTTTGAAATGACGTGCCCTCATAGCAATGATGCACAATTACACAAGCGCCGGTCAAATAAGGATGTCGGCCGCGCAACAGTCACTAGTTGGTTAACTGCGCTTACTACGTTAATTGGCTACTACATACATAGAACTAATATATGACATATTTTGAATGTGGTAGAGCCCCGCTGTAGACACTTTTGTTGAGAGTGGTAGAGCCACGCTGTAGACACTTTTGTCTACAGCGTGTATGAGCCGGCTCGTCCGGGTCATTACCACTGTCTCACAGAAAGCCGGCGTAAAGTAGCAGCTTGCTGCTGCGTCTCGTACGGTGAGTGAGATATCCGGAGGCCATAATCCCCTCCCCTTCCCAATTCCTTAATTATCCCTTTCCTTTAAGGTCGGCAGCGCACCCATGATTGTTTTAGTATTGTACGCGTACATGGGCGGTGGAGATCACTTACCATCAGGTGACCCACTTGCTCGTTTTCCGACCTATGTCACAATAAAAAAAAAAAACTTCGCGTGTCAACATTAAAACTATATTCTAACGCCCGATTTCTAAAACATTCAACTAACAGAACATTAATTTTACATCGCTGTCAAAACAATTTGGGTTGCTGAAACGTTATTTAGTGAAAACAAATATAATATTTGATTTACTTTAGTACCGTTTGATATACGATTATCTATATTAAATTGAAAGTTATTCTAGCTAACATGTGTGTAAAATCAAAGGTGTTGATCACGCTTCTAGCAACTCAATTTCGACTTGACATGAGATTTGACATTTGATTAGTTAACTTAACATTGATCAGCCTTTCAGAAACCGGGCGTAAGGAAAATATAGAGCACGCCACGCCGTAGACCGATTTAGTCTGCTCTGTCTAAAGTTTAGTCTGATTTTACTACTGTGTAACGTAACCGTCAAAACCACCCGACATCATCCTATTCCTTACCTTTACTATTAGTAATGAGAAAGTTTGGATGTTCGTGAGTTTGTGAATTTGGATATTTCTTAGTCAATCACGCCTTAACAGCTGAACGGTTTTGGGGAAAATTGGCCTGAATTAGGACATAGGACTTTTTTTCCCGGAAAAGGCCGTTCACGCAAGTGAAGCCGCGAGCAAAAGCTAATTTAGAATAAATATGAGTCCCTGTGATCACTTTTTTACACCATCATCAGATGCTGATAGCCACAATACATCTAGTGATTTATTATGTTTACGCGAATACTCAAAATTGAAATAAAACTAATTTATACGGATTTTATCGAAGTTTAATTTATTATAGTGTCGACGTCCCGAAATGAGTTTGCCGAAACGTCGATACTAAAATAAAATTAAACCACGATTAAATCCGCATAAATTAGTTTTATCATATATCTGTTATATTAATTATCGATGAGTTGAAAGTTACCGACAAGAAGTTGTAGCACATCAAGGTTGCATATCTAAGAATATTCTCGATGAAATTAGCTTTTAGAAAAAAAAAACTCTAAAATACGCACAAAAGGGGTAAAATTTATAATAACCCTCCTTTTTATGGTCGCATTAATAAATTGCTCTTGTGTATCATAACGGGCACAAATCTAGGGCACGCTTGGTTTTCATACAAATTGAAGTACTTGCGTCGTCTATTATATATATTATGTCTGTGTTGCCGAGCGGCTGTCACGAGGACTGAACGTGGTACATTTTACTAATTTGATTCATGACCCTTCTTCGGTCAAATTTTGTATGGCATTCATGTCTACCTTGATTTCCAGAATTAAAATTGCTTGACAATTTCAACTGACAGGCGCAATCTAGTAGAATTTATGTTTTAAAAGAAACGTTATAGAAATGTATAAATCTTCGATGGATTTAAAAGAGAAATTGTTACATTCTTTGCTATTATAATAAAATTCTTCTCAATTCAAATAACAAACTTATGTTTACAAGATAAAACTTAAAATCCAATAATTAAATTTTACATCTATAGTTGAGAATTCTCAATCGTAGGAGTACCTACGTCGTCAAACAATCTTAAATTTATATGAAAAAATTATCTAAATCGGAGATTTACATTTGGCGGAGATATCGCGTAATATAAAATGCAAATGAATTGAACCACCTTCTTGAATTCGGTTGATAAATAAAAAGAAGCGATAAGAATGAATGTACACGGGTCAGATATTATTAAACTACTGAAGCGTTAGAAAGCAAAAATATTTTATTTGGATAGAAAGAAATTTTAAAGATGAAAATATATGATAATGTGAAATCAAAGCTTGATATTTCTTAAAATACAAACACAGTCAAGATAGTAGATAACATTAAGAGTTAGTCCGACCCCGAGACGGACGGCATCAAAAACGCTGCCGTAGACGCCGAGGGCGTTCATCGTTTAGGGCTACCAAGCCCTAAAGGGGCCACTAAGACAGAGCACAACGGTGATACCGGCAGCAATCTAGGTATAACAGGATCTCCCAGAACCACTTCACTAGAGCCGAAGAAACCCACCGCAGGATGTTTAGTTGGTTAATTACACCGGCTTAGTAGAATTGGTTATGGTCACGATCTAGCAGTCATTTGAACTTGTGAACTACGAGTAGGTCGGAAGGCTGATGAGTCCGGCATAACCATTCATCAACCCCCGGCTATGGATACCTTATCTGTATGATGGATTTTTCCCGCGGCATAAAACATTTAGGAGGAAATAAAGGTGAACAAAAAAATAATAGAAATCATTCTTAGAATATCCATCCAAAATAGATGCTAGAGATGATAGCGCAATAAATTTAGATTTGTAACAATGAATACAAATTGACAGATAAACAGTAGATCCTAAATAAACCGGGACCTTTTAAACGATATGTCTGTACTCTTATCGCAATAAGAGTACAGTAATAGTAAAAACAGTGAATAATCGCAATTATTCACTGTTTTTACTATACCGCCTAAATAAATAAGAAGTAAAACGGGATGCCCGTGAGATATAAAACATACGTGAACTTTTTCCTAACTATATTGTAAACCTGCTACTGTCTGTCTTTCTGTTTGTTCGAATATGATGTAAAAAAAAAACAACTGAGCTGATTTGAATGAAATTAATACACAGACCATGACTTTGATTTTATCATAGAATATTCTTTATCAATCGACGTAAAAAAGGCGGAGGTTCACAATTCTACGCGTTTTTTTTGTACGTATACATAACTACATATTATACATAACTCCGCCAAATGTGGAACGATTTAGATAATAGAAGAGTATAGTTTAACATTCGTGTGTTTTTCGGCCACATTCTCATATATAGATAGCCTCAATAGCGCAGTAGGTAAGTACCCGGCTGCGAAATGAGAGGCCGTGGGTTCGATTCCCACACTGAGGCAAATGTTTGTGTAATCCACAAATATTTGTTTCGGGTCCGGGTGTTGTGGGACAGCAAGTCCTTCGTAGTTCCCGATACCCACAATACAGGTTAACCTAGTATGGGGTCAGGACTATGTAGTACTGTTGGGTGTATTTATTATTATTATTTTAACCCTACAGGCCCGAAATAAATATTTTTAGATCACACACATTTGGTCTCGGTGCGGGAATCGAACCCGGGGCCTCTCGCTTCACAGCCAGCTACTCGCTTATTGCGCCGCGGAAGCTCACATACATACCATGATATTACACATAACATTAGTTAATATCTCTAGTAAATCTGGGGATGAATGTTATGGGTAAAATGACGGTCATGCATCCCATAAACGACCTTAAAGTTTGGAACTTTGTCAATAACTACACTTAATTAAGCCTTAATAGTAAAGGTTACATATTTTGTACATAAAATATACAATATGCAACAAAAACCCAGTTGAGCGTTTTAACCGCGATATCAGAATCGATATTCAAACGTAATGAAATAACTCGCATACGAAAATGAGACTATCAAAATAATCATATTTATTTTTTATAATTTAAAAATAAGCAAGCAATAATATAGGCGTCAAATTGAGAAATTTCCCTTTTTTATTAGTTACAAATGAAAAATACATAGCTTTTCTAACATAATTACATACGCACGTCTGTAATACCCGAAGGGATAGGCAGATATGTAACAGTACAACCACATTTCGCCGAGCTTATTTCCGTCCATTGATGTGATAGGGGGTGAGTCTATCGCCATATTGGGCACATTCCAGACTCCAGGCTGATACTGAGCGTTTCAAAATAGTAAAACCCAATATCACCCCGACATGGTGATCGAACCTGAGACCTCAGCACAGCAGTCGTTTCACGTACGCATTACAACTGCGCCACCGAGGCAGTCTTCTATCTCAGTTATTTTATCTTTACGTACATTATCAATATACCTACGTTCCATTCTAGCATTTAATAAACTGATATTAAAATGTTCATTAATATTTATCTGATCGCTATTATGTCACTCAAAACACAATACTTCGATATACAACAATGTAACTAATACAAAATAGAAAATAAAAGTGACCAGCTATTATGTATGGCATCGTAACAAGGCAAACAAAATAGAGAGACAAAGCTTCAGTATTAATTAAATAAGACATATGAAGTAAAATAATTGTATTATCTTACAGTGTCCACATTTATTTTATTAGTTTAAATGACGAAACGAGCAGATTGCTCGTCTGAGCACTTACAAGCTCATACACTTATATATTAAACTACCATATACCCGCGGTTCCGCCCGCGTAAAAGTTGCCATGTTCTAATTTATGGCTTGGTCTACCTGTATGCCAAATTTTACCCAAATCCATTCAGCCGTAAAGGCGTGATTGATCTTCAAACATCCAAACTTTCACATTAATAATATATTAAATTCAAGACCTCTCCTTTCGCCAGTGGAATTTTGCAAACATGTGAAACACGTGTCTCATTATTTTTAATAGGTAACATTTGTACTCAATTTCACAGCCGTTCTTCGTTCTATAGAAAATTCAATCCCCGTCCCATCTTTAACCCCTTAAAATGTAATTTTGTGGGACCGCAAGTCCCTCGTAGTTCCTGATACCCACGATACAGGTTAACCTAGTGTGAGGTCAGGACTATGTGTGTGACTGTTGGGTGTATTTATTTATTTATTTATTTCCAAAAACCCTTTCTTAGCGGGCCCCTACATTACACCAACTACCTTCTGACCCAACATGATCCTAGCTTTTGTAGTTTTTTTAAATATTTAGCTTTGATATATAGGCTACTGCTCCGCTCCCATGGGTCGTAGCGTGATGATATATAGTTTTAAACCATTGCCTCCACAAAACAAATATACGGTGTGAATATGACCCCAATCGGTCAAGTTGTTCAAAAGTTAAAGTAAAAACTTTCATACTAAGTTCCAATAACTGTCCCTTTCCTTTAAGGTCAGTAACGCGCCCATGATTCTTCTGGTATGATGGGCGTACATGGGCGGCTGAAATCACTTACCATCAAGTGACCCACTTGCTCGTTTGCCGGCCTATGGTATAAAAAAAGAGTCACGAACAGAAGTCAATTTAGAATGGTGAGTCAGTTGCTCTATCAATATTCATAATTATATTTCTAATATTGTGCTTCAGTTTATTTCACGCTTAGTAACTGCATCTTGGACCTCACGAGTTACAGATCACGAACCATTAAGCCATCGGATGCCTTGTACAAAAAAAGTAATGTAAGAAAAATTACCCACACCGCTTGTATTTTACACCACAAAATGCTTTTTACGCAAAAAATATACTCGTAGAATTTAGCGAGAATACTAGTAAAATGCTGGAGAGTAAGGGTCATGTCGTGAATCGATATCTTATACAAAATAGTTATATTCTTAGTATTTCGTGATAAGCGTTCTTACTAAATTATACTCAACAGTTATAAATAACTCAACAGTCAATAATGTATCAGTTATTTGAGTGAGAGTTTCTTGCCCGTTTCATAATAATAATCATTTATTTCAGACCAATATGCCCATATTATAATTATAAATGAATATAAAAAACTAAATCTTTCTTATTACCTACGTACTATTTGCGATTCGCACTAACGTGAACATGCAACCAGTGTTTAACAATAGGATTATTTGGGTGGTCAGCAATAGTTTTTATAATAATGTTATTTGATGCCCGTAATCGGGACCAAAACGATCCTATGCGAGATCAGATAATAGCATAGAAATCTGAAACTCTGACCACAGTGAACATGTTCGAGGCACTACAAAACCGTGCTTTTTCATCAATATTCGGAAGGCGTTGTTGTATTGCACTCTGAGAGTATTATAAGATTTTTTATTATAATATGTTGACCAAAGCTGAAATGTGTAAAAATTTTGGCAATATATAGTAAATAAAGTGAGCTTAACCTGATCACTACATTTACCTACGCGCGAGCATGTTACATCTCACAATCTAAATTGCCTAGTGTATTTTGACGATGCTATGTATGTTAGTATTGAATAGTATAAGTGGTATTCATACCGTTCTATTCGAATAATAAATAAATAAATAAATGTTATGTATACATTAGTTGATATGATTTCTATACATAAGTTTCTTTATTTTGTACTGTCTTTTCATAAGCGCTATTTTAATTGCCTACATGATTAATAAACTATTTCATTTCACAGCCAGAGCCCGTCTTTCCCGCTCAATATCCTCGATATTTAACAAACCTTTGTCCCCTTCAGGGAAAATATCATAAGAAGCTGAAGCCCGTCATTCACACATATTGTTACAGCTAACTGGGTCGATGGTCGAACAATTTGTAGAGAAGATGAAAAGTTCAAATCATAAAATAAATTACATTCCATTCTAAAATATATAATAAAATATATAAGTACTTTTATCCCACTCTAAAAAGTGAAAATATTCCTAAATTCCTCTTTTATTTATAAGTTTAGTAAAAAACGCTATTTCATTGGCACCAAATATAGAATTTAGCCAAAAGACTAGTAAAATGCTGGAGAGTAAGGCGCAGTTGTAATGCATACGCGGTACGACTGCTGTGCTGACATCTCGGTTCGATCCCCGGGTCTGGTAAAAGTGATATTGGTTTTTTCAAATGCTCATTATCAGCCCGGAGTCTGGAAATATGCCCGGTATGACGATAGACTCTTCTCCAATCATACAATGGGACGAAAATAAGCTCAGCGTAATGAGGGTGTACTGGCTATATGGTTATTATGTAAATTGAACATCATGTTATTCCAAAATTTTCCATTAATACATTAAAAATAAATTCAAAAGATAATCGTAAAGAAATCTCTTATCTCAAAGGAAATGAGGCTGATATCATGTGACGCGAAGGGACTGATATTTTATCCCGAAAGACGATCAGTTTCTCGCTTAATGATGGCCCAAAATATGAGAACTAGCAGTTTGAAATACTGAATATTTTTCTGGTATATTTTTTATTTTGCCTGAATGACTAAACAAGCAGGCTACGTCCGCCCATAAACAGAAGCAACACCACACAGAACTTACAAAATACTGCAGCCTGCAGGACATTGGACTGCGCTCGAGACTCAATAAGATGTTGATAATAAGATCACTATCTCTCTCACTAATATGTGTTACGGTATTGATGACTATTATTATTCACTATAATAATTTAATAATTATATGTATGTATGTATATGTGTATGATGTAATATGGTATATATATATATATATATTCTTATTGTAAACTGTATATTTCATGTACTCTTAGACAACCCTCTCTTATTCGTACCTTAACTCCATCCTATGGTTGCCTGTAAGAGATTGCCTTGAGCGATAAGGCCGCCAATTGTACTATGTTTAAATGTTAATTGTCTTTCTAATTTAAATATGTGTCTAATGTACAATAAAGCATTATAAATAAATAAATAAATTACACCCAACAGTCATACACATAGTCCTGATCCCACACTAGGTAAACCTTTATCGTGGGTATCAGGAACTACAAGGGACTTACTCTCCCATAACACCCAGACCCGAAACAATATTTTGCGGAACACACAAACATTTGTCTCGGTGCGGGAATCGAACCAACGACCTCTTTCTTCACAGCCGGCTACTACAAGTTACATTTTCTACAAGGTCCTAACTACTATAAGTTACATTTTCTACTAGTTAGTAGGCCCTTCGGACACGTGAAGCCTTGGTACTACTGTTTCTTGCCATTTCTTGACATTTGCACTGCCAAGTAGCAGTGTGTAAGCTGGGTATTGTGATACATCATATATCTCGGGTTTTGAGCTCACAGTGCCACAATTGTTCGGTATTCTGGAAATATATAAAAGAACTTCTATAATAAATTCTCTTCTTCGAAAAAGACGAATTGTGACTCGAAAATCACCCTTAGCCAGCGAAAAGTGTGAGGTGTATGGAAGAGAAATAAAATATGGAAGAGGCAAAATAAATTAATCTGCATCTTAGTTGTGGCTCTCTGCCCGTCCCGTGGGACGCAGGCGACAGTGTATGTATGCATATAAATTGCATAAGAAATTAGCATACTTAACTGCAATATTTAGGAGCTGGAAAATTCCGCTATAAACAGGCATTCCTGGTTCGTACCGTGATTATCTGGCTCTCGTATTGAATGAGCAAGCGTTCGTGTCAATTGCCACTTCCTACTTTACAGCAGTACGACACTTTTGTGACGAGCCCATTATCTGGTAATAAGCACGTGACATGATGTGCAATGTGATTTACCTATGTCACTGGGAACTCATCTACAAATTGAGTAATTAAACAATTTGATTGCGCGATCAAGAAAGATTCTCACCATAGAGGTGTTTATTTTGGTTGGTTGCTATGGTGTTTCAGTGAATGGGTGGGCAAACGACCAGGTGGTTCACCTGATGATAAGTGATCCAACGCCCATGTACGCCCATACCATCAAGAATCATGGGTGCGTTGCCGACCTTAAAGAAAAGAGATATTTAAGAGATTGGGAAGAGGAGGGGGTTTTGGGTCTTGGGATTACTCAGCGTGCGAAACGCAGCAGAAAGCCTCTACTTTACGTCGATTCTCTGTGAGACAGTGGTAACGAGCTGGCCCCTACATGCTGTAGATAAAACTGTCTACCACTGTCTCGCAGTCTCCTGTCTCAGTCGCGTACTTCAAAACATATTTAAGAAACTAATATAATCCTTGTAAGAGCTATGAAAGGAAATATTGTAGTCAGTATTTTATCAACAACTTTGTAACTCTTCAAATTTGTAACTCAAGACTTCCGACTTTATTGAATACTCAACTAAATTAATATAATGTTCAGAAGCATTGTGTAACGAATGAAAGTTCATACATATTACTTCTAGTGTATCTTGGTAATTAATTTTCTAACAGTAAGAGCAAAGCCACACGATGCGTTAACGGTACGGTGCGGCGCCGCACCGTAATGAATTCGAGATATAGGGTGTCACACGGATGGTGCGGCACCGCAGCGCAACGCTGTTTACCGCGGTACCGCAACGTCAATGACTCAGTGTGTAGGGTCACTTCAGTCTATTAACGACAATAGACCGAAAGGAACGTGTTTTATTGCTTCTATTACCACGTCATCGTGGAATCAAACGTAGGAGTACAAGACGTTTTTGGATTTTACCCTTAATTGCATTAAGGAATATGGATGGGCAATTCCATAATGCAGGCCTTTCTTGCACTAAAGATATAAGCAAATCAACATCTATATTATCGGTACTCATCGTAAGAAAGAATTATGTTAATTATTTGTCAACACAATTATTAAGTTTGAGGCACCGTGTCGCCATCATAAACAAATACTGTGGAGCCGGTATGTAGTCACTCTGGCGCCGCAGCGCATCACCCCTCCCCGCCTCGTCTCTCAGGTCACAAGACCGGCGCGTTTGCGGCTCCGGGCGCCGCATCGCATCATCAACGCATCGTGTGGCCTCGCTCTAATGTAGTACGAAGTTTGGTTCAACGTATTCTCTAGAGATTTTCTCTTACTAACTTTATTATCTTCAACTGTTTTTGGCTTATTACACGTATCAGACATACTTTTCTGTTAGACCCCGGCAAATATATTGTGATAAGTTTTTATATACATTTGCAGGACCCGTATCCACTTGTAGTTACAGTACCTAGTCAAATCGCGCGACGGCTCGAGGAGCTTTTTAAAAGACTGTTCAGAGTGAAGATCTTTATTAGACTTAATTTTCATGTACAATTTCCTTATTTATATGGTCGAGCGATGTAAACAATACGCATTACTTATTCTAGAACCTTCGACATGTTTACGATAAAAGTGCTGAGGTAGCGTCTGGAGCACACCTGTGATGTCTCAAATTACATAAAAACAACATGTACTTGTTCTAAGAACTGTTTACTGTTTTACAAAATGTGCTTAGCTTGCGTCTATGGTACATCCTGTGATGCGACGCCATTAGATCGTACACATACTCTAGGATACATAACTCCTCCCTCCTTAAGATCGAAATCATCTGGAGTATTCATTTTCGGCAGATGATTTTAAAAATTATCATTTTTAATTTCTTAAATTTATACAAAATAATAAAAATTACACTTAATATTACAATAATATATAAAACTATTGTTCCGACACTAATTGATTTCACATTCACCATATTTTCACTATTTTTGTCACTATTTTCCAAAGCGTAATTTAATAACTGCAAGTTTGACAGCTCGGTTCCTCGCAGATTCAAGGGTTTCAACTCTGGCATCCTTGTTATGGACATCGTCTCTGGTATGCTGATTATAGGTAATTTATTATAGAGTATTTCTCCGGATTTCGTTTGATGTTGGCGGAGGTGATAATTCTGGATTTGCAATTCTCTATCATCATCTATGGTTATTACGTAAGTATCCTTAATTTCATGATGAAATGTTTCATCCTTGTAGGATCTTGTGATTTTTATGGATTTCTTCGAATAAAGTATCCATCGATTAGTCTGAATTACTTCTAATTTGACGTCATCTATTTCAACGGGAACTTGAATGCAAGAAGCGTTTGTGGAGTATCGCTTTAAATCTGCAACACAAGTATCTTCGGCAACAAGGAACTCGTCCTTTTCATTACATAAATAAGTATCAGCATCGATTACATTACAGGGCTTTGATAGAGATTTCGTTTTCGACCCATTCACTATAAGGTAAGGGTGTTTTGGAATTATAATTAAGGTATTCTGGGTAAAGGGTTCGGTAATAGGTTAGGGAACAATTCTAGGGAACAATTGATTGCTTATATACCAAAGATATTTCCATAATAAAATTAATCTGCTTATCTCTAACATATGATTTCATACTAATCGTCTGTTCTATTTTCACTAAATTTTCAGGTTTTGACGGATAAATTAGTTTTTCAGTTTCCTCAATATTTTTTAATATAGTAAGTAATTCCTTACTATCCACAATAGACTGGTGTAATTCGCCTATTTTACTGAAAGCTATAGCGGATTCAACCTCGTCTAACTTTATACATATTAATTGAAAATTATGAATGAAAAGATTGCAAGCATGAATAACATGATATAATAATTCTTGAAGTTTTAATTCATTCACATTTTTATTTAAATTTGCAATAGATTTATCCATTTGAACAAGATTCAACTATACATTATTAGAGATGTTCATAATTTCTACCTTACCATTTTTTAAATATAAGTTGCTTCTTGTCTAATATAGATTATGGGGATTTTAATCCATTTATTAATTTGTAATATTCCAGTTAAGTTAATTAGCTTTATTAATTAACCAAGAGAATTCAGGAGACCTCTTTTTATTCTGAGCGTTGGAACTAACCGACTGCACTGCTCTGTAAAAATATTAAGATGTACTCTACCTGACTCTATCTGACTCTATTTTACTCTATCTGACTCTATTTTATTCTAGTTGACTCTATTTGACTCTATCGGACTCTTATCTGACTCTATCTGCCTATCTGAATTATCAGTAGACTCTAAATATGTTTCATTAATTCTTGATAGTATTAATATATGTAATTCTTAGTACTTATTAATATTCGTATTTAAATCTAAACTAAACTTCACTAAATCTAATATCTTAATAACTATCCACTTAGAACTAAAATACGCCTTCCTGTATTTAAATTCTGTTTTTCATCTTTTTTTTATCTCTGGCTCTTTGTTTCCTATGTGCGTTTACTGTATAATAAATGGGATATTTAAATTTGGGCTTAATGTACTCTTTTGAGAACTTCAAAATCCGATCCGAATCTGGTCTATTTATAGGTTTATTCAATAATGGGACACTATCAATGTCAATAGGGGAGTACGCTCTTTCCGTACTGCTCTTTGATCGTTCTTCGGTTTCTGTCATAATACAAGATGGGGGTAGTATAGAAAAGGGTGATTGACATAGAGCTGAGGTAATATTCTCAATTCTTTCAGAATCTGTGGAATTTGACATAGTACTAATTGGAAGAGAGTCCTGTACTCTATCACAAACATTTATGGTTGAAGAAATATTATCTTTGCCTATAGCATCGACAACTTTTAATCTAATCTGTGATAAGGTATCCGCATTTGTACCTGGTAAACTATCTGAACTATCAAGAGTAATTGTATGATCTCTATAAGCGATTACCTTACTAAGAAATTCGTTTTTATCTAGCTGAATTTCAGCTGGTGAACTATACATTATAGGTATTTGTGTGATAGATGTACTTAATAACTGATTATTCATGTCTATGTTTGCACCAATTTGTTTTAATAAATCGGAACCTATCAGTCCATCATATAGATTATCAACTTCATAAATATGAAATTTGTGAAATTTCGAACTTTTAAAGATTTTTAATGGTGGAATGCAAATAACCTCATTATGAGTACTGTGGGCATGAGTGCTAATGCTGTTGCTGCTGTTCCTTGTAAATAGAGTCGGGAAAATATTCGAACGCTTTAGCTGGGCTTATAAAGGACCTTGATGAACCTGTGTCTATGATAAATCGTGACTTGATTTCCGGAATAATGATATGAGGTAATTTTAGAGTACCATCATAATTTAAATGTATTCTATTTTTGGGATCCTCGGGGGAGGCTGCTGGACAAAAATTTATATTTTGTTTTACAGCATCTTGTGAGATTTCTGAATTATCAGGTTCTACCTGATTTTCATCCTCATTATTGGATATATTATCATCGTAATAATTCTCGGGATAACTTTCACAAGTTTCCTGATAATATTCTGGTTCATCATTATAAAATAGATGATTAGTTGGCTGTGTATTTTTCAAAGGAACTGCGGTGCGCATAGAAACATCTGAGTCTAATTTGTACGATGGTCTATGATGTTGAGCGTTTGGCGAAATGCCAAAACGGAATTGTCCCGGTTCATTCCTATAGAATCCTGATTAGGGTTTATGGGGTTGCATAAAATTTGGCTTGAAGGCTTGGTTTGGATAACCAAATTTAAAATTCTGTTGTGGTTGTGGAACACCGAATTTAAATTGTCCATAATTGTTCGGCTGTGAAAATCTATTTATTGGAGAATGTTGTATCGGCATACCGAATTTAAAATTATTGTTCGGTTGAGTAAATTTCTGGTTAGGTATGAATTGTGGTCTGTTAACAGCAATATTTGGTTGATAACCAAATTTAAAATTTTGTGGTGTCATGTTATTTGACATCATCGGTTTATAATTACTCTGAATGAAAGGCTTAGGTTGCTGAGTGGGTTTAGTTTTTCTCGAATTGTATTGATTCTGGAAGTTTACTTCTTCCGTCACACTACTAAGTGCCATTTCAAGAGTGGTACATCCCTTAAGACGTACAATGCGTATCAAATCTTCAGGGAGATTAAACAAGAAAACATTCATTGCCATATTATTATAAATAATAATTTTGGCATTACGAACACCAGTATCATTCAACAAGTTCACTTTTGAAAATAGAGTACTACGCATGTACTGTATTCTATTGCAAAAATCAATAAATGATTCACCGTTATTAATCTTTAGTGACTCTAGCTCTATGGCTATGCATTCTTCCGAACGCGGATCACCAAAGTGTTGCGTTAGCAAATTCTTAAGTGCGGACCATGTCTCTATATCTTCACGCTCGCTTATTAAATTCGCGGCACGACCGACCAGTCTACTTGTGATAATATGGAATACGTATAATTCCTGCGCTGGATTATTTAATCCTCTATAATGACATATTCACACTTCTTAATAAATAAATTAATTAATTTTCCATCACCTTCAAATTTAGGTATAATGGATACCATTTCCTTTGGTATTATCGTATTAACATTATACACTTTGTGGCTTTCCATTTTTATTTAATTAATATAATCTTTAAACTTCTTCAATAAAAAAAAATAATTACTTCAAAGTAATTCAATATTTAAAAAAAAATAATCTTAAATTAAATACAGCAATCTAGGATAAGACGGGACACAGAGGGAAAGTGAAAAGGTCTACTCACATTATCTCCGTGGCCATTCTCCCAAATGTAGCTGCTTGAGTCTTGCGTCCTCGGCTTTGTCGCTGCGTAGACTTATTTATTTTTGATGGTTCGCGATACCCGTAACAACGTTAAAACGTTCGTCGAAAATTTCCGCGGACAGACCGATTTTTGTGTCTTCAAGGGCACGGTTTCTCGACGCGAGTATCCTTCCGGCTGCGCCAGTCAAATCGCGCGACGGCTCGAGGAGCTTTTTAAAAGACTGTTCAGAATGAAGATCTTTATTAGACTTAATTTTCATGTACAATTTCCTTATTTATATGGTCGAGCGATGTAAACAATACGCATTACTTATTCTAGAACCTTCGACATGTTTACGATAAAAGTGCTGAGGTAGCGTCTGGAGCACACCTGTGATGTCTCAAATTACATAAAAACAACATGTACTTGTTCTAAGAACTGTTTACTGTTTTACAAAATGTGCTTAGCTTGCGTCTATGGTACATCCTGTGATGCGACGCCATCAGATCGTACACATACTCTAGGATACATAACTACCTAATGCAAAATATCTGTTTGTCATCATATTTTGTTGAGTGGTAGAGCTATGTTGTAGACAGTTTTGTCTACAGCACGAAAGGGCTAGCTCGACCGGGTCGTTACCACTATCCCACAGAAAACCGACAAAGTAGCGGCTTGCTGTTGCGTTTCGTACGGTGAGTTAGATATCTGGAAGCCCGAACTAACTCTCCTTCCCAATATCTTAATTATCCCTGTTTTAATATGGGCAACGCACCAATGATCCTTTTGGTACTGTGGGTAAACAGCTGCCTAGAGAAGATTGACATCAGATAGGTGGCCGATTGCAATACAAAGCTAAATCATTTCTGCTATATGTGTAAGTAGAACAATAAATAAGATAAATAGAGATAAATATTATGATGTTTTAAAACTGAGAAGACTCTATGAATGTTTAAAATAAATAAAACTGTACAGAGGAGCTAGCACGGAAAACTATCGAAATCGTAATGTAAAGGTATCGAGGGCTCGATACATAATTCCTTAAATATCATTGGACTATATTCCATATATATTAGTTTCTTTTACGTACGATAGAGGCGCTGTACTAAAATCTCATAGAAATTGTTGTCGATGACAGCTCGAATAACTTTTCGCAAGTTCCCGTGCTAGCCCCTCAGGTCTTCTAAGTATCGAGGTACTTGGTATGCATTTTTTACCTTCAGTATAATAAGATTATAAGGGTTTCATTTCAATCGCACCGAAGCCTTACAAACATATAAGCGGCAGTATTGGAACAGGCTGCGAGAATGGTGGACGGTAAGAATTTATTGACTAAAAATACAAAGTTAGTTTTGATTAAGTTTCAAAATATTTTTAAAGAGTGGAATAAAGGCAGGTGGAAGAAGAAGAAGAAAGTTCTTTTATCAGTGTCAAACGCAGTTAAAAAGTCATTATCTTAACTTAAAGTGGCATTTTGAGATCAGTCACTATTATTGCGTATCCAGTAACTTTGTGTAAAGAGTTTCTGTGTTGGGTATAAGAGGGCACAGTCCTATCCTTCAGACCCCAAACCATCCTCACCGGTCCGTAGTGTAGTGGTAGAGTTATGCTGTAGATAGTTTTGTATATAACATGAATGTTTATTACCACTGTCACACTGAGAACCTACGTGAAGGAACAGCTTGCTCAATATGAAGCCTAAATGCCCCTCCCCTTCCCAATCCTTTAATTATCCCTTTCCTTTTAGGTCGGCAACGCGTTTATGATTATTATGGTATTGTAAGCGTTCATGGTTCGTGATAAAAAATATGAAGGAAGGGCCTATGTCCAGAAGCGAGATAGCAAGACTGATTGAGTATAATGGCTTTTTTAAGTAACTTTGAATGGTAAGAACAATTTGAGTCTCATGTAAAGTCACCGTTTACTGAGCTTACTATCAGCTACATCATTCGGTGACTAAATCCTCATATTACAATTCCAGTGGCAGATCCAGGAGTTGTTAAGACAGGAGCATACAAGTACGAAGATGGGACAAGATATGTGGGTGAATGGAATGCTAAAGGCCAGAAGCATGGTATGGGACATCTAATGCTTCCTGACGGGACCAGGTACGATGGTGCCATGATCGGAGGACTGTGCTCTGGACTTGGAGTCATGGCGTTTCCTGATGGTGCCAAGTGAGAACTTAATATTTAAATATTTTAACACATCATAAGTTCACGCCTGTATGCTCAAGGGGATAGGTAGAGGTGCAACAAGTGAACCCACGGTTCGCCGAGCTTATTCCCGTCTTATAATGTGATATGGAGCAACTGTATCGTCTATCGCCAAACCTGGCCTAAATTTATATCCCACGCGACTCATGTCATATTTTTCGAATTGTAAAATTTCAAAACAAATTGTAATTACCTGACCTGGGATTAGAACCCTCAACCCAAATAGGCTAAGATATTCCTCACACTGAAAACTATCATCTCCTTACTATCATCTACAACAAAAAAATCTGCCCATCCAAAATGCACGATATTGTTCGGAAATTTAGATAGAAAGTAGGGTAGTATGGTTTGTAACGGCTCTAAAGGTAATTTATTGTGAGAATAAATAAATTCATAATTCACATCCAACACTCCTTATTGACTATAGAAATGGTCGTTCGAGACATAAAAAGCGACAGCTTTTGCTATTGTATAGGAAATGGCTTTTCAATCGGCATCAAAAACGTTTTCAATACGCCTGTACTTTTTAACACCTGACAAAAAAGAAAGGCGTTATGAGATTGATCATTTTATTCTGTCTGTGAGTGTGTGTGTGTGTGTGTGTGTGTCTATCATCGTATAGCCTAAACGAATAGACTGATTTGTATTTTTTTGTCAGCTGCTTTATTCGAGGTGGTTCTTGGCTTTGTTTGAAGAAATTCGGTTCAGCCGTTGACAATTTACTGATTTTTTTCTAATTGACGTCGAAGTATTTTGGTGCCATTTAAATTATTAATTTATAATATAGTTTTAAGACAGTTTTGTTACATGTAATAAAGTAGCTGTTCTTTCAAAATAATTTCTAAGGCTTTACTCATGTTAACGAGCTAAAACAAAGATATAATTGAAGCAGCGATAGCTCAACGTGTAATGGTTAGAACTGCTGAAATGAAAGTCACAGTTTCGAAACCAACCTCAAGAGCATGCACATCTGACATTTCTAATTTACGTGCGTGTTCATGATTAATTATCACTTATTTTAAGAGACCATTCGATGATATCGTCACTGGTGTCATTAGTAGAGTGTATGCAACGGTGATACTGACACTTGACGAGACCTATAGATGAGAGAGAGAGTTTATGAGTGGTAGAGCCACGCTGTAAACACTTTTGTCTACAGAATGAATGGGCCGGCTCGTCCGGGTCATTACCACTGTCTCACAGAAAACCGGTGTAAAGTAGCAGCTTGCTGCTGCGTTTCGTACGGTGAGTAAGATATCCGGAGGCCCAAACCCCCTCCTCTTCCCAATTCCTTAATTATCCCTTTCCTTTAAGGTCGGCAACGCCCCCATGATTCTTTTGGTATTGTGGGCGTACATGGTCGGTGGAGATCACTTACCATCAGGTGACCCATTTGTTCGTTTGCCTGCCTTAGCCATAAAAAAAACCTTCAAAACCATCGAAATTTCGAAACTCTGTTTAACTAAGGTATGATGGCTACACAAAAAAATGCCTTACTAAAGAAACTCAAGCAATCCCTGTAAGTGCTCTCGAAGGAAATGGACGCGGTGCTATTTTATCACTTTGTACCTAACCCTTCAAATAAAGACAAAGGGATCTCGACGTCCTTTTTGACAGAAGTCTACGAAAAGTTACAATGGTCATTAATCTTGAGCAGTACTAATCTGTTCTCATCACTCAGTTCGCTTCTTAGTTTATTTGCTGAGATAAAAGAGGATACTGGAATCTCATAAATATTTGTTATAAAAATAATTCCTTGAAATATCCAGGAATTTGTTTTTTATAGCATAAACCAGCAAGAGGGTCGCCTGATGGTAAGTGATCTCCGCCGCCCATGTACGCCCACAATACCAGAACAATCATTGTTAGGCGTTAGGAAGGGGAGGGAGATTTGGGACTACGGACTATTTCTTTCACAAGGTGGTAGGTCCCTCGTTTGCGAGAGACCAGCTGGGTTGGTACCACCGCTTTGTCTATTTCTGCCGCCAAGCAACAGTGTGTAAGCACTGTTGTGTTCCGGTGTGAAGGACATTGAAGCCAGTGTAATTACTGGGCATTATGAGACTTAACACCTTATGTCTCGAGGTGACGAACGCAGTCCAGTGTCATGCAGTGCTTTATTTAAAGTTCTGTGTGGCGTTGCTTCTGTTTATGAGCAGGCGTGGCGCTTACAATCAGGCGAGCGACCTGCTCATCTCGTCCTTCAATCTAATAAAAAAAAATAAGGATAACTCACTTACTGTACGAAACGCAGTAACAAGCCGTTACTTTACATCGGTTTTCTGTAAGACAGTGAGTAGACTAGTAATGATCGCTCCATTCATGCTGTCGCCAAAACTATCTACAGCGGGGCTCTACCACTCAAATCAAATGATTATGGAATATACATACATACATACATACGCACTCACGCCTGTAATCCCCGAAGGGGTAGGCAGAGATGTAACCAGTACACCCACATTTCGCCGAGCGTATCTCCGTCCCACGGTGTGATAGGGGGCGAGCCTATCGCCATACCGGGCACAATTCCAGACTCCGGGCTGATACTGAGCATTTCGTAATAGAAAAACCCAATATCACTTTTACCCGACCCGGGGATCGAACCCGAGACCTCAGCGTCGTAACGCGTACGCATTATAACTGCGCCACCGAGGCAGTCGATTATGTAATATTAAGTTAAAATTCTTAATAAAATAAGGATCTATGAAATAATATTACCCTGACTTTTAATCAAACCCATATAAATAAACGCCAAAGTCACCTGTACGTGGTACACTCTGTTTTTTAACGGATGAGGCAATGGCGAAACTTGGTTGGTCACGGGTTGTTGCGTCAGATGACGTGTCGCTCCACATTATATCAAATCCACCGTGAAATCATGCTGGGAAGGCGGACCCTAGCATTAAGTTGGAATAGCCAGACAGAAAGAAAAGTATTTAAATTCCTAAAACTTCCAAGTATTGTTGAAAACGGTTATTGTTCTCATAAAATGGTTTTGTCACGGAAGTTTGCAGTCAACGCTTTGATTCAAAATATTGAGTGTTCAAATATTAATTCCTGTCCGCTGCTTACAATAACTTCTATTGTTTTTGTTCCAAAGAGACGGTGCGACGGTTGCGAATAAACGGAAGTTGACAAACTCCTTTATGGAACACTCCTTTGAATATTTTTATGCTTCGTATTTCAGCCTTCGTGGCGCAGCGGGTGAGTAGCCGGTTGCGAAGCGTGAGGCCGTGGGTTCGATTCCCACACCGAGACAAATGTTTGTCTGATTCACAAATATTTGTCTCGTGTCTGGGTGTTGTGGGACAGCAAGTCCCTCGTAGTTCTTGATACTCACGATACAGGTTTACCTAGTGTGGGGTCAGGACTATGTGTGTGACTATTGGGTGTATTTATTTATTTATTATTTATTTATTCGCAGGCAAAAATTCTATATCTACGTAGGTTTATAATAGTTCTAGTTTTCTTTAACGGATCGAACATTAGGCCAATTCTCGTAATTTTAAATAATAATAATAATAAAATAATAAAACTTTATTTCCATCTCAATCAATACAATTTTTCTTAAAAATAAACTGATACCTACTTATTAGGTTAACTTAAATGAGATCAATCAAATCAAAATAAGGTTATATTCCTGGTCCCTACACTAGGCAATGCCTGTATCGTAGGTGACCAGTTTACACACCATGTTACAGTGAAAAATCATGTGAAACGTCAATGCAAGTTTGGTGTGAAAGTAACGTTAAATATTATTGTGTGTGTGTGTGTGTGTGTGTGTGTGTGTGTGTGTGTGTGTGTGTGTGTGTGTGTGTGTGTGTGTGTGTGTGTGTGTGTGTGTGTGTGTGTGTGTGTGTGTGTGAGTGTGTGTGTGTGTGTGAGTACAGCTTTATATTAAACACTTTCCAGTAAACTACCCATTCACTTTGGTAAGCTCTTCTATGTCACTGTGTTCAAGAGAGCTTAACCACTTCTGAACCTTTATTTTTGTTTCTCTGACTGAACAACATTTAATGGAACATTTTGTATTGACTTTATTGTATATATAAGGATAAAGAAAGGCGCTAAATCTTCTTGCAAATGATGTATTAACCATTGGTGTTGGTAATTTGTATGTTCGATCGAGTAACATATTTTCATAATTCGCTGAGCTTAAAACGGCACGGTGTGTAATCAGGATAACCTTCAAGATAAAGATACTACGGACAGAGAGTACTTGCATTTCTTTGTAAAGGCTAGAAGTTGGATACCTTATAGGTTTTTTAAATATGACTTTAAGCACCGATCGTTGCGCCCTTTCTAGGAGGATCATATGTGATGCTGCTGCTCCACCCCAAATTACAATGCAGTATGAAATAATAGATTGACAAATTGCATAGTAAACAGTCTTAAGCAAATCTATAGAAGCTGATGTACGCAAGTTCTTAAATATATATATCAATTTCCGGACTCTTTTTGCGGACATTATTAAATGTTGTTTGAAATTCAGTTTTTCATCTATTAGCACACCGAGGTATTTAATTGTGGAAGATATATTAATACTTTTACAGCTACACTGCGGAGTTGTTGTACATGTATGAATTTTAATATTTGTGAGGACCGGAGGCGCCGACGCTTTAGTTTTGTGAAAGCATATGTATGTAGTTTTAGATAAGTTTAATGTTAATAAATTATTATGTAGCCAAATTACAATGTTTTTCATACCCCTTTCCGCAATTTCAAATGCTTCTGTCCAGGTGTTGGCATAAAATATAATAGCCGTATCGTCGGCATAACATATGATTTCAGAATTACTAATGTTAGTCTTGATGTCATTAACGTACAAAATAAATAATATAGGCCCCAATATGCTTCCCTGAGGGACGCCAAATTCTAACACAGATGGGTTGCTCTTATCCTGGTTGACTTTGACACACTGTTTACGATCTGTTAAATAGCTTCGGAACCAATCTAGACAGTTTCCTCTAATACCTAGAAGTTCCAGTTTCCGCAACAATATGGGAATACAAACCGTATCAAATGCCTTAGTTAGGTCTAGAAATACACCAATACAAGCATGTTTTTTGTCAAGATGCTCCGCCAAAATTTTAGTCATTAACTGAACTGCATTCTCTGTTGACTTATTTGCCCGAAAACCGAATTGCCTTTCCGATAAAATATTGTGTTGATCGAGAAATTTGATCAGCCGTCTATGCATTAACTTTTCTAAAATTTTGGAAAATGATCCTAACAGGGATATCGGGCGGTAGTTGCTCGGTTCAGACTTGTCTCCTGATTTATGTATAGGAGTGATTGCAGCCATTTTCCAGGCACTTGGAAATATGCCGTGTGATAAGCTGAGGTTACAAATAAAGACTAAGGGTATAATTATGTGTTGTCGGATAGAGTAAATTAGGCGGTTTGTGATGCCGTCGAGACCTGGTGCACTATGTGGTTTCAAACTATTAATTAATCTTTCAATCTCTGCTTCATCAGTGGGCTCAAGAAATAGTGATTGTGATGGTGTATTATCTAATACTACTTTACGCGTTAGTGACTCCTGACTTTCATTTGAAGTAGAGAGTATTTCGTTTGCTAAGTTTTTACCAATACAAGAAAAGTATTTATTGCAGTGATCTAAAGAATCTGTTATCAAATTCCTGGTTTGTGTAAGTTCTAATGGATTGTGCATTACCTTTTTGGTATGTGTAATATTTTTAATGGTGTCCCAAAGCATTTTTGGGTTACATTTATTGTGTTCAAGTTCTAATGACTCATGTTTTTGTTTCAATTTGCGTAAAATATCACCATAAAAGTTTCTATATCGAGTATAAATCAGTTTTAGGGTTTCATCTTTTGGGTTCTTGCGTACTTTAGAATGAAGGTGATCTTTATGTTTAGCACATCTAATTAAGCCCGGGGTCATCCAAGGCATGAACGTGAATTTTGAGCGGCTTACCCTCTTATTTATAGAGTGTCTCCTTAGTATGTCAGTAATAACAAGTTCAAAAGCGGTGACAGCTTCGTCAAGAGTATTTTTACCGGTAACCACACACCAGTCAACTTTGCTTAAATCTGATTTAACCGAGTTATAATCAATTTTTGTTGTCAATCTACATTTATTTGAATAATTATTTCTCTTTGTGATTACCCCTGCAATAACAATATCATGATCTGTAATATCTGTTTTGCATATAATTGATTGTGACTGAAACGAAGAGGTGATGTGAATGTGATCTAAGCATGCATTTCCTCGTGTGGGCTTATTGACTACAGGCATCAAGTTCAGTTCAGCTAATAAACAAAGATAGTTGGTGTTTACATCTATATTCGAAACAGCTTCAGAGCAGATATTAATATTGATGTCGCCAGCCACGATCACACACTGTGAGTCTTTTATAGGTTGAACAGTAGTAGAGAGGGAAGTTAGAAAAGGCGTAATGTCAACGAATGATGGTGATCGATATATGGCTAGTACTGTAAAGTAGTTTTTTATGGTGATGATTAGACAATTTGCTTCTTCAACCAAAGGTTCAGTAACCTGTGGTGACCATTGATTGCTTACATATGCAACTACCCCACCAGCTTTATTTATATATTTCGTTGTTCTGAAGTGATTATATCCTTTTATTTGCGGAATGATAGAGCCATCATGTATCCAACACTCTGTTAAAATTATAACATCAAACGTCATATTTAATCTCACAAGGGTTGTTAAAAACATATCAAAATTATGTTGTAAACTTCTAATGTTAAAGGTTAAAATTTTGAGGTTACATTTGTCAGGTAACAATGCTTTACATAATTCAGGACTATTTGCTATATGGCAAGAAATTTCAGACGAATCGAGTTCTCTTATGATGTCAGAATTAGCCATTTAAAATACGTGTATCCAAATGGTAAGAGTTAAAAGAGTACAAGAGTATTTACCATAAGCATCCTGAGGAAAAGTAAAGCGGTTGTTGTTTAGATTGGGTTGTTATGCAGTTATTACAGTGATAGGTCTTGCAAAGCATTATATTATGACTAGTGAGTGTTTGGGTAGTTTTTGGGTCCGTTAATACAGTTTTGCAGTGTATGTTGGTGTTTATATGTTGTGTGTTCAGTGTATGAGTGTAGAGTGTAATAATGTAGAAACTTAGAAAATAATATATATTACTGTTATATAGGTACAAAGGCAAAATATTAAGACAATATAGAAAGTTATAACAATCATGACAATATTTTAATTGTGGTACGCAGCAGAGTATAATATATTTACTCTGCAACATAATAGTGCGAAGTAGATGCTTTCGGAAAATTTTGAAGGATAGTGTCAATGTCTTCGTTGGATCTGATGGTAAAGACTTCTGAGCCCTTACCTTCATATTTCTTGACAAAGATGGAACCACCCTTTGTCCAACAGAACTTGAAGCCAGCTTCTTTAAAGCGATTTCTGCACTCACGAAATAAAATTCTATTTATTCGAGTTAACCGTTCGTTAAAATAAATGTTCCTGGATAAACCCTCTATGTTGATGTCATTCGTAGTTAGGCGTCGAGACTTAGCCGACTTGTAAAATTGGTCTCGCGTATCCCGACGAGAAAAACGAACTACCAGGGGCCGAGGAGTATTGGTAGGCAAATTTTTTCGTGTTCCTACACGGTTAACATAATCAATGTCGGAGTCTGTCAACTGTGACCCTACTTTTGCGGCTATGGTTTTTAGTAAATGATGCATATTTTCATGGGCAGCTTCAGAGACACCGCAAATTTCAATTTCATTTGACATCATTGCTTGGGTAATGGAATTTATTTGGTTCTGTAGTAACGAATTCTCCTTCTCTAAGTCGACCATCTTAGCCGTTTTTTCTTCAGCTACTTTTAGACGGCACTCCTGAGATGAAAGTGCAGCTGATAATTCCTCAACTTTATTTTCGCAGCGTGTTAGAGCAGTAATAGCAACATCAAATTCCGTTTTCATGGAAGAAATTTCAAGTCGCAACAGTCGTATTTCATCCGTCAACTTGTAGAGGGGAGAATTAGGTTCCTGTTGGTACTTGTTGCCTAAAGAAGTGGCATTTTCTGGGTTCTTTAGCGACATTTCTTCGGCGTTTCGTATAGGAGTTTCGCTATTAACGCCACTCTTTTTCGCAATGCATGTACACTTCGGACATATCCATGTTTTTTTAGTGTCGCTGTTAACGCTTGAGATGTTGACGCAGGCAAGATGATATTTTTTCTTGCAAATAATTTTAGTACAGCATATAAATTTTGTATCAGTAATTAAGTTAGTACACGCAGCACAACAATAGGTTTTCTTCGGGGTCATTTTATAAAACCTTTACCAATAACACGTAATTAATAGCGATAGCGAAGCGATAAAAATGTTGTGCTTAATCTCACGTACGTGGTATGGGGCGTTGTGGAATGCAGGGGCCCGCGAGACGCTACAATAGCGCGAGTTGTCGTAGGTCAAGAACTCAAAATTTTGAAGTAGAGTTTACTTATATTAACACTAATATTGCATTATTTGCACTTTTATTTATGTAATTTTTCTCAGTAATGTTTACGTATTACGATATTACAAAACACTGATCCTAAGTTAAACTTTATTCACTACTTTAAAATAAAATTACGGAGCAAACAAAAATAGATGCGCTTGCATTGACGAACACGTTAATAAGTTCAAAATATCATTCTGATCTAGTCTCAGCGTCAAGAAAGTTGCAAATGGCATTCTCTTACCAATAATCCACGTCAAATGTGAACATAGATCGTAATGAGATTGAATTTAGATTGACTGAAGCCAAAACGGTATAGTGCTTCTGCTAATGCTAGGTGCATTTGACGTTGATTATTGGTTTAAGAGAATGCCATTTTCAACTTTCTTGACGCTGAGACTAGATCGGAATGATATTGTGAACATTTAAAATTACGAGAATTGGCCTGCAGATTGCTTGCCTGATGGTAAGCGCCACGCCTGCCCATAAACAGAAGCAACACCACACAGAACTTTGAATTACAAAGCACTGCATGTCAGTGGACTGCGTTTGTCACCCTGAGACATAAGATGTTGAGTCTCATAATACCCAGTAATTTCACAAGCTTTAATGTCCTTTAAACCGACACACACTGTTGCTTG
This sequence comes from Mimas tiliae, assembly GCA_905332985.1. Lineage (NCBI taxonomy): Eukaryota > Metazoa > Arthropoda > Insecta > Lepidoptera > Sphingidae > Mimas > Mimas tiliae. The sequence goes on from HG995244.1 coordinate 16,669,495, forward strand.
GAGGTAGGAATAGACAAAGCGGTAGTACCAACTTACCGCTTACATAGTGGGTATTTCGGTGATTAAGCCCGTGTTTCTAGGTTCGATCTCCCGGTTGAACACAACAAATTATGCGTATGCAATTTTATGTACAATATGGAGATAGATTCGCTCTTTATCACATCATGGGATGGAAATATGTTTTTACAAAGTAATAATCAACTACAACCTTCAATTTCCATTTTATAAATTAAATGTTCTATGATGCTTATTTTTCATCGTAAATACTTAGGCCCACTTGCGTGACTATCCTAATTCGAGTTCAACCCACTAAACCTGTTTAAAATCGTCAAATAGTATGAAAATTTGTCTTATGTAAATAAGTTTAGCGGTAAATCTCGCTTTAGGATCTTCGTGCAAGTCGACCTTAGTACTGTAAGTTTTATTCAATTTCCTGTGACTTGAAGGTTTTATTGGTTTTCAGATATGAAGGTGAATTTATGCAGGGCTGGTTCCACGGACATGGCGTGTTCTGGCGAGCTGATGGCATGAAGTTTGAGGGGGAGTTCCGTGGTGGCAGGGTTTGGGGCTTAGGTTGGTACAATTGTATAATTTAACTAGCTGTTGCCCGCGCGAATGCCTAATTCCAGGATTAAAGTAACCTAGAGGGCGCCCCCGGTGAGAAACGCGTTTGGCAAAAATACTAAAATGACTATTAAAAATAGGGGTTAATGGTAGAAGGGTGAAATTTAGGTTTGTATGTATTTTTGATGCTGTATCATAAAAAAATAATAACAAAAATTTTGTCTAAAAAAAAAATATATTAGTGGTGGACCACCCTTAACATTTAGGGGGATGAAAAATAGATGTTGGGTGCAAAAATAACACTTCAATATCAAACTGACTGCCTCGGTGGCGCAGTTCTAATGCGTACGCGTTACGACTGAGGCTGACGCTGAGGTCTTGGGTTCGATCCCCGGGTCGGGTAAAAGTGATATTGGGTTTTTCTATTACGAATTGCTCAGTATCACCCAGGAGTTCGGAACTGTGCCCGATATAGCGATCGGCTCGTCCCTATCACATCAAGGGACGGAGATACGCTCGGTGAAATGTGGGTGTACTGGTTACACCTCTGCCTACCCCTTCGAGGATTACAGGTGTTAGTGCGTATGTACAATAATTACCATCAAGTCCATTGTAGCCACTTCACCGTGCTAGGATAAAAAGCCTTAACATGATTTCCATAGGACCGTAACTGAAATATAACCCAAATCCAAATAAAATTGGACAAATTCCTACAGAGAACTAGATTTATAAGGTTTTTGGGACGGGATTCCCTCGGATCAAATTAAAATTGCGAAGTCTACCACTGAGTAATTCGAGGCCTAGCCTTTTGGACCCTACGTTCTGAGAAAAAAATACTACAGTCATTTTTCTTTTTCGTTTTGATGAGGGATTTTTCGGGTGATGTTCAAAGTGAAGTAAGACGAACCTTTTATTTTATTACGTGTTATTTTGTTAGTAAGTCACATAGTAACACATCTTTCAGTCAAAATACTACAACCGAATCTGGATGTCTACCTATATGTGTAAATTTACCTTTAAAACGTCAGCACTTAGTTTCATATTTAATTAACTTTTATAATATCACGATAAGAATGTTGCATTATGTAAGGGCACGTGCAAAAAATAAATAAATATATTCTAGTGGTTGAAAAACCTTGGGGTTCAAACTCCAGGTTGTGTAATCGCAATTTGAGTTTGAATTTTCGATTCTAAAAGCACCAAATGATTGGCACGGAACTGGAAATGCCAATACCACATTATGGAACAGAAGTAAGCTCAGCGAGCAGTGGATATGTTACTTGTAAGGAATTTGTGACGCTTACCATCAGGCGAGTGACTTGCTCGTCTCTTCATCTAAAGTTAATTAAATAGAAACAAATATGCCGGTGTGCCTGATGAAACGAATAAGGCAATATACCTCAGTAAAGATTTCAAGGCAAATTGCTAATAATATTGACAACGGAATCACAAACCAAGGTATGCGAGAGGTCGTCTAGGTTGGGTCCACCGCTTTGTGTATTTCTGCCCTAAGCAGCAGTGTGTAAGCACTATTGTGTTCCGGTTCCAGGTATTGAGGCTAGTGAATGTACCGGGCATTACCAAAATTGTCATATTTTGTTTCGTGGTGACAAGCGTAGTCCAGTGGCATGCAGTAATTTATAATTCGAAGTTCTTATTGGTGTTGCTTCTGTTTATCGGCAGGCGTGACTCTTGCCATTACACGAGCGACCAAATTATTACTAAATCAGTCAAGTTTTTGAGTGGTAGAGCCACGCTGTAGACAGTATTGTCTACAGCATGAATGGGCCGGCACGACCGGGTCATTATAAATAATAATAATAAATACACCCAACAGTCACACACATAGTCCCGACCCCACACTAGGTTAACCTGTATCGTGGGTATCGGAACTACGAGGGACTTGCGGTCCCACAACACCCAGACCCGAAACAAATATTTGTGGATTAGACAAACATTTGTCTCGGTGTGGGAATCGAACCCACGGCCTCACGCTTCGCAGCCGGCTATTCGCCCACTGCGCTACGGAGGCTATCATTACCACTGTCTCATAGAAAACCGACGTAAAGTAGCAGCTTGCTGCTGCGGTTCATACTGTAATTGAGATATCCGGAGGCACAAATCCCATCCCTTAATTATTCTTTTTCTTAAGGTTGGCAACGCGCCCATAATTCTTTTCGTACTGTGGGCGTACATGGGCGGTGGAGATCACTTACCTTCAGGTGACCCACTTGCTCGTATGCCGGTCTATGCTATAAAAAAGTCAAACTAGAAAAAAATACTCGGTTTTGTTTTCTTCCAATTTACTCTTCCATAATTTGTTCATTTGCTTTGTCACGCAAAAACACATACGTGAAAGGGCGGTCCAAATAACAATGACACTTTAAACTCAGACGTTATTGCTCCTTTATTGAATGGCATTCGTTTCGTACTTCAGCCATATTGCCTGTCCTTTGTTAGTTGATTCCCAAAATGTTTGTACCTATTTTCTCCCTGCAGTGGTATTTTACAACTTGGGAATATTCTGCGAAACGCAAAAATAATATGGAAGTTTATATTGCGTGGTTCTAATAGACCATGAGTTTAACATAATCTTCAAAATCTCTTGTATGCGAGCGGCCGTTTGAGTAGGTACCACCGCTTTGCCTATTTCTGCCGCCAAGCAGCAGTTTGTAAGCACTGTTGTTTTGGTTTGAAGGACTATTAGAGGCAGTGCAATGCGTTATGAGATACAACATCTTATGTCACGGAATGATGAACGCAGTACATTGCCATGCTTTATAATTCAAAGTTGTGAGTGGTTTTACTGTTGTTTCAGGCGAGCAACGTGCTCGTCTCGACATTGAATTGTATAAAAAGTATCGTGAACTTGTTGATCTTCGAGAGAAGAATGAATTACGTCACACTTTAAGTCGGGTTTCTGTGAGACAGTGGTAACAACCGGGTGGAGTCGGCACATTCGTGCTTTAGACATAGCTGTCTACAGTATGGGTCTACCACTTCTAAACAAAACTCAACTAGAAACCCTATCGCGCTCTCTGTTTGTGAGCTCTCAACTCCTGCGTTATGTGACGCAATTTTACTTCTAAACAGCCCGTCTAGTTGTATGTATACATTAAAGTTTTTGTACTAACTTAGTTTTTACCTGGAATAATATTTTTAATTAAACAAAAAGTCATTCTTACTGCTTCTTCTCTTCTTACTTATCATAAGCAGGAAACATATTGTGTCGAATTGTGTCTAACTTGTTTTTTTACGTTTTTTCCTCAGGCCTGGTGACATTTAGTGACGGTAGCAATGGATTTCCTCGCAACGAGGGTTTCTTCCAAGACTGCAGACTGGTCCGACGCAAGCGATGTCCTGAGGTGGTTCAGAGAGCGCAGAAAGTCGCATATATGGCCAGGGCGCAGTGCCAGCAAATATAGACGAAATTGTACCCTAATCATGTGCCATAAGAGTAATTATTATAATAGGTGATGTGTATTGTTTTTAGTTCGTTAAAATAATAAATAATGTTATTTTAAGACTCTCCCAAAGAAGTTGTTAATGTTTAAAGAAATCTTGCTAAGATTAAATCATTCTGCTCCTCTACTGAATGAGAGTTGTTCGGCCATAGTCCTTCACGCTAGCCTGATGCGGGCTGGTAGACATCACATTCCTTTTAAATTTTTATGGAGAACTTCTCAAGTATACAGGTTTCCTAACGATGTCTCCTTCACCGTTAAAACAAGCGATAATTAACATTGACTACACATGTAACTAAAAAGTTAGAGGTGCCTGCTCCTGAGGCTGGTTTCGAACCTGTAACTTTCATCTCGACAGTCCGTACCATTCTACCCTGCGCTATCGGTGCTTCTAATTTATTTATTTATAGTTTATGAATTTAAAACATGCACAATATTCTCTATAAACGACAATTAAATGTTCTTATTTCAGATTTTATTACTTACCGCCACCGTAAAAGTTCGGAAGTAAAATAAAGTTTACCCACAGGAAGAACTTAAGAGCTTCCTAAACTTATGTATCGAGTTTCAATATAACACGTTTCGCTAAAAGAAAGTTAAGAAACTCGCCGAATGCCATTAAAGTATTGGAAACATTTAATTTGTGCAATTTAAGTCGATTCTATATAATTTTCGCTGTTTTTACAAGGTGGTAAGTTCCTCGTATGCAAGGCCGTCTGAGTTGGCACCACCGCTTTGCCTACTTCTGCCGCCAAACAACAGTGTGTAAGCACTGTTGTATTCCAGTTTGAAGGACACGGAAGCCAGCGAAATTACTGAGCAATATGAGACTAAACAACTCATGTCTCGGCGTAACGAGCGCAGTCCAGTGCCATGTAGTGCTTTATAATTTAAAGTTATGTGTGAGTTATCTTACCATCAGGCGAGGGACCTGCTCGTCTCCGCGAGACATAAGATGTTCAGTCTCATAATGCCTAGTAATTTCACTGGCTTCAATGTTGTAATGCGTACGCGGTACGATTGTTGTGCTGTCGTCTCGACTTCGATTTCCGGGTCGGGTAAAAATGTCATTGGGTTTTTCTATCACGAAATGCTTAGTATCAGCTCGGAGTCTTTGTGCATGGTATGGTGATAGGCTCGCCTCCTATCACATCTTGGGACGGAAATAAGCTCGGCGAAATGTGATAAATGTGTACTGGTTACACATCTACCTATACATTCGGGGATTACAGACGTGAGTGTGTATGTATGTTACATTAAAAAGAATTGCATTCGACAGCTCCGTGGCGCAGTCGGTGAGTAACCGGCTGCGAAGCGTGAGGCCGTGGGTTCGATTCCCGCACCGAGACAAATATTTGTGTGATCCACAAATATTTGTTTCTGGTCTGGGTGTTTTGGGACCGCAAGTCCCTCGTAGTTCCTGATACCCACGACACAGGTTTACCAGGTGTGGGGTCAGGACTATGTGTGTGACTGTTGGGTGTATTATTATTATTATTATTAGTGTTCGGGATGGACTGCAGTAGCGGTTTTTTTTTTATATATATTAGATTGAATGACGAGACGAGCAGGTCGCTCGCCTGATGGTTAGCGCCACGCCTGCTCATTAACAGAAGCAACGCCAACCAGAACTTTAAATAAAGCACTGCATGACACTGGACTGCGCTCGTCACCCCGAGACATAAGGTGTTAAGTCTCATAATGCCCAGTAATTACACTGGCTTCAATGTCCTTCACACCGGAACACAACAGTGCTTACACACTGTTGCTTGGCGGCAGAAATAGACAAAGCGGTGGTACCAACCCAGCCGGTCTCTCGCAAACGAGGGACCTACCACCTTGTACGTTATGGTGGTTATGGTGTTACATAGAAACGCGTGGCTGAATCTTTTTCGATGTGTCCGTCCTTATAAAGACCAGTAATATTCCAATGGCGAACGTTTGAATACTGATTATCACAGTTCTAAGAATAAAAGTACGTCCGAAGCAACAGATAATTATTTCTCAGATGGTTGTTTTTGGGACATTTAGTAGGCTTAATATGTTTTTTTTTCATAATAATATTGTTTTGTCTGTTCATTTGAGAGGCGATGAGATTGAGATGAATCCCTGGGCGACGATTACAAAAATCTTTTTTTTATTTTTCTTGGCTTGAGTGATGAAACGAGCAAGCCGCTCGCCTGATGGTAAGCGTCACGCTTGCCCATAAACAGAAGCAACACCACACAGAACTTTGAATTACAAAGCACTGCATGGCATGGCTGTGCTCCTTACCCTGAGACATAAGATGTTAAGTGTCATAATGCCCAGTAGTTTCACTGGCTTCGATGTCCTTCAAACCGCAACACAACAATGTTTAGACACTGCTGCTTGTTGGCAGAAATAGATAAAGCGGTGGTACCTACCCAGACAGCCTCTCGCATACGAGGGACTTGCCACCTAATAAATCACTATCACCACCTATCACTAAATACCTGTTCACTCTTGACTACAAACGAACGAGTGGTACCTAGAGCCACGCTGTAGACAATTTTGTCTACAGCATTAATGGGCCGGCTCGTCCGGGTCGTTACCACTGTCTCACAGAAAACTGACGTAAAGTACTGTACAGTACAAGTATGACTTGCTGCTGCGTTTCATACGGTGAGTGAGATATCCGGAGGACCAGATCCCCTCCCCTTCTCAATCCCTTAATTAGTCCTTTCCTTTAAGGTCGGCAACGCGCCCATAATTCTTTTAGTATTGTGGGCGCATAAGCGGTGGTGTTCACTTACTACGAACGAGCAAATTGGTCACCTGATGGTAAGCCATCAGGTGAACAATTTGCTCGTTTGTAGGCCTGTGCAATAAAAAAACGTCATTTTTAGAAAAGCCTACTAATAAAAATGTAACATTTATTTTCAATTTTAATGAATGAGCCGCAACATGAAGGAGCTTTTTATAAAGTCCCGACGGAAAATAATCTGGCCAGACTTAATTTTAATTAAAACACAATTTTGTGGAAACATCTCTCGGGTTTTTCCGCCACACTTTGAAATAATTAATAGGTAGATTAGAATATTGTTTGTACTTTTTATTGTCTTGTTTTATACCCACGGAATGCTTTTACATTGGTAAAAAAGATAGGTACTTATTTTTGCACTGAGGACATTACATTTTTTACTAGGTGGTAGGTCCCTCGCAAGGACCATTTTTTTTATCTTAAATGACGAGACTTTATTATCTTGAATGACGAGACGAGCAGGTCGCTCGCCTGATGGTAAACACCACGCCTGCAGACAAACATTATAAACAGAATCAACGCTATATATAACTATAAATTAAAAAGCACTGGATGACACTGGACTGTGCTCGTTACCCAGAGACATAAGGTGTTAAGTCTCATAATGCCCAGTAATTTAACTGGCTTCAATTTTCTTCAAACCGGAACACACCAGAGCTGTACACACTGTTACTTGGCGGCAGAAAGTGTGCTGTGCGCGTTAGACACTTTGTTGCATGGGTGAAAGTTCGTGAGTTCGCGTCACCGACATGCTTATAGCAGTATATCTGTAGCTATACAGCTGACGTATTGTGCAACATTAGTGTTATGTATATCTTATACGTGAAATTGAATGGATTTAGTGAAAAGTTCAATGTGTATATACTGTGCATTGTTGAAATAGTGTTTTTGTTTGATTATTATTTGAATCGTTTAATTGTAGAATCATTGTGCAGTACAATAGTGAGTACTAAAAACCATATAAACATGCATATAATTGTTGCTCGGAGTGTCAATAAATGTGAAAACCAGATTGATGTTGATAATTTTAATTCAAACATTATAAAATTTCAAGTGTTAATACTACAAGTTCTGTTTTCACTTCTATCGGCAGTCTCTACAACAATTTTTTTTTTTAATTGGGTGTAAAAAAATAAAATAAAAATTCTTACAATGATTTATTCCTACGCAAGTGTACAAAGCTTATGACAGAGAGCACCTATATACCTTATCCTTAAAAAATAAGTTAAGTATGATATAACATTTAATTATATTTTAATTTTCTCTTTGCAATTGTTTCTTCGTCTTCCAGACATTGTCCGTACCGCACCTCCATACATTTGCTGCCCTGTAACAATGAAAAAGAAGATTTATTTCAAATTCGCGAAATATTTCCATTTTCACTCGCCTTATTAGTCTCACAGTAGCGTACTTAGGCTGCGAAACAGTGGGTTTCGGGTTGAATTATAGGTTATGAAATCTTTTATTTAATTCGAAATAGGCTTGCGCTTGACCACCATCACGCCCGATGGTGAGTGATGATACGGCATAAGATGGAGCACGCTTGCCTAGCAAAACTCGATTCACTCGCGACTTGAAGAAACCCAGATTATATTTATCAGGAAATTATTTTAATTGGTGTTTGAGTTTCGATTCGAAAAATTACATTTATGTTCTCCGGGTTTCCAATATCAGATATGGCGACCCTCCCTATCATGATACGGAAATAAGCTCGGCGAATCAGGGGTGCAAAAGTTCAACAAATTTTGCTAACTAGAATAAGCTTCTGTTACATACGCACTTATACATACGCACTCATACATACGCACTCATACATACGCAGTCACGCCTGTAATCCCCGAAGGGGTAGGCAGAGGTGTAACCAGTAAACCCACATATGTGATAGGGGGCGAGCCTATCGCCATACCTGGCACAAATTCCAGACTCCGGGCTGATACTGAGCATTTCGTAATAGAAAAACCCAATACCTACCACTTTACCCGACCCGGGGATCGAACCCGAGATCTCAGCGTCGGCCTCAATCGTAACGCGTACGCATTACAACTGCGCCACAAAGGCAGGCTTCTGTTACACAACTTATATTACATACGAGAAAGGTTGGATGTTTGTGAATTTGGAATTCTATCAGCTGAACGGATTTGGATGAAATTTGGTATACAGGCACTACTTTTAATCCGTATAAAGAAGACTTTCACGCAGACAAAGTCGCGAGAAAAATCTAATGTTAAATTATATCTGATGTAACAGCCATTATCCAATCACAACAACGGGGACAGCTGAAAGTGTACCCCGAGGCAGACTTGAGTTTGTATCCATAATGTGACGTCATCCTTTCATAAAATACACTAGCATACAATGCCAGATAATCGCAGATATTTTCGAAAAGCCCAACCCAAACTTTCGCCATCCATAAATCGACATCCATGAATGTCACAAAAAAACCGGATTTGCATACACATTATATTTTTTGCAGTATGAAAGTTATGGTTATTATGTAATATCACTTGTCGCTTTCACTTGAACGTTGCACAACCGCAACGTTACTTGTAATGTTACGATTCGTCCGAGGTAATGATAAACACCGACCCCATATGCCCTTTACTTTTTGGATAGATTAACCGAGTTCTAAAGATGTTATTTTTCATAACCGAAATGCAATTGAGTGAATAGATCTCTTGACGGTAAGTGGTCATCTCACACATATATAAATCATAAACCCACGCCTGTACCTCTGAAGGGGTATACAGATGTGCAACTATGCAACCACGATTTGCCGAGCTTATTTCCGTCCATGAGACAGGGAAAGCGCAAGGCTTGCCTATAAACAGAATGAACGCCACACAGAACTTTAAATTACAAAGCACTGCATGACACTGGACGGTGCTCGTCACCCCGAGATATAAGGTGCTAAGTCTCGTAATTCTCAATAACTTCACTGGGTTCAATGTGCTTCAAACCGGAACATACCAGTGTTTACACACTATTGCTTGTTGGCAGAAATAAACAAAGCGGTGGTACCAATCTAGACGGCCTCTCGCATACGAGGGCCCTACCACTTTGTACTATATTTCATCCCCATAGTATCAAATCCTATCGCATTGCTAGGACATGAATAAAATACTTTTCTTTTTATAAGAGATAAGTGACAATGAAGTTTCTAGCAATTTAAACAGGCGATTACTAGGCGTGCACTGATGTTAGATTGTGTAGAGGTAATAATGAAATAATTTATAATGATATGGTAGCTCTTGTATCGATTAATAAAGAGTTTTAAAATCAGTGTGAAATTGTATATCTTGATTTGGCTCAGACCAAGACGTAAATACACTCATTGTCAGGTGTATTTAAAAAGCTATGAATATGACCACACCTTTCTGTAACATGTTGTATATGTTTGTATGTGTGTATATCTAAGTTTCAAGGGGTTGAAAAAAATTATAAACAAATCTTAAAAATCAACTCATAAGTACCTAACTTCACTCTAACAAATTGTCAAATTAATAGTTCATCTCGCGGAAAAACAGTAAAACGTAGGGTCTATTTGGCCAATTCAGAATATTAATGGGTCGGTAGCTAGCACACGCAAGAAAGCTAGATTTGTTCAGATGTCGAGAAATCTCGACCTCGATTAATCTCCGGCGTCGTTTATCTTAGTATAGTAAACAAAAGAAGAAGTACGACACTTCTCGTGAGATAAAATGTTGTTGCCACCATAGTTAGGACGGAAACTAAACAATGAACAACGATAGATGATAGCGTCTATCCAGCTTTGTGGTAGGATTTTTTATCTACCTGGATAGCGACCACCGCAGATATAGTGAAAACTCCAATTTTTTATCGACGTCAAAAAAGGAGGTTTAAAATTATCTTTGTTTTATGTATGTACACATCGATTTCTCTGCCAAACGGACTGGTTTTATTGGATAAAAAATCAGAATAGCGGAAAAATTCGGCTATGGAAAATTCGATGGAGTTTGCGATGTGGTCCGATATAAATTTGGTTAAGATCTGGTGAGGGACTACAGAGCAAAAAAAAATTAAACACCTCAACGGATAACAGCAGAATCATCGCGAATGTGTCATTATATTGGAATTTACATGCCATAGACGGTATAAGATATCTATAGCCAGCTAGATACAGACCTACCACTAAAAATTTAAAAATAAAACCGACTACAATCAATCAAATAAATCAATTTCTTAATTTATATTTTAGTATCTGGTTTTTAAAAAATTGGCTGAATCAAGTCAAAGATTCCAGGTAGTATTATAGACTTCAAACAGACTGTGAAACATAAAACAGGTAAGCATCGATGATCGCAACGCAATTCGCAAAATCGAAACCAGCCCCACGCGCACTGTTAGTGGTAGAGCCACACTGTAGAGTTTTATTTACAACACGAATGGGGCGGTTCGATCGGGTGATAATGAAGTGAACTAGCATTTGCTACGATAAAATTTTCAAGCATTATCTTTATTTTTAAATTATAACAGTCGCCACACAACAGCACCAAGTTAAATGAACCTGACCTAGACAAAATTTATAATAAACTTCTTGGAACTACCTTTTTAAAACTCTGTGTTAAAACCTAATTAATTTATTTCATCGTTTATTAATTAAGCACAAATAATTAATTTTGTTTTCAAAAGTAGGCTCAGTAACATTTTCTAATTCCATTTGGAATTTAATTTATGTTTTCTAATAATAGAACTCCGATTGGAAAACTGTAACTTGATAAAGGAGTTGAACAAGCGACAAAATTCGGAATTCCTTAATTCGATATTATGTACATAAAATAGGTAAGCAAAGATAGCTTAGCGGGGAATACAGACTGCTGAGATGAAAGTCGCAAATTGAAAACCAGCCCCACGCGCTTTGTGAGTGGTAGAGCCACACTGTAGACAGTTTTGTCTCATAATGCCCAGTAATTTCACTGGTTCTAACGTCCTTCAAACCATAACACAACAGTGCTTACACACTGTTACTTAGCGGCAGAAATTAACAAAGTGGTGGTACCAACCCAGTCGGCCCCTCGTATACGAGAGACCTACCAAATTGTAATGTAATGGAACTACCTTGTCACGTGATTAACAAATATCCGAAACCAAAAAACTCGCAAACATCTAAATTTCACTTATGTATATATACGCCCTCACGCATGTAATCCCCGTAGGGGTAGGCAGAGTTGTAACCAGTAAATAATAAATAAATAAATAATGATTTATTTATGCAAAGTGAACATGGTACATTTCAAACACAAGGTCAGTGGCTCTCAAACTAGGCAAGCCTGTATCTTGAGAGCCTAAACACCCACATTTCGCCGAGCATATCTCCGTCCTATGATGTGATAGGGGGCCAGCCTATCGCCATACCGGGGACAAATTCCAGACTCTGGGCTGATACTGAGCTTTTCGTAATAGAAAAATCCAATATCACTTTTACCCAACCCGGGGATCGAACCCGAGACCTCAGCGTCAGCCTCAGTCGTAACGCGCACTCATTACAACTGCGCCACCGAGGCAGTCATCATTATTTGTATCTATATAGATTTTTATACTGCTACTTGGCCGTAAAAATAGACAAAGCGGTGCTGCCAACCCAGACGACCTCTCGCATACGTGGGATCTACCATCTAGTAAAGGGCCTCTATCTTTTGAACTGTATTAGGTAACTGGTTGAAATTTTCACAGAATATGTGCTTTTTTTCCGAACTAATAATTAAAAGAAAACAAAATTAAACATTTAGGAGAGGTACCTCGAACCGCGAGTTCAACTAGTATATCACCGATTTTTTTTTATTCATAAAAGACGAGACAAAAATGCAAGCTGATAGCTCAGCGGGGAGTGGTATGGACCGTCGAGACGAAAGTCGCATGTTCTAAACCAGCCCCAAGTGCATACACCTCTGACTTTTCTAAGTTATGTGTCTATAAATTGTTAAGTATCACTTCCTTTAACGGTGAAGGAAACATCGTGAGGAAACCTGCATACCTAAGAAGTTCTTCATAAGAATTTCGAAGGTATGTGAAGTCTGCCAACCCGCATTAGGCCAGCGTGACTAAGGCCTAACCCCTCTCATTCAGTGGAGGAGTCTCGTGCCCAGCAGTGGCACTATATAATACAGGGCTAGTATTATTATTATTATTAAAAGACGAGACGAAAAATATTTTAATATTTTTTTTGTAATAATTCATAATACCAATATTCAAATATCAGCAAATGGATTCAGACATAACCTACATGTGCGTACTTCTATATACAATATTGAAATAAATGCGCATAAATCTGATATAGGACGAAGGGAAACAAAGTAAGGGTACATCGTACTACCCAAATGGTTTTCAATATTGAAAGATTGAATTGACACGTACCAATAACTGTCTACAAATAAAATTCAATTGTATAGGTAAATTCACCTTCGAGCGACTCGCAACGTCGTTTCATATCGAGTAAAGCATTTGTGACTATAAATAAAAACAGTAATAACATAAAGTTTAACAAAACTTAGAAACCGACTTCAATGTACAGCAATAGCATGTAAATTCCAATACAATTACACAATCGCGACGAGTGTACTGTTGTCCGTTGAGGAGTTTTCTTTTGCTCCGTACTACGTCATCATATCTTAACCAAATTTATATGGGACCACATCGCAGCTGAACTCTATCGATTGAATTTTTTTTCTACAAAATCGGTCCACAATTGGCAGAGAAATCGATGTATATACATTTAAAAAAGCAATAAAATAAATAAAAAAAGCGCCAAATTGAGAACCTCCTGCTTTTTTAAGTCCGTTAAAAAGTGAAAAATAACAATATCTATAAGTCTCTTTAGAGTCGGTGCCTGTGTCGCTGCCGGTCAAGGAAACAGTTTTAACAAAACTTAGAAACCAACATGAAAATAAAAACACTGGTACTCTTTGGAGTCGGTGCAATTTTATTTGATCGGCAGCGATACAGGCACCGACTCCAAAGAGACTTTGTTATTTATGACTTATCAGTGTTTTTATTTATAGTCATAAAGGCTTTACTTGATATGAACGACGCTGCGAGTCGCTCGTCTCATAATGCCCAGTAATTTCACTGGCTTCAATGTCCTTCAAACCTAAACACAACAGTGCTTACACACTGCTGTTTGGTGGCAGAAATTTACAATGCGGTGGTACCAACCCAGACGGCCTCTCGCATACGAGGGGCCTACCACCTTAATTAGCCCTTTTCTTTAATATCGGCTACGCGTCCATGATTAAAAAACACCTATTTTCAGATTCATATGAGAGTAATCGTTCTAGTTATCTTACAATTGCGTATGCGGTACGACTGAAGCTGACGCTGAGGTCTCGGGCTCGATCCAGGGTCGGGTAACAGTTATATTAGGTTTTTCTATTACGAAATGCTCAGTATCAGCCCGGAGTCTGGAATTGTGCCCGGTATAGCGATAGGCTCGCCCCCCATCACACCATGAGACGAAGATACGCTCCGTGAAATGTGGGTGTACTGGTTACACCTCTGCCTACTCCTCAGCGGACTACAGGCGTGAGTGCGTATGTATGTATATATGTTATTGATATCCTTTATTCCTATTAACTCACAAAGGTTTATTTAACACATGGCCAAGATCTTTTTGAAGTACCAATCTGTTTTTGGCACGTTAATATGAATAATATACCTACGTGTAGGTAGGGTAGGGTGCGGGACAAGATAGTCCTTCACACTCTGAGGCCAATTCTCATAATTTTAAATGTTCAAAATATCATTCCGATCTAGTCTCAGCGTCGAGAAAGTTACAAATGGCATTCTCATAAACCAATAATAATCAACGTCAAATGTGAACATAGATCGTAATGAGATGGAATGTAGAATAAAAGTTGACTGAAGCCAAAACGGTATAATGCTACTGCTAATGCTAGGTGCATTTGACGTTGATTATTGGTTAAGAGAATGCTATTTGCAACTTTCTTGATGCTGAGACTAGATCGGAATGATATTTTGATCATTTTAAATTACGAGAATTGGCCTTCTGATATTTGGCAATTCTCGGCATGTATTTCTCTATTGTAGAGCTAGATAGTCCGGACTATATTTAAATAAAAATATCGCGGTCGTTGAACGTAATGTGATATATGGGGTAATATATCACTTGTATTGAATTTTATATTTTAAATTTTCCATATAATGGATAGTGAAAAGCTATAAAATTTCCATTCATAATTCGCCGAGAAGTAATATTTTAAAGATAAAGTTTCTTTCACTGCTTTTTTCTCTTATTTTTTGTAGCTATGGCAAGGGAGCGAGCAAGTTGGTTACTATTTTTAATTCTGGCATGGTAAAGTGAATACACTTAATCTAATGTTAAGTACAGTGCTGTACTGTGAAATAGAATATATTTCTTCATTCTTATTCACCCGTTGTACCATCAACCACCATATTATAGAGTATCAAACACACGTCTGTGGCCCATTGCATATTAACATGATTATCATATATCAGCGTATCTACGGTGGATGTGTTACTTAATAACTGTTTCCGTGGCGCAGTGGGTGAGTAGCCGGCTGCGAAGCAAGAGGGCGTGAGTCCCTCACAGTTCCTGATACCCACGATATAGGTTTACCTAGTGTGGGGTCGGGACTATCAGTGTGATCGTTGGGTGTATTTATTTTTATTCATCAATATGTTAACTATCAAGAGACATGCCGGCCTGTAGTTATATAATAATAATAATACTAGCCATGTATTATATACGTCCCACTGCTGGGAACGGGCCTCCTCTACTGAATGACAGGAGTTAGGCCTTACTCCACTACGCTGGCCTAATGCGGGTTGGCAGACTTCACATACCTTCGAAATTCTTATGGAGAACTTCTCAGGTATGCAAGCTTTCCTCACGATGTTTGCTTCACCGTTAAAGCAAGTGATAATTAACAATTAATACACACATAACTTATATACAGGCGAATAATGTATATGATGCCGACTTTAAAGAAGAAACTTTAAATGGGAATAAGGTAGGAGGTAGTATTTAACAGTTAAGTGGTAGAGCTACGGCGTAACTGTCTAATTGTCTACAATATGAATGGGTAGGCTCGTCCAGGTCGTTGTCATTATCTTACAGAAACCGGCGTAAAGTAGCAACTTGCTGCTGCGTTTCATACGGTAAGTGAGATATCCGGAGGTCCACATCTCCCTTGCCTTCCCAGTCCCTCAATTTTCCCTTTCTTTTAAGGTCGACAACGACCATGATTCTTTTGGTATTGTGAGCGTACATGGGCTGTGGAGAGCACTCACCATCACAATCAGATGACACTCTTGCTCGTTTGCCGGTCTATGCTATAAAAAACCCTAATATCAATATTATCTGTTGGTTCAGAGACAATGCTCGTGAAAATGCTAAGCCACGTTGTCAATGCTAAGCCACGTTGTCAATTGACTGCCTCGGTGGCGCAGTTGTAATACGTACGCGTTATGATTGAGGCTAACGCTGAGGTCTCGGGTTCTATCCCCGGGTCGGGTAAAGTGGTATTGGGTTTTTCTATTACGAATAACCTTGCTCAGTATCAGTCCGGAGTCTGAAATTTGTGCCCGGTATGGTGATAGGCTCGCCCCCTATCACATCGTGGGACGGAGATACGCTCGGCGAAATGTGGGTGTACTGGTTACACCTCTGCCTACCCCTTTGGGCATAACAGGCGTGAGTGCGTAAGTACGTTGTTAATTCTGGAATGGATCCGGAATATTTTCAATTGCATGTTAAGCAAGCTTACCTTAGCAATGTACGCCTTCATGTAGAAATTGCCGAAGAGTACGATGAAGGAAATCATGTAGAAGATGAGGACGTAGTGCATCCACAAAGGGAATTCGCAGCCGGTCCTGATGCCATTCACTCCAAGGACCAGGGCACAGGTAAACTGGATCTGGGGAAATAACAATAATAAAATTAGAGTTATATTTTTAGAATGGTAGACACTTTTGTCTACAGCATGAATGGGCCGGCTCACCCGTGTCATTACCACCGTCTCATAGAAATCGGCTTTGAAACAAGTCAGACAGAATCATCTCGCTATAATTCAATTGTTGTTACTACTATCAGATAAATATAGTACAAGATGGTAGGTCCCTCGTATGCGAGAGGCCGTCTGGGTTGGTACCACCGCTTTGTCTATTTCTGCCGCCAAGCAGCAGTTTATAAGCACCAAAGCCAGTGAATTTACTGAGCATTAGGAGACTTAAAATCTTATGTCTCGAGGAGACGAGTGCAGTTCAATACCATGCAGTGCTTATTTTTCATGTTCCTTTATATATGGACAGGCGTGACGCTTACCAACAGGTAAGCAACCTGCTCGTTTCGTCAATAAAGTTATTAAAAAATCTAATTTTGTTTCATAACATGAATATGATAATAATCTCGCTATAAGCAAACATTTGTGATTCTTGAATTACCTACTTCCTAGCATCTCATTTAGGAACGCCAGATGTTTCGGTTCCGAATTTAATGCAGTGTCTATATAACTTAAACAAACATTCAAGACGTGAATTAATTTACATTAATAATGTAAGCAGTGATAGCTCAACGGGGAGTGGTATGGACTGTCGAGACGAAAGTCGCAGGTTCAAAACCAGCCCTAAGTGCATACACCTCTGACTTTTCTAAGTTACGTGTGTATTAATTGTTAATTATCACTTGCTTAACGGTGAAGGAAACCTGCATACCAGAGACGTTCTTCATTAGAATTTCGAAGGTATGTGAAGTCTGCCAACCCGCATTAGGCCAGCGTGGTGGACTAAGGCCTAAACCCCTCTCATTCAGTAGAGGAGGCCCGTGCCCAGCAGTGGGACGTATATATTACAGGGCTAGTAAAAAAAATATGTATATAATGACTTCAATACATTCGCAATGTTACCGTCAAATAATGAAAGTATTTTAATTAGAACTTCCTCGTCTGAACTGTCGAAGAACGAGGAGATCAATTTCAAATGATCTTATATCACCACTAAATTAGTTTCCACGTCGTTTGATAAAATGGTGATGTTCAAGCGGAAGGTAATTGCCTAGTAGAAAATATATTATATGAAGATAACGTTTGTACTTTAACTAACTCATAAAGGATATTTATAGAGCGATTGTTAGCGTATTCTATTTTTATTGGTGTATTGAGGGTGTCTGAGAAAGCAACTTTGGGTACACTGAAATAATAATGGTGCGATATAGTTGTGGATGGTAGTTAAATGGTATAAAAGAGGTTGTCGCCATAACTGGAGGTTTTTTGCCCGCAGTCAGTCAGACAGTGTCCAGTTCAGTAAGATCAGTCATTCATTACGCGGTAGCTCTGCTGGTTTACTATTCGGTCCTAGGTGTCTTAGGTATAAGTAGAGACCGGTATCTAGAGAATCCTGCGATGGGGTTGTGGTCTGTAAAGTAGTAACATTGTAAAAGTAACCAATAAACTATGAGTTAAAGTGATTACTGTCGTTTGGTATTAATAAAATAAAATTCGTCTCACGTAACTTCTAACACTATCAATAGTTTTAACTCAATGCAGCTCTGTAAAAAAAAAAAAAACTAAATAAACGAAATGTTCAGAGTCACGCAGGTTAAAGCTGAGAATGTCTAGTGGAAATGAATATTAATGTTTGTTCGACAGATATTTACTCTAAGTTTGTTGAAACTTGGGAATGTTAGTTACTTTCAGATATGTTCTACTCTAAAAACTCTTCTGCAAATGGTGGAGATATGTTTACTATTTTTTTATAGCTTAGGCCGGCATACGAGTAAGTGGGTCACCGGATGGTAAGTGATCTCCACTGCCCATGGACACCCACAATACCAAAAGAATTATGGGCGCGTTGCCGACCCTAAAGGAAAGGGACAATTAAGGGAATGGGAAAGGGAGGGGCTTTGTGCCTCCGGATACCTCACTCACCGTGTGAAACGCAACAGCAAGCTTAACAGCAGAAAACCGACGTAAGGTAACCCTTACGTCGGTTTTCTGTGAGACAGTGGTAACGACCCGGACGAGCCGGCCCATTCGTGTTGTAGACGAAAGTGTCAACAGCGTAACTCTACTACTCAAAAAGTTACTAGTTTAACCTACGTTCATAATATCATAAATATACTCATAAAACTGATAACAGTAATTATTAAATTAGAAGCAGAAAATCCAATTTGCAGTTATACTGAATCACGAGCAAAATGGTTTGTTTGTGAGTTGATTCGAATAAAAAGCCAGCCAAGTACGAGTCGCACCCGTGCAGTGAGTGTTCTGTAATCTTAAAATTATTACTTTTTTATAATTTAATAGCGAAACCGCCATTATAACACCTATTCTGTGAAATTTCAGCTGCCTATCTATTATTTTTGAATATATAGAGCCCTTTAAAGGTCTGACAGACGACCTAAGCTAGTAATAGTGTTCCGTTGATACTCTTTGATTACGTAACCCAAAAAAAACTGACCAAGTGCGTGTCGGACCAATCATAGTAAAAGGTTCTGTGTGTTCTGTAAAGTGTAACCGAAAATATTCAATATCTCCGAAACTTTACAACTAACTTATAAAAACTAAATTTGTTTAGAAGTACGTAAGTTATACTACCTAGATGAATGATTTTTTTTATTAGCTTGAATGACGAAACGAGCAGTTCGCTCGCCTGATGGTAAGCGTCACGCCTGCCCATAAATAGAAGCAACACCACACAGAAATTTGAATTACAAAGCACTGCATGGCATTGGACTGCGCTCCCCGAGACATATAATGTTAAGTCTCATAATGCCCAGTAATTTCACTGGCTTCAATGTCCTTCCAACCGGAGCACAACAGTGCGTACGCCCTGCTGCTTGGCGGTAGAAAAAGATAAAGCGGTGGTACCAACCCAGTCGGCCTCTCGCTTTCGAGGGACCTACCACCTTGTGACTAAATTTTAGCGAACTCTATCTTATTTTGAAGGACCTATACAAAGATACTACACATCCCTATATATGTGATGAAAAAAAACATCCCAAGGTACGTTTTAAGTATATACGTATATTGGAGAGCCACCCCAATTTTTTTTTTGTTTTTTTTTTATTGCCTTAGATAGACGAGCGGGCGGCCCATCTGATGGAAGTGGTTACGGCCGCCCAAGGACCTCAGCAATGCCAGAGCATAGCCAGGCCGTTGCCTACCGTTATTTCTTATTTTTACTACACTTTTGTATAAAGGTTCATAGAACACACCTACTGTCCAAATTTCAACCATATGGTACTAATAGTCTTGTAAGTAAAATGGCTGTGACATACGAACGGTCAGACGGACATGACGAAACTTTATGGGTTCCATTTTTGCCATTTAGCTACGGAACCCTATTTTTTTTTTAAATTGATATTGCACCTAATACGAGTAACTAGATATAAAAAGTATAATGAAAGGTCTCGCGCTTTTTTGTAGGTGTTCCAAAAATCACACATGGTTCCATTTAGATCTTTTGCGAAATTGCTGATTTATTATTCATATATAGTCAAGGTCAGTATGTCTAAACAGTGGCATAAATTCTTAAAGTAACAGTGTTAATATCCATTTTACATTCTAACACGCGATATATTGCATGCAATAGTAGAATATCGTAAGTTTTTAATGGACTGTAGGCATATTGGTTATTGTAATATTTAACACCTTATTTATTTAGTGATTTCTTAGGTTTACGCGAATATTACACATTGAAATAAAACTAGTTTATACGGATTTTATCGCGGTTTAATTTTTATTTTAGTCCCGACGTTTCGAAAGCTTTTCAGCCTTCGTGGTCACGGGAGAGACTGAGGTGTAGTTCGTCTCGAAAAGTTAATGTTACAATAGCTACCTTCATTTTAAAATTATACATTATTATTATTACCTTATTTATTGGAAAACAGAGGGGCTAGCACGGAAACTTGCGAAAAGTTATTTGAGCTGTCATCGACAACAATTTCTATGAGATTTTTGTACAGCGCCTCTATCGTACGTAAAATAAACTAATATATATGGAATATGGACCAATTATATTTAAGGAATTATCTATCGAGCCCTCGATACCTTTACATTACGATTTCGATAGTTTTCCGTGCTAGCCCCTCAGATTGCCAGAATGGTAATGTTAAGACGGCGGGATGTTATTTTAATAAGGCATCAGTCATTTCAGAAATCGGTGTACTGTTGTCCGTTGAGTAGTTTTATTTTTTTACTCCGTACTCCGTCATCACATCTTAACCAAATTAAAATGGTACTACATGGGAAGTACCAGCTTTCAAATAAAAAAGAATCATCAAAATCGGTTCACGCAGTCGAAAGTTCTGAGGTAACAAACATAAAAAATAAAAAACAGTCGAATTGAGAACCTCCTCCTTTTTTAAGTCGGTTAAAAAACCAACAACCAAGTGCTAACAAGTGTAAAAATGTATGCCTCTAAATCACGACGTATGGATGTTTCACCATTTACCAGCTGCATGATGGTGAGGTATCTCTTCCACCAGAGGTACTTGCTGACTGATGGCCCGAAGACCGAGAGACCGTAGTAAGTGTACATCAGCACATGGATGCCACTGTTCACCATCGCAGGTAGGAAAGCTGAAACAAAATTATTGTCAGGACAAGGTTTGTATGAAATCTTATTTTGGATAATCCATCGCAAGAATCAGAATTGTGGAAGGTATTTTTGTATGAAATCAATTACGCCTTAACGGCTTAACGGTTATGGATAAAATTTGGTACACAGGTAGACGATGATCTGGATTACATAAGCAATTTTTTATCCCGGAAAAGGCCGTTAATTTTTTTTTCCATTTTTCTAACAGAGACTAGCAACGGTCACCTGGTGTTAGTTTGATGGAGTAGAGCAAACATGCAACACGTGCCAGTGTACTGAAATGGAGTTTGAAAGGACGCGTTGATCCTCATGATGATATTATATGTAGGAAAATGGGAGATTAGTAGAAACTAAATGGTAAGTGAACTTCTGGGTCAAAGAGTTCAGCATATTTTAATAATATCCACATACAGTCACATCCACAGTAAGACATTATTACCTTACATATAGACTTAAGGGGAGTGTTTCAAACTTACAGCACCCTGACCAGAATCGAACATTTACTGATTACGTACACAAACATTTGTCTCGCAAAATATTACCTGTCAATATTTTAATTGAATTTCCGTGCATTCCGGCGTTTTTGCCATACCTATTATTGGAATCAAGTTTAACAGCTCACGTGATAGGACCCACTTAATGATATCCGTGGTGCTTTACATCTGGCTTATCCCGTTATAAATGTCCTTGTGCCTGAGGTTAAGAACTCCTTAGTTAATTATTTTATCTCCCGCTTTGCTATGGAGGGAAGTGGACAATTATTATTTCCAACTCCTCCCTAATTTTCTATTTGATTAATTTCGTTGCGGGATAAAGACACGATTTGCATTCCCAGAGACTCGCCGAGCTTCATTGCTCGGTGTCGAAATATGCGTGCCACTGTCGATCCTGGTTTACAGGAGTAACAGTGGCGGGTGTGTGGGCGGGATAGTCTCGTGTCAATATTTTAGGTAACGATTGCGGGTCAAACAATGTTGCAATAAAGCCTATGAAGCAAACATAGATCCATAATCGTATAAGTAACTTCGGGCCGGAAGTCTATATCACTCGACACTGGCAAAATCACTCATACAACGGTGGAGCCATATGTTTTTAAAAGAAGAAGAAAGCCTATGAAGAAAATAACTGGACAGAAGATAATAAAGTTATTGACGTGAATCGAAGAATACTTAGTTACAATCTACGCTAATTTTTAACAGGTAAGTTTTATTAAGAATTACTGATTATTTTGCCAATATAAAGCAATATTATTGAGTGCTATGTGTGTTTTATCCCAGATAATAAGCAGGCGATAGCGTACTGCGGGCAAAACCTATGTCTGTACAAAAGGCAGTAAATGACGTCAGTGAAACTTGAGTTAAAATTTTGCTTCTAACTTTTCAGACTTGATGCCTAGGTACACATACTGTTATAATTTTACTACAAGTAATAACACAAATATGCAAAATATTTTTAATATCAGAAAATAAATTTCTCTCGAAATTTTAGAAATTTTGGTTGGATATAAAAGGATCGTTTTTTCTAGTTATGAAACTTTAAATGTTATTAATATTGAAAATAAACTACGCATATTTGATCCCAGCTTGTGTGGCTCGAAGTAACGTGTTTATTTATTATTCTTTATTTTCTAAACTAATATACCTGAGAATTCGCCATAGGACTTTTGAAAGTATGTGAAGTCTACCAACGCGCATTAGGCCAACGCGGTGGATGAAACCTCATTAGTAGAGGACGTTCTTGCCCAGCAGTGGGATAATATATAATACAAAGCTAATATTATTATGTTTGTCCTACCATAATCTCGGGACTACAGAGTCCCTATGAACGGTGACGCCGAAACGAGCGTGAGGCTGAAACTAGGATATTATATATTTTACTAGCTGTTTCGCACGGTTTCTCCCGCAACTACAGCAGCTCCACCTACCGGGTCCAATTGTGAATCTAAAACATCCAGGGCGTCACCCAAACACATACAAAAAATCATTAAAATCGGTCCAGCCGTTTAGGAGGAGTTCAGCCACATACACACGTACAGTAGAACGATATATATAAAGATAAACGAATATACTTACTAGATCCACTGGGTACCCATTTTATGCCTATCCACCAGAAAGAGAACATGGTGGAGTGATGGTAGACGTGCAAGAATGTTAGCTGCTCATCCTTCTTCCTCAGGATAAAGAAGAACGTATCGCAAAACTCTAGCAGTTTGGAAAAGTAGTACCACCATACTGCGTCAGCTATCTGCAACATAAAAATAGTAAATATAACTGTATCTGTATGTGGCTAGCAGACATTCATAGCACTAAAGGGCCAGCTTGATGGTCTCATTTAAAACAAGACGTGTATCTCTACTGCGTTATTCAAATGCTAGATGATGGATCAAATGATAGACTCCTCAAAGGGTTTGACGTCAGGGGGTCGGTCGAAAACTACAAGCCAAATCTTTCTGTAGCATATCTTAAAAAGCATATAGCGCTGATCCCTCTGCGAGTTGAATAAGGGCAGGTGGAAGTATAAGTGATATTTGAATATACATTATGTATACTAATATACATACAAGATGGTAGGTCCTTCGTATGCGAGGCCGTCTGCGTTGGTACCATCGCTTTGTCTATTTCTACTGGCAAGCAGCAGCGTGTAACCACTGCTGTATTCCGGTTTGAAGGACATTGAAGCCAGTGAAATTACTGGACAACAACTTAACAACTTGGTTGATGAGCGCAGTCCAGTGCTATGCAATTATTTGTTACTCGAAATTCTGTGTGGCTTGCTATGAGCAGGCGTAATGCTAACCATCAGACGAGCGACCTGCACGTCACGTCATTCAAACTAATAAAAAAACATAATATACAACTACAAATAGCAGTGATAGCTCAGCGGGGAGTGGTACGGACTGTCGAGACGAAAGTCGCAGGTTCGAAACCAGCCCCAAGTGCATACACCTCTCTGACTTTTCTAAGTTATGTGTATATTAATTGTTAATTATCACTTGCTTTAACGGTGAAGGAAAAACATCGTGAGGAAACCTGTATACCTGAGAAGTTCTTCATAAGAATTTCGAAGGTATGTGAAGTCTGCCAACCCACATTAGGCCAGTGTGGTGGACTAAGGCCTAACCCCTCTCATTTAGTAGAGGAGGCCCGTGCCCAGCAGTGGGACGTATATAATAAAGGGCTAGTAAAAAAAAAAAATAAAAAAAAAAATATACAACTTACTTGTAACTCATCAGGGTCATATTTCTGCCGACACGGCTCACATATATAACTATATCTAAGTCTAAACGACGCTGTTAGAAGCCTTACTGCTATGTACGCGTTTAACGCAGCCATAGCTAAATTATAAGGTACTAGGAGCCAGGTCAGCTGAAATGGTCTTCTGTTCTTCATTATCTTTGGTCCAATCCATACTATGAATAAATAGGCCAATGTGTAGAACACTGTTGGTAGGGGAGAATCTACTAGGGGCCATCCTTTTGTTCTGTTGTCTGTAACAAAAATCAGTGTATTTTTATTTTATTTAGCCCTCGGCTCCCTCTTGCTGAATGACCTTTTCCGGGATAAAAAGCCTATGTCTTAACCCAGGTCATGGTCTACCTGTGTGCCAAATTTCACCTAATACCGTTCAGCTGTTATGCTGTGATTGATTTACAAACATACGCATTCACAAACTCAGAAGCACTCAAACTTTCATATTTATTATAATAGTAAAATTAGATTATCGTTGTATACTACAGTAGCAGCGATAGCTCAGCCGTGAGTGGTACAGACTGTCGACACGAAAGTCGCCGGTTCGATACCAACCCCAAGAGCATACAGCATACAAACAATTTTATCCAATGATATCACATGACCAATTTTTAAGTTACGCGATATTGTTAGCTAAACGACGATAAGAATTTCGAGGGTATGTGAAGTCCTAACCGATTTCTCAGCGTATTCATATTTATAACCCCCAAATACATTTTAGTTTCAACCTCAATACAAAGTTGCGAAAAATCTATTGATATCCATCAATGTTCTCAAATGTGATTTGGTTGTCAGATTTTACCTATCATTCAAATATTGAATCACTCCTCGATTTAGATATTCACTCTCGATACATTACATATTTACTTGTATGAAGACATATTTGCTTTTACTTAAGGTTAGAATTAAATTCGATATTGTTGCTTTCAATTTTATTGTCATGCCATTCTGTAAATGCTGAGTTGTGAAAAAGAAAATGAAACATACATACATACGCACTCTCACCTGTAATCCCTGAAGGGGGTTGGCAGAAGTGTAACCAATACGATGATGTGATAAGGGGCGAGCCTATTGCCATACTGGGCACAAATTCCAGACTCCGGGCTGATACTGAGCATTTCGTAATAGAAAATCCCAATACCACTTGTACCCGACCCGAGGATCGAACCCGAGACCTCAGCATCAGCCTCGCGTACGCGTAACGCGTATACGCATTACAACTGCGCCACCGGGTCAGTGAAAAGAATATGAAATTTTCATAATTTATTGATCACTAGCTGACCCGCGCGGTTTCACTCGCATGCATGTAACCGCCTACTTCCATGGGTTATAGCGTGATAGGCATATAAATCTTTTAAAAAACACTAAATGACAGTGGAAACCACATCAAAATCTGTTGCGTGGTTTAGGAGGAGTTAGCGGATAAACAGACAGACGCAGAAAGCAACTTTGTTTTATACTATGTATAGATAAGCAATAACAATAGTGCTTATGACAAGTCAGTAGAAAAATAAAAGAATGAGATACCAAAAAACATATGAACTTTTCAATACATAACATCATCCATAATATGCTGGAAAATAACACTAAATCGGATTATTTATAAAAAGATGTTGGTGAAGGAAAACATTTAATATCGTAAACTTAGTCTCGTCGCGATTTGTGGGGGTCTGGCGACGGGTCGCCCTACATAATACTAAATCCACCGTCAAATCATGAAGAGAAGCGGACTGACATTAAACCGGGATAAGCCAGGCAGAAAGAATTGAAGGAAACCGTCCAATAACGTAATAAGCGCAATGGCAATTTTTCGCCAAGCATAAATTTAATAAAATAGTGCAAGTAGTTAATATAGCTACAGCTTCTCTCTTTACAATTAACGCAAACAATTATGCTCAAGATCGGGCGAAGTGAAGGCGTCTTAATGGGAAGGTAGACCCTGGCACTAGCCAGGATAACGCCAAGTAGAAAGAAAAGTAACTAGCTATAGTTAGTTTTGCGTACAGTATAAAATGGCAGGTTTGTTGTTTCGTTTCTTAAAGTAAGATTGCCGAAGACCCAAGAATTTTCTCTCACATCCTGATATCCATCCATATCCTTCTTCCATATCCTTATATAGCAGTTCCTTCCTTTCCAAGATTCCTCCGGTATTATGGAAGTTCATGGGCGGCGCTGATTACTTACCTTCAGATTCAATTAGGTCACTTCCTCGATAACCGGCCTTTACTGTAATATTTTTTTTATAATTAATTATTTTTTGTTTATAACACCAGTTCGTACCTGACAATGATAAGGTCCAAATGTAATAGTCGTATGTATCTTTTATTACGCTCTGCGTTGAATTCACTAAAACGTCGGCCATTGTGATTAACTATTCTACGCTGTTTTTGAACCTGTAACAAAGGAAAATATATTAAATAAATCTGGTGCTGATCAGAATAAATAAAAAAATGTCGTGGAATAGTAAATTGTTGCGTTTTTTACGGTTTGTATTTCTGGGACTTATATTCTCCCACCCCTTCCCAATCTCCATTTCTTTCCTTTACCATGAAAAATAACCTTAGTTATAAAAAATACCATGGTTCCATGGAATGCGTATTTTTTCTATAGTAGAGGTCGGCAAATGAGCAAGTGGGTTACCTGATGGTGAGTGAACCCTGAGTCTACCACCCATGAAAATCCACAACACCATAAGAATCATGGATGTGCCTTTCCTTAAAGGAAATTGATAATTAAGGAATTGGGGAAGAGAAGGGGAATTTGAGCCTCCGGATAGGTTAAATTGGGACTAACAGATACCATTAATCGAACAATGAAAAACCGGCGTTTAAGTTACAAACTGGCCTTTAGCTGTCAGTTGGATATTAAGACTTCTTGGTTAAAAGTATTGAAATGCGAATGTAAAATGCAGGGAAAGTATCGGTATATACATTAGATTTCACTCTCCATTAATGCGAGGCCGCGTTCTGTTGCAATCATACTAAAATGGTTAAAATATTAGTGTTTCACGTGTTCCAAGCTGGTAAGCAAGATTTTTGTGTATGATTTACCCTGATTTAATATTCGATATTGCAATACCATAGCCCTAGACATGCCCTAGACAATGCCCTAGACCGAGTATTTTTGATAGCTGTCACCTCATTCGCACACGAGAAATATACAATACGAGCTTTTGCTCGCGGCTCCACCCGCGTGATTTTCTTTTTTCCGGGTCGGAAGTACCCTATGTCCTTCCCCAGGATCTCCTTACTAAATTTCAAAAAATCCGTACAGCCATTTAGCCGTGAAAACGTAACAGACAGATAGAGTTAGTTTCGCATTTATAATATTTTTTTACACCTTGGCTTGGTTTTAGAAGGGATTTCTAAGGATTTTTTATATTTTCTAGTAATAAATATAACTTATGTTACTCATGTAAACAATGATAATGTAGCTTTAGCTTAAGAATTATTGAAATCGCTCCAGTAGTTTTTAAGTTTATTCGTTACGTACAAAAATACAAATCTTTCCTCCTTATAATATTAGTGTATACGTAACAATAACCCTGTTGGCCCTTTTGATGATCCACTAGCGGCTTTGTATGTATCTGCATACATATTTACTCGAGTAGGTATATGTTTTTATATGGATACCCACACATTTTTACAGAATGATCCGATGTTGATGTTTTTGAAACTGGTCCCATTTAAATTTCAAGAAGATTTTCTAAGGGGTTAACATCTGGGATGAGCTACTGAAACGAAATAATTTATTTATGATGCTGATTTGTTTTGAAATTTTTTTTTTGCTTTAGCAATTTAACGGTCAATGATTATGGTTGGTAGAGAGCATCAACTCAAAATAAAGCACGAAGAAGATCAACACCCTATTACATTTAATAGATAAAAATCTCCAGCCTAACGAGACTTCAAGAGGTCAAAAACAAACTCATGCACCCAAAGATGCACATGTGAAACTTATTGTTGTATACAAAGCAAAATGATTCTGTTGGTAAATGGAAGTCCAATGTGAGAGTTAGTAAATTGTAAACACATTGCCATCAAAGGCTAAGACGCAACAAAATAGAAGTGTGCCGTAACTTTCATTTGAACAAACTGACCAGCGTCACGTTTCATTCATCCAGTAAATAAATACATTCATATATACATAATATAGTTATCTACATTAGGAGTTCGTGAATCACGATCATGATCGGCTTGTGCATGGTCTTTGTTTTATTATTCTATGTTTGGGCTTATATCTGTTACTTCCAATCACTTTAGATCTTGCTGATAAATTTCTTTGAGAGTCAAGTACAACTTAGTTATCTGAACTGCCTCGGTGGCGCAG
The DNA here is from genome assembly GCA_905332985.1 of Mimas tiliae. Classification (NCBI taxonomy): domain Eukaryota; kingdom Metazoa; phylum Arthropoda; class Insecta; order Lepidoptera; family Sphingidae; genus Mimas; species Mimas tiliae. Next base: position 16,698,474 of record HG995244.1, read on the forward strand.
TTGTAATGCGTACGTGTTATGATTGAGGCCAACGCTGGTTCGATTCCCGGGTCGGTTAACGTGGTATAGGGTTTTTCTATTACTAAATTCTCAGTTTCAGCCCGGAGTCTGGAATTTGTGCCCAGTATGGCGATAGGCTCGCCCCCTATCACATAAGGGACGGAGATACGCTCGGCGAAATGTGGGTGTACTGGTTACACTTCTGCCTACCCGTTCGGGGATTATAGGCGTGAGTGCGTATGTAGTTCTCTGAAACTCTCCGAGTACGATATTTATCAAAGACAGTATCTATTAATCCACATAGACTCACTCTTGGACTCAGTTCTCTACTCCTAATCTTTATTATGGTAGACGTAATAAGATTAGCCAGCGAGGTCTTTGAGTTGAAAAGAATATGAAATATATATATGAAAATGAATAGAGAGTAAGAAGGTTTGTACCAGTACACTACAGAGAGTGGGACGGTCATTTGTATGGTAGATGTAGGTAAACAGCTTTGTCTACAGCATGAATGGCCCAGTTTGACCAGGTCGTTACCACTGTCTTACAGAAAATCAAAGGGGCTAAAGTAGGGGTTAACTAAAAAAAAATTAAACTGCGATAAAATCCGTATAAACTAGTTTTATTTCAATAGGGGCTTACTATTGCGTTCCGTACAGTAAGTGAAATATCCAGAAGCCAAATCCCCTCCCTTCCTAATCCCTTAATTATTCCTTTCCTTTAAGGTTGGCAACGCTCCCTTGATTCTTCTGGTATTGCAGGTGTACATGAGCGGTGGAGATCACTTACCATCAGGTGAGCCCCTTGCAAGTGTGCCAGCCTATCTCTCTATTCTAAAAAAAAGTAACTGGCGCCCGCCGCCGCCACCGCCGCTGCCAAAAGCTTGTCACGCTATCTCCTACGAAACCGCTGGGTGTATGGGGTCGAGACCGATACCAATCGATGCAGAATAATGTGGGGAAGAAAGTAACATATTCGTCGAACTTTAAGTTTTTCTTTTATTTTATGTTTTGTGGAAAAACAAGGGTAAAGCCCCTAGTGTTATAAAAAAATCATATATCTAAGTAGAGACGTAGTACAGCAGTCTAATTCTATAGCAGGTGGATTGATGGATGATATTTGAATAATAATTCAGTATTAGCCAAACAATCGTTTGTGTCACGTGCTATAGGATATTTGCTGATGAATTTCTGTCATCAGATCGTATGTGGATATAATAACATGATACACGGCCCTGTTAAAGCGTTATTACAACAACAACACTTTCATATTGGTTACACTTCATACAATGCACATTTAACAACATATAATTACGTGATCTGTTATTTTTTGTTATTTTTTTTTACTTTATAATCCTAATTTATTAATCGTGGTCATGGGACTCATGCTCAATAATCATTATTTTATGTTATAATGTTCCTCTCGGCGTAAACTGAGCTGCTTTAACTCAAATTAAATTGTATTAATGTAGTACCAATATTGTAAATCAATTTTGAAAAGAGCAACGTTAGAGTTTCTTGTCTAGCGAAACAGTATTCCGAACTGGCGGTAGAGTTAAAATTTAACTGAATCAAAATGATGGATAACATTTTATGGATTTAATAAATAATTTAAATTTGAGTTTGAATTATATATCTTAGTAGATGTTCACTTCTACTCTTTCTTCTTCCACCTGCTTTTATCCCACTCGCAGTGGCGTCGTAGTTTTTACGACCAGCCATCTACCTGACGTCAACCCCGCTAGGGAGACGAACGAACGACGATTTTGGAAAAAAGGATTTAGCTTATTTGTTGTACCTGACATTTCTTCTATGGGAGCCAATTCCAGGCAAATCATGTTTAAAAACTCACAAAACATTTTCCGACCTAAGAATCGAACTTAAGACTTCCACGTGTACATGGAGAGGTATAGCAACTATTCTATTTTATACCTTCCGGAACACTATAATATAAATAGGAAATAACAGAATGGAAAAAAACGTAAAAACGTTGTGGAAGTATCAATGATAATAACAATGGAATATCCGACTGCTAGCAAAAAGTAGTAACACGTGAAAGCATTTATCAAAGTAAATATCTATACAGAAGGTTAGAGTACTATAGTAGGTTTCCTTTTAAAACAAGAACAAAGTAAAACTAAAGTTTGTTTTATTTATGGTACCAGAAAGTCAACGTTTTCCCACCAGTAATTTAGTATATTTGATCTAGTGTGACTCTATGTTGAGTCATATTGATGATGATATTGTAATCTTAAAGCTACTTCCAATAGTTGCGTCAATCGTCAGTGACGTCGTCGTCTGTCAACGCTTTACTGAAGGCATTAGTGACGCTAAGGTCGCGTCGTCGAAAGATTTACGTAGCGCATAGTACAAGCGTGGAGTATGATTGATTCACACGTCAGATGCTTGATGCGACTAGTAGCGGGCCATCACAATTTTTATATGAAATTTTTATTTGGAATCATCACACATTATTTGCCTGGATTGGATTTTGTGCCTGGTATAGCGATGGACTCGCCCTCTATCAGATCATGTGACGGAAATAAGCTGGGCAAAGCATGGGTAGCACTAGTTGCATCTCTGCCTACCCCTTCAGGGATAAAGGCGTGAGCTTATGTATGTATACAAGGTGGTAGTTCCCTCGTATGCGAGAGGCCGGCTAGGTTGGTACCACCGCTTTGTCTATTTCTGCCACCAAGCAACAGTGTGTAAGCACTCTTGTCTTCCCGTGTGAAGGACATTGAAGCCAGTGTAATTACTGGGCATTATGAGACTTAACACCTTATGTCTCGGGGTGACGAGCGCAGTCCAGTGTCATGCAGTGCTTTGTTATTTAAAGTTCTATGTGGCGTTGCTTCTGTTTAGGTGTGGCGCTTACCATCAGGCGAGCGACCTGCTCATCTCGTCATTCAAGCTAATAAAAAAAAAATATTATGTAATTATTTTAATGAATACTTTTATTTCGCTGATCTTTGATGTAGTGTTTTGTTACAAGTTGCTTAGAGGCCATGTCTTCCACTTCTTGTTAAAGTGATGGATGGTGTTATATATCTTCTGAGTCCGGATTACATTGTATTACATAGTTTCCGACATGCTGATAGATCTGGAGGCCAATTCTTGTAATTAAAAATGTTCAAAATATCATTGCTATCTAGTATCAGTGTCAAGAAAGTTGCAAATGGTATTCTCTCAACCAATAATCAACGTAAAATGTGAAGATAGATCGAAATGAGATCGAAAATCGATTATAAGTTGACTTAAGCCAAAACGGCATTCTACGACATATAAACGTCAAATTTATTTTGTTAGATTTCAGCAAACACCTTATATTTATTCAAAAGAAACGTAATTTTACTTCAGTGCAACGTCACTCGACACAGAACAAAGGCGGCCACCCATTGTACCAGATCATCCGGTGGTCAGAGGAGAAAGTGAAATCTTTAGAGGGATATACATGCATATAAACCTGCATGCGAGACAAGGACGGCAACATCACTCTGAATCACGTACCATTTCATCGAGAGGTGTTCCGCATTAAGTAATACTTCAGTTTATATAATATACTTTTATTATGTACAGATGAGTGTAATTTGGGTCTCGTAACACTTGTATCGAAAGTGTTATGTTAGTTTATTGCCGTTTCCATTGATATTATTATGACACACATTTTTCGACGAATTGAACGGACGACCGTGGTAGAGGTCACAGGTTCATTCCGAGGCTTCCAGAGTACACGTCATTTTGAATTTTGAAGTTACAAATGTATACATTGATAAATTTTTAAGGTTGAAGTAAAAATATCTTAAGAAAATTTACATACCAGAAAGTTAAAATATTCTAAGTTATGTGAAGTCTGCCAACCCGCATTAGGCCAGTGTAATAGACTAATGCTCTTACTAGGCCTGCGCCCATTAGTAGGAACGTGCATATTACAGGGATCATATCATCAAGTTATTAAATACGTATCAAAGATAATAATATGCAATCCCACTCTTCAAAATACAGGATACAAAGAGTCATGAACACCGGGATATACGAGTATATGTAGGATTGTTTTATAATTAATACATACATACGCACTCACGCCTGTAATCCTCGTAGGGGTAGGCAGAGGTGTAGTGTATCTCCGACCCACGATGTGATAGGGGGCGAGCCTATCGCCATACGGGCACAAATTCCAGACTCCGGACTGATACTGAGCATTTCGTAATAGAAAAAGTCAATACCACTTTACCCGACCCGGAGATCGAACCCGAGAGCTCAGCGTTAGCCTCAATCGTAACGCATACGCATTACAACTGCGCCACCGAGACGTCAGTCAGTATAATTAATTAAATAAAATACTTTTATCTGATTGTAAACAAGTTGAATGTTGATGAATGAAAGTTGAATGAGTGAAAGGGGAATGAATGAATCGAAGCGGAAGAGAGGAGTGAGCATTATAAAAAATAAGGATGTAAGAAAATGTTTGATGGTATACAAATGTGTCTTAATATAAAATTAATTTATATAAATGGTGTAGTTACTGGGTTGGAGCCAACACCCACATATCATGTTAAATTTGAAAATACGTTACAGTATTAAGAATAATTCCAAATATAGACCTATAAAGCTGATGTTAAGTCTCATAATGCCCAGTAATTGCACTGGTTTAGATGTCTTTCAAACCGCAACACCCAACAACAACAACAACGAACAATAGTGCTTCCTAGTACTGCTTGGCTGCAGAAATAGACAAAGCGGTGATACTAACCTTGACGGCCTCTCGCATTCGAGCATAGACACATGAAAAACAAAACTTAAATACCGACTTCAAAATAAAAACACTGAAAAGTCAAAAATAACAAATTCTATCTATTCTATTCTCTTTACGAGTCGGTGCCTGGGTGCTTGTGCCGGTACCGGTCAGTTAAAATTGCAGTTAAAGTTTTGTTAACCGTTATTTTATTTTTTAATTTTCAGTTGTTACAGCAATAGCATGTAAATGCCAATACCATAACACAATCGCAATTAGTGTACTGTTGTCCGTGGAGGAGTTTTATTTTTTTACTCCGTACTTCGTCATCAGATCTTAACCAAATTAGTATGGGACCACATCGCAGCTAAACTCTATCGAGTGATTTTTTTCCAACATAATACACCTTAAGTAATGCAATTCGAACGCTTGCATCATATTGCAATGCAGCAAGTTAGAAATTCTGCCACAGATCGCACCCTTACTGTAAGCCGTTAAGGAGTTCCATTATATTCCACTACGACAATTACTTGACCATATCGACGTTACGGTAGGTGACTCAAATATCCGGATAGCCTATAAAAGATTCGGCCGAGTATCGTGAATTTGCTCCTAAGAATTGAAGAGTTCCGTTACTTTGTCATGGATCCCATAATCAGAACCTAACCAAACTCTCATCAAACTACCCTTAAAGTACATCCTTTCCAATAAAAAAGGAATCATCGAAATTGGTTGGCGTGATATTGAGTTATTCGTCCATTTGTCGCGGACATGCTCAATGCAAATTTAAGACTTATATGGTTTTCTCATGGATACCATTGTCAGAACTGGACCAAATTGAAATGGAACTACACAGGAAGCATCAACTTTCAAATAAAAAAAGAATCATCCAAATCGGTTCACCCAGTCAAAAGTTCTGAGGTAACAAACATAAAAAAATACAGTCGAATTGAGAACCTCCTCCTTTTTTTTGAAGTCGTTTAAAAAGGAACGGACGTGCAACAAAATCCATGTTCTAGGTAATTGTTCTACTCCACATATTTTGTCTTGATATTAACATGGAATGTTGGTGATTCATAATAATATTACTTCGTTTACTGCAAGTTCTAACGAATTATGAAATGTTTTGGATAAATAGCTAACAAAGTAGAAGTACAAAGATTAATATCAGGGAAATGTGAAAGAGAAATCTCTAAGATCCACTTAGGGGTAAAATGGTGCTAGGGCATTATGCACTCTCTGCTATTCACATATTTATATTATGTTAATATTCCTTCGATAATAGAGCCGTTGAGATATTGACAGGGTTTTGATTAATGTATTGAACTGCACATGTATACCGTTTAACTAACCGGCGAAGTAACTTTGATCTGTACTATAATTATTAGTATATATCGAAGACGTGGTAATGGTAGTAAATGTTTATTTATTTATTTATTTATTTAATAGCAATACCATTAGGTAAAACACACTACTAACTTAATATAAAGATCAATTAAGTAACAAATCATGTGCTTACCTTTTAAAGGTATTTACAGCTAACCCAAAAAAAAATAATTACAATGTCATAATAACGTAATACCTAATAATTATTATAAATTATAAGATAAGTAAAGTACACACACACACATTAAAATAATGCTATTTTTAAATGAAATGAAATATGTAAACTAAATATTGTGAAAAACAAATAACTTAATTTTATTTTCAAATGGGCCAATCTTATTGCTTAAAATGTCAGCGTCAATACATTTGGGCAAATAATTATAGGTTCTCATCATTCTTGTTATGGGAGTAGTGTAACCCAAATTAGTTTTATAAGAGAAAATCTAGGTAATCGGCATGGAGTTGAAATATTTACTCTCCAAAGAAGCTGTGGACAATCTATACCTGAGTTTAAAAGCTTATGTAAAAATACTAAATCTAAATACTTTCTGCGTGATATTAGTGATTGATATTATTGTGTTCATACACAAGATATTTTGTTATTAAATTCTCAGCGCGTGGTTCAACAAGTATTCAGAAATAAGTGAAGTGAAACTTTATTAAGCTTTTGAACAATCTATTTTTATACAATGATTATTGTATAATGTTGTGTTGTATAAACTACCTCGATGGAGTCGTTGTAAAACGTATGCGTTACAACTGAGGCTGACGCTGAGGTCTCGGGTTCGATCCCCGGGTCGGGTAAAAGTGATATTGGGTTTTCTATTACCAGCCCAGAGTCTGGAATTGCGCCCGGTATGAATTTTTGATTCGAAAAATCACATATAAATTGTCTGGCATTTATGTGTGGTATGGCAATAGGCTCGCCCCCTATCACATCATGGGACGGAGATAAGCTCAGCGAAATGTGGGTGTACTGGTTACACCTCTGCCTACCCCTTCGGGATTTACAGGCGTGAGTGTGTATGTATCTATGATGAGCAAATGTTCTCACGATCTTTTCTTTCAAGTAAGAATTACACATGAATCACCATTACACGGCATTACAAAGCACTGAAAGTGACTTCCAGAACGCATGACATTAAGGTCTAAAAGCAATTTAAGCCCATAATACCCTCGTTACCTCGGCTGACATGTACAAACACGTGATAGGCGACGAGTGCGTTTACTTTCTCGTGAATGATGAAAAAGTAATGATCAGTGCTTAGAAGTGTTTTTACGTAACAATGTTTTGTTAATTCATTTTAAAGGTTTCGTAAGTGCAGTGTAAGTGGGCCAGCAACATCTTAGGCCCAAAGCCAACCCCACCTCACTATAACGAGACATAAGGTGTTAAGTCTCATAATGCCCAGTAATCACTGGCTTCAATGCCCTCCAAACCGAAACACAGAAAAAGACAAAGACAAAGCGGTGGTAATAATTCAAACAGCCTCTCACATACGAAGGATCTACCACCTTGTGTACTACATAAAATTTAAACTCACGCCTTTATCATCGAAGGGGTAGGCAGAGGTGCAACTATTGCTGCACCCACGTTTCGCCGAGCTTATTTCCGTTCCATTATGTGACACGGAGCGAGCCTTTCGCCATACCGGGCTCAAATTCCAATCCCGGGTAAATCATAAGCGATTTAGGAATCGAAAACTCAGACAAAAATTGTGATTGCCCGAGCTGGGATTTGATCCCAGGACTTGAGAGTTCTCAGCTTTAGTACGCTGCCACTAGAACAATGAGGCATACTACACAAAACTAAGAGTAAGTCACTTTTGATATGACATATGGACCTTGAATTCGAAAGAGATCATTAAATCATGCTCTACACATGATACTTTCTGAGTTATGACACATTATTGCAAAATTTTAATAACTAACTTTCGCTTTTCCTTTTAACGAAACGGTGAACTTTTACACTCAAATGTTGTATAAAATTTGCGCCTGGTTATGTATGATGTTTTAGATGCCGACGATGTTCAATGTCAAACGGATTTGAGTGGTAGAGCCAGTTTAGTCTACAGCACGAATGGCTGGGTCGTCGGGGTCCTTACCGCTGTCTCACAGAAAACAGACGTAAAGTAGCGGCTTGCTGGTGTGTGGTGTGTGAGATATCCGGAGATCCAAATCCCCCTCCCCTTTCCAATCCCTTAATCATCCCTTTCCTTTAATGTCAGCAGCGCAATCATGATTCTTCTGGTGTTGTGGGCGTACATGGGCGTTGGAGATCACTTACCATCTGGTGACCCACTTACTCGTTTGCCAGCCGATGCTAAAAACCGACTGAAAAAAGAACTTAAAGGCAAAAAAATTGTGTCGGTTTTATTTCTGGTAAAATGTTTGACATTACTATTTTTAATGATAGAATCACAAAATCGGTGCATAAATAACGAAGTTTAAGTCTCTTTAATCCCCAATTTACCCTTGGTGGACCAACTTAATCAATTTTTAGCTGTTCCCTTGCGGATGAAAAAAGAATCGTCAAAGTCTATTTTATTTAAAATAATATATGCCTACGCTTCTAGTTAAAAGCTTCCTCCGCTTCTTTCCGTCAGGTAAAAATAAGCTTTATAGTACTTCTAAAGATCTTTAATCAACGCTCCCACCTTACATTTCTCCAACAATCATGTAACAAGTTAACATCATCATTAACCTTCTTTTGAACTTTCGACCATGATATTCGATTTATTACCTGGATAGTGAATTAACAAACATATGCAAATGGATTCACATTTACATTATATTAGTATATATTACGTCACGGTAGTTGCCTGCCTTTCAAGTTCATTAGCAATTGACAACTTTATGCAAATAAATGCAGGGCTTAATGTATTTTTTACTGTAAAGTTTTGCTTTTAATTATTTGACGGCGGAGTGACCTTTTTTTATTTTCTTTGACGTTGGGAAACCCTTTATGGGTACCGCCCCACCGCGTGGTCAGTCGGGGCGGTTATGTCCGACTCCCACGGACTAAAACTCAACGGTGTTCCTCCGGGTACGCTTGTTTGGTCGGGGCTGCGGGAACGCTATTGCACTCTTCCGCGGCTCCGACGGCGCCGGCCCTTGTAAAGGGCCTCTCCGGTCGGTGGGTGATGGGGGAGTTATCCACCCACCTATATGCTCCGCTCGAGAGGTTCGCGCGGGAACGCCGCGCGCGTCCTCTCGAGGTCTTAACTGTCGGACGACGGACTTCCACGTGCCCGCCGCCCAGGCCTCTTTCAGGGGGGTAGGAGTGCCTCCCGCATCCTCCTGCGCGAGACCCTTCGGCGGCGTATAGCGAGCTGGGATGTTATTTCCCGCTCACGCTCTGCCACCTCCTTCCGCGACATGACTATTTCGCAGAAGGCGGTCATCGCGTTCCACGACCTCTCGTTCTCGACCATGGCCTTAATCACAGCTGGTAGCGAGAGGTCGTCCCCCAATTCTGCGACGAGTTCGCGACGCTGCTCTGCCCACGCGGGGCACTCCTCCAGAGTGTGCGCCGCGGTGTCATCGTCGCAGCTGCAGTGGTGACACTGGTGTGTCGCCTCTCTTCCGGCTATCCGGCACAGGTACCTCCCGAAGCAACCGTGCCCCGAGAGGACCTGCACCAGCCGGAATGTCGAGCGTGGAATCTCCGCAATCGCAACTCCCCCGGGTGGGGCCGATCTCTTCGGAGTCGAGTTCCATGCGCCACTCGTACATCGACGCATGGACTCCGCATCCAGATCCCATGGAGGGGACCCCGCCAACGCGCAACGGCGCAGTGACCTAATAACCGACTGCAAAACAACTTTTTTTTTTGGATAACTGAATAATGAGACGAGTCAAAATGTAAAAAAAAAAATATTTATTTCCATCTAGAACTGAGGGGCGAGCACGAACAACTTACGAATAAGTATTCGAATCGACATCTAGCATTTGTATGAAGTTACAATTTTTTTTTGACATTTCGATACGAAGACGTTCTCGCAAGTTATTCGTGCTAGCCTCTCGGTTCTAGATGGAAAATAAACACAAAATTCAAGGTTAATCTCTACACTTACAAATACGTATAAATAAAATGATGTGCAAGTATTTTAAACATTCAATGATACGGAACCATTATGGCGCGATAAAACTGGCAAGTGTTAAGTAAATACCACCGCTTTGTCTATTTCTACCGCCAAGCAACAGTGTGTAAGCACCGTTGTGTTCCGGTTTGAAGGACATTGAAGCCAGTGAAGTTACTGGATGAGACTTAACACCTTATGTCTCTGGGTGACAAGTGCAGATCAGCGTCATGCAGTGCTTTGTTATTTAAAGTTCTGGGTGGTGTTGCTTCTGTTTATGGCAGCCGTGGCGCTTACTATCAGGCGATCGCCTTGCTCGTCTCGTCATTCAAGCTAATAAAAAACAAAACACCTAAGAATTATGAACCGAAACACAATATATGTGCTATTCATTATCCAGGAATTGGAAGCAGATGGCTTAGTATCTAAAGCAGATCAAAGTTCTCTAGCAAAGTAAAGAAAGAAAGAAAGAAGAAACTTTATTATTAGAGCAATAATTACAGAGTAAAAAAAATACACAACAACTTAAAAATACTATGCAATTATTGCTCCAACAATGGGCCTCTCATTCAGCTACATGCTGCAGTACTACATAAGCAATACTGCAGCGCTGGTTTTCGATGAGAAGCCCAAGGCGACGTATGTACGGACAACGACGTAAGTACACTCTTGACTGAATCTTTCAAATGAAAAATCGCATCCCAATCACTCGTAATGTTAAAGCGCTACGATACCACAAGCACACAGACAGTGGGTCGAATAATAACATCTTTTTTTCGGGGGTTAAAACTTGCAAGCTAACTTGTGTTCAACTGTAATTAAATTAGCAAGTTCTGTATCCAAATTACTGAGTGCGAAAGACGGACTTCATCAGACAAGTTAATCGTCTGGAACGAAAGCTGTCAAAGCTCCATAATTGATTGATAGATGAGCTTTCTGATTGAGCTTTAACACTAAACTGCGTCGTAACATAACCGATGTTATCCTACTACAATTAAAAATGTGATAGTTTGGATGGTTTGTGAATATGGATGTTTGTAAGTCTATCATGTTTTAACAGCTGAATTATTTTGGATGAAATTTGGCACACATGTAGACCATGACCTGGATTAGGACACAGGCTATTTTATTCCGAAAAAAACCGTTCATGCGGGCGACGCCGCGAGTAAAAGCTAGTAAAATACCGATATTATGTATTGTGAGATTTAACATATTATGAATGCTGATGAGGAGCGCAGTCCTATTCCATGCAATGCTTTGTAATTCAAAGTTCTGTGCTGTTGCTTATGTTTATGGGCAGGCATGATGCTTACTAGGTATCAGGTTGGCGACATACTTGTTTCGTTATTCAGGCTAATAATAATAATAAATAGGACTCGACAATCATTGTCCTGATAGTCATTTCCGCCCATGGATTGATACCGAAGAGTCTCGACTAATATCTTCAGAGGCTCTCAATTGGTGGTTGGGTAAGGAGGAAAATGTAGCAGGCGGTTTTATTAGACACGGCACGCTTTGTGAGGAGGTTCTTCACACTTATTAATTATTAATATTAATTCAATCGCAATACCAGCAGGCCAATTCTCGTAATTTTAAATGTTCAAAATATCATTCCGATCTAGTCTCAGCGTCAAGAAAGTTGCAAATGGCATTCTCCTAAACCAATAATAATCAACGTCAAATGCACCTATCATTAGCAGTAGCATTATACCGTTTTGGCTTCAGTCAACTTTTATTCTACATTCAATATCATTACGATCTATGTTCACATTTGACGTTGATTATTGGTTTAAGAGAATGCCATTTGCAACTTTCTTGACGCTGAGACTAGATCGGAATGTTATTTTGAATATTTATTATTACGAGAATTGGCCTCCAGATACAAATTCTAGTCTAGGGTAATTCATATGCGATTTTCCTAATGGCAAGCGCAAACACAAATTGTGATTACCATTAGATTTGAACCCAGGACCCCACGGCTTCTTGGCCTAAGCACACTACCAGTAGACAGGTGATTTTTATTTGTTTTTAGTACTAATAGTACTTACAACAAAATCTATAGATTTTGTGAAACACTGTCTCTTACGAACTTCAATAAAATAAGAGACAGACGAAACCTAGTCACTCTGAATCGTCGTTGTTAGAAACAACGATGAAATTATTATCCCATAAAATCCAGACACGAAACAAATAATTGTTTTTTTTTTTTTTTATTAGATTGAATGACAAGACGATCAGGTCGCTCGCCTGATGGTAAGCGCCACGCCTGCCCATAAACAGAAGCAACGCCACACAGAACTTTAAATAAAGCACTGCATGACACTGGACTGCGCTCGTCACCCCGAGACATAAGATGTTAAGTCTCATAATGCCCAGTAATTACTCTGGCTTCAATGTCCTTCACACCGGAACACAACAGTGCTTACACATTGTTGCTTGGCGGCAGAAATAGACAAAACGGTGGTACCAACCCAGCCGGTCTCTCGCAAACGAGGGAACTACCACCTTGTTAGAAATTTAGAAATTAGTTTGACAATAATTTATCTTCTGACCTAATTCTGAAGTCCAGTACGCGACTCTAATTATAAAAATAAGTTAGATACTTTTCCTAATTCGCCGTATTTTTTATAGGTATGGCAGTAACACCTTTTGGCCTAAACGATGTTTCGATTAATAACTACAAAAATTACAATATGAATTTTGAAAATTATTTGTTTTACTGGTTTATTACTACCAATACCACCAATTAATATAATCACCATAAGATAAATAATGCTTTATTCATAAAAACATATTTGCAACTTACCAGGAATGTATAACAAGACACAACACACACTTTCAGTACACTTCAGGTGCGCTCGCGGCGCGTTGTACCCAATGAGTACGCAACAAGACTGCGCATGCGCACGCCGCCAGCACTGACGTCGCCTCCACCGGCGCTCTTCAGAGAAACGGCTGCACCTCCATTGTTATATAATTCTTGCATAACTTGTATATAGAATTTTTGGGAAGTGTTTGTGTTGGGTTTTTTTACTGGGTATAGTTAATAAGTTGTTGTTCTCTTTTATCTTAACATATATGTTAAGTATCAAAAAAGTTATTGAGGTGTGCTAAAGTAGTCATTTCCATTTTCCATTTCAGAACCAAATAACAAAATAACTTAACATAATAAAGAAAACCCTTAATCAACGTAAATGATTTTTGAATGTAGAAAAACTAATAAAAAATATTGATCGCACTCACGCCTAAAATCCCCGAAGGGGTAGGCAGAGGTGTAACCAGTACACCCACATTTCTCCGAGCGTATATCCGTCCCATGATGTGATAGGGGGCGAGCCTATCGCCATACCGGGCGCGACCCCATACACCGCGCCAATACTGAGCATTTCATAATAGAAAAACCCAATATCACTTTTAATAAAATTGGGGTTCGAACCCGTGACTTCAGCACAGCAGTCGTAACGCGTACGCATTACTACCGCGCCACCGAGGCAGTCATTAATGATATTAACAAACAAAAATAGTAATATTAACAATTTGAGAATGTTCATCATAACTACGTGCAGATTTATTATTTGTTACGCAAAAAATGTCGGAACAACACTCAGGATTCAGGTACACAGAACAATTTTACTCTACCTTTAGGTACTTGACTAGTTTTTGTTTCAATATATTCAGCGAATTATGATAAATGTCAAAATCACTCAAGGAAGCATTAAACTATGTTCAACACAATCTTTGAAGAGAAGAGTTATATGCTTTGGTTCGGCCAGATCGAACTTGGAGAATTTTTGAAGTTCTCTGACGCGGATAATGCTCCTACCACCTAACCTAATGCAGATCTATTGTCTACCCATTGTCAATTCTGTTCAGCCGTTTCATCCAAAACCGTTCAGCCATTAAAGCTTGATTGAATAACAAACATTCAAATTAAAGTCGCGCAATTTATCGCGATAGTTTATCAGATTTATCCTTAATTACCAGAGTACGTCCGGTGTGGCGCAGTGAGTGAGTAGACGGCTGTGATGCGAGAGGGAGCGGTTCGATTTTCGCACTCGAATTTCGAGAATTCGAGTCTGGGTGTTTTCTCCGTAGAGGGGTTGATGTCAGGCAGGCGGCCGGTCACAAAAACTACAATCCAAATCATTCAGTAGCATATTATTATGATACATGTTATTCTGTAACATATGTTACTGAATGTTATTGAATGTAACATGTGTTAAAAAGCATGTTGCGCAGACCCCACTGCGAGTGGGATAATGGCAGGTGGAAGACGTCGGGCGACAAGAACGGTAATATTATGCAAGAAAAGGATTCAAAACTTGAAAACATAAATCAAATGTCATATGATTTATGTATATCGATGAGGAAGTACGACCTCAATCATAGTAGAATGACAATAAAAACAAATCAAAGCGGAATACAAAAATCTAATTAAATCAGGGTGATATAATAATACAACTTAGTAAAAGTGTGTTAATTGGTCGTCATATACAACATATTTTGCAGACTTCCTTTTACTCCATCATATATCTCGCACCTGTAATTAAATATCAGTTAATTCAAAATATATATTGAATCCATAAAATGTTATATATTACTAGCTGTTGTCCGCGGCTCCGCCCGCGGGAATTTCTATTTCCAGGATTAAAGTAGCCCAGTGGGCGCCCCCGGTGAGAAACGCGCTTGACAAAAATACTAATGTCGCTATTAAAAAATAGGGGTTGATTGTAGAGGGTTGAAAATTTAGGGTTGTATGTATTTTTTAATGTAGTATCATAAAAAGATAAAATTTATTGGTGGACCACCCTTAACATTTAGGGGGATAAAAAATAGATGTTGGCCGGTTCTCAGACCTACCCGATATGCACACAAAATTTCATACAAATCAGTCCAGCCGTTTCGGAGCAGTATGGGAACGAACATTGTAACACGAGAATTTTATATATTAGATTTAGATTCCGTCAAAATTCTACCGCTAGTTCGCGATGATGTTTCGCTAAAAAAGAACGAGCAAGAAACTCCAGCGTTGCTCTTTTCAAAACTAGTTTAGAATTATTAGAACATGTAGGTTTTAGAATATTTAGTTGGAATTAGTGCAGCTCAATTTATATTAATAGTGTATTATAGGTAATACGATAATAATAATACACCTAAGAAGTTACACACATAGAGTCCTGTAACCTGGAGGCCAATTCTCGTATTTAACTGACACTGCGAATTAATTTTAACCGAACTGAGATTAGATTTTGATTTGACTAAAAAATGGTATTCTGCTCCTTTTTAAGTTCAGTCAATATAATCTCATCTCGATGTCACTGTAATCTCAATTCAGTAACAATTTTGACGTTTATTAAGGAATTGTGACATTTAAAAATGTTAGCAATCTACCGTTTTGGTTTCAGTCAACTTTAATTCTACTTCGATATCATTTCGATCTATGTTCACATTTGACGTTGATTATTGGTTTAAGAGAATATCATTTGCAACTTTCTGGACATTAAGACTAGATCGCAATGATATTTTGAACATTTTAAATTACGAGAATTGGCCTCCAGTATCATGTGTATCAAAAACTACGAGGGACTTACGATCCAACAACACCCAGACCCGAAACAAGACAAATATTTGTGGTTACACAAATATTTGTCTTGTGGATTCGATATATAAAGATAAATGCTTGTGTAATCCTCAAATGTAAACGAAACGCTTCTAAAAACTAAGACGCATATTTTTTTTTTTAGCATAAATAATAAATAAATAATAATAAATAAATACACCCAACAGTCGCACACATAGTCCTGAGCCCACACTAGGTAAACCTGTGTCGTGGGTATCAGGAACTATGAGGGACTTGCGGTCCCACAACACCCAGACCCGAGACCAATATTTGTGGTTCACACAAACATTTGTCTCAGTGTGGGAATCGAACCCACGGCCTCTCGCTTCGCAGCCGGCTACTCGCCCGCTGCGCCACGGAGGCTGTCATAATAATTCTTGTGATTACAGACATGACACCACTGGATAAAACTGCTTTAATATATCTTTTTTATACATCAATGTTAGTATTTACTGCCTCGGTGGCGCAGTGGTAATGCGTACGCGTTACGACTGAGGCTGTCGCTGAGGTCTCGGTTTCGCTCCCCGGAACGGGTTAAAGTGATATTGGGTTTTTATATTACGATATACTCAGTTACAGCCCGGAGGCTGGAATTTTGCCCGGTATGGCGATGGGCTCGCCACCTATCACATCATGGGACGGAGATACGCACGGTGAAATGTGGGTGTACTGGTTACACCTCTGCCTACCCCTTCGAGTATTACAGGCGTAAGTGCGTATGTATGTGTAATTACGTCGTCATATTAGATCAGTACATCGAAATAAGATGACAAGAAATGTAACTCAAGCAAAATAATAACCCAACCAAAAATCTGTGCAAGGTGCAAACGAGTCGATAAAACCATCTTGTGCTGTATATACTAAACACCCTGTGAACTTGGTATATAACGTACAGAAAATAGTACTTTCAACATTCGTCGTCCCAAACATGATTTGGCTGATCCCATCGACTCCATCACAGTCGCTATCGAAGCAGCATTTTCTCTGCCCAATCCGAATCGCAATAATAATACGCGACCCCGACGTAGGGCACGCCTACGAGTCTGAAGAACTCCCACAACTAACCGTCGGCATAATGATGTGCAGAGACGGCCCTAAACTATACCCCAGCGATTGCTCAAGCTGAGGTCTGAGCCCTCTAAAAGGCTCTATGCTTAATCGCTACTGAGTACATTATACATATTTCTGGCTAGAGCGCCATATGCGCCGGCTTTATTGTCAGGTGAACCTGTAAAAGTAATAAAAGCTAACAGCACAACACCATTCGAAAGAAAAGTAAGTACGTAACTTCATCGAATGGTGACACTTTGACGCGAGATATTTTGCTGTAAATAGTTTTCTCTCTCGTGTGCGAGATATGTCATGTTGCATATCCTACGCTTCCAGGACCTCAAACGGTTTCTCAGTGAAGTTCTACCACCAGACCAATGAGGCGACCTTTAAAATATATATCTTTAACGTGTTGAAAGCGTGTAGCGCGGAAGCCATTAAAGTTCAAAAGTAAACAGACTTCAGAAATATTTAAACATTTTAAGTTATACGCATTTCCTTCGACCTTACCGGATACTCGTCTGTCAATATTTGACTTCCTCAGTTCTCGATAGTTGAGAAAACAAAACTAAATACATATTACTAGGAAACTTATTGTTGTGTCACTTCAGAGAAGATACTAAGGGCCTATTTCACAATGTTCGAGTAGAATTAACCATCAAGGTTGAGATATAATTCGGTTAAAGTAATAGTTATTGTAACAACCGAAACTCCAAATTATTTAAATATATGCGCACTCACGCCTGTAATCCCCGAAGGGGTAGGCAGAGGTGTAACCAGTACACCCACATTTCGCCGAGCGTATTTCCGTCCCTTATCTGATAGGGGGCGAGCCTATCGCCATACCGGGCACAAATTCCAGACTCCGGGCTGATACTAAGCATTTCTTAATAGAAAAACCCAATACCACTTTACCCGACCCGGGGATCGAACCCGAGACCTCAGCGTTGACGTCAATCGTAACGCGTACGCATTACAACTGCGCCACCGAGGTAGTAAATTATTTAAATTGTCAAGTTATTCGATTTCAATACTATCAAATTGTCGATAGTTATAGATATTACATACATAGGTACGCACATACGTCTGTACTACCAGAAGGGGTAGGCAGAAGTGTAAGCAGATGTAACTAGTACACCCATATTCCGCCGACTTTATTTCCATCCCATATAATGGGCGAGCCTTTCGCCATATCAGGCACAAATTCCAAATTTTGGGCTGATACTGAGCATTCCGTAATAGAAAAAACCAATATCACTTTTACCCGACCTGGAGATCGAACCTGAGACCTATGCCAGTCTGCACTTAAGTTTGCTTAAAAAATTTAAAAGTACACTAGTCTATCTTAAATATTAAATTCATCTGCATCGAATAAATTAAGTAATGTTACTCCAATATTGAATGTTACAACGAATGCGTGAATAACTGAACGTTGTTTTATGTGTTTAATATGACTTTATTTATAATAGAATACTCTTTATATGCAGGCAATATAAAATACAACTTTTCTATTTATATTAGAAAAATCTTTGCATACCTGCCTGCTTTGTAAAGTATATTGATGTCTTTCAAATTACACTGATAAATTGGTAATGTTGTGGGTGGTATAACTCCTCCTTATTTAGTCTGCCCTTTATGGTGCATCGCATTTTTTTCATCGATAATTGCCTCCTAAAGAGATTATTGCCTCCTCTGGTTGCCTGTAAGAGATTGCCCTGAGCGATAAGGCCGCCAATTGTACTATTATTTATATTGTATTTTTTTTTACATACTTGTACTATAAGTGTTGTACAATAAAGAATTATAAATAAATAAATAAAGAGTAAAGCACCATCTAAATGAAGAGTTTTTCTTGTGCGATATGGGCGAGTAAATGACAGAAAACTGTCATTTACGTCGAAGCGTATTTTTAAATTACATGACGTGACCTCGGGAATGGCAGTTTTCTATTTTTTATAGCATAGGCCGAGAAACGAGCAAAAGGGTCACCTGATGGTAAGTGGTCTCTACCGCTCATGAACGCCCAGAAGGGGAAGGAGAAGTGGGAAGGGGATTTGGGCCTCTGGCCTTTTGACTCATTGTTCAAAAGGTAGACACTTCTTTACGTCGGTTTTTTGTGAGGCAGTGGTAACGACCCGGCCGTCCGGCCCATTCGTGCTGTAGACAAAACTGTCTACAGCGTGGCTCTACCACTCTATTTAAAAAAAATACTTTTTTAGTATATGATTTTTTACTATCCTCATTTTAAATACCTTTAATATTTGAACATCCAATTAAACAACAATTATAAAATACATCTAAACTGTATAAGACCCTACTTCATAATATAAGTAAACTTTACTTGGCAAATCATACTAATATTATAAATGTGAATGTGAGTTTGTTTGTTACGCTTTCACACGAAAACTACTTAACCGATAATCATGAAACTTTGTACACATATTCTTGGAGGTATAAGAAGTAACATAGGATACTTTTTATGAAAAACAATATCTATTTGTTTGTTACGCTTTCACGCCTAAATCACTGAATCGATTTTGATGAATTTTGATGTAGAGATAGATAGGACCCTGGAGACGGTTATAGGTCAAGTTTTATTTCGGAAAAGTCTTATCACGCGGGCGAAGCCGCGAGAAAAAGCTAGTAATATATTATAAAACAGCCAAATACAAAAATATTACGCCGCACTGTCGACGGTAGGTATGTGGAATTCATAGTTCGCAATCGTCTGTGTAATGGGTTATCTGGCAGTTAATACTTTAATTGCATATTATTTTGCATATTGTGAAATAGACCCTTATTGTAATTATTGTATTCCTAACTGGCTTACGGAACCACAGCTTTGTGGTCTCTTCCATTTCCGCTAGAACTAAAAAGTTCGCAAAATCTTACTTCTGCCAGACCATCAAGCTGTGGAATAGTTTGCCGGCACACGTGTTCCCTCCTTCCTATAATATGGAGTCCTTTCAACGAAGTGTGAAGAAGCAATTAGGCAGGCCGGCATAATTTTGCCGACCTACGATAGACACATCGTCTGTCGTTGGTCGACAGTATTCTTGGATTGCGTTGCACTTAACATCAGCAGGCTAACCATGAGTTTGTCTCGGTAAAATCACTAGCGACGTCGTAAGATATTTATATGAAAAACTCAGTGGCGCCTCTAGCGGATACGCGAGAAACTAAATTTTGTGATACAAATATTTTACTTCATCGCTAGCGATATTACTAAGACAAACTCTTGGTTGAGGCACAGGTGTAGTGTAGTCACTTAGCCGAGCTAGGATAAGAAAAAAACACAGAATGAAAATACTTTATTTTTAATATCAGTCTTTTAAAGAAAGGTATTTTCGTTTGATATGAATAGCAACACAAAAAATAGAAATAACCTACGACGGATTCTCAAGGTCGGGCGAATTGTAAATATCTAAATCTAAGGCTGAGATATATTTATGCACTCCATATTTTGTTATATTATATAAGGATATTAATTCCACATGAAGAAAAAATATTGAAAACAACTTTTAACAAAATTGAGTTTTGTAATAAGAAATAGGAAACTAGTTTCTCTAAGACTAAAATTCTACTTTATAATAGTCTTGTAAGCGGGTTAAAGTTTTTTAATGTGTTCATTTAAAATGTCTTAAAGCAGGAATTTAATTGACATAATGTGCTTATTGAAAATGCTCAGAAATAAAATAGACTGCCCCCAAAACTTCAGTTTACGCTCCTAGTAGAATTCCCTCGAATCCCATCAAACCCTTTTATCCACTACCGCGAAGATCAGTGTCTGCCAACTCTCCAGCCTCACGGATAAGTAAAATTCTAAATAAATGCAGTAAGCTTAATGATATTTATTTCGACAAAATGAGCATGTATTAAAACAATTCGACAGCCTCCGTGGCGCAGCGGGCGAGTAGCCGGCTGCGAAGCGAGAGGCCTTGGGTTCGATTCCCGCACTGAGATAAATGTTTGTGTGATCCACAAAAAATTGTTTTGGGTCTGGGTGTTGTGGGACCGCAAGTCCCTCGTAGTTCCTGATACCTACGATACAGGTTTACCTAGTGTGGGGTCAGGACTATGTGTATGACTGTTGGGTGTATTTATTATTATTATAATTAACTCGTACATTATTAATGAAATGTACTGCAATTGCAATAAATTAAATTATTATAAGTCGCATCTTTTTTATACAGTACTCTTTATTATAAAGGTTTTTTTACATTTTAAGTATTACATTTCTCAAAAATAAATCATTTAAAAATATAAAATGTATCACCATCCAATGGCGAGGCCTAAGACCCAAGCCACCAGTGGTTAGGGTCCCAGTGTGAGGAACCTCCTAACAATGCGTGCTGTGTCCAATAATACTGCATTCTGCATCTGACTTCTGACTCAACCATTAATTGAGAACCTCTAAAGATAAGTCGCATCTTTATTGTTAATGTTAGTCAGTACCTAATATAATAGTTTTTTTTTGAATACTGAGATTATCTTTACGTGGTTATTCATTTAGTTTGGTTTATTTATAAGGAGTTTTTTTCAGTACTGCCTCGGTGGCGCAGTTGTAATGAGTATGCGTTACGACTGAAGCTGACGCTGAGATCTCGGGTTCGATCCCCGGGTGGGATAAAATGGTATTGGGTTTTTCTATTACGAAATGCTCAGTATCAGCCCGGAGTCTGGAATTTGTGCCCGGTATGGCGATAGGCTCGCCCCCTATCACATTATAGGACGGAGATTCGCTCGGCAAAATGTGGATGTACTGGTTACACCTCTGTCTACCACTTCGGGGATTGTCTACCACTTCGGGGATTACAGGCGTGAGTGCGTATGTATGTATGTCTGGAGTATAAATTTCAGCCTTAGACGTTTTAAATTCGCCTAACCTTGAGCATAGTAAGACCATTGACTCTTATTCATCCCTCTAATGGTCTGGTGAAAGGACGCGTAGTGGCGCGAGTCATAACGTCACTGCATAACCTACCTACCTTAGAACATAGAACATTCCTCCCATCGGGGAAAGTATTTACCTAAATGGAAGACGACGCTGGGTGTACGTCTTATTTATTGTATAGGGTCAACAATCTCCTAGGGTATCTTTAAATATAACTACACAAGCGGAGCTACATGCTAATAACGTATAATGAACGATGATAATTTTCAAAATTAAGCAATCGAAAAATTCCAACCAAATGAGTTACAAAGAAAAATCTTTTTACAACATCATTTGACGTAACTTATTCAATTTTAACACCCATTGATAAAAACTTGCGTTCCGTTTTGCACAATAATTGCGTAACAATGTAATAGCAGTTGTAAGAAGATATTATGCACCGTTCGTTCGTTTCTTACACTTGTAATCTCATCTTCCGAGTATTATTAGAGTTCCGCGTTAACACTTGTCAAGTATTGTAATATTTTGTATTGCACTTCTATGATGGCAAGAAAATGAAAATGACTTTGTTTATTGGTCACGTAGGCAAGTAGAAAAGCGCTTATGATTAATCAATACAAAAATAAAAGAAAGATGACCAGAAGTTATATTAACTTATGGTTTTTGTATTTTTGAGTGGTAGAGCCACGCTGTAGAAACTTTTATCTACAGCATGAATGGGCCGGCTCATCCGGGTCGTTACCACTGTCTCACAGAAAACCGACGTAAAGTAGCAGATTGCTGCTGCGCTTCGTACGGTGAGTGAGATATCCGGAGGCCCAAATCCCCTCCTCTTCCTAATCCCTTAATTATCCTTTTCTTTTAAGGTCGGCAACGCGCCCATTATTCTTTGGGTATTGTGAGCGTACATGGGCGGTGGAGATCACTTACCATCAGGTGACCCACTGGCATGTTTGCTGGTCTATGCTATAAAAAAAGCATCATCAGAAATACACTGGATCTTCTTCCACCTGCCCTTACCCCACGCGCAGTGGAGTCGGCGCAACATTATTTCAACACGTGTAACCATGATTTGGATTGCAGTTTTAGGACCGGCTGCCTGTCTGATGGGGAGAAAATACTTACACACGAAACAAATATTTGTGGATCACAAAAATATTTTGACTGGGTGCGGGAATCGAGCCCGCGGCTTCTCGCCTTACAGCCAGCTACGCAATCAATAATAAATTAGTGTAATTATCTAGTGTATTATAATACACTAGATAATTACACTAAATAAATATTAGGTATTTATTTATTTATTTTCGTAAAAATATATACATGTATTTTGATTCCTGATTAAATTGATGTATTAGCGTCTTGTCTATTTCTTTGTTGTTAGTATTTTCTTATTCATATAGACCCATATTGTCTCGTCTCTGCATCACCCATAGGTAGACCTAATAATATTTTTATAATAATATGAAGTTTGAATAAAATAACAATAAATGTCATAAGCATTTATTTTATTAAGGGGTTTGATATGGACCATGGGAATACCGAAAGATGTTTTAAAATTACCATCGAATCAACAGTGAAACAAATACAGTGGGTTTACTTTACCACTAGATTCTACACGGCGCGACCTAGACCTGAAATAGATGATAAATAAACAAACTAAGTGATAGATCTCTGTTATGCGAGAAACTTTGTGCACCTATTTATATTTTTTAACCCGGTTCAGCAAAGCTACTATGCTACATCTCATTTTAATTGCAATGCTGTCCAAGAATAGTGTCAACCAACAATAAACGATGCGTCCATCGTCAGTCGTCAGAATTATGACGACCTGCTTATTTTCCCCGCAAGTGAAGTGCGTAAGTAAGCATTATTGTACTCCGGTTTGAAGAATATTGAAGACATTCAAATTACTGGCTAAAACGTTACATAAGTTACATGTCACTATTTGCTGATGACGTTAAAATTTATCGTCCAGTACAATCTCCTAGTGATTCCGACAGAATTCAACAAGACCTGAATGAAATTCTTGACTGGTGTAACATAAATGGCATGACTCTCAATGTTAACAAATGCTTCCACATTAAATATATCAGGAAGAAAAATCCGCTTGTAACGGTGTACGAGATTGGTGGCACGCAGGTAAAAGAAGTCGAGGAAATCCCAGATTTGGACATTACTATTGATAAGAAATTAAATTGTTCGTCACATATCCACAAAACCGTGACTAAAGCTGCCCAAATGCTCGGTTTTTTGCGAAGGAATACCGTTGACTTTAAAAACCTCGAAACCAAAGTACTTCTCTACAATACACTTGTGCGCAGCAATCTCGAGTACGCTAGTGTTGTCTGGTCTCCTTTTTACGCTGTCCATTCGCAACGGATTGAGAGCATACAAAGAGCGTTCACTAGGCATCTCGCATTCTCGTGCAGCGGCTTTTCCCATAGAAACCCTTATAACCAACAATAGGGTAGTTGACTAGTTTTTTTTTATTATTTAAATCAATAAGTTACGTTACTCAAAATCTATTGCAGAAAGAATTTTATAAATCGGACCAAAAATAAATAAGATAGAAGCCATTGAAATCCTGTAGAGGGGGTAATTGTCAAATGACAGACGATGCAACCTTTGACGTCACTGTGTAAAATGTTCATTATAGTGCACGCGTACAAGCGAGATAGTGAGATATCCCTACTACGCACCCACTTTTCCTCATACCAACATTTAAAGTCATAACTGCGGGCACATTTCTGATCCAATTTTGATTGTGTTTTAATAAAAGGGTTTCTTTTGCGTATCATTTTCTGTTGCTTATAAAATAATGTATAAAATTCAATATAGGAAACTACCCTATTAGCTAAATTTAAAATGATACCTCTTCGGGATCGTAGACGTATTTTAGATTTATGTTTTCTTTACAGAGTAAAAAATAGTCAAATACGAAACAGTCATCTTCTGGAAAAAGTCTCTCTATCTTACCCCAGATACAAAATGAAGAAAGTTTTTCGTACTCCTTTTGCCAAAACTAATTTAGGTCTCCAATCACCTTTGCCCCGGCTCCTCGATCAGTATAATGCAGTCCAATCCCGCGATTCAAACATTGACATCTTTTACAATTCATTACGACTCTTCAAAAAAATATTAAATACGTACATGTGGAATTAAGAGTCTATTTTATTGTATTTTTTTTTAAAATTTTGTCTGAGTATTATTACTACTTTTTTTTATTGTTCCACTGTTTTTACTTTTAATTTACTTTAGTTTTTGTTAAAGATGTACCTACCTATTGTCAAGATGTAACTTCCTTTTATTTATTACTAGTAGTATAAGTCTGTAATACTAGGTACTACATGCTACTTATTCAGCGAATGTGATGCGCTCCATAAGTGTCGTGTATATCAGATTATTTACCTTAAGTAAGTTAATTCATAACAAATTGTCAATATACACGATGTGGATGTGCTTAAGAAATAAAATAAAAAAAAGCATTTGTTTAACAAACTTTTATCTTTATACGCGATTTAAAGTGGCTAATAAGAGACGAAAACAGTGTTTAATTTATTAGTGCTTAAGAAAGTGAACTGCCTCGTTGGTGTAGTTGTAATGCGTACTCGTACGACTGAGGCTAACGCTGAGGTCTCGGGTTAATTCCTCGAGTCGGGTAAAAGTGATATTGGG
Source organism: Mimas tiliae (assembly GCA_905332985.1). NCBI lineage: Eukaryota > Metazoa > Arthropoda > Insecta > Lepidoptera > Sphingidae > Mimas > Mimas tiliae. Next base: position 16,723,915 of record HG995244.1, read on the forward strand.
TTTTTCTATTACGAATTGCTCAGTAGCAGGCCGGTGTCTGGAATTTGACCCGGTATAGTAATAAGCTCGCCCCCTATCACATAAGGGATAGAGATACGATCGGCGATATGTGGGTATACTGGTTAAACCTCTGCCTACCCCTTCGGGGATAACAGGTGTAATTGCGTATGTATGCTTAAGAAAGTTTATAAGTAAGGCCCTTTATGTTTCGGAGTGACAAGCGCGGCGCCTTCCTATGTGATACCTTGCTGTTTAAAGTTATGACTTGTATTGCTACTATTTATGGGCAAACCTGCCTCTTACCTTCAGCCGAGCAACCTGCTCGTCTCTTGTCCTAAATTCTCCCAAATTAACGCAAATTCAAAATTATACCAATAAAAGTCCATCCAGTAATATACAACTTATTTCACTCGTAATTATTGACTCGTTTGGGAAACCTTCGATTTTAATGATTTTATTCCGATAAATGGTAAGATGCAGGCAGGGTTTTGAGATGTCAGTCATATAATTTTAGCTGTTTGGGTTACAGTAACAAAAAAAGGCATCGAATAATTATATTTAATCATTCTTATATGGAATTGTTTTAAGATACTTCTGTATTTTATCAATTGTACAGCCATAGCGAAGTATCATTATTTTTGCAAGTATTTTTTAATAGAGGAGGCCCAGAGGGGTTGACGTCTGGCAGGCGATCGGTCGTAAAAACTACAAGCCAAATCTTTCTGTAACATGTATTAAAAGCATGTAGCGCCGACCCCACTGAGAGTGGGATAAGGGCAGGTGGAAGAAGAAGAGAGGAGGCAAACGAGCAAGTGGGTCATCTGGTGATAAGTGATCATCACTAATAAGCACCCATAATACTTCGGACTCGTGGATGTATTGCTGAAATTAAACATGAATAGGTGTACGGAGCGTTCGAGGTTTATCATTGGTAGTATTATCTAAATTAATATTGATTATTTAATTGATTATATAGTAATGCGTACGTGATAATGCGCGATTAAGCCAACGCTGAGGTCGTGGGTTCGATCCCCGGGTCGGGAAAAGTGGTATTGGGTTTTTATATTACGAAATACTCAGTATCAGCCCGGAGTCTGGGATTTGTGCCCGGTATGGCGATAGGCTCGCCCCCTGTCACATTGTGGGACGGGGATACGTTCGGCGAAATGTGGGTGTACTGGTTAAACGTGCGTATTATATTTTAAGCATTTTTCAAGTATATATCATTAAATTTTGATACCTTCTGATAATTTTGCGGTAAAATCTGTAGGTTTGACTCCAGCGTGAATCGCCTCAACCTTACAGAAAACCGGTGTAAACAGGTTTTTGCAGCATAGTGTATTCAGTATAATTACCGGAAGCCGCAAAATCCCTCGCACCAACCTCACTGTCCTTTTCTAAAAGGTCGGTATTTTTAACTTACAAGTAGAGGCACTCTGTAAACGGCTTACTCTATAATAGTTTTTTTTACTAGCTTGAGTGACGAAACGAGCAGGTCGCTCGCGTGATGGTAAGCGTCACGTCTGCCCATAAACAGAAGCAATGTCACATAGAACTTTGAATTACAAAGCACTGCATGGCAGTTGACTGCGCTCGTCGAACCGAGACATAAGATGTTATGTCTCATAATGCCCAGTAATTTCACTGGCTTCAATGTCCTTCAAACCCGAAACACAACAGTGCTTACACTCTGCTGCTTGGCGGCAGAAATAGACTAAGCGGTGGTTTAACTCAGACGGCCTCTCGTATACGAGGGATCTACCACCTTGTAACTACCCCTAATAGGCCAAGGTCCGAATGAACGAGGTTTTATGTCATTTTAATGTGATGTTTTTTAGAATGTATTTCTCTCTCACGATTGAGAGAGTTTTATTATAATATCGATGTATTATAATGAAACTCAATCTTGAACCAACTTTCGTCGAAGTTTGTTACAAAGTTGAAATTGTATTTTCAATCTGATAGATCATTCATGCTTGAACCGAAACGGAGGTCTAATTTAACTTAATTAATAAGGTTAAATCCTTAAAAGCACTTAAGTAATTTAAGTATTCATTTTCAATGATACAAAAAGTTACTTGCCTATTAAATGATGAGGGAGTATTTTATAACCTATACTTTAATTAAAGTGTACTTTTATAAGAATAATTTACTTGTACTAACAATTGAGCATCTTTTTAAGGATGTCTACGTTTTGATCTTTATTTTTAGATAGAACACAGACATTGGCGACAGAGACATTGGCGAAATCATCGAAAATCGATAGGGCCATAATCTAAAAATAGAATAGAATAATTAAATTAAAAATAGAACGGACTTAAAAAACTGTAAAGCAAAAGATAAATTTTTATTGAATTTAATCGATGCTGCAGCTGATTTATAACAAGTCAATGATACATTTTTTTTACTAGCCCTGTATTATACATGTCCCACTGTTGGGCACGGGCCTCCTCTACTGAATGAGAGGGGTTAGGCCTTAGACCACCACGCTGTAGACAGTTTTTTCTACAGCATGAATGGACCGGCTCGGCCGGGTCGTTACCACTGTCTCACAGAAAACCAAGCCTGTATTGCAGGTCACCAGGTTCTCGATTCTCGGAAGTACCTACAAAAATATATAAAAAGTAGGTACAAACAGAATAAGTGAAATTAACTTTAGTTATACAAACTTTTTAAAATAAGTATTATGTAACAGGAAAACATGAGCTCAAGGCTCTGTCAGGGGCAAGCAGAGGTGTAAAATTGCATCCACAATTCGCCGAGCTTATTTTTGTCCCATGATCTCATACAGGGTGGCCCTGTCGCCATTATTTATAATCGAAAAAGGCACATCAATTTTGATAGTCACCATAAATTTTATCGTCCTCTAAGATGTGCTCTTAACTCGCTTTTTAACCGATGAAAAAGGAGGAGATTCTTAATTAAATGCACTTATTGCACGTAGTAGTGCTAGGTACCTCGTATGTGAGAGGCCGTCTGGGTTGGTACCACTGCTTTGTCTATTTCTGCCGCCAAGTAGCAGTGTGTTCCGGTTTGAAAGACATTGAAGCCAGTTAAATTACTGGAAATTATGAGACTTAAAATCTTATGTATCGGGGTGACGAGCGAAGTCCAATGCCATGCAATGTTTTTTAATTTAAAGTTCTTTGTGGTGGACTATCTCTTATTCCGAGGTGAAACCCCTAATATTCCTGGTCTACAGATCGAAATACAATAAGGGATTAACTTTCGAATAAGGTCTGTAGTTATTTCTGATTTCTTTGACAAAAGCCATGAATACCTATACTAAACATCAAAAGGTGAAAGGCGGACGAAACGGGACGTGCTTTCGACTACGCGTTGCCACACAAAAACCGGTTTGGATAATTGTGCACTGAGTAATTGCATGTTCCTACATAAAAGAGCGAATATCGGAGACATTTTTGAATTTTGTAAGATCGCAGCATTGAATGAAGACAAGTTCAATGCCGAGTTTAATGTTAATGTCAGTAGCGTATTCCGAAGGTCGCTTTAAGCAACAGACGCGAGTGTCAGTGACGCCTTCTCTACACGTATTTACTGTATGTAAATCCATAGGAGACCTGAATCCTAGTAGTGGATGGTTTTTTGCACCTTCTTCTTTTATCTCTGCCTCACCCAAAGGTTGACAGGTAGATAATGCCTAAAAAGTGTAATAATTAAAAGTAAAATAAGTGATCTTCACTGTCTATGACCACAATACTAGAGAGTTATGGATTAGGAAGGCAATTGAGGATTTGGGCCTCCGGAAATCTCACTCACCGTACGAAACGCAACAGCAAGTTCCAACTTCAAATCGATTTTCTGTGAGGCAGTGTAACCCGGTCGACCAGGCCTATTCATACATATAAAAGCATCTACAGTATGACTCTACCACTTTTAAAAGCAATCCACCGTTAGCAATGTCGTGCGAGACTTCGCAAAGGTAGCAGTAATAGAAATTTCATACTTAAGGCTTTTGGATGCCTTATCAATATCATTTGCTTCCAAAAACAATAATTTTAATTAATTTTTAAACAAATTATTAATTAATTAACCAACCCACAAATAAAAGAATATCGAGTTCAATTTTCTTTTTATTTTAACTTGAGCTCTTTGACGTTAATTATTAAAACAAAAGAATTATTCGAAAACTAATTTAAGCGGAGATTTTTATTTACTTAATAAAATGGCAAATGTTTATCATATTATTTTTAATTACTTCAACCCACTACGCATCATTCTTTTCTGTAGTTTTAGTGTCTTTTAGAAATAAATGATGCGACTGGTAAAATAAACAGCCTTTTCCTGGATGTAAATAGCTTATGTCCTTATCCAGGTCATGGTCTACCTGTGTGGCAAATTTCATACAAAACGGTTCAGTTGTTTTTTTTTACTAGCCCTGTATTATACACGTCCCACTGCTGGGCACGGCCTCCTCTACTGAATGAGAGGGGTTAGGCCTTAATCCACCACGCTGGCCTAATAGGGTTGGTAAACTTCACATACCTTCGAAATTCTTATGAAGAGCATCTCAAGTATGCAGGTTTCCTCACGATGTTACCTTCACCGTTAAAGCAAGCGATAATTATAATAATAATAAATACACCAACAGTCACACACATAGTCCCGACCCCACACTAGGTTAACCTGTATCGTGGGTATCAGAAACTACGAGGGTCTTGCAATCCCAAAACACCCAGTCCCGAAACAATTATTTGTGATTAACACCAACTTTTTGTCTCGGTTTGGGAATCGAACCCACGGACTCACGCTGGCTTTGACTTTTTATTTTCGGCTTATTTTATTAAGAATTCCATCTGGTTTGAAGTGGCAGCATATTGTTGCATTTCGTACGGTGAGTAAGATTTCCGGAAGCCCATGTGCCCCTCCGCTTCCCCATCCCTATTAAATTCATTTAAGGTCTGTAACGCATCTGTGATTCTTCTTGTATAGTGAGATCATTAGGTTACCCGCCTGCTTGTTTTTCGACCTCTGCTATAAAAAATTGAAAAATATCATCAGAAAAAATCCAAGACATAACCCGCTGAATGACTAGATTTGATAAACGAATGAAGCGTTAACTGCAAATAGATAGCAAATGATTATTTGAGCACATAACCAAGATCAACGTGTTAGATATCACAAAGGCATACCTAATTAATTAAACTTCGAGAAGTTAGTCTTCTGGAAGATCAGATGTACGAACTTGCGACAGATTTGAGTTTACACTTACGTTTAGGAAATCTTACTTTAGTGTTTAAGATTGTTGAAGTTTTAGGTTTATACCTTAGGAATTAATTTAATTTAGTACGATATGTGCTTTCCTAGAACACTGTTAACACGCGTCCGTATTTTTTTACCGGAATGACAAGACAGTAGTTCGTCCAACTACTGGTAAGCGCTACCCATAAATACAACACCATACAGAACCTTGAATTAGAAAGCCCTGAATGGCATTAGACTGCGCTCGTCAATCCCAGACATAGAATGTAAACCTCACAATGCCCAGTAATTGCACTGGCATCAATGCGCTTCAAACCGAAACACAATAGTGTTTTAACATTGTTTCTTGGCAGCAAAAATAGACAAAGCGCTGATACTTACCCAGATGCGAGACGAGAGGCGTACCTCGTAGTGGTCTTGCTTGTACCAGTACCGGCATCGGCACCGAATCCGAGACATCAACTTTACTATTTTCATGTTCGAAATTATTGTTATCTAAGTGGCTTTTACTGTTTTTTTATGAATTGATCTCTGCCATAATATTTAGCGATCTAAAATTCGATATGCAGCGATAGCTCAGCGGGGACTAGTACGATCTGTCGAGATGAAAGTCCCAGGTTCGAAACCTGCTCCAAGAGCATACACCTCTGAGTTTTCTAAGTTACATGTGTATTCATTGTTAATTATCGCTTGCTTCAACGGTCAAGAAAACATCGGTAATATACCTGCATACTTAGAAAGTTCTTCATAAGAATTTCGAAGGTGTGTGAAGTCTGCCAAGCTGCATTAAGCCAGCGTGGTGGAAGGCCTAAACCCTCTCATTCAGTAGAGGAGACCCCTGCTCAGCAGTGGAACGTGTATACAAGGCTGGTACTTTTACCTATTAGAATACTAAGAGTCCCGACCAATTAACCAATAAAGCGATACCTACAAAGATTTAATTAACTGAAAATACGTAATCAGTACCCTTTGTCTTTGTAGGAGAAAATTAAACCTTTATGTAATTTGTTGGAGTGCTTCTCTATGCATTATACAATTTAATTAGTTAGTACTTTGATTCATAATAAAATAAAGATTAACAAAACTTAGAAACAGCAAAAAGAAATACCATGTAAATTCCAATACAATAACACAATCACGATGAGCGTGGTTTTCCGTTGAGAAGTTTTATTTTTTCCCCTCCGTACTCGGTCATCAGATCTTAACCAAATTTATATGGGACCACATCGGAAGATGGATTAATTTTATTTCGTTATTATTTTGCTGCCCAGCTTTTGGTCTTTTGAGGTTTACGACCTTTCTACCTCGAATCGATTGATCACTTCATTGGTCTCGTGGCAGCTTACTTAGGCTGGCAAGCTTGGGTTCAAATCCAATCACAATTTGGATGTGAATGTGAATTTACGATTGGAAAAATAACACGTGACAATTCAACCAGGGCAATCCCTGCCCCCCCCCCCCCCCGTGCAAACCCTCATTAGTTTTTTTATGTAATAGGCCGGCAAACGAGTAAGTGGGTCACCTGATGGTTAGTGATCTCCACCGCCCGTGTGGGCGTACATAATATCAAAAGAATCATGGGTGCGTTGCCGACCTTAAAGAAAAGGGATAATTAAGGAATTGGGAAGGGCAGGGGGTTTGGGCCTCCAGATATCTCACTCATCATATGAAACGCAGCGGCAAGCTGCTACTTTACGCCAGTTTTCTGTGAGACAGTGGTAATGACCCGGACGAGTCGGCCCATATATGCTGTAGACACTTTTGTCTACCAACCACTGTGTGGCTCTACCACTTATAAAAGTTTACTTTCAGGTTGGAAACTCACCCACAATTCGTCATCTATTACGAGTGCTCATGGACCGAGATAATCATTTTTAAAGTGACCTACATGCTCGTTTGTCCCGTCTACAAAACATAAGCACCGCTGACAGTTATTTTGATGGCATGACGTCATAACACACTGATTACTACAAGCTTGTTACCCACGTGCAGTTACTTGTAATTGTGTTACATTGTACAGTTGCGCAACGAATGGCGCGATGTTAAAATGCGGATGTGGGTACGGTCAAGACGAGACCCCCTGTCGGAAATGTGAAACTTATAGCACAGACTCATATGTTTACAAGACGCCACATTCTAAGGCTTCCACTCGCCATACTCGAAAAATACACACACACCCAATACTCACACATATAGTCCTGACCGACACTAGGTTAACCTGTATCGTGGGTATCAGGAACTACGAGGGACCACAACACCCAGACTCGAAACAAACATTTGTGAATAATAATAATAATACACCCAACAGTCACACACATAGTCCTGACCCCACACTAGGTAAACCTGTGTCGTGGGTATCAGGAACTACGAGGGACTTGCGGTCCCACAACACCCACACCACACAAATACTGATCTCGTTGCGGGCATTGATCTCACAGCCTCTCGCTTCTCAGCCAGTTGTTCGCCCTCTATGCCACGGAGGCTTAAGAACTTAATAATCTACATAAGAGATTGCTCTTAATAGGTATTTAGTGGAATTAGTTCATACTAATGTCATGGCATCATTGCCACTAATAAAATTATATTTTTAAAATTTATTTGTCCTATATTTGATGAAATTTACTGGTGCTTGATGCATTTAGTGTCCTTTTTATATAAAATCATCAAATTCTTTGATAAAATGTGCACTGAACAAAGAAATATGTGTGACATACCAACCTAAGATACGAATTTATTTACGATGTTAATGCTTGTTTATTTACCACGTGTAAACGTGATGTTTATATCAATATTATCTTTTTCTCACGGCTCCGAACGCGTCAAAGTATTTTTCTTACTAAAAACTCACTCCTGTCACATTACACATATTATATACCAGCCTTTGCTCGCGGCTCCGCCTGCGTGAACAGCCTTTGCCAGGATAAAAAGTAGCCTGTATCCGGGATCAAAGTAGCCCATAAACGGTATATAAAGTAGACTATAACCGGGATCGAATGTAGCATATAACCGGAATAAAAGTAGCCTATAAACGGGATAAAAAATAGTATATAACAGGGATAAAAAGTAACTTATAAGCGGGATAAAAATAGTATATAACCGGGATAAAAAGTAACTTATAAGCGGGATAAAAATAGTATATAACCGGCATAAAAAGTAACTTATAAGTGGGATAAAAATAGTATATAACCGGGATAAAAAGTAGCCTATAAATGGGATAAAATGTAGCCTATAATCGGGATAAAATGTAGCCTATAACCTTCTTCACTGTCCCATCGCTAATGCGCGTTGGTAGACTTTGTGTACATTCAAATTATTAAAGAACACTCAGACGTGTCTGCCAACCCGCAGTAGGACAGAGTGGTGTATTAAGACCAACCTTATAATCCAGTAGAGGAAGATCCGTGCCCAGCAGTGGGACGTGTGTAATACAGGGCTAGTATTATTATTTAGTTAGACAGGTTTCCTCACGACGCTTTTTTCATAATAACCGAAAAGTCAGAGGTGCAAGCTCCCAGCATCGGCATCGAACCAGCGACCTTCGCCTTTGTAGTCAGCACCATTCCCCGTAAGTTATCGCTGCTCATCTAAAACAATATTGTCTCACGTCTTTGTCCTGAAATCCGATTGTTAAAAAAAACTAAGATGTAAGATATTATACTATTTACTTACATACGCACTCACGCCTGTAAGCAATTATAAAGCAATAATAACGGAAAATTGGCAATTTTTTAAAAGACAATTCATGCTTTTCAAGAATATAGTAATCGAACAAAATATAAGCCCACTGAGTTTGTTTCGCCGGGTCTTCTCAAGCTGGGTCGTTTTGGAACCGGTGGTAGTTTTAAAACTCGTGCCGTTTCGGTAAATGCAGTGGTCCATACCGACTCAAAATATTTAATAATTAATTATGGACGTTTCCATATTACAAATACTGTTAATAATGCAAAATGTAAAATAAAAAGACAACAAATAAACAATTTATTGTAATTGCCTAGTGTATTTGACGAAGCTATGTATGTTATGTATACATTAGTTGATATGATTTTTATACATAAGTTTCTTTATTGTGTACTGACTTGTAATAAGCGCTATTTTAATTGCCTACATCATTTTAAAAATTTCAAGCCCCGAAGGGGTAGGCAGAGGTGTGTTACACCTCTGCCTACTGGTTACCAGTACACCCACATTTCGCCGAGCGTATCTCCGTCCCACGATGTGATAGGGGGCGAGCCCATCGCCATACCGGGCACAAATTCCAGACTCCGGGTTGATACTGAGCATTTCGTAATAGAAAAACCCAATATCACTTTACCCGACTCGGGGATCGAACCCGAGACCTCAGCGTTAGCCTCAATCGTAACGCGTACGCATTGCAACTGCGCCACCGAGGCAGTCACCATTTACTTACTTGTATAATATTTACTTTTATGAAAATTAGAAAAAAATCTCGTAGTGCTAATTAATTCTTTACGTCTTATCCTAAAAGAAATAGCGAGTTATTGTTGAAAGAAAAAGCTTTATCACATTTATAAACGTTTTGTTAGCACTTCAGAGGCCATAAAATGCCGATGGTGAAGTAATACATTATTTATAAACACTGAATTAACGCGTATACTTACTATCTAGTTAAACACAATGTCGAAATGTATAAAATGAGTTTTAAAAAAGCTAATAAACCGACTTCAAAAATAACACTGAAAATTCAAAAATAGCAATTCTGTACCTGTGCGGCTGCCGGTCAAATGAAATTGCACCGACTCCAAAGAGACCTATAGAAATAGTTATTTTTTATTTTTCTGTGTTATATTTGAAGTCGGTTTTTAAGTTTTGTTTAAACTTATTTCATTTTATACATTTTACATTCCAATACAATGACACAATCGCGATGAAAGCTGTTATCCGTTGAGAAGTTTTTTTTTTTTACTTTGTACTCCGTCGTCAGATCTTAACTAAATTTATATATATGACTACATCGCAACTCAACTCTAAATTTTTTGATAAGTTTTTGTTATAAAGCACAATAAAATTTGTGTTAAATTTTGTACGTAAATAATATTAAAATACTAAAAACTAATAATACGGATATATATTATTTTTTTTGTGTTCATTAGTGTTCAGTAGCATAAAATTAACACTCCCGACGCAATCACCGAAACAATTTGAAAGAATAAAAACAAGCGGTTTATACGGTACCTACTTTAAGAATTATCCCCCAACTAACAAGGAGTTGTACCTTCCATAATCAGCACACCTGAAAAACTCAAAGGAACTTAAGTAGCGGTCTATACGAGCCTATAATATTTAAAGAATTATCCACTAATAGTTAAGGAGCTATACTTTCCATCATCAGCTCAGCAGCATGGAATGATGAGTACCAGACGCAAATACTTAAATAGTTTTAGAAAATATCGTCCCTATAAAATTTGAGGGATACCCTCGATTTGAATGAATAGCGCTGCGTTTCATGTTTTCCATTAGAAAGTTTCCCATTATCAATAAAATTTTAACCAAATTAGTATGGCAACACTTAAAAACTAAAAAAAAAATAGGAAATATCAAAATCAGTAAAAACTACAAGACCAATCTTTCTATAACATGTATTAAAAAGCATGCTGCGACCGACCCCACTGCGAGTGGGATAAAGGCAGGTGGAAGAGAAGGTATTCATACATATTACATGTTTCGCCGGGTCTTCTCAAGTTTGGGTCGTTTTGGATCCGGTGGTAGTTTTAAACCACGTGCCGTTTCGGTAATGCCTATGGTCCATATCGACCTTTAAAACAGAGAAAAAATAACAATAATAATAATACTTAACAATCCTGGACTAATATAAAAATATTGTAAACTCTATAGTTGCCCAGTGTATTTTGACGATGCTATGTATGTTATGTATATATTAGCTGATATGATTTCTGTACTTACATAAGTTTCTTTATTTTGTACTGACTTGTCATAAGCGCTATTTTAATTGCCTACATGATGAATAAAACTATTTCATTTCATTTCATTTCATTTCATTTCATTTCATTTCATTTCATTTCATTTCATTTCATTTCATTGGAATGCTTGTGTCATCTATTCCGCTGTTTCACTAACAACCATCTCGATTAAATTACCTTTCAAACAAAAAAAACCACATTCAAATCGGTATATTCATTTAGGCACTACGGTGCCAAAATAGGACATGTAAGCCATATCAGAGCACACTTGCGAAGCTCTACTCATTTAAGCAAAAGCTAAGTCGCCGTGACTGAAATCGGCTTGGAAGACATCATCATCACCATCATCATCATCACGGTGCTATAGACACACACTAACACACAGATAGACAAAGAGGTCAAATTTCAAAACACCCCTCTTTTTGTCGCAGGTTTAAAATGGGAGACCGGCGACAGCTTATACGCATCAGTAGCGTCAGAGTATGGCGTACAGAAATTGACGCAATTTCATCATGCGTAAATTTATTCCGGGAAAAACTTAAACAAAGATATATCGAATATCGTTTAATTATTTATTTCCATCAGAAAAACACGTAGAATCCAAATGAATTCATCTTTTCATTTCCTTTTCCTTTATTCAGATACGAAATCTGGGCTCAAAGCGTGGGTTATTTATAAATAAAGCTAGCTATATGAGTGTAGAATCACGCTGTAGAATTGCTATTTTCGAGCTATAATTATCTCGCATTGAACATGGGAGTGTGTTATAGATTCATTAATTCGCCTGCATTGATCGTAATACATGGTTTTTTGTCGCGGGTAAAATCGATTTTAGGGATACCTTCTCCAGTCTGTGGGGATGAGGTATACAATTAACTGCCGCATCCACAGATACGAAGTGTGGCAGTTCTCTTCTTTAAGTGGTAGAGCCACGCTGTAATCAGTTTTGTCTTCAGGATGAATAGGCTGGCTCGACCGGGTCATTGCCACTGTCTTTGCTGCATTTCGTATGATAAGTAAGATATTTGGAGGCCCAAATACGCATTCCCTTCCCAATCCCTTAATTATCCCTTTCGTTTACGGCCGGCAACGCGCCCATGATTCTTCTGATACATGGGCGGTGGAGGTCACTTACCATCAGGTGAAATTCTGACTCGTTTGCCGAGCTACCAACCACTCCCCGCTGAGCTATGACTACTTTGTGAGGGAGTAGCCAGCTGTAAAACGCGAGGCCACGGGTTCGATTCCCGCACCGAGACAAAATGTCTATGTGCTCCACAAATATTTGTTTCGATGCTGGATGTTTTATCCCCAGAGGTATTGCCGTAAAAATTACAAACCAAATCTTTTTGAAATGTGTTAAAAAAGCATGCCGAGCCGACCCCACTGCCAGTGGGATAAGGACAGGTGAAAGAAGAAGACTGTAGGTACGTACCAAGTTCATACCAAATCCATTCACGACTATGGACTTGTCAGATTACAGTAACTGCAGCTTTTGTATGATGAAGTGGGGCAAGTCCAATATGACCCCCCCCCCCTCTAAATCTACAGTCACTCACACCTACACAAACCTTAATTAAATTAAGTTACTCTATCAAAAGTATTTTCACGAGCTCTTCTTAGAAAAGGATTAATCAACTGTATCTTGACATTCAAATTATCCTTTCTCGCAACATGTACCAGAAGTAATACGTTTATTGGGCCTTACGTAGAAATTAGCGATTGTTACCAAGGAAACGTTACCTGTAAGATGTAAAGGCCCGCTAAGAAAGGATTCTTGGAAATTTACATTTCAGGGTAAAGGGGGGTGTAGAACTTTATTTGAAACTTTTTTTTGGAACGAAACTGCTGTGCTTATTAAAAAAAATGAGACACGCGTTTCACAATTATCCCGGAAAAAGAACTTCATGCAGGCAGAGTTGCGAGCAATCTCTACCTTTATAAAAATACATACGCACTCACGCCTGTAATCCCCGAAGGGGTAGGCAGAGGTTTAACCAGTACACCCACATTTCGCCGAGCGTATCTCCGTCCCTTATGTCATAGGGGGCGAGCCTATCGCCATACCGGGCACAAATTCCAGACTCCGGGCTGATACTGAGCATTTCGTAAAAGAAAAACCCAATACCACTTTACCCGACTCCCGAGACCTCAGCGTTCGCCTCAATCGTAACGCATACACATTACAACTAGGCCACCGAGGCAGTCGTTTATAAAAATTGATGTTGGTATATCTGTTTAAGATTAATAGTCTTCGACAATGTTTAGACCACCATGAAAGCTGGTATTTATGTGAGTGCTGCACAAGTTATCACCTCTGCCTCCTCTTCAGGGATGCAGGCGTAAACTTATCTTATACTAGCATTTACCCGCGGCTCCGCCCACGTAAAAGTCTTTTTCTGGGATAAAAGTTGCCTATGTTCTAATTCATGTCTTGGTCTACCTGTATGCCATATTTTACCCAAATCCATTCAGCCGTTAAGGCGTGATTGATCTACAAACATTCAAAAATTCAATACTTCCACCCCCTCTCCTTTGGCGAGTTGAATTTTACAAATATATGAAACACGTGTCTCATAATTTTTATTAAGTCATATTTTTACTCAATTTCACAGCCGTTTTTTTTCATAGAAAATTCCCCCTTTAACCCCTTAAAATGTAAATTTCCAAAAACCCTTTCGAAGCGGTCCCCTTACATTACACAAACTACCATCTGACCAAATTTTATGATCATAGCTTTAGTAGTTTTGAGATTAAAACAAGTACACTGGCATATTTAAATAGAAAAAAGTGTATTACATCGAAAGTCACTGGCACACTTAAACTATTATATCACGTTAAATAATACTCATGAAACCAAACCGTGACGTTTTGTCGAAAGTATTTCCGTAATACTTATTAACGCAAAGGTACAATTACTTTGCGAATCAGCATTTAATTAGTTTCGAGTTATAAGATTAGAAGGTTTTGGAGATAATGCTATGTTATAATTAAATTAAATAATTAGGGAGATTAACTCGGTGGCGCAGTTGTAATGCGTACGCGTTACGATTGAGGCCAACGCTGAGGTCTCGGGTTCGATCCCCGGGTCGAGTAAAGTGGTATTGGGTTTTTCTATTACGAAATGCTCAGTATCAGCCCGGAGTCTGGAATCTGAGTTTTCGCTTAAAAAACACATGAGTTAGAATTGGTGCCCAGTATGGCGATAGAGGATAGGGACGAGTCCTATAATAGAACGGAATGTAGCATTAGTTGCGCCTCTGCCTGCCCCATCGGGGTTATAGTATGCATATCTACTCCGTAGTAGCGAAATCTACATCGATGTCTGTCCGTCTATTTAAACACTTATTTGTCACTATCAAATCGGTCTCCAAATATAATTCGAACGATATAGTATTTTACAACAAAAAAAAAACACAAAATTGCGCCTTCAAATTATATGATAGCAACAAATTATGTTATGAATGGTTCTTAAATTGTTATTCATATGTTGATGATTACGACCCGACCCGAATGGTTGGGCCATTTTCGAACGTAATCGATCGTTCATATTATTATAAATTATGAACAATAAAAATCCTGAAGGAGAAGTGTCTAATAATCAAAAGTGTCGAGTTCCGAGTGTCTCTACCACAGTTTTTTAATTTGTAGAGCCATACGTATCTCGTAAGATTTGCTATGCGTTTTATATCAGGCATTTGGTAAGTCCTCTTTCTTACAGCACTACGACGCAGTCATAGATAATACATATGTACTTATGGCCGTTCCCTATATTCTATCTATCGACAGATTTGCTTACTGTCAATAGTGTTTTGACAGATCTTCCATACAAAATGTGTCAAAATTTTACTGCCGGTAAGCAAATCTGTCGATAGACAGAATATTGGGACTGGCCATTAGTCGCTCATAGCCAATTGCAATCACTAATCAGTAAACGATAGGCGATTTATTTATTTATTTAAGCAATCCTTGGCGCGGTCAGTCTATTGGTGGGTGCCTGCTTAGTAATATTGCATCTTAGCGTCTCCGTGCTCCAGAAGGCACGCAAAAAGTCGGTCCCGGCTGTTATCAACTGACAGCAGTCATTAAGTCAAGTCGGAGGCCTATTTTGGCCTGGCGGCTTGAAAACACTTATACTTATCTTATAGGTACTGTGGTTTGGTCACATTTTGAGAAAACCACAGGAGTACGTCGGTCGTAAATACCTGTGCTAGATCGTACTAGGAGTACCAAGTGAATGGCCCAAGAAGCGCTGTCTTAATGTACTAGAGGGAGATATAAGAGCTAATGGTCTCACTACAAATGATGCTCAAGATCGGGCGAACTGGAGGCGTCTTAGTAAGAAGGCAGACCCTGGCACTAAGCCGGGATAGCGCCAGAAAGAATGTATAGTATATCATATTAAATTTTTAACACAATTGCAAACAACATTTTTTTAACTGCCTCGGTGGCGCAGTTGTAATGCGTACGCGTTACGATTGAGGTCAACGCTGAGGTCTCGGGTTTGATTCCCGGGTCGGGTAAAGTGGTATTGGGTTTTTCTATTACGATATGCTCAGTATCAGCCCGGAGTCTGGAATTTGTGCCCGGTATGGCGATAGACTCGCCCCCTATCACATAAGGGACGGAAATACGCTCGGCGAAATGTGGGTGTACTGGTTACACCTCTGCCTACCCCTTCGAGGATTACAGGCGTGAGTGTGTATGTATTTTTTTAATCACCCACCCATCCGTCAGAGTTCTTGACGCCGACTCTGCGCGTTTGTAGTATCCCATTTCAATCTATGGCAGACCATAATATGTCTGTAGCGTTATTAACGTACGGCGTATTTGACGTATTTGACACACGTCAGCGTCAATAACATTTAACGTAATAATCGGAAGTCTGTTAAAAATACAGTAACTTATAAGAAAATGTTATTAGGAAATTTTAATTATTCATAACTTGAAAACTGTATTACAAATGTTATACAAACAATGAATCAAGAACGTATTTTCATACGGCTGTTTTGTTAAAGTTTTACTTGTTTGAGATGTAGTCGACTAGGTTCATACTGCTGTTTTATTAAAGTTTTACTTGTTTGAGTAGGCAAGGAGTTAAGGACCTCAAAAATGGTTAATGACTAAAAATATCGAAGGGCTTAGGTACTTTGTCTTATCTTGAGACCACACAAATAATTAATTCTTGTGGAAATCGAACCTGCTTTTTGTTCGCCTGTCGGTTATTCATCAACTGTGCACTGACATAATAGTTTACAAGGTAAAAAAGCTTTATGTTTCTGCACTGGTAAATATCAAAGAGATCATTAGACTATGAGTACAGAGGGGCTAGCACGAATAACTTACGAATGAGTATTCGAATCGAGAATGCTAACATTTGTATGAATTTTCAAACAAATTTTGACATTTCGATTCGAAAACGGTTTCGCAAGCAGAGGGGCACCAAAAACTTGCGAAAAGTTATTTGACCTGTCATCGACAGCAATTTCTATAAGATTTTGGTAGAGCGCCTCTATCGTACGTAAAAGAAACTAATATATATGGAATATAGACCAATGATATTTAAGGAATTATCTATCGAGCCCTCGATACCTTTACATTACGATTTCGATAGTTTTCCGTGCTAGCCCCTCTGTTCGTGCTAGCCCCTCAGGTATTTTTTGTGAGAAATCCAGATATAAATCTTATAGACGTCGCAAATGTATCGACTTCGATTGTTGAATTCGTGGGTTCTATTCCCGCACCGAGACAACAAATGTTTGTGTGATTCACAAATATTTGTTTTGGGTTTAATTTTTTTGTCGGTTGTAAAAACTACAAGGCAAGTCTTTCTGTAATATATGTTAGAAAGCATGTTGTCCCAACTCTACTGTGCGTGGAATAAGAGCACGTGAAAGAGAAAATATTCGTAGAAATTGGAGTGCTTGTGTTATCTATTTAGCTCTATATCTATGGATAAATACTTATTCAGGAGCGATTTTTATAGAAGCATGGATATAAAAGTAAATAAGTAAATACATTTTACGTTTGGTATTCTGGACGGCCATGATTTTTTGAGTTCTCGAGATTATTTAAATTACCATCAAATGACACACTTGTTAGTTATGCCAACTAATGCCAAAAATACTTTTTGTCATGCATACGGGATTTCTACGCAAAATTATGAAACATTCTATTGATTGATTTGACATCCAAAATGTAATTCTAAATGATGTAGGTATATAAATCATTTGTATTTATCCATGTTGTGCAAGAGTGTTATCAAATTCATTCCATCATTCACAAGTTTTGACTCTGTTGTAACATAAATAATCAAACTTGCGAAATTTAATCCTAAACTAAACATAAATTGAGAAATTCATTCATTTCAGTGATAATATTGTTTGCTATGTAATGGATTTTATCGTTATCATAGTTTGTAAATATTTTTGTGATTATGAAAAGAACCGCTCACATTTCGTAAATGTTTGTTAGCACAAGTTCCTGACTTATTGGAGATAACGTATAATGGTTTTTTTTATGGCATAGGCCGGCAAACGGGCAAGTGGGTCACCTGATGGTAAGTGATCTCCTCCGCCCATGTGCGCCAACAATACCAAATGAATTATGGGCGCGTTGCCGACTTTAAAGGAAAGGGATAATTAAGGGACTGCGAATGAGGGGGTTTGGGATTCCGGATATATCACTCACCGTACGAAACGCAGCAGCAAACTACTTTACGCCGGTTTTCTATAAGACAGTGGTAATGGCTCGGACGAGCCGGCCCATACATGCTGTAGACAAGTGTCTACAGCGTGACTCGACCACTCATTAAATGATTTTTGAATTCTCGCTATTCCACCGCTGGGCAAAGGTTTCCCTTCATTACAGAGAGGGTTTGGAAAGTCTGATTAGTATTATAAATGAGAAAGTTTCGATGATTGTTTTTCTTTTTTTTATTAGCGCCAATGACGAGACGTGTAGGCCGTTCGCTTAATAGTAAGCGTCACGTCTATCCATAAACAGAAGCAACATGAATCAGAACTTCAAATGATGACGTATTGTATGGCTCTGGACTGCGCTCGTCAACCAGAGACATAAGATATTAAGTCTTATAATGCCCAGTAATTTCACTGGCTTCAATGTCTTTAAAACAGGTGCTTAATCCCTACTGCTTGGCGTCAGAAATAGACAAAACGAATACTTATCCCAAAAAGAAATTCACGTTCGGAACCACGAGGAAAAGCTAGAAATCCAATTTTTTTTCTCATACACCCAACATACAACCTGTATCGTGGGTATCCGGAACTACGATGGAATTAAGGTCCCATAACACCCGAACCCGAACAAATATTTGTGGGTTACACAAACATTTGTCACAGTGCGGGAATCGAACCCACAGGCTCACGCTTCGCAGCTGGCTACTCGCCCACTGCGCCAAAGAGGCTGTCGTATATAATATATTTCAATTCATCTTTGCATTTCTTGATTTTGTAGGCATAAGATTGGCTTGGGAAAAGGTGTAAAGATAACACTGACCTTTTGTTATCACAGAATCGTCATGAAATGGAACAGCCATTAATCATGATAAAGATTTAGATCTGTTCAAGATAAAGATTTCTCACGACAAACTGACACTTAATCTTGACCATATGTGGTCATTTTGACGAAGCACTAAAACAAAACAAAATTATTTTACATACACTCTCACACATATACACTCACGCCTGTAATTCCCGAAGGGGTATGCAGAGGTGTAACCAGTACACCCACATTTCGCCGAGCTTATTTCCGTCCCATCATGTGAGGGGGCGAGCCTATGACTATATCGGGCATAATTCTAGACTCCGGGTTGATACTGAGCATTTTGATAGAAAAACTCAATATCATTTTTACCCAACCCGGAGATCGAACCTGAGCGCCGAGGCAGTGCCGCCGAGGCAGTTGTAATGTGTTAGTAAAAAATATTTTACTAATGAACTAACTAGAAAATGCATTGCAATTATATTTGTCAATTCTGTTGTCACTGACTTAAGTAAAAACCAAACTAAGGGTGAATTAAGTATTTTTTAATTTATTCAAGTTTTAATTAAATGTCAATCTACAGGGTTCTGGGTGTCAATCTACAGAGTAGGTATGTCAGTTCTAAAATTAGTTACGTCCATCTATTTTCATTCTTTACCACCCATTTGACAGAATTTCTATTCTTATATTTAGAAAAACACTTAACTATAATAATCTCTCACAATACCATAAAAGTCATGAATGTATTGTCAACATTAAAGGTAACGAAGATTGGGAAAAGCAGGATTTGGGCCTCCGGTAATTTCACTAACTGTATCCAACACAGTGTATATCCGGTTCTCGATAGGCTTGCGACGTGACATGGTTGCTGGCTGGGGTGAGTATATAGGATCACTGTTGGATAGAGGTGTATTGACTCGCCGGCCAGGGAGACCCGTATAAACGGTTGTTCCGCTGGCCGCCCGCGGTATAGTACAGGGGCCCAATCGTGGTTAACCACCTCGAGAGGCTGCCTCACCATGCCGCGCATAATCTTGGGTAGGTCCGTCGTGCCGGTTGGTGACCGGATGTGGGGTCCCGGCGGCCTATCCCGGGAGGGTACGGGGGCCCTTCCGTCCGGCGAGTCAGTCTGCCTCTTTTCGGCTATTATGTGACTCTGTACCCGTCACGGTCATTAGTCTGCCATGTCGCAAGCCACTCGATTTGCTTCTTCCCCCTTCTTTTCCTTTTTCACATGACAGCGCAATTAAAGAGAACAGGTCTTACAGCGGTGCACAACCCCACCACCGCGTTCACAATGGAGTTCACTAACATCCGTGGACTCCACTCGAACCTAAGCGCTGTCCACCACCATCTTGAGACGGCCCGGCCTGCAATGCTTTTCCTGACGGAGACGCAGATTTGTCGTCCGGCCGATACGGCATACCTACATTATCCCGGCTATTCGTTGGAAGAGAACTTCAAGCGAAAGGCTGGGGTATGTTTGTATGTCCGGTCGGATGTCTGCTGCCGCCGTCTGCGCTGCATGGAGGATCCTTCCCTTTCCACACTGTGGGTACGCGTGGATCTCGGCACGCAAAGCCGAATCTATGCGTGCCTTTACAGATCCCATGACGGGGATGACGAGACAACTCGGCTGTTTAACTACATCAGCCAGGCGGCAGATGACGCGCAGGAGCAGTATCCGACAGCGGAACTGGTGGTCTTGGGGGACTTCAACGCACACCATGAGTTGTGGCTGGGTTCCTCCAAGACTGACCATGCTGGACGTGCTGCCCATGCATTCTCTCTGACTCATGACTTGTCGCAACTGGTACATCAGCCCACCAGGATCCCTGATGTGGCAGGTCATGCGCCTTCACTGCTGGACCTTCTGCTGACGAGTCATCCAGCTGGGTACAATGTGACGGTAAGTGCCCCCTTGGGTACTTCTGATCATTGCCTGGTTGGATCGTCGGTGCCTCGTGCTTTGCCTCCACCTCCCGTGAGGGTAAAGCGCAGGATCTGGCACTACTCGTCAGCAGATTGGGATGGTATGCGCGAATATTTTGCAGCCATCCCTTGGCGGCAGCGCTGCTTTGAGGGCACTGATCCTTCTGCGAGTGCCGATGCTATTGCCGACGAGATCCGATTAGGAATGGAATACTACATTCCTTCCTCGGAGGTCGTCGGAAGTGGCCGAGGACGCTCCTGGTTCAATCGCGAATGCGCTGATGCTGTTAGTGTGAAACAGACGGCGTATCGCGAGTGGATCAGGAGTCGCGCCAAAAAGGATCCCAATGTAAGTTCTCTCAAGGCAGCCTATAACCAAGCCACCAAGGCCTGTAAGAAGGCTTACGTCAGAGCGGATGCACAGCGAGCCACTTTGCATCCGCTCACTTTGCCGAGCCAGGATAAAAAAAAAAAAAAAAAAAAAAAAATTGCAGCTTGCTGCTGCGTTTCGTACGGTGAGTGAGATATCCAGAGTCGCAAATCCCCCTCCCTTCCCAATCCCTTAATTATCCCTTTCCTTTAAGGTCGGCAACGCGCCCATGACTCTTTTGGTATTTTTGACGTACATCAGCGGTGGAGATCACTTAACATCAGGTGACCAACTTGCTCTTTTGGCGACCTATGCTATAAAAAACCCTTCTGACCCACGGCACTACTAAACCACACTACCGGTAGTGTCGAGGGTAATGGTAAAAGGTCTCATATCTTCGTTTCCCGAAATATCTATTACTCACAATTAACTCCTAGGGCACGTACAGAATAACAGTTGGAAGTTGATTTATAGCTCTTCCTTGACCGTAATAACCTTTTTTATAGCAGATGTGTCGTTATTAATTTTGGTTTAACTGTGTCACCAGGAAAACGGGTTGTTTTTTTATAATAACAATTTATGTTATTATAAAAAACAACCTCGACTGCCTCGGTGGCGCAGTTGTAATGCGTACGCGTTACGATTGAGGCTAACGTTGTCTCGGGTTCGATCCCCGGGTCGGGTAAATTGGTATTGGGTTTTTCTATTACGAAATGCTCAGTATCAGCCCGGAGTCTGGAAATTGAGCCCGGTATGGCGATAGGCTCGCCCCCTATCACATTGTGGGACGGAGATATGCTCGGCGAAATGTGGGTGTACTGGTTACACCTCTGCCTACCCCTTCGGGGATTACAGGCGTGAGTGCGTATGTATGTAACAATTTATGTTTAATCATACAATTTATGTAGATTGCCAGTGTGTGGTACAGTGTCGCAACTAGAGTCATTGGCGCTCAGAGCGAGGTTCCCATACTGCGCCCTTTGAATATCAGCCCTGTATTATACACGTCCGACTGCTGAGCACTGGACTCTTCTACTGAATGAGAGGGGTTGGCCTTACTCCACCACGGCCTAATGCGGGTTGGCAGATTTCAGACACCTTCTAAATTCTTATGGAGAACTTCTCAGGTATGCAGGTGTCCTCACGATGTTTCGTTCACCGTTAAAGCAAGCGATAATTAACAATGAATACACACGTAATTTAGAGAAGCCATAGGTGCATGCTCTTGGGGCAGGTTTCGAATCTGCGACTTTTATCTCGACAGTCTGTACCACTCCCCGCTGAGCTGTCGCTTCTATAAAATAAAAATGAATGGCTCCTTCTGGAGTTTGTACCCCTGGTACGAGCTCCTGTTGCTAGTCTGAACGATATTTTTAGGAGACTAAAAAAACTACGTATGATTTACACATATATAACTAATATTATAAATAGGAAAACTTTTTTGAGTTTGTGACCTTTTATATAATAATAATAATATTATATTTTATTTCTCTCGTCACAGTACTATTTATTTTGAGTGGTAGAGCCACGCTATAGACAGTTTTGTCTACAGCATGAATTGGCCGGCTCGTCCGGGTCACTACCACTGTGTCACAGTAAACCGGCGTAAAGTAGCAGCTTGCTGCCGCGTCTCATACGGTGAGTGAGATATCCAGAGGCCCAAACTCCCTCACCCTCCCAATTCCTTAATTATCCCTTTCCTTTAAGGCGGCAATGCGCCCATAATCCTTTTGATATTTTGGACCTACATGGGCGGTGGAGATCACATACCATCAGGTGACCCAATTGCTCGTTTTCTAGCCTATACTATTAAAAAAAGGTAAACTTTTTGAATTTGTGACTTTTGATATAATAAAAATAATAATATATTTTATTTCTCTCATCTATTGATACATTGAACTCAAAACTACTTTTGTGAGATACTACAAAAAATCCTGTCTAACAGATTACCAGGCCCCCCGACAGATTACTCTTAACGAAACAGTACAATATTGTTAATGGAACATGCAGAGAGTAATCTCTGGAACTAATGCACATTCTTTCACCATCACCTTTCTTTCATTCTTATTTTTCTACATACAGCGTGATGAATGTGTTTCAGTATACTAGACTGTCACGCGTGACTCAATATTAAATATTAATATTATAGTTGAACATTTTCGAAAATATGTGAATCTACCAACCCTCATAATGCCAATATGATGGACTAAGGTCTACCCCTCATTAGTGAGGAGTCCTATGCTCAGCAGTGAGACGTATACAATATGCAACAAAAACCCTATTGGGCGTTTTAACTGTGATATCAGAATCGATATTCAAACGTAATGAAATAACTCGCATACGAAAATTGTACTATAAAAATTACCATATTTATTTTTTAAACATGAATTAATTTATTGTTTGTAAACCGCATTTCGATTGATTAGTTCTCTAAGAGCGATGACTCGGAGTCAGAGCGAGATAGCAAATTGCGGCGTCTACGTACATCAAACGCGGTGCGCCGCGTGCACCCCCAGCATCAGTCAGCTGTTAATGTTTTAAATATGTTCATTTATACATAAAGCTACCTGTGTAAAGATAATATCTCGCTTCTGTTTATTATTATTTTTATTAAGCTATCTATATGTCTATCTTCACGACCTAAAAAGGGCCAATAGAGTTTTTGTTACATACTGTATAATAGTGATAGCTCAGGATAGCAGTGATAGCTCAGGTGGGAGTGGTATGGACCTCGAGACGAAAGTCGCAGGTTCGAAACCAGCCCCAAAAGCATACACCTCTAACTTTTCTAAGTTACGTGTATATTAATTGTTAATTATCACTTGCTTTAACGGTGAAGGAAACATCGTGAGGAAACCTACATACCTGAGAAGTTCTCCATAAGAATTTCGAAGGTATGTGAAGTCTGCCAATCCGCATTAGGCCAGCGTGGTGGACTACGGCCTAACCCCTCTCATTCAGTAGAGGAGGCCCGTGCCCAGCAGTGGGACATGTATAATACAGGGCTGGTATTATTACTGTATAATACAGGGCTCGTAATGCTGTATAGTTGCAAGGCGCAGTGTACAGCTTACGAATATATTTGTATATCTCGCATTCCTCTAAATATTTTTATACGAACTTGTTCTAATCTGTTAATCTTAGATAATTTTTAACGCAAGCGATTGAGGTCGAGGACAGCCGCTAGTATCAAATGCTTTGCTTTATTTGTCAACAGTAAACTCATTTATTTTTGTTTGAGTTTAAGAGATTTGATGTCAAACATCCCATGAGATTTGAGATTCATCTTTATTATAGTTGAATTGTGTTTATTATATTTGTTAAACTTAGTTAAAGTCAATAAATAATAATATAATAATAATACTAGCCCTGTATTATACACGTCCCACTGCTGGGCACGGGCCTCCTCTACTGAATGAGAGGGGTTAGGCCTTAGTCCACCACACTGGCCTAATGCGGGTTTGCAGACTTCACATACCTTCGAAATTCTTATGAAAAACTTCTCAGGTGTTTCCTTCACCGTTAAAGCAAGTGATAATTAACAATTAATACACACATAACTTAGAAAAGTCAGAGGTGTATGCACTTGGGGTTGGTCTCAAACCTGCGACTTTCGTCTCGACAGTCCGTACCACTCCCCACTGAGCTATCACTACATTAGTTAAAGTAAATAGAAGTTTCACAAATAAATAGTATCGCACTAAAGTATTTCGGGAGTGTAGGTGGTTCACCGACATCTTAGGCCCACAGCCAACCTCACCTGCACGTGGTACACTCTGCTGATTAACGGACGAGACAATGGCGCAACTTGGTACTTGATGTGGGTTATGATGCGGTCTGATGGTAAACGCCACACCTGCCCATAAACAGAAACAACTCTACACAGAACTTTAACATTAAATAATTTATCTAAACACAATGAAACAAATAAAATGATTTTCTCGCTGTTCCGAACGCGTGATAATCAAGTTTGTTTGAGAGGTATCAACCAACTAAGTACAACGCCATTTCTACTCCACAGGGTGGCTTTTTGTTAAACGTTTTCTTAGCAAATACTAGGAATCTATCTGCTTGTGATGTTTTATAGTTCTAAGGATTTTATGATTAGTTCGCTGTATTGTAGTTTTTAACCCACGCAAAATTTCTTATTTCAACGCGTTTACTTTTTTTTTTGATTCATTTTCATAACGTATATACACACGTATAACACGTTGTATATATATTATATATTTCACAGTATTCAAAATTGTCGATTCTTTGAATTCGGTATGGTAAAGAAGAAATAAATCACCACAAAGGGATTCAATTAGAAATAAAAGAGTAAAACTTAAGCTTTTATCCACCGATTTTTATTATACTATTATTAAAAGTTGTAAAATAAATCTGAGAACAAAAAAAAACTAATTAGCTTCTAATTTTAATCTAATCGCACCAATTTTGAGCCATTGCCATCAATCATTGATAATTAAAACTGCGTTAGCACGGACCCAAAATTAGTTAGTTAAGAAGCAAATGTTATTACTTACTTTTCAGTATTTGTGAGTCGGTTTTATGTTGTCTATACTATTAGTACAATTTATTGCAAAAGCGTGTTTTGTATAGCATAGACTGGTAATCGAGCAAATGGGTCACCTAATGGTATGTGATATCCACCGCCCATATACGCCCACAATACCAAAAGGATCATGGGCGCGTTGCCAACCTTAAAGGAAAGGGAAAATTAAGGGATTGGGCAGGGACGGGGATTTGCGCCTCCGGATATCTCACTCACCGTACGAAACGCAGCAGCAAGCTGCTACTTTACGCCGGTTTTCTGTGAAACAGTGGTAACGACCCGGACGAGCCGTCCCATTTATGCTGAAGATAAATCGGTCTACAGCGTGGCTTCATCACTGACGAAAGTATGCTATAAATCTACACTAATACGAGTATTATAAAGAGGAAAAATTTGTATATTTTGTGTATGTAACGAATAAACTTAAATACTATTGGACCGATTTTAAAAAATCTAGTTAGAAAGCTACATTATCGCTGAGTAACATAGGCTACTTTTTATCCCGGAAAAAGCCGTTCACGCGGGCGGAGCCGCGAGCAATGCAAGTATAATACATAATCAATATAATTAGAACTACCTATGTTCTTCTTTCACGCAGCAACAGAGCATCAAATCGACGTGATTTTTTTGTATAAAGATAGGTTACTCGTATACCTAGGTGGGAAATTGACATAGACTAAACTTTACCGCGGAAATACGACAATACGACTTCCACGTGGATGGAGAAACAAGGGCTGGCCCTTGTGCATAAAAATTGTGAGGTATAGCTGGCTATACCTTACAATTTTTATAATGTCACATTATACAAGTCGTGCCGTAGTGGGCGAGTAACCGGCTGTGAAGCGAGAGGCCGCGGGTTCGATTCCCACACCGAAACGAAATGTTTGTGAATCCACAAATATTTGTTCCGGGTTTGGGTGTTTTCTTCCCAGAGGGGTCGATGTCAGGTAGGCGGCCGGTCGTAAAAACTACAAACCAAATCTTTCTGTAACATATGTTTAAAAGCATGTTGCGCCGACCCCACTCCGAGTGGAATAAGGGCAGGTGGAAGAAGAAGACACTAACAAGTTCCTCACCTATGAAGTTTGAAAGCAAAACAAGCCTATAGATTTCAACAATTTACATCTTAAACGGCAGCTGTATCAATCTGTAAACAGATTACAGTTGGTTGCTAACGAAATGATCTTATCAAAGACTCTTCAAGATAAAGTGTATAGCATGACATTCTGTATTATATCTTTGACATGAAATATTACACACATGAAGATCAGATATCTATAATGTTACTGTATTCCTATTTCATGTAAAATCTTGACAAAACACACATTATCGAGATATCTAGATGAGATTGTGCAAGGCTCTTCAAATTTCTGTAAGCTGCTCACAAAACAACGAAATCAAATGTATTTTATATTACTAAAACAATAGATATAGTAGCAAGATTAGTAACTAGTATCGAATAAGTTTAAGTAAAGCATTAAATATTTCGACAGTCTCCGTGGCGCAGTGGGCAATTACCCGATTGAAAAGTGTGAAGCCGAGGGTTCGATTCCCGCACCTAGACAAATGTTTGTCTGATCTACAAATATTGGTTTCGGGTCTGGATATTGTGGGACCGTGAGTTCCTTGTAGTTCCTGATATCCATGACACAGGTTAACTCAGTATGGGGTCAGAACTATCTGTGTGACTGTTGGGTGTATTTTATTTAATTTAGGGCCTTACTTATAAACGTTACTTAAGCATTGATTAGTTACACACTCTTATGTCTTTCTCTATTAACGCGATTTATAAAGTGGCTAGAAAGAGACGAAAACAGTGCTTTATTGATCAGTGCTTAAGAAAGTTTATACGTAAGGTTTTTTTTATTCTATAGGCTGACAAACGAGCAAGTGGGTCACCTGATAGTAAGTGATCTCCAACGCCCATGTACGCCCACAATACTCAAATAATCATGGGCGCGTTTCTGACCTTAAAGGACAGGGATAAGTAAGGGATTGGGAGAGGGGGATTTGGGCCTCCGAAGATCTCACTCACGGTACGAAACGCAGCAGCAAACTGCTACTTTACACCGGTTTTCGGTGAGACAGTGCTAACGACCCGGACGAGCTGACCCATTCATGCTGTAGACAAAACTATCTACAGCGTGACTCTACCAATCAAAAAAGGTCCATTCTATTTATGGCTAAAATCATTTAAAAAACATAATCCAGAGACTGCAGGCTTCCCTCGAGAAGTGAAAGTTCATTTTCCTGACAAGTGGACAAATTATTCCCAAATTGAATTCGGATTGGGATTTTAAATCTTTTCAGTGTGAAATAGAGGCCCTTTCCGGATCTTTCTCACAATTTTTCATTCTTTGAAGATGGGAAGGGTTGAATTGGTTTTGGGACTGATTGAATTTGAAAACATAGATGACGGGTTAAGTAGATATTTAATGGAAATATATATTTTTAACCGTCTTAATAAGAAGTATCTGTATTCGATAGGTATATAAGACTTACTTAAAAAGTGATAAATACATTTTGATACAAGTAAAATATTTAGTTATTATTGCTAATTAATCGCTAAGTTTACTTATTATGCAATATAATTGATTGAACTAAAACGCTTTGTTATTTATAGACTTACCAAATCATAGCTATACAGTGATTTATAAAATAGAGGTGAACTAGCAAAAGCCATCTAATGGTAAGTGGTCGCAGTCGAACACCAAAGGTATCACACAGAACACTGAAGTCTGTAAAGGCACCATGAAACTTGGGTTTCTAATATTTCGGGTAGACTGCCAAATAGCAGCTAGGTCAAACCACTCCTCTTAACGAGTGTCTTTGACAAAAGGCGTCGGCAAACACAAAGGTGATTGATAAAAACTGGAGACTACGTGCAAAGAATATTATTTAGAAAAAAAAATAGATCTTTGAAAAAATAATTCGTTTATGGTACAAAACTTAAATACTACTGATCTTGAATATATCACATCAGTAGTCAAAATCAATAATGTGAAAAATAACATGAATGTTATAATAAAGTAAAATTAAGGTAGAGGATAATGCCATAAAAAAAGAGGATATTTTAAGACTTGGTGCTGGTCAAATATAAACCAACGACGCCGAACGAAAACCTGTTTCTAAATTCAATCAGTTTTCTCAGACAGATCCGGTTTATATAAAGTAGACAGTCTAAGAAAATCACCTACGATAATTTACAATGCAGGTATATAGTACACGAGTACTTAAGATTTAATTAATTAACAACTCACCTTAGATCTGGCTCGAAGGATCAAAAAGTTATTTGCCTACACAGTTTGTTGTATTCATGATCACATTGTATACAAATCCAGCCAACATTCATGTTACTAATTTGAACCGTATAACAATAGAGTATTGACTAGATTCGCAAATTGTCAGATCAGCTCTCTGGTCAAGTCAGATTAGCTTTCTGGTTTAAGATCGTAAGACCCGAGACCCCGCCAAAGACCTTGACGATTTGCGCCATCTACTCGAACTATTTTGGTTAATCGATAGATCAATTGACTAGAAATTTTGCGTCAATGATTACAAAACAGCAGGAAATCTTTTTTATATTAAACGAGCGCACTTATACAAATTCTGCTTCGACATAAATTTCGGTAACTAAACTGTAATTCACATATACAACGTCTTTCAGAAAGGTGTGGTCAAATTTAAGCAACGTATAGTGCATAATATACGTACTTCACTCACATTGTATTGCTAGGACATAAATAAAATATATTCTTTCCTATCGAATCTAATCCTATCGAAAATGTCGATATCCAATTTGCAAATTTGGACGACACTAAATAATAAACAGCGAGCTTTAGTCTCACTCCAGCATTGATATTCTAGCTCAGGCACTTCATTTAATTTATAGGGATGTGATTGTAATAAACGGGTGATTAAAATCAGTCTTAAAATTTTAGAATGTCTAAATTTTGATATAATCTTATACCTAAGCACTCACTGTTAGATGTATGAACGACGTTTAAAAATGCCCATACCTTTCTGTAACACGTTGTATATTTCTTTATAGCTATTTGTTTAGCAGGGTTTCTCTGAATTGGAATATAACCCAGTGTTATTAATATGATTTATCCTTAGTTACAGAGTTAAAAGTCCGGCTTCCTGCATTGGCGGAAAGATTGTCCTATCAACCGAACACCGTAATTACGCCTATCAGACGATCACCTCCGGCGGACGTGTAAGCCGGGAAATATTTGCTTCATTCGCTTTCCTCTTGTTATTATGATATCATTTCAAGTTTCCAGGGTAGTTCGGCTGGAAAATCAATTGGGTCTTTGCTTCAATAACAATTTTTGCTTTTTTTTAATGACATAGCTCGGAAACGAGCAAGTGGGTCACCTGATGGTAAGTGGTCTCCACCACCCATGTACGCCCACAATACTAAAACAATCATGGGCGCGTTGTCGACCTTAAAGGAAAGGGATAATTAAGGATTTGGGAAGGGGTTTGGGCCTCCGGATATCTCACTCACCGTACGAAACACAAGCATGCTGCTACTTTACGTCGGTTTTCTGTGAGACAGTGGTAACGACCCGGACGAACCGGCCCATTCATGGTGTAGACAAAAGTGTCTACAGCGAGGCTCTACCACTCAAAATTATCACATCACTTAACAAATTATGCGTTTGTTTTCTTAAAAGCCATATTAGGTATAGTGGTAAGCGGTGCATACAAATTATAAACACCGTTAGTAATCTTTAGGTGCTTTCATTGCATCTCTGCGTACCGTTCCAAGGATGGTATGATAATGGACCAAGATAACCATGTAGCCAAAATTGTATAAAAACAACGTTTAAGCAAGAGATAAACTTCAAATACTATTCTAAATTGCTCTGACAGCAGTCTTAACTAGTCAAAGATAAAATCTTTCAACTTCTAAATCTTGTTTAGAGAGACAATTTGTGACGACACAGACAAAAATTGGTTACCTAATGTTTTTTTTTATAAGCTTGAATGACTAAACAAGCAGGTCGCTCGCCTGATGGTAAGCGCCACGCCTGCCCATAAACAGAAGCATCACCACACAGAACTTTGAATTACAAAGCACTACATGACATTGGACTGCGCTCGTCACTCCGAGACTTAAGATGTTAAGTCTCATAATGTCCAGTAATTTCACTGGCTTCAATTTCCTTCAAACTGGAACACAACAGTGCTTACATATTGTTGCTTGGCGGCATAAATAGACAAAGCGGTGATACCAACCCTGACGGCCACTCACATACTACTACTCACCACTCATCACCACCTCATCTCATCTCCAATAAGCTCGCCGAACATTGGGTGCACTAGTTGTACCCCTGCTTACCCCTTAGAGGACACAGACGTGAGCTTATGAATGGGTGAAACATGAAAAAATAGTATACAGTTTGTTTCACAAACTATTTCGCGAATTTGATACAATCTCGTGTCATGCATAACAAAAACATTTCGTCGTCGAAAAATATGTAACTAAAATGCGTTGATCATTTTATTTACATGTAGCGAGCAACTAATGTTTGCTGATGTCAAAATGTCCAAATATCTTCCGGCAAGTGCGAACATATTATTTCAAGGTTTAACTCTTTATGTTTTAATTTGAACCGCATCACTAGATTCTTTTCCGCGTCAATGTAACTTTATTACACGACAAACCATAAATTTTAGTTGATCCGGTATGGAAACGAAAAATCCGTAGGTCAATTCCGGCAACAAATTGTTTTGGCGATTTGTTTGTGTGGCCCGGAATTGTTTTTCCGTATATTCACGTATTATGATTTCTCTTGACTACCTCGGTGGCGCAGTTGTAATGCGTACGCGGTACGACTGCTGTGCTGAGATCTTGCGTTCGATCCCCGAGTCGGGTAAAAGTGATATTGGGTTCACCTATCACGTAATGCCTAAGCATTTCAAACACAATTTCAAAGGCACGGACACCCAGGCATCCGGGCACCCGGCCCAGGCACAATTCCAGACTCCAGGCTGATACTAATCTTCCGAAAAAGAAAAACTAAATATCTTTTTTACCCGATCTGGGTATCGAACCTGAGACGTCAGCACAACAGTCGTACCGCGTACGTATTATAACTGCGCCACCAAGGCAGTCATATTGGTATTATATTTATATAAAAAACAAAATAATAATATTTATTAGTCACGTATGCGATCTTAGTTACACTTATGACAAGGTCGCGACACACTAAAGACGCCCTTGTTTTTCAATTTAAATTCTTCCTTCAAAAACATATGAGAGAAAAACGGATTTGGGCCTCCGGATATCTCACTTACCGCAACTTTAGCTCTACCACTCTCTCTCTCTCTGTAGTCGGCCCCTCATGACTGAGGATCGTGGTCATCATCGGATGGTCCGCATTTCGATCACTCCATCGGCTTCTGTTCATCGCAACTCTCACAACTTTATGGAATCCGGCGGCTGATGAGTCGCTGATCTGGTCCGTCCATCGTGTTGGGGCTCGACCACGTGAGCGTTTTCCTTGTGTGTTCCCAACCACGATGACTTTCTCCAAGCTCTCATCACCCACTCTACATGCATCTTATATTTGGTAGGCAGAGGTTTGACTGTGCCCTGATTTTGCCGATGTCCATGAGGGGCGGTGACTGCTTGCCATCAGACGGGCCGCTAGCTCGTCTGCCTATCAGGGCAATAAAAAAAACAAAACAAAAACATGAGGTAGCATACTTAACGCATGTCGGCGAAAACTGATTATAAAAGGTTAAACGTGCTTTATCAAAATTTTATTCATAATGCTTTGCATATATTTTATGTGTATTTATTTTTTTAGTACGGTAGTCAGCTGGCTTTAAATATAGGTATTTCGTATGAGAGTCGATCTGGGTAGGAAGTAGGAATCACCGCTTTTCCTATTTCTGCCACCAAGCAGTATTGTGTAATCCAGTGAAATTATTGAGCCTTTTGAGACCAATACATTCATAATTCGTACCATGAATGGGTCGGCTTCACCCGGTTGTCATCAATGTCTCACAAATGACTTAAAGTCACAAGAAACGTAACTCAAGCAAAAAAATTATCCCACAAAAACTCTGTGCAAGGGGGCGGAGCTATAAACGTCTGTGCATCTCTAGTTGACACTATTGTATATTTTTTTGCGCGGCGCAGAACGTCGTATCTCGATCTAAAAATTTAATATTTAGATATTAACGATTACGAAATAAAGTTGATTTTTAACTTTCATGAATTTTTGTTGCGTGTATGAGTGTTACGTGTGATTTTACCTTTGCATGTGTAAGTAAGTGGAGCCGTATTTTTGGCATATTCGTGAGAGTTATCGTTCTAGTTATCTTATTTCGATGCTTAAAGTAGCAGCTTGCTATTGCGGTTCGTATGGTGAGGCTACATCCGGAGGATCACCCCCCCCCCCTCTACTTCTCTTTTTGTATAGAATCATAGAAGAGTTGTTCTCTTAAATAAAAGAGTATTTTAAAGAAAACACGTCCATTATTCTTCTGATATTATTGTCGTTCATGCCCAGTGGACATCACTTAACATCAGGTGACCGATTTACTCGTTGGCCGGTCTATGATGTAAAAAACGACTTTATCAGCCTATGTCTAAGCATGACGAGCACAGTGAAGTGCCATACAGTACTTTTTTCTCAAAGTTGGGGTGGCATTAGTAGGTACTACTATTTCTATACATGGCGTCACTTACCATCGAACTTTTGCTCGTCAGTCAGTCGTTAAAAACATAATTTGCAAATTTCGTCACTTAAAAACTAAAAACTTCACCGGTAAAATAAAAACATTTTAACAAAAATATCGATTTACCGAATTATAACAAACACCCTAAATCTGAAGAAACTATTGTGGATTATGTGACTACTATATTTCTACGTAAAATTATAGCTGTTGTTTCCCAAATAAAAATGAAATAAAAAAAAACAAGCCAAATACTGAAACAATAAAACAATCAATTATATTATGAGTAGGTATTTCCCATAATAATTCATCATTAAATTGCAAGACACAAAATTGGTACTTATATTTTTTTGATTTTTAGTTTTTGAGTCGGTTTTATTTTCGTACGTCCGCGTCCTTATTAATCAATAATTTTAAGCAATAAATGTAAAAATTAAATATGCAAAATAAGAACAGGAGATCTTGTTTCTAAATACCATGACGAATGCAAAGTTCAAGAGCAAATAATTTTGTGCTAAAGTAGACATTTTTCGTTTACGAAACGAGCAGATCGCTCGCCTTGTGGTAAGCGCCACACCTGCCTATATACACAAGTAACATCACACAGAACCTTTAAATACAAAGCACTACCTGATAATGGACTGCGTTCGTACCCCGAAAACGAACTATTTAAACTTTATTACGTGGTAGGCGAGAGGCCATCTGTGTTGCTTCCACACAGCTTTGTCTACTTCTACTGCCAAGTAGCAGTATGTAAGCACTGTGGTGTTGTCGGTTTTAAGGATATTGAAGTCAGTGAAATTACTGGTCATTACGAGACTTAACTGTATGTATCGGGGTGAGGAGCGTAGTCCAAAGACATGCAGTGATTTGTAACACAAAGTTCTGTAGCGTGTTGTTTCTGTTATTGGCAGGCGTGGCGCATACCACCAGGTGACAATAACAGTGGCACGTCTTATTCAAAGAAATAATAAAAACATAAGATGCTAATGTCACATAAGATCAAAATCTCATAATGTCCAGTAATTTCACTGGCTTCAA
Organism: Mimas tiliae; assembly: GCA_905332985.1. Taxonomy (NCBI): domain Eukaryota; kingdom Metazoa; phylum Arthropoda; class Insecta; order Lepidoptera; family Sphingidae; genus Mimas; species Mimas tiliae. The sequence continues at coordinate 16,758,176 of HG995244.1, forward strand.
TGTCCTTCAAACTCGAACACAACAGAATTGCGAGTTAAAAAATAGAAATATTTCTTATGATCCCTAGAATGTATTACTTTCGATGGCAAAATACTTTAGTAAGAAGCTTCTAACCTACAAAAATATCGGAAAGGCATTTACGAAATTCTATTATACCCTTTTTATTAGTACAAAGAGGACGGTTTGACATCGAAAGTTTTTAACACAAATTCATGCCTTTCCTGAAGGGGTAGGCAGAGGTACAGCTAGTGCAGCCGCGGATCGCCTAGCCTTTTTTCATAGCAGTGGACGGCAAATGAACAAGTGGGTCACCCATGGACATCCACAATACCTGAAGAATCACAGACATGATGCCGACCTTAATGGATCGGAACTATTGAGGGATTAGGAATGGGAAGGGATTTGGGTCTCCGGATATCTCAGTCACCGTATGAGTGCTAATAGCAAGCTGCTACTTCAATTCCGACAGTGATAATGCTCCAACCAAGACGACCTGTTCATGCTGTAGACAAATCTGTCTACAGCATCCGTCTACCACTTTATGTCCCATAATATAATAGAATCGAGCCATCTCCCCAGAGGGGTTGACGTCAAGCAGGCGGCCGGTCATAATAACTACAAGCCAAATCTTTCTGTAACATGTATTTAAAAAGCATGTTGCGCCGACCCCACTGCGTGTGGGATAAGGGCCGGTGAAAGAGAATGTAATATAATCGAGCCTATTGACATAATAATTAATCTGAACACGGGCCTTTTGACTATTAGGGTTGGTTGGTTTAGTTCACCATGCTACTCTAATTCGGGAGGTATTCTTGAATGTATGAAAGTCTCACATACATTCAAGAATACCTCTTCACGATGTTTTCCCTCACCGTCAGCGATAAATAACAATAAGTACATGATTATTATGTTTTGCTAGCTATTTTATATTATAATTTTCAGTATCATTATTAGACTAAACACATATTAGCGAGTTCACACGTTTTCATCTTAGTTGATCAAACTGATTCATTGATTGTCTTGAATCAACAAAAGCTGTATTATTGATGATCAATAATTGGATTGAAAGTCCTTTCCCAGAGGGCTTGACATTAGATAAGCCGGTTGTAAATACTACAAGCCAAATCTCTCTGTGACATGTGTTAAAAACATGTTGTGCCGATCTCATTGCAGGTGGAAGAAGAAAAAAGAGAGTGGTATGTGAGTGGTAGAGCCACGCTGCAGACACTTTTGTCTACAGCATGTATGGGCCGGCTCGCCTGGGTCATTACCACTGTCTCACAGAAAACCGGCGTAAAGTAGCAGCTTGCTGCTGCGTTTCGTACGTTGAGTGAGATATGCGGAGGCCCAACCCCCTGCCTCCCCTTCCCAATTCCTTAATAATCCCTTTTCTTTAAGGTCGGCAAAGCACTCATGATTCTTTTGATATTATGGGCGTACATGGGCGGTGAAAATCACTTACCATCAGGTGACCCACTTGCTCGACTGCCGGCCTATGCCATAAAAAAATCGTTTCAAAGTCTATTCAGACAGTTCGAATCGCATGCAATCAGTAGCTGATCAACTAAAGTCCAATCGTGTGAACCTACTATATGCTTCAGGCAGTATGAATCGCATAATAAATTCCCGTAGCGAGATGAATGATGATGTGAATCAATATGTTTCGGTTATGTATTGCAAACACACAAAGTACTAAAAGCGGAACGAGGGGCATACCTTCCATTTTATTTAGATATATATTGCCTCGGTGACGCAGTTGCAATGACGCAGGGCGCAAGTAACCGGCTGTAAAGCGAGAGACCGCGGGTTCGATTCCCGCACTGAAACAAAAATGTTAGTGTGATCCACAAATATTTATTTCGAGTATGGGTGTTTTCTCCCCAGAGGGGTTGACGTCAGGCAGGCGAACGGTCGTAAAAACTTCAAGCCAAATCTTTCTGTAACATATGTAATGATATTAGGTGCGATAAAACGTGTTTAAAGATTGAATGCTCAGTTATGACTCTTTATGAATACTATTACAATACCTTACCTTGTACGAGTATATCTTTCATATAAAATTCTCGTGTCACAATGTTCGTTCCCATACTCCTCCGAAACGGCAGGCCCGATTTGTATGAAATTTTGTATGTAGATCGGGTAGGTCTGAGAATCGACCGACATCTATTTTTTATCCCCCTAAATGTTAAGGGTGGTCCACCCCTAAATTTTATTTTTTATTTTGTAGACAATTTTTTTGGTTTTTATTTTTTTATGATACAGCATTAAAAAAATACATACAACTCTAAATTTTCAACCCCCTACGATCAACCCCTATTTTTTTAATAGCGATATTAGTATTTTTAACGGGACGGGACTCGCTTGAAGCGACTAGACTACTTTAATCCTAGAAATAGGCATTCACGCGGGCGGAGCCGCGTGCAACAGCTAGTAATACATAAATATATCTACTTACACACTACACATGTGTTAAAAAGCACCGACCTCACCACGAGTTGGATAAGTAAAGGTGGAAGGAAGGAAGGCAATGGTATGATACGGAACCCCGAGGGCATGAGTCCTACTCACACTTGACTGCTTTTTAATTTGCATCGCCATTTTCTCGATCTTCTAATTGCTTTATAGGCAGCGTAATGACGCTGATAAATGGTGAGGGCCAAGTTTTAATACTAATTAAAAACTCATGCAGTCAATCAAAGACTTTGATATATACTACTAGACAAGCTGTGCGGTACATAGAAATAGTACCACTAAGTTGCGGTTAATTGACCGTAACGCAATATTACCATCTCGCTTACTCTCAACTAGAACCCCTATCGCGCTCCTTGTTTGTGAGCTGTCGAAACTACAGCGTTATGTGACGCAATTAGACTTCTAAACAGCCCGTCTAGTAGTTAATACGTATACATTAAACTTTTTGCAGTCAATACGTTAGAACTTAGTGCATAGTATTTCAATGCAGTTCTTTTCCGCATAATGTGCAGTGAAACCAAATCTCAGGTAGGCCAATAATTATTTGTATTTGAATTGCTAAGTCAACAAATCATACGTGAGTTGCCTGGGATTAGAATTTACAGTATGGCGATAGGAACTCCACCTATCACATCATGGGATGGAAAATAAGCTCGGAGAACTGTAGTTTCACTTGTAAACTGTAGTTTTTAACGGTAAGCATGGGCGGTCCATGGGCGGCGGTAAACACTTACCATCAGGTGGACCGCCTGCTCATCTGCCTATCTAGGCAATAAAAAAAGTGAATAGCACCTCCACCTACCCCTCTGGGGATACAGGCTGGCGCTATATTTTTAAACATTTAAATGTGCTATTTTAGACGCCCACCAAGTAGTTAAGGAAATAGCAAGTTATAGGATTCCATTACTCATTCCATTGCAATCATTTACCTGAACTAATAAATAAATTTCCTAATACATCATTGCAAATTAACTAATATCAAAACAATGACTGAGTTTTCTCCACGACCTTGACCGTACTTTCCGGCCACCGTAAATCAAACCCTATATCTAAATAAATAAAGTCGAATATTTATTGTACAGATAATTTTGTCACAGAATACAAACACTCAAGCGCAATGATGTGGTTCAGTCGGTCTGCAAGAGTCGTCAATGAGCGACTTGTTCGATATTTGAATTATGTACGCGAGTTCTGTTTACATTTGAAGGTTGGTAACATTTACTTTTTATTTTTTAATATGACAGGCGAAGGACGTATTAGTTAAAGTTTTTTTTTTTAATTATTTAGAGATTTTGATGTTAGAATTATATTATGAACGATAACAATTTTATCGAGAATCTTATCGGTATCTATTACATATTTCAATTAAAGGTATTATTGCGTTATTGGATTTAATGTTATTGATCCAAAATTTGGTGATAAGTCATAAAAGCATATTTTGTTGACTAAGCATTATTCTAATAGGTTTTTACCTATGAAATTGCCGTTATGTTCGAGAAAAGTTCAAATAATTTTATTTTCATCTTTTTTATTTCTAATAATGAATCAGAGCGTATGCGATAGCAATATGCGGGGAAAAAATCAATACTCGAGAGGCCGTACAAAATGCCTTTGAAAAGTTTGTTGCCTTCCGTCCAGCTGATTTCTTCAAGAAAGGCATCCATAAATTGCCACTGCGCTGGCAAAGATGCATCGATAGCAAGTTTAGTTAGGTAATTTGATTAATTTATGTAAAAAATATGGAAAAAATACTTTGATTATGTTCGTTCAGAACGGTATTTTTTTCCTTTATTTAAGGAGCTTTGTCACAATATGACTATGCAGCTCCATCATAGCCATTAGAACGGTAATTACTTAAGTAAAGACATATTTAAACTATTTTGAATTGCTTTTTACTGCTTACCATCCAACTCGGCAAAGTCGCTTAGCTATGCTGACTTTAAACAAATGCGCATATTACTATTTTCCAAATATTGCAAACAGGCTTAATTACATATTAACTTTCTAAAGTCAAATATAAATATTTAGATGTTGCAAATTAAATAACAAAATTGAAATGCCGATATATGGTACATTTACGAGTAAAAAACTAGTTATAATTGCGACTTGCGTCACACATGGCTGACATAGTTTTAATACATACATACATACATACACTCACGCCTGTTATCCCCGAAGGGGTAGGCAGAGGTGTAACCTGTACACCCACATTTCACCGAGCGTATCGCCGTCCTTTATGTGATAGGGGGCGAGCCTATCGCCATACCGGGCACAAATTCCAGACTCCGAGCTGATACTCAGCATTTCGTAATAGAAAATCCCAATACCACTTTACCCGACCCGGGGATCGAACCCGAGACCTCAGATTTGGCCTCAATCGTAACGCGTACGCATTACAACTGCGCCACCGAGGCAGTCTTAATGTTAATAGTTTTAATGTTGGCAATTTTATTTATATTTTGATGCGTAGATACCTAATAATCATAAGTTTATCTAAAACCACAAAACATCTCTAAAGGCACGTTTTGAAGTACGCGACAGCGATACGTCCGCTTTGCACTCCATTTTCAAATTCAAATTCAAATCATTTATTCTGTAAATTGGATCATAAATATCACTTTTACATGTCAATCATTTTTTATGCTACATTACATTTACGACGGCATTTCAGGGCTAGCCATGAGAAGAAATGCCGAAACAAACTCATGGGTTATGTTCTCTTTTAATGTCCAGACATTGTTTTACAGAAATTATGCGAGTGTAATGTACAGAAATTGTATAGGTACGTTTGCGATCGAAGCAGGTTTATTTATTAATTTAAATGACCAAACGAGCAGTTCACTCTGATGGTAAGCGCCACGCCTGCCTATAATAAAATACAACACTACACATATCTTTGAATTACAAAGCACTGCATGGCGCTGGACTGCGTTCGTCGTCCCGATACATAGGTTATTAAGTTTCATAATTTTGACAGCCTCCGAGTAGCGGCGGCGAGTAGTAGAGTGGCGCAGCGGGCGAGTAGCCGAGGTTCGATTCCCGCACTGAGGCAAATGTTTGTGTGATCCACAAAAAAATGTTTCGGGTCTGCGTGTTGTGGGCCCGCAAGTCCCTGTCAATGCGCAAGGCCATGTGAAGACTGCCAACCCATATTAGGCCATCAGCGTGATGTACTAAGGCCTAGCCCTATTCAGTAGAGGAGGCCCATGCTCAGCAGTATTATTATTCTTTTTACATAACAAAAAAGATACGCAGCTATATATAACCATAATTAATATAGATTTCATAAATATTAAAAATTCTAGGTAATTTTGTAATAGATCGAAAGCTCTCTGAGTGAAATAATGGCCTTCTGAGGTTAATTCATACAGAAATGGCTTTGATAACATTTTAAAAACAATTAACTAGTTACAATTAACTAGTTATTTGATGTACAATAAAGATTTTTGTTTTTTTTTTTTTTTTGACAGTTCTGGGTTACACGTGTGTGTTGGTATGTATGTAATTTTTTTAAGTTCTGTATAATATTAAAAACCACTGATATTTATCAGTCTAGTAGTATTTGAGGGCTGCTTAAACAAATAGACACTTACAATTTCAATAGTTATGATTTAAAAACTTGCCTCCGAAGAGGAAATAACATCTTTTTGAGGCTATTTATAACAGAACGATATCCTAGTACAACCAGTTTTAAAACAACAGATCAACGTCTCTCAAAAAAAAACTTAAGAAATTATTTCTTTAAATATCGCGAGTAGCTTCCAACACGATGTCTCTGACCGGTTATTCTTCATGACATTTAAACGATAGATACGTTATGTCCGAAATAAATCACGTTGTACAGCCTCCGTGGCGCAGTGGGGGAGGAACGGGCTGCGAAGCGAGCGGTCGTGGATTCGATTCCCGCACTGAGACAAATGTTTCTGTGATCCACTAAAATGTGTCTCGGGTCTGGGTGTTGGGGGACCGCAAGTCCCTCGTTGTTCCTGATACTCAGGTTTACCTAGTGTGGGGTCAGGACTATGCGTATGACTGTTGGGTGTATGTATTATTTAGATTTAAAAGCAATAGTAATAAGGCTTATATAAAAAAAACAATGCAAACCCTTTTTATATATTACTTGTAAGGGATGATAAACAAAATTAATAAATCTGCAAAAATATAAATATTTTTTTAAACTGATGTCATTGCGACTTCTTGAGGCGAACAAGTCACCTTATTTAAGGTCGAATAAGGTATTAATAATATTGTTATTGTTTGACTCATCGATATGCGAGTAATGCTATAGTCAAATTTTGACACGACCAAAATGGCATGTCAGTGACTTATTTTCTTGCTTGTGTCATTATTATTTATTAGTTCTAGCTCGCGGGACAGCCTCCGTGGGCGAATAGCTGACTGTGAAACGAGAGGCTGCGGGTTCGATTCCCGCACCGAGTTAAATTTTTGTGTAATCCACAAATATTTGTTTCGGGTCTGGGTATATTCTCCCCAGAGGGGTTGTCATCAGGCAGGAGGACGGTCGTAAAAACTACAAACTAAATATTTCTGTACCATGTCTTAAAAACCATATTGTGCCGACCCCACTACGAGTGGGATAAGGGTTGGTGGAAATAAAAATAGTTATTGCCCGCGGCCCTGCCCATGTCAAAATCCCGGCTTGATGGGGAGTTTGAACTTGGCTGTACTCCCGCTCTATCATATCTTGTTTAAGTTTTATTTTTTTCCTAATGAGACCTGCATCGAAATCTGTTCAGCCGTTTTTGCATGATAGGTGAATAAATTAATAGATCAGACAGCATAATCTACCGTTTTATTATAATTGATTTTTAATGCTGGCGTTTTTACTATGTATCAAACAATAGTATTATAATTAAACCATAAATAAATTATCATAAAATTATATTTCTGTTTTTTTTTATTTTATAGTATAGGCTGGCAAACGAGCAAGTGTGTTACCTGATGGTAAGCGATCTCCACCGCCCATGTACGCCCACAATAAAAAAGAATGGGTGCGTTGCCGACCTTAAAGGAAAGGGATAATAAGGGATTGGGAAGGGGAGGGGGATTTGGGCCTCCGGATATCTCACTCGCCGTACGATACGCAGCAGCAAGCTGCTACTTTACGCCAGTTTTCTGTGAGACAGTGGTAACGACCCGGACGAGCCAGCCCATTCATGCTGTAGACAAAATTGTCTACAGCGTGGCTCTGCCACTCAAAATATATTAGCACATTAGTGTATACGATAATTGTGATCGAGTATTTTTAAGTCATTGACACAAAAAACTTGTTTAATTAGCATTTGTCTGTATATAAGATTTTTTATCGTCATTCAAGAAACAATTTTTAAGAACCGATGAGGGACCTTCCGAATTTTAGATTTTTAATAAAATTTCCTTACTTATTACGTATATACGTAGGCTTTATTGTTATATGGTAGAGACGTTGTAGACAGTTTAGTATACAGCATGAATTGGTTGGCTCGTCCGGGTTGTTACAATAGGGTAGTTGACTAGATTTTTTTTATTATTTAAATCAATAAGTTACGTTACTCAAAATCTATTGCAGAAAGAATTTTATAAATCGGACCAAAAATAAATAAGATAGAAGCCATTGAAATCCTGTAGAAGGGGTAATTGTCAAATGACAGACGACGCAACCATTGACGTCACTGTGTAAAATGTTCATTATCGTGCACGCGTGCAAGCGAGATAGTGAGATATCCCCACTACGCACCCACTTTTCCTCATACCAACATTTAAAGTCATAACTGCGGGCACATTTCTGAACCAATTATGATTGTGTTTTAATAAAAGGGTTTTTTTTGCGTATCATTTTCTGTTGCTTATAAAATAATGTATAAAATTAAATATAGGAAACTACCCTATTGTCTCACAGAAAACCAACGATTGGTGCTGCGTTTCGTACGGTTAGTGAGATATGTGGAGGCCCAACTCCCCTTCCCTTCCCAATTATCTCTTTCCTTTAAGGTCGGCAACACGTCCTTAATAATAATAATAATAAATACACCCAACAGCCACACACATAGTCCTGACCCCACACTAGGTAAACCTGTAACGTGAGTATCAGAAACTACGAAGGACTTGCGGTCCCACGACACCCAGACCTGAGACAAATATTTGTGCAACAGCCAAACATTGGTCTAGGTGCGGGAATCGAACCCACGGCCTCACGCTTCGCGACCGGCTACTCGCCCACTGCGCCACGGAGGATAATTCTTTTGGTATTGACGGCGCTCATGGGCGGTGGAGATCACTTACCATCAGGTGACCCACTTGCTCGTTTGCCGGCCTTCTCTTTCCACCTGCCCTTATCCTACTCGCAGTGGAGTCGGTGCAACATACTTTTAACACATGTTACAGAAATATTTTGGTTTGTAGATTTTACGACCGGCCGCCTGCCTGACGTCAACCCCTCTGGGGAGAAAACACCCAGACCAGAAACAAAAATTTGTGGATCACACAAACATTATGTCTCGGTGCGGGACTCGAATCCGCGGTCTCTCGCTTCATAGCTTCGTCATGTCGTGTTTGCAGGCCTATCTATACTAATATTATAAAGAGGAAAGATTTGTATTTCTTTTTGTATGTAACGAATAAACTTAAAAACTACTGGACCGATATCGAAAATTCTTTTGCCGTTAGAAAGATACATTATCACTGAGTAACATAGGCTACTTATTATCCCGGAAAAGGCCGTTGCCGCAGGCGGAGCCGCGAGCAAAGGCTTGCTTTATAAAACACTTTAGTTTTCTTTGAGAAAGTGTTACCCCGTTCATACTAACCCATTTATGCTGTAGGCGAAACTGACAGAAAACTGAAACAGTGCAGCGGGACTCTACTATAATTTTTTTATTAGCTTGAATGAGACTGCCTCGGTGACGCAGTTGTAATGTGTACGTGTTACGATTGAGGCCAACGCTGAGGTCTCGGGTTCGATCCCCGGGTCGGGTAGTGGTATTGGGATTTTCTATTACGAAATGCTCAGTATCAGCCCGGAATCTGGAATTTGTGCCCGGTATGGCAATAGGCTCGCCCCCTATTACATAATGGGACGGAGATACGCTCGGCGAAATGTGGGTGTACTGGTTACACCTCTGCCTACCCCTTCGGGGATTACAGGCGTGAGTGCGTATGTAGCTTGAATGATGAAACGAAGAAGCACCTGCCTATAAGCATGACGATAGACTACGTTCATCACCCCCAGACATATAGTTAAGTCCGGTTAGAAGGACATTTAAGCCAGTGAAATTACTGCGCATTATGAGACTTATCAACTTATGTCTCGGAGTGACGAGCGCAGTCCAATGGCCATGCAGATCTTTGCAATTCAAAGTTCTGTGGTGTTGCTTCTGTTTATAGGCAGGCGTGGCCCTTGCCATTAGGCGAGCGACCTGCTCGTTTCGTCACACATTCTAATAAATAAATAAATAAATAAATACACCCAACAGTCACACACATAGTCCTGACCCCACACTAGGTTAAACCTGTATCGTGGGTATCAAGAACTACGAGGGACTTGCGGTCCCACAACACCCAGACCCGAGACAAATATTTGTGGATCAGACAAACATTTGTCAAGGTGCGGGAATCGAGCCCACGGCCTCACGCTTCGCAACCGGCTACTCGCCCGCTGCGCCACGGAGGCTGTCATAAAACACTTTTGTTACAAACCTGTTTAAAATTAATGCACACCTCTACAAAGATATGTCGTATAATCCTATTGATTAACCGATAGTGGTCCGAATTGCATAGAACCGTATGACACAAAAACGTAGCTTAGGTCATTGAACTCTCATTTAACGCAAAACCTAGACTTACGCCCGGTTTCTGAAAGGCTGATCAATGTTAAATTAACTAATCAAATGTCAATTCTCATGTCAAGTCGAAATTGAGTTGCTAGAAGCGTGATCAACACCTTTGATTTGACACACATGTTAGCTAACATAACTTTCAAATTAATATGAAAAATCGTATGTCAAACGGTACTAAAAAGAGATCAAATATTATTTTTTTTTCACTAAATAACGTTTCAGCAACTCGAATTGATTTGACAGCGACGTCAACTCAAAGTTCTGTTAGTTGAATGTTGATTTGAGCAGCCTTTCAGAAACCGGGGGTAAGAGTTAGCATTATCTATCTGTGTTGGAATAACTTAATCCCATTATCTAATGATGAATTACACATACATACGCACTCACGCCTGTAATCCCCGAAGGGGTACGCATAGGTGTAATCAGGCCACCCACATTTCGCCGAGCGTATCTCCGTCCCATGATGTGATAGGGAGCGAGCCTATCGCCATACCGGGCACAAATTCCAGACTCTGGGCTGATACTGAGCATTTCGTAATAGAAAAACCCAATACTACTTTACCCGAGCCGGGATCGATCCCGAGACCTCAGCGTTAGCTTAATCTTAACGCGTACGCATTACAACTGCGCCACCGAGGCAGTCTCCAAAATGTATCCGATAAACAGGCAACCTCACGCCACTTTTTTAATTTTATTATTATTGCATAGGCCGGCAAACGAGCAAGTGGGTCACCTGATGGTAAGTGATCTCCACCGCCCATGTACGCCCACAATACCAAAAGAGTCAGGGGCGCGTTGCCGACCTTAAAGCAAAGGGATAATTAAGGGATTGGAAAGGGGAGGGGGATTTAGGCCACTTGTTCGTTTCCCGGCCTATGTTATAAAAAAAAACATGTGGGGCAGTCTTTGGGGACTGCCGATAGAAGTGAAAACTAAGTAACTTGAGAATTGTATAGTCGAGCTATTAGATTATTATTTTTGATTTGTAAAGAAGTGTTAATGACCAATTTAATATTTAAGTAGAGAGGTATACTTTATATATATACTAATAACGCACGGAGGTATATCTATGTACATATATACACAGTGTACATATAGCTCATGGCAAGCGTGCGGTGACGATGACGCGAGTTTCACGCTTTTTGTTCACCCAAAAAGTACACATATATACACAATATACCTACATATTGCTCATGGGAAGCGTGCGGTGACGATGACGCTAGTTCCATGATTTTTGTTCACCCAAAAAGTGCTCAACGCGCCTAGAGAAGTTTTCACTTCAAAAAAAGTTGAATGAAAGATGATAAATTATTTATGCATAATGTGTACGCTCTATCCAAAATAGTATGAGGCGCTAACTCAAGGTAGTCAACTGCCGAGTGTGGCCATGGGATTGATCAGCAAGTGTGGCCATGGCCTTAGATTTTCTATGGCTTCAAAGGTCACAAAACCCATGTGAACCTATTATTAATAACATACAATACGCGCAAAACAACTAGGCCGTGTGAATCTATCTGTGACATAGTAGTGCGGATGAACCGAATTAAATTATTTTTTTCTGCCTCGGTGGCGCAGTTGTAATACATACGCAGTACGACTTCTGTGCTGAGGTCTTGAGATCGATTCCGGGTCGGGGAAAAGTGATATTGGGTTTTTCTATCATGAAAATTAAATGCTTGATAACAACACGTAGTCTGAAATTGTGCTCGGTATGGTGATTAGCTCGCCCCCTATTACATCATGGGATGGAAATAAGGTCGGCGAAATGTGGGTGAACTGGTTACACCTCTGCCTATCCCTTGGTAGATTACATGTGTATGTGTGTGTGTATGTATGTGTGTTTTTGATATCTGATTTAATCAAGTGGTTCTTAACTATGTTTCAAGATCTAGAATTCCGTTTAAAAGTTATAGATGCTATTCTAGTTAATGTCGTGGTCAGGTTACTTGTAATTATTATATACTAGCCTTTGCTTGCGGCTCCGCCCGCGTGAATATACTTTTCTGAAATAAAACGTAGCCTTTAACCAATAGATATTTTTTTTTCATAAAAATGTATCCTATATTACTTCTTTATACCTCCAAGAATATGCGTACAAAGTTTCATGATGATCGGTTAAGTAGTTTTCGCGTGAAAGCGTAACAAGCAAACTTACATTCACATTTATAATATTAGGATATAATTATTCTGTACGTGTGTTCGTCACTGAACCCCTCCTAAACGGTTGAACCAATATTGATGTTTTTTTTATGTGTTTGAGAGGATCCCTGAATGGTTTAGATGCAATATCCCAACACCTGTTAAGTCATGCCACTGCCTCGGTGGCGCAGTTGTAATGCGTTCGCGTTACGGTTGAGGCCAACGCTGAGGTCTCAGGTTCGATCCCCGGGTCGGGTAAAGTGATATTGGGTCTTTCTATTACGAAATGCTCAGTATCAGCCCGGAGTCTGGAATTTGTGCTCGGTATGGCAATAGGCTCGCCCCTTAATACATCATCGTATTGGTTACACTTCTGCCAACCCCCTTCAGGGATTACAGGCGAGAGTGCGTATGTATGTATGTTTCATTTTCTTTTTCACAACTCAGCATTTACAGAATGGCATGACAATAAAATTGAAAGCAACAATATCGAATTGAATTCTAACCTTAAGTAAAAGCAAATATGTCTTCATACAAGTATATATGTAATGGCGGTATGGCGATAGGCTCGCCCCCTATCACATCGTGGGACGGAGATACGCTCGGCGAAATGTGGGTGTACTGGTTACACCTCTGCCTACCCCTTCGGGGATTACAGGCGTGAGTGCGTATGTATGTATTAATAAATTATACTTTTTATCAACACTCGTCACCGGAGGTAAGTTCATCCATTTTACCTGGAACCACCTACCTCCAGTACAGAGCGTTTCCAGAGGTGAGGTCATTTCTCCCACGCACTCTCAGACTCTGCAATGAACTTCCTTTCGCGGTGTTTCCTCAGCGTTATGTCCTTCTTCAAACAAGGCTTAAAAAAGTATTTCCACGGTAGGCAGCGGCTTAGCCCCTGGCATTGGTCAGGCAGTATCAATATCAATAAACTTTAAACACATCATAAATCAGTTTTGTTTCTCCTAGTTTCTGCGAACAACGACAGAAATAGATAAAAAAGGAGTCCCAGGTGCACTGGTGCATACGAGAGCCCAGTTACTTGTTTGTGACTGACTTTATAGATACAATGTTTTACAATAATATTGTTCTTCAAGAAGTAATGTGATTTTATATTTACTTTAGTTACTTTGTAACATTTACGTCTTACTGCCGTACGTAGAGACGTCAATTAAGTTTAAGTATTTATTAGCTATTTCTTAGAATTTTGATTTGTCCTTTTTGCACTGAACAACTCTTTTTCTTCAAAAAAACATTTTCTCCTCTTGGTAACGGATCATAAATCACTAACTGGCTCTAAGGCCCGTATTATATAACAACACTCAAGTGATCTCTTTGCTAAGTGTCGATTTATGTACACGTGATTGGTCCGTTTTCGTTTGGCGCCAAAAATAAACCAATCACGTTTACTGAAATCGACACTTAGCAAAGAGCTCACTTGTCCATAATACGGGCCTAAGTGTAGAATTTGGATTCTTAGAATGCCTAAGTGATGATTAAACTTAATTCAATTTTTGAGTTCGGCATTATGTACCTTTAAAACCACAATAAAAAAAACATAGTAAAACCATTTACAAAGGTTGTTTTGCTTCCTGCTACAACTCCCATTATGAAACGAGGAAAATCGCTTTATTATCATGGTTATTTCCTTTTATTTAAAATATCTATGATGATTCATCGATTATTATGTGTATCACAACCTAACCTGAAGGTATCAGGAAGGAAGGTTTGCACCTTTGAGTTTGTTTTGAAACTAATCATTAGATTCCGTCAGAGTGATTCCTTAGGGCCACAGCACACATGTTACTTGTAGCGATCGGAGATTTAGCGACTACATCGATGGTGTATCATTATTGTAATTCTCACTTAAAGTTTTACTTAAGTTCTACTATGTACTACCTTGAATCTTTTTCAATACCTTAGTAAAAGTTAGACACTTTTTAGGATTTTAGAAGTGGATGAAATTGGGACTTAGGAGAATTGAGGTCATATTTACACCTTAAATTGTTGTGGAGATAATGGTTCAAAATGTATAGCATCACGTTATGACACATGGGAGCGGAGCAGTCATCTATACCTCTATATATCAAGTGAATTACCACCAACTCACTGACTGCTTATTAATCACAAAATCTCAAAAACTACTAAAGACAGGAACATTCTGAAAGGTGGTAGGTCCCTCGTTTGCGAGAGACCGGCTGGGTTGGTACCACCGCTTTGTCTATTTCTGCCGCCAAGCAACAGTGTGTAAGCACTGTTGTGTTCCAGTGTGAAAGCCAGTGTAATTACTGGGCATTATGAGACTTAACACCTTATGTCTCGGGGTGACGAGCGCAGTCCAGTGTCATGCAGTGCTTTATTTAAATATTTATATTTAAATCTGTTTATGAGCAGGCGTGGCGCTTACCATCAGGTGAGCGACCTGCTCGTCTCGTCATACAATCTAATAAAAAAAAAAACATGAAATATGGTCAAATGATAATTTATGGAATGTAAGTGTCCGCTGTTAAAGGATTTTTGGAAATTTACATTTTAAAGGCGAAAAGACGAGAGGGAATTTGTACGAAACAAAACAATTTTATCACGGGTACAAGGTAGCGGGTAACAGCTATACATAGGTAAACATTTTTACTTCAAAGTATGTCCCACACATATTTCATCAGGACCTGGCCAAGATATTTGGGTTTATGAGAACACCATGAGCCCAAATATCTTGGCCAGGTTTATCTTTTTAATTCAACATGCCCCGCACTCTGTCAATCTTCACACACATCGCCATACCACTGATTTTGTATGCAATAATATTCAAAATTCAATAACAGTGCATAATCATTTTACGTTACAAAATATCGACATAATAGCCAGCGTGTTCAGGAGAACAAATTTCTGAGTATTCTAAATTAGACACTTAGAATATGTTTCATTCGGGACACCTTGCAAATACTCATCGAATTGTAAGTTGAGTAGCTAAGAACTAGGTATCTCATTTCAATCAGATTATTAATAATAACCGATATCACAAATAGATAAACAGACAGACAAAAGAGTCAAACGTATAACACCCCTCTTTTCGTTGGGGGTTAAAAATCCAAAAAACCAAGCGCATAAAATAAAATCGAAATTGTTATTGTTAAATAAAAGTCGGCTTCAAGGAAAGACGAATGAAACTTTAACTAGAACTATCGAGGCTTAAAAAAAAGATATCTTTTATTTCTGTTTTTATTTAACTTGATCCTATCTTATGCTTCAATCGTAGGCATAAATTAACTTCACAATATTTTTTACCTGCGATTTCTTAAAAACAAAACTCATAAAAAGACGGACAACACCTCTTTTTATGATTTATCTCAACAATAATGATTTTCGTCAACATTGTAATTTTTCATGTATTTTGTTTTGAAAGCTAACACTAATTTGACATACAAATAAAAGTTAGTTTGTCAAAGTTGTTTCTACTCTTTATAACATTAATTATTTAATGGGAAGAGGTTTGTACATATTTTTATTCAAAACAGTCAATGGTAGATCAAACTTCTGGACGAAGGTATGGAAAGGTTAATCGCCGTACCGGGCGAAATTCCATTATCACATCATGGGAAAGAGATACACTCAGCGAAATGTGGGTTTATTGGTTACACCTCCGCCTACCCCTTCGGGGATTACAGGCGTGAATGCGAACGAGCTGCAATTTTCAAAAAACCAAAATAAACTGTATTTCGCGAGCCAATGCTGATCTTTCACCTTAAAGTTCAACTTAAGCAATAGTAGCTGAAAATGGGCATATTACATTTATTAGTCAAACAAAAGTAATGTTTAAAAACTTTTTAAGTTTTACGATGTTATAATGATAGAGACATAGATGTAGCAACGAATATTTATTTATATTCTCCTTTTATAGCAGACCCATATTAGGAATATCAGAAGCCCGCCTTGGCCCACTGATTAAAAATGCATATGTCATTAGTTTACATAAAATAATAAATGTTTATTTGACGATTGGCGGGAATTCCGACAGTGCGGTCGATCACTTATTTTAATTAATTCCTAATTTGTTTAAAGTTGTTTGCTGTACGAAAGTGATGTGAATTTGTATAATAAACATCAAAGATTTATTTATTATTATAGAACGGCTAGTTAAACAAATTACACTAAAATATACACAAACACAAAATAAATCAGCAAATGTAAATTAAGATGATGAATAGGGAATGTAAAAATTTAAATAAGTGTATTTGGAGGAGATTTCGTCGGAGCGGGTTGATCGACCTTATTCGTTTGATCCGCTTCGAAATTGTATATGAAGCTCCGACAAGACCTTGAAATCGGTCACATAAATGTTAAATCGTTCTTGTGATGACTTAACAATCGGGTCGGTCCGGGTCGTTACCACTGTCTCACAGAAAAACGTAGTAAAGTAGCAGCTTTCTGCTGCGTTTCGTACGGTGAGGGAGATATCCGGAGGCCTAAATCCCCTTCCCTTCCCATTCCGTTAATGATCCCTTTCCTGGCCGGAAAACGAGCAAGTGGGTCATCTTATGGTAAGTGATCTCCACCGCATATTTACGCCCACAATACCAAAAGAAAGTGGCTCTACCACTCGAAAATCGTGCAGATGACAGCTTTTGGCCTAAGATGTTTGTGGCCCACTTACACCCAGGACCCACTTACACTTCAATTCCGCGAAAACACACAAATGTAATATAATTATTTATACTGAGAATCTGAGAAAACTGATACTGGCAGATGCGCAAATCGCATTTTACCATTTTGAAAATGATGCCTAGTTTTGTGCGTATTTTACTTATCATTAGTACATACGCACCCACATTTCGCCGAGCGTATCTCCGTCCCACGATGTGATAGGGGGCGAGCCTATCGCCATACCGGGCACAAATTCCAGACTCCGGGCTAATATTGAGCATTTCGTAATAGAAAAACCCAATACCACTTTACCCGACCCGAGGATCGAACCCGAGACCTCAGCGTTAGCTTAATCGTAACGCGTACGCATTACAACTGCGCCACCGAGGCAGTCATCTATAATTATAATATAGTTATTAATTAAGATAATTTATTTTTGACCCGCGACAAAAATAGGGGTGTTATAAGTTGAGCCCTCTGTGTATCTGTGGGTGTATACGTGTATCTATCTTTGACACCGTAGCGCTTAATCGAATTTACTGGTTTTAATTGAATGTATTTTTTTTAGTTTTAAAGGTAATTTCATCGAGATAGTTGTTAGGTATAATCCTGTACATTTAGATAGTTGTTGCTAAGGAGTTGAGATAAAGTCCACTTCTTGATGTATAAGTAGTGTTACAGTAAAAAAACGGGTTGATTGATTAGCGCCATGCGTTTTTCCTTATGTTGTTATTAAATAAGTTATAACAAAACTTAAAAACCGGCTTCAAAAAATAACACTGCACGTTCAAATATATTTTTTTACAGCTATTTTTCTTTGGTAACTGTGCAGCTGCTGCCAGTCAAATGAAACTTATTTCATTTTTAGTAGTAGCCACAGCTATAGCATTTAAATTACAACAAAATCGCAATGACTGTGTTGTTATCCGTTGAGGAGTTGTTTTTACTCCGTACTCCGTCATCAGGAGGCCAATTCTCGTAATTTTAAATGTTCAAAATATCATTCCGATCTAGTCTCAGCGTCAAGAAAGTTGCAAATGGCATTCTCTTAAACCAATATTCAACGTGCAACGCACCTAGCATTAGCAGTAGCATTATACCGTTTTGGCTTCACTCAACTTTTATTCTACATTCAATCTCATTACGATCTATGTTCACGTTGACGTTGATTATTGGTTTAAGAGAATGCCATTTGCAACTTTCTTGACGCTGAGACTAGATCGGAATGATATTTTGAACATTTAAAATTACGAGAATTGGCCTTCTGATCTAAACAGAATTTATATCAGTGCCTCAACCATGAGTTTGTCTCAGTAAATTCGCTAGCGACGACGTAAAATGTTTGTATGGCAAAATTTAGTTACTCACGTATCCGCTAGAGGCGCCACTAAGTTTTTCATTAAAATATCTTACGTCGTCGCTAGCGATTTTACCGACACAAACTCATGGTTGACCTGCAGACCACATCGCAGCTAAACTCTATCGAATGAATTTTTTTCAACAAAGTCGGTCCACAATCGGGAGACACTAGTTTTATAAGACGAATATACAAAATGACCTAGGGACCAGACGTATGTGGGACGTGTGTAAATTATACCAAATGTACGTGAAACCATACAGCTATGTATTGTAAGCGTATTCTCTTAATATTGGTGTCTGAGAAAGCAACGTTGGGTACACTGTAATAATAATGGTGCGATATAGTTGTGGAAGGGTAGTTTAATGGTATAAAAGAGGTTGTCGCGATAACTGGAGGTCTTTTGCAGTCGGTTAGAAAGTCTCCAGTGCATTAAGATCCGTGGTGAGTCAATAGTCCAAGAGTTCATTACGCGGTAGCTATGTTGGTTTACTATTCGGTCCTAATTGTCTTAGTTATAATTAGAGAACGGTCTCTAGATAATCCTGACATGAGGTTGTGGTCTGTGAAGCAGTGATATTGTAAATGTAACCAATAAACTATGAGTTGAAGTGATTATTGTCGTTTGGTATTTATAAAATAACACTCGTCTCACGTAACTTATAGCAGTATGAAGAAAATATATTCAGCCGTTTAAAATTTACAGATGTTTTTCTGATTGACGTCGGGGTATTGAACGATTAGGTTATTAACCCCCAACATAAAAGAGGAGTGTTGTAATTTTGACCTCTACATCTGTCTATCGGTGTGGGTATATGTATATTTGTGCTATCTATCTGAAGCGTCGTAACGCCTACACGAATTTAACGACTTGAATGTGGGCTTGCCTATGCATAGGCTGGCACACGAGCAAATGTGTCACCTGATGGTAAGTGATCTCTACCGCCCATGTATGCCAATAATACTAGAAGAATCATGGATGCGTTGCTGAGTTTTAAGGAAAGGGATAATTAAGTGATTGGGACAGAAAAGGGGTTTCGGTTCTCTGGATATCTCAATCATCGTACGATACACAACAGCAAGCTTACTTAATGTCGGTTTTCTGTGAGACAGTGGTTACAACCCGGTCGAGCCGGCTCATTTATACTGTAGACAGAATTTTCCACAGCGTCGCTCTACCACATATTCAAAATTCTTCATCCACCTGCCTTTATCCCACTCGCAGTGGGGTCGGCGCAACATGCTTTATACAGATAGATTTGGCTTGTAGTTTTTACGACCAGCCGCCTGCCTGACGTCAACTCCTCTGGGGATAAACAACCCCCTGGGGAGAAAATTAAAAATTATGTTTATAAAATTTGATAAATACCTTTTCAAACTTTTATGTTTACTTTCTCGTAAATCGTAACTGATATGTGTTCAAGGTATGATTTCCTTCACTTTATCTATAAAAATAATACTAGCTCTGTACTATATAACGTCCCACTGCTGGGCACGGGCCTCCTCTACTGAATGAGAGGGGTTAGGCCTTAGTCCACCACGCTGGCCTAATGCGGGTTGGCAGACTTCACATACCTTCAAAATACTTATGAAGAACTTCCAGGTATGCAGGTTTCCTCACGATGTTTCCTTCGCAGTTAAAGCAAGTGATAATTAACAATTAATACACACATAACTTTGAAAAGTCAGAGGTGTATGCACTTGGGGCTGGATTCGAACCTGCGACTTTCGTTTCGACACTCCATACCTCTCCCCGTTGAGCTATCACTGCTTATAATAATAATATACTTTAGTAATATACTTTATCTATACTTATAATACATTTTACAGTACTCTGCTGTTATCAGGAGGCCAATTCTCGTAGTTTTAAATGTTCAAAATATCATTCCGATCTAGTCTCAGCGTCAAGAAAGTTACAAATGGTATTCCCTTAAACCAATAATCAATCTCAAATGTGAACATAGATCGTAATGAGATTGAATGTAGAATAAAAGTTGACTGAAGCCAAAACGGTATAATGCTACTGCTAATGCTAGGTGCATTTGACGTTGATTATTGGTTTAATAGAATGCCATTTGCAACTATCTTGAAGCTGAGACTAGATCGGAATGATGTTTTGAACATTTAAAATTACGAGAATTGGCCTTCTGGTGTTCTGACATAATCAATCTTTATAATCGAAATTGATTGATTGTATCGCTGTTAATGGAGTTCAAACAATATTCAATTACAGTATCACATATGTATGTCGCATAAATCGAAGATAAAGCCAATTCTATTTCTTCTATTGTGTTATAAATATGAGAGCTTGCATGTTTGTTTGTGAATTTGGATGTTTCTTATTCAATCACTCTAACGTGGATCAATTACGCTGAAATATTTGGATAAAATTTGACACACAGATGTACCATGACCTAGATTTAGATGTATGATACTTATATCCCGTACTTCCATTCCCTTGGAATCCTACCACTATTATAAATGTGAAAGGTTGGATGTTTGAGTTTGTGAATTTGGATGTTTGGTAGTCCATCACGCCGTAAGGGCTGAATGGTTTTGGATGAAATTTGGCACACAGATAGACCACGACCTTTATTAGGACTCTTATCTCGGAAGAGGGCATTCACGCAGGTGGAGTCGCGAGCAAAAGTTAGTATACTATAAGAAAATAAAAAGACATTTATGCAGGTGGAGCCGCGAGTAATAGCTATTGTTATGATATGCCCACGCAACTTCACCTACTCAAGATTTCTGGTGCGAAACAAAGTTACATTTGCATCTACTTTTTGGAAAGCATTTCAAAAACGTTTCAGTTTACACTGGATTTATAGCGATGAACATGTTTTGTGGTCCGTCGACGTCCTAACTTCCTCCGTCGACGTCCCAAACGCCTGAGTCGACGGCCCAAACATGTTTTGGCAGATCCCAACGTCTCCACCACAGTCGCTATCTAAACAGCACTTTCCTTGCCCAACCCGAATCGCAATAATAATACGCGACCCCGACATAGGACACGCCTGCGAGTCCAAAGAGCTCCCACAACTGGCCCTCGGCATAATGATGTGCAGCGCGGCCCTAAACTGTACTCCCCAGCGATTGCTCACGCTGAGGTCTGAGCCTTCTAAAAGGCTCCTCTGTACTTAATCGCTACTAAATACACTAAACATATTTCTGGCTAGAGCGCCATAAGCGCCGGCTTTATTGTCAGGTGAAGCTGTAAAAGCAATATAGGCTAACAGCACAAATCGATTCGCAAAAAAAAATGTCTTGAGGTATGCAACCCAGACATGAAAACCGCGACGCGTGGCGCGAGTCAGGTGATAGTTACACACTTTGTGTGAAATTATATGAAGCGAGAGGACGGTCTGATTCCCACACCGAGACAAATGTGTGTATGATCCACAGATATTGGTCTGGGGTCTGGGTGTTGTGCGACCGTAAGTTCCTCGTAGTTCCTGATACTCACGATACAGGTTAACATAGTGTGGGGTCAGGACTATGTGTGTGACTGTTGGGTGTATTTATTTATGGAAATGGGTGTTCGGTCTCGGTCACATTCCTCAAAACGGGTTTAATTCATTCAGAATGATACAAATATTTTTTTTCATTATGTGTAATTAAAGCGATGAATTTATGTGGTTGTTAGTAGTGGAGTGTAAGTGTGTGAGTGGCCCACCAACATCTTAGGCTCAAAGCCAACCTCACCTGCACGTGGTACACTCTGCTGATTAACCGACGAGGCAATGGCGAAATTTGGTTCCCGTTGCAGGTTGGGGTCAGACGGCGGGTCGCCCCATATAATATCAATCAACCACTGTAAAATCAGATGGGATGTTGTGCCCTGGCATTAAGCCGGCAGATAACGCCGAGGAGAAAAAAAATGTGGAACTTAATTTAACCAAAAGTATACGAGACTATCCCGCCCACACACCCGCTACTGTAACTCCTGTGCACCAGGATTGACAGTGGCACGCATTTTTGTTGCCACCAAGCAGTGAAGCTCGGCGAGTCTCTGGGAGTGATAAATTGTCTTTGTCCCGCAACGAAATTAATCAAATAGAAAGTTAGGGAGGAGTTGGAAATAATAATTGTCCACTTCCCTCCATAGCGAAGCGGTAGACGGTAGCGGTAGCGGTTTTCTGAGTGGTAGAGCCACGCTGTAGACACTTGTCTACAGCATGTATGGGCTGGCTCGTCCGGGTCATTACCACTGTCTCACAGAAAACCGGCGTAAAGTAGCAGCTTGTTGCTGCGTTTCGTACGGTGAGTGAGATATCCGGAGGCCCAAACCCCCTCCCCTTCCCAGTTCCTTAATTATCCCTTTCCTTTAAGGTCGGCAACGCACCCATGATTCTTTTAGTATTGTGGGTGTACATGGACGGTGGAGATCACTTACCATCAGGTGACCCAGTTGCTCGTTTTCCGGCCTTTACCATAAAAAAAAATACAAAATAATGAACTACGGAGGCATTAACCTCAGACACAAGGACATTTACAACTGGAGAAGCCAGATGTAAAGCACCACGGATGTAATTAAGAGGATCCTATCACGTGAGCTGTTAAACTTAACCAAAAGTATAGACACACTGTCGAGACCCTGTTAGGTATTTTTATATTTTGAACTTGTTTAAAATTATCAGTTTTTAAACTATCCACGATTAAATCTTTCACACGTTATTAACTGCACTGAAATTATCATTAGTTTACAATCATTTTGTCTATGGCCTATTTAGAAATGCTAACAAAACCATGTCATGGTCATTTTACTAGTCATTTCCACGATATAATTTATCCTGTCAAATTAGTTTTATTGTATGGCGATTTGTACAATACTTTGCAGTGTTATGGCAACTATTGCTGGCTATGTTAGGAAGGTATTTGTTTACACAATAAAGTGTACTTGTGACATTACTGCACGTAGTAGCGTGACTGTACCTATATATTAGTACCATACATACATACATACATACGAACTTATGCCTGTAATTCTTGTAAAGGTAGGCAGAGGTACTAGTACACCCACATTTCGCCGAGCTCATTTCCGTCCCATGATGTGATAGGGTTACCTATCGCCATACCGGGAACAATTCCAGACTCTGGGCTGACACTGGACATTTCGTAATAGAGGAACCCAATATCACTTTTACAGGGGATCGAACCCGAGAACTCAACGTCAGCCTCAGTCGTAACGCGTAGGTATTACAACTGTGCCACCGGGGCAAGATCTGGTACCAATATTTCACAAAAATGGATGTAGAGTTGACCCAGCGTTGATGTTGAGCGGCTAATGAGACCAGTGGAGGCCCAAACATTTCCCCCCTCTCCTAATCCTCAACACTTTCGTGCCACTGTCGATCCTGGCTTATAGAGTTACAGAGGCGGGGGGAGACTCGCCGAGCTTCATTGTTTGGTATCAAAATATGTGTGCCACTATCCATCCTGGCTTATAGGAGTTACAGTGGCGGGGAGAGACTCGCCGAGCTTCATTGTTTGGTATCAAAATATGCGTGCCACTATCCATCCTGGCTTATAGGAGTTACAGTGGCGGGGGGAGACTCGCCGAGCTTCATTGTTTGGTATCAAAATATGCGTGCCACTATCCATCCTGGCTTATAGGAGTTACAGTGGCGGGGAGAGACTCGCCGAGCTTCATTGTTTGGTATCAAAATATGCGTGCCACTATCCATCCTGGCTTATAGGAGTTACAGTGGCGGGGGGAGAGTCGCCGAGCTTCATTGTTTGGTATCAAAATATGCGTGCCACTATCCATCCTGGCTTATAGGAGTTACAGTGGCGGGGAGAGACTCGCCGAGCTTCATTGTTTGGTATCAAAATATGCGTGCCACTATCCATTCTGGCTTAAAGGAGTTACAGTGGCGGGGGGAGACTCGCCGAGCTTCATTGTTTGGTATCAAAATATGCGTGCCACTATCCATCCTGGCTTATAGGAGTTACAGTGGCGGGGAGAGACTCGCCGAGCTTCATTGTTTGGTATCAAAATATGCGTGCCACTATCCATCCTGGCTTATAGGAGTTACAGTGGCGGGGAGAGACTCGCCGAGCTTCATTGTTTGGTATCAAAATATGCGTGCCACTATCCATCCTGGCTTAAAGGAGTTACAGTGGCGGGGGGAGACTCGCCGAGCTTCATTGTTTGGTATCAAAATATGCGTGCCACTATCCACCCTGGCTTATAGGAGTTACAGTGGCGGGGAGAGACTCGCCGAGCTTCATTGTTTGGTATCAAAATATGCGTGCCACTATCCATCCTGGCTTATAGGAGTTACAGTGGCGGGGAGAGACTCGCCGAGCTTCATTGTTTGGTATCAAAATATGCGTGCCACTATCCATCCTGGCTTAAAGGAGTTACAGTGGCGGGGGGAGACTCGCCGAGCTTCATTGTTTGGTATCAAAATATGCGTGCCACTATCCATCCTGGATTATAGGAGTTACAGTGGCGGGGGGAGACTCGCCGAGCTTCATTGTTTGGTATCAAAATATGCGTGCCACTATCCATCCTGGCTTATAGGAGTTACAGTGGCGGGGAGAGACTCGCCGAGCTTCATTGTTTGGTATCAAAATATGCGTGCCACTATCCATCCTGGCTTATAGGAGTTACAGTGGCGGGGAGAGACTCGCCGAGCTTCATTGTTTGGTATCAAAATATGCGTGCCACTATCCATCCTGGCTTAAAGGAGTTACAGTGGCGGGGGGAGACTCGCCGAGCTTCATTGTTTGGTATCAAAATATGCGTGCCACTATCCATCCTGGCTTATAGGAGTTACAGTGGCGGGGAGAGACTCGCCGAGCTTCATTGTTTGGTATCAAAATATGCGTGCCACTATCCATCCTGGCTTATAGGAGTTACAGTGGCGGGGAGAGACTCGCCGAGCTTCATTGTTTGGTATCAAAATATGCGTGCCACTATCCATCCTGGCTTAAAGGAGTTACAGTGGCGGGGGGAGACTCGCCGAGCTTCATTGTTTGGTATCAAAATATGCGTGCCACTATCCATCCTGGATTATAGGAGTTATAGTGGCGGATATGTGGGCGGGATAATCTTGTAGTAAATTCTATAACTCTTACTTTCTTTATATTTGATAATATGACAAATGAACGGCAAATACGCGTCATGTCTTTTGAAGATATCATTATCAGTGGATTTAAATGTCGATATTACATATTATGATCGACGATGTACAGTCCCGTTTAATAAACATTGTTTAAAATGTAAACAATAGTAACCATGACTATTTTTTATTTTAAATTGCCGAAGGGTTAGGTTGAAGTGCAAACACTTGTAGGTCACCCATTATATTTCCATTACATTATGGGATAAGAGAAGAGTCTATTTGACAGCTTCCATGGCGTAGTAGGCGAGTATCGAAACTAAATGCCATGAGTTCGATTCCCATACCCAGACAAATGTTTGTATGATCCTCGAATATTTGTTTCTGGTCTGAGTGTTGTGGCAAAACCCTCGGAGTTCCTGATATCCACAATACAGGATAACATAGTGTAAGGTCAAGAGTATGTGTGACTGATGGGTGTATTTCTTATAGTGGCAAATCATAAAGCAATCTAACCCCAGGGAAATTATGAGATTGAAGCCCTACAAAGCATTGTCTAGCCTAGGAATATAACTTAGTATTCCCCGGGTCCTAGTCAAACAGAGTAGACGATCGTTTTATTTAAATAATAATGATTATAAAATAAATTACATCCATAGGCACTCACACCTGTACTCCCCGAAGCCGTAGGCAGATTTGTAACCAGTAGATCCACATTGCGCCGAACTTATTTCCATTCCATAATGTGATAGGGGGCGAGCTTATCCCTATATCGAGCAAAATTCCAGACTCCGGGCTGATACCAAGCATTTCATGATAGGAAAACCCAATATCACTTTACCCGACCCGGGGATCAAACCCGAAACCTCAGCACAGCAGTCATACCGCATACGCATTACAACTGCGCCACCGGGATTACAGGCGTGAGTGCGTATGTATGTATCTAAGTTAGAGGTTTGATGAGTGGTAGAGCCAAGCTGTTGACATTTTTGTCTGCATCATGAATGGGCCGGCTCGTCCGGGTCGTTACCTCTGTCTCAAGGAAAACATGTTTCGTACGGTGAGTGAGATATCCGGAGGCCCAAATCCCCCTCCTCTTCCCAATTCCTTAATCCCTTTCCTATATGGTCGGCAACGCGCCCATGATTCTTCTAGTATTGTGGGCGTACATGGACGGAAAGATCACTTACCATCAGGTGACCCACTGCCTCGCTTGCGGCATATGCAATAAAAAAAGAAGGATAATTAAATTTTTATTTACATCTTATCCTATGTTTATAAGTCTCGACTGCATGCCTAGTATTTGACGTCAAACAGCTGGTCGTAAAACCAATAAGCCCAACTTCAGTATGACAACTGCATGTTGTAATAAAAACACGAATCGTGAAGTGTATATAAAAAAATATAAAAATTCATTTAAATTCATTTCAAAATATAATTTCCCAAAGGTGTAATACTTGCAATCACTTCAGTTAAGTGATTAATAGAAAAAATACTAACACCTGTGCAGAGTTGCGTTTTACTGTGTGTGCAATAAAAAAAATCAAAATGGTTGACACTCGAAGGTGGGTTTACTAATAATATTCATAGAATTACACTTGTATATTTTATTATCCTAGCTCGGCAAAGGGTCTACGCTACACCTGATGGTAAGTGTAGCGCAATCCATGAATACTGTCGACCAACGACAGACAATGTTTCTATCGTAGGTTGGCAAAATTATGCCGGCCTGCCTAATTGCTTCTTCACACTCCGTTCAAAGGACCCCATATTATAGGAAGGAGGAAATATATATATCCTTAAAGGAAGGGCAAAACGAGTGCGTTTAAATTACTGCTTGTTATTGCCTTTGTTAAATACTAACAAATCACGTCGGTCAAAGGTCGGCAACACGCTCAGGATTCTTCTGGTATGGTGGGCGTACATGGTGGAAATAACTTACCATCAAGTGATCCACTTGCCGTCTGTGCTATAAAAAAAAACATCACTGACATCTGTGTATTTTTTCATCAGAAACCCGTGTAACTAGGATATTCACGGTAAAGTACCAGTCTTCGTCATACATTGTGATGATTTGTAAACGAGAGGCTGCGGGTTTGATTCCTGCGCCGAGACAAATGATTGTGTGATCTGCAAAAAAAACTGATATGAGTGTTTTAGGCAGCGGCTTGGCTGTGCTCTGGCATTGCTAAGGACTATGGGCGGCGGTAACCACTTAACATCAGGTGGGCCGTCTGCTCGTCTGTCTATCTATGCAATATTTAGATATAGATATGCACTCACGCCTGTAATCCCCGAAGGGGTAGTCAGAGGTGTAACCAGTACACCCACATTTCGCCGAGCGTATCTCCATCCCACGAAGTGATAGGGGGCGAGCTTAGCGCCATACCGGGCACAAATACCAGACTCCGGGTTGATACCGAGCATACCGTAATAGAAAAACCCAATATCGTTACTTATCAATTGTCAATTTTATGCGTATGCGATACACATATGGACAGCTATTTTATCTCTCACAGAACATATTGGATGTTTCGTATCACAGAATTTGGATACCCCTTTTTTATGGCATAGGCCGGCCAACGAGCAAGTGGGTCATCTGATGGTAAGTGATCTCCACCGCCCATGCACGCCCACAATACCAAAATGATCATGGGTGCGTTGCCGACCTTAAAGGAAAGGGATAATTAAGGAATTGGGAAGGTGAGGGGGTTTGGAATCCGGATATCTCTCACCGTACGAAACGCAGCAGCAAGCGGCTACTTTACGTCGGTTTTCTCTGGGACAGTGGTAATGACCCGGACGAGCCGGCCCATACATGGTGTAGACAAGTGTCTACAGCGTGGCTCTACCACTCATAAAAGATCTACTACTTCTAGATACTTTCGTGTAGAATAAAAGATCGGAACATACATTTTATATACACTCATAATTATTGATGTTTCATGGGTCATTTAAACGCTCAATCACGTACACGGACGGGACGTGGCGTACTCGCATACACACGATGATGTGCGCATCTTAAAAGGACTAAAGATTTTTGACAGCCTCCGTGGCGCAGTGGGCGAGTAGCCGGCTGCGAAGCGTGAGGCCGTGGGTTCGATTCCCGCACCGAGACAAATGTTTGTGTGACTCACAAATATTTGTTTCGAGTCTGGGTGTTGTGGGACCGCAAGTCCCTCGTAGTTCCTGATACCCACGATACAGGTTAACCTGGTGTGGGGTCGGAACTATGAGTGTGACTGTTGGGTGTTTATTTCTTATTATTATTTACATTTAACGTAACATAAAGTCTCAATTTACTCTTTATCGAAATGGCAGAGGTGCAAGTGCAACCAATGTTCGCTGTGCTTATTTTCGTCCATGATGTGATAGAGGGCGAGCTTATCATGAGAAGGAAATAAGCTCTGTGAAATGTGGGTGAATTAGTTACACCTCGGCCTACCCCTTCCGGGAGTACTGGCGTGAATGCGTATGTATGTATACATTATATTACCAGCGCAGAGATTGTTCACTGACAATAAAAATCGACACTAACGAAATTATTTTTTATTTACAATTTTACTTAGGTACGTCTAAAGCTTCTTTACCCATCGCAATGTATACAGATGTTATATAATTAACAAGCCCGCAAGGAGCCACAAGTTCGATTACTCGAAATAAATATTTGTGTGATCCACAAATATTTGTTTCTGATCTGGGTGTTGTGAGTCTGGAATTCTGTCGTAGTTCCTTATTCCCACGATCCCAAACGCGTATCTTGGTCAAGACAATATTTTTGAGCTAAGTGTATTAATTTATTCAAATATTTTATTCATTACAGATTAATAAAAGAAAAAATGGCGAAATGCGAGAAGAATAATATTGACCTGAATAACTTCTCTTCCACGTAAGTATCAGTTTTTTTTTATTGGCCGGGTAGATGGACGAGCATGCGGCCCGCCTTATAGCAAACGGCCTGATGGTAAATCTTGGGATCACAAGCGTATTAGTTATATTATTTATTGACAGCCTCCGTGGCGTAGCGGGCGTGAAGCCGGCTGCGAAGCGAGAGGCCATGGGTTCGATTCCCGCACCGAGACAAATGTTTGTGTGATCCACAAATATTTGTTTTGGGTCTGGGGGGGACCGCAAGTCCCTCGTAGTTCCTGATTCCCACGATACAGGTTAACCTAGTGTGGGGTCAAGACTATGTGTGTGACTGTTGGGTGTATTTATTTCCTGTAGATGCTCCGTCGAGATGCAATTAATTATTTATAGTATGTAATAGAACAACTATCAAGATAAAATTTAAACTTACTTGTATTAAATATCACTACGTATTATATACGAACGAGTTATATACGAAGTTTATTGACTATTAAAACCTACCAAGTTATAATTAAACATCAAAGAACGTAACAAGGTTTACAAGGTGGTAGGTCCCTCGTTTGCGAGAGACCGGCTGGGTTGGTACCACCGCTTTGTCTATTTCTGCCGCCAAACAACAGTGTGTAAGCACTGTTGTGTTCTGGTGTGAAGGACCTTGAAGCCAGTGTAATTACTGGGCATTATGAAACTTAACACCTTATGTCTCGGGGTGACGAGTGCAGTCCAGTGTCATGCAGTGCTTTAATTAAAGTTTTGTGTGGCGTTGCTTCTGTTTATGAGCAGGCGTGGGGCTTACCATCAGGCGAGCGACCAGCTCGTCTCGTCATCCAATCTAATAAAAAAAAAAAAAAAAAACACGGGGGCAGAACAGGAAGCAATAGCTAGTAAAGAATATATTATTTTAAGTTAACTCATCCCTGCTTTACTAATTACGTTTTATTAAATTATTCTACACGGTCCTCTCGCTCTTCACTCGTACTAACCAAAGTAAACCAGACCTAAATAAATATCAGAACGGTCAAATAACACTTTCCTTTGACCCTTGACTTACGCACGATTCATTTTGAAGATAATTACTAAGAACCAGTAACAAGTTTTCAGTTTCACCGGCTTTTGCCTAACTTTAGTTCATACCTAAATAACCACTTACACGGTGATAGTTGATCGTGCGTTTGGGAAAGAATATAACAGAAAACTGTACACATAGCTTAAGTTTTTGTGAGTTATTCGATAGTTATCACATCATCTGTACCTATTTTCGAAAATATGTATTATGCAGATCCGCACAGCGCCCCTAGCGGATAGTATTGAAAAGATATTGGTTTCAAACATAGTTCGCGTATACCGTACATGAATGATGTGACAGCTGTCGAAAAGACACGCACTACGGCTATACACAAAACGTGATTGCCCGACTTGGGAATTGAACGTAGGACCACGGTTCTCACCCTTAGTTACTACCACCAGATCGATGAGGCGACCTCTGTCCGTATAAATACGTACAAACAAACGTATACCTCAATCACAATAAAACGGCACGGACGTTCGTGTCGGCAAATGAGCTTATCTCCAAATAAACCTAAGAACTATCTCACTTAAACCAGCTTTGAAACAAAAAAACCGCAATCATAAAATCATAACGGGTCATTCGTTTATGCACTAATATATATATATATATACAACGTGTTATAGAAAGGGGCGGGCAAATTTAAGCAATGTATAGTATGGGTATAAGTATTTTATCTCCCATAGTACCAAATCCGATTGCTTTCCTAGGACAATAATTATAGAATTTTCTTTTTTATCGTATGAGTAACATGTCGATATCGACTTTCAACTTTGAACAACACTAAATGATAAACAGTGATACTTCAGACCTCCTTTCATTGAATTATTTTATAATTAAAAAACATTAAACAGTTGTCAAATGTCAATATTTATTTGACGCAGTCAGTTCGGTAATTTCTGATTTTATGAAGTAATCGTACTTCAAAAAATATGTTGTTATTGACTAAAAACAAGTATAATGTATTGGTATTTTGTGTTGGTGCAACTGATAATAGCTTATAAGAGGCTCGTCAACTGTATTAAGCCAAATTCATAGATGGATGACCCGACAATGAAATCTTTAAAATACTTCAAACGATGTACCTATATCGTCTTCAGCAAGCAGTCTCTCTCAGGTATTTTGTGTTTAAATTACAAGTTACGTACGTATGCCCGTAGAATTACGTAAATCTTATTCAAGTTTATTAAAAAGTGAGTGTCATTCATTATAAATAATAGTGATGTCATCAATCTTATCGATCTTAATAAACGAGTGATTAAAATTAACGTGAAATTTTAGGATGTCTTGGTTTGAAATGATCCGGTACACAGGTACTTGCTATAAGGAGTGTGTAATGACCCTAAAATATGACCACACCTTTCTGTAACACGTTGTATATAAACAGACAGATAAACAGACTGACAGGCAGACAGACCTACAAAGGCGTTTAACCTTTAACACCTTCCTTTTTTATCTGATGTTAAAAATAAGGAGGTATTAGTCCAACGTTATCATTAGAATGTAGCCCGCTGTAGTATATAGTATCTCGTTCCAGCGAGTCGCGTTCCAAGGTCAGCCAGTGTATATCCAGTAACTCCATGTCGATATAATTCTGGAAATTGTTGAGGGACGTAATGTCTCTCCATGGTCAATATTATACTTGGACTGCACTGCACTTTGCACAAGGTGGTAGGTTCCTCGAATGCGAGAGGCCGGCTGGGTTGGTACCACCACTTTGTCTATTTCTGCCGCCAAGCAACAGTGTGTAAGCACTGTTGTGATCCGGTTTGAAGGACATTGAAGCCAGTGAAATTACTGGGCATTATGAGACTTAACACCTTATGTCTCGGGGTGACGAGCGCAGTCCAGTGTTATTCAGTACTTTGTTATTTAAAGTTCTTTGTGGCGTTGCTTCTGTTTATGAGCAGGCGTGGCGCTTACCATCAGGCGAGCGACCTGCTCGTCTCGTCATTCAAACTAATAAAAAACTTACCATCACGTGCAGTGTGGCCATTTTGCCGAGATAAAAAAATTGGCAGTTGTAGAGGCTGCCGATAGAAGTAAAAACTTAGAACTTTTAGTATTAAAATTTGAAATTTAATAATGTTTGAATTAAAATTATCAACATCAATCTGGTTTTCACATCTATTGACACTCCGAGCAACAATTATATGCATGTTTATATGGTTTTTAGTAGTCAAGATTGTACCTACTGCACAATGATTCTACAATTAAACGATTAAAATAATAATCAAACAAAAACACTATTTCAACAATGCACAGTATATACACATTGAACTTTTCACTAAATCCATTCAAATGTACTTATAAGATATACACAGCACTAATGTTGCACATTACATCAGCTGTATAGCTACAGATATACTGCTATAAGCATGTCGGTGATGCAAACGCACGAGATTTCACCCATCCAACAAAGAAACTAACGCGCCCAGTACACGGCCGCTGCACGTCATGAGTGTGTCGGTGACGCGAACCCATAAGATTATCCCCTACCAAAAAGTGCCCAACGCGGCTAAAGAAATTTTCACTTCAAAAATAAATATCTTTTATATTTTTGCTATTAGTAAAAAGATCGGCAAACTTAGCTATCTTTACAAGTTTTAAAAAGTAAGTAGGTAGTTTCGTCGCTTACTAAGTTAGGACAAGAACTTTGGAGGCTAGATTCCATCTAACTTAATTAAGTGCCGCCTGAGCACTGATCCGGCGCGGCGTCGAAACCTATTTTTAACTTTAACTTTTCCATTTTTACTTCGCACTTCTTTAGATAAGTACTATCAAAGTTTCTATACTAACTATAGCAGACATTTTTGAGGTACGCGACCCAGACGAGATAGTGACGCGTGACGTAAGTCAGGAGACCTCACTTTGTATGAAAAGACACGTCTACTTTGTATGGAAACTATTGCGCGTCGTGTGTCTCGTCGCACACTTAAAAACAGGCATTTACTGCATTTGTTTAGTGTCCTTGCTCGTAGCTGTAAAACCATTGATGTTGAATTCCACACCCGTATACCCCTTTTTAACTGATAGAGGCACGTTGTAGACAACTATGTCTACAGTATACCTAACTGGGCCGGCTTGACCCACATGTTGAGAAGCCTTGCTTTACTGAGAATTTTCTTTAATAATATCGAAGGTATGAGAAGTCTACCAACCCACAAAATACAGCATGGTGGATTAAAGCCTGACCACCCCTCTTATTAGTAGACGATAAAAGTGTCCTACAATACGAGTAGTGTATTAAATTATTATAATTTTATACCACACCCAAAACAAAGTGGTCTGAATACAATTTAATAACCGTAACACCAGAATCTAAACAAAACACCAAAATGTCGAGTCCCGTTGAAATGAAACTTTTCAAGCCCGTATATTATTTTTAAATTCAGTTTTATATTTCCATATTTTTTGTCAAACGTAGCTTTTACATTAAGCCTCGGAACAGGGATTCGCCAATGGGGTAGAGGAATGATTGTTCGATAAAACGAGACGGGAGGGAACACGTTTAACATGGTTGCAAAATAAAGTACTCCAATTTTTAACCCCCTACAAAAGAGGGATGTCATAAATTTTGTCCCATTGTCTGCGGGCGTGTGTGTCTATGTATGTGGCATCGTTGCGCCTTTACAAGACCGATTTGACTTACATATTTTTTAGTTGCAAAGCTGATGAAGCGGGTTTTTTTTTAGGATAGGCCGGCTAACGAATAGGTGGGTCACCTGATGGTAAGTGATTTCCACCGCCCGTGTACGCCCACAATACCAAGCGGGTGCGTTGCCGACCTTAAAGGAAAGGGATTGGGAAGGAGAGGGGGTTTGGTGAGGCCGGATATCTCACACACAGCAGCAAGCTACTACTTTACGCCGGTGTCCTGTGAGACAATGGTAACGACCCGGACGAGCCGGGCCATACATGCTGTAGATAAGTGTCGTTAGTTATCGCTATATAAATATATCAAGTTATCGCTGCTTTTAAACGGAATATCATTCAATATTATAAAGGCCTTTGTTTTAAAATAATTCAAATGGTAATAATATGATAACAGGTGTTATGACAAGGAAAAGTATATTTTCGTTTATTTAATACTCCTTAACGACTATATTACTTTTTCCAGCTACTATATAACTTTAATAGCATAAAATCGCGCTTAATATCCCCGAAGGTATAGGCAGATGAGCAACTTACTTAAAGAACTTGAACCGGCTCGACCGGGTTGCTAACACTGTCTCACAGAAAACCGCTGTAAAGTAACTATTTTCTGACGCGTTTCGAACTATATGTGAGATATCCGGATGCCCAAATTCTCTTCTCTATTCCCATCCCTTAAACAACCCTTTCTTTTAAGGTCAGCAATGCAGGTCGCAATGACTCTTTAGATAATGTGGATGTTCATGGGCGATGAAGATCATTTATCATCAGGTGACCCACTTGCACATTCGCCGTCTTCTCCATAAATAAAAAACAAATCTACGCCTTGCCGAATTTATTCATCTCTGATAACTCGTGTGATTTTACGACTAACTCAAACTCAAATTGTTATTGCCAGTGGGAGCTTAGAGCCGATGATTGATGACCTGGGATTTGAATACAAGACCTTATCGGTTTCTCAGCCCAACTACACTGTCACTAGACCAATGAGGCTACCAATAAATAAACCAGATAATACAGAAACAGACTCAAATATTACAGAATAAGCGAAATATACGATAACATACGGTGTTTCATTAACATGCGGGCTCGCGTATGGCCTCATTAATTTCCTATAGCGTTTCGATATAAAATCTTGTTGCTATGCTTTATTGTTCACACTATCCACCCTCATTTCTCTTTTGTATTCATTTCCTAATTGGTTGTGTTCAAATATATTAGTACTAGCATTTAGCCGCGGCTCCGCACGCGTAAATGTCTTTTTCTGCGATAAAAGTTGCGTAAGTTCTAATTCATGTCTTAGTCGACCTGTATTCCAAATTTTACTCAAATCCACTCAGTCGTTAATGCGTGATTGATATACAAACGTTCAACTTTCACAACCTCAACCTCCCCTTTGCAAGTGGAAATTTAGAAAAAAGTGCATTTTATGGCGTATAAGGACGGTAGAGATCACTAACCATCAGGTGACCCACTTGCTCGTTTCCAACCTATGGCATAAAAAAAATATCTCCAAGATAAAAACACATTCGTTTTTATAAGCCATCTTTCTCAGGTCTCATTATGAAAATACGTGCTTGTTTTCATAAGATATTATTTTTGTACACGGTAAATTACTAGACTGTCTGTATATTTAACTACAATGTAAAGAAAATGTCGAATGAAGACGTGACGTGTCTCTCGACCGTCGCCATCTTATACTTTGTGATTTTTTCCGAGATGATAGAATTCCACTCCCAATCCCTTACTTATCCCTTTCCTTTAAGGTCGGCAACGCCCCCATGATTATTTTAGTATTTTGGGCGTAAATAGGCGGTGGAGATCACTTCCCATCAGGTGACCCACTTGCTCGTTTGCCGGCCTATACTATACAAAAAGGAATAAACTCGGTCTACATTTAGAATGATATTGCGTAACATACGAAAACATATTTACAAAGATTGAGAATCTCCTTTTGAAGTTAGTTAAAAACAATTTCATTGACCTTCAGTCACTGACGCACCTTATTGTCATTTCATGAATCCTTTCACAACGCCGACCTTCAATGATTCTGAAATGATCATTGAACCGTGTCTGGTTTGCCCCTCAATAAGTATTAATTCGTTATGGCTGACCTAGCTTGATAAATTTGTTTATAGATGATCTGGTAAATGAAGGACGAATGGCATTATATCCATAAATATTGTACTACTACTGATATCATACATCATCATTTCTGAGTGGTAGAGCCACGTTGTAGACACTTTTGTCTACAGCATGTATGGGCCGGCTCGTCCGGGTCATTACCACTGTCTCACAGAAAACCGATGTAAAGTAGCAGCTTGCTGCTGCGTTTCGTACGGTGAGTGAGATATCCGGAGGCCCTAACCCCATCCCCTTCCTAATTCCTTAATTATCCCTTTCCTTTAAGGTCGGCAACGCACCCATGATTCTTTTGGTATTGTGGGCGTAATGGTCGGTGGAGATCACTTACCATCAGGTGACCCAATTGCTCGCTTGCCGGCCTATTCTATAAAAAAAAATACATGAAAGTTTGGATGTTTGTGGATTTTAATTTTTGTTAATAAATCACGCCTTAGAAACAGTGATAGCTCAGCGGGGAGTGGCCGTCTGCCAAAACAAAGTTCGTAGGATCAAAAACAGCCTCAAAAGCATGTACCTCTAACTGAGTTATAGCTATTCAAAAGATGTTTTTTTTTCGAAACTTCTAAAAGATGAAATTAGTGGAAAAGAATTGCTCTTAAGCAATTTCACTATACTCGTAAGCCTGAAATTTGCTTTTAAATAAACCACAGTTTACATAATAGTTATATTATAGATATTGATGATATGAATTAAAACGTATAAATAAAAAAAATAATGCATATTAGTAAATTATAATTTTAATGATTTAAATGGTAGGTCCGTCATATGCGAAAGGCCGCCTGTATTGGTACCACTGCTATATCTATTTCTGCCGCCAATCATCGGTGTGTAAGCACTATTTTTAAACGACTTCAAAAAAGGAGGAGGTTCTCAATTCGAGTGTATTTTTTTTTATATTTGTTACCTCAGAACTTTGGACTGGGTGAACCGATTTGGATGATTCTTTTTTTATTTGAAAGCTGGTGCTTCACGAGTGATCCCATTTTCCATCCAATTTGGTCCAGTTCTGACAATGGCATCCATGACAAAACCATATAAGTCTTAAATTTTCATTAGTATGTGCACGACAAATGAACGAATAACTCAATATCACGCCAACCGATTTCGATAATTCTTTTTATTGGAAAGTATGTACTTCAAGGGTATTTCGATGAGAGTTTGGTTAGGTTCTGATTATGGGATCCATGACAAAGTAACAGAACTCTTCAATTCTTAGGAGCAAATTAACGATAATCGGCCGAATCTTTTATAGGCTATCCGGATATTTGAGTCACCTACCGTAAAGTTGTTATGGTGAAGTAATTGTCAAATATGATGATCAATGGAACTCCTTAACGGCTTACAGTAAGGGTGCGATCTGTGGCAGAATTTCTAACTTGCTGCATTGCAATATGATGCAAGCGTTCTAATTGCATTACTTAAGATGTATTATATTGGAAAAAAAAACACTCGATAGAGTTTAGCTGCGATGTGGTCCCATATAAATTTGGTTAAGATCTGATGACGGAGTACGAAGCAAAATAATAAAACTCCTCAACGGACAACAGTACACTCATTGCGATTGTGTTATTGTATTGGAATTTACATGCTATTGCTGTAACTCCCACTGAAAATTTAAAAATTTAATAATGGTCAACAAAACTTAGAAACCGACTACAAAATAAAAACACTAAAAAGTCAAAAATAACAAATTCTATCTATTCTATTCTGTTTAGAGGCGGTGCCTGGGTGCCTGTGTCGCTACTGGTCATATAAAATTGCATTAAGTTTTGTTAGCCGTTATTTTATTCGTTTTAAATGACATTTGAGCCTGTAAAATGACTGGACCTTATGAGATTTAACAAATTATATCTAGAGGCGACGAACGCAATCCAATGTTTTGTATTTCAAAGATCTGTGTGGTGTTGTATTTGTTTATACTATGGGCAGGCTTGGGACTTACCATCAGGCGAGCGACCTGCTCATCTCGTCATTCAGACTATTAAAAAAGATTAATCTATACAAATAAATAAAATTTAAGTGTCTCTTTGTAATATTAAATAACCGCTTTTAACTACATGCATATTAATGTATACATATACGGTACATATACCAAAATATCATTTTTTACAAAATAAAATCTGTCTGTCTGTTTGTTCCGGCTAATCTCTGGAACGGCTGGACGGATTTTCACTGGCAAATAGCTGATGTAATAAGGAGTAACTTAGGATTTTTAGGTACTTTGTATCCCGTAAAATGACATTCACGCGGGCGGAGCAGCGAGCAAAAGCTATTAAATAAATAATACATCCAATAGTCACACCCATAGTCCTGACCCCACACTAGGTAAACCTGTATCGTGGGTGTCAGGAACTACGAGGGACTTGCGGTCCCATAACAATATATAAGATGATATGCGAAAACAAGTGTGTTTAAGACGAATGTATTTTTTTCAGGGCGAACCTGACCGGTAACCCTGGCTTCCAATCATCACTGAGCATAATATCAAAAGGAAAAGAAGATAAACCTTATGACCCGTTTGCGCATCGTATGGTGGAACATCCTAACACGTAAGTATAGATATTGTCAAATCTTGAATCTATGAATTTCGTAAGTAGACCCACGCTGTAGACATTTTTGTCTACAGCATGAATGGACCGGCTCGACCGGGTTGTTATCACAGTGTCACAGAAATCCAACGTAAAGTAGCAGCTTGCTATTGCGTTTCGTACGGTGAGTGAGATATCTGGAGGGCTATAATCCCTTCCTCTTCCCAATCACTTAATTATCCCTTTTCTTTAAGGTTGGCAACGCACCCATGATTCCTTTGGTATTATGGGCGTATACGGGCGGTGGAGATCACTTACCATCAGGTGACCCACTGGCTCGTTTGCCGGCCTATGCAATAAAAAAAACTATTAATTTCGTAAGTGATAGAGCCACGCTGTAGACAGTTTTATCTACAGCATGAATGGGCCGGCTCATCGGGTTGTTAGTAAAGTCGAACGGTCGAGAATAGCTCGAAATGGTTCGTATAAATATACACATGCACGGTGCCTTGTCTGAACTTGGCAAGAACACGCCGTGTGTCTAGATATTATGTTAGAGAGTGAATATGTATTTGAACCTATCATATTTTATTTGGTAAGTAGTATTTCGGTACTCTGAGATAGTAAACTGGCGCTACACAACTGTAATGATCATCAAACTAGAACACAACAGTTGACTGCCTCGGTGGCGCAGTTGTAATGCGTACGCGTTACGATTAAGCTAACGCTGAGGTCTCGGGTTCGATCTCCGGGTCGGGTAAAGTGGTATTGAGTTTTTCTATTACGAAATGCTCAGTATCATCCCGGAGTTTGGAATTTATGCCCGGTACGGCGATAGGCTCGCCCCCTATCACATCGTGGGACGGAGATACGCTCGGCGAAATGTGGGTGTTGTAGCGCGCAACCTTACCACGCGAACGCATCCCGTGCCACCACCCCTAGCGCCCCGTTCGCAAGCCTACGAGCTGCGCCTGCGCCCAACACCCCGCACTTCCGCAGTGCCTAATTAGCTTCCTTCCGGGGTGAATGCGTGCGCGGGCGCGGCCCGCCGCTTGAGCCTACTTTGTGTCGTGGGTGTAGCATGTGTAGTACTTATGTACTATGTACCTATTGTATGTATTTAGTTCAGTGCATTAAAGTTTTTGTTTCATTATAGTACTCGTACTGGTTTTCTTTCCCGTCCCGACGAGGCACTCACACTATATAACAGTCGAGCCGGCGACAGTGTACTAGTTTGTAGTAGTTACACATCTGCCTACCACTTCGGGGAAAACAGGCGTGAGTACGTATAACAGTGTTGGTACAGTGTACACTGCTATTTAGCGGCTGTAATATATAAAACGATGGTATCTACTCCAGACGGAATCTCTCATACGACGGACCTATCAGCTAAATTACATTTATCCTAAAGTAGTCGGCCCAAAATAACATTGCCGATGTTAGATCGAATTACTTAGGATATACGTTCTAAACATGGTAAAGGGTATCTAATCAAAAGCTACATAACGATGTCGTTACGTATGAGCAATACATAAGACCTTTTTAGGATTCTGTACTCACAGGATATAACCAGAACCCAATTACAGAGTCTAAGCCGTCTGTCTGTCAGTCTTTGTCTTTATACTTCTTGAACCGTAATAGATAATCGGACATTTTCACAAAATATGTATTACGGCGGTTTCTTTAAGAAATAATAAAAAGAAACAAATAGAAAATATAATTGTATCTGGGCAACCATCTCAAGTCCAAAGCTAATCTCACTGCACGTGATACATTCTGCTAATTAACAGATGAGGCAATGACGAAACTTGCTTCGCGTTACGAATTGTGGGGTTCAAACGGCGGCTCGCCCCATATACTTAATACCAAATCTATTGTCAAAAAAATATGGGATGGCGGACCCTGGAATTAAGCTGGGATTGCGCCAGGCAGAAAGAAAGGTCAAAACGTAATTTTTTAAGGGTGTGGGTATGGAATCCGGGTTACACAAGCCATATATTTTATAGCATAGGCCGGTAAACGACGAGGTCAGTTACCTGATAGTAAGTGATCTCCACCGCGCATGTACGTCCACAATACAAGAAGAACCATGGGTGCATTGCCGACCTTAAAGAAAGGGGAAGGGAATTTGGGCCTCCGGATATCTCACTTACCGTACGAAACGCAGCAGAAAGCCGTTACTTTACGTCGGTTTTATGTGAAACAGTGGTAACGACCTGAGGGCCAATTCTCGTAATTTTAATTGTTCAAAATATCATTCCAATCTAATCTCAGCGACAAGAAAGTTGCAAATGGTATTCTGCTAAACCAATATTCAAGAACTTAGAACGCAATGATATCGAAAGTAGAATACAAGTTGACTGAACCAAAACGGCATTCTGGTAACAATTTTGACACTTAACTATCTTCTTCTTCTTTTAATTGTGTTTGGCTCCACCGTAGATTGGTGATTTCGCCAGTGTCTATTGTGAGACACTTAACTATATAAAATGCATTTCGTCTACAGACAAACGTCAAAATATTGAGAACGAAATGTGACTGAAGGTGAAGCAGTGTTGCCAAGTGCACTGTAATTACAGCAGATCTGCCGTATTTTCATGCCATCTACTGGACACGGTATTTTTATAAATACCTTATATGGAGACACAGTATTTTTTTACAGTCAAAATTTCCTATTATTATTGTATACTACTAGACAGGTTATTTAGAAGTAAAACTGCGTCACATAACGCGGGAGTTTGACAGTTCACAAACAGGGAGCGCAATAGGGGTTCTAGTTGAGAGTAAGCAAGACGATA
Source organism: Mimas tiliae (assembly GCA_905332985.1). Lineage (NCBI taxonomy): Eukaryota > Metazoa > Arthropoda > Insecta > Lepidoptera > Sphingidae > Mimas > Mimas tiliae. The sequence continues at coordinate 16,799,757 of HG995244.1, forward strand.
ATATTGAGTTACGGTCAATTGACTGCAACTTAGTAATACAACTAATTTACTATACTACAATTTATTATACTACAATTTCTATGTACCGCGCAGCTTGTCTAGTAGTATACATAAAACTCTTTGATTAAACACATTAAAAAAAAAACCGATATCATCATCATCGCAGCCATCCATTTCTGCAGCGATCGATATATACAAATAAAATGTTAAGTTAGTTTACGATATAAAGTTTAAAATAAATTTATATTTTATTTAATAATTTAATTATTTCCTTTTTTGTATGACATTTTATTGCACTGTAAAATAGACTGTATTTTTTCCCATCAAGCACTGTATTTTTGACGCAAATGCCGTATTTTAATGTGGACAACACGGTATTTTCAAAAATCTGACTTGGCAGCACTGAGGTGAAGTGACTGTGCGTTAACTGCAGACAAATTCAGTTAACTTTATTCTCTTTTACTGCAAGCAACTAAAAATAGTCAAAATTGTGCGACTTTGTGTGCTCGTTATTTCAGTAAAGTATTAGAAATGAGTTTACAGCCTATGTTACTCAGTGATAATGTAGCTTTCTAACGGCCAAATTATTTTTGAAATCGGCCCAGTAGTTTTTAAGTTTATTTGTTACATACAAAAATACAAAAAAATCTTTCCTCTCTAGAATATTAGTGTAGATTAAATTATGAGAGCAATCGCACTGTCAAAATTCCCGCCAAAACTCTCGCACAATTTTTATTTAGTATAGATATGTCCTCAGCAGTGTTGCAAAATAAAAAAACCGCAATTCGGTAGAATTTCAAATTTCAATAAAATAATCGCGATTGTGGTTATTTCCGGAAAGGACTGCCTCAGTGGTGCTGTTGTGCCGTTTTCCTTCAGTTATGCCATGGAATAGATAAATTAATGAAATAAATAAAATACATGGAATTAGTCAAATCAATTAATTGAAAAATCATAACCTCCAGTTACGTAATTTTTTAATCACTGAAATTAGTCATATTGTGGGTATTTTATTGTGAGTTGGTAACATTGATTTTGTCGCTTAGGTCATTTTTAATTTCTAGAATTTAGTCTATGGCAGCTGATACGTAAAATTCGGTAAAATACTTGTCATTGGCGAAATGCTTAATAATGCGAAGCCATATTTTCAACAAAACAAAGACATTGAAAGTTGATCGAATTGACAGTTTATATGCAATTTAACTGAGATGATATCGAATTTTTAAAGGAGCAGAATGCCATATTTTTAATTAATTCAAAATGTAATCTCAGTTCGGTTAAAATTCATTCGCAGTGTCAGTTAAAATAGCAGAATTGGCCCTCTGGTCGAGCCGGCCCTTTCGTGCTGTAGACAAAACAGCATGGCTCTATGACTCAAAGTCTTGGAGTTTACCTACCACATAACCTATAATAAACAAAATGATTAATTCAAAGAATAACAATACATCACATTAGTAGCGTAAAAACACACTTCAAACATAATTAAGTATCAACATGTTTAGTATTTACTAACAAATGTTTTATTCATGACCTACGTTGTTTGTTTGGGAAAATATCAAGTGAACTATAAATTATGTATTTCAAAAGAAATCTTATTTTTTATGTAAACAATCCTAAGAATCGAAAAGAATATATTGTAGTAGTTATGTAATATTAAATGTACATAATTTAGGTATTTTGCTCTAGTAACCTAGACCTACCATTAAATACTTTGGAAGTCATTTATGTTAACATGTATGCGCACATGTTCACTTCATGAGGCGCTAGATGGCGTTGTACGTTTTGTACCAATTCCTGCATCTCAGTATCAAGATTCTCAATGTTTTAATGACCTCCAACGCATTACAGTGTTGAGGTAAAGAATATAACCAATAACATACTATTATAATGCGCCGCAGCTCATCTGGCGAGGTGTCTTGTAAAGCTCACTCGTCCGTTCTCACTCTTTCACGCACGCAGCACACGTCATGGTAATAGTCGGGTTTTCTGCGAGACAGTGGTAACGACCCGGATGAGCCGGCCCATTCGTGCTTTAGACACAAGTGTCTACAGCGTGGCTCTACCACTCAAAACGTTTTGATCGAAAAATTCATTTATTGTGAATGAAAACTATTACCAAACGAAACAGCCATCTCAATATTGCCATGTCTCTTACTCTCAACTTCTCTCGCTCCCACGCCTTAGACGTCATTCCCGCCTCGCCGGCCACGTATACAACACAATTTTACTTCTGAACAACCCGTCTATGGTATTAAAGTCTTTGATTTATGTATGCATTTTAATTAAACTGATGTTTTCTCCACAGAACACTCGGCTCAATCGTTCATCTCCTCAAAGCATGCCTTGGCTCAGGTATCCTGGCCATGCCAGCTGCGTTCAAGAATGCAGGACTTGTAGCGGGAGCAATCGGAACATTGCTAGCTGGGTTTATTTGCACCCACACTGTACATATATTGGTAAGTTGGAATTACAAAAAAAAAAAACTACGCATTGAGAACCTCCTCTTTTTTTAAGTCGGCTAATAAACAGATATACTAGAATCTAGGGTTTTCAGTTGGTACACCTTTCTTTTTTCTGTCTGGCGTTGTTATCTCGGCCTAGTGCAAGGGTCCGCCTTCTTGTCCCATAGATTTGACGATATTTGGTATCATATGCCCCACAACCCGCAACTGGAACTAAGTTTTCCCATGGCCTTGTCCGTTTATCAGCAGAGTGTACCACGTGCAGGTGGCTTTGGGCCTTAGATGTTTATACTGCTGTAACTGTTTGTTCCTAAATAAAATAAAAAATACATAAGAGTGCTTACACTCTTCTACCTGGTGGCAAAAATATACAAATCGGTAGTTTTTTTTATAGCATAGGCCAGCAAACGAGCAAGTGGGTCACCTGATGGTAATTGATCTCCACCGTCCATGTACGCCCACAATACTAAAAGAACTAATGGATGTTTCCGACCTTAAAGCAAAGGGATAATTAAGGGATTGGGAAGGGGAGGGGGTTTGGGCCTCCGGATATCTCACTCACCGTACGAAACGCAGCAGCAAGCTGCTACTTTACGCCGGTTTTCTGTGAGACAGTGGTAACGACCCGGACGAGCCGGCCCATTCGTGCTGTAGACACAAGTGTCTACAGCGTGGCTCTACCACTCTATAAAGTAGTACTTTCACAGGCTGCCTCTTACATAGGCACCGACCTATACGACAACCGGTATGAACTAGGTCGGAAGGCTGGTGACTCCGTCATAACCATTCTTCCACCCCCATGTATCCGTAAGATGGAAAAGATTGCTCGCTTGATGGTAGGTGTCACGCCTTTCCATAAAAAAACACAACTGGTGTTGTGTCTGTTTATCGAATTCCCGCCACAAAGAGGGGTTTTATACGTTTGACCCCTTAGTATGTAGGTGTCTAGAGCATCGTATTACCTAAATGAATAGAGCTGTTTGAATTCGGTTTTATTTAGTTGGTTTAATCGATATGGTTCTTAGCTATGTTTAAAAAATCCGTTCAGCCTCGAAGGTTCAGCCGTATAAAAGTTACAGATGTTTTTCTAATTGACGTTGATATTTTTTTAATTGTGGTAATTCAACGTGAATTTATATAAACATATTGCTCACGGCTTCACCCGCGTGAAGTAAAGATGAAATCGTATTAAAAATATTATTTAATATAATCTTATTAAAAAATAAGGAAAAATAAGAGCTCTTTTTTAACTGTACCGAAGTGCTTTTACAGAATATGTATTGTGGATGTGCTAACAAATGATAATAAATACAAAATGAAAAAATGAAATTGTGGTGGTACGGAACCATTCATGTGCATGTCCGACTCGCACTTGACCGGTTTTTTCAACTATAATAATTTAAAATAACAACGACAAGATCTTTCCACACGAAGGCGCGGGAGAGAAAATTTTAGTCTAGACATCTTTTAACCTGAATACTTCTAACAATAACCCATTACTTGTTATTTTATGTACACCGTAAATGATTCCAATAATTAAAAGTAGATTTGCTTTGTTAACAAAAGTTATACCTAATCTGTTTTTCTAAACAGTAGATAATTAAAAGGGTGATTTAAGATTGTGTGTTTACGTGAAATATAAATAGTCATCAGTGTTTTCTTAGAAACTGGAGATCGTGTTTTCCATATTGCAAAATAGTACTTAAAGCGGCGGTGAACCCTGACATGTACCATTAGGCGGACCATGCTTGTTGCCCACTAAGGGAATAAAATAAAAAACAGCTGTACTTAGTGTGGCGGTACACAGCGCGCACCGCACATGCAATGTTAACCGATCCTGAATCGCGCTAGCAAAGTTTGCGCGACGGTTAGTATATATAGAAGTTCCGAACATCAACCGTCGGAGGGGCCGCGGCCGGTCAGGTACAACATCTGCCTGACTGAAGATCTCCCCTTCGCCAGAGGAACATTTACAACCCGTTCCTCTACATTAGCTTCCGCTACTAAGTTCAACTCGCGCACCGAGGGTAATTTTTTCTCTTGCAGCGGAAAATATCCACCTTAGGGATACCCTCCCATTCCGGTTGTGGGGGATGCTTATATCGGGCTCACCAGCCTTCCAACCTAGTCCCTAGACCCTAACCGAGTCCTACGCAAAAACCCGCAGTGGCCTCCTTCGGCGCTAGTGGTGTGGTTCCGGGGGATCCTGGTATACCTGGATTGCTGCCGGTACCACCTCTGCTCTCTGCCTTTGTGGCCTGTCTACTTTGGTGCTTAGAAGCCCCATCATTGTCAGAATGCTCTTGGCGTCTACGTCCCACTTTCTTGAACCCAAAACCTCACGGGTCTCAGCCTTAGTACGCTGCCATTAGACCAATGAGGCGACAAAAACATTTCTCAATTTGAAATTTAAACATAGTTTTTGCAATACCTAGAAATTCTAAGCTGTAGTGAGTTTAGCAATATCCATCCAAAGTTGAGCGTTTGACAATAAAGTGGATTGAATTACCAACATTCCGTGAATGTTAACCTCCAAATCTTTTGGTAATTGTCGTCGATAATTGGCAAATAGTTCAGAATCAAGAGTACAAAGTTAGACAATAATAGGGATTCTAGCACATTGAAAAAGAATAACTTCCAATTTAGTGTATTTTAAAATCTCTCAATCGTATATTAATTCTGAACTGGTGGTCCCGTAGTGGTCGAAATGTGACCTCTACATACTTTTTGTTCTATAATTCAGCTTTGACATTCAAACGTAAACAGTATAAACGTAAATTTTATTTATTTAGAAAGAAAACCAATTTATTTGTCACAGACAACAACACACAACATACGTATGTAAAAAATAAATAAAAAAGAAAACAAAAACTTAAATAACGAATTATTACGCAGTTGCATGTCGTGACCATGACATGTATGACCACTCAGCATATTTCTTTGCTGTGGCACAAATCGCAACACAGTACAAAAATATGCACAGTACACAAATAAACTTATTTGTTACAGATATTATTAATAAATAGCTGTCTGAACTTCTCCTCCATATAATTTTTATTTTGTTGAATGGTAGATTGTCTTGACCATTCATACAGTAGACAAAAGCGCCTACAGCCTGGCTCTACCACTCAAAAAGGACTACTCACTCTCTATTAGGTATTAAGCCATAAAATTTTATGTAGCATTATATTTTACTAGATGGTATACCAAAGTCCATTTGGGTAAGTACCATCGCTTTTTTTATTTCTGCTGCCAAGTAGAAGTATGTATAAAAAGAAAGAAAGAAAGAAAGAAATAAAGAAAGCATTAATTGGCAGGCGTTAGGTGGTACATGTACAAATGTAAGCTCTGTTGTATTTCAGTTTGAAAGACATTAAAGCCAGTGAAATTACTGGACATTATGAGACTTAACATCTTATGTCGCATAGTGCAATGCCATGCAAATGAATTTGCCACGATATGAACCTTAGATACATTTCCACCTACCCCTTTATGGATACAAACGCAATGTTATGTGTATTCTTCTTCTTCTACCTCTCCTTATCCCACTCGCAGTGGGTCAGCGCATCATGATTTTAAACACATGTTACAATAAGATTTGGCTTTTAGTTTTTATGACAGGCCACCTGCCTGATGTCAACCCCTCAGGGATAACACTTAGCCCTGAAACATATTTGTGGATCACACAAACATTTTGTCCCGGGTTCGGGAATCAAACCCACGGTCTCTCGCTTCATAGCTGGCTACTCGGCCACTGGGTTACGAAGGCTGTCAAACGCAATGTTATGTCTTTTTCTTCCACCAGCCCTCTTCCCACTCGCGGTGGGGTAAACACATGTTACAAAAAGATATGGCTTGTAGTTTTTATGACCGGCCACCTGCCTGACGTCAACCCCTCTGGGGAGACCAATGTTATGTAATACCCAAAAATACATTTGACTAAACAATTCCCAAGCGTCTATTTAGTACAACGACTTTGCTAATAAAGTTTATAATTAATACAATAGTGTAAATGAACTTTCTGTTAACTAGTAGTGTAGTGGTTTTTGAAATATCCGGAGTTTAGAATATTAGTTTTTGGCCATGTAAATACGCAGTCGGGATTCAGGGGTGTTTTGATGTTTCGCCGTAGACGATTAGGGCTTTTAGTGACTTAACACGGTTTAATAATGTCAAAAGTCCTAACACAAAATTCATGTACTTAAAATCCACATCATATTACTTTGTTTCTCACTTGTATAAGGTAGGTTCCTCGTGTGTGAAAGCCGTCTGGGTTGGTACCACCGCTTTGTCTATTTCTGCCGCTGAGCAACAGTGTGTGCACTGTTGTTTCGGTTTGAAGGTCATTGTAGATAGTCAAATTACTGGGCATTACGAGACTTAACATGTGTCTTGGGCTGACGAGCGCAGTTCAGTGCCATGTAGTGTTCTGTAATCCAGATTTTTGTGTGACGTGCATATCAGTATATACCATCTTGTAAAATAAATCCTCCCTATATTTCTAATTGATTAATTTCGGCATAAAGACAACCTACCGTCCCCAGAAACTTGCCCAAGTATACTCGATGTCAGTTAAACGACTCACGAGAAATAATACATACATACATACGCACTCACGCCTGTAATCCCCGAAGGGGTAGGCAGAGGTGTAACCAGTACACCCACATTTCGCCGAGCGTATTTCCGTCCCTTATGTGATAGGGGGCGAGCCTATCGCCATACCGGGCACAAATTCCAGACTCCGGGCTGATACTGAGCATATCGTAATAGAAAAACCCAATATCACTTTACCCGACCCGGGATCCAACCCGAGACCTCAGCGTTGACCTCAATCGTAACGCTTACGCATTACAACTGCGCCACCGAGGCAGTCAATATTGTTAGGGTATTCGCTTTTTATTTGTAAATTGAGGGTGTCTAAGAAAATAGAGTTGAGTATATTGAAACAATAATAACGCGATATAGGTAGTAGTGGACGGGTGGATAAATCGTATAAAAAGGCCATAGTTGGAGCTCCATTTGCTAGTGCCCAGAGCTCAGTCACCAGCAGGCCAATTCTCGTAATTTTAAATGATCAAAATATCATTCCGATCTAGTCTCAGCGTCAAGAAAGTTGCAAATGGCATTCTCTTAAACCAATAATCAACGTCAAATGTGAACATAGATCGTAATGACATTGAATGTAGAATAAAAGTTGAATGAAGCCAAAACGGTATAATGCTACTTGCTAATGCTAGGTGCATTTGACGTTGATTATTGGTTTAAGAGAATGCCATTTGCAACATTCTTGACGCTGAGACTAGATCGGAATGATATTTTGATCATTAAAAATTACGAGAATTGGCCTTCAGTTCCTAGTGATCAGTTTACATTCGATATAGTTTAAGAGTTCATTACGCGGTAGCTCTGCCGGTTTACTATGCCGGTCCTAGTTCGGTCTTAGTTATAATTAATTAGAGAGCGGTCTCTAAATAATCCTGACATGGGCTTTTTTTTTTTTTATTAGCTTGAATGACGAGAGGAGCAGGTCGCTCGCCTGATGGTAAGCGCTACGCCTGCTCATAAACAGAAGCAACGCCACACAGAACTTTGGATAACAAAGCACTGCATGACACTGGACTGCGCTCGTCACCCCGAGACATAAGGTGTTATGTCTCATAATGCCAAGTAATTACACTGGCTTCAATGTCCTTCACACCGGAACACAACAGCGCTTACACACTGTTGCTTGGCGGCAGAAATAGACAAAGCGGTGGTACCAACCCAGCCGGCCTCTCGCAAACGAGGGACCTAACCACCTTGTGGTTGTTGTCTGTAAAGCAGTGACATAGTAAAAGTGACCAATAAACCACTAGAAGAATTGATAAACAAAGTTTTGTATTTTTTAAATAATACTCTACTCACGTAAATTCTTACAATACGAGTATATTATAATGAATAATGAGATAAGAAATAATGTATTGATATGGTTTTATTAATCCCATTTCGTTTCCGTATAAAATAGCCAAGAAGTCAAGTCCGAAGGAAATGTCAACTTAGTAAATAGGCTGCCAATGTCACACACGATCTCGCGTGTGTAATAATATTCATCCCTTGGGGGCATTACTTCCTTAAGGAAATATCACCTATGTGATTCCTCGGCACGCATGTGATGGTTGTTTATTCCTATACTTTTTAAACGACTTAACAAAAAGGGGGAGGTTCTCAATTCGACTGTATTTTCAGTGCAATTCTATCTGACCGGTAGCAACACAGGCACCCAGGCACCGACTCTAAAGAGAATAGAATAGATAGAATTTGTTATTTTTTACTTTTCAGTGTTTTTATTTTGAAGCTGTTATTTTATACTAGCTACTTATGTGACAACATTTATTATTCACTAGTCTCGGGTTCGATCCCCGGGTCGGGTAACAGTGATATAGGGTTTTTCTATTACGAGAAATGCTCAGTATCAGGCCGGAGTCTGGAATTGTGCTTGGTATGACGATAGGCCCGCCCCCTATCACATCATGGGACAGAGATACGCTGTGCGAAATGTGGGTGTAATGGTAACCATTACCTCTGCGTACCCCTTCGAGGTTTATAGACGTGATGCGTATGTATGTAGTTTTTACATGCAATCATGATTTTTTTCAGACAGAAAGAAAAAAGGCACTTAACTATTTAACAGCTAAACTTATAAGCGTATCTTAGTAAATCTCTGTGGCGTAGCGGGCGAGTAGCCGGTTGCGAAGCGTGAGGCCGTGGGTTCGATTCCCACACCGAGACAAATGTTTGTGTGACCCACAAATATTGGTTCCAAGTCTAAGTGTTGTGGGACCGCAAGTCCCTCGTAGTTTCTGATACCCATAATACAGGTTAACCTAGTGTAGGGTCAGGGCTATGTGTGTGACTATTGGGTGTATACTTTTTTAATATTTTTTATTTAAGCTTACGTTAAAATCCATTTGTTCCAGGTAAAAACATCACAAGAGGTTTGCGTGGACGCTAAGAAGCCCTCAATGAGCTTTGCGGATACTTGCGGAGCTGCCTTCACTTACGGACCCAAAGGTGCACGAAAATGGGGAGGTTTTGTTAAGTAAGTATTACATACGTGAGTCCGTACACACGCCTGTAATCCCCGAAGGGGTAGGCAGAGGTGTAAACATTACATCCATATTTTGCCTAGCGTATCTCCGGCCCGTGTACCGGGCTCCGACTCCAGGCTGATACTGAGCATTTCGTAATAGAAAAACACAATATCAATTTACCCGACCCGGGGATCGAACCCGAGACCTCAGCGTTAGCCTCAATCGTAACGCGTACGCATTACAGCTGCGCCACCGAGGCGCTCAAGTGGGTATTATAAACTAATTTATGTACTACTAGCATTTAATTTAAGCTAAATTTAGACAGCCTCCGTGGCGCAACGGGCGAGTAGCCGGCTGCGAAGCGAGAGGCCGTGGGTTCGATTCCCGCACCGAGACAAATGTTTGTGTGATCCACAAATATTTGTTTCGCGTCTGGGTGTTGTGGGACCGCAAGTCCCTCGTAGTTCCTGATACCCACGATACAGGTTAACCCTTGTGTGGGGTGAGGACTATGTGTGTGACTGTTGGGTGTATTTTTTTTATTTGCTTGAAGCTCCACCGCGTGTAGAGCTTTTCCGGGATAAAAAGTAGCCTATATCCTCATTCAGGTCATGTTTTACCTTAGTAAATAAAGTGCCAAATTTCAGCCAAAACCGTTCAGCCGTGACGGCGTGATTGACTAACAAACATCCAAATTCACAAACTCAAACATCCAAAATTTCACATTTATAATAGCAGTAAGATTAGGATATAAAAACTATCCATATTTGGAGGTCATATCATGAACTCCTCAAAAATCTTTCCGGTCGGTCGGTCTTTAAAGAAGAAGTAGAAGAAGATACCTCTTTATTAAAATACTAGCTGTCCCGCGCGGTTTCACCCGCTCCATACTAACATTTATACCATACTAACGTCACTCAATTGTTTTACCTTCCCGGAACCTCTCCACTAATACTTAAACTTTATGGTATGGTATTAAAGTTCAAATTGACTTTTAAGTATTATTGCGAATCGATTGTATGGGAGTATAGAAAAGTGTTGGTTTTAGACTTTTACAGGCAATTTTATAAATTTTTCTCTCCGTAAGAACCATCCTCGTACTTCACGGAATATTCTAAAAAAAGAATTAGCGAAATCGGTTCAGCTGTTCTCGAGATTTGCGCTTAGCAACACATTCAGCGATTCATTTTTATATTATAGATTAGGGCTATATTAATAGGATTGTTTTTTTGCAGGAATGTTGTGGATTACTCTATGACACTGGCTTACATCAGTGTCTTATGTGTCTACGTGGTCTTCATTGGGTCCTCGTTCAAGGAAGTAAGTATTAATCAACTATAGATGGACAAGTTCGTGCGCGACCGTTCTGGGGGTACAAGACGTTGGGAGGGACAAGGTTCTCTAGATGTTAGCGGGGGCGGTTTGTGCAGTGGGGAAGGGAAACAAATGCAACCGCCCCCGCTTACATCTAGAGAAACTCGTCCCCCCAACGTCTTGTACCCCCAGGACGGTCGCGCACGAACTTGTCCATCTATAGCAATGTTGCACAACAACGATAGGTATCACTAAATGCTTCCGAACATGATTCGCGTAATTTATGCGTAACTCATAACTGAAACTTTGAGTGTTACAGCCACGCTGTAGACAGTCTTGTCTACAGCATGAATGGGCCGGCTCGTCCGGGTCGTTACCACTATCTCACAAAAAACCGGCGTAAAGAAGCAGCTTGCTGCTGCGTTTCGTACGGTGAGTGAGATATCCGATGGCATTTGGGCCCCTTCCCAATCCCATAAGTATCCCTATCCTTTAAGGTTGGCAACGTGCCCATGATTCTTTTGGTATTATGTATATTATTCGTATGGACGCCCCATGAGTTGAGAAGATCATTTACCATCAGGTGACCTACTTGCTCGTTTGCCAGCCTGTGCAATAAAAAAAAACGCTCAAATAAGCACAACTTACCTTTGTGTGTAGCTGCCAGTATATTGAAACGCTACTCTGATCTGACTGGTCGAATATCTAACGCGTATTTATTTTCAACGCGTACAATTTTCACAGACAAGCGGGTCTCAATTCTCACATTCTTAACACCATCTCAAATGTTTAGCCTACGCGACAGAGCGTAAAGCCATATTCACAAGGGGAGAGTTAAGCGCACGACAGAAGCGAGTTTAAAATAGAAAACTGGCATTAAATTCTGTCACACAGTTAAAAAAATATGATGTGACCTTGTAAATTACAGTTTTAGCCTACTTAAAAAGGAAGGATTTTTTATGTATGTCGCTGCCAAATTGTGGACCGATTCTTTTGAAAAATATTATTCGAGTGAGTTTAGCTGCGATGTGGTCCCTCATAAATTTGATCTGATAACGAAGTACGGAGGTAAAAAAATTAATAACAGCACACCCGCCGCGATTGAGTTATTATATTGGAATGTACGTGCCATAACTGTTGTTCTTTAGAACAGCCATTACAAACAATAGAAGCTATTAAAACTATTGTAGTATGATTTTATTGTACTTTCTCGGAATATCAAACACAGGAAATATAATTTCTGCGTCAAAACAATAATATTGTGTTGTCCGTGTACCTACCTAAACAAGTGGACCTATTTGTACGTTTTTGAACTAATTTTTCTTGAAAGTAATCGAGATTATTCTGAGGAATATTTGAAGAAAAAAAAGAATATAGCCGTTTTAAAGTAACAGGTGTTATTTGATTGATGTCGGGGGTTTTAGCCATAAAATAACCTTATTTTCTCTCTCCAGGCCTTAGACGGTTACATGCCGGACAACGAGCTGTCCATCCAAACATACTGCGCACTTACGCTGGTCCCACTGGTACTACTTTGCCAAATAAGAAACCTGAAGTACCTGGTACCATTCTCGGCGATTGCCAATGTGCTGATCCTCGTAGTTTTCGCAATTACTTTGTACTACGTGTTTCTGGACCTGCCTCCTGTGAAAGAGAGGGAAATGGTTGCTGACATCACGCAATGGCCGTTGTTCTTGAGGTAAGAATTTTACTTACATACGCCTCACGCCTGTAATCCCCAAAGGGGTATGCAGAGGTGTAACAAATCTATGGTACGAGAAAGCGGACTCGGGCATTAAGCCGGTATAACGCCAGTCAGAAAGAAAAACACTTATGAAATATGATGTGAATCCCAATTTTAACGAGGTGTTGTGAACTATTAATCCTACAATCATATCCTACTAACCTTGTTTCATCTGTAATGATAAAGGATTAATCCCTTGTTGCCAAACTAGCTCCCTCGAGGCGATAGGGGGTTACTATTATTTCCAACTCCTCCCTAATTTTCTATTTGATTCATTTCGTTGCGGGATAGACAGATTTGCATTCCCAGAGTCTCGCAGAGCGTCATTGCTCGGTGTCATATATATGCGTGCCACTGTCGATCCCGGCTTACAGGAGTTACAGTGGCGGGGATGTGTGGGCGGGATAGTCTCGTGTATCCTAAATGCAGAACAGTTTTGGGTGAAATTTAGCACACAGGTAGACCATGACCTGGATTAGGCCATAGGCTACTTTTTATCTTGGAAATAGCCATTCAAGCAGGCGGAGCCGCGTGTAAAGGCTAGTAGAAAATAAAAGAAACCGCACAATACAAAAAAATATATTTCATAATCCGAACAAATAATAGCAATTACTTCTCGTTTGTCATCAAAAGAGTATATTCTTAAGCTTTACTCCGAATGAGGAAATTGAAAGCGTGACTTTCTAAATTTAAGGGCTTTTGATAACTTTTACATCGGGGCCGCTTTGTTCCGGAAATTTTGTCAAATGTTTCGTAAATGAATCGGAAATTTGAGAGGATTCGTAGTGACCTTTTTGGACTTTTACGATTTACCAGATACAATATTATATCTTGTATATAAATAAAAGTTTTATATTAACTATAATCTTAGCTGGTTCCATTGCTGGGCATGGGGCTCCTCTTTAAATGAGAGGGGTTATACCTTAGTCCACCATATTGGCTAAATGTGGGTTTTTTATGGTAACGATCCGGTCGAGCCGGCCCATCCATGCTGTAGCCAAATCTCCACATACGGAAATACTTATGAAGAGTTCTCTGGTATGCAAGTTCCCTAGTGGGTGCCTGATGGCAGGATACTTCTTCATTGTTGTACCCGACTGCACAGCCACCACATGGTGAAAACCTGCCATACTGGCTCGTTTAGGCGAGTCGCGTTTTGGGGTCAGCCAGTCTATATCCAGTACCTTCAGACCGACATTACTCTGCCACCCGTCGAGGGGCGCAATGTCTCCTGAGGGTCCAAATATTTTATTTGGACTGCACTGTACTTAACATTAAATTTCAGTGTAGTTATTATATTATCAAAAATATATTTCTGTTTGTGTACCTTTAATATATTTTTTAGTACCGTAATATTCGCAATGGAAGGCATCGGCGTTGTGATGCCAGTGGAGAACGAGATGGCCAAGCCACAGCAGTTCCTCGGCTGTCCAGGAGTTCTGAACATTTCCATGGTGATAGTCATATCGCTGTACGGCATTGTGGGCTTCTTTGGATATGTCCAGTACGGCGACCTGGTGAAAGGCAGTGTAACGTTGAACTTACCACAGGATGAGATGTAAGTATGGTAAAGATCCGAAAGCCTTCATCTACTTCATCATCAGATCCTGAGCAAATTTATAAGCTAATTACTAATCAAAACCTCTTTGATGAGTCCAAATACGATATATCAGCTACTAGTTATCGAGGAGATGAAAACTGCAGATGTCTTTGTTGCAACATCGGATCAAAGTTACTTGGAGAAGACACTCTCGATTAATATAATAAAATAGCTTTCAAATAATTAATAATCATAAATCATAATTTGGCATGCGTTGCAATTTCTTTCTAAGTAGCTGCACACTTTTTAGCATAGTATTTCACACATACTGATTGTTCGAACCCGGGACGTCATCGGTTTTATACTAAATATGCTGCCACTAGATCAATAAAGCATTGTTGTGTTTTGAGCGCAGTCAAATGCCATGCAGTGCTTTATAATTCAAGCTTCTGATTATGAGCAGGCGTGCCGCTTACCATCATGCGAGCAAGCAGAACCTGCTTATTTCAACATTAAGGCAAATATAAAATAACTATGAGACTCAAAGACTATTTCCACATTATTTTTCAGAATGGCTCAAAGCGCCAAAATCTTAATGGCATTCGTCATATACCTGTCGTACGCCCTGCAATTCTACGTGCCTATGGAATGGATCAACAGAATTCTGAAGAACAGGCAATCTGACCAATACGAGAACGTCATACAGATATCTATCAGAACACTCATTGTCACTGTTTCAGGTAAGAATCTTATCTATTATATGAATGTCCATAGTACTCGTACGTTACACGATTGGATGGTATATTATATTTAGGCGTGATTTTACAGGCGTGAGTGCGTACGTATGTATGTATGAGATTGAACAATTAGTGAACATCAGTCCATAATATAGCAGATAAACTGGAAGAATGGTATTTAAGGTGGTTTGGTCACGTTTTGGGGAAACCACAGCAGTACGACAGACATAGATGCCTATGCCAGATCATCCCATGATGATGATACCGAGTATGATACCAAACGACCCTTGACCCAAAAAGACTTGCAATATAAAAGAAAAACATGACATCCAATAGTTTTATTATGAAGGATGCTCAAAATCGGGGAAATGGAGCATCTAAATAGGATGGCGGACCCTCACAACAAATACAGATAACGCCAGGCAGAAGGAAAAAGTTATAGTACATAATGTAATAAATATGTACCTATATCTACAATTTTACAACAGTTTTGTTTACACCATGAATTGACCGGCTCCACAGAAGTGGTACCACTGGCCATAGATATAAAGTAACAGCTTTGCTGTTGTATTTGTTGTATTCGGTGTGGTAGCCAGCGATCCAAATATATTCCATCCATAAAATGATTCCTCTGGTATTATGATTTAACCATATTGATGATCAGTTAAGGTCGGTAATGGGTCTATTATTCTTCGGGTTTTGTGGGTGATCATGACCGGTAGAGTCCCATCAATCGTTTGTTGGCTTATGTTTTAACAAAACTTACTAAGGCGAGCTATCTGAATGAATGATCTAAGTGATGACGTTGAACAAAAAAAGTCGCATAATTAAAACAGATTTTCATAGTACTTTTAATATTTATTGCTGATACAATCAAAAAAGATACTGATAAAATTGGTTCTTACATAAAATAGACAATAAAAAAGCCAATTCAGATATTCTGTTCGTGCCCTAAATATATTGTAATAAATCAAACTTTTTAACGACACTTCTGTTTTTACTGTCTCAAGAACTAATACAGACTTTTAGTTTATATTCACTAGGATGACTAGATTTGTTTTTGGCTGAATGACGAAATGTTGCTCTCCTGATGCTTAGTGCTAGGTCTGAACAGTAGTTATGGTACTCAAAACTTGAAATTACTAAGTACTGCATGGCACTACATGATCGACTTTCGTATACCATAAGAAAGAGAATATCATGTTTGTGCAGTGTTGTCTACAGGCTTGACAGAGATGGTACCATTAGCTCACAAAAAACCGTGGTCAACAGATTTGATGGTGTATTTCGTATGATCTGTGGGATTACTGGAGGAAATGCCACCCGACGCTTTTCACATCTTTTTAAAAATTAGCAACGTATCCAGGATTTATTTCATAATGTTATTATGTGTGATGTGACTTTGTAAATTACAGTTTTAGCCTACTGTTGACTGGCCGATTCTTTATTTTTTTGGGAAATTTATTTTGAAATAAAACTATATCAATTAATATATATTATATTATTATTTATTCGGGCGAGTTTAGCTGCGATGTGGTCCCTCATTAATTTGTTCAAGATCTGTTAACGAAGTACGGAGGTAAAAAAATGAAACTCCTCAACGGATAACAGCACACTCGCCGCGATTGTGTTATTATATTGGAATGTACATGCCATATCTGTTGTTCTTTAGAACAGCCATTACAAACAATAGAAGCTATTAAAACTATTGTAGTATGATTTTATTGTACTTTCTCGGAATATCAAACACAGGAAATATAATTTCTGCGTCGTTTGTGTTGTCCGTGTGGGCGTACCTAAACAAGTGGACCTATTTGTACGTTTTTGAACTATTTTCATTTATTATCCAGGATTTATTTCATAATGTTATTATGAGTGGGTGTACTGGTTACACCTCTGCTTATCCTTTCGGGGATTATAGGTTTGAGTGCGTATGTTATTACGAGGTGATCAATGATAACTAATTGCTAAATCGCCTCATTGGTCAAGTGGTAGTGTACAAAGTCTGAGAACCGTGAAGTTTTGTATTCTATTCCCAGATCGGGCTATCACAATTTTTGTTTGAGCTTTCGATACAAAAGTCACACATGAATTGCCCGGGATTGGAATTTTCGCATGATATAGCGATAATCTCGCCCCCTATCACGTCATGGGATGGAAATAAGCTTGGTGAAACGTAGATGCAGCGCTAGTTGTACCTCTGTCTATCCCTTCGGAGATAAAGGTTTGGTCTTATATAATTACTTAAAATAGTATCAGGTGAGCCACTTTACTAGTCTGCCATTCGCTCAATTTAGGGTTGCCACAATCGGTCTTCGTGACTCATAAACCAAATAATTCCTAATTACAGTTGCAGTCGCAGCAGCTTTTCCAAATTTGGAACTAGTCATCAGCCTCGTTGGAGCCATATTCTTCTCAACCCTCGGTCTTCTCATTCCAGCCATAGTAGATACAGTCTACCACTGGGACAAAGACCTTGGAAGGTTCAACTATGTGCTATGGAAGAATACTTTGATAGGAATAATATCCATTGTCGCCCTGGTCTCCGGAGCTTATGTTTCTGTTCAGAGAATGGTTGAAGAGTTTGGACACCCGCATGTTTTAGAAGAAAGCCATAATAGTACAACGTTATGAGAAGCATTTAATACGTAAACAAAGACTAGACTCGACGCAGCACAGAGCCACGCAGGGCAGAGAAGACTTTGAAATATGATATTTTATAAAGCCGCCTACTCTGTGACCTTATGCGTGAGACTCTAATCAAAAATGGCATTTTACATGTAAATACTGTACTGTATTGGACCACCTCCATCTTTTTTTTTTGTCTTGAATGACGAGACGAGCAGGTCGCACGCCTGATGGTAAGCGCCACGCCTGCTCATAAACAGAAGCAACGCCACACAGAACTTTAAATAACAAAGCACTGCATGACACTGCACTGCGCTCGTGACCCCGAGACATAAGGTGTTAAGTCTCATAATGCTTGTAATTTCACTGGCTTCAATGTCCTTCAAACCGGAATACAACAGTGCTTACACTGTTTCTTGGCGGCAGAAATAGACAAAGCGGTGGTACCAACCCAGCCGGCCTCTCGCATACGAAGGACCTACCATCTTGTAAATACTACCATCTCAGCATACACTTTACCCTACACCGTTTTTTTACCATGAGACCGTACACAGTTCATGTAGGAGTTTTGGCAGGATTTGTGACGGTGCAGTCGGTCGTATGTCATAATTATTTCCTAAACTAGTTTATAGTTGAGTTTATTCTAAAAAAGTGGAATGACTTTATGCAATATATATCAATAATCATTATTATTAATAGTGTACGAAACATTGTTATTTAAAAAAGTAAATTTAGTTTGGGGGAAATCGTCTATGAATCATCGTAATGGAAGTAATTCGCACCAAAACTCCCACAAGATCGTGAAATCGGCCATACCGGTATTTCATTATTTTTGTGAAGAATGTGAAAATATATAAATATATTGTCATTTTGGAACTTTCAATTTGGAATCGTCTAATTTTATCATCTGTAGCTGTAGCAAGAAAGCTGAAGAAAATTTAGAATTTTAGAAAATTTAGGTTGAGACAAAAAGTACGGAGTTCTAGTCTTTAAAAAAATAGTATGTATTTGCTTATTTAATAAGTACCTATGTTTAAGAATGTTGTACCAATGTTTAATATTTTGTTCCTTTCTACCGGATCTTCTTCTTCCACCTGCTCATATCCCACTCGCATGGGGGTTGGCGCAATATACTTTTTAACACATGTTACAGAATGATTTGACTTGTAGTTTTTACGACCGGGCACCTACCTGGTGTCAATCCCTCTGGGGAGAAAACACCCAGACCCGAAACAAATCACACAAACATTTTGTCTGGATGCTGGAATCGAACACACAGCCTCGTGCTTCACAGCCGGCTACTCGCCCAAAGCGCCATGGAGGCTGTATGTTCCTTTCCAACGGATAATAATAAAATTATTAATGCAATAAAATACCTTGTAGATCACTTGTTATTTATTTATAATAAAAGTATAAATAAGTTGAGAAAGGTGTATTTCAATCATTTAATTTTTTATTGTTTCGTATGTTATTTAATTTTTTAATTAAATGTTTATTTTAATCAATGTACATATTATTATTTATGTGTATTCTTAAAGTAATATTGTACAATATAATGTCACTAGTATGGCCCGGGTGCTTTTCGGTTGAAACGGAGACACGCGGAGAGAAGAGCGGAGTTCCGAAGATCTAGGTATTTTTACCAAAGACTTGAATGTATACTACTAGACAAGTTGCGCGGTAATTTTACTTCTAAACAGCCCGGCTAGTAGTATAATATTTAGTAATATAATCTTTGATTTTTACTGAAGGGGAGAGCGAATATGGTTATGTGGATTTGCAAAAGTATTTCAATTTAATTTCAATGGTATATTTCTGAACATTCCTACCCGTATTTCTACCGGGCCGCGCAACTTGGATTTATCCGGTGTATAAGCATCGTATCAAACATGCTCTCGCTTAAATACTTTCCCACTAAAGCGCAGCGGAATCGAAATGTTCGACTTTAATCAATCTGATTGGTAAATTTCTACACGATTTGACTCCGCGCTGCTCCGCTTCGAAAGAAACGCACCTTTGGTAAAATTAATAGTGATATCTGAATATATTGCTTAATTTATTTCCTCTCCATGTTAATTCGTATGTTCTTTACTATCTTATGTTTACTATTATTCATAAGAACCACCCAGTAATTAAATTATGTTTTACTTTAATTGAGAAGAAACATTTTACTATTTTGTAGTTAATAATAGATATTATACTAATATTATTTTACTTGAAAATTGAAAATAACTTATACCACAAATACTTATATACATAACAAGCTCACGCCTGTATCCCGAAGGGGTATGCAGAGGTGCAATTGTACACTCACTGTTCACATAGTTTACTTATGACCCATGATGTGATAGGTGGTGAGCCGATATGGGACACTAATTTCAATTCCCAGGGAACGCAAATGTGTTTTTTTCAAATCGAAATCTCGAAACACTAATTGTCATTGCCCAACCTGGCATTTGAACCCAGGACTTTGCTAGTTGCAGCATCAGCCCGGAATGTGGAATTGTACGCGATCTGGCGGTAGGCTCGCCCGCTATCACATCATGAGACGGAAATAAGCTCGGCGAAATGTGGGTGTACTGGTTAAACCGTTGCCTACCGCTTCGTGGATTACAGGCGTTTGGGCGTATGTATGTCCTATAATTAATTTATAAAATCTGAATTGTCAATGAAACAAAATATGTACTTAGTAGGTATATTATATCAAGGCAAGGTTTTCTCGAACAAGTCTGTACGTATTTAGTTGTCAAAATCGTGTGGGAGTGTAAATGGGCCACCAACATCTTACCAAAGCCAACCTTACCTGCACGTGGTACACTCTGCTGATTAACGGACGAGGCAATGGCGAAACTTGGTTCCCGTTGCGGGTTGTGGGGGTCAGACGGCGGATTGCCCCACTTATTACCAAATCCTCTACGAATCATGATGGGAAGACCGACCCTGGCTTTAGGCCCGAGCTATCGCTCTTAGCTATTTTCATAAGTACTTATATTCATAAGAGACGTTATTAGTTATAAGACGTTCCAAAAATAACACATTACACATAAATAAATACACCCAACAGTCACACACATAGGCCTGAGCCCACACTAGGTAAACCTGTATCGTGGGTATCAGGAACTATGAGGGACTTACGGTCTCATAACAACTTGAAACGAATAGTTATGGATCACAAAAACATTTGTCTCGGTGTGTAGATCGAACCCGTGGCCTCTTTTATCGCAGTCGGCTACTCGCCCACTGCGTCATAAAGGTTGATTACGTCAAAAGATCATAGAAAAAACAATTTTTATTAAACTCTTACACCATAATAAGAATGTAAGCAAGCAGTGTCACGATGCTTCATAACTTTTATATATTTTTACTATGTCTATAATTTTATCAAATCCAGATATATTAAACTGTAAATAATGTTGTAAATCTTGTAAAATAAATAAATTGAATGTTGGAAAATCGGGTTTTATTTAAATTACCATTATCTACTGGCAATTTTATAATGTAATTTTATAATAATGGTCACTTGGGAAATTGATTATGGTAAAAATTTGGTAACGGTAGCTGAATGACTCTTGTCAAACTGGGATTTGATATCGAATCTATATATTTTTTTATGGCATAGGTCGGCAAACGAGCAGGCGGTTCACGGATGGTAAGTAGTTTCCACTGTCCATGAACATCCATAATACTAGAAGATTCATGGACGCGTTGCTGACCTTAAAGGAAAAGGATGAATAAGGGATTAGGAAGGGGAAGTGGATAAGAGCCTCCGGATATCTCACTCACCATACAAAACAGCAAGCTCCTTCTTTTCGCCAGTTTTCTGGGAGGCAATAGCAACTATTTTTATTTATGAGTGGTAGAGCCACGCTGTAGACACTTGTCTACAGCATGTATGGGCTGGCTCATTACCACTGTCTCACAGAAAACCGGCCTAAAGTAGCAGCATGCTGCTGCGTTTCGTACGGTGAGTGAGATATCCGGAGGCTCAAACCCCCTCCCCTTCCCAATCCCTTAATTATCCCTTTCCTTGAAGGTCGGTAACGCCATGATTCTTTTGGTATTGCGGGTGTAGGTACATGGGCGGTGGCGATCACTTAACATCAGGTGACCCACTTGCTCGTTTAATAATAATGAAAAGAAAAAAATAAATAAAAAAACTACCCGGTCGATCCGGCCCATTCCTGCTGTAGACAAAACTGTCTACAGCGTTTCTCTACAACTTAAAGAATCTATGGTCTGTTGATTTTGGATGCATGTTTACTGTAAGATTAAGCAAAGCTCCACGTAACACATCTAGGTACTAAGCCCCCATATGCGAGAGACCGTCTGGGTTGGTACCACTACTTTGTTTATTTCTGCCGCCAAACAACAATGTGTTAGCAGCACCATTGTATTTCAGTTTGAATAACATTGAAGCCAATGAACTCGGCCTTATTATACTTAACATTGGATGTCTCGGGGTAACCGAGTTCAACTCCATGTAGAGTTTTGTTGTTCAAGGTTCTGTGTGGTGTGGCTTCTGTTTATGTGATTATTATGAGTATATAAGTTTGTTTCGCCGGGTCTTCTCAGGCTGGGTCGTTTTGGATCCGGTGGTAGCTTTAAAACACGTGCCATTTCGGTAATGCCTATGGTCCATATCGACCCATATAAACAATTCTAGACGACTCCATAATAATAATATTGTAAAATGTATAGTTGCCCAGTGTATTTTGACGATGCTATGTATGTTATGTATACATTAGTTGATATGATTTCTATACATAAGTTTCCTTATATTAACTAAATTAAAACTAAATTAACTCTTGTTTCTCAAATCGAACAATTGTCACGCTTTTTAATATATGTAATAAGTTTAAATAAATAGTTTATTTAAAATCATTAAAAAAAAATATCCTTGGTTGCAGCCGTACATAATATACCTACGGGGATTACAGGCGTGAGTGCGTATGTATGTATGTATAGGATAAAATTTTCACAAAATGTACTAAAATTCTAAATGACGTTTGCAAATAAAAATTAAAATTACGCCCCTTGTAAGCCAATTAATAATGGAAACAGAAGAGCACGTCTAAAATATACGAATTTGTAACAATGGCACGTTTTATGGTCATCAGCTGTGCAATAACAATATTGTAAACCCTGTAATGGCGCCGTTTATTTTCATAGTCGGTGGAAATATGAAAAAGGCGTGACATTGTCTCTAACTTTATTGTATAAATTGGCATGAAGGACACGGAAATAAATTTTCAAACAATAAATTCCTTAATCCTACTACTAAAGTTTGGATAAATAAATAAATACACCCAACAGTCACACACATAGTCCTGACCCCACAGTAAGATAACAGTATTCTGTCGTGCGTATCGAGAACTACTCACAATACCCAGACTCGAAACAAAGTGAGTTTCTGAGTGGTAGAGCCATGAATAGGCCGGCTCGCCTGGGTCGTTACCACTGTCTCACAGAATACCGGCGTAAAGAAGCAGCTTGCGCGTTTCGTACGGTGAGTGAAATATCCGGTGGCCCAAATTCCCCACCCCTTCCCAATCCCTTACTTATCCCTTTCCTTAAAGGTCGACAACGCGCCCATTTTTATTTTAGTATTGTGGGGGAACATGGGCGGTGGAGATCACTTACCATCATGCACCCACTTGCTCGTTTACCAGCCTATACTATAAAAAAAAACCTGACACAAACATTTGTCTCGGTGCGGGATTGAACCCACAGCCGGCTACTCGCCCATAACGCCACGAAGGCTGTCAATATTTGTGAGTTTGTACATTTTGAACACTGTGAACAAATACCAAAATTCAGAAACTCACAAACATCAAAACCTTCACATAAGTAGGTAATAATAGAATACATACCAATTGTATTCATCAACGTAGTGTTTAAAGGTCACCATTTCTGTTAGGCCGTGGTAAATAATACACTATGATGATGTTTACAATAACAAGTTATATATTCAGAGAATATGGTTACAATCAACGACGTCTTACACAGGAGTCTTTTACATATCGAAAGGTAACAAGGCACATTGACAATAAACATAATTCTTTCTAAAACAATATAATAACATTTACCAATGAGTTCGTTTTATCAACATTTTCATTTAAAACATTTCGTACTATTTTATCAGGTGTTATTACGGCGCTATAAATTAAAATTAATATAACGTCAAAGAAGTGTAAATATTAGGTATGTGATCAATAACGAGCACTAATTTTTATAATTTTAAACATTTATAATCTCCACGTTTGCCGAACTTTGTTTTAAAGTGTTTTTATTAGCGTTATTTTAATTATTCTGGATTTAATACATATTCAAAAGATGAATTTAGACAATTACATACGTAAAAAATAAAATATTGACGGTTTTTTTTTATATATGTTATAAGAAGAAAATGACTGACTGATCAACGCACAGTGGAAATCGCTGACTCTACACGTATGAAATTTTGCCCAAAGGCTCCTTTTAAGGGGATTTCTAGAGCTAAATGATAAAAAATATGTTGAGTTGCAACACAATTCTGATAAAATTTCAGAGAACCGACATATCGATCTACATAAAACCTATACGTACGCTAAAAAACCTTGCAATCGAATAAAAAAACGCCTCGATTTAACGAAAATGTAGTGAGTTCAAAAAGGGATTTCTCAACATTCATCCCCTAAAGGGGTAAAATGAAATGAGAGATAATATTAATAGACATTTCACTCGAAATTTCGTAGTAGTACTCCTAAAACCAAATAAGCAAATATGAATTCTGCGATATTTCGTAAATCAGGGGTGGTTCATAAATCTTTAAAGCATTTTACCCCTTAGGGGTTGAAATTATTTAAAGGGGTGGGGGTTGTTCCGGATAAAGACATCTATGCGGACGGAGCCGCGAGTAAAAGCTAGTTATATATTAAACTCAGGTTTTTATAAAATCATTTTATTGTATTATCTACAGACATAAATGTAATACGATGCCGCAAGTGTCCTTTCTTAAATGTGTCAAAATCGAAACGAAAACCTAGCCAAACTCATGAGTAGGTATGTATACTTTGATTTAGTTTGCTCTCAGAGTTGGAAACGCATGTTGTCCGCATGGAGGCGTCAACCCAACACATCTGTCTTATCACGCTTAAAGTATTATATGTTTTTCATCACTAAATTGCTCTTGTGACGTTATAGCAGCTACAAAACATTAGTTCGCCGTACGATTGGTTGCATGCAGGTTGAAGTACTTGTTTCATCAATTTATATCTATGTCTATAATAATAATAATAATAATAATAATAATAATATCTTGTGGCGAGCTGTTGGGGAGTAGCGACCCTACGTACCC
Organism: Mimas tiliae; assembly: GCA_905332985.1. NCBI lineage: Eukaryota > Metazoa > Arthropoda > Insecta > Lepidoptera > Sphingidae > Mimas > Mimas tiliae. The sequence goes on from HG995244.1 coordinate 16,824,588, forward strand.
GAGTGCTCCCGGGGGAGGCTCCTGTTCTTCATCTCTAGCTCGCCTTCACTGGCCGGCTGGAGTGAACACTGATGAGGAACAGGTCCCCCACCTCTGGCTTGCCTTCACCGGCCGGTCAGAGTGGAGTCGCGAGAGCTTCATGCTCGAAGGGTGGATGTGAAACGTAAGTGGTGAGTGGGCAACGTGATGGGACCCTAAGGGAGCAAATGATCGTTGTTTAAAGCCCAGTGACACCTCTCCACCCTTTAGCCACTCATCTGGGTGTTGCTCCCTTGTCGCTTTTTCTAGTGACTATTTTGGGGAGCCCATCTACCTGATTTGGCAAGTCACCACCTGCCTATTTTATCCATGTTTTCAACATAGGTCAGGCAGGTGCCATAGTCCTTCCCATAGACCCGGTTATCCGATCCATCAACACCTCACCTCAATAAAATAGTATATATACATTTTTGCCCATCCCTACAATAGTCCTACACCGACCGGGGGCTGTCCTTGGATACACTTCTATAGTGTATACAAGGATAGCCGCCGGGCGGTGTCACATCACCATATAAAATTAAAATTGTCTAACGGCCCTCTACGTGTTGGCTTTGGCCCCACGCACGCCTTCCAAAGGTCCGGGACTCTGTAGTCCCGAGATTATGGCAAGACAAACATAATAATAATAATTTTTATTTCAGAACATGTCCATTCAATGTGTTAGTAAACAATTTTAACTTATATCTAATGTTAGTATGTAAGTACAATTCATTTAATTTAATTAATTTCTTTTTATTTTATTTTTTTTCTATGGATCACCAGATAAATTTATTCTTAACAATGATTCAATCAATTTGATTTAGGTACGGGTACCGTCCGGCGCATGGCATGCACACTAAAATGATCATATGTGCCTGATCCAATTCGGACAGATACTATGCCTTCAGGGAAATATCTGCTTGTAAACGTTACTTCACCATCTCCACAAAAGAGTTCTATAGAACTTGCGTCAATATAAATGGTCCATTTATAGTATCCCCTAGGGTTCCAATACGTGCGACGGATTCCCTCATAACCCCCTCTATCTAAAACAACACGCCCATCTTCATGATCATAACTGATGATTACATTTGCGGATTTGTTTCGAGATTCTATTACCACCTCTATATTTCTTGGAGAGCTCCATTCTAGTTCCACTTTCCCTGCTTTATCTGGTAAGTAAACTTTCCTTCCTGTCGATTTTCGTCCTGAGTATAATTTCATGCCAACGGCATAATTTATTTCTTTGACAGGAGCTTGGAGGAGTCTTAAATCATCTGTCAAAGTGAGTGTTCTGGGAATTGTAAGAAGGCCAGACCATCCATCTTGACGATCGGGGTAGGCAAACTCCCAAGTATTGACCCAAGTGACCGCTATTCTTCTTCCATTAGGATCTAACATTGTTTGAGAAGCGTAAAAATCGTGACCGTGATCCATTTCTCTAAACTCTGTGATTTTTGTAAATTTACATGTTTCGTAATCGAATTCTCCAATGAAATACCCCGTTTGATGGAGATTCCGATACTTGTCACCCTCAGGATCTAAGCCTTGAGGAGAGAAGAGGAATACAAACTTGCCGTTTAATTCAAACATATCCGGACATTCCCACATATAACCGAAAGTTCCATTTGACTTGTCAAGGATACACATTTCTTCCCACTCGAACTTATCTTTCGACTTGTAGATAAGTACTTGCCCCTTCGAACCATTATCATACGAGTTTCCTAATACCATGTAATAAGTGTCATCGTGTTTCCATACTTTCGGGTCTCGCATATGTGGCTGATATTTTGGTGTGTCCATTATCGGATTACCTTCATACTTCTCTACGTTGACGCCGTCAGTGCTGATAGCAAGAGCTTGGTATTGCGCCGCAAACGGCTCGTCACCGGTGCCATTTACATTTCCGGTGTAATATAGGTACATTACGTCATCTTCTATTAAGGCACTTCCAGAAAAGGCACCAGTCTGATCGTACCATTTATCGTGATGCAAAGCGATGGGGAGATGCTCCCAGTGGAATAAGTCTGCACTCTTCGCGTGACCCCAAGTAGCTACGCCGGCCTCTAAACTGGAATATGGATTGTATTGATAAAACATGTGGTATTCACCTTTGAAGTAGGAAAATCCGTTGGGATCGTTCATCCAACCATGACTCGGTGCCAAATGGAACCTCGGATAGTAGCGGTTATTCACGCAAGACGCAGAGCAACTGCTAAATAACGCGAGCAACAACAATGTTGCTACTGTTATATTCATTTTTAAACTTGTAGCGAAGTTGTTGTTGCTATCGTATCGTCGCATGTACTGAAATCTTCTTTATATAGTATCTCAAATTATCTGCCGAAACAATATAATGATTAATATTCTTAAAACAGCTGTTTCATATTTAATCAATTATATATTTATTTCACAGTTTTATTAATTATTTATCATGTTGAATTATTTCTTATATAACTCATTATTTTACTAGTGTCTCAATGGGACGCATCGGAGCACTTAAATTTAAACTCTATTTTAAAGAATATAAAAACCGCAACAGATATTCTTCAATAATCTACACAAAAATAAACCTATAAGCTGTCTGTTTGTAACTTTGTTGGGAATCACGTACAAGACTTCTGAACTAATTTAATGCAGGTGTCACTATTATGTTTAGTTGTACTGTATGCCAACGACCATGTAAATTTGCGACTTAAAAAAATGTAACGAAGTGGTCGACGGCAACACTTTTAATGAAATTTATTTGTTATTTCAGTATTTTATAAGTAATACGTCGCTTTTTTATTCGATTACAAGGATTTTTTGATTAAGGATTCATGTGTTTCATCAATAATTCGATTCACTTGTTACTTTGCGTCAATATTGTAAAATAATAGTAATAAAAACTTTTGTACATTAGTTGAGCGCACTTAAGCCATTTCTGCTTATTTTTTGTTGAACACGACGAAATGGACAAGTTAGTCACCTCATGGTGGGTGCCACGCCTGCTCATAAACAGACACAACACCACACAGAACTTTCAATTACAAAGCACTGCTTGGCACTAGACTGCGTTCGTCACCCCGAGACATAAGTTGTTAAGTCCCACAGAAAATTCCTTATTATAATACAGCGATTGCGTCAGCAATTTTCTAAGAAATTTCTTGAATCCCAAACTTTGAATAACAAGTTACAGAAGGTAGATGTCCAAACAACGCAAACTTATAATCGTAAGCTGGAAATTTGCTCAGTGTGATGTGTTTCCTTGGAACGTCACACACACAAACGCAAAAGAATGTATTTTCCTAAACATTTAGTAACTTGTAGATGGGCAAAATGTGTTTCGTAGACTGATTTATAAGTGAGTATTAATATGATATGGTAATATAATATGGTGATCGTAGTTTGGAACCATCAATTTACCTTAAATTTCGTGCGTGTACTTAGTTTCTATAATTAGTTATTCTATCCCAGAAAAAAAATCACAGGGGCAAAGCCGCAACAAAAGTTAGTGATTATTAAATTCAGAGCAGCTATCATAAATCGTAACGAGTAACTGGTAAAACTTATCAGCCTCTTTAAGGCCCGTATTACAGAAAGCGTCTCAAACAGTGTTGAAACTCTGATCATTCAAAACTAGTTTTAGGTTGATATCTAAACTAATATCTATCTATTCACTGCCTCGGTGGCGTAGTGCCTATGTGTTTCGACTGATGAGGTCTAGGGTTTGATCCCAGAGTCGGGTAAAAGTGATATTGGATTTTTCTAGTACCTACGAAATGTTCAGTATCAACCCGGAGTCTGGAACTGTGCCCGGCATGGCGATAGGCTCGCCCCCTATCACATCATGGGACGGAGATACGCTCGACGAAATGTGGGTGTACTGGTTCCACCTCTGCCTACCCCTTCGGGGATTACAGGGGTAAGTGCGTATGTATGTATACTCGTATATGTTTTAAATTCTACTCGGCTAAAACCACACTCAAGTGTCGAATTGATAATTGTAATTCCTTAGAATAATAACGCCAGTAAATCGTCTTTTGACTTGTTTTCGTCCATGAGCCTGCCTATCCTTGACCTGGTTTCAAGGGTGCTCTTGACTGTTTTTAGGTACGTAAATCCCGATTGATTCGATGATGGAGCAATAATCTCATATCAAATACCATTTAAATACATGAAACTACTCAGCTGAGCGCCGATTGATGAATTTAGTTCTAAAAGTCGTTCTAAAATAGAAACAATACTTAAAAGCACTAGGCGTTAAACTATGAAACTAGTTAGCTAACATGTGTGTCAAATCAAAGGTGGTGATCACGCTTCCAGCAACTCAATTTCGACTTGACATGAGATTTGACATTTGATTGGTTAATTTAACATTGATCAGCCGTTCAGAAACCGGGGGTTAGCCACTTATGCACTGGGCGGCACGACGTGCCTCATAAAGAAACAACGTAGCGCCAGTTTGTAGTGCGGATTCGGCGCGGAACTGTAACCAGGCGTCTAGCCGTCTCATGTGTGTCAGGCCTTATTTTACGCTAGTTTAATTAAATGTACAATATTATGCGTATTCACACTCACATTATTATATTTTAAACTGTTGAGGTATTGAGTTCCCATTGTACAACCATTTTGTATTGTATCATTTTCAAAGGAGCTATAATACATTAACTAACTCTCGGTGAAACGGTATTTTGATTTTAAGTCCTTGTTTGAGAGTAAGCGATCTCCGCCGCCCATGTACGCCCACAATACCAAAAGAGTCATGGGCGTGCTGTCGATCTTAAAGGAAAGAGGTAATTAGGTGTTTTTTTTTTTGTATTACATTGAATGACGAGACGAGCAGGTCGCTCGCCTGATGGTAAGCGCCACGCCTGCTCATAAACAGAAGCAACGCCACACAGAACTTTAAATAAAGCACTGCATGACACTGGACTGCGCTCGTCACCCGAGACATAAGGTTAAGTCTCATAATGCCCAGTAATTACAATGTCCTTCACACCGGAACACAACAGTGCTTACACACTGTTCCTTGGCGGCAGAAATAGACAAAGCGGTGGTACCAACCCAGCCGGCCTCTCGCAAACGAGGGACCTACCACCTTGTTTGCGAAGGGGAGCGGGATTTGGGCCTCTGGATATCTCACTTACCGTAGGAAACGCTACTATACGTCAGTTTTCTATCAGACCGTTGCTCGGTTGCTGGCTTATGATATAATGGCTCCCCTTCGCAAACACTTAATTACCCCTTTCGTTTAAGATCGACAACACGCCCATGACTCTTTTAGTATTGTGGGCGTACATGGGTGGCAGAGACCATTCATCAGGTGACTCAACTGCTCATTTGCCGACCTATGTGATAAAAATAACTATGTCTGAACCGTTTTAACACTCAGTTTTACTTGGTGATAATTAAACATAAATGGTGCGTCATTAATAAAATGCACCTGTGCAAAGCCAAGACATATAATAATAGCTCTTTACCTGTCATATTGCCGTTCTGTATGATAAAAGTTAAAGTATTTTATCCATAGTAATTTCTTAGGTGTACGCGAATATTACACATTGAAATAAAACTAGTTTATACGGATTTTATCGCGGTTTAACATCGCAGTCTCTCCCGTGACCACGAAGGCTGAAAAGCTTTCGAAACGTCGGGACTAAAATGAAAAATTAAACCGCGATAAAATCCGTATAAACTAGTTTTATTTCAACGCATTTTTTCCATATTTTTTATTTCTATTAATCAAAGTAACCACCCAAGCTATCGATGCATCTTTGCCAGCGCAGTGGCAATTTACCGACGCCCTTCTTAAAGAAATCGGCTGGACGGGAGGCAATAACAAACTCTTCAATAAAATTTTGTATTGCCTCTCGGGTATTGATTTTTCTCCCGCTAACAAGTTGTCCAAATTATGGGAAAAGTAGAACATTGTATTCTGATAGAGTAGCTCGAAATCTACAGCCAGCTTAATAACTCGACCCTGTTGCTCCTGCACAACAACGCGCGACCCTATACTCCACAACAAACGAGCTACAAGAGCTGGGGTTTTTTTTTATAATTTGTGTGGCGCTGTGCCCCACTCTCGTTCCCCCTATCCAGGACAAGGGATTGTGTCCATATTTTATTTTATTTCTTGGATATTTTACAGTATTACTTACAATCTATTTATCCTATTCTAACAATTACTTCTCCAAGAGGGGGTTGGAAGCGCTCTGTCATCCCCCGTACTCACCAGACCTTGCTACAGACTTCTACTTTTTCTGTAATTGAACAACTTTTTGGCGGGAAGCAATCAATACCCGAGTGGCACACAATACCTTTGAAAAGTTTATTACTTTCCGTCCAGCCGATTTCTTCAAGAAAAGCGTCGATAAAATGCCACTGCGCTGATAAAAAAAATGATATCATGGGTTATATTGATTAATAGAAATAAAAAAGATCAGAGAAAAATACTTTATTGTGTTTCGTTCAGAACGGCGATTTCATATGTAAACTAGTATTATAAACGTACCTACTAGACATCTTTAAGCCGCCATATATTTCAGAATACGAATTTTGTATTTGAACTTGCCATTAACTCTAAAGACATCCAATATTTATCCTTTAATTCTCTTTGATTTACTCAGAGGTGATGAAACGGTCTTTAAACCAAATGACTGGAATTCATTGGTTTAGAAGCGATTAATGGAGTATCATTTTAATGTTTATATTAATTCACCGACAATTACATTAGTTTATTTTATAGAACTGCAAATTTTACTTGTGGTTGAATTTAATTTTTGTTAGGTTCATCGTGTAAAATAGCTGACTTTCAACTGAATTCGTACTAAACTAAAAATAACATACATACGAACTCACGCCTGTAGTCCCTGAAGGGGTAGGTAGATGTACACCTCTCGGGTGTACTGATTACAACCAGTACACTCACATTTCGTCGAGTTTATTTCCGTCCCATAAAGTGACATGGGTAGAACCTATCGCCAAATCAGGCACCATTCGAGACTCCGGGCTGACACTGAGCATTTTAAATAGAAAAATCCAAAATCACTTTTGGGTCCCCGACCCGGGATCAGTATTTAATTTGAGTTTAGTTTAGTCGAGTGGCAACAGAATATCTTTTAATCCGTGAAATAAGACGTCCAATTTATTACAACAGCAATATAATTCCTGTTCACCCATTTCACCTTCCCAGAGAATACGGTGTCGAGGTACAGTTATGACATCATTATTATGTAGAAATACTACGCTTCGTGCAGTTTGTGCTTATATAGCTCTTTGTTCGTAATACTAGCTGGGATTGCAGTAAAGGGGGGCATACGAGCAAGTGGGTCATCTGATCGTAAGTAATCTGCACCGCCAATAAAAACCCACAAGAACAATTATGAATTACAACCGTCTATAAAGAAAAGGGATGATTAAGGTGTTAGGCTGACTTGCACGATGATCCTAAATGGTGATTTAAGAAGCTGCTTGCTGATGCTGCTGCTAGTGGGTACCGGCTACATTTTTGACATTTCCCCCGACTGGATAACAACCACCATACCTGGTGCCGTCTGGGTTAGTACCACCGCTTTGGTTATTTCTTGCGACAAGCAGAAGTGTGTAGGTAAGCCTTGTTGCATTATGAGACATAACATCTTATTTCTCGGGGTGACGAGCGCAGTCCTATGTCATGTATTGCTTTGTAATTCAAAGTTCTGTATGGTGTTGCATCTGTTTATGAGTAGGCGTGACGCTTACAATCAGGCCAGCGACCTGCTCGTTTCGTCACTCAAGCAAATAAGAAAAAGCCCTTAAAGCCCTACAAGTACCCTTGACTTGATATTGCAACCAAGTCGTCTGCAACTTCTCGATGATTTTTAGCAGATAATACGTCATCATATCATGTTTGAGCTCATCAAATAGGCTTAGCTGCTATATTAATGATGCATGCATATCGTGAACTCATCTAGAATGTTCTTAACTGCAGCCGAATAACAGACTCCGTAAAAAGCCCTTTCTCATCGCACCCCATTTATCTTTTTTAAAATAAAATAGAAAGCAATATACACTTAATCTTGAAAGTATATAAGTCCCTATAATAATAAAGTAAATTTTCTGAAATAGATGCGAAAATTTTAAATGTAAGTTTTATCAACACTTCGATATTTTTTACTCACAGCACTTTAAAATTATAACAGGTTTTATAATATTTTAGAGTACAAAAATGTTCAATATTTATTATGAATGGTAGAGCCACGCTGTAGACACTTTTGTCTACAGCATGTATGGGCCGGCTCGTCCGGGGCATTACCACTGTCTCACAGACAACCTGGGTAAAGTAGCAGCTTGATGCTGCGTATCATACGGTGAGTGAACCCCCTCCTTTTTCCAATTCCTTAATTATCCCTTTCCTTTAATGTCGGCAACGCATGATGATTCTTTTGGTATTGTGGGCGTAGATGGGTGGTAGGGATCACTTACCATCAGGTGACCCACTTGCTCGTTTGCCGGCCTATGCCATAAAAAAAATATGCGGCATCAAATACACTAGAAAGATTGAAAAGTATGGACGCGTTTCACAATCTTTTATAGCAGCCGGTAAGCATAAATATCGCTTTTGGGTATCTTCACACGACAAAGTGACTTGGGTCTAATCGCCATACATATTCTAGAAATGTTAACATATATCTAGCTCTTATTTACAATATATTTTATTAGACTACCTCGGTGGCGCAATTGCTCGGCGAAAAGTGGGTGTACTGGTTACACCTCTGCCTACCCTTGTATGTATGTATTTATGGTGGGGACGCCTGCGAGTTGCACAGACGGGTGATCGGCTCACGTTGATGGAACCTTTTCACGTTTAATCCCATCTGCCTACCCTTCGGGGAATACAGACGTGAGTGCGTATGTATGTATGTAATTCCCAGTAATTTTACTGCCTTCAATATGCTTCAAACTGGAAACAACAGTGTTACACACTGCTTCTAGCGGCAGAAATGGCATCAACCCAGACTATCTCTCGCATACAAAGGACCTATCCACTAATAAATTATGGTAGAAATCACTTACTGGCAGATACGTAACCCTTTTGCCAGCCTTGCAACTATAAACAAATATTAAAGTAAGGTTGTTTATACGGGTTTTAACGCGGTTTTATTTTTATTTTAGTCCCGACGTTTCGAAAGCTTTTCAGTCTTCGTAGTCACGGGAGAGACTCTCTCGAGACCCGAGTTTTATTTCAATGTGTAATATTCGCGTAAACATAAGAAATCACTATATAAACAAATAATTAAAATTATACCGACTGCCTCGGTGGCGCTGTTGTAATGCGTACGCGTTACGATTGAGGCCAACGCTGAGATTCCGGGTTCGATCCCCGGGTCAGGTAAAGTGGTATTGGGTTTTTCTATTACGAAATACTCAGTATCAGCCCAGAGTTTGGAATTTGTGCCCGGTGTGGCGATAGGCTCGCCCCCTATCACAACGTGGGACGGAGATACGCTCGGCGAAATGTGGGTGTACTGGTTACACCTCTGCCTACCCCTTCGGGAATTACAGGCGTGAGTGCGTATGTATGTATGAAAATTATACTCTTAGTATAACTACTTATAGACTTACACGCACGAAATTTAAGCTGTGCAATCGGAGCCATATATGGCTCCAAACTACGTTCACCTTACTAATAACTACTCAACATATGTTTATGATAATTATAAATCAAAGTATGAAACACATTTATCCAATATACAAATGAATAAATTTTTAGGAAAAAATACTTTAGCTGACATTTATTTTTCAATCACACTTAGCGAATATTCAGCTTACAATTATGAGTATGCGTTGTTTGGACATCCACCTTCTGTAAGTAGTTATACTAAGTGTCTACTTAAATCATCGAAATAAGATAACAAGAACTATAATTCTCATATGAATCTGCCAAAAATACGGCCCACTTACTTACACAAGCAAAGGTAATCACAGGTAACACTCATACGCAACAAAAATTAATGAACGTCAAAATTAACTTTATTTCATAAATGTTAATGTCTAAATATTAAATTTCTAGATCGAGATACGACGTTCTGCACCGCAAAAATTTAGACGTATTAAGTGTCAACTAGAGATCATGAATCAATTTTTATGAATTGATGAATGAACGAGCTGCACAGACTTTTATAGCCCCGTCCCCTTGCACAGAGGTTTGGTGGGGTCATTGTTTTGCTTGAGTTACGTTTCTTGTTATCTTATTTTGATAACTTTAATACACTATTTAGATAACACAAAGTTCTTATAATCCAACTGTCACTGTACTGTTCAGACAGCCTCCGTGGCGCACCGGGCGAGTAGCCGGCTGCGAAGCGTGAGGCCGTGGGTTCGATTCCCACACCGAGACAAATGTTTGTCTAATCCACAAATATTTGTTTCTGGTCTGGGTGTTGTGGGACCGCAAGTCCCTCGTAGTTCCCGATACCCACGATACAGGTTTAACCTAGTGTGGGGTCAGGACTATGTGTGTGACTGTTGGGTGTATTTATTATTTATTTATTATTTACTGTCAACTGGCTGTCATAAGTATATAATTATTTAAAATTACAAAGTTTTAAGTGAAAGTTATAACGACGTCATATTATTACGCTAGTAAGCTATACTAAGCTGAAAGATTTACTAACATATACTTACATACTTACAATATAGATTTTTAATAACCAGACAGTTATAATACACTATGGGTGTGCTAGTTACACGTCTGCCTACTGCTTCGGGGAGTACAGGCGTGTGTGGGTGTGTATGTATGTACGACTATAATGTTAAAATTTAGACTGCCTCAGTGGCGCAGTTGTAATGCGTATACGTTACGACTGATGTGCTGAGGTCTCGAGTTCGATACCCGAGTCGAGTAAAAGTGATATTGGTTTTTTTCTGTTACGAAATGTCCTTTATCAGCCCGGATTCTGGAATTGTACCCAGTATGGCGCTAGGCTAACCCCCTGTCACATCATAGACACCCACTCACTCACGCCTGTAATCCTCGAAGAGGCAGGCAGAGGTGTAACCAGTACACCCACTTATCGCCGAGCGTATCTCCGTCCCTAGAGCGTATCTCGTCACATCATAGGATGGATATAGCTCGGCGGCATTAGGTTGTGCTGGTTACACCTCTGCCCACACCTTCAAAAGAATCATGTCGCGTTGCCGATCTTAAAGGAAAGGGATAATTAAGGAATTGGGAAGGGGAGGGGATTTGGGACTCCGAATATCTCACTCACCGTATGAAACGCAGCAGCAAGCTACTACTTTACGCCAGTTTTCTGTAAGACAGTGGTAACAATCTGGACGAGCCGGCCCATTCGTGCTGTAGAAGCGTAATTCGTAAGCGACCGAGACAGGAGACCGCGACTCATGACGACAGAGACACACTACGGAATTGTATAGGGTACGTTGCTTAGACTATATACCTATAGTACGTTGTGAGGCATGCGACAGAGACAGACGTCAACGTGTGTCGCTAGTCTATGAGAACGTGTATGAACACGGTAGCGCATCGCATCGCAATTTGTTGGACTAATCGAGGGATATTAAATAATATTGCCAGAATTATTTTACGTTGTATTTAACATACACGGAAAACTAAGACAGAACAGAATAACAAAATCAACTGACACGTTGCTATGCAAAATTAAAAGACATAATAAAACAGAGTTCTTAATGAATATGAAATTATTCCTCTTTAGTCAACACAATTACTTTAAATACACTTCAGAAAGTCACTAACTTTTATTTCCCTTTTATCAACACGGAATTAAGATAAGTCATCAATTTCATGATTAAACGTATCCGTTCACTGTCTTTGTACCTAATTGATGTTGCTAACTGAGCAAGCGTACAGAGGAATTGAATCAAATAATTAAATTTGCTACTGTAACTGTAACTTTAAATGATGAATACGCATGCGCTTTGCTTCGCCGAGCTTCTAGCTCACCGTCGTCAGTCGTCTAAAAGCTCTCACGGTCACCACTATATGACCCGTCGAGAAAAGTTCGGGAAAACTTTGCGATATGAAAATGCTTGAACATTTTTCCAACTACTTTGGATGAAGTGTTTATTGGATAATGGATAAAATAATTGTGTATTTAAAATATTTTAAGTGATATTAAACAAAAATAAATAATAATTGGACATTTAAAATGCACAATGAAATAAAATTATTTAGTTCTAGAAATAGAAACGTATATAAGAACTAATTTAAAGCAATTAGAAATAATTATAATAGTTATAAGGGTATATCTAAAAGTTATTTATTGTGTTTTAATGATGTGTGATTCTGAATAACAATAACGACATAAGTGTTTTAAGTGTATATAAGTGATACTATTATGAATTTCTGTGTAAATATCGTGGTTTGTGATTCCGCATAATAAACGTAAGTAAAAAGTAAGTTTGTAGTAATGTTAACGTAATAGAAGGAGGTTCGATGCACATATTTTTTGGATGTATAACCACGGATATCTATCTAATTGCAGAGTAGACCAGATAGCATAAAGCTGGTCTCACTTAGATCATCATCCCTAAAGGGGTAAACGACGAACATTTTGTCAAATACGTACTAAAAGTTGTGTTTATAACAAAAATAAAAACCACCTCAAAAAACTTAAAAACAAAAAATACTCTGAACACTCCGAACTTTACCAGTTTTGCATCGATGCTTCTAAATATCATACTCATAACAAATATTCGATTTATGACATTAGATTTAAAAAAAAAGTAGAGCGTAGATTTCGAAAGGTCTACCTGAATGACCTATAAAATATAGAAATATAAAATTACATCTTTTTTATGGCATAGGCCGGCAAACGAGCAAGTGGGTCACCTGATGGTAAGTGAACTCCACCGCCCATGTACGCCCACAATACCAAAATAACTATGGGCGCGTTGGCGACCTTAAAGGAAAGGGATAATTAAGGGAATGAGAAGGGGAGAATATTTGGGCTTCCGGATATCTCACTCACCGTACGAAACGCAGCAGAAAGCTGCTACTTTACGTCTGTTTTCTTTGAGATAGTAGTAACGACTTGGACGAGCCGGCCCATTCATGCTGTAGACAAGTGTCTACAGCGTAGCACTATCACTCAAATATACATATATCTTTCTTTCTGCCTGGCATTACCCCGGCTTAATGCCGGGCTCCGCTTTCTCATTCACAACCTGCAACGGGAAATAAGCTTCGCCATTGTCTCGTCCGTTCATCAGCAAGGAGTACTACGTGCAAATGAGCTTGTTGCCCTCTTACACTCCGGGGGTTAAAAATACGTTATATAAAAAACTACACACATCTGTAAATATTAAATAAAGGTAATGGCTAATTTAAACCAACATAAAAAAGGTAAGGTAAAAAAGAAATGCCTCGGTGGCGCAGTTGTAATGCGTATGCGTTACGATTGAGGCTAACGCTGAGGTCTCGGGTTCGATCCCCGGGTCGGGTAAAGTGGTATTGGGTTTTTCTATTACGAAATGCTCAGTATCAGCCCGGAGTCTGGAATTTGTGCCCGGTATGGCGATAGGCTCGCCCCCTATCACATTGTGGGACGGAGATACGCTCGGCGAAATGTGGGTGTACTGGTTACACCTCTGCCTACCCCTTCGGGGATTACAGGCGTGAGTGCGTATCTAAGAGTGCGTATAAAAAAGGTATTGTTCTCAATTAGTCTGGGTGTTTCTTTTATGTTAAGCAATATGTCCACCACATATTCAGAATTGATTTTGATGAACTTTTTTGTTATACGACTTATCTTCTATTGTATATAAAAGATTATGAAATTTCAAACACTTATAAAGCTAGGATTGTGAATTTTGGTCAAATAATTGGAATTTTAAATTTTAAAGGGAGATTCTCGCGGGCGGAGCCACAGTTAACAGCTGGTATTCGATACGGTTCGCATATAAATTTGTTAATGAGGTACGAGATAAAAGGAAAATATGGATAAAAGCAAACGCACCGCAATTTATTTGAAGTCGGTTTTTGAACTTATCATTTATTAATTTTTCATTTAGAAAGTGGAAATTTATTAACATATTTACCTTATGATCTACTTATTTTAGAAAAGTTAGTCGAAGAGTAGTAAATACGCTAGGTGGTAAGTCCCAAGTCTGCAAGAGACAGCCTGGGTTGGTACTACCGCTTTGTGTATTTCTGCCGCCAAGCAGCAGTGTGTAAGCACTTTTGTGTTCCAGTTTGAAGGACATTGAAGTTAGTGAAATTACTGAGCATCATGAAAATTTACATCTTATTTTTCTGGGTGCCGAGCGCAGTCCAGTGCCATACAGTGCTTTATAATTAAAAGTTCCGTATGGTGTTGCTTCTGTTTATGGGAAGGCGTGACGCTTTCGAGCAGGCGAGCGACTTGATCGTCTCGTCATCTAAACCTAATAAAAAAAGGTTCAAAACAAGGCGTGATTTATCACACAATCTGGCGTAACTAAACAAAAACAAATAATTTACAGGAATCTCGTTTCCTGACCGTTGTAAATTGTTTATTCAGACAAAAAAGGTCCGTACATTTATAATTATTTATTCAAATCTCGGGTGTTTCATATTTCCGTTTTGGTAAAAGTCCGTAAAAGCTGAAATTAAGTGGGAAGACCCTTCCAGTACACTTGCTACGCTTTATTTATTCAAGTGGTTGTGTACAGTTCATTGGGTGAATTTTACAGAGTAGAAAATGTTTTCACTATGTCATATGTTAGCGTATTCTTAATATTGGTATATTGAGGGTGTCTCAGAAAGCAACTTTGGGTACACTGTAATAATAATGGTGCGATATAGTTGTGGTAGGGTAGTTAAATGGTATAAAAGAGGTTGTCGCCATAACTGGAGGTCTTTTTCCCGCAGTCAGTCGGTCAGCCTCCAGGTTCAGTAAGATCAGTGCTCAGTCGATAGTCCAAGAGTTAATTACTCGGTAGCTATGCTGGTTTACTATTCGGTCCTAGTTGTTTGAGCTATAATTAGAGAACGTTCCCTAGAGAATCCTGACATGGGGTTGTTGTCTGTAAAGCTACTGCTTTACAGACTAGGTACTCGTAATATTGTAAATGTAACCAATAAACTATGAGTTTGTAGAGGGTCGGGTTGTAAATGTTCCTCTGGCGAAGGGGAGATCTTCAGTCAGGCGGATGTTGTGCCTGACCGGCCGCGGCCCCTCCAATGGTTGATGTTTGGAACTTGTATATATAGTAACCGTCGCGCAAACTTTGCTAGCGCGATGCAGGATCGGTTAACATTGCATTGTGCGGTGCGCGCTGCGTACCGCCACAAGTTAAAGTAATTACTGTCGTTTGGTATTAATAAAATAATACTCGTCTATTAATAATACTAGACCTGTATTATATACGACCCACTGCGGGGCCCGGGCCACCTGTACTGAATGAGAGGGGTTAGGCCTTAGTCCACCACGCTGACCTAATGAGGATTGGCAAATTTCACACACCTTCAAAATTCTTTTTTTTTTTTACTGCCTGGATCATTGAATGACGAGACGAGCAGGTCGCTCGCCTGATGGTAAGCGCCACGCCTGCTCATAAACAGATGCAACGCTACACAGAACTTTGAATAACAAAGCACTGCAAGACACTGGACTGCGTTCGTCACCCCGAGACATAAGGTGTTAAGTCTTATAATGCCCAGTAATTTCACTGGCTTCAATGTCCTTCAAACCGGAACACAACAGTGCTTACACACTGTTGCTTGGCGGCAGAAATAGACAAAGCAGTGGTACCAACCCAGCCGGCCTCTCGCAAACGAGGGGCCTACCACCTTGAACATCTCAGATATGCAGGTTTCCTCACGATTTTTCCTTCACCGTTAAAGCTAGTTATAATTAACAATTAAATTAATTGTTAATCCACTATATCAGTGACGCATTTTTCTTTTCTTGTTGAAAACTATTAATTAGC
The DNA here is from genome assembly GCA_905332985.1 of Mimas tiliae. NCBI lineage: Eukaryota > Metazoa > Arthropoda > Insecta > Lepidoptera > Sphingidae > Mimas > Mimas tiliae. The sequence continues at coordinate 16,840,521 of HG995244.1, forward strand.
ATTGTAGATTAACGGGTTATAATAAATCAATTGTATGAGGCACCACGTTGTAAGTAATAATCAATGAATTAAAAATATTATAAGCATTTTTTTTTAATTTAGTTTTGTGTCAGCTTAATGATGAATTACAGTGCCATTGAACTCCTGAATAAATAATTGTTGTAAAATATTTAAATAAAGTTGAATAAAAGATGTTTCTGTCATGAGTGTTTATAATCGAGAGAGCAGAAACTAGGCAAGTAAAACAAAACAATATATATATCTAAAAATAGAACATATAAAGATGACAGCCACAACAAAGGTTACATTTACAACAATAATAATCGTATGTCTCATTGTATCTGATGCACTAATTGCTAAATAGGTAAAACACAAATCTAGGTATGTATTTTTCGTACATAGATTTCGTATACGTTTCATTTCTGGTCGGCAACACGCCAATGATTCTTCTGGTATTGTGGGCGTAGATGGGCGGTGGAGATTACTTACCATCAGATGACCCACTTGCTTGGTCTGCGGCCTATGTTATTAAAAAATCGCTCACTGAGACAGGGTTTGTGCGATCCACAAATATTTGTTTCGGGTCTGGGTGTTGTGGGACCGCAAGTCCCTCGTAGTTCCTGATACCCACAATACAGGTTAACCTAGTGTGGGTTCAGGACTATGTGTGTGACTGTTGGGTGTTTAAAAAAAGTATTTACTGGATGTTATCAAATTCCAGTCTTAAAATGTCACGCTAATTTAATCACTCGTTTATTACAATCGATAGGATCGCTCACATCCCTATAAATAAGTGAAGTACATGAGCGAGACCAACAATGCTGGAGTGAGACAAAGCTCAACCATTTATCATTTAGTGTTGTCCAAATATGCAAGTCTAATATAGACATGTTACTCATTCGATTAAAATGAAAATGCTTTATGTCCTCGCAATGCAATCGGATTCAGTACTACGGGGTCGAAACACTTATAGTACACTATTCGTTGCATACATTTGACCACACCTTTTCGTAACACGTTATATAAGTAAATAAATAAATCACCACGACTTACATTTAGTTTGTAAACCAATTTGTACAATTAAACTAACAAAATAATATAACGTTTTTACAAAACTTAAAACCGACTTCAACGTACAGCAATAGCATGTAAATTCCAATACAATAACACAATCGCGACGAGTGTACTGTTGTCTGATGAGGAGTTTATTTTTTTCTCCGTACTCCGACATCAGATCTTAACTAAATTTATATGGGACCACATCGCAGCTAAACTCTATCGAGTGATTTTTTTTCCTATAAAATCGGTCCACAATTGGCGAAGAAATCGATGTACATACATTAAAAAAACGCGCGGAATTGATAACCTCCTCCTTTTTGAAGTCTGTTAAAAATAACGCAAATCATCTCAAAATATAATTATTTTGTTCCAGATAAACATGGAGGACCTACTAGCAACGTACAACAGCTCTTTACTGCGTATGAGGGATGTTACAAGCACTGTTGCACCACACGTTGCAGTGCTCAACGTGAGCGTTACGAGCAAGGTTGCTAGCAACGCTTACGAATGGCGGTTTATACTGCCTCCATACTTCGCGATATTCCTCCTCTCCATATCAGGGAACTGCCTGGTCATCGCAACTCTTGCCAGCAACCGACGAATGAGGACAGTCACTAACGTCTACCTTATGAATTTGGTGAGTTATTTTTTAATTAGCCTGAATGATGAGACGAGCGGGTCGCTCGCTTGATGCTAAGCGTCAGGCCTGGCCATAAACAGAAATAATACTACACAGAACTTTGAATTTCAAAGCACTCGGCACAGTGACCAGGTCCAGAGTACATACGCACTCACGCCTGTAATCCCCAAAGGGGTAGGGAGAGGTGTAACCACTAAACCCACAATTCACCGAGCTTATCTCCGTCCCATGATGGGATAGGAGGCGAGACCATGACCCAGAGCCCAGAGAGCCCAGACTCCGGGCTGATACTGAGCATTTCGTAATAGAAAAACACAATATCACTTTTACCCGACCCGGGGATCGAACCCGAGACCTCGGCGTCAGCCTCAGTCGTAACGCGTATGCATTACAACTGCGTCACCGAGGCAGTCTTGTATATTGTAGAACATTTATATTCTCTAGCATATACTAACTATATTTTTTTGTGTTCTCTGACGTACATAATGACGTCATGCAGCAGTGTGTAAGCACTGTTGGGTTCCGGTTTGAAGGGCATTGAAATCAGTAAAATCACTAGGCATTGCGAGACTTCTTACGTCTCGGGGTGACGAGCGTAGTGCATTGCCATGCAGTATTTTATAATTCATAGTTCTAAGTAGTGGTGACACGGGCGTAGCAATTTATTGGGTGAGCGACCTGCAAGTCTCATTATTCATGGAAAAAAGCATTATTTTATACAAAGTTTAATTAGTTCTTCGAAACACGATAACTCCATCAAATTATAATGAACTTGAATCTTCACGGTTTTTTATTATGCGATGAATATTGGAAAGTCAATGTTAATAGTGTTGAGACAATGTCTATAAGTCGAATCAAGCCACATGAACACAAATAATAATAAATACACCCAACAGTCACACACATAGTCCTGACCCCACACTAGGTAAACCTGTATCGTGGGTATCAGGAACTACGAGGGACTTGCGGTCCCACAACACCCAGACCAGAAAAAAATATTTGTGGATTAGACAAACATTTGTCTCGGTGTGGGAATCGAACCCACGGCCTCTCGCTTCGCAGCCGGCTACACACCCGCTGCGCCACGGAGGCTGTCAAATAATGCCAAAATGTTTTAATTTTCACGAATTATTATTTTGAAGGTGAATAAATTTACGAGCTTTTTATAGCATAGGCCGGCAAACGAGTAAGTGTGTTACCTGATGGTAAGTGATCTCCACCGCCCATGTACGCCCACAATACCAAAAAAAATATGTTGCGCGTTGCCGCCCTTAAAGGAAATAGATAATTAAGGTATTGGGAAGGGGAGTGGGATTTGGGCCTCCGGATATCTTATTCACCGTACAAAACGTACGTTGGACGAGCCGTCTACAGCGTGGCTCTACCACTCATATAGTAACATATTTCCGGATAATTTTCGGTGCAGAAAGCGTAGTCTGTGTGCGTCATTGTGTGATTTAATTCCAATGTGGGAAGGTTTGTTTCAAATCGAAAAAAATATGAATTAGGTATATATTCGGTAAAACACTTGTGACCACTAAGGAATTATCCACTAACGCTTATTGGCACATAGATAAGGCATAATCTAATTATAATACTTTCTGAGACAATACTCGTATTATATCACTATATATTATAAAACAAAGTCCTCCGCCGCGTCTGTTCGCGATAAACTCAAAAACAACTGAACGGATTGTCATGCGGTTTTCACCAATAGATAGTGATTCATGAGGGAGGTTCATGTACATAATTTGTCAAGGTTTTATGTAAATTAGTTGAAATATAACTTTAATTGTTGGAAGTGTCGGAAAAAGTCAAGCCATCTGGGAGCTTTCATCGGAAACGCTGCCTAACCCCTTTGAGATATAATTCGACCGTATAATTTAACACCTACAAAAAAATCCACGATGGCATATATCTATATTTATCCTTAAAAGATAGTATATATATATACTTTGTAATCTTACTATACCCATTCTATGTTCGACAGCTCCGTGGCGCAGCGGGCGAGTAGTCGGCTGCGAAGCGAGAGGCCGTGGGTTCGATTCCCACACCGAGACAAATGTTTGTATGAACCACAAATATTGGTCTCGGGTCTGGTTGTTGTGGGACCGCAAGTCCCTCGTAGTTCCTGATACCCACGACACAGGTTTACCTAGTGTGGGGTCAGAACTATGTGTGTGACTGTTGGGTGTATTATTATTATTATTATTATTATTATGTTCTAAAAAAATGGGCATGTACAATGCGGTAACTGGAAAGCTATTTAAACGGATACAGTAGTAATCCTTATCAACTTAAATACATTAGTTACCTTAAGCATTTCGTGCACATTATTATAATCTTAACACCATATAATATGTGGAGGACTGCCTCGGTGGCGCAGTTGTAATGCGTATGCGTTACGATTGAGGCTAACGCTGAGGTCTCGGGTTCGATCGCCGGGTCGGGTAAAGTGGTATTGGGTTTTTCTATTACGAAATGCTCAGTATCAGCCCGGAGTCTGGTATTTGTGCCCGGTATGGCGATAGGCTCGCCACCTATCACATTGTGGGATGGAGATACGCTCGGCGAAATGTGGGTGTACTGGTTACACCTCTGCCTACCCCTTCGGAGATTACAGGCGTGAGTGCGTATGTATGTACCATATAATATAAATGAATATCTTAGGAGTTAACGAAAAATAATAAGCGAAAATAAATTCAAGCGCGTTTCTCATACCGATGACGGGACTCGCTTGATGTGATCACCCCCGGGCCGCACCACGCCACCTGCGCCCACCGCTGTCGCTCACTGTTTCTAAAAAAACAGAGTAAGGTCACAATTAAATATAATGAGACATGTTTCACATTTTTGCAAAATTCCACACAGGCTTCTTTGATCCTGGAAAAAGGCATTCACGCGGGCGGAGCCGCGGGCAAAAGCTAGTGTTACATAATTAATAGAATTGAGAGCAATTTATTTTCATGTAACAATGGGCTTCTTTTGAAACATCAAAGAATCTTTTCTTACGCAAATAATTTAATAATACTGTCTTTTCTTTTACAAGAGGTTGAAACATATTTTTTTATTTTGCGTTGTCTTTACCATGTACTCTCATATCTCGTATGTACTATAAACTCGTTGTAAAATAACACTTATGTAAAATATAATATATTATAAAATATAGTATATTGAAATAAAACTAGTTTATACGGATTTTATCGAGGTTTAATTTTTATTTTAGTCCCGATGTTTCAATAAAAATCAAATAAAAATTTAACCGCGATAAAGTCCATATAAACTAGTTTTATTTCAATGTGTAATATTCGCGTAAACCTAAGAAATCACTTTATAGTATATTTTTTAATAAGTAACATTATTAATCAGTATTAGCTTTGCGGAGAATGGAAGAGACTGTCTAGATCATTAGTTCCCAAAGTGGTCCAAGTCCCCCAGGGGTCCACGGGAGACTCGACGGGGGTCCATAGTTAGATGTAGTCTTCACATTTTTTGTCGAGTTTTGGGAATATGGTAGAAATGTAGCTGCAGGGGGTCCACCAGAACCAGCTAAGTTTTGAAAGTGGTCTATGAGAAAAAAAGTTTGGAAACCTCTGGTCTAGATCGAGCTGGTGGTAGGTTCGAATCCAGGCTCCAGCACATCTATGTAATATTCTGGTGGTATGGACTGTCGAGACGAAATTCGCAGGTTCGAAACCAGCCCAAGTGCATACACCTCTGACTTTTCTAAGTTATGTGTGTATTAATTGTTAATTATCACTTGCTTTAACGGTGAAGGAAAAACATCGTGAGGAAACCTGCTTACCTGAGAAGTTTTTCATAAGAATTTCAAAGGTATGTGAAGTCTGCCAACCCACATTAGGCCAGTGTGGTAGACTAAGGCCTAACCCCTCTCATTCAGTAGAGGAGGCCCGTGCGCAGCAGTGGGACGTATATAATACAGGGCTGGTATTATTATTTTTAATCATGTAGACAATTTAAAAGAGCGCTTATGACAAGTCAGTACAAAATAAAGAAACTTATGTATAGAAATCATATCAACTAATGTATGTATAACATACATAGCATCATCAAAATACACTGGGCATCTATAAATTTTATAACATTTTTATTATGGAATAGTCCAGAATTGTTAAGTATTACTATTGTTTTATTTTTTCTTCTTTTTTATGGATTGATATGGACCATAGGCATTATCGAAACGGCAGGTGTTTTCAAACTACCACCGGATCCAAAACGACCCAGCCTAAGAAGACCCGGCGAAACAAACTCAGTGGGCTTACATTACTACTGGATTGGTCGTGAGTGAGATATCCGGAGGCCCAAATCCTCTTTCCCACACCAATTCCTTAATCATCCTTTCATTTAAGGTTGGCAATGCGTCCACGATTCTTTAAGTATCCTGGATGTTCATGGGTGGTGGAGATCACTTACCATAAGTTGACCAACTTGCTCGTTTGCTGACCTCCGCTATATTTTTTTTCTGATCTATCTTCTCTCTTCCCGTTTTGTTTGTAGTATGGGTTGGTTTGGCTTCCGGACGTCATTTTAGGAGGCCACTGAAAACCAGCGCTGTGTTGTGGCTCGCCCTATAACCACAGTATTATACTGAGCTGGTCTCCTGTTGTCACCGTGAAGGCATGCAACTGTATAGTTTTTATATTAATTTTAAGTTAGTTGTATATTAATTATATTGTGTACTTACTGCATTATGTTTGTTGCATGTCTTATGATGACAATAAACTTTTCTTTCTTTCTTCTTTCTTTATTTTCTTATTATTTTATATTTTTTATATCGTATATATAAAAACCTAATGCAGCTCCTTAGTCTCGCTAAAACTTAAAAATGGCTAGACTAATTTTGATGATTATTTTTGTGTGTATTTGATATTGCGGGTGAAACCGCATAGGACAGGTAGTTAATAATAGAAAATCATAATGCTCATTATTTTGCGTCTGCGGGGTTTTCAAATAATTATATCCGGGGGCGTTATCCTTCATCACTGGAGATAATTGGATATAGATAATCTTCAATATTTGATCATATTACGTTTGTCCTATCTTATTTATAGCATTTCGTAATAGAAAAACCCAATACCACTTTACCCGACCCGGGGATCGAACCCGAGACCTCAACATTGGCCTCAATCGTAACGCTACGCATTACAACCGCGCCAACGAGGCAGTCTTAAAATAGATTTTAGTCAAAACCATTTTCAAAACAGACCTAAACTCTTGTAAAGTAAATTCTCGTATGTACTCGTTGTATACGGAACGGTCTTGTTATATACGGAACAGAACGTGTCCATACATCTCCAAATTAAACATCTTCAGTTAATTATGTAAAAGTATTTCCTGCGCAACTTTCACGTTCATTTAACTTTAACCTTGTTAAGAATGTGGCGGAGTTCCAGCACTAGACAGCTCCGTGGCGCAGCGGGCGAGTAGTTGGCTGCGAAGCGAGAGGCCGTGGGTTCGATTCCCACACCGAGACAAATGTTTGTGTGTACCACAAATATTGGTCTCGGGTCTGGGTGTTGTGGGACCGCAAGTTCCTCGTAGTTCCTGATACCCATGACACAGGTTTACCTAGTGTGGGGTCAGGACTATGTGTGTGACTGTTGGGTGTATTATTATTATTATATTATTATTCAATAGCCAGAAATATTTTAATGAATTGTAGCCAATAGGTTCCCGTTATACTACGACTAAAAGGAATGGAACAGAAAACAAAACATAAAATTGTAATTGTAATGATGGGCTCATGGAAGACCAGCGTCGCGACTAGTTCGCGGCTTGTGCTGAATGAGTCCCGTTTGCACCCATACCATGACGTTCGGTACAATGCACGCCATTTTGTCCCTATAACTCATTGTCATGTTTTGTTATTTTTAACATATTTTTTTTTGTGTTAACGACTTCACGCGGGCTAAATTAAGCAAAACATTCTATCTTAAATTGTTAGTATCACTACTATTATAAATGTGAAAGTTTGTATGTTTGTGAGTTTGTAAATTTGGATTTTTCTTAGTCAATTCCGCCTTACAGCTGAACAGTTTCGGGTGAAATTTGGTCTACCTGTGTGCAAATTTACGTCCTAACGCAGGCTATTTTTTATCCTGGGAAATTCCGTTCACGCAAGCGAAGCCGCGAGCAAAAGCTAGTTTAAAATTTTGCTAAATCTGCTCTTAAATATTATCCGGGTTTAAAGGAGTTATGATAGTAGACAGCTGAAACACAATCGTAAATTTACATTTCTAGACATTATTCCGAGAATCTCTAAGCCCCGTGTGTACGTTATGGTTCTTGATATTAAAATACTCCACGTAAATGAAGATTTATCTCTTACGTGGGCGTAGTTAAAGACAATAACACAAAGCCTGTGCTAAGGCGTATGTAGCGCTGCTGACACATGAATGCGTAGGACGCGCCCAATTTCGCATAAAATTACATACATACGCACTCACGCCTGTATTCCCCGAAGAGGTAGGCAGAAGTGTAACCAGTACACCCACATTCGCCGAGCGTATCTCCGTCCCTTATGTGATAGGGGGCGAGCCTATCGCCATACCGGGCACAAATTCCAGACTCCGGGCTGATAATGAGCATTTCGTAATAGAAAAACCCAATAACACTTTACCCGACCCGGGGATCGAACCCGAGACCTCAGCGTTGGCCTCAATCGTAACGCGTACGCATTACAACTGCGCCACCGAGGCAGTCCGCATAAAATTGTTTGTCATAATACCTTTGGCATCAAGTTTTTTTGCATAATTGTTTCTAGGCATAATATTTTCATTGTCATAAGTATAACTTGCCCTATTTTTTTTTCGCTTAACTTTAGTTGGCTTAAATTTTAATAGGTTAAGGTGCGACGCGGTGGCCCTTGACACTTCAATACGCGAACATGTCTACAATAATATAAAATTTATTTATAATACAATTGGTATTGCGATATTTTTGCTTTTTTGGATTTGCAGAATGATGAGTTAAAAGTTTGACGAAACAGTTTAGGGCTATAGATTGTTATGACAACAGACACTATGCGAAAAAATAATATGCCGTATCAGTTATGTTGAGCGTTATGCGAAGTGATGATTATGCTAAAAACAGTTATGCGATAGAAAATTATGACAAAAAATTTATGCGTAGCAATAGGTACACGAATGCGTAATGTATTTTACAGCAGTTTTAGATATACGCCTGTAATCCTCGAGGACGTAGGCGAAGGTGTAACCAGTACACCTATATTTCGCCGAGTTTATTTCTATCCCGTGATGACATACGGGCGAGCATATCGCCATACCGGGCACAATAGCAGACTCCGGGTTGAAACTGAGCATTTCGTAATAGAAAATACTTATATCACTTTTACTCCACCCGGGAATGAGACCTCAGCACAGCATCAGCATAGCAGGTCGGGTAAAGTGATATTGAGTTTTTCTATCATGAAATGCTTATTATAAACCCGGAGTCTGGAATTGTGTCCGATATGGCGATAGGCTCGCCCCCTATCACATAATGGGATGGAGATACACTCGGTGAAATGTGGGGGTACTGGTTACACCTCTGCCTACCCCTTCGGGGATTACAGGCGTGAGTGCGTATGTATATATATAGGTATAAAATTTTATTTTATTATTATTTATGCAAGTGGTATGCAATAATAACAAGTACAATCAATGAATATGTATAAACCTTAACTGTTATAAGCATAATTATCCTTTTTGTTTTAACGATGTACCTACTTGCGGCGTCTATTATAGGTACCATCCGTGGACTATGGGTATTTTTACATTAAGCATATTATAATAAAGTCATTTGCAAATTGAACTCGTGTGCGATAGTGATGTGGGCAATAAGTGTTTTGTCTCTAATATAAATGATGACAGCTATGGTTTTATTTATTTATATAAGGATTGCAAACGGAGTTAACAATAATTATTATAAATTCTAAACATACATTATAAACCAAAACTAATTGCAAATCCCGTTAAATGCAACCACCGCATGTGCCACAGTATCTCTCTATTCTAAGAAAAAGTAATTGGCTCCGCCGCCGCTGTCGCTGCCAAAAGCTTGTCACGCTATCTCCTCCGAAACCGCTGGGGGTATGGGGTCGAGTACGATACCAATCGATGCAGAATAATGTGGGGAAGAAAGTAAGATATGTCTCATATTCGTCGGAGTTTAAGTTTTTTTTTATTTTATGTTTTGTGGAAAAACATGGGCAAAGCCCCTAGTATAAACAAATAACATATGAAATATTAAAATTTATATTTATTAAAATTATAACAAAGAAAACAATAATACGACAGTCTCCGTGGCGCAGCGAGCGAGTAGCCGGCTGCGAAGCGAGAGGCTAAGTGTTCGATTCCCGCAACGAGACAAATGTTTGTGCGATCCACAAATATCTATGTATGTATTTTATTTACGTAAAAGTATGCCTGATATCTAAACCCACAATTTCTAAATTGAAACTAATGTTCAGGTAGAATATAATACAATTTATTATGAGTAATGATCGGTGAAAATTCATCACTGTAAACACGAATATAAAGTAGGTAATCCATTGGCATATATAGGTGCGGTTACCTACATAACCGCGGTTTAATTTACGGTAAGCCCCGCTGGATAGTTCTGTATACTTGAAACTTTAGATGCGCTATTAAAAAATGCCAATGAATGCCAGTCGATCAGGCGAGCTAAATACGGTTTTCATAATTAAGCTACGGTGTGAACAATTTATGTCGTCCACGTTGGCTTGCCGGCTCTCCATTAGTAAACAAATGACAATGACAAATGACGAGCTGGCGAACCAAAGCTTGTCAGCGGCAGAGCCAGCTGTTTAGCCAGTTTTGTCTACAGCACGAATGGGTCGACTCCTGTCTCACAGGAAATCGACGTAAAGCAGGGGCTTTGACGTAGCTGGCGTTTCGTAATGAGTGAGATATCCAGAAACCCAAAACCCCTCCCCTTTGCTATAAGATCGGTAACGTACCGATGATTCTTCTGGTATTATGGGCTTACATGGGCGGTGGACATCACTTACCATCAGGTGATCCACGTGCTCATTCTCCGGCCTATGCTATAAAAACCATCAGTTTATACCGCTGGCTCGACGGCTCGCCCATGGATCACTGGGTTTTTGGATTTTTCCGAGCTAATGATTTATACCGTTAGCCAGCTCACCAGTGGATCACCTACTTAATAAAAATCTACTTTTATAATGTTACCGTATTTCTGTTTAGCCGAATGGGCTGGCATAAACCTATGTTATTAGCATAATAAATTTCTAAGCGGTAATATTTCTGGCAACGAATTCTTTTTTCCACGCAATATGAAACTTGCGATTTGATTCTGTCAGCAGTCACTAGTATTATCTGTCAACGCGTAATACTATTAAACCAATTGACAGGTTAGACTTGAGTTATCAACCGACGAAAAAAAGTTTCTCAATTCGACTTTTTTTTGTTTTGTATATTAACGTATTCTCTTTTTATTGGTGTATTGAGGGTGTCTGAGAAAGTAACGTTGGGTACACTGAAATAATAACGGTGCGATATAGTTGTGATTGTTTGTGTTGTAGTAGAGTATTTTTATGAGTCGGTGTTTCAATATAATGGTTGTAAATCTTCCGTTTTTTTTTGAGGTACGGAACACTAATAACGTTCTACAGATCGTTGCTTACTATCAGTAGTATTATGACAGATATTCCATACAACGTTTGTCAAAATGAACTGTCAGTAAGCAAATCTGTCTGTAAACGAAATATTGGGAACGGCCATTAGCTATGTTTGAAAAAATCTGTTTGGGATTTTAACGGTTACATTATAATTATGTTATGTGAATACAAGTATGTAATGTTCATGGTTCCAGGAAATACAAGGTGGTAGGTCCCTTGTTTTGCGATAGGCCGGCTGGGTTGGTACCACCGCTTTGTCTATTTCTGCCGCCAAGCAACAGTGTATAAGCACTGTTATGTTCCGGTTTGAAGGACATTGAAGCCAGTGAAATTATGAGACTTAACTCCTTATGTCTCGGGGTGACGAGCACAGTCCAATGTCATGCAGTGCTTTGTTATTTAAATTTCTGTGTGGCGTTGCTTCTGTTTATGAGCAGGCGTGGCGCTTACCATCAGGCGAGTGACCTGCTCGTCTCGTCATTCAAGCTAATGCATAATTCAGCGCTGTGTTGCGGGTCACACCACAGCACAGCATTACGCCGAGTGGTCACCTACCTGTCACAACTCACTGCCACAACGTGCAATAATCCTGCCATACCTATTGCATAATTTAAATAGATGTATGCATGTTGTGTAATGTGTTGTGATAAATAAATTACTTTTCTTTCTTTCTTTCTAATAAAAAAAAATACCTCAAGTTCCAAAATACCTCGTGTACATACTTTTTGACTTTGACCCTCTTCATCTGTGACGTCGTCTGTCATGGATATTTTCCTGGGAAGTGTCTTGTCCTTTTACAACCCACGCGTAATACTATTGTTGGCTGACATTCCTATTTATCGGCTATTTTGAGGGTGTCCGAGAAATATAATGTCGGTTGTATGGAAATATAAATCATTGAAGGGTAGACAAACTGGATAAGTCCGTTTGGTGGGGGTGACTGTTGCAGTATCTAAAGAGGCCGTCGCCATGGCAACAGTTCACTCTCACCATTGAACTCTCAGCGGTTGTAGTGAACGGTCCGTACGTGTGTTATTAATTGGTAATAACGGTCTGTACGTATGATATTAATTTCTAATACTATAATAATATATACATACGCACTCACGCCTGTAATCCCCGAAGGGGTAGGCAGAGGTGTAACCAGTACACCCACATTTCGCCAAGCGTATTTCCACGATGTGATAGGGGGCGAACCTATCGCCATACCGGGCACAAATTCTAGACTCCGGGCTTATACTGAGCATTTCTCGCAGGTTCTCGGGAAGCCTGGGAATTTAAAAGGTCTCGTAATGGGTATTTAATAAATAAAAATAAATACACCCAACAGTCACACACATAGTCCAAACCCGACAATAGGTAAACCTGTTTTGTGGGTGTATGCTACTTGGCGGCAGAATTAGACAAAGCGATGGTATCAACCCAGACGGCCTCTCGCATACGAGGGGCCTACCACCTTGTGTCAAATTACAAACTTATTGGTAACACTTATCGCGAAATAATCACCTTCTCCGAAACGTGTTTGGTAGCATTTACAGCGAGGTAGAGCCACGCTGTAGACAAAACTGTCTACAGCATGAATCGGCTGGCTCATCCGTTACCAATGTCTCACAGAAAACCGACGTAAAGTAGCAGTTTACTGCTGCGTTTCGTGCGGTGAGTGAGATATCCGGGAGCACAAATCCCCTCCCCGTCCCAATCCCTTAATTATCCCTTTCCTTTAAGGTCGGCAACGCGCACTAGATTCTTTTGGTATTGTGGGCGTATATGGGCGGTGGAGATAATTTACCATCAGGTGACTCACTTGCTTGTTTGCCGGCTCATACTATAAAAAACAAAAAAAAGAGGTTTAAGTTTATCCTCAGCTTCTATCCTAGTTATAGTGTATTCTGGAAGGTTGACATATGTGGCCAATAAAGCGTATTCTACATTGCCCACATGTGTTATGGCAAGATTTACAAGTAGGCTTATACCCTTGAGGGTTTATCGTCTCCGTAATGTGAGTTGTACAATTTATTTATTTCCTTATTGAACGAGAATTTGTCCTTAATAATTTTATTGGATAAGTTTTTCTTCTTAATATTTCTTGCCGTCTCTTTGTTATTCAGGGCCTTTTTTATGAAGAAATATACGTGACTACCCTAAACACAGACTTGGGATGTTCGGTCGAGCGTTATTTCCGCCATGTCTGCGTTTTAAACCGACTTCAAAAAGGGAGAAGGTTCTCAATTCGACTGTAACTTTTTTTTTACAGTACTCTATGTATAGTTATGATGCACTTGCACATTTATATTATGTATTAACTGTAAAGAGAATACAGTAAGTGGGTCACCAATATCTTAGACCCAAAACTAACCTCACCTTCACGTGGTACAATCTGCTGATTAACGGACGAGGCAATGGCGGGTTGTGGTGGGGTCAGACGGTGGGTGAACCCATATAATAACACCAAATACAATGGTGAGAAGCCAGACCATGGCATTAGGCTGGGATAACGCCAGACAGAAAGAAAGTGAGGTTGTCTTTAATTTATTTGATGTTTTAGTCACTAACATTTATATTTATACGAGGCTTAAAACGTATAATTAAGGCGGTAATTATACAACCATGTTTTCAACTGGAGTTCATCGAAGCATGTAAGAAATCAAACAACGTAGGAGAAAATAAAGAGTTGTCAGTTGGTTACGGACTTCTATTCTTGAAGTAAAAATTTCTTTAGGCGCGTTGGGTATTTTTTGAGATGGGAAAAAGCAATTGAACTCGCGACAATGTGACACCATTACCGCTACCGACACCTCTGTATATAAATATCTACATATATTGGCCTCGTTTACACGAGAGTTGAGTTTGGGTTGAAATACATAATCTTTATCTTTATTTATTATTATTTATCTTATATACAACGTGTTACAGAAAGGTGTGGTCATATTTTAGGGTCAATACACACTCCTTATAGCAAGTGCCTATGTACCGGATCATTTCAAACCAAGACATCCTAAAATTTCACGTTAATTTTAATCACTCGTTTATTAAGATCGATAAGACTGATGACATCATTATTAATTACAATCAATGGCACTCACTTTTTAATAAACTTGAATAAGATTTACTTAATTCTACGGGCATACGTACGTAACATGTAATTTAAACACAAAATACCTGAAAGAAACTGTTTGCTGAAGACGATATAGGTACCATCCTCTGAAGTATTTTAAAGATTTCATTGTCGGGTCATCCATCTATGAATTTGGCTTAATACAGTCGACGAGCCTCTTATAAGCTATTATCAGTTGCACCAACACAAAATACCAATACATAATACATACTTGTTTTTAGTTAAATACAACATATTTTTTGAACTCGTAATCATACTTCATAAAATCAGTAAATTGCCGAACTGACTGCGTCAAATAAATATTGACATTTGACAACTTTTTAATGTTTTTTAATTATAAAATAATTTAATGAAAGGAGGTCTGTAGTATCACTGTTTATCATTTAGTGTTGTTCAAAGTTGAAAGTCGATATCGACATGTTACTCATTCGATAAAAAAGAAAATTCTATAATTATGTCCATGCAATGCAATCGGGGTTGCTACTATGGGGGATAAAATACCAATACCCTACACTATACATTGCTTAAATTTGCCTGCCCCTTTCTATAACACGTTGTATATATGAAGTTCTGATTGATGTTGCTTCTATTTATGCTGTCTACAGCGTGGTTCTACTACTCGTCAAAAGTTAATTACTTCACCAGGCCTTTATGCCTCCCATCACCATTTAGTCTTTAAAAACAATAGCTAAGATGGTACGCCGCTTTTAACTTACTTCAGGCAGCTTGATTATACTAAAACTACCAATATATATTTCGGTTAATTAATATCTACTGTAACCGTGGAATCTCTTAAAAGCAAACAATAAAACTCCACCCCGAAAAAAATCTCAACCTAACCTAACTGTAAATATCTAAACTTTTTAAAAACTTTGATGCAAAAACCTTGTAAAAGTTATGCCTTGGTGGTGTAAAAAAATATAATTAATAAAATTTTATTAAAAGTAAAAAACAATGGAACCACAGTTATGTCGTTTAAAAGAACTGGTATAATTTTTAGCACCATAAAATCCTTCACACCGAGTACATACGAAGGATTTACTCAATGTTAAGTGGTAGAGCCACGCTGTAGACAGTTTTGTCTAAAGTATAAATGGACCGGCTCGACCGGCTAGTTACCACTGTTTCACAGAAAACCGACGTGAAGTAGCAACTTGCGTTTCTTACGGTGAATGATCCAGAGATCCAAATTCCCTTCTTCTGCCTAATCCCTTATCATCCCTTTCCTTTAAAGTCGGCAATGCGTGAATGATTCTTCAGGTATTATGGATGTTAATGGGCGTTAGAGATTACTTACCATCCGATGACCCATTTGCTCAACAGACGCAGAAATAAATGCCTGCCTCCGCTATAAAAAAAAATAAAAACAATTGGAATGTATTGTATATGGAGTGTATTTTGATAGCTCCGGTAAATATCGAGTGATTTTTGTATTGGGTAAGGTTTACTTGACGATTGTGACGTAAATAAAGTTAAGATCTGACACCAGAGTACAAGGTAAAAATAGAAAATCCTCCACGGATTGCAAAATTAGCACCGGAACATACTGGCACTGACTTTTCATCTTCTATTCTATTTAAATAAAAAAATATGAATTTTTCATATCGTAATAAATAAATTAAAATAAGCGAGAAATTTTAGGATGTTTAAATTCTGATAAGATCCAGTACATTATACATAAACATTCACTGTCAGGTACATACCACACATTTCTGTAACACGTTGTATATATAAAAGCGAAAAATAAAAGTAATGAGGTATTGTACATAAGTTTACTTTAATTTAATAGTCAATGATTGATATCACCGACTCTTATTAGCTATTAGCTTATTAGCTTTGTTGAGTTGATTTTATTTTTTATTTAATAGGGAAAAGAGACCTTCATCTTAATAATAAACAATATTGAATAAAAAGCTCGTCAGAAAATATATTGTTTAATATGATGTCGATAAAGTACTTTTATTATTTACCTTAATATTTGGAGCCAACTTATTAAAATGAAAACCAGGCAAATCCACGAAGAAATTTAATTTTCCTTCAGTGATCTTTCATAAGCAAACTCATTTTTGGTTCAACTGTATCATATTATTTAGCTTTTACGCAATTTCTGACACAAAGTTTTCTGCGGCTGTTGATCCTTTAAGGTTGATGTTCATTAAAAGAATCACGTTTTGCTTAATGACATTAAGCTCACGATTTTCTGAGTTCATAATTAAATTTCACTTGGTGGCAGGTATTTTGTATGCGAGAGCCCGTTTAATTTGATATCATTGCTTTGCCTTTTCTGCCGCTAAGTAACATAATTATGTTTTGATGGGAATAAATAAATAAATAAATATGGTACACCCAACAGTCACACACATAGTCCTGACCCCACACTAGGTTAACCTGTATAATGGGTATCAGGAACTACGAGGGAATTGCAGTCCCACAATACCCAGACCCGAGACCAATATTTGTGGATCATACAAATATTTGTGTCGGTGTGGGAATCGAAAGCACGGCCTCTCGCTTCACAGCCGGCTACTTGCCCACTGCGCCACGGAGCTGGACATTAAATTCAGTGCGATTACTGAGTATTTTAAGACTTAACATCTTATGTCTCGGAATGATAAGCGCGGTATAGAGTCATGCAGTACCTACTTTGTGATTCAAAGTTCTGAGTGGTATTGTTATTGTTTATGGGCAGGCGTGGTACTTCCCATGAGGTGAGGTACCAGCTCGTCGCGTCATCCTACATTCAAAAACATATTCAGGGTGAAGTATTGGTAATGAACAATATTATTTTCATACTGACTGCCTCGGTGGCGCAGTTGTAATGCGTACGCGTTACAATTGAGGCTAACTCTGAGGTCTCGGGTTCGATCCCCAGGTCGGGTAAAGTGGTATTGGGTTTTTCTATTTCGAAATTCTCAGTATCAGCCCGGAGTCTGGAATTTGTGCCCGGTATGGCGATAGGCTCGCCCCCTATCACATCGTGGGACGGAGATACGCTCGGCGAAATGTGGGTGTACTAGTTACACCTCTGCCTACCCCTTCGGGGATTACAGGCGTGAGTGCGTATGTATGTATGTATGTATTTTCATACCTCCTGGTAACACGGCCTAGAACGACTTATTAAAGAACGGAAACTTACTTCATCGTTTATCAAATAGTATTTTTCATAGCATAGACCTGCAAATGAGCGGATGGGTCACTCTCTAAGTGAACTCCACCGCCCATGTACGCCCACAATACCAGAAGAATCATGGGCCCGTTGCCGACCTTAACAGAAAGGGATGATTGAGGATTTGGGAAGGGGATTTGGGTCTCCGGATATCTCACTCACCGTACGAAAAGCAGCAGCAAGCCGCTACTTTACGTCGATTTTCCGTAAAACAGTGGTAACGATCCGGTCGAGCCGGCCTATTCGTGCTGTAGATAAAACTGTCTACAGTAAGCTCTACCACTCACAAACTTTGGTGTTGTAATAGCCGTTTAAGTTGAGGGAAGCTGGGGCCAAGACAATCAAATTGCATTCCACTGTTCAATTAGTGACACTTGCTTCTGGTGGTACCGACTTAGAATGGCTTTATAGGTGCAATTACCTTACAGTATGCCATAGCAATATGGGTTGATATTACTTTGTTTCTTGCTATAGTTTAAAGGCAATGGTTGCGTCAACCGCCAGATGCGAGCGTCGATGACTTTGTCGTCTGTCAACGCTAGTGACGCTATGTTTTAGTGACGCCGCCATCAAACTGAATCCATAAGATCTGATTGAAGAAACACGGCTAAGACAGAGCGACCATGACGCGTAACGAGAGTCAGATGATAGCGATAAGCAACAGTGTGAAAGCACTGTTGTGTTTCGATTTGAAGGACATTGAAGCCAGTGAAATTACTGGGCATGACATTGACAGCTCCGTGGCGCAGCGGGCGAGTAGTCGGCTGCGAAGCGAGAGGCCGTGGGTTCGATTCCCACACCGAGACAAATGTTTATGTGAACCACAAATATTGGTCTCGGGTCTGGGTGTTGTGGGACCGCAAGTCCCTCGTAGTTCCTGATACCCACGAAACAGGTTTACCTAGTGTGGGGTCAGAGCTATATGTGTGACTGTTGGGTGTATTATTATTATTATTATTATTATGAGACGTACGCCCGGTTTCTGAAAGGCTGATCAAATCTACATTCAACTAACAGAACTACATCGCTGTCAAATAAATTCGAGTTGCTGAAACGTTGATTAGTGAAAAAATAATAATATTTTATCTCTCTTTAGTACCGTTTGACATACGATTTTTCACATGAATTTGAAAGTTATGTTAGCTAACTTGTGTGTCAAATCAAAGGCGTTGATCACGCTTCTAGCAACTCAATTTCGAATTGACATGAGATTTGACATTTGATTAGTTAATTTTACTTTGATCAGCCTTTCGGAGACAGGGCGTTAGAATCTTATGTCTCGGGGTGACGAACGCAGTCCAATGCCATGCAGTGCTTTGTAATACAAAGTTTTGTGTGACGTTGCTTCTTTTTATGGGCAGGCGTGGCGCTTACCATGAGGCGAGCGACCTGCTCGTTTCGTCACCCAAGCTTAAAAAAAAGTATGGAAGCGACAGCGCATTGCGCTCAGTTGTCTCGGTAGCGCTCTTCATAAAAGCCCTTTAGGTTTATTTAGCGCACAGTACATATGCGCAGACGCCGCGGCATATAGCATTTTAAACTATCCAACCTTTCAATAAATCCCTATACTTATCGCAAAAACCTAATTAAATTAAATATAATTAATATTGTAAATTTTAAACGTGCTATACTTTCAGATTCTCATTTATATTGGCTCAATAGAGGAAGGTAGTAGTAGTTTACGAACATACTGTAAATCTATTTTCTATAAAATATATTTTATTATTTGAATTTAAATGAAAACAAAACATAAACGAAACGATTTTATCGAAGAGTAAATATCTAAATCAGCGTGTTTTGTTCCAGGCGATATCAGATTTCCTGCTAGGGGTGTTCTGTTTGCCGTTCACATTGGTCGGGCAGATATACAGGAGGTTCCTGTTTGGCGGTACACTCTGCAAACTCATACCCTTTTTGCAAGGTATGTATAATTAATTACGTTATGAATGTTTGTGTAAAAACTTTTCGTGTTTGAAATGCGAATACAATTTTTTTATTATGTTTTTAACGGATGCAGGTAACCGGAATAATAAATAGAGTAGTCCAATAAAATTTAAGTTCACCTTCACGTAAATTCAAAATACAAAACTTTGGATTGGCAACATTGTTTTAAATATTCCGTAAATAAAGTTTACTACTGCGGCTAACAAAGTAACACAATATGAGTCTGGAAAGTACGCCGGAATTAGAGGAGATATTTATTTCTGAATGCATATATTTCAACAGTTACTTTAGCCTAAAATATATGTATAAGCAACAACAACTAACTATACCTACTATTAGTAGTATAATAATAATGTCGCTCCTGTTTCATCATGTCCAAATAAGCGTAACTTAAAACATAAAATCTAACAGCGTGTGTCAAAACGGAGCTTCCTAAAGGGGCAGTCAAAATTCATTACATAAAGGGACATTGTGAAACAGGCCCTACATATAGTAAGTACTGTCTTTTGTAACATTCACGGTAGTTTGTTTTAAGAACTTAAATGTTTGTTGTGCTAAATAAATATATTATTATTATTATTATTATTAATAAAATAGACGTTTTATTAATTTATTAAAATAAATATTGATAATTTAAGTTATTCACGATCATTTGAAGAAAAATCTGAATTCAACAAAATCGAAAGATAAGCTCCTAATCTTAACTAACCAATTTTGAGCCGATTTACTCCAATTTTTTGGTCAATGATTGTAGCGCCAACTCAGTACTAGTTAAATTAGAAGCCAATTTATTTTATTTATGTTTTTCGAGTTGTATTATTTTTGTTAAAAAGGTTTTATTTTATAATTTTTAATGAAAGTTTTATTTAAATTTTGTGTATAGATGTCGAAGTTTTATAGATTTATATTCATTTTTTAGAGACCAAAATTGGTTGTCGCTTTACTCATAAGATTTTTATGTTGTTACATTTTTTTATGAAAGAGGAGGCAACGGAGCAAGCGGGTCACCTGATGATGAGTGATCACCTTCGCTTTAACTATTTTTTTAATAAGTAATAAATATTTTAATATATTATTTTATATTTTATCCGGTACAACACTGTGTTCGTTGTGGTTACCTGTAACTAGGTAGCATGATACATATTGTTTTTTATTTAATTTTATATGTACCACCTACTGGCGATTCAAATAAAAAAAAAATGAAAAAGTATCATCAAAATCAGTTTACTCTTTCAATATTTTCAACTATGTTTTTTCGTATCTTGCAGAAACCCAATAATAATAATTAATTAATAATTATGGCGTAAAGACATCAAAATAAGATGACAAGAAACATAACTCAAGCAAAAAAAAGACTCCCTCAAAACTCATTGCATGGGGGCGGGCTGTAAAAGTCTGTGCACAATAATCTCTAGTTGACACTCGATACGTCTAATTTTTTGCGCGGTGCAGAACGTCGTATCTCGGTCTAGAAATGTAACATTTAGACATTAACTTTTATGAAATAAAGTTGATTTTGAACGTTCATTAATTTTTATTGCGTGTATAAGTGTGATTTTACTCGTACCTTTGCATGTGTAAGTGGAGCCGTATTTTTTGGCAGATTCATATGAGAGTTATCCTTCTAGTTATCTTATTTCGATGAGTAAATACTATAAATAGCCTTAAAAGTAATAAAACCAGGCTTCACAAAATTGACAACTCTTTAAAGGTCTTTGTATACACTTTTACAATAAAGATCCCAATCACATTAAAGATCACAATGGCTACTATTAAGCAAAAGCTATGCAATAAAGGCTATTACAAAATTTCTGAATATTTATTTATTATGGTCTGACAGCTTATTTTGTGATAAATTTACTAAATAAATCTAAGAAGTACATAGCTTTTCGCACATACATACGCACTCACGCCTGTAATCCCCGAAGGGGTAGGTAGTGGTGTAACCAGGACACCCACATGTCGCCAAGCGTATCTCCGTCCCTTATGTGATAGGGGGCGAGCCTATCGCCATACCGGGCATAAATTCCAGACTCCGGGCTGATACTGAGCATTTCATAATAAAAAAACCCAATACCACTTTACCCGACCCGGGGAACGAACCCAAGACCTCAGCGTTAGCCTCAATAATATATACATAATGTTTGTTCAATACTTGTTTTTGGCTCGCGGTTCCTAAACCGCCAAATACCGTCAAAACTATAGTACTCTAAGGTACCACGAAGCCGGGATAGCGCCAGGCAAAAAGAAAGTAATATAAAATAGCCGATGAAAATAACTAACATATACCTAGAATTTCAAAAGAATACAAATCATTAGGCTTTTATTTCAAGAACGTATTACCTAATTTCCATAACAATCTCGAAACATCGCGTGAATCAAATTGCTTATAAAGACTAGTAGAAAAACTATATTTATGGAAATAGCTACATAATTTATACACCTTTGTTTGTTTAGATTAAGTAAGTCACAATAATCATACTTCATACTAATATTATAAATGTGAATGTAAGTTCGTTTGTTACGCTTTCACGCGAAAACTACTTAACCGATCACCATGAAACTTTGTACACATATTCTTGGAGGTATAAGAAGTAACATAGGATACTTTTATGAAAAAAAATATGATCTATTTGTTTGTTACGCTTTCATGCGTAAATCACTGAACCGATTTTGATGAATTTTGATGTAGACATAGATGGGACCCTGGAGACGGTTATAGGCTACGTTTTATTTCGGAAAAGTCTATTCACGCGGGCGGAGCCACGGGTAAATGCTAGTAATCTATATTTTAATACGTGAAGAGAAAACTTTGGACCCTTTTTTTAGGAATATTGCGCGCACAGAGGATTGTGAGATTGTGATATTGTTACAGTTTATATGGAGGAGTGCAGAAAGCAATTCATATATAATATCTGTAACAAAAATGTACATTTAATGATATAAAATAAAACGTTAATTGTTTACGTTTATATTGTCAATAATAAATACACCCAACAGTCACACACATAGTCCCGACCCCACACTAGGTTAACCTGTATCGTGGGTATCGGGAACTACTAGGGACTTGCGGTCCCACAACACCCAGACCCGAAACAAATATTTGTGGATTAGACAAACATTTGTCTCGGTGTGGGAATCGAACCCACGGCCTCACGCTTCGCAGCCGGCTACTCGCCCACTGCGCCACGGAGGCTGTCAATGTCAATGTCTGAATGTCAAATCTCTAACAAACAAACTTACATTCACATTTATAATATTAGTATGATTTGTATTTGCTATTAGTTTGTAGTTCAAAATACTTGACATCTGTGCTAGGTAGCGTCACCCGCGAGTAAGTTTCAGCATACGCTTAAACTCCATTTTGAGATTAACTCCATATATTAAGGCACAGTACATCAGAGTTTTCTAGAATATTCTCGTCTATATCGTACGAAAACTCTCTCCGTGTAAATGAGACTTAAGACTTAGGTAGTATCCCTTAGAGTAATTGGTATTCAGACGGTATTGTTACCTAACGAGCCGAAACTTTACTAATATGAACGTGCTCAATCCATATTAATATTGACAATATGAAAGTGAATGTCCTTAATGTTTTAGACAGATTTCCGAAGGTCGCGTCAAGTGTCCGACGTGGGTGCTATTAACGTCGTCGTCTGACGTGGTGCTGATGGCACCAGTGACGCCATACGTGAGGGCACTGAAGAATACTCTCCCATAGATTTGCCTAGTGACAATTCATAAAATTTGGCGTATTTTGCTACGAGGCTAGCTTAATCTCAGAGTACAGGCACAGGATACTTTTTATCCCAGAAAAACACTTTTACGGGGGCACCGCCGCGAACAAAAGCTATCAAATAAAAGCATGGAATATTGTTAGCATGTTTTGTCCAAACTATATTATTTGTTATCAAATCAATTTTATTTGTATTGTTTTATTTATTTATTAAATGCGTTCAACTTTAAAACATTAAGTTTGATTTCGAAATCAAATAATACTTTAAATTAGTTTTTCATTATTGATACCAAAGTGATGAATGATTAGGATTCAGTTAAAAAAACTTTATAAATAAAATATAGCGCAGATAACTAATGTTCACGCGAAGCTGCAAATATCTTTTTAAAACATCTTTTTCTAAAATTTGTACAACATTGTTAAATATCTATTCACACGTCGCGCGTCGCGTCGTAGTAAAAGACAAAGCGAAAAGTTTCAGCAGTTTTCAAGTGACATCTGAAATTTATGTCAGCGTCATATTTGTATGACGATATGATATTTTATTACGAAATACTCAGTATGAGCCCGGAGTTTGAAATTTGTACCCGGTATGGCGATAGGCTCGCCCACTATCACATCATGAGACGGAGATACGCTCGGCGAAATGCGTGTGTACTGATTTCACCTCTGCCTACCCCTCCGGGGTATACAGGCGTATAAAATATTCATAATTATATTATGAAACCTGTAATAAACTTACTACTACATAACTCCGTGAATTACCTATTGACGAATTTTTCTATACTGTATTCACGATATTCCAAGTTTATTGCTTATTCGTGACTCTTAAAATGTTATATTTAATAACTTTGAGTTTTAGGTAAGGTTTTATCCACCATGTAAATAAATGGTAATCTCCTTAAAATAAAGTGAATTAAATAACGTTTAGCAAAACTTAGAATCCGACTTAAATTGTTAGTGGTAGTTACAGCAATAGCATGAAAATTCCAATACAATAACACAATCGCGAGGAGTATACTGTTGTCCGTTGAGGAGTTTTATACTTTTACTCCATACCCCGTCCTCAGATCTTAACCAAATTTATATGGAACCACATCGCACCTAAACTCTACCTTGTGAATTTTTTTCCAAGAAAATCGGTCCACAAGTGGCGGAGATATCGATGTACAATGTACATACATAAAAAAAAAACAAAAAACGCGCCGAACCTCCACCTTTTTCAAATTAGGTTAAAAATATATATCAATAAGCTTAGAATAACTACATAAAGAAACTAAGTACACGCACGAAGTTTAAGCCGTACCATTGGAGCTATATATGGCTCCAAACTACGATCATGATACTAATAACTACTCACCATATTATGTTTATAATCCCTTCTTATAAATCAATGTATGAAACACATTTTGCCCATCAACAATTAACAAATTTATAGGAAAATACATTTTAGCTGACATATTTTTTTTCTACTTCATCCGGTTTTGAACATCCTCCGTAATGAGATCATTGGGTTTTTATTTTTATTAACTTGAATGACGAGACGAGCAGGCCGCTCGTCTGATGGTAAGCGCCGCGCCTGCCCATAAACAGAAGCCTTTGAAACTTTGAATTCCAAAGCACTGCATGGCACTGGACTGCGCCTTCACCCCGGGACATAAGTTGTTAAATGTCATAATGCCCTGTAACGCGTCAATGATATTTCTTGTATTGTAGGTGTTCATGGGCGGCGGAGATCACTTACCATCAGGTGACTCACTTGTTCGTTTACCAGCCTATGCTAAAAAACTTTAAAAAATATATGTCGCAGGTACATCCTTGGTTGAATGATATTTAAAGTTCAAAAGTAAGTCTTGGATCATAAAATGCCTGAAACCTTTTTTCATTTTACGTCTAATTATAGTACGAACTTATATTAAAATTGTATGTGGTAAGATGGAACCGTATTATTAAGATTTTAATGGAACATTTTTGTAACAAAAATGCCGTTAAAATAAAATGTAATAGTAGAAAGTCATACATAAAATACGCTGAGTTTGTGGCGGCTGTGGTATATACTTTCCCTATGCCTTCATATCTGATATAAACTCCGCTGAATAGCTTTGGTTTACGAAATCATATAAAACCAAAATTAAATTAATTTGATGAAGTCTGAATCTTGAATTGTGAGAAGACTTATTTTATTACTGACAACAATCATCGCGTGGAGTTATTAAAGATCGTAAAATAAATTTTACTACTTACCAGCTTTTAATAAAGTGTGAGAGAGTGATTTTAAGTTCTAAAAGAAAACATAAAAATACAACTCAATAAACTTAAACTTAAATTTTGAATCGGTGCTATTGTAGTTTGATTGTTCGGGGATGATGTAAGATTACTTTAATATCGAGCGCGAGGCGACAACTGTTTAAGCTTTTATTTATTTATTCGAATAGGACGGAAACTAAAAAAACTATAACGAAAGTATAATTATAATAATTTATTAAAATTTAGGGGTTTCTGGCAGGGGGTTGCAACCGTACTGTGTCCGGCAATGGATGACGTGATTTCTAATGTTATTCCGAAGAAAATATAAAAAAGCTATATGTATTTTTGGTACACGAATTTGAGGTACTGTTTTATACACCTTTACTACCTGTTACCTGCCCAAGTAACGACAATCCCAACTTCATACTCGCTGATCGTTCTTACCTGTGTTGGGGACATGATCTGAGAAATTTTCAGCTTTTATAAAATAACGAAGGTCTGGCCGTCGTGGGCTCTTGCTCTATAAATTTAAATACAATATAGTAAATTCATATGATAACGATGGTACAAAATAAATAAACAGACGCTATTCCAGTAGACTCAGCGTCCCTTGATCACATACATACGCACTACATACGCACTCACGCCTGTAATCCCCGAAGGGGTAGGCAGAGGTGTAACCAGTACGCCCACATTTCGCCAAGCGTATCTCCGTCCCTTACGTGAAAGGGGGTGAGCCTATCGCCATACCGGGCACAAATTCCAGACTTCGGGCTGATACTGAGCATTTCGTAATAGAAAAACCCAATACCACTTTACCCGACCCGGTGATCGAACCCGAGACCTCAGCATTGGACTCAATCGTGCGTACGGCATTACAAGTGCGCCACCGAAGCAGTCCCTTGATCACCGACTGTAATAATGATCTAGTTACATAAAGCATTATTTTAATTAACACATGGTAACAGTTATAAATTGTTTAGATACAGCCGTGTTTACTTACTTTATTTACCGTTGTTTCAAGCACTGTGGTTCACCACCGTGGCTAGTAACAACTACCATTTTTTTTGGGTAAAAATGATATTGGCTTTATCTATCAAAAAAGGCTTAGTATCAGCCCCGAGTCTGGAATTGTATACAGTATGACGATAGACTCGCCCCCTATCACATCATCATGAATTAAGCTCGGCGAAATGTGGGTGTACCTACTGGTTACACCTCAGCCTATGCCTTCGGGAAATACAAGCGTGAGTGCTTATGTATGTATATATGAATTGAAATTTATAGCATCGGCATAAAGTACAATTTGTCTTGTTACAGCTGTATCAGTATACGTGGACGTGTGGACGCTGGTCGCAATATCACTGGAGAGATACTTCGCCATCTGCCGCCCCCTCAAATCAAGGAAGTGGCAGACACAATGCCACGCCTACAAAATGATAGCAACCGTATGGATCCTGTCGATAGTACTCAATTCGCCGATTTTATTCGTCTCTACGTTGCAGCCTATGCGAGGGAATGGTAAGTAGGATATTCTATTTTCTAGGAAGAAAGAAATAAATGGTTTATTGCCACCAGAAGCCGCCGGCAACACTCATTTTTCTTCACCACTCAAGTTTTCGCCGCAACACTGTTCGCCTCCACACCTCAGTATTTCACCTTCCACCATAGTTCACCACGCTGTACGCCTCGTATAAAAAAAATCTCGTCGCCATGGACCCACGCGGCTCTCATCCTGTCTGGTATGTAGTCTCTGCCTATTCGGATACCCAAAGTTTGTAGTATTAGAGGGCAAATGAAAATCAGCTTGAGATAACACGTACGTACTTGCAAAATTATGTGCAGAGCCGGCCCTAAACTATACTCCCAAGCGATTGCTGAAGTTGAGGTCTGAGCCTTCTAAAAGGCACAGCGGTTTAATCGCTACTAAATACACTACACATATTTCTGGCTAGAGCGCCATAAGCGCCGGCTTTATTGTCAGATGAAGCTGTAAAAGCAATATAGGATAACAGCACAAATCCATTCGAAAAAAAACAGCTTATACACTACAAACTGCATCCACCATTCGAGAGAGAGACAGAGAGAGACCCTACATAGTCCCGTCTCACTCAGACTCGAATTATGGTTCGGATACAAATATTCTACCGATGACAATATAAAAGCTGTTTAAACAGAGCGATCTGATACTACACCCTACATTGGGAGAGTGACTGATCATCTTTATACCCGGCTGGATAGCGACTACCGAACAAATGGTGAAAACCCGGCCATGATAGCTCGCTCAGGCATATGTATATCCAGTAACTTTAGACCGCAATAATTCTGCCAACCATCATGGAACGTAATGTCTCTTGACGCTCGACAATATAAAATAATACTAGCCCTGAATTATATACGTCCTACTGCTGGGCACGGGCCTCCTCTACTGAATGAGAGGGATTAGGCCTTAGTCCACCACGCTGGCCTAATGCAGGTTGGCAGAATTCACATACCTTCCAAATTCTTATGAAGACCTTCTCGGGTATGCAGGTTTCCTCACGCTGTTTCCTTCACCGTTACAGCAAGCGATAATTAACAATTAATACACACAAAACTTAGAAAAGTCAGAGGTGTATGCTCTTGGGACTGGTTTCGAACTTGCGACTTTCGCCTTGACAGTCCATACCACTCCCCGCTGAGCTATCACTGCTTACAATATCCAAAAAAATAAAAAAAAGAGTAGCATAACATGAGGTCCAGTGTCGTCAATTTGCTGTACTAGAATAAAAACGTGCAACATATTAAAACAAAAGTACTTAAATAAAATGAACACTCAGCACAATGCTGTTCTGCGGCGCAAATCTGTATACTGTTTTGTGTGGTCAACGTTTTATAAGTAAACTTTCGAGTATATTTATCGTGATGTTAAAAAACTTCTAACTAAAATCTCATTTAAGTGGATATTACCACTCAGTTTTATAAAGAAATTCCCTTGCTTCTACAATTTCACATTCCAAAGATAAAATGGTCCATTCATTGGCATTTAGTTATACGAAAGAATCTTATTTGAGAATAAAATATTTTCGGACTTATTCTGTTAAAGCGTTCTGGAAGAATACAGGACGCGATAAAAAAATACCGGAACAATATTTTTTTATAATCTTTGTTGGGAAAATTCTTTGTGACACAGGTATAAGAACGAATTATTGGAAAATACGTTTTAGTTAAGTCCATTTACTTGTCCGACGTATCGTGGTTTTTAATATCGAAAGGACTTGCTTGAGTCTTGAGTGGTAGAGCCACGCTGTAGACACTTTTGTCTACATCATGAATGGGCCGGCTCGTCCGGGTCGTTACCACTGTCTCACACAAAACCGGCGTAAAGTAGCAGCTTGCGGCTGCGTTTCGTACGGTAAGTGAGATATCCGGAGGCCCAAACGCCCTCCCCTTCCCAATCCCTTAATTATCCCTTTCCTTTAAGGTTGGCAACGCACTCATAATTCTTTTGGTATTGTGGGCGTACATGGGCGGTGGAGATCACTTACCATCAGATGACCCATCTATTTTCAGGAATTTATATCAAATACATTATACGTATACAATATTTCATATAAGTACTTCAAATATTGTATTTCGAAGACAAAGATAAAATTTCGAATCACTTTCATACTATTTTTAGAGTAGTTCGCTTGAGCCTTACAAAAACAGTTGTATTCCAATAATCTACCAATCATAACAAAGATACGAATAAATCTATTTGTGTATTGTATTGTATTGTATACAGAAACGTTGATTCGTTGCAGGATACCCAGCTTTTACAAAGCGATCTGGTAAGAATTAAGGAATGGTGTGAAGCCAATAGCATGATATTTAATGCTACAAAATGTAAATATATTACATTTACAAAGAAAAGGAATTTTATCAGGAGGCCAATTCTCGTAATTTTAAATGTTCAAAATATCAAAATCAAAATATGATTATTGGTTTAAGAGAATGCCATTTGCAGCTTTCTTGACGCTGAGACTAGATCCGAATGATATTTTGAACATTTAAAATTACGAGAATTGGCCTTCTGGTCATCATACACACTGAACGGAGAGATACTCGAGCAAGTTAACAAAATAAGAGACTTAGGGGTAATCATCGACGTCAAATTAAGTTTCATAAGTCATGTTGATCAAATCGCTAGAGACAGCAATAGAATGCTTGGCTTCATAAAAAGAGTGGGTAAACATTTCAGGAGCACGAACACCTTCAAAATTCTATACTTTGCTTTAGTCCGTAGCCGTCATGAATACTGTAGTCAGGTTTGGAACCCTACCTACCGGGTTCATATTAAGAGAATTGAAGGTGTTCAACGCTCTTTCACGAGATTTTTAATACACAAAGAGCGTGGTAACATCTCTGGGCATACTGATTATGATGGCAGGCTTACTTTTTTCAAAATAAGTACTCTGGAGCAGAAGAGAAAGTTTTTGGACGTAAAGTTTCTGCAAAAATTAATCAATGGTACTATTTCGGATTCACAACTATTGGATAGTTTGAACTTTAATGTTACGAAAGTATCTAGTAGATCGAATCGTAAAAAGAATACTTTCCAATTGCGATGTGTGAGAACAAATGTCGGGAAATTCTCATCGTTATATAGGATGCAACAGGCCTATAATGAGTTACATGATAACATTGAGGTTGATGGTGGGGTGGACTGCATGTCTGAGTGGAGGCGTCGGATACTTCAACCATGCTCATTAACACCTTAAATCTAAAATATTTGTCTTTTTTGTGTGACTAAGCTGTATTTAATCTTATATTCGATTGTGTTTTTGTATATATTTTTTTTATATTTATTCCTAATTGTTATTCCTTTCGGTACAAACTGTTATTTCATATCATTGCTATTACCTATATTCTAAATTAATCTAAGTTATGTCAAATAAGAATGCTGTCTCACACCTATTATTGGTGAGCAGGCTAGTCTAGATCATAGTATTAATGAACAATATTTTGTTAGTATGCCTACAAACTGTTGGTGTGTCATTATAAATAAATAAATAAAAAACAATAAAAATAAAAAAATTCTCTTCAAACTGTAATCTTTGGGGTTCTCCAAATATTTTCAGTAATATAAACTTTGAATAAAAATGTGTTGTGAGACTGTAAGTCTCTCGTTGACCCTGATACCCACGACACAAGACTCGTATCTTACTGTGGGGTCAGGGCTATGAGTGTGTCCGCCGCCGGAGGGTCACGGTTAGGAGGATGTGGGAGGCACTCGTACCCCACTGACAGAGGCCTGGGCGGCGGACACGTGGAAGTCCATTGGGTTTTAGTCCGTGGGAATAGGGCATAACCGCCCCGACTGACCACGCTGTGGGGCGGTACCCATAAAGGGTTTCCCAACGTTAAAAAAAAGGGATATGTGTGTAACTGTTGGGTCTTATTTATTTAAATAATACGCTACTGGGAGTTTCTTTTAAAGTATAGGTGAGTGCGACATAACCATCCTTCCGACCCCAGGCTGGGAAAGTATCAGTAAGATGAATTTTGTATAAGAAACCATACATGCCTATATTTTATATTAAAAAACAATCAGCCTTAGTTACAGCTATGAAGAGCTACCCCAATTTATTTTCTACCGAACCCTAAAAAGTAGTAAAATAGAATATAACAGATAAACAGCAGCCCGTGGCGCAGCGGGCGAGTAGCCGGTTGCGAAGCGTGAGGCCGTGGGTTCGATTCCCGCACCTGACAAATGTTTGTCTGATCCACAAATATTTGTCTCGGGTCTGGGTGTTGTGGGACCGCAAGTCCCTCGTAGTTCTTGATACCCACGATACAGGTTTAACCTAGTGTGGGGTCAGGACTATGTGTGTGAATGTTGGGTGTATTTATTTATTTATTATTTATTTAAACATAATTTACGAGGCCGCTAATACAATTCTTGTTGCCCAGTTACAGGACGTCATCTCGTAATTGTCAATTTCCTGTTATATTCTCGCCCCTGTACGATAAATGGATAATGTGCAAATCTTTCCGTATAAATGGATCTTTACTGTTACGATGTCAGTAAAATTGGGATGCCAAAAAACACCCTTCGTTACAATACTCATTCGTTTTCTTAAAACTGTACAAAGCCTACATGATTAGATTGCCAACGGTAGGCAGCGGCTTGGCTGTGCTCTGGCATTGCTGAGGTCTATGGGCGGCGGTGACCACTTACCATCAGGTGGGCCGTCTGCTCGTCTGCCTATCTAGGCAATAAAAAAAAATATTCCTCTGGATTTGTATATATTCATGGGCGGTGGTGATTACATACTCTCTTGCTTGCTCGACTGCCATCTTCATACTATAATATGATTCTAATATATTAATCTAGGTGAAAGGTCCCTCGTATGCGGGAGTCTAGAGGTAGCACCATTTATTTTTTATACCGTCAAGCAGCAGAAAGCACTGCTGTGTTCCAAGTAGAATGACATTGAAGCCAGTGTTTTAATTACTAGGCGTTATGACCCTTACTGCCGTACTCAGATACATCAATAAAGGTTAATTATTCATTAACCATATATGGAGTTTGATTATATTACATACGCACTCAGGCCTGTAATCCCCGAAGGGGTAGGCAGAGGTGTAACCTGTACACCCACATTTCGCCGAGCGTATCTCCGTCCCACGATGTGATAGGGGGCGAGCCTATCGCCATACCGGGCAGATACTGAGCATTTCGTAATAGAAAAACCCAATACCACCCTACCCGACCCGGGGATCGAACGCAAGACCGCAGCGTTAGCCTCAATCGTAACGCATACGCATTACAACTGCGCCACCGAGGCAGTGCAGGCAAGCAGCATTTCTCACGTCACACTCTAATACGTCAATTCAACGCTTTTTTGGCCGCCCGCGAGTTTGTAATCCTGGTACGATCTGGTTCAGGCATCTGCGACCAACGTAATCTTGCGGTTTCCTCAAAACGTGACTAATCCACCTTAAGTGACATTCCTGAAATTTATCAGCCACTAAAAAAAGAAATAAGTTAATACAAGGTAATCCGTGAAACGTTCGATGGAAGAAAATATTTCAGATCGAACCGATATTAATAACACAAACGCAGATGAAGGAATTGGTACGAAAATTTGTACAGTACTCTTTATTTTAAAAGGACTTTTAACATTTTTAATTATTACATTTCAAAAAAATAGGAGTGGAGATAGCTCAGGTGGGAGTGGTATGGACTGTCGAGACGAAAGTCGCAGGTTCGAAACCAGCCCCAAGAGCATACACCTCTGACTTTTCTAAGTTACGTGTATATTAGTTGTTAATTATCACTTGCTTTAACGGTTAAGGAAACATTGTGAAGAAACCTACATACCTGAGAAGTTCTCCATAAGAATTTCGAAGGTATGTGAAGTCTGCCAATCCGCATTAGGCCAGCGTGGTGGACTACGGCCTAACCCCTCTCATTCAGTAGAGGAGGCCCCGTGCCCAGCAGTGGGACATGTATAATACAGGGCTAGTATTATATTTTACGGGACAGCCTCCGTGGCGCAACGGGCGAGTAGCCGGTTGCGAAGCGAGAGGCCGTGGGTTCGATTCCCGCACCTAGATAAATGTTTGACTGATACACAAATATTTGTCTTGGGTCTGGGTGTTGTGGGACCGCAAGTCCCTCGTAGTTCTTGATACCCACGATACAGGTTTACCTAGTGTGGGGTCAGGACTACGTGTGTGACTGTTGGGTGTATTTATTTATTTTTATAAAAAATAAAACATTTAAAAATATAAAAGTATCACCCTCCAATTGCGAGGCCTCGGACCCAAGCCATCGGTGGTTAGGACCCTAGAGTGAGGAACCTCCTAAGAATGCGTGCCGTGTCCAATAACACCGCTTTCTGAATCTGGCTCCTGACCCAACGATCAATCGAGAGCCTCTGGAGGTGTTGATCGAGGCTCTTTGGTATCAGCCTATTAGCAGAGACGACTATCTGGATAATGATTGTCGAGTCAACGTCCCACATGTCAGTAACCTCGTGTGCCAGGTCTAAATATTTGGACATTTTGTCTTTTATACGGAAATATGATTATTATGTATTGCGCTCACTTGCTTCATTCAAATAAATATTATTCGAATAGAACAAATTCTTTCGAACGTAAACGTTTTATTTATTATTTCGAATTGAATGGAATTCGCCATTATTACAGATCGACGGGCATTCGTTCACAAAGTGGGGCGTAAAATGTATCAAACATATTTCGATAGATAATTCATTGTTTTCTGAGCTGGCAGTGATTCAATTGCACATGATGGTAAGAGTAATTACCGTGTACCGAGTGGTCTATGACTAATCACAATGTAAATGAGCGACCAACATCTTAGGCCCAAAACTTTACCTGCACTAAGTTCTGCTGATTAACGGACGAGGCAATGGCAACACTTGGTTCCCGTTACGGGTTGTGGGGGTCAAACGGCGTGTCGCCCCACATTATGCCAAATCCATTACCTAACCCTGACATTTAGCCGGGATAGCGCCTTGCAGAGAAAATGCATTATTAATACTGGTATGATTCATTAGCACTGACGGACAGTAGTAGGGTCAGAGTACAGTAGACTAATGACACGCAAGAATCCAATAGAAGACGCGTATCGACAAATGAACTAATCGCGTGCAGCATCGGCGCCCCGCGCTCTTTCATTCCGCCAATCAGGTATATAAATAAACTACTGCGCCCGTGAAGTTTTTGCTTGTAACTCGTGCACCTTTACTGTGCAGTCCAAATACAATGTCTGCTCTCGAGAGACTCTGCATCCACCAAGAAGTCCGTCCGTCCAGAAGGCGGATATCACTTCTGACGGAGATCAAGACCTGCCATCCACCAGTTGACTTGGCATTCAAACCTGCCATCAGTCCTGACCACTACGAGTGGTAAGCAGTCCAAGAGGAGAGTGCGGTGAATTTTTTTGGAGCTGAATTTCGCCTTATTTATCTCCCGTGACCCTGATAGTTTATTTCTTTAATAATAATTTGTTTTACTGTAATTTTGTTACACTGTAACCGCAATCTAGTGGTAAGCGTGACAACTTTACTATCTTCACGTGGAAATCGTAAAAGTTAACTTGGTAACAAAGTTAATTCTATTAAACATAAATTTGCAGTAAACAAGTAATAACCGCTTGTGCAACTATCGCGCTAAGTATAAATTACGACTACCTTTTATAAACAAATATAAGGCGTTATTCGATTCACATTTGTTCAACAAACATCCAAATTCACAAACTCACAAACATACAAACTTATGTACACTTTCTTAATATTCGTAGGATGTAAGATAACTTGCTGATGAAACTCCTTATTTAAAGGTCCTTAAGGTTTGAGTTAAAACTTTGTGCCTACCCGGTTATAACATTCCACATCAAATTGAATATAAACGGCCTTAAAAATAAAAATTGTATACAGTTACCTAATACTCGTATAATAGGAAAATATGAAATTAAGAAGTAAATCTTTGATGGAACTACTTGTTTTAGGATACATACGTACCGTCTTAAGATTTGACCTAAAACTTTGCTCCGGGTAAATTAAGGGAAAGTATTAAGACAACAAGAGATTTCTTAAGTAAAGACTAACTCATTTAATAGAATCTCCAGGTCTATTTCTTCTTTATCAATGTCACAAAAAGTTTGAAATATAATAGCAGTCTAGTATTTCTAACACGAAAAAGTGTAATATTCTTGATAAATCACCAGTTGGAAAACAATTTTGAATGAAGATGGATTGGTTACGTTGAAGTTGACCGAATAAAGTCTACGACAAGAATTTTCTTTTGTATGATCACCTTTTTTAAGGCTCCGCATCTAAAGGGTGCTACTTATTTTTCTTTTTACTGCCTGGATAGGCAGACGAGCAAACGGGCCACCTGATGGTAAGTAGTCACCGCCGCCCATAGACTTCTGCAATGCCAGGGCACAGCAAAGCCGCTGCCTACCGTCGAAGGATTACTCCTTTTAAACCTCGTTTAAAGAAGGACATGTCATAGCGCTCAGGGAACACCGCTGCAGGGAGTTCATTCCAGAGCTTGCACGTACGTGGTAAGAATGAACGCTGGAAACGAATCGTGCTAGATGGAATCGTTTCCAGGTGGTATGGATGAACTCTGCTGCGGTGTCGGGTGGTGCGATGATAAAATGGTGATGTTGGCACCATTTTAAACAGTTCATCGGAGCACTCCCCGTGGAACAACCGGTAGAACAAGCAGAGAGACCCGAAATCTCTCCGCAGCCCCAACGGCTCCAGGTTATCCGTGATATCAGGATCCCCGACGATTCGAACGGCCCGCCTCTGTAAGGAGTCAAGTGGGTCAAGCAAGTATTTGGGCGCTCCTGCCCAGAGATGAGAACAGTACTCCACGTGGGGCCGGACTTGCGCCTTATAAAGCGCTAATCTATGGCCCGACGTGAAGTACCGCCTAGCTCTGTTCAGGATGCCTAATTTCTTGCTTGCCAATTTGGCTTTGTCCTCCACTTGACTCCTAAACTGGACCTTGCTCGATATATCGACGTCGAGGATCCCAATACCTTCGGAAACCCGGAGAGTGACTCCTTGGAACCGTGGCGCCATAACAAATGAGTCATTCTTAGCGGTGAACGCGCAAACTTGTGTCTTCGTGGGGTTAAAGTGAACCAGGTTCCTTTCACCCCATTCGGAGGCCCGCCCCAGAGAGCTCTCGATTTCAGACACAAGTTCTGACCGTCTTTCTTCCACGGTGCTCCGAGGGATACCCTGCTGGCCATTTTAGCGCCCATCAATGTTGCTATCATCTACATAACAATGCATGTAGATATCTGAGTCTCCGTTAAAAAGAGCAGTGCAGGCCGCGCTGACTCTAGATGGTAGTGTACAGCGTCCCGGTTGCTGTGCAGGCCCCTGACATTGCAGAAGTCTACTGTTAAAGTGTATGAAGAATCCGCCGAAGTAAATTTGCTCTTTTTTTGTGCCTTCATAAAAATTTGAGTTCGGGGAAAGGGAAATGTGTTGGGGTAGTGAAATCAAGACGGCACCCAAAATATAATTTTGCGGAGTCAAGAGCCGGATGGTCACGCGAGTAATGTGAGGAGCTGGCGCGAGGCACGGAAGGGCCCCCGATGCCCCCCCCCCCCCCGTGTACAGTCGCCGGGATCCATTCCAGTCTCCCAAGCTGGCACGACGACAGTACTACGGGATTTTCGCCGGTTGGCGGGACAGCTTCCCGGGGAGGGAGTTTTTATAAAGTGTATCCCCGGGTTCAGGTCCCCTACTGACCGGCAGGCGGCCGGCGGTGGCCGTTCCCATCGGGTCTCCCTGTACCCTACGCCAGCCCCTCACAGATGCTACCCACGCGGCGACCGAAACCAAACCCCCGCATATTACGAGTGCCGTCCAAATTTCACCACCAGGGAATGGAGAGGACAGAAGGAACGGCTATCTAGCCCTTCCACCGGAACGCATTACTACTTCGCGGCAGAAATAGGCTAGACGGTGGTATCAATCCGTTCGGGCCTAACTCCAAGTAAATGAAATCCACCAAGAGTTAGGCCCTACCACCAGTGACGGGACGGGATGGATTGAAGGGGGACATCAGAGCCGCGGGGGAGTGACGGAACGCGGCGCTGACGGCTCCAGTGGCCGGGGTCGCACTCCCGAACCATTCTCTGTGACAACCGGACAGACTGACACAAGAATGGCCTCTGGCCTTAAAACTTGAAACTTATTACTAAATCTATGCTACGAGTATATATCTTTTACATCTTTTGAACCGTATTACATACGCACTCACGCCTGTAATCCCAGAAGGGGTAGGCAGAGGTGTAACCAGTACACCCACATTTCGCCGAGCGTATCTCCGTCCCACGATGTGATAGGGGGCGAGCCTATCGCCATACTGGGCACAAATTCCAGACTCCGGGCTAATACTGAGCATTTCGTAATAGAAAAATTCAATACCGCTTTACCCGACCCGGGGATCGAAACCGAGACCTCAGCGTTGGCCTCAATCCCAACGCGTACGCATTACAACTGCGCCACTGTATTATGTAGTCTGCCGAAAATTTCAAACATGTGAATTTTAGAACCCATACGGGGCGTAGTATTTTTTAAATAACCAACAATTATCATTTCGACTCATGGTTTGTTTAGTGGTGTTGAAATGTCATTGCTTTAGACAACAACCCCATGACCAGAATTACAGGAGATTGCTCTCTCATTATTTACAAGATCGTCTGGTAGTGCGATTCCTTCAATTGCAACTGGATCTACAGTTACAGACTGAGCAATAATAAACTACAACTGTCAGCGTAACTGCGCCTTGATCAATTCGATACTGTGATTTGTCAAATTTATCTATCCCCTATTACTATTTTGCACAACTAACATTTCCATATAGCATATATTCTCAAACAGGCTCAAAATTACCGATAAAACCCTAACCGTACACTTTATTGAATATAGTAACAAATAATAAAAAAAAATGCTCAGTATCAGCCCGGAGTCTTGAATTTGTGCCCGGTATGGCGATAGGCTCGCCCTCTATCACATAAGGGACGGAGATACGCTCGGCGAAATGTGGGTGTACTGGTTACACCTCTGCCTACTCCTTCGGGGATTACAGGCGTGAGTGCGTATGTAATAAAAAAAACTTGAGGATCTTTACTATTTTCGCTACTATCCCACAGAAAACCGACGCGAATTTGGCAGCTTGCTGTTGTGTTTTGTAAAGTGAGTAAGATTTCCGGAGGCTCAAATGCCGCCTCTCCTTCCCAATCCTCATTCCTTAGCTTAAAGGTCGGAAATGTATCCATAACTCTCGGGTATTGTGGGTGTCGATGGGCGGTGTGGAGGAACGGGTGGTAAATGTTCCTCCTCTAACAAAGAGGAGATCTTCAGTCAGGCGTCATGTTGTTCCTGACCGACCGCGGCCTCTCCGAAGGATGTTTTTTTTTTTGTCCCATGCTATAACCTGACGCGAGTCGGCTTTAGTCAGCGTCACCGGACTTTCGGTTGAATGCTTTAGGCACTCCAACCTGTTCGGAACTTGTACTCGTATATATAGTAACTGTTGCGCAAACTTTGCTAGCGCGATTCAGGATCGGTTGACTTTGCATTGTGCGGTGCGCGCTGCGTGCCGCCACATCCGGTTAATTTTATTTTATTTATTTATTTAACTTTATATATAAACGTATAAAGGCGGAAATAATGCCAGAGGCATTCTCTACCAGTCAACCCTGGGTGTTGCAGAGAAGAAACAAAGTAGGTGTATATAAAATAATTTGATAATATACATTAATATATGCTACACATTTTATAATACTTATACATTACATTAAACATACACATAAATACATTAATGTATTAAGGATAAAAGTCATTAAAACATAGCTAAATTATCTTTATGTTGACTTATGAAATAATGTTTTGTTTTTGTTAGAAACTGTATTTCTAGGTAAAATATAAAGTCTTCGTGCAATTGAATTGATGAGGTACGAACATGTAGCAGGCAGATTGTGAAATGAGGTAATTTGTACAACGTCTAGACAGTGGTAACGCACTGATTTAATGGGGCAATCTGGGCAAATGTCAACCTTTTTGGTTTAAGTAGCTTAGTTTTTTAGTCGATTTATTTAGATGTACTGGGTGCTGGATTTCTCGTATGCGTGAGTTCATTTGGTTACGTACCATCGCTTTGTCTATTTCTCCCGACAAACAGCGGCGTGTAAACATTTTTATTTTGAAGGACAATTAAGCCAGTGAATAATACTGGACATTATGAGATTTGACTTAATATAATATTTCTCGGGGTGACGAGAGCAATGCGGTGCCATGCAGTAGTTTGTAATACAACATTTTAGATGAAGTTGCTACTACTTATGAGCATAGCTTACCACTAGGCGAACGACCTGCTCGCGTAATCATTCAATTATTTTGACGAGCAGTGGTACGGACTGTCGAGACAAAAGTCGCAGGTTCGTAACCAGCCCCAAGACTCTGACTTTTCTAAGCTGCATGTGTTTTCATTTCGAAGGAATGTGAGGTATATCATACCGGATTAGGCCAGTATGGTGGACACAGGTCTAACTCCTCATATCCGTAGAAGAAGTACGTGTCTAGCTGTGGGACAGCATAATATAAGGCTGATAAACAAAATGTTATAAGATTTTATAGCATAGGCCGGAAAACGAGAATGTGGTCACCTGATGGTAAGTGATCTTTACCGCCCATGTACGCCCACCATACCAGAAGATTATGGGGCGCAAGGTCGACCTTAAAGGAAAGGAATAATGAAGGAATTGGGAAGGGGAGAGGGATTTGGGCCTGCGTATATACACTCACCGTACGAAACGCAGCAACAAGCTGCTAATTTACAGCGGTTTCCGTGGGACAGTGGTAATGACCCGGTCGAGCCGGCCCATTCATGATGTAGATAAAACTATAAACAGCTTGGCTCTACCGCTCACTACTGTTCAGCAGACTTGGATAAATATTACTATTGTGCAGCACAGACGATTACAAGTGCATAGTGGACAGTTATAATAGTTATATACTTCGTTATTGTGCTACATAGACAGTAAGTGTAAATAGTGAACGTTTATATACTTTGTTATAGTGATTTAACAGTTACAGTTCCAATCGTGATTATGTTTTAACAGTTCTATTTGTGTAGTGTTTATAAGTGTCTAGGTCTTTAGTGTTTTAGTTATTTTAAAGTGTTTACAGTTACAGTTTTATTTGTTGTACATACAGTAGTATGTTTTGTTGAATAATTATTTGTATTATGTGTTTTTAATTTAATAAACAGAGGGGTTCTTCTCGTCGGTATAGCCGGTGGCTAGGATAGGGAATTCCGCGATATTTTGTCCTTTTCTGACACATAGGTCCATCTCGCTCCTTCGCTAAGTGAAACCTCACTATGCGTTGGAGCGAGATGGAGCTGAATTTTGTATAAAAAGCGTGCAAATTCTTTCAGCGACACAGTTTACAGGAAGATTTCGGGCTGAAGAAAAGTAATGGAAGAATAGTAACCACCAAAAGTACCAAAGGGGGGCGTGGCTTTTACAGTTTAAATTCAGTGTTTTCTTTCCTATACAGTCCACTCTCACAGACAAAGCAATTTTCATTGCGCTGTATTTTCTTTGATACAGTTTCTGCCCGTACTGGCCTTCCGGTGCCTTTTGTACATATACGAAATATTACAGTATATGTATTGCAATTTTCATTGCAAACCACCAGTACATAAGGGCCTATAACACATACGTACACACATACCACTTACACAACACCCAACGTACGGGATACAGTAAAGTCCCGTACATTTTGGTCCTTCGAGCCGGATAATTATATAACCGGTCTACAGGTAAGTGGTACTAGCGTCGAATTCCTGCAAGAATCAAGATGCCGGTAACAAGATCTCGTCACAACAGCGTACAGCGTCAACGTTCGGCTACCGTTTCTGCGACCGCCTCTGCCACCGAAACCACAGAACAGACAGAACAGTCGGCGAGCACAGGCACCACAGGCACAAGCGCCACCGTAACGGAGACAACACAGGCGACGGGATCTCAAGACATCACCGTACAGGAAATCGCTATCCAAACAGAAGTCACGGCCGAAGCCACGGCCGCCGCCCCTCAAGAGCCCGTCCATACAGAACGCTGCAAATCGCACCGAACCAAGAAGTCGGCGCGTACAGTCAAGCTGGCGCAAGCAAAAGAAGAACTCCTTCGTCTACGCATAGAGCTTGCCGCCACCCGCATTGCAGCGATGGAAGCGGAGTCTGAATCCGATAGTGAAGAATCCATATCGGATCGACAGACAACGCATCGAGTCACAGAATGGCTTGATCGAAGCCAACGGGAAGTGTTGGCAATAGAAGCGCAGCCGCAATTAATTCCGCCGATGCAGAATGAAGCTACGGTTACAGTCGCGCACCCAGAAGCCACGCCCCCCGAACCCACAGTTACAGTAGCGACGCCGCGCGTCGTCGAGCCGCCGCCCGCTACTGAAATACAGCAACAGAACATCGTAGCGCCGCCTCGTGTTATCAAGCCGTCGCCCGCTGCGGAGAAACAGTACAGTGTAGCGGAACCTCGTGTCGTCGAATCGTCGCCCGCTACAATCAACTTAACAGAACTTGCGTCAGCGATCGCCCTCGCCGCAAGAACACCGCACCCGCTGAACCGACAATTCCACGAGTTGCCTCAATTTAGCGGTGCGCATCAAGAATGGCTGTTATTCAAAGCAGCATTCAGGGATTCAAAAGGATCATACACAGAAACAGAAAACATCGCACGCCTGCGGAAAAGCCTCAAGGGACTCGCCAAAGAAGCCGTCGAGAGCCTACTTATCTACGGCGCGCCTACTGAAGAAATCCTTCAGACGTTGGAAACTCGCTTCGGACGACCGGACGCGATCGCGGTAGCCGAATTGGAGCGGCTACGCACACTGCCACGCCTCACGGACGCGCCTCGGGAAATTTGTACATTTGCAACACGCATCGCGAACATCGTCGCAACATTGCAAATGCTAAAGAAGAGCCATTACCTCTACAATCCGGAAGTAACGAGAGCGATCGTCGACAAGCTTACGCCCGCGTTACGATACAGATGGTTCGACTTCGCAGCAGTGAACTCCGAAGATGAAGCGGACCTACCCAAGCTCTCGCGTTTCATGAATACGGAAGCGCAGAAATGCAGCCCCTACGCGAATCCGGAGGCAACAACGCGCACCACCGACACTGAAGCGAAAACGCAGCGAGTTCCCAGGAAACAGAAAAGTTACACAGCGGTGGATCAACGAAGCGAATCCACGTGCCCGGTATGCGGAAAACCCGGACACAAGACAGAACAGTGCCACACGTTCAAAGAAGCGGACAACAACGCGAGGTGGCAACTCGCCAAAGAAAAACAACTTTGTTTTGCGTGTCTTCAACATAAAGCGAGGACTCATCAATGCCGGGCAAGAAAGTGCGGAATCGACGGATGCATAAGAAGTCATCACGAGTTGCTACACTTTCGACGCAAGCCTACAGTAACAGCTGAAGAACCCAAAAGTGAAGTGGTCACCAGCACGTGGTCAGCGGTCAAGTCACAATCTTATTTGAAAATCATACCAGTGCAAGTGTCCGGGCCAAAGGGGAAAGTCGACACTTTCGCCCTACTCGACGACGGATCGACGGTTACACTCGTCGACGGGGACATTGCAAGACGCACCGGAACCAAGGGGCAAAGTGAGCCACTTCACATCGAGGCATTCGGCAACGCGGAATTTGAAGCGACGAACTCCCAGCGCGTTCGGTTAACGCTACACGGAGCTACAGACAGTCATAGTATACAGGCGCACACGATATCGAAACTTCGTGTCGCACCACAGAAGATCGCCGCTTCGGATCTCGCAGGTTGCACGCATCTCGTCGACATCGCAGCTCAGCTCAAGTACACGAATGCTACACCCGGCATACTCATCGGTCAAGATAATTGGCACTTGTTGCTCGCTTCAGAAACACGTCAAGGAAGACGCAATCAACCTGTAGCGTCGTTAACGCCGCTCGGGTGGGTGCTCCACGGCTCAAGAACGCGTTCGCTCGGACATCGATTACACAGAGTTCATCACCTTCGGCGCATTGAAGACGACATGGACGAACAGTTGCGACAGTACCTCGCCATCGAGTCTCTCACCATTGAACCGAAAAAACCGAAGAGTGACCCCGAAGAGCGCGCACTTGTCACACTACGGGAGTGCACACACCGGCGGGAGGACGGCCGCTATGAAACAGCGTTGTTATGGAAAAACACAGATCTTCCGATGCCACAGAACAGGGAGAACGCCTACAAGAGGCTTCTCAACACAGAGCGCAAGATCGACAGAGATCCGCGCCTACAGGAAAAATACAGCAAACAGATGTCCGCGCTCGTTGAAAAGGGCTACGCCGAAGTCGCTCCAGTCTCCACACAAAAGGGCAAGACATGGTATCTTCCGCATTTTCCAGTCATCAACCCGATGAAGCCGGACAAGGTGCGAATCGTACACGACGCGGCGGCGCAAACCCGAGGTGTCTCACTCAACGGTCACTTGCTTACAGGACCGGATTTGATCCAATCATTACCGGGGGTGATTATGAGATTTCGTCAACACCCCATAGCGGTTACAGCAGACATTGCCGAAATGTTTATGCAAGTGAAGATTCGTGCTCAAGACAGGGACGCGCTTCGATACCTGTGGAGGGGCGATGCAAGAGGCGATGCAGACGTCGTCGAGTACCGCATGACTTCACTGATATTCGGCGCGACATCTTCCCCGGCAACGGCAATTTACGTCAAAAACGTCAACGCCGAAGCATACAGAGACAGTCATCCCGCAGCTTATCGCGCAATCGTGAAGAATCACTACGTCGACGACTACTTGCAGAGCTTCCCCACAGTTGAAGAAGCGATACAGACATCGGTCGACGTGCGCGACATACAGAAAAAGGCTCACTACGAGCTACGACAGTGGGCGTCGAACTCGCCGGAGGTACGCCGAGCACTCGCTACAGATGAAGACAGACAGACTACGTGCCTACACGACGGCGCGACTACAGAACGGGTACTCGGACTCATTTGGAAATGCGCTACGGACGAGCTAGCTTTCAACCTAGACCTAGCGCGCCTGCCTCCCGGAGCGATCGACAACGACGCGCCAACCAAGAGAGAAGTTTTGAAGATCATCATGTCTCTCTTTGACCCACTCGGACTCGCCGCGCCGGTGACATCAAGAGCCAAACAGCTACTACAGGAGATATGGCGACGCGGAACCGGATGGGATCAACCGATCGACAGCGACTTGAGGACACAGTGGACAGATTGGATCGGCTATCTCAAGCGACTCGCTGACATACGAGTCCCCCGAAGTTATCTACACTACAGTCAAGCCGTCCGCCTCGAGTTACACACCTTCGTCGACGCGAGTGAAGTCGCATACACCGCTGCGATATACTGGCGTATCACAACATCGGACGGAGAAATACACACATCGCTCGCGCTCGCGAAAGCACGCGTCGCGCCGCTCAAGTTAATGTCAATTCCACGTTTAGAATTGCAAGCAGCCGTAATGGGAACTCGTATGGCGGCCGCGGTCGTCGAGGAACACGATCGCAAGCCCGACGCGAAAACTTATTGGACAGACAGCAAAACAGTTCTCACATGGTTGCG
This sequence comes from Mimas tiliae, assembly GCA_905332985.1. Taxonomy (NCBI): domain Eukaryota; kingdom Metazoa; phylum Arthropoda; class Insecta; order Lepidoptera; family Sphingidae; genus Mimas; species Mimas tiliae. The sequence continues at coordinate 16,885,302 of HG995244.1, forward strand.
AAACGGAGCCCGCGCATATCGTCCATACGTCGCGCATCGTGTAGCGGCAATAGAGGAACACAGTACAGTAACAGAGTGGAGGTGGGTCCCCACCAAATTAAACGTCGCGGACGACGCTACGAGGGATGTACCGCAACATATAGACAGTGAACACAGATGGTTCACAGGTCCGGAGTTTCTGCGCAACGACCCGGACAAGTGGCCTACAGAAACTACAGCTTCACCGATCGAGACCGGCGAAGAAAGAACATTGGTGGTACAACGCAGCCCTCTACACTCGCTCGCTGCAGCGCTACCGGCAGTCGATCGTTTCTCCAAATGGGAAAAGTTACTGCGGACTACGGCGCGCATCCTGCAATTCATTGATCTTTGTCGGCGCACAACAGCGTCGATAAATTACAAGAGAAACAAGCGGAACAAAGAAAAGGATGCAGCGTGGACAAAGCTGCCGGCAAAACAGACAGCGCGCGTACCCCGCGCAACACAGAAAGTCGCGGCATGCGACAATCAATATCACGCCATAGATGGCACACTTTTACGACGCGCGGAAACGTTGCTGATTCGACGGTGTCAACAGGACAGCTTCACCGAAGAAATTGCGACAATCAGCGGTGGCGGCATACCTCCGGCGCAGAGTCGTCTACACAACCTGTCAACAGAGGTAGTGAACGGAGTGCTCGTCATCAAGTCTCGCATACAAGCAGCGCAAGACGTCCCGGAATACACCAAGAGGCCTGCAGTACTCGACGGGAGACATCCCGTGGCTCGTCTCTACGTGGACTACGTGCATCGAACCTTACACCACGCAGGCGTCGAGACTACGCTCAACGAGTGCAAACAGCGATACTGGATTGTGCGGCCGCGACCTACAGTGAAAGCAGTGATACACGAATGCTTGATATGTCGCATTCGAAAAGCATTGCCGCCGACGCCGTCTACAGGGAACCATCCAGCGTGCCGTCTGGCACATCATCGACGTCCGTTCACATACACCGGCGTGGATTACTTTGGACCGCTAACAGTAACTATAGGGCGATCCACACAGAAGCGGTATGTGGCATTGTTCACGTGCCTGACGACACGCGCGGTGCATCTGGAAATCGCAGGGTCTCTGACGACCGACTCTGCAATCATGGCTGTAAGAAGGTTCATCGCGCGGCGCGGCGCTCCGACCGAAATCTGGTCGGATAATGGTACTAATTTACAGGGTGCTGACAGGGAGCTACGACGCTCCATCAACAGTGCAACGAGCGGCGAGGTCAACCGACGCGGCATTAACTGGCGCTACATTCCCCCTAGCGCCCCCTTCATGGGAGGAGCGTGGGAAAGGCTTGTCCGCAGCGTCAAGACAGCGCTCACTACAGTACTCCACGAGCGACACCCGTCGGAAGAGACTTTGGCAACCCTAATTGCCGAGGTCGAACATGTGGTCAACAGCCGACCGCTCACACACGTCTCCGTTGATCCCGATGATCCGGAGGCGTTAACTCCGAACCATTTCCTGCTCGGAGGCTCCGCCAACGCGGTGGCCCCGGGCGAATTCGACGACAGCGATGCAGCAGGGCGCAGCCACTGGCGCGCCTCGCAGCGCCTCGCCGACCTCTTCTGGGCTCGCTGGATGCGCGAGTATCTCCCGGAGCTCCAACACCGGCGGGAGCCTCACGACCGAGGACAACAGCTGAGCAACGGGGACCTCGTACTCATCGCCGACGGGACGCTGCCGCGGAATGTGTGGCCGCGAGGCGTCATCTCCCACGTCTACCCTGGACCGGACGGCGTCGTGAGAACAGCGGACGTGCGAACCAACAGTGGAATCCTGCGGAGACCCGCCAAGAAGCTGGTCATACTCCCGGTGAAGAGCGAGGCTGCACGGCAATAAGTTCTGCGCCGTCGGCCCAGCGACGACGCACGGCGGGAGAAATGTGCAGCACAGACGATTACAAGTGCATAGTGGACAGTTATAATAGTTATATACTTCGTTATTGTGCTACATAGACAGTAAGTGTAAATAGTGAACGTTTATATACTTTGTTATAGTGATTTAACAGTTACAGTTCCAATCGTGATTATGTTTTAACAGTTCTATTTGTGTAGTGTTTATAAGTGTCTAGGTCTTTAGTGTTTTAGTTATTTTAAAGTGTTTACAGTTACAGTTTTATTTGTTGTACATACAGTAGTATGTTTTGTTGAATAATTATTTGTATTATGTGTTTTTAATTTAATAAACAGAGGGGTTCTTCTCGTCGGTATAGCCGGTGGCTAGGATAGGGAATTCCGCGATATTTTGTCCTTTTCTGACACATAGGTCCATCTCGCTCCTTCGCTAAGTGAAACCTCACTATGCGTTGGAGCGAGATGGAGCTGAATTTTGTATAAAAAGCGTGCAAATTCTTTCAGCGACACAGTTTACAGGAAGATTTCGGGCTGAAGAAAAGTAATGGAAGAATAGTAACCACCAAAAGTACCAAAGGGGGGCGTGGCTTTTACAGTTTAAATTCAGTGTTTTCTTTCCTATACAGTCCACTCTCACAGACAAAGCAATTTTCATTGCGCTGTATTTTCTTTGATACAGTTTCTGCCCGTACTGGCCTTCCGGTGCCTTTTGTACATATACGAAATATTACAGTATATGTATTGCAATTTTCATTGCAAACCACCAGTACATAAGGGCCTATAACACATACGTACACACATACCACTTACACAACACCCAACGTACGGGATACAGTAAAGTCCCGTACAACTATTACTGAGCAACGAATAAATATACCTTATAGACTATTGGGATTCCAAAGGGTGCCAAACAAATTCTATGCCTAACCCCCTACGCTTCCTGTTAGTTCTGTATTGAAAGGGTTTCGCAGATACATCTACAAAATTTCGCACGGTAAAAATATTTCAAAAAATCCTTCAAGTAAGACAGATATGTCGGATAAGGAAATCTACTGCCTGCAAATAATAGCGTAATGAAATCCAGTGGAGAATTATTTCTTGTTACAGCCCTTTACGAAATCCATGGCATAATGACGGTCATCCTGACCCCAAAATGTCCCGAGTAAAGGTTAAATAACTACGCCAATTTATCATGGCTTTGCTTTTGTTAAACGAAGTTTCTGTTACATTCAAATTTGCTTTATCATTTTGAAGCTTCCTTCATTAACTTAGCTTATTACAATAACATGGAATGGTGTACTTATTTCTTCGTAATCATTAGAAATAAATAAAAACCCTTCTAATTTCTTTCTCTTTGTGACATTTTAAACTAAGCTCCAAAGCTCCAATAAGCTATAATAAAATTGAATTTTATACCTCTTTCGTTGAACATTACATTTTATTTTAATAAGAAGTTTGTAAATTATTTGAAACTTAAAATCAATAAAAATATAGAGGTGTGTAAAGATCGTATGTAGCAAGTGGAAAATCTGTTTTCACTGCCTGCCCCTTTAGGAAACAGACGCGAGTCTATGTTTGAATATATTGGTAATAAAGATATACGTTTTAACCAATACTTGAATGGATTTTATTTTGTTTTAAAACATTCAGTTTCTGATTTATATTTATATTAAATAGATTATTTGGGTACCGGAGTAAAATTCAAACCCTTTATAATGTTTTTTCTAGACTGGTTGAAAAAAGTTATACAATTTTTTTTGACATTAGGTACGGCTACTTTATTCTGAAGGAAGTATAAAAAGTGTGTTAATAGAATTTAAATGTGTCAAACTTTCAACATCTGCTGCTAGATGTTACTAGCTGTAAGTAAAGTTAATTTAACCATAAAAAATATAATTTCCCGTACAACATTTGTAACCCCTATTTTTCCTTTTATCAGGAAATCTTATTAATAAAACGTTGTCTTTAATATGAATTCGTACCGTCTCAAAATGTTTGAATTGTTTTTGGTTCGACTATTTAGACTCAGTGAACTTTGCCCCTTTCTAATAGATTTCAAAACGAAATATATATTCATCATGCCACTCGTCAGTCATTCCATTCTCTTGGACCATATTTCAGAACCAATCAATATACCCAGCTTCTGTCGTAATTTGGTGTGGAGAATGCGTGTAGGATGATCCTCTATGAAACCGAGAATGATTCAAATTTATCAAACTAGCATCATAACTTAGTTTAACATCTTCAGGGCATCTATACCCCTTGACAGTCACTGTGCTAAGCCATATACTATAGTGATCAATATTTAAGTATGTGCTGTAAACCATCAGTCACTTATAGTTCTTGATATACTCGTAACACTTGTTCCTTGTTTATTATTTCTTACTGCCTCGGTGCAGTTGTGATGCGAACGTGATGCGACTGTTGTGCTGAGGGTTCGATCCCCGTGTCGTGTAAAAATTATATTAGGTTTTTCTCCACGAAATTCTCAATATCAACCCGGAGTCTGGACTTTTGGACTCCTATCACATGGAATCGAAATAAACTCAAGTAATAGGTGCACTAATTGTAGCCTGTAGGAATCTAGGCTTGGGCTTAAGTTGTGTTATTTTTACAACGTATGACTGCCGATTTATTGCCTAGTAATATCATACCCACTGCCTTCGCTGTTTCAATATTTATTATTCAATAATTCACACAAATTATGCCACGGTAAATAATTTGAAACGAAATTGGTAAAGCAATTTCCAATATGTAATTTATGTCCAATACCGTAGGTGTGTATCCGAAATGTTTGGGTACGAATGCTCCGACGGATATTGGTTGATCTCAATTAAAATTCATGTCCTCCACATTTCGGCCTTTGGTATTGTTTGCATAATCTTTGGAACTCGATCTTTATTATGTTTGTAAATGGTGACATATACTTAATGGCAGCCCGAAGCTATTTACCTCGGATTGTTTCTTTAAAGTCTCATTTAGATTTCTTGCCGCCAAGCAGCCGTGTGTACTGTTATGTTTCGGTTTGAAGGACATTGAAATTACTGGGCATTATGAGACTTAACATCCTATGTCTCGGGGTGACGAACGCAGTCCAGTGCCATGCAGTTAAATTTCTGTCTGTTGCTTTTGTTTATAAGTAGGTGTTAGGCTTGCCATCAAGCGAGCGACCTGCTCGGTTCGTCATTCAGGCTAATAAAAAAATGGAGTTTCTCATACGTCTTATTCGAGAATAAGAATTCTTATATTTTTTTAAACTGTAAGAGTACTGTACTGGAGTGGCCTTGTAAGAAAGATTTTTCCAATATATTCTAGATAAAACTAGTACACAAAACGACAGCCTCTGTGGCACAGTGGGCGAGTAGCCGGGTTTGAAGCGAGGTGCCGTAGGTTCGATTCCCGCACCGAGACAAATGATTGTGTGACTCGAAAATATTTGTTTCTGGTCTGGGTGTTTTCTCCCTAGAGGGGTTGATGTCAAGCAGGCGGCCGGTCGTAAAAAACAACAAACCAAATATTTCTGTAACATGTGTTAAAAGCAAGTTGCGCCAATCCCACTGCGAGTGGGATAAGACCACTTAAACTTAAAACTGTCTACAGCACGAATTCGATAAATCAAAAGCTCAAATAATCACAAATTAACTTATTAACATGCAGAATACGAAGCCATATTTGAAGACCCAGATCTTAATTAATTATTATGTAATATCTTATATTATGTCATAGCTTATAAAATTAATTTGCTTATCGAACAGCCCATATTTCTGGAATTAGTTCATAAAGAGCTTAGTAACTATACATTTTTTTTATAGCATAGGCCGGCAAACGAGCAAGTGGGTCACCTGATGGTAAGTGATCTTCACCGCCCATGTACGCCCACAATACATAAAGAATGATGGGTGCGTTGCCGACCTTAGAGGAAAGGGATAATTAAGGGATTGGGAAGCGGAGGTGGTTTGGGTCTCCGGTATCTCTGACCGTAAAAAATGCAGCAGCAAGCTGCTCCTTTACGCCGGTTTTCTGTGAGACAGTGGTAACGACCCGGACGAGCCGGCCCATTCGTGCTGTAGACACAAGTTTCTACAGCGTGGCTCTACCACTCTAAAAAGGAATGCTTGAAGAGGAATTAAATATAGACGATTAATTAAGCTCATCTGAACTACGGCCACGTAACATAAATAATTATATTGTAAAAAATAAGTATGTGTGGTGTAACTATGAGAGATAGAGTAAGAAATAGTGAGGTAAGAGAGAGGTGTGGTGTCAGAGAAGTAGTGATGAAGATTGAGAAAGGAATATTAAGATGGTTTGGGCATGTAGATGGATGAAAGAAGATTGACGAAACAAATATACATGGCGAGTGTGAATGGTACAGTTGGGAGGGGAAGGCCTCGGCGAACTTTCATAGATCAAGTTGGAGATATTCTCGAGAAAGGCCAGGTCAGGAGTACCCTAAACCGACGTGCATGTATGAAAAATTTAATGAGAGTGAATGAGGCCAAAGGGGTATGCAAGGATCGTAGCAAGTGGAAATCCGTTGTCTCTGCCTACCCCTATGGGAAACAGGCGTGAGTCTATGTATGTATGAGACTAGCCAAGCATCATTGTGTCGAAATATGCATATCTCCGTTAATCCTGGCTTACAGGAGTTACATTGGCGGGTGTGGGTGGGATAGTCTATCTCCAGCTGCATTTGACGTATGTCAATAGTTGCGCCATAAATTTAGATATAGCCAACACATAAATCTATCGTTCACGCCGACAACAGTGGCTAAGATTCATCACAATGACCTTTAAATCGGTATAATAATATCTTGGTTCTCTGCAAATAACCTTTTGTTAAATGCAGGCAAGACAAAATGTATTCGATTTGCATTACCAAATGTTGCAAAAGTAAATTCACGCATAGAATTAAACGGAGAAACATTGGATCTAGTCTTCTCATCAGTTTTCTTAGGAATCACTTTAGACAGTAAATTGCAATGGGATCCACAATATATTTATACTACAAAAAAGAGCAGTTCGTGCTATTTATGACCTGGGTAGCCGCGATTCCTTACGATCTGTATTCAAGGAAAGTAATATACTGACTGTGCCGTCTGAATACATCTATCAAAACATTATGTATGTTCGTAAAAACCTTTTGTAAAAATAGTGACGTTCATAATATATATACCAGAAACAAAAATAAACTCGTAGTAACCGCTTTTAGAATAGTTAAGACTAAAAAGTAATTTATGGGTAACAGCGTTAAATTTTATAACAAGCTCCCAAATAGTGTGATCGATATGCCCGAAAAAAAATTCAAAGCACACATTAAACGTGTGCTTATGTGCTTATTACGTGGGGCTATTATAATGTTATACAATATCTAGAGGATAGAGATAATGTAATATAATATTAATTTTATTTAACACATAGCCATACAGAAAAAATACATAAATCAAGAAATCTTAAACACTAATTCTTTAGGCAGGTAAACAATCTAAGTCTTGTCTCTCAAACTAAGCGAAGAAGTTGTATCTTGAGAGACAATTTTCGTGATCTACTTCATGGTACAAATGCGTGTTTAACAATATGTTGGTTTGCGTTACGGTTTTCCTAAGTACTAAATATATAAATGTCTAATTTAAGGTATCAAAACTTAAAACTATGTGTGTTTAGAGGGGCAAGTATTGTCAACATGTGTGTGTGTGTGTGTGTGTGTGTGTGTGTGTGTGTGTGTGCGTGTGTGTGTGTGTTTGTGTGTGTGTGTGTGTGTGTGTGTGTGTGTGTGTGTGTGCGTGTGTGTGTGTGTGTGTGTGTGTGTGCGAGTGTGTGTGTGTGTGTGCGGGCGTGCGTGCGTGCGTGTGTGCGTGTGTGTGTGTATTGTGAGCGGTTTAAGAGTATTTGATCGCACTTAACCCATTTGATGATGCAACTAAATTAGGAGATTCTCTGTATCATTATAGTCCAAACTTAATAGCCAATGTTTGGCAAGATGTTTGGCGTTCGGTTCCTCCTTGCAAACTGTGACCTCCTGGGGCCCTGTAGCTTGTAGACAATGTAGGGAATAATTTAATAAATGTAAATAATATATATGTTCAAGTAAGTACGATATAAATAAATTATTTTTATAGCATAGGCCGGCAAACGAGCAAGTGGGTCACCTGATGGTAAGTGATCTTCACCGCCCATGTACGCCCACAATACATAAAGAATGATGGGTGCGTTGCCGACCTTAGAGGAAAGGGATAATTAAGGGATTGGGAAGCGGAGGTGGTTTGGGTCTCCGGTATCTCTGACCGTAAAAAATGCAGCAGCAAGCTGCTCCTTTACGCCGGTTTTCTGTGAGACAGTGGTAACGACCCGGACGAGCCGGCCCATTCGTGCTGTAGACACAAGTTTCTACAGCGTGGCTCTACCACTCTAAAAAGGAATGCTTGAAGAGGAATTAAATATAGACGATTAATTAAGCTCATCTGAACTACGGCCACGTAACATAAATAATTATATTGTAAAAAATAAGTATGTGTGGTGTAACTATGAGAGATAGAGTAAGAAATAGTGAGGTAAGAGAGAGGTGTGGTGTCAGAGAAGTAGTGATGAAGATTGAGAAAGGAATATTAAGATGGTTTGGGCATGTAGATGGATGAAAGAAGATTGACGAAACAAATATACATGGCGAGTGTGAATGGTACAGTTGGGAGGGGAAGGCCTCGGCGAACTTTCATAGATCAAGTTGGAGATATTCTCGAGAAAGGCCAGGTCAGGAGTACCCTAAACCGACGTGCATGTATGAAAAATTTAATGAGAGTGAATGAGGCCAAAGGGGTATGCAAGGATCGTAGCAAGTGGAAATCCGTTGTCTCTGCCTACCCCTATGGGAAACAGGCGTGAGTCTATGTATGTATGAGACTAGCCAAGCATCATTGTGTCGAAATATGCATATCTCCGTTAATCCTGGCTTACAGGAGTTACATTGGCGGGTGTGGGTGGGATAGTCTATCTCCAGCTGCATTTGACGTATGTCAATAGTTGCGCCATAAATTTAGATATAGCCAACACATAAATCTATCGTTCACGCCGACAACAGTGGCTAAGATTCATCACAATGACCTTTAAATCGGTATAATAATATCTTGGTTCTCTGCAAATAACCTTTTGTTAAATGCAGGCAAGACAAAATGTATTCGATTTGCATTACCAAATGTTGCAAAAGTAAATTCACGCATAGAATTAAACGGAGAAACATTGGATCTAGTCTTCTCATCAGTTTTCTTAGGAATCACTTTAGACAGTAAATTGCAATGGGATCCACAATATATTTATACTACAAAAAAGAGCAGTTCGTGCTATTTATGACCTGGGTAGCCGCGATTCCTTACGATCTGTATTCAAGGAAAGTAATATACTGACTGTGCCGTCTGAATACATCTATCAAAACATTATGTATGTTCGTAAAAACCTTTTGTAAAAATAGTGACGTTCATAATATATATACCAGAAACAAAAATAAACTCGTAGTAACCGCTTTTAGAATAGTTAAGACTAAAAAGTAATTTATGGGTAACAGCGTTAAATTTTATAACAAGCTCCCAAATAGTGTGATCGATATGCCCGAAAAAAAATTCAAAGCACACATTAAACGTGTGCTTATGTGCTTATTACGTGGGGCTATTATAATGTTATACAATATCTAGAGGATAGAGATAATGTAATATAATATTAATTTTATTTAACACATAGCCATACAGAAAAAATACATAAATCAAGAAATCTTAAACACTAATTCTTTAGGCAGGTAAACAATCTAAGTCTTGTCTCTCAAACTAAGCGAAGAAGTTGTATCTTGAGAGACAATTTTCGTGATCTACTTCATGGTACAAATGCGTGTTTAACAATATGTTGGTTTGCGTTACGGTTTTCCTAAGTACTAAATATATAAATGTCTAATTTAAGGTATCAAAACTTAAAACTATGTGTGTTTAGAGGGGCAAGTATTGTCAACATGTGTGTGTGTGTGTGTGTGTGTGTGTGTGTGTGTGTGTGTGTGTGTGTGTGCGTGTGTGTGTGTGTTTGTGTGTGTGTGTGTGTGTGTGTGTGTGTGTGTGTGTGTGTGTGCGTGTGTGTGTGTGTGTGTGTGTGTGTGCGAGTGTGTGTGTGTGTGTGCGGGCGTGCGTGCGTGCGTGTGTGCGTGTGTGTGTGTATTGTGAGCGGTTTAAGAGTATTTGATCGCACTTAACCCATTTGATGATGCAACTAAATTAGGAGATTCTCTGTATCATTATAGTCCAAACTTAATAGCCAATGTTTGGCAAGATGTTTGGCGTTCGGTTCCTCCTTGCAAACTGTGACCTCCTGGGGCCCTGTAGCTTGTAGACAATGTAGGGAATAATTTAATAAATGTAAATAATATATATGTTCAAGTAAGTACGATATAAATAAATTGCACAATAGTATTAAATACCTACTCTAAAATAATGTATTAATAAAATTTTAATACCAAATAATAAAGACGACCGATCACTTAAAAAAAAATTGGCAATTTTAAATTGACAAGTCATTATTGTTGAGATTATAGAAATTGGACCAAAGACAAGCCCACTGAGTTTGTTTCGCCGGGTCTTCTCAGACAGGGTCGCGTTTGGATCCGGTGGCAGTTTTAAAACAACAATTTAGAGGTACACAAGGACCGTATCAATCTCCTTAAAATAAAAATGAGACTTTTTATTTCCCTTATTTATTTTGGTATGATAAACCGGACCAAAAACAAGCCCACTGAGTTTGACTAGCTGGATCTTCTCAGGACTGGGTCGCGCCGCGTAAAATCCAGTGGTAAAGTAAGCCCACTGAGTTTGTTTCGCCGGGTCTTCTCAGGTTGGGTCGTTTTGGATCCGGTGGTAGTTTTAAACCACGTGCCGTTTCGGTAATGCCTATGGTCCATATCGACCTTTAAAACAAGGAAAAAATAACAATAATAATAATACTTAATTTTGGACTAATATTGTATTGTAAACTTTATAGTTGCCCAGTGTATTTTGACGATGCTATGTATGTTATGTGTATATTAGCTGATATGATTTCTATACTTACTTATGTTTCTTTATTTTGTACTGACTTGTAATAAGCGCTATTTTAATTGCCTACATGATGAATAAAACTATTTCATTTCATTTCATTGTATCTCTACGTAAAAGTTTAATTTCAAAATACTTAATGCATGCATAAGCTCACGCCTTTATCCCCGAAATTGTAGGCATGGATGTAACTTGTACTGCACCCACGTTTCGCCGAGCTGATGTCCCGTGGTGTGAAAGGGGGCGAGTCTATAGCCATACCGGGCATAAATTCCAATACCGGGCAAGCTGCACCCACTTTTCGCCGAGCTTATTTCCGTCCCGTGATGTGATAGTGAGCCTATCGCCATACCGGATACGAATTCCAATACCGGATAAATTCCAATCCCAGGCAATTCATGTGTTATTTTTGAATCGAATACTCATACACAAATTGTTATTGCCCGACCTGGGAATGTAACCCAGGACCTCACGGTTCTCAGCGTTAGCATGCTGCCAACCAACCAGACGGACTAATGAGACGAAAATACTTTTTAGAAAAGAATATATCGCTCTCACACTCGCCAATGCAACTCCTTTAAGTGAAGATGGACAGTGACAAGTCTCTTGATGAGTGAACCTCGACGAGTGTCTGAGAACACTAAGCTGTCTTTATCCCGCAACTTAATGATTCAAATGGAGGAAAAAAGTAGGATTAATCATCCATTGACAGCCACCGTAGGGCATTGGGGGATTTGATGTCTGTGAAACGAGAGACGGTGGGTTTCATCACGTCGCATTTTTTTTGTAATTAAAGTCAAGATGTTATTTTTTTTTTTGGCATAGGCCGGCAAACGAGCAAGTGGGTCACCTGATGGTAAGTGATCTCCACCGCCCATGTACGCCCACAATACCAAAAGAATCATGGATGCGTTGCCGACCTTAAAGGAAAGGGATAATTAAGGAATTGGGAAGGGGAGGGGGTTTGGGGCTCCGGATATCTCACTCACCGTACGAAACGAAGCAGCAAGCTGCTACTTTACGCCGGTTTTCTGAGAGACAGTGGTAATGACCCGGACGAGCCGGCCCATACATGCTATAGACAAAAGTGTCTACAGCGTGGCAGTGTACAGACATCGCCAAATTGGCAAGTGGGTGACCTGATGGCAAGTGATCGCCACCGCCCATGTACGCCCATTAACACCCATTAAGGGAAAGTGATGATAAAATTAGGTGATTTGGAAGTGGAGTGGGATCTGAGCCTCCAGAGTACGAAACGTTACAGCAAGCTGCTATTTCACATCGGTTTTCTGTGAGACTGTGGTAACAACCCGCACAGAGCCGGCACATTCATGCTGTAGACAAAACTGCCTACAGCGTGGCTCTAGGTTGTATTTCAAAGTTCCTGTATAGAATTGCCAGTGTTTATGGGCAGGCTTGACTCGTACCATTCAGCCGTCATTCAGGTTATTAAAAAAACATTGATCAGAACATTGGCTTTAAGCCAAGGCAAACACTATTCAGCCTCCGAGGCGCAACGGGCGAGTAGCCGGCTGCGAAGCGATAGGCCGTGGGTATCAGTTCCTGATACCCACGACACAGATTAACCTAGTGTGGGGTCGAGACTATGTGTTTGACTGTTTAGTGTAATATTATTACTATTCCATAATTTCGTATTTGAAATCAAAGTTGACCAGACCGAAAGACAGACCCAAAATTAATACGTTTACCGAATTTATCAGACGCAATGATAGATGGTTTTAATTGAACCGTACGCCGATTTATTTGCTATCCGTTCGTTGATTACTTCACACATAAATGTAAACGCCATCTCACCAAACATTTATTTTAGTACATACATACATACGCACTCACGCCTGTCATCCCCGAAGAGGTAGGCAGAGGTGTAACCAGTACACCCACATTTCGCCGAGCGTATCTTCGTCCCTTATGTGATAGGGGGCGAGCCTATCGCCAAACCGGCACAAATTCCAGACTCCGGGCTGATACTGAGCATTTCGTAATAGAAAAATCCAATACCTCAGCATTGAACTCAATCGTAACGCGTACGCATTACAACTGCGCCACCGAGGCAGTCAAATATATTTCGTTTTTGAGAATTATCTATTACTAGCTGTCCTTTGCGATTACACCATAGATAGGTATATTATTGCCCTGCTCTTCTCTCTTCACTCGTCTCTAATTTATTATTTGTAAGATGATTTTTAATTAATATTAGTTTTACAAAAAGACTACATTACATATTTTGTCCACAGCATACAAATGCCGTGAGGTGTGGAACAGTCCGGAGCTGGAACGAGCATTCAACCTCGGCCTGGACGTCGCACTCCTTGTGGTGCCTTTCTTCATCATGTCATTCGCGTACTCCCTGATAGTGACCAAGCTGTGGCGAGGCATGAGGCATGAGATCCAGCATAACTTCAACTGGCAAAGGCATCGTGAGTTTTTAGTTCTTATTTCTGATATAAGCCGGACAAAAGAACAAGGCAAATGTCTGACGCTGGGTCACCATTATTACCCTTGAATACCTTGAATATCTATCAATAGCAATAGCTGTATATATACGCATATATATATTTATATTTACTGCCTCGGTGGCGCAGTTGTAATGCGTACGCGTTACAATTGAGGCTAACTCTGAGGTCTCGGGTTCGATCCCCAGGTCGGGTAAAGTGGTATTGGGTTTTTCTATTTCGAAATTCTCAGTATCAGCCCGGAGTCTGGAATTTGTGCCCGGTATGGCGATAGGCTCGCCCCCTATCACATCGTGGGACGGAGATACGCTCGGCGAAATGTGGGTGTACTAGTTACACCTCTGCCTACCCCTTCGGGGATTACTGGCGTGAGTGCGTATGTATATTTATATTTAATCTTATATATAAAATTCTCGTGTCACAATGTTCGTTCCCATACTCCTCCGAAACGGCTCGACCGATTTGTATGAAATTTTGTGTGCATATCGGGTAGGTCTGAGAATCGGCCAACATCTATTTTTCATCCCCCTCAATGTTAAGGGTGCTCCACCACTAAATTTTATTTTTTTGACAATTGTTTTTATTTTTATTTTTTTATGATGTGGCATTGAGAAATACATACAACCCTAAATTTACACCCTTCTACCATCAACCCCTTTTTTTTAATAGTCATTTTAGTATTTTTGTCAAGCATGTTTCTCACCGGGGGCGCCCACTAGGCTACTTTAATCCTGGAAATAGGCATTCACGCGGCGGAGTCGCGGGCAATAGCTAGTTATATTATAATATTATTATGTACCATAAGTTTACGTATTAGTATATATTTCTATATATTGAATAATAACCTCCCCTCCATCTCATTACTTTTATACACCTGCCTTGTTTATTCTCTGCACCACCCAATGGGTGACTGGTAGAGAATGCCTTTGGCATTAAGTCCGCCTGTACATATTTTGTATGTAGTGTAATAAATAAAAATATTTGAGGACTCGTGGGATGGGTCGTTGATGGTTTGATAGTTGAGAGAAAGGCACGTTATCTGATACGCGATCGAGATACGGAGACCGAGAAGCCGGACGCTTAAAAAAAAAATGTATCGAAATCATCGAAATACGATGACAAGAAACGTAACTCCAGCAAAAAAATGACCCCACCAAAACTCTGTGCAAGGTGGCGGGGCTATAAAAGTCTGTGCATAATAATCTCTAGTTAACACTTGATACGGCACTTTTTTGCGCGGTGCAGAACCTCGTATCTAGAAATTTAATATTTAGACATTAAATTTATGAAATAAAGTTGGTTTTGCACGTTCATAAATGTTTGTTGCGTGTATGAGTTTTACGTGTGATTTTACTTTTGCATGTGTAAGTAAATTGAGCCGTATTTTTGGCAGATTCATATGAGAGTTATCGTTCTAGTTATATTATTTCGATGATCGAAACGGTCGCGCGACTGGGTGTTATACTTCGGTGGGATATGTTATACCTCGGTGGGATACTTCAAAATGTATACTACTAGACGGGCTGTTTAGAAGTGAAATTGCGTCACATAACGCGGGAGTTTGACAGCTCACAAACAGGGAGCGCGATAGGGGTTCTAGTTGAGAGTAAGCGGGATAGTAGTATTGAGTTACGGTCAATTGACGGCAACTTAGTGGTACAGCTAGAAAGTGTATACTACTAGAAAAGTAAGTATTTTCTAGTAGTATAGATTAAAGTCTTTGGAATGTACCCATAGAATTGCATACAACGCGGATATGTCGCTGTCATCGCACACCGTGGTCTTCTGTCTTAGTCAAGCACCTAAAACTTTCCTCAACGAAACCTTTGATTTTTGTTCGTCAATTAGTGGGTCTATAGTAGATACACAGTTAGTATTATAAAAGATACGCGCCGAAATGATAACCTCTTCCTTTTTTGAAGTCAGGTAAAAATAGCACTCAACACTTCAACAGTCACACACATAACCCTAATCTGGACCAACATTTGTCTCGGTGCGGGAATCGAACCGGCGCGGCGGCCTCTCGTTTCACAGCTGACTTCTCGCCCACTGCGTCACACGTGTCTTAAAACAAACTTGTACCTTCAGTATTACATGGGTGTCAAATTGTTAGGTGCTGGCGATAACTTAATTAAAGAGGTTCAAACCCAAGGACTGCGTACTAATCAGTATAAAGCAATAAACGCGATTGTTAAGTGGAGACATTTACCCGTATACGAGTGGTAGAGCCACGCTGTAGACAATTTTGTCTACAGCATGAATGGGCCGGCTCGTCCGGGTCGTTACCACTGTCTCACAGAAAACCGACGTAAAGTAGCAGCTTGCTGCTACGTTTCGTACGGTGAGTGAGATATCCGGAGGCCCAAATTCCCCTCCCCTTCCCAATCCCTTAATTATCCCTTTCCTTTAAGGTCGGCAACGCGCCCATGATTCTTTTGGTATTGTGGGCGTACATGGGCGGTGGAGATCACTTACCATCAGGTGACCCACTTGCTCGTTTGCCGGCCTATGCAATAAATAAAAAAAAAAAAAAAAGTCTTATTTTAAGTCGTAAACATTTATAGAATTTTGCCACACTTTCGATTATCTAATAATAACATAAAACATTATCAAATGCTGCCTCGGCGGTGCAGTTGTAATGCGTACGCGTTACGACTGAGGCTGATGCCAAAGTCTCAGGTTCGATCCCCGATCAACATATAACAATACCGTTGCGAATTGCAATGTTTGTCGGCCTCAATACCCCAAATTCGAGTGGTCGCACATAGCCCAAATCGTCTAGGTCAGTGGTGTATGCTAGAACTTTAAATTCACTTAGTACAAATGTTATATTTTTTTTTCCAGTAACTCGCCAAGGCAGCTGCAAGAGCAACCATCTGCCAATGATTAAGAGCAACTCCACCGAACTTTGCTTTAAGAAATGGAGCGCTAAGAAAGCTATCAAGGTAAGTCGTTTGTTAATATTTCCCGTATAAGTAACGATATTAGGTTCAGTTTCAGTGGTTATTGCCTTCAATCTCTTTGCCTTTAGTGTAACCCAAGTTTCGGTTGCGGCCAAAAATGCTGGTGTGTTTTAGCCATAAGGTGGAACTTCCGGTAAGGTAGACTGTCAACTTATCTGCTTTCGAAGGTCAATAATGAAAAAGAAACTATAGTGTTGATGAGCTGACAGATGAACTTGATCCTGAACCTTAGTTTACCAGAACTAGTATTCGAGTGCGAAGAATATTCACCGGACCACACATTGGCCGCCTGTCCCGCATGTGAGACACCGCGTCGTGAATAAATAAATAAATACACCCAACAATCAAATACATAGTTCTGACCCCACATAGGTTAAACAGTATGATGAGTATCAAGGGTCTTACAGTCCCACAACAGTGGCATATTTAGGTGTTTTGATTGGGTTTTATTTTTGTTATAACTTGACTACCTAAGATTCAGTTTAGTTTTTTGTTTCGGTTGAAACTAGAAGAGGAGCCAAAATTAAATATTCGGTTACGTATTCGGTTTCGTTCTCAGCGTCTGTTCGGATGAAGTGTGTAAACACTGCAAAGATACAAACTCGTTACGCGCGGATCGCACGCACGTACGTTAAAGTTAGTGAAACTTTATTGTAGGTATTTACAAACTCTCAAAGGTAAGTGAAGTCTACCAAACTGCATTAGGTCAGCGTGGTGGAAAATTTAAAATACCACTCACTCACTAAATGGTTAATCACGAAATCTTTAAAACTAATCAAGCAAGGATCATGAAATTTGGTCAGATGATAGTCTATGTAATGTGGCCTGCTAAGAAAGGATTTTTGGAAATTTTTATTTTAAGGCAAAGGATGTTCGACTATGTGCATTAAAATTATAACGGTATTTCCAAGGCACTGAATTATCCGTATTGCCAAAAAGTAATAAAATATCACGCGATGCCGACAAACTAAATGGGTACAATTTTGACATTTCTAATTTTCACCAAAATAGTATATGTATAGAAGTAAAGGTTATAAGTTTGTTTGTAAAGGGTAATTTTTTAAACTACTGGTCTAATTGATCAATAGGAAGCTACATTATCTCTGATCTGACTTTTTGCTTTCAAATACAAATATTACTTATTAAAAATAAGTAAAATTCCCCTCGCAAAAGGGGAGGGGGTTGAGTTTTAATTATTTGGATGTTTTAGATTAATCACGCCTTAACAGCAGGCGTGAATTCTGGACGAATTTAGATAACATTTTTGGTAAAGAGTTTTATTTTATTTAGATTATTTTGTGAAAAATCATCAAATCATAAATTCGTTTATAAAGGTCTCTCATCCCCGATTTCACCCCCTTGCTGGCGTATAAATATACTTGACAATTGCGAACTTGTCTTTTTGAGGCCGTTAAAATATACTAGAAAATCATTTTGAGTGGAACCACAAGCCAAAGCTAGTTTACTGATAAATATCTTAACGGCAGTGCGGCGGTGCCTTTCTTTACTCTATAACTATTTTTACTACTATTTGGTTTTTGTCACGTAAAAAACGTATTAACAATATCGATGATTAAGCTAATTTGACCGATATTTGTTTAATGAATGCTAATTTTGTTGAGTGATTTGCGTTATTTTTATTTCATGTTTATAATGACTGCCTCGGTGGCGCTGTTGTAATGGGTACACGTTACGAGTACCACTGAGGTTGACGCCGAGGACTCGGTTTCGATTCCCGGGTCGGGTAACACTGATATTAGGTTTTTCTATTAGGAAATCCTAAAAATAGCCCGAAGTCTGGAATTGTGTCTGGTATGGCGATAGGCTCACCCCCTATCTTATTATGGGACGGAGATACGCTCAAGTCCCATGCAGTGCTTTCTAATTCAAAATTATTCAAGGTGTTGAGTCTGTTTATGAGCAGGTTTTTATCAGGCGAGCGACTTGCTCGTCTCGTCATTCAAGCAAATAAACTCAAGCAAGTAGACTCACTTTCATGTACAAGTAGTAAATCAAAAACTCGGCCGTTTGCTTCAAACTTCGACAAAGCACGGCACATTTGGGTTTTTCTATTAGGAAATCCTAAAAATAGCCCGAAGTCTGGAATTGTGCCTGGTATGGCGATAGGCTCGCCCCCTATCTTATTATGGGACGGAGATACGCTCAAGTCCCATGCAGTGCTTTCTAATTCAAAATTCTTCAAGGTGTTGAGTCTGTTTATGAGCAGGTGTTTATCAGGCGAGCGACTTGCTCGTCTCGTCATTCAAGCAAATAAACTCAAGCAAGTAGACTCACTTTCATGTACAAGTAGTAAATCAAAAACTCGGCCGTTTGCTTCAAACTTCGACAAAGCACGGCACATTTGGCAAAAGCAAATACGAGAAAACTTTACTGAATGTAACTTCAGTTGCCGTCAGGACCGCATTAGGAATATTGAAGTATATGTATAATATATTGTTAGATCGCAACACCAGACTTGTTGGGGACTCCCTATTTATCATTTATTGATTGATAATTAATGAAGGTGTTCGAAAATGTAATGCCGGGTAGATTGAAATAATAGCCGTGCAAGTAGTAAAAAATTTGTACGCCTGGTGGGGTGACAGTTGCTTTATAAGAGAGCGCTCCGTCATTGGGAGCTCAGTGCTGCGAGTGCTGCGAGTGCTGCGAGTGCTGCGAGTGCTGCGAGTGCTGCGAGTGCTGCGAGTGCTGCGAGTGCTGCGAGTGCTGCGAGTGCTGCGAGTGCTGCGAGTGCTGCGAGTGCTGCGAGTGCTGCGAGTGCTGCAGTTCTCTGGGTTCTGTGTGTTCTTGGTTCTCGTAATCAGTCACCAGTCTCGAATACATTATTACGTGGTTACGCTGACTTAGTTGAACTTATTGTTGCCTAGCATTCAGTTAATTCAGAGTGCTCATGGGCAATAGTTCTAACAATATCTCCAGGTATACTGGACTGTTGTAATGCGTACACTTTACCACTGAGGCTGACGCTGAGGTCTCGGGTAAAAGTTGTATTAGGTTTTTCTATTACGAAAATGCTCAGTATCAGCCCGGAGTTTGGAATTGTGCCCGGTATGGCGATAAGCTCGCCCCCTATCACATCATGGGACCGAGATACGCTGGACAAAATATGGGTATACTAGTTACACCTCTGTCTACCCCTTCGGGGATTACAGGAATGAGTGCTTGTATCTACTGGTAGGGATATCGCGAAGAAAAATTCTGTGTCACGCGTTATGGTAATATACAAGATTCTTATCATTGTAAGCGGTAGAGACCTGTAGATATTTTTGTCTATGCAGACATGATGTCATAGGTAGAGACTGTCTCACAGGAAACTGACGTGAAATAGCAGCTTCCTGTTGCATTTCGTTCGGTGAGTGGTGTCTAGAAGCTCAAAACCCCTACCCTTTCCCAATCCCTTAATCATCAAATCATTCCACTCATTTAGGCGTTTCGGAGCTACAGTCAGATGCACCCACACATACTCCCACAGACAGAAAGGGTCAAACTTATAAGATCCCTTTTTTCATGCGGGGTTTAAAATAAGTACAACGTTACCGAATCCATAATGATAAGCCCATGGACCCAAATAAAACCCGTATATCAGCAATTTATACAAAAAGCGTTAAACATTACATAAAACTCGTGATAATCTTTATTTCATCGGAATGTGTTTACATTACAAGTGGCTCCCTAAAATCAGTCATAAATAAAACCAACCTTGAATAAATAACCGAGAAAAGTCTTTCAACCCATCGAAATAAGATAACTAGAACGATAACTCATATGAATCTGTCTAAAAATACGGCTCCACTTATACAATACAAAAATTAATGAAAATTCAAAATCAATTTTATTTCTTAAAAGTTAATGTCTGAATATTACATTTCTAGATCGAGATACGACGTTCTGCACCGCGCAAAAAAATTGACGTATCAAGTGTCAACTAAAGATTAGTCCCGCCCCCATGCACAGAGTTTTGGTGGGGTAGTTTTTTGCTTGAGTTACGTTTCTTGTCATCTTATTCCGATGTTTCAACCTAATAAAAGGTAACCAATTGTTAATATACAAGGATCAGCTCGACCGGGCTATGACCGCTGTCTCAAAAAGAGCGACGTGCAGTGACAGCTTGTCGTTGTATTCCATACGGCGAATGAGTTTTCCGGAGGTCCAAATATTACCCTCCCCCTTTCAATCCCCATTCCGATCATTAATAGTCAGCAATACATCTATGCTTCTTCTGGAATGATGGTTGTAGCGAAGCACTTACCATCATGTGGCCTTACCGCTCCTTTACTGGTATGTACTATTAAAAAAAAATACAACGTGTTACAGAAGAGTGTATGTAAATTTAAACAATGTATAGTGTACGATATAAGTATTAAATCCGCATATCATCATAGGACATAATTATAGAATTCACTTTTTTATTCCATTTCAAATGAGCAACATGTCGATATCGACTTGTAACTTTGGACAGCACTAAATGATAAATAGTGATACTTCAGACCTCCTTTCATTTAAATTTTGTATTATTAAAAAAACATTAAACAATTGTCAAGTGTCAACATTTATTTGACGCAGTCACTTCGACAATTTCTGTTTTTGAAGTATGATTAAGATTAAAAAATATGTTGTATTTGACTAAAAACAAATCACATGAATTGGCATTTTGAACTCACAAGAGGTTCGTCGACTGTAAGCAAAGTTCAAGTTCAAGACCCGAGAATGAAGCCTTTAAAGTGCTTCTAGAAGATGGTAGGTATATCGTATTTAGCACACAGGCTCTTTCAGGTGTTTGTGTTTACATTACAACTTTACGTATGTCCGTAGAATTACGTAAGTTCTTTTTTCAAAATAATCAATAATGATGTGATCAATCTTATCGATCTTAATAAACGAGTGATTAAAATTAACATGAAATTTTAGGATGTCTCGGTTTTGAAAAGCCGATACATAAGTACTTACTGTAAAGTATATGTAATGATCCTAAAATATACTGTATGATATATGTAATGACCCTAAAATATAACCACACCTTTCTGTAACACGTTGTATAGCGTAATTAGTATTTTCCACCTAGTTAAACATCACTGACTGCCTCGGTGGCCCAGTTGTAATGTGTACGCGTTACGATTGAGGCCAACGCTGAGGTCTCGGGTTCGATCCCCAGGTCGGGTAAAGTGGTATTGGGATTTTCTATTACGAAATGCTCAGTATTAGCCCGGAGTCTGGAATTTGTGCCCGGTATGGCGATAGGCTCGCCCCCTATCACATAAGGGACGGAGATACGCTCGGTGAAATGTGGGTGTACTGGCTACACCTCTGCCTACCCCTTCGGGGATTACAGGCGTGAGTGCTTATGTTATGTATATGTTAAACATCACTTAAACTTAGTATTGGCCACCAACTGTCAGTTAAAGTTATTATAACATGCAATGGTTGACGAAATCTACAGATTTTGTAATTTTAGTACTGAAAACGAATGATACAACCTTCATATAACGTGAACCATTTCATGTTACAATATTCTTAACTTTAACCGTCGGATGGTACAGCCTACACAGGCGAGTTAGGATGTATTGTTTCATACATTCCTTATGCCGGTGCCTCATTTTCACATAAATACGCGTTTTTTTTTTATTGCATAGGCCGATAAACGAGCAAGTGGGTCACCTAATGGTAGGTGATTGCCACCGCCCATGTATACCCACAATACCAAAAGAATCATGGGTGCGTTGCCGACCTTCAAGGAAAGGGATAATTAAGGGATTGGGAAGCGGAGGGGGTTTGGGCTATCTTACTCACCGTACGAAACGCAGCAGCAAGCTGCTACTTTACGCCGGGTTTCTGTGAGACAGTGGTAATGACATGGACGAGCCGGCCCATACATGCTGTAGACAAGTGTCTACAGCGTGGCTCTACCACTCATAAAATCCACAAAATGTAGAACATATGCAAATGAATATGCAAAATTTAGATTGCATTTGCGATCGAGGCCGACCGTACCATATGGCTCACAGCGCGGATGCTCCAGGCGCCGATTCTGAGCGCCGGATTCTATCGCCGCCCCGCAAAAAGTTATAATAAGGCTGTAGGAAAGACTTTTGACAAGCAAAATTAATTCTACTCAATAGGCTAGTTTCCTATATTGAATTTTATACATTATTTTATAAGCAACAGAAAATGATACGCAAAAGAAACCCTTTTATTAAAACACAATCAAAATTGGTTCAGAAATGTGCCCGCAGTTATGACTTTAAAAGTTGGTATGAGGAAAAGTGGGTGCGTAGTAGGGATATCTCACTATCTCGCTTGCACGCGTGCACTATAATGAACATTTTACACAGTGACGTCAAAGGTTGCATCGTCTGTCATTTGACAATTACCCCTTCTACAGGATTTGAATGGCTTCTATCTTATTTATTTTTGGTCCGATTTATAAAATTCTTTCTGCAATAGATTTTGAGTAACATAACTTATTGATTTAAATAATAAAAAAAATCTAGTCAACTACCCTATTTTCATCTGTGATTTACGTTACTTTCAGGATTATTACCATCGCCTAAAATATAAGGTTTTTTTTTTATTAGCTTGAGTGACGAAACGAGCAGGTCGCTCGCATGATGGTAAGCGTCACGCCTGCCCATAAACAGAAGCAACATCACGCAAAACTTTGAATTACAAAGCTCTGCATGTCTCATAAAAATGAATTGGCATCTAGCGGGACATTATTGAACTAATTTTAGGGGTTGGATAATCATAGGGCGTCACAACACATCTATTATTCTGGTTATAGGCATTATCATCGACATAAGGGGCGCCATTAAGTATGTATGAATGATTTGTGCTATAAATAAAAACCTTATTTAATGCATATTTAAACTTAACGACATTCTAATATTGCTTCGGATATTATTATGTAAAGTATAATTCCGCTTCGTCATAATTTATTATCGTCAATACAAAATGTATTTTTACGTACAATAAATGGAAAGAATATTAGGAAAATAATGGTGTAATAGCGCTACGGGAATATACGATTCGGTAAATTTTTAAAGGTTCTATAAGTGTCAGGCAAAATATACTCGACTAATTCCACGATGGAATTTGTATTATGGATGATGGACTGGTGACTGATACTGGCAAGTCAAACTTGTAAAGGTCTCACTCTTACCAGCGGTTGCGGCTTGACTGCGACCTCACGCTGAATAAGCCCATTTGCACACTCACCATGACATTCGGAACAATGCACATATATTTAATATTATTATGTTTCTTCCCGCCATGCCGATATTCGTTGTATTGCATCTGTAGTGGTCTCACCGGTGCGTCGCCTCATTTGAGGAAGTAGGACGGGGCGCTTCATGTGTGGCTACTGTGGGTGTGTGCAGCGTTTGTTGGTGTCGTGGAGGGAATATGATGGTTACCATCATCACCCTCCGGTTCCGAAGCAGTGTTTAAAATAGTTTATTTTTAATTTTTTATGTACTGCAAATAAATGTTTTTTATTATTATTATTAAAAACACGGCACGAACGTTCGTTCTGTTTGATTGTAATTGTTCGAGAGACCAACATGTGACGTTATACAATACAAAGCTGAGACGACGCAATGGAACGTTTCGTTTTTTTATTTATGCATTCTAATGGGGCTGGTCCGCAACCGGACATGGAACCGCTTCAGTCACAAAAGTTTATGTCTGAGTTTGAGTTCAGAATCGTTTTTACGCCGTCGAAGCCCGCACAAAACGCGGCTCTGCAAACTGCATCATATTATGTACCCGTTTTGACGTCCATATTTTTTATCTTAAAAATGATGAACGTCTTCGATGGCATACGAATGAATCAGAAACAAGATGTCCGAAGCAGTTCGCACGTAAGGTGTAGCGAATTTCAAACGGTTCGATTTCAGTTGGTCAACTGACATCAATCAACAAAATCTGTACGGGTTTTGTTCAATTCGATTGAAAGTCTGTTCAGACGGTTGCGATTAAATAGTTGATCAACTAAAATCGGACCGTGTGAAACGCACGACCGAGGCACGAGTTTAACAAATTTCAGCCTCAGTGGCGCAGTTGTAATGCGTACGCGTTACGACTGAGGCTGACGCTGAGGTCTCGGGTTCGATCCCCGGGTCGGGTAAAAGTGATATTGGGTTTTTCTATCACGAAATGATTGAGCATTTCGTCAGCCCGGAGTCTGGAATTTGTGTCCGGTATGGCGATAGGCTAGCCCCCTATCACATCATGGGACGGAGATACGCTTGGCGAAATGTGATACACCTCTGCGTACTCCTTCGGGGATTACAGGCGTGAGTGCGTATGTATGTTAAGTTTATGTTTCATTACCGTTTCGGCTTCCAAAGCGGTCCCTTTACATCCCTTATTGCGCACAATAGCAACTAGAACAACAATATGTATTTGCAATACTAGCCTTTGTTCGCGGCTCCGCCC
Organism: Mimas tiliae; assembly: GCA_905332985.1. Classification (NCBI taxonomy): domain Eukaryota; kingdom Metazoa; phylum Arthropoda; class Insecta; order Lepidoptera; family Sphingidae; genus Mimas; species Mimas tiliae. The sequence continues at coordinate 16,910,145 of HG995244.1, forward strand.
GCGTGAACGGCCTTTTCCGGGATAAAAAGTAGCCTATGTTACTCAGTGATAATGTAGCTTTCTAACGGCAAAAGAAGTTTTGAAATCGGTCCAGTAGTTTTTAAGTTTATTCGTTACATATAGAAATACGAAAAAATCTTTCCTCTTTATAATATTAGTGTAGATGTAAAAATATTTGTATATCGGATAAAATAGATAAATTGTGTCCTTAGTTAACTTATAGGTTATTATAAATGTGAATGTAAGTTTGTTTGTTACGCTTTCACGCTAAAACTACCGTAGCTGCGGGAGAAACCGCGCAGGACAGCTATTCCATATGTAAAGAACAATTATTGCCGTGCGTTAGTCTGGCAAAAAGTCCGAAACGGCTGAACCGATTTTGATGAATTGTTTTCGTGTTGTTTAAGTGGGTGGTTTAGATTTACAATTGGACCCAGTGGGTGGCGCTGCAATCGGGGTGTAGATGCTCTTATTTTTGTTTTTTTTTGTTTGTTTTATATCTTTACATGACTATTTATAACAACCCTGTATTGTTCTGTCCCACTGCTGGGCACAGGCCATCTCTACTGTCAATAGGTATTAGTCCACCACGCTGGCCTGATGCACAATGATAGACTTTTTCAAAATTCTAAATTATTTTCTAAAATAAATGATAGTGAATGAGACCTAAGAGGTATGCAAGTATTGTAGCAAGTGGACATACGTTGTCTCTGCCTACCCTTATGGGAGACAGGCGTGAGTCTATGTATGTATATATTTTAGAAAACAGGGATTTCTTCACCTCTAAAGCGAGTGATAATAATTAATAATGGATCCACACGCAATTTCATGATGTGTGTTCTGGGGATTGGGATCGAACCCTCGACTTCCGTCTCGGCATATGAGTAGGTGGTAGGTCCCTCGTATGCGAGAGGCTGTCTGGGTTGGTACCACCACTTTGTCTACTTCTGCCGTCAAGCACCAGTGTGTAGACACTGTTGTGTTTCAGTTTCAAGGACATTGAAGCGGCGAAGTTACTGGGCATTATGAGACTTAACATCTTATGTTTCAGGGTGACGAGCGCAGTCCAGTGGCATGCAGTATTTTGTTTTATTGTGTCTGTTTATTGCGCTTACCATCAGGCTGATGCTCGTTTCGTCATTCAAGCTAGAAATAAAAAACCTACCGCCGTTCATCAAAATATTCTTTAACATAAGAGAGTAAGATTATTATCAATATACTCCGTGGCGCAGTAGGTAAGTAGCTGGCTGCGAAGCGAGAGACCGTGGGTTCGATTCCCACACCGATACAAATGTTTATGTAATCCACAAATATTTGTTACGGGTCTGGCTGTTGCGGGACCGCAAGTCCCTCGTATTTTCTGATACCCACAATACAGGTTAACCTAGTGTGGGGTGAGGACTATGTGTGTGACTGTTGGGTTTTTATTTATTTATGTCTTTGTCAACAGACAGAGAGGCTGGACGCTGATGCCCAAAGCACGCAGTCCTACTGCATGCATACGGTGGACATGGAGTTCCGGCACGTGGTCCGGTCTACGCATATAGATAAGAGCATAGAAGCCAAACGGAAGGTGAGCCATTTGCTATCAGTAGAATTAATTAGCTACAGCAAGAAATGACTAAGCTTGCCATGTATGATGTTAATGGAAGAATAGGGTAGTTGACTAGATTTTTTTAATTATTAGAATCAATAAGTTACGTTACTCGAAATCTATTGCAGAAAGAATTTAATAAATCGGACCAAAAATAAATAAGTTAGAAGCTATTCAAATTCTGTAGAAGGGGTAATTGTCAAATGACAGACGATGCAACCTTTGACGTCACTGTGTAAAATGTTCATTATGGTGCACGTGTGCAAGCGAGATAGTGAGATATCCCTACTACGCACCCACTTTTCCTAATACCAACAGTTCAATTCATAACTGCGGGCACATTTCTGAACCAATTTCGATTGTGTTTTAATAAAAGGGTTTCTTTTACGTATCATTTTCTGTTGCTTATAAAATAATGTATAAAATTCAATATAGGAAACTACCCTATTAAGGTTTCTGTTCTTTGATAGAAAAAAAAAATGACTACCTCCGTGTCGCAGTGGGCGAGTAGCCGGTGAAAGGTCATCTGGGCTAGTACCACTGTTTTTTCTATTTCTGCAAACAGCAATCAGTATGTAAGCACTGGTGGTTTTGGTTTCTAGAACCGAAGCCAGTGAAATCACTAGGCATTTTGAGACCTAATACCTTATGTCTTGGTGTGACCAGCGCAGTCCAATGCCATGCAGTAGTTTGTAATTCAATGTTCTATGCGGTATTGCTTCTGTTTATGGGCCGGCGTGGCCGCTTACCATCACGCGAGCAATGTGCTCATTTCGTCATTCAGGCTATTAAAAAAATTTACTCTTGGTCTCACTGACTGACAAAGCTGCAAATTCGCATAGGTTTTCTGTATGAGTACCCAGTCTGATAGAGCCATCCTATTAAAAAAACAGATGTTTTTAACTGCCTCGGTGGCGCAGTTGTAATGCATACGCGGTACGACTGCTGTGCTGAGGTCTCGGGTTCGATCCCCGAGTCGGGTAAAGTCATACTGGGTTTGTTTATTATGAAATGCTTAGTATCAACCCGGAGTCTGGAATTGTGCCCGATATGGCGATAGGCTCGCCGCCTATTACATCACGGGACGTAAATAAGCTCGGCGGAATGTGAATGTACTAGTTACACCTATGCCTACCCCTTCGAGGAGTACGGGCGTGAGTGCGTATGTATGTGTTGTAAGGTAATTAATTTCAGATAATTAAAGTACCCCGAAATGGGCGGTTTCCACGAATGTAACAATAAAAAAGTGAGGTGTGTTCGTGGACATAGTGTTAAAAGGTCCCTAGAGTTAAATCGTTCAACACGTGAGCAGCCGTAAAGCAGCGCAGTTTATTTAAATAATACAAGGTTTTTCAGTTGGTTCTGTTTGGCATAACGCACATTCTATTAGGTGGTAGGTCCTTTATATGCGACAGGCCGTTTGTGTTGGTACCACCGCTTTGTCTATTTCTGCCGCCAAGCAGCTGTGCCTAAGCACTGCTGCGTTTCGGTTTGAAGGACATCGAAGCCAGTGAAATTATTGAGCATCATGAGACTTAATATATCTCGCAACACCCAGACCCGAAACAAATGTTTGTGGATCAGACAAATATTTGTCTCGGTTCGGAAATCGAACCCGTGGTCCTATGTTTCACAGTCGTCTACTTGCCAACGGAGGCTGTATAGTTGTGCCTGGTATAACGATAGGCTCGCATCGCATCATGGGACCGAAATGAACTCGGTGCAATGTGGGTGTACTTCTGTCTACACCTCTTCCTACTCGTGCGAAGAAAAATAGACGTCAGTGCATATATATGTACAATAAAAAAACTTATTTTTCTGATAGTACAATGAAAATGGAACCATCAAACTGAAGTACAGCACGTGTAAAGCCATTTTAATCTACATAAAAGACAGTAAATCAACAAAACAACATGTTTTTATGTTACCTTTTCATGGTACATAAACGTGGTTATTCTACCTTGAGTGTTTTACTTTATAAAGTTCAAGCGTATTGTTTGTTTAGGCTTTGATCCATGAATAAAAGGCATGGTTGATTTTATTAGTTCATTGATAGTTGAGGTGAGAAACTACGGCCCATTAAACGGCGATGATCCACTTTGGAACCCTTGTATTTTTTAATTTGCTTGAATGACGAGACGAGCCTATCGCTCGCCTGATGTTAAGCGTCACGCCTGCTCATAAACAGAAACAACGTCACACAGAACTCTGGATTACAGAGCACTGAATACGGGGATTACGCCAAGTTTCTGAAAGGCTGATCAATGTAAAATCAACTAATCAAATGTCAAATCTCATGTCAAGACAAACTTGATTTGACACTTAAGTTAGTTAACATAACTTTCAAACTGCTTATATTAATATGAAATTTTTTATGTCAAACGGTACCTACTAAAGAGAGATCAAATATTATTAATTTATTTTCTCTAAATAACGTTTTAACAACTTGAATTTATTTGACAGTGGTGTTAAAATCAAATTTCTGTTAGTTGAATGTTGATTTGTTCAGGCTTTCAGAAACCGAATTTTACCATACGTACCATCTGGTATTAAACGTATTTTGTTTGTTTAATTATGGCTGCGCATTTCCATGCATATACAAGTCAAGTATTTAATATATTTTCCAGCATTCACAAGAATGATGAAACATCGATGTGGCCGATTTCAAAGTCTTGTTGGAGTTTTGTTGTCGATTCCTTCCTGGAGGCCAATTCTCGTAATTTTAAATGTTCAAAATATCATTCCGATCTAGTCAGCGTCAAGAAAGTTGCAAATGGCATTCTCTTAAACCAATAATCAAAGTAGTATCAAGTACGATACTTCATAGACGATTTTCTCCAAGCGGATTGAACCACAAAAGTCAATCAATACACTTGTCAAAAGTCACCTAAATTCACCAATTTTAACGATTCCATACACTGAGGTGTAACTAATACATTCACATTTCGCCGAGCTTATTTCTGTCCCATGATGTGAGAGGGGGCGAGCCTATCACCATGTCGGGCACAATTCTGTTATCCCGAGCGTTATGACCTGTCCTTCTTTAGGCGAGGCTTAATAAAAAGAGTTCCTTCAACGGTAGGCAGTGGCTTGGCTGTGCTCTGGCATTGCTGAGGTTCATGGGCGGTGGTAACCACTTACCATCCAGTGGGCCGTCTCCTCGTCTGCCTATCTACGCAATAAAAAAAAACTAGACTCCGCTGATATTAAACATTTTAATCACTTACCGCGTCTTACCGCGTACGCATCACAATTTTGCCACTGAAGCAGTCAAATATAAAAAATATGATGAAAATATATATTCCAACCAAAAAAAATATTTCGATATACTTACGTCTGTCAAGGTCAAGGTCATCGTGGCTGTACAGAATCTTTTTTTTATTGTAAAATTACAAGGCCGTATTCTTGCTTCCTTGGATTGTTAGCCGGGTCACGTTCCAATACTGCAGTAATTTCCCTAACCGTTTGATTCGAAGCCGAATTGAGTTGATTAAGAAATTAATCAACTCAATTGTGCCCATTTCGTATTTCGTATTTTGACGTGAATACGTCTTTAAAATTGCTTCCTTAATGGTTAAAAATCGGGGGATACAGTGAAATCAAGAGGATGATGGATGGATGGTGGATATTGGCACCTTTCCACTAAGCCTGTAGAGTTCGATAGTGTTAATTTTTTTTTTCATAGCATAGGCCGGCAAACGAGCAAGTTGGTCACCTGATGGTAAGTGATCTCCACCGCCCATGTACGCTCACAATACCAAAAGAATTATGGTTGCGTTGCCGACCTTAAAGGAAAGGGATAATTAAGAGATTGGGAAGGGAAGGGGGTTTGTGCCTTCGGACAACTCACTCATCGTACGAAACGCAGCAGCAAGCTGCTGGAGACACAAGTGTCTACAGAGAGACTCTACCACTCAAACTTAGACTCTCTCTCAGCCTCCGTGGTGCAGTGGGCGAGTAGACGGTTGCGAAGCGTGAGGCCGTGGGTTCGATTTCCGCACCTACACAAATTCTGAAAATCTGATTCACAAATATTTGTCTCGGGTCTGGGTGTTGTGGGACCGCAAGTCCCTCGTGGTTCCTGATACCCACGATACAGGTTTACCTAGTGTGGAGTCAGGACTATTTGTGTGACTGTTGGATGTATATTTTTTTTTATTCTCTCGTAAAGCCAGCCCATTATTTTTATGATACCAATATAGGCAATAACATCTGTTATCCAAAACAGCTGATATTGTATAAAGAGAATCGATTTCACGCAAGTTGAACGCTTTTACGCACCACTAAGCCGCTGGATGGTGCACACTAGGCCAGTGGGCGAGACAGTTTTTGTTCCAGTTATCTTAGTATATTCTAGTTGTCATCACTTCTCACTATTAAAGACAAATCCTCGATGAGTATTGTGGGTTTTCTTCTTCCACCTGCCCTTATCCCACTCGCAGTGGGGTCGGCGCAGCATGCATTTTAACACATGGGATTGAAAGATTTGGCTTGTATTTTTTACGACCGGCCGCCTGCACGACTTTAACCCTTCTGGGGAGAAAACACCCAGACCGGAAAGTCGAAACATATTGGATCACACAAATATTTTTGTCTCGGTGCGAGAATCAAATCCCGCAGCCTCAGATTTTCACAGCCGGCTACTTGCATCTATGGCACGGAGGCTGGTTTACGAGGTGGTAGATTCCTCGTATGCGAGAAGCCGTCTGGGTTGGTACCACCACTTTGTCTATTTCTGCCGCTAAGCATCAGGGTGTAAGCACTGTTGTGTTCCGGTTTGAAGGACATTGAAGCTTCTAGTAATTACTGGGCATTATGAGACTTAACATCTTATGTCTCTGGTGACGAACCCAGTCCAATGTCATGCAGTGCTTTGTAATTCAAAGTTGTCTATGGTGTCGCTTCTGTTTATGAGCAGGCTTACCATCTAGCGAGCGACCTGCTCGTTTCCTCACTCAAGCTAGTCAAATCGGGCGACGGCTCGAGGAGCTTTTTAAAAGACTGTTCAGGATGAAGATCTTTATTAGACTTAATTTTCATGTACAATTTCCTTATTTATATGGTCGAGCGATGTAAACAATACGCATTACTTATTCTAGAAGCTTCGACATGCTTACGATAAAAGTGCTGAGGTAGCGTCTGGAGCATACCTGTGATGTCTCAAATTACATAAAAACAACATGTACTTGTTCTAAGAACTGTTTACTGTTTTACAAAATGTGCTTAGCTTGCGTCTGTGGTACATCCTGTGATGCGACGCCATCAGATCGTACACATACTCTAGGATACGTAACTAGCTAATAGAAAAAGAAATAAATACCATGTGTGCGAGACCTAATATTGATCTAGTTACCGGTGTATTTATTATATCCTACATAAACTATTGGACCTTTCTTATTGTTTTATCTGTTATCATGTATCATCTGAAGTAGATAGGATTTTATCTTAGGTCAACATAATATCTAGGTTACGGCATTGAAATCTAAGCTTTACACGTGTAACCGTGTAATTAATCGAGTAGAATTCGAGTAGTCCTCCTTTCCTACCGAGGTTTACCCGACCTTTGCTTAACTTTAGTTGACATTTAACGCTTTACACGTGTAGCCGTCTAATTAATCGAGTAGAATTCGAGTAGTCCTCCTTTCCTGCCGAGGTTTACCCGACCTTTGCTTAACTTTAGTTGACATCACGAGCAATGCACAACAAAGCAGCAAATTAACAATAAACGGATGTAGCACCATCGAAATAAGATAACTAGAACGATAACTCTCATATGAATCTGCCAAAAATACGGCTCCACTTACACATGCAAAGGTAACACTCATGCGACCAAAAATTAATGAACGTTAAAAATTCACTTTATTTCATAAAAGTTAATGCCTAAATATTGAATTTCTACATCGAGGTACGACGTTCTGCACCGCGCAAAAAATTAGACGTATAAGTGTCAACTAGAGATCATGAATCAATTTTTATTGACTATGAATTGATGAATGAACAAGCTACACAGACTTTTATAGCCCCGCCCCCTTGCACAAAGTTTTGGTGGGGTAATTTTTTTGCTTGAGTTACGTTTTTTGTCATCGTATTGCGATGCGTAACAGCAATTTGATTAGTGTTTTTGAATCGATGCTATCAATTATCATTGACTTCTTTTTTATTGCACAGGCCGGCAAACTTGCAAGTGGGTCACTTGATAGTAAGCGATCTCCACCGCCCATGTACGTCCACAATACCAAAAGAATCATGGGCGCGTTGCCAACCTTAAAGGAAAGGGATAATTAAGGGATTGGGAAATGGAGGGGGATTTGGGTCTCCGGATATCTCACCGTACGAAACGCAGCAGCAAGCCGCTACTTTACGCCGGTATTCTCTGAGACATAGGTAACGACCCGGACGAGCCGGCCCATTTATGCTGTAGACAAAACTGTCCACAGCATGGCTCTACCACTCATTTCACTTCAAAACTACTATAAATGGCTATTACACGATTTCTCCAGCTTAACCTCTTGTTGCCTAGCTACTGCGGGTACTTATTTCAATACGCTGCCGATCGCTTTCTGATTCAGTCTGAGGGGGAATGTATCAAAAAAATAAAATTGCCTTGAACTGAAAGGTTTCTGCCTCCCGGTTGCTTATTAGATTTCGTCGCAGGCACCCACCGATCCTTTTTATAGCAGAGGCCGGCAAACGAGCAAGTGGGTCACCTGATGGTAAGTGATGTTCACCGCCCATAAATATCTACAATACCTGAAGAATTATGGACGCGTTGCCGACCTAAAATAAAAGGGAAGGGAAAGGGGATTTTAGGCCTCCGGATATCTCATTCATTATACGAAATGCAACAGCAAGCCGCTCCTTCACATCGGTTTTCATTGAGACAGTGGTAACAACGCGGTCGAGCCGGTCCATTCATATTTAATCCCGTATGTAAAGAGGTGTGTTATAAGTCTGACGCATTTTTAAAAATTACATACTTAACTTCTAAAAGTCTGAAATGGGGCTGGTTTCGAACCTGCGTCTTTCGTCTCGACAGTCCATAGCACTCCTCGCTGAGCTATCAGATACTGTTAAATAATGGAGATATTTTTTATTCTATTAAAATATACTCTACAAATGCGTTTGCAAAGGATTTAAAACATTCGTCGAATTTCACTGAACAAACGAATTTTACTGTAACTTTTCAAACATTTTAATGAAATGTGAATATTTGCTGCGAGCTATGTGGCCTCTGGGCTATGTCGGTTACCTTCGTTCGTCTACGGATCTCCTCATTTCTGATTCGATCACGTAGAGACACCAAGCATAGCCCTCTCCATAGCCCGTTGAGTGACAGTGAGACCACACAAGATGGACCGACGACCTGACAACAGTTGCAGGAAGCCGATGGATGCAGCACGCTTCCAACAGCGAGCCCTGGAAGGCATTAGAGGAGGCCTATGTCCAGCAGTGGACGTCTTGTGGCTGATGATGGTGATGATGAATATTTGCTGAATAAATTCAATTTGTTTCAGGTAATACGGATGCTGTTCGTTATAATTATGGAGTTCTTCGTATGCTGGACGCCATTGCACGTTATTAACACGGTAAGTTATCTACACTATCTTTTATATAAAATTCTCGTGTCACAATGTTCGTTCCCATACTCCTCCGAAACGGCTGGACCGATTTGTATGAAATATTGTGTGCATATCGGATAGGTCTGAGAATCGGCCAACATCTATTTTTCATCCCCCAAATTTTAAGGGTGGTCCACCCCTTTTTTTTTGTTGTTTATAGACAATTTTTTTTTGTTTTTATTTTTTTATGATACAGCATTAAAAAATACAACCCTACATTTTCAACCCTCTACGATCAACCCCTATTTTTTTATAGCGACATAAGTATTTTTGTCAAGCGCGTTTCTCACTGGGACTCGCTTGATGCGCCCACTAGACTACTTTAATCCTGGAAATAGGCATTCACGCGGGCGGAGCCGCGGGCAACAACTAGTAATATTATAAAGAGGAAAGATTTGTATTTTTGTATGTAACAAATAAACTTAAAAACTACTGGACCGATTTAAAAAATCCGTTGGAAAGCTACATTATCACTGAGTAACATAGGCTACTTTTTATCCAGGATAAGACCGTTCACGCCGGCGTATCCGCGAGCAAAGCCTAGTAATATAGAAGCTTACAACGCTATCGATTGCCTCGGTGGTGCAGTTGCAATGCGTAAGCGAGGTCTCGAGTTCAATCCCCGGGTCGGGTGCAAGTGGCATTGGGTTTTTCTATTACGAAATGCTCAGTATCAGCCCGGAGTCAGGAAATTATGCCCGGTATGGCGATAGGCTCGCCCCCTATCACATCATGGGACGGAGATACGCTCGGCGAAATGTGGGTGTATTGGTTACACCTCTGCCTACCCCCTTCGGGGATTACAGGCGTGAGTGCGTATGTTTGGATATGATAGTTTGTCTATTACATACTTTACTCCTTGCACTACGTTACTATTTCTATCATAGTTTCTGATGGAAAACTTGTTTACTATTCTATTCTATAGGTGTCTGTGCTACGGCGTAGGCATCGCGTTATACGCTACAACGGTTTTTTTTTTCGAATGTATTTGTGCTGTTAGCTTATATTGCTTTTATAGCTTCACCTGAAAATAAAGCCGGCGCTTATGGCGTGTTTTAGAAGGCTTAGACCTCAGCTTGAGCAATCGCTGGGGAGTATAGTTTAGGGCCGCCTCTGCACATCATTATACCGAGGGCCAGGTGTAGTTGTAGGAGATCTTCGGACTCGCAGGCGTGTCCTATGTCGGGGTCGCGTATTATTGTTGCGATTCGGGTTGGACAAGGAAAGTGCTACTTGGATAGCGACTGTGATGGAGTCGTTGGGATCTGCCAAAACATGTTTGGGACGTCGACGGAGGAGGTCGCTGCTACATCGTCTTCAAGCGCTACATTATGAATCCTTTTTAACCGACTTCAAAAAAGGTGGAGGTTCTCAATTCGCCGCGGTTTTTTAAAATATAATAATAATACTAGCCCTGTTTTATACACGTCCCACTGCTGGGCACATGCCTTCTCTACTAAAAAACAGGGATGAGAACTAATTCGGATAGGTAGACTTCACATACCTTTGAAATTCATAGGGGGATTCTTCTCAGGTGTGCAGGTTTCTTCACAATGTTTTCTTCGCCGTTAAAGTGAGCGAAGTAGATAGAGAAGATAAGTAACATCGGGGTGAAATTTTAATCTGTATACAACGTGTTATAGAAAGGGGCGGGCAAATTTAAGCAATGTATAGTGTAGGGTATAAGTATTTTATCCCCCATAGTACCAAATCCGATTGCATTGCTAGGACAATAATTATAGAATTTTCTTTTTTATCGAATGAGTAACATGTCGATATCGACTATGTATCACTTGTACAACTTTGCTCAACACTAAATGATAAACAATGATAGACCTCCTTTCATTTCATTATTTTATCATTCAAAAAACATTAAACAGTTGTCAAATGTCAATATTTATTTGACGCAGTCAGTTCAGCAATTTCTGATTTTATGTAGTATGATTACGAGTTCAAAAAATATGTTGTATTTGACTAAAAATAAGTATTATGTATTGGTACTTTGTGTTGGTGTAACTGATAACAGATTTTAAGGAGATCGTCGACTGTATTAAGCCAAATTCATAGATGGAAGACCCGAGAATGAAGTCTTTAAAATGCATCTAAGAGGATGGTACCTATATCGTCTTCAGCACACAGTCTCTTTCAGGTGTTCATTTGTGTTTAAATTGCAAGTTACGTACCTATGTCCGTAGAATTACGTACATCTTATTCAAGTTTATTAAAACGAGAGTGTCGTTCATAATAATTAATAGTGATGTCATCAATCTTATCGATCTGAATAAACGAGTGATTAAAATAAACGTGAAATTTTAGGATGTTTTGGTTTTGAAAAGGTCCGGTACATAAGTACTAATTGTATGGTGTATGTAATGACCCTAAAATATGACCACACCTTTCTGTAACACGTTGTATACTTACCGAGAATGACGTAGAATGTAAAAAAAAATTGAGCGATCGACTATGTTATACGATAGTGGTCTCTTCGAACGCCAGCATTCCACAAAAAGGACTAACGAGAAAAACTAAATTGCAACTATTATACACGTACTATTTTACCGCTTTGAATAAATATTTGGCGGCGTATTCACTTAATAGCACACGTGGCGAATAAATGAAATGAAAGGCGCGAACATGAAATCACATTTATTAAGGTCCGGGCAGGATTAATGTAGCGTAAACATTGTTAGAAGCGACATCCGTGCCAATTAGTTTCGGGTGTCCTTATATAAAGGCACCATACCTCTATTTTTATTTTTATGTTTACCGCATCTAGTTATGTTTAGTGCATGTTTTGTGAGAGGTAGAGCCACGCTTTAGACAGTTCTGTCTACGTATTTTATGAAGCAATCTTGTTCCAGATCTACCTCTTCTACCCAGACGAGTTGTATCAATACATAGGGTCCAAGGGGATCATCTCCATGCAACTGCTGGCGTACTGCTCCTCCTGTTGCAATCCCATCACGTACTGCTTCATGAACCGCAAGTTCAGGCAGGCGTTCATCAGCTTGATCAAGACATGCAAGTTCTTCAGGTTAGTTTATCTTCACCATCATTATCATCAGCTTATTCATCTGCTATATACCGACTATTCTCCAGAAATTATGGGTGTTCAAATTATGGGTCTTGTGCCCTCAGGTATTTTTATTGCTTAAATCGGCAGACATGCAAGTGGTTGTCCTGATGGTAAGCGGTCACCAGCGCTCATCGCCATCGGCAATGCCAGGGATACAGCTAAGCCGCTGCCTAACATACTAAAATATTATCATGACTACCACTTGCTCCCGCTTTTATAATTTCCATTATTAGTTCCTCATCAAAGTATCCTAAAATCATCTTTGACGCATTAAATTCACACAAAACATTAATAAATATTTAATTTTGAATAAAATCAGAATGTTTTTCATTAGCTTGAATGAAGAAACGAGCAGGTCCCTCAACTGAACGCCATGCCTGCTTATAAACAGAATCTATACCACACAGAACTTTGAATTACAAAGCACTGTATCGAATTAGACTGCGCTCGTCACCCTGATACATAAGATGTTAAGTCTATATATATATATATATATATATATATATATATATAATGCTCAGTAATTTCACTAGCTTCAATATCCTTCAAACCGAAACACACAGTGCTTTCGCACTGTTGCTTGGCGGCAGAAATAGACAAAGCGGTGGTACCGACCCCGAAGGCCTCTCGCATACGAGGGACCTACCACCTTGTAAACCCAATTACCAGTATAGACAGTTTTAATTTGCTTAAAAGCTGTAAATAGTTCTATATACATAGACTAACCCCTGTTTCCCATAAGGGTAGGCAGAGACAACGGATTTCCACTTGCTACGATCCTTAAACACCTCTTTGGCATGCTTTACTCTCATATTTTTTTATACATGTACGCGTCGGATTAAAGTAGCCTTTCTCGAGAATATCTCCAACTTGATCTGGAAAAGTTCGCCGAGGCCTTTCCCTCCCAACTGTACCATTAATTACTATAGAAAATAGTTCTAAGGTCTTATTTATTCTTGGTAATAATTGATTAAGCCAAGCTCGGTATACTATGGTGACTGTCGCCCACTTCACTTGAATGCCATTTCTAAGAACAGCATTTACCATGGGTGACGTAGACATTACATCAAATCGCTATAAAAACTAAGCCAATTGCCTTCCAATTTATTACATCCCACATATAAAAATATACGTGGGTGCTCTATCATATCAGATGTAATTAATTTGATGCATTCCACTTTGCATGATGAACAGCTAACACACTAGTTCATTATTAGACCATGTATCGTAATTGTATTAATGGAAATCAGATTCCGTGATTTGACAGCCTCCGTGGCGCAGCGGGCGAGTAGCCGGCTGCGAAGCGAGAGGCTGTGGGTTCGATTCCCGCACTGAGACAAATGTTTGTGTGATCCACAAAAATTTGTTTCGGGTCTGGGTGTTGTGGGACCGCAAGTCCCTCGTAGTTCCTGATACCCACAATACAGGTTTACCTAGTGTGGGGTCAGGACTATGTGTGTGACTGTTGGGTGTATTATTATTATTATTCTTATCTAAAATAATATAGTTGTAAATTGGCAATGAAATTTTATAAGGAAAGAGATGAGTTAATTTTATAACTGGAGTCGATATACCGATTTTGTTTTTGGAATACACAGTAGCTATGGCATAGACGCAAAGACACGCACACCATGGTGAGTGGTAGAGCCATGCTGATACGACCTCCCCCCCTTCCCTTCTCAATCTCTTGATAATAGCTGTCCTTTAAGGTCGGCAACACGCACGTGATTATTCTGGTATTGTGGGCGTACATGGGCGGTGGAGATCACTTACCATCATGTGACCAATCTGCTCGTTCGCCGACTTATGATATAAAAAACATAGACTCTAGAACTTTTTTTTTGAAAGGGGGTCAAACGATCATGAGGACCATCTGATGGTATGCGATCGCGGCCACGCACTGTTGGGTAAAGATCACCCCCACTCCCTCCACGTATCACGATACAATATCACTATAGGCTGTTGTGGTTCAAATACATCCAGATCATGTCATATTTTTCTAGGTCGGTTGCGTCGTCGCCAACTACCTTTGAGTAAAAAGTTTTGTGTAATGTTCATAATGAATTCGAGTTACATGACCTGCTAACTGTATGCATTCGTATCGAGTTCAAATAGTATCAACTAAAATAATTTCAACAAACTTAAAGAATAAAATATTTCAATCACAAATATTATAAAATAAAAGCTTTTACCATTTTGGCATTTTGTAAGATAACATGTAGCCAAAGCTTTCAGAAGTACTGTTACATAGTCACATACTCGTAACTGTGTATTTCAACACCTCGTTCTAAACTCGAAATATTGAGTTCGTAATAACTAAATTCCAGAATTTTACAATTAACTAAACTTCAACTAAAGCTTAAAAACCGACATTTTTTACAGTAAAATATTTAAACTATTATATATTTTAAATTTCAGTTGGATTTTCTACAAAAGCGAGTTTTGTATTTTTTTTAACGATTTTTTATTTTCGATGATCTTCAATAGAATTGAAATTAATTAATTAAAATTAAATTAATTTAATTTTTTGAATTGTCATCGGTCTATGATAAGTATGCCAAATTTAGAGTTAATCCGACGTTTTCAAGGGGGTAATGAAGTAAACATACGAATGAAGCTAATAAAAGCGTATTAAAAATGAAGTTGATTGATTGAAATAAAAGCCTTCTCCTTTTTTGAGATCTGTTATACAAGAATCAAGGTTACAGCAGAAGCTATTGACCAATGTCAATATATCAGAAGGTCCTGTGGGAAATCCAAACGATTCGGGGCTCTAGTATACAATGCGGCAGACGAGGTTTGAATAACGATCAAATGTTGGGTTCGTTTCGCTCCCCCGACAATTGAAGGCACAAAGAACTGCAAAAAACTAGTGTTGTTCAAGTATTGAGAATATTCGCTGGGAATGTATTCATTCGCATTCTCGTTTAAAGCCGAACTAGCAAGCTGGGGCCAACACCGCGAGGCCAATTCTCGTAATTTTAAATTTTCAAAATATCATTTCGATCCAGTCTTGGTGTCAAGAAAGATTTAAATGAATTCTCTTAAGCCAATAATCAACGTCAAATGTGAACATAGATCGTAATGAGATCGAAAGTAGAATAAAAGTTGACTGAAGCCAAAACGGCATTCTGCTAACATTTTTAAATGACACATGTCCTTATATAAACGTCAAAATTGTGACTGAATTGAGATTACAGTGACATCGAGATGAGATTATATTGACACCGGACTGAACCTATAGAGGAGCAGAATATCATTTTGTAGTTAAATTTAAATCTTATATCAATAGTTCGGTTAAAATTCATTCGCAGTGTCAGTTAAATACGAGAATTGGCCTCCTGGTAGAAAGAAAATAATTCACATTTTGTTACTAGTTCCTACCTATGACTGGATTGAAGATTTAACGTATAAGTTACATTAAAGAAATATCAAATACGTATAATATGCGGACTTTAGATTTGTTATTTGTATGATTTGAAATATTTTCAAACAAAATTATAATATTTGAATGGCATAATGAAGGTATATAATCGCAAGACACGACTCCAAGGGTTTTAGCTTTCATTCACTTTATGTGAGGGGCTTAAGCCGAGTAATGCCAGTTGATGAATAAATTTTATACTACCGAGGCCGTAATTTGTAAGTAGCACTTAGTTTTACTAAGCATTTTTTAAGGTTTTTACGTAAGTCATGTCGTAAAAAATACGCCGAAACGTAATATTACATACTACAATATTAATAATGTCATAATCGCATAATATTAAAGTAAATAGTCGTACAGCGTACGCATTATGACTGCATCGGTGGCGCAGTTGTAATGCGTACGCGGTTCGACTGCTTTGCTGAGGTCTCGGGTTCGATCCCTTGTCCGGTAAAGTGATATTGAGCTTTTCTATTATGAAATGCTTAGTATCAGCCGGAGTCTGGAATTTTGGCCGGTATGGCGATAGGCTCGCCACCTATCACATCATGGGACGGAATTATATTCGTCGAAATGTGGGTGTACGTGTTACACTTATGAGAGTGAGTAAAGGCGTGAGTTCGTTTGAATAAATACCAATTTATTTATTTTCCGACGTTTCGACTGAGTTGCATCGACCGTGGTCACGGGTTGACTCCAACCGTTTACGTCAAGAAATCTATTGGTATTTATATACCTACAAATATTATGTAATAAAGACCCATTTTATATTATAATATTATACAAATCGCGAAAGTTTAAAAACATTTATTGCAATAATGTATTTCGCATTAACAAGGACTTCACTACCATAGATAACCTCCTTTCTATTTGATTCCTTTCGATAAACATCAGAAGTCTATGGATCCACTCACATCCCAGTGTAATTATTGTGGTCTGTACGCGACAGTACAAAGAAAACTCATTGGAGATATAGAGTTCTAGGTTTCCACACTTGCTAAAAGCTTAATATTGTACGTTATTTCGGTTTTTTTTTACCCTTATGGCTGTTCCCAATATTTTATATACTGACAGATTTGCTTACCGGCAGTACATTTCTGACACATTTTGTATGAAAGATCTGTCAAACTCTATTGATAGTAAGCCAATCTATCTGTCAACAGAATATAGGAAACGGCCATTAGAAGGTAACTACCTCGGTGGCGCAGTTGTAATATGTATCACATCGCCCCCTATCACATCATGGGACGGAGTTACGCTTGGCGAAATGTGGGTGTACTAGTTACACCTCTGGCTACCTCTTCGGGGATTACAGGCGTGAGTGCGTATTATAATATGTATTCTATAATGTATATATTACTCTATATTTGATTTTCTTTTATTTTAAGTCAGTTATTTACACCTACTTTGTTTCTTCTCTGCATCACCCAAGGTCGACTGGTAGAAAATGCTTTTGGCATTAAGTCCGCCTTTATACATTTGTATATAAAGTTAAATAAATAAATATGTCTTCAATTATGGAGGGTCCATCCATCCAAATTTCTGCCGCCAAACAACAGTGTGCAAGCATTGTTGTGTTTCGGTTTGAATGACATTGCAACCAGTGCAATTACTTGGAATTATGAGACTTAACATCTTATGTCTCGGGGTGACGAGCGCAGTCCAGTACCGTGAAGTGCTTTGTAAATCAAAATTCTATGTGATGTTATTTCTGTTCATGGGCAAGCGTTGCGCTTACTATCAGAAGAGCCATCTGCTCGTTTCGTCATTCAATCTAACAAAAAAAAGTATGTAAAGTGTAAGAACTTCCGTCCGGCCGTCTGGGTAGGTACCACTGCTTTGTCTGTTTCTGCCACCAAGCAGCAGTATGTAAACATTGTTGTGCTACGGTTTGAAGGACATTAAAGCCAGTGAAATTACTGGGCATTGTGAGACTTAACACCTTATGTCTCAGGGTGACAAGCTCAGTTCAGTATCCTGCAGTACTTCATGTTTTAAAGTTCTGGTTGGTGTCGTTTCTGTTTATGGGCAGGCGTGACGCTTACCATCAAGCGAGCGACCTGCTCGTCTCGACATTTAAAGCTAATAAAAACGTATAAAATACAACAGCAAGCTGACCAACGCTCGTTTTCTGTGCAAGAGTGGTTTCACCCCGGTCAAGCCGGCCCAGTCATGCTGACAAATCTGCCTACAGGACGGCTCTCAATTTTCCCCCCTATAACATATTGTTTAATATTATTTTCAACAGCGATGTATTAATTTTATCCAGTATTTCAGGTTGTGCTTCTCTGAGAAGTCGGAGGGTGGTAAGCAGGCTATTCCGCCGCCCGTGAGCTCCAGCCAGGATGGCACTGCCTGCGTTATCAGGGGCAGCCACACTGGACGCACAGGTTTGTTTATTACTACGAACATAATTCATAATACCATTTGAAATTCTTACGAATAACTTCTCAGGTATGCAGTAGACCTAGTACAAGTTTTAATAGTTTTCCTAAACGATGAAAGTTTTCGTTTTCTTTCCCTACGTTAAGTATCAGTAGCCACTAATGGGAACTATGATGAATTAAAAATAATAATATGGTTAA
The DNA here is from genome assembly GCA_905332985.1 of Mimas tiliae. Lineage (NCBI taxonomy): Eukaryota > Metazoa > Arthropoda > Insecta > Lepidoptera > Sphingidae > Mimas > Mimas tiliae. Next base: position 16,928,443 of record HG995244.1, read on the forward strand.
TTTTATTTCATATTAGTCGAATATGAAATTTGTTTTCAAGCGAATCTTTGCTTTATTACCATATGAATTACTAGTTTGACACTTCGACGGCAGTCATTTTATACGAATTCGAAAACTGTGAACGTATTTGTAACTCGTACTAGCCCAACAGGTTTCCTCAGGATGTTTCCTTCACCGTTAAAGCAAGTAATAGTTAACAATGAATACATATGTTACTTAGAAAAGACAGAAACATATTATGCTCTTGAGACTGGTTTCGATCCTGTAACTTTCGTCTCGATTGTCCGTACCACTCCCCGCTAAGATATTGTGGCTATAAAAAAAAAGTATTATTATTCAAATAACTATAGACTAAAAATAATCTCGAAGTGATATGAGAGTAAGATAACCCCAAAGATGCTAAAGACCGCGCAAAATGAAGATTGATTAGCACAGATCCTGACTGGCATACTTTGAAAGAAAAAGTATATTATGCTTGAAGAAAGGAAATATTTTTCCTGAGTACAAACATTTTGCACCGCATGTAGACACTGAGAAATGAGACAAGATTTATTGTGGCTTTCTCTAATGAAAGAGCCTATGCTGGCATATGAGACTTGGGCTAGATTGATAATGTACCTAAATTATTTAGAAATTCAATAGATACCACGAATCAAGGATATAATTATACGCTGTATGACCTACTGCTACCAGCCCCTGATCTACGATTTTTTCGAATTCGTCCCGATTTGCCCAACAACTATTCCGTGTATTTCTAAATTCTGGGAAAACAGATTTGTGATATTCCCCAGGAGAGTTGAGGTCAGGTAGGCGGCCGGTCGTAAAAACTAGAAGCCTAATCTTTCTGTGACATGTCTTAAAAAGTATGTTGCGCCGATCCCACTGCGAGTAGGATGACGGCAGGTGGAGATATTTCTGATACTTTACATTAATAAATATATTACATTCCAATAAAAGAACCACGCGTGCTGGCTTGCGAAACCATAGCTTCGTGGTCTCTTTCTTCTTGGACGGGGCTTGGACCAAGAGGTTCGCAAAATCTTACTTCTGTCGGACCATAAAGCTGTTAGAATAGTTTGCCGGCGCACGTGTTTCCTCCCTCCTATAACATGGGATCCTTTAAACGGAGTGTGAAGAAGCAATTAAGGCCGGCATAATTCTGCTGATCTGCGATAGATCCAGTGTCTATCGTTGGTCGACACTATTTTTGGATTGTGCTACACTTACCATCAGGTGTAGTCACTTTGCCGAGCCAGGATAAAAAAAAACAAATATGTCCCTTTGAAAAGTACAGCTTTGAATGTATACAGAATACCGATGTCATGATGTGTGTGCAAAGGGACGAAGTTCTTCAAAGGGGCTTCAAGGGGGCAGATTTCTGAGGCTAGCATCCTGTGTGTTGTAGGTATACATGGATACCAAATCATAATATGTATTAGTGGCGCTTCGAAACCGCATACCAAATATTCTCAATGAATGCTTTCATGTTTAAAGTCTTTCAAGTTGCCATACAGGCGGAAAATTTTTGTCGATCCTCAAACCCTTCTACTACGGGGCTTCCTTTGAAATAAACCATAAATATAATGTTAACATGAGTATTTCATGAATAAGTTAAAGTTTTTTTTTTACTGCTTGGATAGGCAGACGAGCAAACGGGCCACCTGATGGTAAGGAGTCACCGCCACCCATAGACTTTTGCAATGCCAGGGCACAGCAAAGCCGCTGCCTACCGTCTAAAAGTTTAAGTTTAGTTAGTTAAAGTTTTTTTTTATTGGATTTAAATGACGAGACGAGCAGATTGCTCGCCTGATGGTAAGCCCTCCAGTCACCCCTGTCCAGAAACAGAATCAACACCAAACAGAACTTCGAATTATGAAGTACATGCATGACACTAAACTGCGCTCGCCACCCTGAGACGTAAGGTGTTAAGTCTCAATTGCCCAGTAATTTTACTGGCTTGAATGTCCTTTAAACCGGATCTCAACAATGTTTACACACTGCTAGCTGGCGGCAGATATAGACAAAGCGGTGGTACCTAGCCAGACGGCCTGTTACATACGAGGGACCTACCACCTATTATAAATCTATACTTAGGGCTTATTTCACAATGTTCGAGTAATATTTTACTACCAAATCTATACTAATATTATATAGAGGAAGGATTTGTATATTTGTATGTAACGAATAAACTTAACTACCAAACCGATTTCAAAAATTCTTTTGCCGTTGGAAAGCTACATTATCACTGAGTAACATAGGCTACTTTTTATCCCGGAAAAGGCCGTTCATGCGGGCGGAGCCGCGAGCAAAGACTAGTAACATATAAGATAGCTGGTTTTTTAAAGTAGGTACCTAGTGCCATCCTAGTAGACATATTTCTTCCGGTATATATGTCAGAGTGTTATATCTGTGGCTTTTGTGTTTGAACGTGTCATATTTTATTTATTTATTTATTATTTAAGGTTTGCCAACAAAGTTTACAATAATACATACGTACATTAAATATTAACACTAATAACAATTGAACCTATTGCAACTCGGATTACTGGCAAACACAGCATGCATAAATAAATACAATCTTATATAAGTACTTAGTTCAATTAAATTAAAATTAGAAAATTAGTGAATTAAAATTAAAATAATTTGCAAAATAAGATGGTCATGATAATAAGTAGCATTTACTCAAACATTTCTCACGACCACCACAAGTACTTACACGCAAGCTTTTTCACGAGTCGGCAAACTGCTACAATTTCAGTTGCGAATTTTATAAAAGAGGTTTGGCAAATATAAGTTGGCAGTAAACTGGATTCACATCTGACTCCATATGCCAACTGTCTACCGTAAATTAAGGCTTTTTAACCAAGACGTACAAAGGTTTTTGAATATGAGATTCCGTTAAAGCTCGTTAGAGGCTTAGAGAATTAAATTTAAACTAATTTAGAGAAATGATAATCCTTTTTAATTCTTTAGACTACAAGTTGTATATTTCAGAATACGCAAAACTTTAAACTTAGCAAAAATATAATGTCTCTGGTAATTTTTGAACGAAATTAATGAACCATGAAAAGTCAGTCTACAAAAATTGCAACTTCAACTATTTCGATAACAAACCTAAACGTTTATTACTCCCAACGCGCCGTCAATTAAATTAACATTAATTTTTTTTAAATGACTGAACAGATTCTTTAAACATAGCTAAGAACCATTAGCGGATCCAGGTGGGCGCTAAGGGGCTCCAGCCCCCTAAAGCATTTGAATCCACTGAAAAATCTCAAATTAATCTTGATATTATCCTACTTCATTAGTACCACCTACAATATAATTTCCATCGCTTATCCTGACTTATTCCATCAGCAATCTTCCTATGTCCTTTCCCAATATTCTGTCTCGATAGATTTGCTTACTATTTATTGATAGTGTGCAAATCTAACACTATTGTGTTTTGACAGATCTTCGATACAAAATGTGTCAACATTTTACTGCCAGTAAGCAAATCTGTCTATGAATATTGGGCACGGTCATTAGACGGCGTATATTGATCTTCGATGTTTGCTAATATGATTGTTTTTTTTTATAGCATAGGCCGACAAACGAGCAAGTGGGTCACCTGATGGTAAGTGATGTCCACCGCCTATGTACGGCTACAATACCAAAAGAATTAGGGGCGCGTTACCGACCTTGAAGGAAAGGGATAATTAAGGCATTGGGAATGGGAGGGGGATTTGGGCCTCCTGATATCTCACTTACCGTACGAAACGCAGCAGCAAGCTGCTACTTTACGTCGTTTTTGAGTGAGAGTTTTTGTCTGTGAGACTCTTGTAACGACCCGTACGAGCCGGCCCATTCATACCACTCAAATGATTGTTTCGTATACAGAGCTCGACGGACTAGAAGGTGAGGATTGTGTTTAGCAGCGGCTCACAAAGTACTGCTTTGGGAAGCGGCGTGCACCCCGCGCTACCCGCGCCGGTCATCACGCGTCCCACCACCCAGGTAACCTTACTATTACATTCATCATGAGCTAATACCTCCTTAGTTCATTCTTTTGTCTCTCACTTTGCTACGGAGGGACGTGGAAAAAAATATTTTCAACACTCCCTGTCTTTCTACCTTACTATTACATTCATTCATTCATCATGAGGTTAATTCATTCTTAGTTAATTCTTTTGTCTCTTACTTTGCTACAGAGGGACGTTGGAAAAATATATTTCTAACTAATCCCTATATTTCTATTTGATCAATTTCGTTTCGGGATAGACAGCTTCGCATTCCCAGAGCCTCGCCGAGCTTCATTGATCGGTGTCAAAATATACGTGCTACTGTCAATCCTGTCTTGCAGAATTACAAAGGCGGGTTGTAGGCGGGATATACCCTGTCACATTCATCATTAATTTATTTACTACTAGCTTTTGCTCGCGGCTCCGCACGCGTGAATGGCCTTCTTCAGGATAAAAAGTAGCCTATGTCCTAATGTCGAATTTGTGCCAAATTGTATCTAAGACGGTTCACCGGTTATGGCGTGATGACTAACAAACATTCAAACAAACATTCTACATGGCTCTTAGCCTTCGAACGGAGACACAGTACGATTTTAGTTCATCAACTGCTAAATCGCATGAGATTTGAAACGTCTGAACAGACTTTCAAACAAATTGATCAACCAAAAACCATACAGCTTTTGTAGGTTCAAGTCAGTTGATGAACTAAAATCGAATTGTGTGAATCCGCTATTACCGTTGTCCATGTACATCAGTTGATCCATAGATACAGCCAAATATAAATTTATTCTTCTCATTTGAAGTAGGACGTATCATACAACCGGCCGCCTGCCTGACGTCAACCCCTCTGGGGAGAACAGCGTGTGACTGTTGGGTGTATTCATTTATTAAAGTGTTCCTGCTAGATAATATATACTCCAGGTCTTGACTGGTTTAAAAATTGTTATGTTCCATACCAGGTAATCGAAACAGGAGAAGAAGGAAGCCAGTTCCTGTATCGAATCACTTGGGCGAGAACGGGGCAGTCAAAGAGTACGGTGCCATCGCAGCCACTTTATGAGTGAACTCTGAACAATTAAATGACGTTTAAAATGCAGTGTAACTATTGCGGTTGTGACCGATGATTATAGTGTTGAAAAACTGTGATTCAAACATGTATAAAGCTGTTATTTATATTACTATGGTGGCATTCGTCAATGCGTAAGCGAAAATGTTAATTTTTGTAAATGGGAATGCGAGTATCATAATAATCTCAATATTTTATTTTATTTTTTATTTTATTATTTAAGGATTGCCAACAAAGTTTACAATAAATATATAATACATACATACATACGCACTCACGCCTGTAATCCCCGAAGGGGTAGGCAGAGGTGTAGCCAGTACACCCACATTTCGCCGAGCGTATCTCCGTCCCTTATGTGATAGGGGGCGAGCCTATCGCCATACCGGGCACAAATTCCAGACTCCGGGCTAATACTGAGCATTTCGTAATAGAAAAACCCAATACCACTTTACCCGACCTGGGGATCGAACCCGAGACCTCAGCGTTGGCCTCAATCGTAACGCGTACACATTACAACTGAGCCACCGAGGCAGTCTAAATATATAATAATAATATATTATAATATTATTATAATTTTTTAATATATTGTTGTTAATAATAATATTTAATCGTATAACATTTTTGTATTATTATATATATATTTTTTTTTAGTATTAGTCATGTTTATTTTCAATTTTATTGTGATTTTTGTTACAAAGAAGAATCTCGTCCCGGTTTTGTATACTTTTCAAGTCTATTTTCCATGTTGTCACTTGTAATAGGGAAATAACTGTCAAATTATACAGCTGCTTGACCTGTTTATTCCTATGTTATCTGCCAATTAATTTTTTATATTAGCAAAATTACAATGAACTCGAACTAAAATCACTGAACTTTGGTCCGGCAGCTGTCGTATTTAATTAACGCCCAAACGGTCTAGGCTCTTTGACACAGTTGTGAGAACAAACAAATTGGAAAGATCAAAACTAAATACATTTTTCTGCTATTTTTTTACAACCGCTGTGCTGAGGTATGATCCCCGGGTCGAGTAAAGTGATACTGGGTTTTTCTATCATGAATTGTTTAGTATCAGCCCGGAGTCTCGATTTATGCCCGGTACGGCGATAGGCTCGTCCCTATCACATTATGGGACAGAAATAAGCTCGGCGACATGTAGGTGTACTAGTACACCTCTGCCTACCCCTTCGGGGAGTACAGGTGTGAGTGCGTATGTATGTATTTTTTCACTTAATTTTTTTTCACGTAGCTTGTTATAATTAATATTTAGTTTCAGTGGTAATATTACGTAAAAATTTCGATAAATGATTTCGTGAGCATTACTTATGCTTATTTACGCTTTAACTGACAATTTGAAATAATCCTCGCAAATCTATCACGTTATGTTCCAGCCTCCGTGGCGCAGTGAGCAAGTAGCCGGCTGTGAAGTGAGAGTGTGTTCCGAGGATTGTGGGTTCGATTCCTACACCGAGACACATATTTGTGGATGTTTCGGGTCTGGGTATTGTAGGATAGCAAGTCCCTCGTAGTTCCTGATACCCACGATACAGGTTAACCTAGTGTGGGGTCGCAACTATGTGGTGTGACTGTTGAGTGTATTTATTTATTTATTAAGTAATAAACGGATAAGTTTAGTTTTATTTAATTATACTTGTTTTATTACGTATTCTTGTAATATGTGATTAATTGTAATATAATTATTCATGCCTCGGTGGCGCAGTTGTAATGCGTACGTGTTACAATTGAGGCTAACGCTGAGGTCTCGGTTTCGATCCCCGGGTCGGGTAAAGTGATATTGGGTTTTTCTATTACGAAATTCTCAGTATCAGCCCGGAGTCTGGAATTTGTGCCCGGTATGGCGATAGGCTCGCCCCCTATCACATTGTGGGACGGAGATACGCTCGGCGAAATATGGGTGTACTAGTTACACCTCTGCCTACCCCTTCGGGGATTATAGGCGTGAGTGCGTATGTATAATTATTCATGCAAGTAAATAATACGTAGTAACAAATAATATTAAATGGGTGTGTTACGAATATGATAGAAGTTCACAAAGGCGGCTTAATGAACGTAATTAAGACGTTAATATCTATTAATTTGAAAATAGATATTTTGTAATCGAATTGACTGCGACTGCCTCGGTGGCGCAGTTGTAATGCCTACTCGTTACGATTGGGGCCAACACTGAGGTCTTGGGTTCGATCCCCGGGTCGGGTAAAGTGGTATTGGGTTTTTCTATTACGGAATGCTCTGTATCAGCCCGGAGTCTGGAATTTGTGCCCGGTATATCGATAGGCTCGCCCCCTATCACATCATGGGACGGAGATACGCTCGGCGAAATGTGAGTGTACTGGTTACACCTCTGCCTACCCCTTCGGGGATCACAGGCGTGAGTGCGTATGTATGTAATCGAATTCTGCATGCGAAGACGAAGATTCTCAATGTTACTACATTATTTTAGTAGTAAGGAATGTTTGTGATAATAAAACCACATCGAAATTATCGTTTATGTGAATTGTTTCATAATTGTTGTCTGTTTATACTTTATAATGGAAATAATATAATAATTATTTATTTAAATTTTAGATATAATAAATGTTCCATGATAAAATAAATTTTATATCAAATTAAAACATTTTCTATAAGAAGGTATTGATTTACATTTAAAATTTATTATGTTTAAAACTTATCGGCCTATAATGAGATAATTTTAATTTGAAGGTTTATATTTAAAAAAAAAACAATACTTACCTATGTTTAATTAGCTTAGGCTATCAGCCATGTCTGTATTAAGATATAATAATAATAAAATATAATATAATAAAACAATAAAATAATAATAAAATATAATAAAACATTACCTTAACATAAACGGAAAACACTATTCTTTGATGTAAAGCGTACTAAAACTAAAGGCAGGGTCAATGACACACGCGCATTACCACGCTCTAATTCACAGTAGGTATATCGCGCTGTGTGCCGCGCTGCACAGCTGATTCCGAACGTCGATGGTATTTTTATTGGATTTAAATTACATTATGAAGAAGAATACATTTTTTTTATTATTATCTGAACAAAACGACATTGCGTTTATAGGTCCAAACAAAACTGTGCATGAAAAAAAAAACTTATTTCGTGTTTTTTTTGTGGTATCGTGTCTATAAACACCACCACCACCACCCTTTACCACCTTCTTTTTTTACATAGGGAAAATCCTCTTGGATTTCCGGCCACCTTAAAAGATAGACGGGGTAAGCCGGATTTTTACCGGCTAAAAACCCCATGGTTGTCGGCATCTGCACTATGGAAGAGTTTCGGGACCTCCAACAGAAACACGCCGAAACCCCTCCAATTATTATATATGACTGTGTAGACTAGTGACGCGCCCGCGTTACATTAACACAAACGCGTTGCATTGACTTGACATCAAGTAGTATTTTCTAAGCCAATTTCAAATTTTGTAAACACTCTAGCTGTTGACCGCGGCTCCACTCGCGTGAATGCCTATTTCCAGGATTAAAGTAGCCTAGTGAGCGACAGCGGTGGGCGCGGCTCGCATCAAGCGAGTCCCATCATCGGTGTGAAACACGCTTTACAAAAATACTAAAATGACTATTAAAAAATAATGACTATTTAATAATTATTTTTTCAAAAAAATAATATAAAATATTTAGGGGTGGGTCACCCTTATCATTTCGTGGTCTGAAAAATAGATGTTGGCCGATTCTCAGACCTACCTGATATGCACACAAAATTTCATACAAATCGGTCCAGCCGTTTCGGAGGAGTATGGTAACTAACGTCGTGACACGAGAATTTATATATAAGACTAGCTGTCCCGCGCAGTTTCACCCGCAACATCTATCGATTGCAGCGCCACCTACCGGGTCCAATTGTGAATATAAACCATCCAGGGACCCGCTCAAATACATACAAAAACAAATAATTGAAATCGGCCCAATCGTTTAGGAGTTTTTGGGAGACTAACGAACAGCAATTGATTTTTATATATAAGAAGACTAGCTGTCCCACGCGGTTTCTCCCGCAACTACAGCAGCGCCACCTACCGGGTCTAATTGTGAATATAAAACATCCAGGGACCCACTCAAATACACACAAAAAGATTCATCAAAATCGGTCAAGCCGTTTTGAAGTTTTAGCGAGACTAACGAACAGTATTTGATTTTTATATATAAGATTAAGGTACGCTACATTCTTGTTATGAACAGTTGATATTGGCCTAAAGAAAGTCATTCGGTGCTCATTTCGCGAACATGACTAGAAAACATTTTGAATAAATGTAATAGTAAAAATATATCAACGAACGTGTATTGATATTATAAATAATTTAATTCATATCACAGTTTTTTTATACAAGAATAAATATTAATATAATTTGAGAGACGTTAAGATTTGTTCAAGACATATATACTTTTGAATACGTAACATTTCTTACCTTCTAGAGTGGTATTAATTAATAGTATAATAATATATGCTCGCGCTTACCAACTTCTATGGGTAGGCAGACGTGTAATGTGTACCTTGTACAAACTTTGTGGAGGTTTTATAATATATTTTTAACAATATAATGGAAAATGAAAGCGTTTACGTAGGAAGACGGACCCTGCCGACGTCAGGCAGAAAAAAATAACCACATATTTCCAAACTATCTTCAATCATGTCATTTATCCATACTAATTCTTGAATAAAAAAACGAATGCTAAATGTATAAATGTGAATTTAACCAAAACTGTATAAAATCTAAATGTGAAATTTCCGATAATGTATTTGTTGTTTATGAACGTTTAGTAAAATGTATTTTGTATGTTGTCTTTTGAATTGAGTAACGCCTTTTTATTTATAATAACTTAACATTTTTTTTTTTTACAATTACGTACAAAGACATGGGATGGGGATTTGCTGGTCCTCCGTAAATCTCACCGTACGAAAGGATACACATGAAGTGGCAATTTTCTGTATCGTTTCGTACAAAAGATTTCCGGAGGTCCAAATGCCCCCTCTACTTTCTAATTCCCATGGCAATGCATCTAGGTTCTTCTGATATTGTGGACTTCTAGTTTAATAACCCATAAAATGGTAGAGATCTCTTACAATCAGGTGATCAACGTGCTTGTTAATTTTAGAGTGGTAGAGCCACGCTATAGTCAATTTTGTCTACATTATGAATGGCCCTGATCGATCGGGTTGTTTTCACTGTCTCACAGAAAATCGACGTAAAGTAGCGGCTAGCTGATGCGTTTCATATTGTGAATGAGATATCCTAAGGCTCAAATCCCCCTCCCCTTCCCAATCCTTTAATTATCCCTTTCCTTTAAGGTCGGCAACGCACCCATAATTCTTTTCGTATTGTGGGCGTACATGGGCATTGGAGTCACTTACCATCAGGTGACCCACTTGCTCGTTTGCCGGCCTATGCCATAAACAAAAACCTATTTATACTTTACCTAGAGCAAACGTAGGTACATAAAAGACGGTGAAAGTGGTCTTGCGCCTTTATACTATTCATTTCAAATAATAGACTAAAAAACAATGTACGAGCTTGAATGTGGATACAAAGCTTAGTGGCTCAACAATAAACATTCTACTCTTGTCTCCCTACTTGGAATATGTTTAATGTTTTTATGAGTATTGTAGCACCATTTTGCGAGTATTAACGGTGAGTTTAATTGATGTAGATGGAAAGATTATTGTTGTACTCAGTACTAAGGTCTGAAGGCCAATTCTCGTAATTTTAAATGTTCAAAATATCATTCCGATCTAATCTCAGCGTCAAGGAAGTTGCAAATGGCATTCTCTTAAACCAATAATCAACGTCAAATGTGAACATAGATCGTATTGAGATTGAATGTAGAATAAAAGTTGACTGAAGCCAAAACGGTATAATGCTACTGCTAATGCTAGGTGCATTTGACGTTGAAAATTACGAGAATTGGCCTCCAGGACTAAGGCCTAACCCCTCTCATTCAGTAGAGGAGGCCCGTTCCCAGCAGTGGGGCGTGTATATAATATAATAATAATACTTATTATTATTAACGGTGAGTACATGAAGCCCATTCACTAGTGTCGATTGCGACCTTTTTAAAGAATCGGAGGAGGTCGATTCCACATATATATTTTTATTTTGTATATATAAACACGTATAACTTTCCAGAATGATATGATTTTGAAGAATCTTTTTTCAAAAGGCAATAAAATTTAAAAAAAAGACGTATTAAAAATAAAACCGACTTCAAAAGCTAGAAATAAAATTTTACCAATTTTGAGTCGGTGATCTCTACGAATGCAGTGCCATGCACTTTGTAAGCAATAGTGAAACTAGTACTCACGGTTCTCCCAGCTTATTTCCATTCTATGATGTAGTAGGTGTTGAACCTACCGCCATATTGGGCATAAATACCAATCACAAGCAACCTATGTGTAATGTTTCAAAACTAAATTTCCAACACATAATGCGATTGCTCGACCGATGATTTGAAAACAGGACTTCACAGTTCTCAGCCTTAGTACGCTACCACTAGATCAATAAGATGAATTTTGTGTTGTCGTATCGTATTTAATTAATGTGAAAGATTGGACATTTGTACACACCTTAACGGCTGAACGGTTTTGGGTGAAACTCATGTATACCATTTTTTTTTATTGTATATGCCGGCAAACGAGCAAGTGTGTCACCTCATGGTAAGTGATCTCCACCGCCCATAAACACCCACAATACCAAGAGATTCATGAGCGCGTTGCCGACCTTAAAGGAAAGCGAAAATTAAGGAATTGGGAAGGGGAGGGAATTTGGGCCTCCGGATATCTCACTCACCGTACGAAACGCAGCAGCAAGCTGCTACTTTACGTCAGTTTTCTGTGAGACAGTGGTAACAACCCGACGAGCCGGCCCATTCATGCTGTAGACAAAACTGTCTACAGCATGGCTCTACCACTTATAAAACCATGAACTGGATTAGGTCATACACTACTTTTATCCCGGAAAAAAACGTTTACACAAACGGAGTCGCGATCAAAAACTAGTAATAGAGTAAACTGAAATCTCAACACAATCTAACACACAGAAAACAAATACAAAAAGGTCCACCAATACGAGTAACAATAACAATTTAAAAGGGGATCTTTTATTGCTTCCGAAAATGGTCCATGCAGAGGCTAACGTTCTCGAGTCAATGACGTCGCATTTGTTTAACATTAGACCCTTCGATACTGTTAATCCATTATCCAATAATTGCCTTTTGTTTAATAATGTATTCAAGGAGCTTCCTGCCCTCCTCTCATTATGTAGAGTTAGAGTAAAATTGTAAGCATTTTGTTTTTTATAATTAGCTTTAATGCCGAGACGAGAAGTCGGTCGCTTGATGGTAAGTGTTACAGCTGCCGATAAACAGAAGCAACCCCAATCAGAACTTCGATTTATGAAGTACTGCATGGCACTAGACTGTTTTTGTCACCTCGAGGCATAAGATGCTAAGTCTCATAATGGCCACCAATTTATCTGCCTTCAATGTTGTTTAAGCCGAAATACTACAGTGTTTACTGTCCTTGTCAGAAATAGACAAAGCGGTGGTACCAATCCAGACGGCCTCTCGCATATCAGGGACCTACCACCTTGTAATGTACTGCTATAAGCTCTAAGGACAATTTCTAAGTCTTCTCTTTCTCTGCCTGACGTTATTCCGGCCTTTTGCCAGGGCCCCCCCCCTTTTGCTTAAATGCTTCCACTTTGTCCGGGCCTTAGTATTTTCCGCGATAAGTCGTTCATCAGGATTTACAAAATATATTTTATTTTAATTAATTTCATCATATTAAGCGCACTCTACATACTGCATTAAAATATAAAAAAATACTACAACAAGAACAAAGGGAAAAATACTAACCACGAGGTGTATTTTTTTTTATAGTATAGGCTAGAAAACGAGCAAGTCGATCACCTGATGGTAAGTGAACTCCACCGCCTTTATACGTCACTCAATATCAGGAGAATCATTAGCAGTTGCCAACCTTAAAGAAAAGGGATTACTAAGGGAGGGAAGAGAGAAGGGGATTTGGACCTCAAGATATATCACACACGGTACGAAACGCAGCAGTAAGCCTTACTTTACGTCGGTATTCTGCGGGACATCGGTTGCCATCTATCGACATTATGTTGTACTAAATGTATTCTCACTTCACTTATAATATTTTATAGTTTCGTTTAGTCTTAGTGAAATGGCGGATAAACCAGCGCTGTAATAGTTATCACGTTGTAGCATTTTTAAGCTGAGATGGGACTATTAATGACATCGAAATAAGATAACTAGAACGATAACTCTCTTAAGAATCTGCTAAAAATACAGCTCCACTTACTTACACATGCAAAGGTAAGCACACGTAACACTCATAAGTACACGCAACAAAAATTTATAAACGTTCAAAATTAACTTTGTTTCATAAAATTTTATGTCTAAATATTAAATTTCTAGATACGACGTTCTGCACCGCGCAAAAAATTAGACGTATCAAGTGTCAACTAGAGATTATTATGCACAGACTTTTATAGCCCCGCCCCCTTGCACAGAGTTATGGTGGGGTTATTTTTTTGCTTGAGTTACGTTTCTTGTCATCTATTACGAAGATTGAGTGATTGATAGGCACTTTTCACCTATTATATGTTGTTTTATCATAATTTTATACTTTTACAGTATTCTAGCTAACTCTCTAACTCTGTAACTATTATTTGTATCTAACTCTATTTATTTTTAACTTTGCACATGCGGTTCGATCGGGTTATCACTACTATTTCACAGAAAACCATCATGAAATAGCAGTTATCTGTTACGTTTCGTACGGTGAGTTCAATTACTGGCTCGGTGGCGCAGCGCATATAAATGTGGTTAAAATCTAATAACGTATACAAGAGAAAATGGGACTCACCCCAAAGGGTAACAACAAACAAATTGCGTTTCAAATTTCGAAGCTGGGTTTTGAAATTGTTAACATAAGCATATTAATATTATAAATGCGAAAACTTTATTTGTCTGTTACGTTGTCACGGCTAAATAGCTTAACGGATTGTAATGAAATTTGACAAGGATATTTAAAAAAAAAAACATTCACGCGTGCGGATTCACGAGCAACAACTAATTTATTATATTATAGATAAAAGAGACAAAAAACACAGTAGCATCAAGTATTTTAAATAAAACTTTGAACTTATACACAAATTTCTTAATCATTTGTTGACAACTCCTCAAGGCGTCGAAACAGCTGAAGTTCCACGAAGTTAGTTACTACTTCGTTATAAAGTAAAAGCTAGATGACATTTATAAAATCACGTACTTACAGTTATTTAACAAACTTAATTTTAACAGCCTCCGTGGCGCAGTGGGCGAGTAGCCGGCTGCGAAACGTGAGGCCGTGGGTTCGATTCCCACACCGTGACAAATGTTTGTCTAATCCACAAATATTTGTTTCGGGCCTGGGTGTTGTAGGACCGCAAGTCCCTCGTAGTTCCCGATAACTACGATACAGGTAAACCTAGTGTGGGGTCAGGACTGTGTGTGTGACTGCTGGGTGTATTCATTTATTTAATGAATGTTGTATATTGAGGACAATAAGGGCTCTGAATGCTTAATTATTCTTCGATTTCCGGATGGAGTCGAAACTTACTCACCAAGAACGCTGGGAAACGGGTCGCCACTCGCCATAGCGGAGTGGCGTAGACAGGGTCATACTACCTACAAAATGTAAACAGCTCTATGATGAGCATCTCACCTAGGGATTGATTCCGCGGTCAACAATACATTTTGTTGGCATCACAGCCTGGTTTTATATTATGGCTGGTTGGCAAACGAGCAAGTGGATCACATGATGGTAAAAAATCTCTACCGTCCATAAATTTTTTTTTATGCAAAAGGCCGGCAACCAAACAAGTGGGTCACCTGATGGTAAGTGATCTCCACCGCCCATATACGCCCACAATACCAAAAGAATCATGGGTGCGTTGCCTACCTTAAACTTACCTACCTACCTTGCTAGTTGCCGGCCTATGCAATAAAAAATATCCAGTAACTCCAGGCCGGCATAATTCTGCCGACCATCGAGGCTCGCAATGTCTCTTGATGGTAGACATTATATTTCGACTACCCAGTACTTAACATAAAGTCATGTGTAGCCACTTTGTCGTGTCAGGATAATAAAAATAGTTTTACTATACGAGTATAAAGTAAAGAGTAGAGTAAAGTAAGTAAAAAATTTAGATATATCTAAGTTTTTACATGAACGCCTACTGGTTTCTGATTAGCAAGTTGTTCAACAGCAGCAACATGTGATACTGATGGTTCCTATAATTTACCTAAAGTGGTCTATAATTTTATATCACCTCTCAGAAGTCGATTCCAACCTGCAAGTAGTCCACGTTGACCTTATCACATCCTCACCTTTCCTTAACAGAACCACGCGTGCTGGCTTACGGAACCACAGCTTCGTAGTCTCCTCCATCTCGGCTAGAACTAAAAGGTTCGCAAAATCTTACTTCTGACGGAGCATCAAGCTGTGGAATAATTTGCCGGCACACGTGTCCCTACTTCCTATAATATGGGGTCCTTTAAACGGAGTGTGAAGAAGCAATTACCTACGATAGACACATCGTCTGTCGTTGGTCGACAATATTCTTGGATTGCGCTACATTTACCATCAGGTGTAGTGTAGTCACTATGTCGACATAGGATTAAAAAAACGTCAATAAAAAAAAATGGGGTCGTGTGAGGTGTAATTAAGTGGAGTTTACACATGAATGGACTTATTCTGGTCGCAACCAAAGTGTTTGCTGTAAATTATCCAGATAACACCGACTTGCTAAATAAATTGAAGCCGAACATTAAAAATTTGCTAACTAAGCTTAGAGCCCATAAAAACAACTTATGTGTTAATTTCACTAGATTTGTATTTTGTGTTTGTTGATTTTATAAGTGATGAGCCATAACTGTCTTCAGCATGAATGGGCCAGCTCGACCGGGTTGTCACAGACAGTCTGACCACTGTCTCACAGAAACTCTTAATGAAGTAGCAACTTGCTGTTGCGTTTCGTTCGGTGAGTGAGATATCCGGAGGCCCAAATCCCCT
The DNA here is from genome assembly GCA_905332985.1 of Mimas tiliae. NCBI lineage: Eukaryota > Metazoa > Arthropoda > Insecta > Lepidoptera > Sphingidae > Mimas > Mimas tiliae. The sequence continues at coordinate 16,944,631 of HG995244.1, forward strand.
ACCCATCCCAAATCCCTTTTTTTATAGCATAGGTCAGCAAACGAGCAAGTGGGTCACCTGATGGTAAGTGATCTCCATCACCCATATACGCCCACAATACCTGAAGAATCATGGGCGCGTTGCCGACCCTAAAGGAAACGGATAATTAATGGAATTGTGATGGGTAGGGAATTTGAGCCTCCGTATATCTAACCGTACAAAACGCAGCAGTAAGCTGCTACTTTACGCCGGTTTTCTGTGAGACAGTAGTAATGACCAGGACGAGCCGGCCCATTCATGCTGTAGACAAAAGTGTCTACAGCTTGGCTCTATATTTGTTTGTTACATAATAAATGTTATATGTTCACCCATCGGCGATCTAAATAAATAAACGTACGACAACTACGAGCCCTATATCGCTAAACAGACATGTTTTATACCACGGTACGTTGATATCAAGTATTTTTGCTTAACATACATACATATACATACTCACTAACGCCTGTAATCCCCGAAGGGGTAGGCAGAGGTGTAACCAGTACACCCACATTTCGCCGAGCGTATCTCCGTGCCACGATGTGATAGGGGGCGAGTCTATCGCCATACCGGGCACAAATTCCAGACTCCGGGCTGATACTGACACATACATTTCGTAATAGAAAAACCCAATACCACTTTACCCGAACCGGGGATCGAACCCGAGATCTCAGCGTCAGCCTCAATCGTAACGCGTACGCATTACAACTGCGCCACCGAGGCAGTCTTAACATACAATCATTGTAATAACCGAGCTGATACGCCTGTCACGATGACAGTGCCTTTCATAACCCAAAACATCCTGTCCAGCATCTTAATTAATATTGCTTGATTGCTATATAGTTGACTTACTGTATCCGTCGCGAAATTGTATGTTACGTTTATGTTTTACCTATCTTGTGAATATAATGATTTTACATGCATCAGCTGCATGACTGCTGCAGCTGCAGACTGCCTCGGTAGCGCAGTCGTAATGCGTACGCGTTACGATTGAGGCTAGCGCTGAGGTCTCGGGTTCGATCCCCGGGTCGGGTAAAGTGATATTGGGTTTTTCTTTTACGAAATGCTAAGTATCAGCCCGGAGTCTGGAATTTGTGCCCGGTATGGCGATAGGCTCGCCCCCTATCACATCGTGGGACGGAGATACGCTCGGCGAAATGTGGGTGTACTGGTTACACCTCTGCCTACCCCTTCGGGGATTACAGGTGTGAGTGCGTATGTATGTACATGCATCAGCCTCCATGGCGTAGTGTGACTGTCACAGAAATCCAATTTAAAAATACAACATGCTGTTGCGTCTCGAAATGTGAGACATTTCCATAGGGCCAAATACCACTGCCCCCTTCACCCTCCCCGTTCCAATCCCCTTTTCTTTCCAAGGCTTGTGTTGCGGGCGTTCATTGGCGGTTTTTTTCATAGCAGGGAACGGAGAAAGTTGATCACCTGATGGTAAGTGATCTCCCCCGGCCATAAACATCCAAATACCTGAAGAATTTGGTTGGATGGATTATTGAATTGGGAGCGGAAGAGATTTTAAGAAAAAGATACCATCAGGTGACTCATTTGTACGGTTGGCAGCCTGTGCAAAAATAAATATTTACGATCGCTATACAGTCAGGAACAAATGTGTGTTCACTGCAAGTTGAAAGTCTACCGTCCTACTGAAGGAAGAAGTTCATACCTATAAATCCATCAGACTGGTGTAGCGTCCGTTGATGGACCGGCACAGACGCATTTCTATTATGTATTTTTAGTACATAATATAACGTTTAACAAAACTTAGAAACCGACTTCAGTTTTTAGTACATAATATAACGTTTAACAAAACTTAGAAACCGACTTCAATTTTTAGTTCATAATATAACGTTTAACAAAACTTAGAAACCGACTTCAATTTTTAGTACATAATATAACGTTTAACAAAACTTAGAAACCGACTTCAATTTTAGTACATAATATAACGTTTAACAAAACTTAGAAACTAACTTCAATTTTTAGTACATAATATAACGTTTAACAAAACTTAGAAACCGACTCCAATTTTTAGTACATAATATAACTTTTAACAAAACTTAGAAACCGACTTCAATTTTTAGTTATAATATAACGTTTAACAAAACTTAGAAACCGACTTCAATTTTTAGTACATAATATAACGTTTAACAAAACTTAGAAACCGACTCCAATTTTTAGTACATAATATAACTTTTAACAAAACTTAGAAACCGACTTCAATTTTTAGTTATAATATAACGTTTAACAAAACTTAGAAACCGACTTCAATTTTTAGTACATAATATAACGTTTAACAAAACTTAGAAACCGACTTCAATTTTTATTTAGTGTTAGTTACAACAATAGCATGTAAATACCAATACAATAACACAACCGCGACGAGTGTACTGTTGTCCATTGGGAGTTTTTTTTTTCTCCGTACTCTGTCATCAGATCTTAACCAAATTTATATGGGACTACATCGCAGCTAAACTCTATCGAGTAATTTTTTTTCCAACAAAATCGGTCCACAATTGGCGGAGAAATCGATATACATACATAAAAAAAGCAAAAAAAATAATTTAAAAAAACGTGCCGAATTGAGAACCTCCTCCTTTTTTGAAATCGGTTAAAAATAGTCGGCAATACCTATTCTTATTAAAGCTATAATTCTGGGAAATTGAAAAATAACAATGTCAAAACGACGATGAGAGGCTCCAAAAAGTCTACAATCGAATTCATTAGTGTAAAGTTTATTTTGAATTAAAACCTTTTCTTGTATTCTCATCGAATCGCCTCTTTAATCTAGTGGTAGCATACTTGCGCCCGGTTTCTGAAAGGCTGATCAAATCAACATTCAACTAACAGTACATTGATTTGACATCGCTGTCAAATGAATTCGAGTTGCTGAAACGTTATTTAGCGTTTATTTAGTGAAAAAAATATAATATTTGATCTCTCTTTAGTACCGTTTGACATACGATTTTTCATATTGATTTGAAAGATATGTTAGCTAACATGTGTGTCAAATCAAAGGTGTTGATCACGTTTCTAGCAACTCAATTTCGACTTGACATGAGATTTAACATTTGATTAGTTAATGCCATGCAATGCTTATTTGTAATATAAGCTATGTCAATGAAGCTATGTGTGGTGTTGCGTTACGCTTACCATAAGTGAATAATAATAATACACCCAACAGTCACACACATAGTCTTGACCCCACACTAGGTTAACCTGTATAGGTATCAACTACGAGGGACTTGCGGTCCCACAACACCCAGACCCGAAACAAATATTTGTGGATCAGGCAAACATTTGTTTAGGTGCGGGAATCTAAGCCACGGCCTCGCGCTTCGGAGCCGATTACTCACCCACTGCGCCGCGTAGGCTCTCAAATCAACATGATGTGAAGAATATTAGAACTCGTAAAACATAAAATTCCTACGCGTGGAACCTCATTATAAACGATTTTGTCATCAAGCAACGAAAGCTCGTTTACATTTCAGATAACACTATCTTTATAAAATATCCGCGTCATTGGGCTCATATTCGTCAGAACCCTGTGGTAAATGATTTCATATTAGTGGTAAAATGTTTGAGGATCTTTGAGCCATTAAACATGGTCATAGCAAGCGGTAAAGCATACCATAAAGACACCCAACAATCACACACATAGTCCTGATACCATATACATACGCACTCACGTCTGTAATCCCCGAAGGGGTAGGCAGAGTTGTAACTAGTACACCCACATTTCACCGAGTGTATCTCCGTCCCATGATGTGATAGGGGGCGAGCCTGCCATACCGGGCACAATTCAAGACTCCGGGCTGATACTGAGCATTTCGTAATAGAAAAACCCAATATCACTTTAACCGACCCGGGGATAGCACCCGAGACTTCATCGTCAGCCTTCGTCGTAACGCGTACGCATTATAACTGCGCCACCGAGGTAGTCGGAGGTACCATAATCCTGATACTAGGTTAATTTGTATAGTGGGTATCAGGAACTACAAGCGTCTTTCGGATTACAAGAACATTTGTATCGGTGGTGCGATCAAACCCACTACTCGCTCACTGCGCCACCGAGGCTGTCCTTCCAAATTCAGTGGCAACGTAACACTTTCAGCACTTATATTTTTATAGCATAGGTAAATGAGCAAGGAGTCATGATGACAAGTGATTACTAACGCTCATGAACATCCACTATACCAGAATAATCATGGACGCGTTGCCGACCTTACAGGAAAGGGATAGTTAAGGGATTGGGAAGGGGTAGATCTGGGCCTCCGAACATCTCACTCACTGTACGAAACGCAGCAGCAAGCCGTTGCTTTGCTTTACGTCGGTTTCTGTGAGGCAGTGATACCCAGTCGAGCCGGCCCATTCATGCTGCAGACAGTCTTGTGTGTAGTTCTGTACTTGTGTAGATAGTCTTATCTATAGCATGACTATACCACTTTGAAAATCGATTCTGATATCACAGTTAAAACGCCCATCAGGGTTTTTGTTACATATTGTATATGTACCTATGTATTTACATACACGTCCTGACTGACTCGATTTATCAAACCTCAGACCCACCGCGGGACCTAAATAAATAATGATAGCGTATTCATAAAATACCATTAAAATGACCTAAGAAAGGTTTTATTTATGTTCCATTTCTAAAGAAATGAAAAGCGGCCGGAAATGTTCAGTATATTGATTATAATATTGTTTTAAACAATTCTTAGACATGACGAGCAGGTTAGAACACCGCTCAGAGCTTTGAATTATAAAGCACTGCATGACACTGCACTGTGCTCATCGTTCCAAGACATAAGATGTTAAGTCTCATAGTGCCCAGCAACTGCCAGTTCAGATTGAGGTCAGTACCTCAATCTCTTTCAAAACAAAACACAAAATTGCTTACATACTGTTGCTTGGCAGCAGACATAGAACAGAACTGTTATACCCACCCAGAGGGCCTCTTGCATACGGGAGACCTACCATCTACTTTCTACGATATATTTCTGTACTATTACTTTCGACTAATAGTTATTTTAGGTTTCCAATTAGAAATTACGAGTGTAAGAAAGCCACCAACATCTTAGGCCCAAAGCCAAGTTCACCTGCACGTAGTACACTCCTTTTTTTATAGCATAAGCCGGCAAACGAGCAATTGGGGTCACCTGATGGTAAGTGATCTCCACCGCCCATGTACGCCTACAATACCAAGAGACTCATGGGCGCGTTGCCGACCTCTATCGCTATAGCGGGCACAATTCCAGACTCCGGGCTAATACTGAGCATTTCGTAATAGTCCAGAGTTGTAAGTATTATTATTATTATTGCTGTAGACGGATTCTTGACCATGGACTTGTGAAATAAAAGCCTCAAATTCACGTAGAACAAAATTTACTGCGTTTATTAAACTCAACGTTGTAATCGAAAAAAGAAAGTCGAATTGAGAACCTCCTCCTTTTTTTGAAGTCATACATACGCACTCACGCCTGTAATCCCCGAAGGGGTAGGCAGAGGTGTAACCAGTACACCCACATTTCGCCAAGCGTATCTCCGTCCCACAATGTGATAGGGGGCGAGCCTATCGCCATACCGGGCACAAATTCCAGACTCCGGGCTGATACTGAGCATTTCGTAATAGAAAAACCCAATACCACTTCACCCGACCCGGGGATCGAACCCGAGACCTCAGCGTTGGCCTCAATCGTAACGCGTACGCATTACAACTGCACCACCGAGGCAGTCAATTTTTATATTTATGTGATCGGTCGTCTATTTTATTTTATATTATTTAATATTTTTAAACGAAAGAAAACAGCCAAACCAAAGAAACCTTGCCATGCGTTGACGACCTTAAAGGATCGAGGATTGGGAACGAGAGGGAGATTTGGACCTCTGAGAATCTCACTTATCGCACGAAACGCAACAGCAAGATTCACTCCAGTTTCGGAGGAGTGGTACCGCCCCGGACGATCCGGCCCATTTCGTTGTACAAAACAGTCGACAGCGTGGCTTTACCACTTCTAATACACCTTGCGTATAGGTGTGATTTTATCTTTTGAGGTTGATTATTAAAAAGAACGGAGCAAAGAAATACACTCAAAAGATTTATGTTTAATTTTTATTCAATATAAATATGTCTGGCCAAGCCGTATTAGGCCAGCTTCAGCGTGGTAGAGTATGGACTAAGGCCTAACCCCCCTCATTCGTAGAAGAAGCCCATGCCTAGCAGTGGGACGTATATAATTCAAGACTGAAATTCATATGTAACAGTTCTATGTTAGGCCACTATCACTCGTTCTTTTGAAATAGACGAGTTTCCCGAAGATTGTAACTTTAATGCTAAAGAAACATTATGTTGGAACTTGGGCCACAGTGGGGCGGAGCGGATCGCAACGCAGTGATGCTCATCCACAGCATAATTTTATTGCAATTCACTCCGGCCCAACACAGTATGTCATAGTTCATGTAAAATATATAGAAACGATTTCAGCGAACTTTTGCTGCGTCCTGATGAGGCCGGTCGTAATATGCACGCAATTTAAAGGGACGTTTTGGAGTACACGACCGAGATAGGAGGCTGCGACACGCGACGACAGCGACACTTTTGATTTGTAGACAATTGTATAGATACCGAGCATACATGCAACCCAGAGAAGACAACGCAACTCGCTACGGTTTCCATGCAATTTCATACAAAATAGAAGTGTCTCTAATAGCTATCACCTGACTCGCACACGTCGCAGTATCTTTGTCCCAGTCGCATACAAAACAAGCCTAGTACTACTCGTATAACTTTACTTTACGCAAAATAGCACATAATCACAAGCCGGTGTGGTTCGTGATGAAATTTCTTATCGTGGGACATGCGACGTCAGCAAATACGCTTGGACTTAACGCCTGTCCACAACCCCGTCCGAAAGATACTATGCCCACGGCCATCCCATCTTGTACAGCTGCTCCGCCCGAATCGCCCTGAAAAACAAATAGGCTGTCAATGAGGAATAACGTGATATTTAACCTCTGAAAAAAAAGAAATTGTTTTAAGAATCTTTTTGTCTGTAGGTATGTATGGTTTTTTTTGTAGCAGAGGTCAGAAAACGAGCAAGTGTGGCACCTGATTAGTGATCTTCACAATATCAGAATATCAAGAATGATGGGTGCATCGTTGACCTTATATAGGAAAGGGATAATAAGAGTAATAGGTGTTATCTTTTATTTGTTAACACTATCTTAAGGTCTTAATTTATTCGTCATGCTTATGGAGGTCATGCAAGTTAATCCAATGCGTAGATGTCATTTCTGTAATTGCTTGATTGAGCTGCTCTAATTCCAATTAAATATTGTAAAACCTTATGCTGTACTCATAATAATTGTAAACTGGTTGTGAAAAGAGCAACGCTGGAGTTTCTTCCTCGTTCTTCTCGAGCAAAACAACATTCCGAACTAGCGGTAGAATTTTTACGGAATCTAAATAATGTATAACATTTTATGGATTCTATAAATATTTTGAATTTGAATTTTAAATTTGAATTTGGTGGCCGCTTGTAATTATCACAAATATGTATTACTATGGCAGATATAGCGTATACAGCATTAGTTCCCAAAGTGGTCCAGATGGATCCCCAGGGGTCCACGGGAGACTCGACGGGGGTCCATAGTTAGATCTAATCTTCACATTTTTTGTCGAGTTTTGGGAATATGGTAGCTGAAGGTGCTGAAGTCGCTGCAGGGGGTCCACCGGAACCAGCTAAATTTTGAAAGTGTTCTATGAGAAAAGAAGTTTGGGAACCTCTGGTCTACAGCATGCATGGGCTCGTCCGGGTCGTTACCACTGTCTCACAAAAAGCCGATGTAAAGTAGCTTGCTGCTGCGTTTTGTACTGTGAGTGAGATATACGGAGGCCTAAATCCCCCTCCCCTTCCCAATTCCCTAATTATCCCTTTTCTTTAAGGTCGGCAACGCGCCCATGATTCTTTTGGTATTGGGCGGTGGAGGTTACTTATCATCAGGTGACCTACTTGCTCGTTTACCGGCCTATGCGACAAAAAAATATGATAAACTAGCTTTTGCTCGCGGCTCTATTCTCGTGAACAACCTTTTCCGGGATGAAAAGTATCCTTTGTACTTGTCCAGGTCCTACCTATCTACCTATGTGTCAAATTTCATACAAAACCGTTCAATTGTTAAGGCGTGATTATCTAACAAACATCCAAATTCACAAACTCACAAATATCCAAACTTGCACACTTATAATAGTAGAATAGATAGTAGGACTACGGTACTGCCAATGACTTCGATTTTCATGTGAAGCTAAAGCTTTATATTGTACTAGCAGTTACATGCAGCTCCACCCGCCTTTTCCTGGTCTTTTCCTAGGATAAAAGTTCCCAAACTTTACCCAAATCCATTCAGCCGTTAAGGCGTGCTTGATTTACAAACATCCAAACTTTCACATTAATAAAATATAAAATTTTCAAATGGTTTTTTTCTATAATGTGAATCATGTGTTTCATTATTTTTAATAAGCAATATTTGTGCTTTATTTTACCGTCATATTCCGTTCCGTACAAAGTTCAACCCCCTTCCTCCCTTTTGCAAGTTGAATTTTACAAAAATGTTCACAAATTCCATTTTATATTGTATTCTATTTATTCTGTAAGCGATTTTTTGAGAAGTGTTATCTCTTTAAATATATGTACCTGGCAAGTCCCCTGTCCGCCCATCATGAAGTTCCCGCCACAAAACATATTCTTTGTCAACACTGTAAAATAGGATAGCCAACATGCTGCATACGAAACCACCTGTATCTCCACCGCCATCAACCGATCGGGAATCGAACTGGCACCTTGCTGGAATCAAAAAAATAATTTAACATTTTAAGCTCATGCTTGTATCCCGAAAGGGCAGTGGTGCAACTAGTACGGTTCGCTGATTCTGTATATGTCTCATGAGGTGATAGGTGGCAAGCCCATCACCCCTACTGGGAACAAATTCTTATCATTGATGTGTGAGTTTTCAAATCGAAAACTAAAACCTGCCCTGCCCGAGATTTGAAGCCGGCACCTCACCGGTTTGAGGTTTCTCAACCTAAGCATGCCTAGACCAATGAAGAGAATAAAGTAGGTATACATTACATGAAATATGTTTTAAGAAAAACCTTTGCAACAAAATAAAGCACAAAGTCGGAGATCGAAAATATTAACTCAATTATTGTAATAAGATTGATACAGCCGCATCATGGCCAAAAGTTAGTGCAAGATTATATAATCTTAGGGAAGAATATTCTGAGTATAACAATGAGGGACATTAATGCTATTAGATAATGAATTTACGACTACGATGCAAGTAAATGTAAGGTTAAAAACTGCAAAAACTGGCTTTAAAACTTATTCTTTATTTATTTGAAAATTGCAAATCACATTGCATTTTATAATCTTCGATGAGCACTGTTTTAATGTAGAGTGTATACCGTTTTATCTACAGCATCAACGGACCGGCTTAACCGGGTTTTTACCACTGTCTGACAGAAAAACGATGTGAAGTAGCGACTTGCTGTTGCGTTTCATACGGTGAGTGAGATATCCAGAGACCTAAATCGCCTTCCCCATCGACATACCTTAATCATCACTTTCTTTTATGATGGCAACGCGTCCATGATTCTTCAGGTGTTGTGATCATGGACGGTGAAGTTATCTTACCATCAAGCGACCCTTACCATTTGTCGGGCTCAGCTAAAAAACCCACCTTCCTATTTTGTCTCGTACTCCATCATCAGATCTTAACCAATTTATACGATGGAACACCATCGGAGTAACTATCGAACACCAAAAGTATCATCAAAATCGACCCATGACAGATATTTTTCTTTTACTTGAATGACGAGACGAGCAAGTCGCTCGCCTGTTGGTAAGCGCCACGCCTGCCCGTAAACAGAAGCAGTACCACACAGAACTTTGATTATAAAGTACTGCATGGCATTGGACTGCCTTCGTTACCCCGAGACATAAGATGTTAAGTCTCATAAAGCCCAGTAATGTAAGTCCTTCAAATCGAAACACAACAATGCTTATACTGATACTTAGCGGGAGAAATAGACAAAGCGGTGGTACCAAACCAGACAGCCTCTCGCACACGAGGGTCCAACTACCTCATAAAACCATCGAGTACCATACATAAAAATACAGACGAATTAAAAATGTCTTTTAGAAGTCGAGAAACATAAATAAATACCTCAGTTCTTCCCCAACCGCTGACGATAAATACAGATTTGGATTTCATAGCACGGCCCACTGGAGGTAGCCCTACAGGTTGGATCGTATCCGAGAACTCTATTGGGGATTCTGTTCTCATGACGGCGACATCCTTGTCGAATGCAGGGTTGTCGTATTCCGGGTGTGGTATAACTTCAGCAATGGGTATTATCGTGCCATTCTTCCTCCATGAACTGCCAGCCTTGAGCACTACTGTTGAGGGATCCACACTGGAATATTTTTTTAATTAGTTATTTTGGATAGCAGTGATAGCTCAGTGAGGAGTGGTATGGATTGTCGAGACGAAAGTCGCTGGTTCGAAACCAGCCCAGAGAGCATACCTCTGACTTTTCTAAGTTACGTGTGTATTAATTGATAATTATCACTTGCTTTAAAGGTGAAGGAAACATCGTGAGGAAACCTGTATACTTGAGAAGTTCTGCATAAGAATTTCGAAGGTATGTGAAGTCTGCCAACCCGCATTAGGCCAGCGTGGTTGACTAAGGCCTAACCCCTCTCATTCAGTAGAGGAGGCCTGTGCCCAGCAGTGGGACGTATATACTACTAGTGTCGTAGTCGTAGGTATTTGGGATAATCATCAGGTGACCCACTCGCTCGTTTGCTCTTCTGCTATAAAAGACAAAAGAGAAAAAAGCGCCGAAACTCGGCAGTGATTGACATGGACTAATGAGATGACGTTCGTGGGTTCAATTCCAGCCCCTAGGGTTGGACTTTACTAAGTTATTGAATTTTATCTCTTGCTTTAATGGTGGAGAAAACATCGTGAGGAGACCTGCATACCGAGAATTCTCTGTAAGAATTTAGAAAATATGTGAACTCTCTCTCTATTTCTGTCTGCCTGGTGTTACCTGGTTTAATTTGAGGGTCCGCCTTCTTATCATGATTGATATGTATTTATATTTGTGTGTATGTGGGGCGACCCGCAGTCTGAACGATATAACCCGCAACGGGAACCAAGTTTCACCATTACCTCGTCTGTTAATCAGCAGAGTGTATCACGTGCAGGTGAGGTTGGCTTTGGTCCTAAGAAGCCCACTTACACTCTAATATGTCATGTCTATATTAACTCCAATTAGACCAGTGTTGACCTAACACTTCAAACAGACGTAACATCACTGATCAATGGAAGGAGACCGTGTCCAGCTGTGGCACTATGTATGTTATAACACAGAGCTGATATTACTTATAACTAGATGTCCTTGCGACTTCAACCACGTGAAATTTTACCCCCTTCCCAAGACAATTCTTTGATTTTAATAGTCTTATGTTACCTGGAGTTTCGATTAAAATAAACCTTCAAAAACCTTCATCAAAACCCGTTCAGATGATTTAACGTGATACACAAACAAACTAACAGATAGACAGATAGACTCTACCGTTTTATTATATCCTACTTCTTGCTATTCTACTAATATTATAAATGTGAAAGTTTGATGTTTATCAATTACGCCTTTACGGCTGAATGAATTTAGATGAAATTTGGCGTACAAGTAGACCATGATTAGGGCATAGGCTACTATCGTACTTTTTGCCCCGGGAAAAGACATTCACGTGGGCAGTTCATAAGCTATTATAAAGATAAATAAAAAGAACTACATACTTTTGAGCGCAATGCGCAGCTGACATGATCCAGTCTTCGCTGATTATAATGCCCCCACAAAAATAGCTCTGGTTGACGACGAAAGACACCTGATAAGGATGGTTGACGATATCTGCCTCCTGGCCTCCTATTATCCTATCATCGTTGAATATTGGTTCCTTCAGGAATTCATCCAGGTTCGGAATATTGATAAAGTCGAACGCTAAGACTGAAATAAAATAATATTAAAGATAAAAGATTTATAAAGGGCCGGTTGTACGGGGTGGTACCACTGTCCAGAATAAACCAACATGAAGTGGCACTTTGCTGTTTCGCACAGTGAGTGAGATTTCCGGAGACCCAAATACCTAAGCCGTTCCTTGAAGGTCCGTAACGCAGTCATGATTATTCTGGTATTGTGGGTGTTCTTAGACAATGCAGATAACTTACTTAAAAAATTTGCTCGTTTGCTAGTTGTGTTATTTTCTCTACTATGTGTGTGTGTATCAGTCTGTGGCATCATAGCTCTTAGACAACTAAACCGATAAATAAACAGCTTTTATCATTTCAAAATTAATTTTTCTTTTTATGGCCCGGACGGTGAAAAAAGCAAGTCGCTCGCCTAATAATAAGTGCCCCAGCTGCCCATAAATAGAAGGAACACCTCACAGAACTCTGAATTACCAAGCACAATATGACACTGGACTGCGCTCATCACCTCGAGACTTTAGATGTCAAGTCTCGTTATGCCCAGTAATTTTACTGGCTTCAATTTCCTACAAACAAAAACACAATAGCGTTTAAACACTGTTCTTGTGCAGAAATAGATAAAAAGGTGGTACCAACTAAGACAGCCTCTCGCATATAAAAGACATACCACGTAGCAACTTGAAAGCTGGTTTAATCGAAACGATTTTATTTTATAGCATAGGCTGGCAAACGAGCCAGTTGATCACCTGATGGTAAGTGATCTCCACCACCCATGTTCGTCCACAATACTAAAAGAATCATAGGTACGTTGCCGACCTTAAAGGAAAGGGATTGGGAAGGGGAGGGGTTTTGGGCCTCCGAATATCTCACTTGCCGTACGATAGCAGCAGCAAGCTGCTACTCTACGCCAGTTTTCTGTGAGACAGTGGTAACAACCCGGACGAGCCGGCCCATTCATGCTGTAGACAAAACTGTCTACAACGTGGCTCTAGCACTCTAAAAAAATGTAGTAAAAATGATTCTTGACTACGTTTGAATAAAATTTGTACAACAACAAATTCAATTCAATTCTCATAATTTATATGTTGAAAATTAATTCCGATCTAGTCTCAGCGCCAAGAAAGTTGCAAATGGCATTCTCTTAAACCAATAATCAACGTCAAATGTGAAAATAGATCGTAATGAGATTGAATGTAGAATAAAAGTTGAATGAAGCCAAAACGGTATAATGCTAGGTGCATTTGACGTTGATTATTGGTTTAAGAGAATGCCATTTGCAACTTTCTTGACGCTGAGACTAGATCGGAATGATATTTTGAACATTTAAAATTACGAGAATTGGCCTGCTGTTTAAAAGTTACAGATATTTTTCTAACTAATGTCGGAGATTTTAACGCTTAGGTTATTTAAAAAATTATAAACTCACCGTTCAAAATGAATAATAGAACACAACACAAACCCGCACGCATGGTTTCCATAATTCCAACACTAAACTACACGAATAACAGTGATCTATATATTGCTAACTATGAATATATTATACAAAACACCCACATGGGCTAGAGTATTTGCTGTCATCACAGCGATAATACGTTGCTCGGGTTTCGTACCAACCGTACAAGTAGCAAATAGCTTGACTTTCCTTAGGATTGATTTGGGTGGAGCATTCGGTGCGGTGTGAATAGCCTCTGTGACGCGGCGTGAGCCTCCAGGAGACCAATTCTCGTAATTTTAAATGTTAAAAACATCATTCCGATCTAGTTTCAGCGTCAAGAAAGTTGCAAATGGCATTCTCCTAAAGCAATAATCAACGTCAAATGTGAACATAGATCTTAATGAGATTGAATGTAGATTAAAAGTTGACTGAAGCCAAAACGGTATAATGCTACTGCTAATGCTAGGTGCATTTGACGTTGATTATTGGTTTAAGAGAATCCCATTTGCAACTTTCTTGACGCTGAGACTAGATCGGAATGATATTTTGAACATTAAAATTACGGGAATTTACCTCCAGGTGTCTCACCCACCGTACCAAACGCAACAAGCAACAGTGTGTAAGCACTGTTGTGTTCCGGTATGAAGGACATTGAAGCCAGTGAGATTACTGGACATTATGAGACTTAACACCTTATGTCTCGGGGGGACGAGCGCAGTCCAGTGTCATGCAGCGCTTATTTATTTAAAGTTCTGTGTGGCGTTGCTTCTGTTTATGAGCAGGCGTGGCACTTACCATCAGGCGAGCGACCTGCTCGTCTCGTCATTCAAGCTAATAAAAACTCCTACTTTACGTCGATTTTCTGTAAGACGGTGGTACCAATCTGATTGTACTAGTCCATTCATGGTAGGTATATACACAGCGTGATTCTACCACTAACATAATGATTACAAAATACTACAAGTTTGATCTCTCTAGCTGTCTGTTTGCTCGTAATTTCTAAACAAGCGGACTTAGATTGCGATTTTTTGTTTGAAAGCTAGATTAATCAGGATGGCTCTTAGATAGAAATCTGTTCAGCTATTTTTAATATCTACATTATTAGTACCGTAATTAAATTTGACTAATAAACTAGAAAGTAGTCCTCACATATCCCTTGGGTAAGTACTGTTTGTCTCTTTCTGCCGCCAACCAGTAGTAAGCAAAACCAACTGAACACAACAGGTGTTCAGTTTTGAACATTGAAACCAATGAAATTACTGCGCATCATTCGTCATATGACCACACTTTTCTGTAAGACGTTGTATATCTCGAGGTAAGGAGCACAGTGCAGTGCCATGAAGTACTTTTTAATTCAGAGTCTAGAGGAACTAACATCAGCCCACGAGATTTCTCGCGTACAAGTGAGAAACCTAGCAACAACAATCTATAAAATTGTCAACATTCGAAAATAATTACGTAGTTATATTAGGGGCCGTGGACAAAATACCACTAAATAATAAATAAATAAATAAATAAATACACCCAACAGTCACACACATAGTCCTGACCCCACACTAGGTAAACCTGTATCGTGGGTCAGGAACTACGAGGGACTTGCGGTCCCACAACACCCAGACCCGAGAACAATATTTGTGGTTCACACAAACATTTGTCTCAGTGTGGGAATCGAACCCACGGCCTCTCGCTTCGGCTACTCGCCCGCTGCGCCACGGAGGCTGTACGCCACCACTCAGAAGTAAAAGACACAATTTTATCTACTTTTATCTCTTCTTTTGACATAGCAAGTCAAGTCTTATGTGTCATCATGTAAGCTTCGATAGACATAAAGAGATAACGTGTTATAACTAGTATTTCATGACTAAACGAGTCGACAACATTTTCTCGAGGGGCATACTTTCAGTCTTCTGAGTTGTCAGAAGCCTCCCACAGTTAGGAGATTTTCGGCGTGACAACACGCAGTTTTCGCGCCGCCCTCCATCTCAGAATCACCCCATGGATAATGTAAATAAATACACAAAGATTGAACATTTATAGTTGTGCGGCCTTCGCAGTTCTGAGTTAGTCACCTCTTACGACAGGCAGGAGATAGCGAGTTGTAATTCTCAAAAAATCCCCCACTCCATAGGGCGAAGACACTAGTCCTGATTCCACAGTATGATACGATTGTCTAATCGTGGCTATCAGGAACTACGAAAGACTTTCAAAAAGACATTCAATATTAATTTTACAATTACACAGACCCGAAACGAATATTTGCTATCTTAAATTATATAATAATAATAATTATTATACTAGCCCTGTATTATATACGTCCCACTGCTGGGCACGGGCCTCCTCTACTGAATGAGAGGGGTTAGGCCTTAGTCCACCACGCTGGCCTAATGCGGGTTGGCAGACTTCACATACCTTCGAAATTCTTATGAAGAACTTCTCAGGTATGCAGGCTTCCTCACGATGTTTCCTTCACCATTAAAGCAAGTGGTAATTAACAACGACAGCCTCCGTGGCGCAGCGGGCGAGTAGCCGGCTGCGAAGCGAGAGGCCGTGGGTTCGATTCCCACACTGAGAGAAATGCTTGTGTGAACCACAAATATTGGTCTCGGGTCTGGGTGTTGTGGGACCGCAAGTCCCTCGTAGTTCCTGATACCCACAACACAGGTTTACCTAGTGTGGGGTCAGGACTATGTGTGTGACTGTTGGGTGTTATTATTATTATTATTATTATTATTATTTTCAGGTTTTAATCTTCTCCCAATTCTGGGGTATTACGCCAAAGTTGCGGGCTTTTGGCCAAACAACTTTGGTGGTGGCTTTTGGTGGTATTATTCTATTGAAAGAAACTTTCTCACGATTCTGCATGTGTTTAATATGACTGCCTTCTGTAATAGTGTGAATGTGAGCGGATGGATGTTTAAGGTCTTGAGGCTTGTGTGAAGTGTTTTAGGAATAACGCCGGTGCTAGACAAAATAATGGGGACTGTCTTGACAGTTTGAACTTTCCACTGCGATTTAAGCTCAATAGTCAAGTCTGCGTATTTCGAAAGTTTGTTTGTGTGTGTGGCTGTGAGATTGTGTGTGTTAGGGATTGCAATATCTATAAGGTAAACTGTTTTATTATGTTTATCGTGAAGTGTGATATCAGGTCGGTTGTGATGTACAGTCTTGTCTGTCAATATAGTCCTGTCCCAATATAATTTATAATGTGGTGTTTCGAGAATGATTTGAGGTATATATTTATAGTATGCTGTTTTTTCCGTGATAAGTTTATGTTTGTATGCTAATATCTGGTGTATAATAGCTGCTACTTGGTCATGTCTGTGCTTGTAATCTGTCTGTGTGATGGATGAACATGCCCCTGTGATATGTTGAATAGTTTCTGGCTGTTTATGGCAGTGACGGCAGTGGTCGCTAGTAAGAGTACTGTCACGGATGATGTATTTTCTGTAGTTTTTGGTATCTATTACCTGGTCCTGTATTGCCTGCATGAATCCTTCCGTTTCAGGAAACAACTCGCCACGCTTTAACCATGAGTTTGACGCTATCTTATCAACACTAGGGTTAGTTAAATCGAGACGGTGACGCCCGTGCAAGGATTTTTGGGTCCAGATTTCAATTTTTTGTTGGTTAGTGGTAATTTTTATTTGTTTCGAGTGGTTAGCAAGGGAGAGTGGAGTGAATGAATCTGCTTGAGATATGGCTTTGTGTAGTGTGGAATGCAGTGAGCGGTTATGAAAAAATGCTCTGAGTGATGCTATTTGTTTGTTGTGTAAGTTGGTTAAGTCGCTGAGGCCCCTACCGCCCTCACTTTTAGGTAAGGTTAACCTCTGAATGCAGGCTCGTGGATGGTGCTTTCTGTGCTTAGTCATTGTTGTGTTGATGATTCTTTGCAGGCTATTCAGGTCTGTTTGTGTCCAGCGTATGATTCCAAATGAATAAGTAAGAATAGGTACGGCAAAGGTATTAATAGCTTTGACAGTGTTACGGGCATTCAGGTGAGTATGTAATATTTTATGAAGTCTACTCCTAAATTTTGTTTGTAGCAATTGTTTGACTTTTTTATGGTGGATTTGTTGCGACTGGTGGTATCCGAGATATTTATACCCTTCAACGGGGTCAACTGCGTCTATTATATCATGATTTGCTAATTCATACGAGGCAGGTACTGTTGTTCCTTTATAAATTGATTGGATTTTGCATTTGTCTACTCCAAATTCCATGCGGATATCTTGTGAAAATTGTTGAGTGATATCGGCAAGTGTGTGTATTTCGTCGAGTGTGTTTCCGAAGAGTTTAATGTCATCCATGTACATGAGATGAGAGAGTGTAGTTTGTTGTGTGTCATGTTTAATTTTAAATCCAGTATTGTTTTTGTTAAGCATATTTGACAGTGGGTTGAGAGCTAGGCAAAACCATAGGGGGCTTAACGCGTCACCTTGGAATATACCTCTTTTTATAGGGATAAAATCGGTTTCAGTAGTTGTGTATTGTTGACATATTTTCAATTTTGTACTCCAATGTAACATTGTTTTTTCCAGAAATAATGTAATTGCAGGATGAATTTTGTAGTGTTTCAATATAAAAATTAACCAGGAGTGAGGAACCGAATCGAAAGCCTTTTTATAATCAATGTACATAGTGTGAATGTCACGTTTTTGACTGATTGCTTGCTTAGAAACTACAGCGTCGATCGTAAGCTGTTCCTTACATCCCTGGCTATGTTTACGGCATCCTTTCTGCTCTTCTGCTAAAATGTGGTGTTCATGGGTGTGCTTATATATGCTTTCGCTTAAACATGATGTGATAATTTTGTAGATGTTCTGGAGACAGGTGATTGGACGGTATTTAGCCGGGTTTGCAGAGTCAGATAAATCCTTCGGTAGCATGTATGTTGTACCCTGTGTGATATAGTGAGGCATTGTGTCAGGTGAACGAATGAATTTATTTATATGTTTGAGTAAAAGTGTGTGGGTAGAGGTGAGTTTTTTGTACCAAAAGTTATGAATGTTGTCAGACCCAGCTGCTTTCCAGTTATGTGATTTCGATATTACAGCTTTCAGTAGATCTATATTTATTTGTTCAAATTCCATTTCTGGGGTATCCCTGAGTCTTTCTTTGTCTTCCTCAATCCACTGGTTTTCTTCGTGTTCTACGGGATTAGACCAGATATCAGACCAGTATGTGTATAGAGTTTCAGAAGTTGGCATGGGTATGTTACTTTTTGAGCTATTGTTTTGTTGTGTAAGTTTTCTGTAGAACAGTTTTTCATTATTGCAAAATTGTTTATTTTGAGTCTTTCTAACTGTAGTCTCCTTGTATCTTCTTAGTCTATTTGCAAGGGTGTTTAATTTTTGCTTCAAAGTATCTAAATAGTGTGTGATATCAGTGTTATGGGCCTCGTGTTGTGAATGAATTTTATATTGTTGTGTAATCTTGTTTATGTGGTTTTGTAAGGCCTGTGATCGGACGCCCCTTGAATATTCCGTCAGTCTTCCTATATTTACTCTGAGAGCATCTATCCGTCCTTCCAGACGTTTTATTATTATTATTATTATAAAAGTCAGAGGTGTATGCACTTGGGACTGGTTTCGAACCTGCGACTTTCGTCTCGACAGTCCATACCACTCCCCGCTGAGCGATCACTGCTTTTTTAAAATCTGCTATCTTAAAAGAAGAGAATTCATCTGCTATATTACATCTGACTAATCAGCCTACAACGTTATACAGTCATAATATTTAAGTACTATATTAAGCTATTTAATATTCTTCACGACTAATTGCTAAATAGCAATTCAAATGAATTTTTGACAATTAGAATAAAGCCATGCTGGAGACAATTATGGTCTAAAATTCAAATAGCAATTTTACACACATTTTATTATAAATTAAATTCTATCTTGTAGTAAAGTCGTGAAGATCAAAAAGTTGATGATGTTTTTATGAAAACATTTTGGAAATATAGAAAGAAACAATTGAAAGAAATGTGTATTATTTCCTTTATAATTTTAAAAACATTACTTAGCAGGGTCTGTATTTTTCTCCGATATTGTGGATACATACTCACCCTCAGCCACATGGTAAAATCTTCTTAACAATTAACAAATGAAAATAGAATCAACTCAAAAGTCTGAACTAATGGTTGAGTTAAACAATAAGTCCTTTAACTGCAGGCTAATAAATTTCGAGCCTTCTCTGATTTCGTTAAATAGTTTTTATTTCACATATTTTAGTGAACTACATTTGGTACACTTAATAACTGGAAAGAATTATTGAAATCGGATTTCACCCCGATAAGGCTGGAATTATTTCTTCAAATTTAAATCAGGTAAGCTTAGAGGTTGAATAAATAATTATTAAAATTTGTTTGGAAAACACCATAGACTAAAACGATTGCTGATATTATATAATCATTATATCATTATAATTTCATTATTTTACTTTATATTTTACTTTATTCATTATAATTTCAATATTTCCTCATTAGCATAAGTTGAACTGCTCTAACTCGATTCAAAATTAATTATATTATTGTAGTGCAAATATTGTAAATGAATTTTGAAAAGAGAAACGTTAGAGTTTCTTGTCCGTTCTTCTTTAATGAAACAGCATTCCGAACTGGCGGTAGAGTTAAAATTTGACTGGATCTAAATGATGTATAGCATTTTTATGGATTCAATAAATATTTTCATTTCTTAATGAAAGGTTGTGACGGGATATTTAGTTAAATATTTGTGCTTACTCTCTCCAAGTCTTATTGCAAAATGCTAAAATATTTCTACGTTTGTTTTGTATTTCTAGAATAGGTACTGCCCATTTCAATACAGAATTCTTTAAAAGCGGGTCTCACCAGTGACAGTTTAAGTCCGCTTGAAACGTCTGCTGACGTTTTAAAAATACCAGACAATAAAAACGTAATAGATATAGGTAAAATGGAAAAGAATTTTAAAATATTTACTTTGAAATAAAGTACATAAATTATTGCGCCCATAAAATATGACACGCTCAAATACAACAGTTACACTGACGTATATACTAAGCAAAAGTATCGTGTCTACATTTCGATGGTCAAAAAAGACCCACTTGCACGACTGTCCTACATACATACATAGACTCACGCCTGTTTCCCATAGGGGTAGGCAGAGACAACGGATTTCCACTTGCTACAATCCTTGCATACCTCTTTGGCCTCAATCACTCTCATTAAATTTTTCATACATGCACGTCGGTTTAGGGTACTCCTGACTTGGCCTTTCTCGAGAATATCTCCAACTTGATCTATGAAAGTTCGCCGAGGCCTTCCCCTCCCAACTGTACCATTCACACTCGCCATGTATATTTGTTGCGTCAATCTTCTTTCATCCACCCTCTCTACATGCCTAAATACTACGACTGTCCTAAATCGAGTTTAATCCACTAAACCAGTTTAAGAAACGTCAAATCGTATGGAAATCTGACATAAGTAAATAAGTTTAATGGTGAATCTCGATTAAGAATCGTCGTGCAAGTAGGCCTTATAGTTAATAATTGTGAAGAATTCTAAAATGTAATAATTATAAGGTGAAGTAAAATAAAGACCGATTTTAAAACCCAAATCGAGGTGAGTTTGCTGTCATCCGTTGAAGAGTTTCCCATTTTCCCTCATATCCTGTCATCAGGTCATACCGGAATTAAAATAGGACTAGCCTTAAGGTATACCTTATCGACTACAAAAAGACTCATTAAAATCAATTTGGCGGAGATATCGAGTAATACATCTTTTTAGAGGTAGAGAAATATTGTAGACAGTTTTGTCTACAGCATGAATGGGCCAGCTCAGCCGGGTTGTTACCAGAAAACCAACGTAAAGTAACGGCTTGCTGCTGCCTTTCGTACGGTGCATTAGATATCCGGAGGCCCAAATCCCCCACCCCTTCTCGATTCCTTATTTACCCCTTTCCTTTAAGGTCGGTAACGTGTCCATGATTATTTTGGAACTGTGGGCGTTCATAAGCTGTGGAGGTGACCCATTTGCTCGTTTGTCAGCATATGCTATAAAAACAAATACGGTTCCTTGTATTGAGAACTACCCCCTTTCCCAAGTAGTATGCGATACGAAAGGTCGCTGTTTCGATTCGCGCACCGAGCTAAATGTTTGTGTGATTCACAAAATATATTTGAGTATGGGTGTGCTGGCACCGCCAGTCCCTCGTGGTTCCTGATACCCACTACAAAGGTTAACATAAGCGCCATTTCAATTGCCTATACATGATAAATAAACGATTTTATTTCATTTAAAATTTGTGGGCCCTATCTGTAATTGTTGGATATATTTTTTAGAGTCGATTAATAAAAAACTACTCGTCACAAGTCAATCGCATTTTCTTTCCAGTAAGGACACTGATCTTGATAACCGTTAGTGTTTAATATTGCAAGCATTGTCGACGGCCGCTAGGCTGCGTGCCTGGCATACTAACCTCGTCTTCAATGACAGTAGGCACCATACAGAGAAAGCGTTTCAAACGCCCATAGGAGCTCCGCAAACCGCCCGCACCTTCAAATTGTGAACAACAAAGAACCCGATACAAATTGTTACTGGTAGTGTTTATAAGCAAGTAAGGAATTTCATAGCAAAAACGTGTGAAGTAATGAACAAATCGTACTACTTACTCGGGGCCAGTAGCGCAATTTCTATTTTATTATGCGTTTCAATACTGAGCGAGCTTTAACCAGACAGTCATATTTGCTCTTTAGTATAAGTGAAAGATATAATATTCTTCATTAAATTAAAACAAGGTCATATAAAGTATTGCGATTAAACACCATCACAATACACTTGGATATATACATGAGTGTGTATGTATGTTCAACAATGTTTTTACGAATTAGTACGAGCAACTAGTTTCCCAACATCCGAGTTTGGTCAATAAATCAAGAGAAAAATAACTGTCTACGTAATCTTATAACAGGTAGGAGTTAGACCATGATCATCACAAGTTCGTATTTTTGAGATAATAGTAATAGCGTTAAAACGCTAAAACTGTCTAGAGCCTAAAGTGAATTAGTTAGACTTCGATAAGTTCCCCATTTGTTTAATTCATGTACGTGTTTCTAACTGCGGTGCAATATTTCTACGAATGACACTTTCTCTCATAGTAGAAACGTGCTTGTAGATCAGGAAAAATAATATATATTACTTGACTGCCTCGGTGGCGCAGTTGTAATGCGTACGCGTTACGATTGAGTCTAACGCTGAGGTCTCGGGTTCGATCCCCGGGTCGGGTAAAGTGTTAGGTATTGGGTTTTTCTATTACGAAATGTTCAGTATCAGCCCGGAGTCTGCAATTTGTGCCCGGTATGGCGATAGACTCACCCCCAATCACATTTGGAACGGAGGTACGTTCGGCGGAATGTGGGTGTACTGGTTACACCGCTGCCTACCCCTTCGGGGATTACAGGCATGAGTGCGTATGTAATATAAATTACTAAGTAGTAGAGTTATTCATTAATAATTATCACTTGCTTTAACATCATGAGGTAACCTCCGTGGCGCAGCGGGCGAGTAGCCGGCTGCGAAGTGAGAGGCCGTGGGTTCGATTCCCGCACCGAGACAAATGTTTGTGTGATCCACAAATATTTGTTTCGGGTCTGGGTGTTGTGGGACCGCAAGTCCCTCGTAGTGCCTGAAACCCACGATACAGGTTAACCTAGTGTGGGGTCAGGACTATGTGTGTGACTGTTGGGTGTATTTATTTTATTTTTATTATACCTGAGAAGCTCTCCATAAGAATTTCGAAGGTATGTGAAGTCTGCCAACCCACATTAGGCCAGTGTGGTGGTCTATGGCCTAAACCCTCTCCTTGAATAGAGGAGGTCCGTGTCCAACAGTGGAACGTGTATAATACAGTATATCTTTATATATATAATTCTACTCTACGTGTGTATGTGAACTCCTCCTAAACGGCTGGACCGATTTGAATGATTTTTTTTGTATGCGTTTGGGTGGCGCCCTGGATGGTTTAGATTCACAATTGGGCCCGGTAAGTGGCGCTGCTATAGTTTCGGGTGAAACTGCGCGGGACAGCTAGTATATTTATATATATTTAAAAAGTGATAGGACTACTAGGACGCTGATGAGATTTAAAGGTCTTATACACAAGACCATCATTGGCCTGTACTCCTGTATGGGTGTGAAATGTGGCCTACCCTTAAGCGTCATATTTAGGAGATCCACGTTGCGGAGATGAAGGTTCCGCGGTGGATGTGCTGCGTTACACGTCTAGATCGATATGGCGTGTCACATGGCGGATAAAATTTAGGAATGTCGCTTATAGTGATTTGGTCAGAAGGCCAATAGGATAGTTTCCTATATTGAATTTTATACATTATTTTATAAGCAACAGAAAATGATACGCAAAAGAAACCCTTTTATTAAAACACAATTAAAATTGGTTCAGAAATGTGCCCGCAGTTATGACTTTAAATATTGGTATGAGGAAAAGTGGGTGCGTAGTAGGGATATCTCACTATCTCGCTTGCACGCGTGCACTATAATGAACATTTTACACAGTGACGTCAAAGGTTGCATCGTCTGTCATTTGACAATTACCCCTTCTACAGGATTTCAATGGCTTCTATCTTATTTATTATTGGTCCGATTTATAAAATTCTTTCTGCAATAGATTTTGAGTAACATAACTTATTGATTTAAATAATAAAAAAAATCTAGTCAACTACCCTATTCTCGTGATTTTAAATGTTCAAAATATCATTCCAATCTAGTCTCAGCGTCAAGAAAGTTGCAAATGGTATTATATATTGAACATTTAAAATTGCGAGAATTGGCCTACTGATGTCTCGGTGCGGGAATCGAATCCACTGCCTTTCGTTTGCTACTCGCGCGCTGTAACTTAAACAAAGGGACTACGGGCAACTTCCGTTCACGCTCGCCACTGTGTCACAATCATTTTGACTGAAGTTTAACCAAAGGATAAAATAAAGGGTAATTGAAGAAGATTCATGACCAACCACTAAAAGCTTTTAGACCAAGTCTAATGACTAATGGCTTACATAATAGCACTTAATGAAGTTCTACGGATAATCTTCGAAATGGTTTAATGTTAATAACTTTTGTATTAATAGGCGAGAATTCATGATCCAAAGTGTCGGCCTACGTTAGAAATGTATTTTCAAATTTGTCATTTTAGACGATGTTCATGAATGTGAAATGTTTGAATCTAAACTCTAAAGGTATTATGCTCTTTCATTCAGAAAAGTTAATTATTAAAGAAACCACTGAGCGGCAAACGGAGTTTGGTTGCTATTTTCTGGTTGAGTTATACACGAGGTTTTATGATGGAAGGCAAACCTACATGAGTGGTAGAGCCACGCTGTAGACAATTTTGCCTACAGCATGAATGGGCCGGCTCGCCCGGGTCGTAAAGTCCAGTTGAAAGTCAGAAAACCGACGTAAAGTAGCAGCTTCCTGCGTTTCGTACGGTGAATGAGATATCTGGAGGTCCAAATCCCCCTTCCCTTTTTTTTAACCAATGGAAGTTATCACTGTTGCCCATCACACCCTGCCCGCTTAGCATAAATCCATGAGATATCTCGCGCGCGAGAGTAAAAACTTTGTCAATATCGACTATTTTCGCGTTTGTATTGTAAAGACATATAGGAGTGATAAAAGACGTAAAGATAGCACAAGAAAACGAGACTGCAACAATTTATTGTGGCGTGAACACCTTTGATAGACATATAGAGAACCAGATTAAACTGGATATTCGCGCCAAAACGTACCTATTGACAAAAATATCTCGGTCGCATAAATGTTAAGCCCGCTGAAGACTTGTAATACGTAAAGTATAGACTTTAATACGTGTAATACGTAATACGAAGCAAAATGTATACCGAGCGTATCTCCGTCCCATGATATGATAGGGGGCGAGCCTATCGCCATACCGGGCACAATTCCAGACTCCGGGCTAATATTGAGCATTTTCGTAATAGAAAAACCCAATACAACTTTTACCCGAGACCTCAGCGTCAGCCTCAGTGGTAAAGCGTACGCATTACAACTGCGCCTCCGATTCAGTCGCATTTTATTATATGCGCAAGTATGTTATATTGCCGTTCTAAGTAACATTTGACGACGAAAATATTTCGCGAATCATATCAACTCTAATTAACACATCACAATACAAAATGGCGGAATATAACATACGTATTGAAATAAAACTAGTTTATACGGATTTTATCGCGGTTTAATTTTTATTTTAGTCCCGACGTTGCAGTTGCTGAACATTCAGATGAAGGCTCCAAACATTACCTTAGATTTGACAAACCACAAATCCTTGCCAAAGAACACCGATTCCTACCTAGGATGATTCGCGAGGCTATTGAAATTAAGAAACACCCAAATTTCAATAGAGAAGATGGTTGGAAGCTTGCACAAGCCTGGGATCCAATTATACATTTAATTAAATCGGAACCCAAAAGACCAACTGCCAGACCTCAAGATACCGTGAGCTCTTTCTGCGTAGATCGGACTAGTGTCAACTAACTTTTTTAAATAATTAAAAATAAATGTATAATTTTAAAATGAAGGTAGCCATTGTAACATTAACTTTTCGAGACGACCTACACCTCAGTCTCTCCCGTGACCACGAAGGCTGAAAAGCTTTCGAAACGTCGGGACTAAAATAAAAATTAAACCGCGATAAAATCCGTATAAACTAGTTTTATTTCAATGTGTAATATTCGCGTAAACCGAAGAAATCACTATAACATACGTATATTGGAAGGTCACGGACAATAATACATGGGAATGAGGAAATGTGATGTCAACTCATTACGGCAAACGTCATAGCTAATTATAATTACTATAGTTTGCATTCAAATATTGAAGATTTTAATAAAATAATAGGTATGTTTAATGTCTTTGAAAGCCACAAAGATTAAAAAACTATTTAATTACGAGACGAGCCGATCGCTCGCCTGTTGGTAAGTGCCACGCTGGCCTATAGCCTACAAAATACTAGAAAGCACTACATTGCGCTTAACAACTCTAAGTATTAGATGTTAAGTCTCATAATGCGCAGTATATTCACTAGCTTCAATGTTCTTAAAATTGGACCGTACTATTGTATTAGAAATAAATAAATAAAACATTACCTATTATATTTTGTTAAAATTGTTTCTACATCACTTTTATTAAGGGGCGAGCCTATCGGCATATCCGACAGGAATTCCGAACCAATCATGTTTTTGAATTAAACATAATTAATTTCCTGACCTGAAATAAAATCCAGGAACTCAAACTTAATGTCCTGTTTTGAGATACGCGACCGAGTCAGGGAGACCACGAGGTGTGTTTCCAGTCAGGCGATACGCTGATAGCGACAAGTCTGCTTTGTATGGAAAAGGGTAGTTGACTAGATTTGTTTTTTATTATTTAAATCAATAAGTTACGTTACTCAAAATCTATTGCAGAAATAATTTTATAAATCGGACCAAAAATAAATAAGTTAGAAGCCATTCAAATCCTGTAGAAGGGGAACTTTGACGTCACTGTGTAAAATGTTCATTATGGTGCACAGGTGAAAGTGAGATAGTGAGATATACCTACTACGCACCCACTTTTCCTCATACCAACATTTAAAGTCATAACCGCAGGCACATTTCTGAACCAATTTTTATTGTGTTGTAATAAAAGGGTTTCTATTGCGTATCATTTTCTGTTGCTTATAAAATAATGTATAAAATTCAATATAGGGAACTACCCTATTGTATGGAAACGGTCGCCCCTGACTTGGTCGTATATCTTAATGCGTACCTCTACAATTGCATACACATATTGGCCGTGTTACTAGATTCCTGAGCCGTCGTTTTTATTAGCTTGAATGACGCAACGAGCAGGTCGCTCCGCCTGATGGTAAGAACCACGCCTGCTCATAAACAGAAGCAACGCCACACAGAACTTTAAATTACAAAGCACTGCATGACACTGGACTGCGTTCGTCACACCGAGACATAAGTAGTTAAGTCTTATAATGCCCAGTAATTTCACTGGCTTCAATGTCTTTCAAATCGGAACACAACAATGCTTACATACAGTTACTTGGCGGCAGAAATAGACAAAGCAGTTGTACCAACCCAGGGGGCATCTTGCATACGAGGGACCTATCACCGTTTGTTTGATTCGCGTACTTAAAACCGGCCTTAAGTATTCCATGTCTCGTAGAGAATGATAACCAGTTGAATCTGGTTGTAGCCAAGTGTTACCAACTATCAAGCGTTGCCAAAAACCTTGCGAGATCAAATATTTTTTTTTTCAGAACTATGCACAAACACAAAATTAACTAACCATCGATTCAGAAGGAATCGAACCCACACTAAAGGTAAGACATTGCCGTGATGTGACAACATAACCTCTAAGCCAATGTTTTATTTAGAAATTACACATAATTTCACTATAATTCCCATGAGTGTATTACCAACATTTTAATTCGAAGCATGGAGTTATTGTGCGGCAATGTGTAATTTTATAAATTGTTTTAAGTAATATCTGATGGATATGAAGTCCATTATAAATACATCCGTCGCAATACTAAAAATAAAATAAACATGAAGTTAAAATAATTGGAAGAGCCACTCTGTTGTCATTTTTGTCCACAGAGTAAATGGGCCGGTCCAACTGAGTATTTTTTTGTATACTGCCTGTACTGCCGATCTTACAGACAATTATTTCTTATTTTCACTTATTTTAGTTATTTCAATCATTTTTACAAGATTTTTGTCACGTAACTATCTCGTGTACCGGGCGGCGCGCAGCCCGGCGACTGTATGACCGTAATCCGTATGACGAAATAGCCATAGGTCCGCTGCCCTATAGGTAGAAGCGTGGTTACTTAGGTAGTGTATAATTATTATAGATTTTAAGATTGTTTTAGTTGTACTGCAAACCGTTTTGTTTGTAGTAGGTATGGGTTGGTTTAGCTTCCGGACGTCATTCTAGGAGGCCACTGAAAACTGAAAACCAGCGCCGTGTTGTAGCTCGCCCTATAACCACAGTATTATGCTGAGCTGGTCTCCTGTTGTCACCGTGAAGGCATGCAACTACTTAGTTATAATATTAATTTTAAGTCAGTTGAATTTTATGTATGTTGCATGTCTTAATATGATGACAATAAACTTTTTCTTTCTTTCTTATATTACAGCATAATTTTATAGTATTTTTTGTGTAATTCTTTCCTTTAGTTGATCCATTATTCTTTCGGATTCTTTGGCTAGCTTTCTCCGCGAATTCCAGAAATATATTGTCTCACTATCGCTTATAATCTTGCTAATTGAGTCGTTGTTAATTTTCACGCCAATTTCCATCTCGCAATCGAGCCAGCGCGGCGCCTCCCAAACATCGGGCATTCTAAAAGAATGTAGGCCAATGTTTGTGCGCTCTCCCCGTCCCTGGCGCATGTTGGATCGCTGCATAATACAAAACTGTGGAGGTAGTCTCTGAATCCTCCATGGCCCGTTAAAGTCCGTCACTTTGTTTAATATATACGCGTTACGACTGAGGCTGACGTCTCGGGTTCGATCCCGGGTCGGGTAAAAGTGATAAAAGCGGTTTTTCTATTACAAAAAAGCTCAGTATCAGCCCGTCCCAGTAGCCCGAGTCTGGAATTTGTGCCCGGTATGGCGATATGCTCGCCCCCTATCACATCATGGGACGGAGATTCGCTCGGCGAAATGTGGGTGTACTAGTTACACCTCTGATTACAGGCGTGTATGCATGAGTGCATATGTATGTCCTTTTTTGCAAATATTTGCTATTGGCACTGTCTTTTTTAAGTATTTTTAAAATGCTATATGCTTTAATGTTGGGGAAAAACATTTTTGTTCTTCCTGTTGTTGTTTCTGAGTTCATATTTTGTCAGGCTTCACAAGTTTTTTCTCTGGCAATACATTTGGCATATTATTATGACAGTGGAATGCGTCATACGCCGGTTGGTATTTTTTTATGAGCGCTGCTTTCTTTCAAATTTTATCGGCTCTTGCGTTTCGTAGTTCGCCAACGTGGACCTTAGTCCAAGTGTATTATGTATCTATGGTCCGAGCGAGTCTTGGCTGATGAAGCTTCTCAGTGCCGGCCACTGGACTGGTGGACTTTGGTCCAACTGGGTTATTAATTATTAACATTGTCTCACACAAAACCAACGTAAAGTAGCTGCTTGCTGCTGCGTTACGTACGATGAGTCAATCTGGAGAACAAATCCCCCAGTCCTTTAATTATCCTTTTCCTTTAAGGTTGGCAACGTGTCCATGGGCGTTCATGGGCGGTGGAGATCACTTACCATCACGTGACCCGCTTGCTCGTTACTACCCGGTAAAGCACCATTCATGCTGTCGACAAGACTCTCTACAGCGTGACTCTACCACTTGAAGTGCTTACACATTACTGCTTGGAAATAGACACAGCGGTGGAACCTACCCAGACATCCTCTTACATACGACAGACCTACTATCTAGTATACAAGTACCTAGTAGTTAGTATTAGTAAGAATAACTATCATATTTAAAAATTCATTTTATAATACATTATTTGCTTAGTTAACATTACATTTAGAAGTCCACTGTGCATGCCAACTTTATTGATTTATGAAATATGCACCAATTATCTTTTTAATGGCATTAAAACATGTTGCCATCAATGTTCCATTTTATTTCTATTTTAATGGACTTGTATATTTACCTTTACTGTAGTTAGGGTTTACTGCCTCGGTGGCGCAGTTGTAATGCGTACGCGGTACGACGGTCTCGGGTTCGATATCGAAAATTCTAACAACAAAACTAACCAATTTTGAGTCGGTCATATCAATCTTTGACTATAAAACTACATTGCCACTGGCGCAATGTGAATTAGATATAGTTTCAGCTTTTTAGTTTTTTGAATCGGTTTTATTATTTTTTACTTTCTTTGTATTCAAAGAAAATAACAAGTTGCGCAGTGAAATTGAAAGCATTTATTTTCCTTGTATACTTGCATTTAATTCTCAAGGATTTTGATGTAATTTAAGTGGTATTTCAAAGATGATTTATGATTAAGGATAATCGAATAAATTCAGAATTAAGCGCATGATTCTTATCCCAACTGTTAATACCTCCTGACGTCAATCAGAAAAACGTCTGTGACTTTTAAATGGTTGATCGGATTTTTTTCAAACATAGCTAAGAGCCATCACGATTGAATTACCTGTCACACAAAATAAAATGTATTCAAATTGGTCCATTCGTTTAGGTGTTACGATGCCTCAAACACACATTCAGACGTAGCAAAAGATAGCCAAAAGGGTCAAACTTATAACATTAGAGGTCGAATTATTTATTCAAATTATATGGGACTACCACCACAGTAAACCCTATCGAATGCAAAAAGAATCATCCAAATCCAAATTTGGCGGTTATGCGTAAACATACATAAAAAAATATAATCGAGTTGAGAACCCCTGGGTTTTTGCGTCTGTTCAAAATGCTTCTGAATTTGAAATAACTAATTATTTTTAATGAAATCCAATTCAAATACGTGCGAAGTTCTATGAGATGAAAGCATTGAATGGGTATTTGCTGAAATATAAAACGTGTTACAGAAAGGTCATATTTAAGGGTCGGGGCATACCACTGTCTCAAAACCGATATAACGTAGCAGCTTCCTGTTGCGTTTCGTACAGTGAGTGAGATATCCGGAGGCCTAAATCGCCATCCCATTCTCAAAACCTTGATCATCCTTTTCCTTTCCGGCAATGCGTGCATGCGTATTCAGGTATTGTTTATAGGCGGTGGAAAAAAAGCAGCGATAGCTCAGTGGGGAGTGGTATGGACTGTCGTGACGAAAGTCGCAGGTTCGAAACCAATCACAAGAACACACAAAACACACCTCTGACTTTTCTAAGTTATGTGTGTATTAATTGTTAATTATCGCTTGCGTCGGTATTGCATAAAGTGGATATTACCGATTTATGAAGAAAAATAGTATTGTAGGATAATTTAAAATTGAGGTGCAAATCTGCTAAGAATTGAGCTAATTGGGCTCCGTCGGGCCGTATCGGATTTATCTTTTGTTGCTTAGGTGATGGAAACATCGTGAGGAAACCTGCACACCTGAGAAGTTCTTCATAAGAATTTCAAAGGTATGTGAAGTCTGCAAACCCGCATTAGTTCAGCGTGGTGGCCTAAGGCCAGACCCCTGTCTTTCAATAGAGGAGGCCCGTGCCCAGCAGTGGGACATTATAAAGCAGGGCTAGTACAAAAAAAATAGATCACTTACCATCAGGGGGCCCGCTTGATTTTCGACCTCTGCTATTAAAAATAGACAGTTCAAGTACATACAAAATTATTTCTGATTACCAACGTCCGTATAGAAATCGGCAGCGTTTATGCGTAACCCAAAACCATTACATATGATCTTGATAGCGAGCGATTAGTCTGCCATTATAATTATGTTAGTATCATTGTTTAGTCGTCACAGTATCGCCATTGTCCAGTTTTAAAGCGGAAACACAGCGCAATTGAACTCTATGCGCTCAACTCAAGTGATATTCAGTTTAAAGTGCTTTTTTATTTTATTTCATAATATTTCGATTTAGTTTGTGCTTCGGTTATCTTTGTTTAAATTGAAATATTTGTTTTTTGATTGGTAGAGATAGAAGTTAACAGTTTTGCCTACGGCCGCTCGACCGGATTCTTACCACTGTGTCAAGAAAACTGATGTAAAGTAGCGGCTTGCTGCTGCGTTTCGTTCGGTGAGCAAGGTGTCCGGAAGCCCAAATCCATTAATTATCCCTTTCTTTTAAAGTCGCAACGCGTTCATGATTCTTCTGGTATTTTGGGCATTCATGTCGGTGGAGATCACTTACCATCAGGTGACCCACTTGCTCGTTTTCCAGCTTATACTATAAAAAACGATGAGGGGTTGATATGACCCATCGCAGTTGTAACATTAGAAGAAATACTTATTTTTTTAAGTACCTAATGAGGCCTGGAAGGACGGATTTTATTTCAATATTAGTATGTATTTAAACAAAAATAAACTAAGATTTCCGAAGTGCATAATTTTAACCATAGTATACGTATATTTGATGACTACGAAGTTGCAGTTAAGTTTTAAGAAATTTTAAATGAAAATAGTGTTTTAGTTATATTGTACTGAATATTTTATCGTGTCGACTGAGTTGCGTAATAGTATGTAAGTAAAGCATCACAATGTAATTAGGATTACTTCTATTAAAATGGCGACCTCATAACTTATTTTTTTTCGACATCGGTCAAGACTTCAATGGATTTCTCAATATCACTACTCAGTCAAACAATGCAAAAAAATCGTTATGTATGTATGCAAAATAATGTTCAGTGCTTAAATAAAATAATATGCGGTCAAGTGCAAGTGCGAAAAAAGGAGGAAGTTCTCAATTCGGCGCAGTTGTAATGCATACGCGTTACGATTGAGTTCAACGCTGAGGTCTCGGGTTCGATCCCCGGGTCGGGTAAAGTGGTATTGGGTTTTTCTATTACGAAATGCTCAGTATCAGCCCGGAGTCTGGAATTTGTGCCCGGTATGGAGATAGGCTCGCCCCCTATCACATCGTGGGACAGAGATACGCTCGGTGAAATGTGGGTGTACTGGTTACACCTCTGCCTACCCCTTCGGGGATTACAGGCATGAGTGCGTATGTATGTATGTTTAAAAGGGTATACTTCCCAGGTGGTCCCATTGGCACCAAGTCAGAATCTAATGATGGGATCCCAGAAAAATCGAAGGCAAAACCTTAAATTTTATGTGTTTTATATATTTTCTAAAACTATTCAAGTATTTATGTCTGGTACATATCATCATGTTGCTGATGATGGAAAATATAACTCTTTAACTATTAGGAGTTAGTGGATAATTCTTTAAATATTATAGGTTCGTAAAGACCCCTACCTATGTTCCTTCGAGCTATATTGAAAAAAACATTAATTCAATAGGGTTTAGCTGCGATGTGGTCCCATATAAATTTGGTTCAGATCTGATGACGTAGTACGGAGTAAAAAAAAATTAATACCTCAACGGACAACAGTAGGTACACTCGTCGCGATTATATTATTGTATTGGAATTTTCATGTTTCATGCTGCAACTACCACTAAAAATTGGAAATTAAATTAGGTTTTAACAAAACTTAGAAACTGACATCAAAATAAAAACACTGGAAAGTCAATAATAACAATTTCTATAGGTCTCTTTGAATTCGGGGCCTGTATCGCTGCCGGTCAAATTAAATTGCACCGACTAAGATCTTTTAAGATATCCGCTTAACACTATGCTGTGAAATTTTTAACCAGCTTTATAGTACGGTTCAATAGATTATTAAGGCTTTTTAAGGTTTTTATGGTACTAGTGTATCTGTGTTGTTTTCTCCTTTCTTTCTTTTTTTCTAGGACAAATGGACAGACAGACATACAGACAGTGTGGAGTAGGTTCTGTAAGGAGGTTTCATTGATATACTTTGAGTATAGAACCCTAAAAAGCATATTTTCAAGTTACAGTAGACTTGAGTAGACAGGCGACTTTCCTAGTTTTATTTGGATACAGCTGATTGTAAATAGCAACTGAGATATTTAAATCGTAATCGCTTATCTTTCATCAAAGCAAGATTAGTTAAAAAAACAAGGGACAGTGTTCAATCCGTATATATTTTGGTTCCCGTAATATGCCATTTTTAGTGGTAGAGCCACGTTGTAGGTAGTTTTGTTTACAGCCCGAATTGGCCGGCTCGACTGGGTCTTAACCACTGTATAACAGAAAACCAGCGATAAGTAGCAGCTTGCTGCTGCGGTTCGTACGGTGAGTGAGATATCCAGCGGCCCAAATCCCTCCCTTCCCAATCCCTTAATTATCCCTTACCTTTAAGGTTGGCAACGCGCTCATGATTTTGTTATTGTGAGAGTATACGGGCGGTGGAGATCACTTACCATCAGGTGACCCACTTGCTCGTTTGCCGGCCTATGCTATAAAAGATCCTTAAATATTAATATGATATTAATATAGACCTAAATAATTGTATGTAAATATTGTTTGTAACCCTCATAGTACCTATTGACAAAAACCGTCCTACAAAGATCTAAAGGACAATTTGATAGAAACAATAGATTAAGTAATTATTTTGTTCAAAATAAAATTACATTTGTTCCTAAATGGCATCAGACCGGCTGCGGTCAACATGTCAAATAGCAACAAGAATAGATCGAGTAACATTTACATCCAAAACTAATTTATTTAAGAAACAATGCAATTAGTATTCTTTTTCCCATCAATATAATTATTGCCACATCACAAAGTCCAAGTATCCACGTTTTTATATTTTCCTTCGTAATTATAACTTTGCAATAACATGATAACATTGCTCTTCCTTCTATTTTGAATAGACAAATTCTAGGTTTAACGAAATTATGTTTTATTGTATACAATACAATAGCGTAGCGTTCTTTTCCCGCACAGACACAAATGTTTGTGTGATCCACAAATAAAACACCATAAACACGCTGTGGACAGTTTTGTCTACAGCATGAATGGCCGCCTCGACCGGGTCGTTCCCACTGTCTCGAAAAAAAACTTCGTGAAGTAGCAGCTTGCTGTTGAATTTCGTACGGAATATGCGATATATAGAGGCCCAAATACCCCCCCCCTTGTCCCAATCTCTTTATTATACCTTTCTTTTAAGACGTGTCCATGATTCTTGGGGTATTATGGTTGTTCATGGGCGGTGGAGATCACTTACCATCAGGTGAACCGCTTGCTCGTTTACCAGGTAACCTGGTCGAGTCGGCCCATACCTGCTGTAGACAAAACTATCTACACCATGACTCTACCACTCCAATGGCTCTATACTTACTTTATTTATATAACAAAATATAAAGAATGGTGTAAGTAGTCAATAACAGGTACTTACCTGATCATAGACAGGTCAGCAGATAATTGATGCAGTTTAATCGCGTCGCAATAACAGACAACGAGATGTTCTGCGTCATAGAAACAACAATGGTTTATAATAAGTTTTATAGGTCCCAAACATTGTGGATAGAAACTTAGAACTGAAAATATCTAATAATAATACATACATAAATACATACGCACTCACGCCTGTGTTAACCCCCCTCTGCCTACCCCTTCTGGTTACAACCAGTACACCCACATTTCGCCGAGCGTATCTCCGTCCGATGTGATAGGGGGCGAGCCTATCGCCATACCGAGCACAAATACCAGACTCCGGGCTGATACTGAGCATTTCGTATTAGAAAAACCCAATACCAATTTACCCGACCCAGGGATCGAACCCGAGAACTCAGCGATAGCCTCAATCGTAACGCGTACATATTACAACTGCGCCACCGAGGCAGTCTAATAATAATACATACTGTCAAAATGTCCAAATATTCAGACCTGGCACACGAGGTTACTGACATGTGGGATGTTGACTCGACAATCATTGTCCCGATAGTCGTTTCTGCTAATGGGCTGATACCAAAGAGCCTCGATCAACATCTCCAGAAGCTCTCGATTGGTCGTTGGGTCAGGAGCCAGATTCAGAAAGCGGTGTTATTGGACACGGCATGCATGGTGAGGAGATTCCACACTTTGGTGTCCTAACCACCGATGGCTTGGGTCCTAGGCCTCGCCATAGGAGGGTGAAACTTTTATATTTTTAAATGTTTTATTTTTTAGATTTTGAAAAAGGAGACAATATATACATACTTTAATAGACTTTTATTTCATTAGTGAACTTACTTCTTGGACTGCCGTGGCGTAGTTCTAATGCGTACACGGTATGAATGCTGTGCTGAGGTCTCGGGTTCTATTCCCGGGTCGGGTAAAGTGATATTGCATTTTTTTATTTCTTAATGCTGAGTATCAGCTCGGAGTCCGGACGTATCGAGCGTAGTCCAAGGCCACGCAGTGCATCAAGATTCTGTGTGGTGTTGCGTCTGTTTACCATCAGGCGAGCGACCTTCTCCTTTTGTCAATCAATCTAATCTCTCTATTCTAAAAAAAAGTAATTGGCGCCGCCGCCTCCGCTGCCAAAAGCTTGTCACGCTATCTCCTCCGAAACCGCTGGGGGTATGGGGTCGAGACCGATACCAATCGATGCAGAATAATGTGGGGAAGAAAGTAAGATGTCTCATATTCGTCGGACTATAAGTTTTTTCTTTATTTTATGTTTTGTGGAAAGACATAGGCAACGCCCCTAGTTAATAAAAAGAAACCTAGTAATCGAACCCAGAACCAGTTTGACGACCTAACTATGCCTCAACTACCTATTACCCAATTGAATTAAAAAAAGCCTCGGTGGCGCAGTTGTAATGCGTACGCGTTAAAATTGAGGCTAACGCTGAGGTCTCGGGTTCGATCCCCGGGTCGGGTAAAGGGGTATTGGGTTTTTCTAATACGAAATGCTCAGTATCAGCCGGAGTCTGGAATTGTGCCCGGTATGGCGATAGGCTCGCCCCCCTATCACATAAGGGACGGAGATACGCTCAGCGAAATGTGGGTGTACTGGTTACACCTCTGGGATTACAGGCGTGAGTGCGTATGAATTCAAAAAGGTTTCACAAATTTCCGAAATATTTCAAGGAACATAAGTCACATAACATTATTGTATAATGACGTAATGACATTAATACTTCTGATGGATTGAACCTGTGACCCCTCGTTTAAATATCGACTTTCTTGTTTACAAGAATAAATTGAAATTAGGATACAGACAGGTTTGCCCAAAAATACATCACTGCGCTACACTGACCTTTGTTAAATTGACAAAAACTTTACAAAAAGCATAAACATGTTAATGTTGCATATAAACATGTTTAGAATAAAAAAACACATTTTTATAGTATAGGCCGGCAAACGAGCAAGTGGGTCACCTGATGGTAAGTGATCTCCACTGCCTGTGTACGCCCATAATACTAAAATAATCATGGGTGTGTTGCCAACCTTAAACAAAAGGGATAAGTAAGGGATTGGGAAGGGCAAGCAAGCTGCTACTTTTCTTTGAGACAGCGACCCGGACGAGCCGGCCGATTCATGCTGTAGACAAAACTGTCTACAGCGTGGCTCTACCACTCAAAAGTGTAAGGTTCAATATTACTTTTCGTAAAAAAACGGAAAAAATAAAATGAAAATATTAGATGGCATGATTTGTCTGTATTCTGTACCTCTAAAAAAATAATAAAAAAAGCTTTGAAAAAAATTGAGAACCTCCTCCTTTTTTGAAGTCGGTTAAAAATAACAAAGGCGCAGACGCGGCGCGACAACACTGCTTGCTTTTCACAACAATCTGCATTAAATATTTATAGAAAGGAAGATTAAAAGGAAGAATTGATTTTTAAATGTATTTATTTATACACACTAGTATAGCTTTCGCAAAATCTGTTTGTTACATAATTTGTAGGGACAAGACTGTGTGTTACAGATATGTGTATTTATTTATTAAACCTGAGTCGTTTGAGTCTGGAATTTGTGCCCGGTATGGCGATAGGCTCGCCCCCTATCACATCGTGGGACGGAGATACGCTCGGCGAAATGTGGGTGTACTAGTTACACCTCGGCCTACCCTTTCGGGGATTACAGGCGTGAGTGCGTACATTTATTAAACCCTTCATAATGCTGCAGTCATTTATATAAGTGGTAGAGTCACGTTGTATACAGTTTTGTCTACAGCATGAATGACTCGACCGGGTTGTTACCACTGTCTCACAGAAAATCGATGTGAAATAGCAGCTTGCTGTTGCATTTGGAACAGTGAGTGAGAAATCAGAAGGCCCAAATTCCCATTCCCTTCCCCATCTCTTGACTATATCCCTTTTCTTTAAGGTCGGCAACGCGTTCATGATTCTCATCATATGCCGCCCTCTGCTATAAAAAAAGGACTTAAATGACGAGTGTTAGCGCAAGCCACGACACGAGACGTTTAAATGCACCATAAAGGCCTGTTTTAATGTACGCGACAGAGACAGGGAGACCACGACGCGAGACACGATTCAGGCGATAGCGACACCTCTGCTTTGTGCGAAATTATATGGAAACAGTCGCGTGTAGAGAGGCCCTGTCTCGGTCGCGAATCTCATAACGTATGTACCCATATCTTTATTTTATTGGATTGAATGACGAGAAGAGCAGGTCGCTCGCCTGATGGTAAGCGCCACGCCTGCTCATAAACAGAAGCAACGTCACACAGAACTTTAAATAACAAAATAGCATGACACTGGACTGCGCTCGTCACCCCGAGACATAAGGTGTTAAGTCCCAATGCCCAGTAATTTCACTGGCTTCAATGTCCTTCAAACCGGAATATAACAGTGCTTACACACTCTTGCTTGGTAGAAATAGTTAAAGCGGTGGTACCAACCCAGCTGGCCTCTCGCATACGAGCGACCTACCACCTTGTAATACCTTGCATACAAAGCCGACGCGTCGCTGTCGTGGCGCGACGCAGTCTCTTGTCTCAGTCACGCACCTCAAAAAGTGACTTAAAGTTTGCTTCCGAGAACCTATCACAAAACTGGATCGCCAGTTTCCCACTGATGCAGATAAAAACAAACCAGTTTATTCAAATATAATTTTAGCATACACTGAACAGGTTTATGAGTACCTAACATAAATCCTAAATGCGTTAGTCGTACTTAAAACCATACTTATTTATTTCGTTTCATAATAATACCTGCATAAGGACCACCGAGCACATGTTTTGTTTTTTTTTTATATTAGATTGAATGACGAGACGAGCAGGTCGCTCGCCTGATGGTAAGCGCCACGCCTGCTCATAAACAGAAGCAACGCCACACAGAACTTTAAATAAAGCACTGCATGACACTGGACTGCGCTCGTCACCCCGAGACATAAGGTGTTAAGTCTCATAATGCCCAGTAATTACACTGGCTTCAATGTCCTTCACACCGGAACACAACAGTGCTTACACACTGTTGCTTGGCGGCAGAAAATGATGATGAAAAATCCGCCTCGTTCCAGGGTTTTTTTTTGTATTACGTGTAGGATTAGTATATTGTTCTTTATTATAATTGTATCAGCAGCAATACAGACTATAGCCTCTGGGAACAGCTGAAGAAGACATGTGAGTCCTCTCAAAAAGTTTATTTTCGGTCATTCCTCAGCGATGTGCCGGGAGGTTTGAGAGGGGGTTCCACAATCGCAACTAGATGTGTCAGTGACACCCCACTTATAAAGATGGTAGTTGCAGTCAGCCACACCGGTTCGAATACAGTAAAGCGTACAGTTTTCGATACTCATAAAAGCCTGATTGGACATCTGTAGGATTCGAGAGATCTATGGTTAACAATCAGTTAACTACAAGCCAGCATAATGCTGTCCCGTCACACATGTCCAAAATATCTATAGTCTAGACGATCGATATTATATTTGGACTGTACTATGCTTAACATCGGGCAAATGTAATCACTTTGCCGTACCAAAATAAAAACAATAATACTTTAAATGTGTCTTCCAATTCACCTTATCGGAGCAAAATAAGAAAAGATTGACTGTAAGAGCTTTATAAATTTCAATTACCCAATTTTATTTATAATCCCCATTGCAAATATTTATTTAATAATACACAGAAGTCATCATCAAACTATTATTGACATAACTATTCATCTGGTGATTAATTCATAACCTCAATAGAGTTCAAAAATGTCCACAAATACCAGTTTGAAGTTTATTATCATCAAATCTTAACGGAATACCGAACTCTGGCTTTGACGTCGCTTGGCGTTTTTTTATTCGCTTAAGCCAATACGCTCTCAGTCGGCACATCATATTCTGAGATCAATTAAGCGCTTTAAACTAGTATTTATACACGTCTATAACACAAAAAAAAAACACGAGGAAAAATACAAGTGTCTGCATAAATCTACACAAACGACTTATAGTGATCTAAGACAACGGACTTGTCGAGTGTTTTGATATTATTTGTTGTGCAATTTCATTGTTAATTTTTATTTATTTAATTCTTAATTTAATTTAATTGTTAACTTTTAATCAAATTTTTAGTTTGGCAGTGTGATTTAAGTTTGATAGAATTAAATTTTGAAAATGTTGGCCAAACACTCGAAGTTATTTTTCACGGGTTCGGTTGTGTTTTTGATAGTGGCCATTGTATTGGCATCATGGGGTTTCCCGAAAATCATCAGCAAACAAATACAAAAGGTAAGTGTCAATTACATTATTATTTGTATTTAATCTTTTTATATCTTTCTGTCCTGCGTTATCGCGACTTAGTGTCATTGCCTTGCTACTCACACGCTTCTATTTCGCCGGGTGTTGAGCAACCGCCGTACTGAGACTATAGGCTCATGTTTTAAACTTATTGGCCTGTCCACGGGATACTATTCTTAGAATAGGGCACGATCTGAGAAAGGCCTACGTGCAGTAGTTGATGGATGGATGAATTGCCGGACATAATAAACGGTTAAAACAAAAAGTTGTATATCACTCATACAATATTTTCTACGCTAGTGTATGATATGTTGGTGCTAAATACAACCATTAATTCTAATAATCCTTAATCCCTTGAAAACTTATGATAACTATCCAATTAATAAGCTGGTTCATTTAATTAAATATGATCCCTTTTATACTTAAGTTGTTCAACAATTACATAAACATATCGCCGCGGAGTTCCTTCGGAGGAAAATGGTACTTTCCGAGGTTGTCTTCTTTTTACATACATAGACTCCCGCCTGTTTCCCATAGGGGTAGGCAGAGATATAAGGTTTCAGCTTGCTACGATCCTTGCACTTACATCCTTCTTTTTACATTCTTGGTATAAATGCGTACCAGACCACACTAGATATAATGTGTTACAGCTTTTACTATATAAGGTACAATATTTCGTCTTATAGGAACAAGGACAGAGGGGGACTTCTATGATGATCAGTTAACGGGTTTTGTAACCTCAACACTGTACAATTTAGAGCTTATTTATAACATTTAACAGGTTAATAATAATACTAGCCCTGTATTATACACGTCCCACAGCTGGGCACGGGCCTCCTCTACTGAATGAGATGGGTTAGGTGTACTCTTATATTATACAGATAAGTAATATTTGTATATTTGTAGAAAATAGAAAAGTAATTAATTTTTAACCGACTTCAAAAAAGGGGGTGGTTTTCAATTCAGCTATATTTTTTATGTGCCTAGATGGCGCAGTTGTAAAGCGTACGTGTTACGACTGAGGCTGACGCTGAGGTCTCGGGTTCGATCCCCGGGTCGGGTAAAAGTGATATTGAGTTTTTCTATTACGAAATGCTCAGTATCAACCTGGAGTCTGAAATTTGTGCCCGATATGGCGATAGACTCGCCGCCTATCACATCACGGGACGGAGATACGCTCGGCGAATTGTGGGTGTACTAGTCACACCTTTGCATACCCCTTCGGGGATAACAGGCGTGAGTGCGTATGTATGTTTTTTTTAAGTAGGTATTGCATTGACTTGTTCGCCAATTGTGGATTGATTTTATAAGGAAATATTCATTTGATAGGGTTTAGATAAGAAGAAGATAATAAGTAGATAAGAAAGGGCAAAAAACTCTGACGTTGCTCTGTTCAAAACTAGTTCATTGTTATAATATTATTATTGACAGCAAAGGTTTTACAATATTTAATTGAATTGGAGCATTCCTTACTTTTAAGGTCGGCAACGCTTCCATTATACTTCTGTATTATTGTATTGTATTGTAGGTATCCATGGGCGGTGGAGATACTTACCATCAGGTGACCCACTTGCTCGTTTGAACTTACTAATGCAAAATGTCATATCAATCCGTTAGTCTGTTGCTGCGTGGACAAACTAACAAACCCATTTCGCGTTTTAAATATCATATTATAGAAAAAGAAACTCGTAAAGGGCCCCGTACGGTTTACTTTACTATATTCACTTGATGGTAAGTGATCTCCATCGACCATATACGTCCACAATACTAAAGAATCATGGGCGCATTGCCGATCTTAAAGGAAAGGGATAATTAAGGGATTGGGAAGGGGAGGGGGATTTGGGCCTCCGGATACATCACTCCGGATACGAAACGCAGCAGCAAGCTGTTACTTTACGTCGGTTTTCTGTGAGACAGTGGTAACGACCCAGACGGGCCTGCTGCCAAGACAAGTTTCTACAGCGTGGCTCTACCACTAACAAAAAAATACATAACTATTGTAATACTATCATACATCCTTCAAAACCGGTTGTAAATAATAAAATGATGACCGGGGGACCTTTACGAACAATATTGACATTAAATACGTGTGTTTTTTTAATTTATTAATATATTTTTTATTAAAATCAAAGAGTACTCAAGCAAATATAATCTAATGAAAATAATTAAATGTTTATCTTTTATTTCCTTAAATATATCTAATACGCTGTACCTTTTAATATTGAAATAAAACTCCGACGATGTTGCTGTAAATAATTTAAAAGAACATCGAAAATAAAACGCAAATGCAATCCTTGGCGTAAATAAACACATGAAACAATTATAATAAAAACGCAAGGAAAAATTAATGTTGATAGAGCCCGAAATGGAATGTTAAAACTGTAAAATATAATTAATTTAATGAAAAGAGTCTTTAGTCAGTCTTTAGTACATGAAGAATTATAGTCCTCCAATGAGCATAAGCCGATTGGTTGGCACTGATAAGCTGCCATGTACAGAGTAGTTGCCTTAATTAATTATCTCATGAATTTTATCATAAATATTAACACGAATAAATACAATCCACTTAGAAAATATTATGTTAGAGAGAAAATATAATGTATATTTTTCCAGGATTTATAGATTGTTGAAATATAGTCGTAATCATAGGATAAAAATATCTTATAATATTGTGAGTAATCAGTCTCTTGTCCCGCTACTCCAATATGCGGTCGCGTCGGCGCAACCTGAAAAGGTCTCTATGACAATTTCGAAGATATGTGAAGTCTGCCAACCCACATTAGGGCATTGTGGTGGATTAACGCCTAAACCCTATCATTCAAAGAGGAGGCTCAGCAGTGAGACAATGGGACAGTGGGACAGGGCTGATATTATAATGATTTCTACCTCTGAGTAAATGCTACTTAGGTTATACGAGTGGTAGAGCCACGCTGTAGACAATATTGTCTACAGCATGAATGGGCCGGCTCGTCCGGGTCGTTACCACTGTCTCACAGAATACCGGCGTAAAGTAGCAGCTTGCTGCTGCGTTTCGTACGGTGAGTGAGATACCCGGAGGCCCTTTTCCTTTAAGGTCGGCAACGCGCCCATAATTCTTTTGTATTGTGGGCGTACATGGGCGGTGGAGATCGCTTACCATCAGGTGACCCACTTGC
Source organism: Mimas tiliae (assembly GCA_905332985.1). Classification (NCBI taxonomy): domain Eukaryota; kingdom Metazoa; phylum Arthropoda; class Insecta; order Lepidoptera; family Sphingidae; genus Mimas; species Mimas tiliae. The sequence goes on from HG995244.1 coordinate 16,988,538, forward strand.
TCGTTTGCAAAAAAAAAAGGTCTGTGTAGTTATAAAATTAATAATATTATTACAAATTCAAATAAAAATGTACACTTACATACATATATACCAGAAGAAAAATAATATCTACTAGGTACCTACTTAAAATATATCTGTATAATCCAATACGTTAATTGATGGTTAAAGTTTATAATTATGTTTGACAGCCTCCGTAGCGCAGTGAGTGAGTAGCCGGCTGCGAAGCGAGAAGGCGTGGGTTCGATTTAAGAATCGAACCCACGGCTTCTCGCTTCAAAAAGAAACAAACAACATTTGTCTCAGAGTGGACTCCGAGACAAATGTTTGTCTAATCCACAAATATTTGTTTCGTGTCTGGGTGTTGTGGGACCGCAAGACCTTCGTAGTTCCTGATACCCACGATACAGGTTAACCTAGCGTGGGGTCAGGACTATGTGTGTGACTGTTGGGTGTATTTATTTATTTATAGATCCTTAGACAGATTATTATTATGCATAAAAATATACTCATAGCACGCGCCGATCATCTTACTTTAAATTAATTGAATTTCATATAAACCAAACTAATAAATCAATCTTACTATAAACTATATTGAAGTTAATTTAAATTTCATTGAATTTAACATAAGTCCATTAGCCAAGTAGTAAGGGGTTTTTAGTTAAAAATTGATTTATAAGTCAAAAGTTTAAATTGGCTTGGTGCATTATTCATCAAGACAACAATAAAAACATTTTGCATTATCTCATTATGTACTTAAAAAACAGTCGTTGTCGTACAAAAAAAATTGTAAATGCGCTCTGGATATTGCATTACAAAATGTCGAACCATATTATGTACATACATGCATACGCACTCAAGCCTGTATTCCCCGAAGGGGTAGGCAGAGGTGTAACCATTACACCCACGTTTCGCTGAGCTTATCTCCATCCCATGATGTGATAGAGGGCGAATCGCCATACTGGGCACAGTTCCAGACTCCGGGCTGATACTGAGAATTTCGTAATAGAAAAACCTAATATCACTTTTACCCGACCCGGGGATCGAAGCCGAGACCTCAGCGTCGCCCTCAGTCGTAACGCGTACGTATTACAACAACGTATGTATGTAAAACTATAAACTATCTGTTCCTTACAACAATTTTACATGAAAAGGTAACGAACAAACGAAATTTCACAATTAAATAAATATTAGGTATTAAATATTAATTTGACTAATTTTAGAAGTCAGAAAGCCCCATTTATGATGGACAAAGTTTCCTACGAAATACAATAGAAACTGTCACTTACGAGTCCGTGTTATGCGATTCTTTGTTCAGACAGTATAAAGCGGACTCGCAATGTAGTGTTTTCTGTTATATTCTAGTCTGTCGTTTTATTATTAGAGGACGGATAACGTGCAAGTCGGTCACCTGATGGTAAGTTATCTCCACCGCCCATGAAAATCCACAATACCTAAATAATTATGGGCGCATTGTCGTTAAAGGAAAGGGATGATTAAGAGGATAAAGTGAAAGGGGATTTAGGCCTCCGGATATCTCACCGTACGAAACGGAACAGCAAACTGCTACTTCGTGTCGGTTTTTTGTAAAACAATAATAACCACCAAGTCGAGTTGGCCGATTCATGCTGTAGACAAGTCTGTCTACAGCGAGATTACTACTTTAATGATATCAGTCAGTATACTACGTCAGTACAAAATAAAGAAACTTATGTATAGAAATTATATCAACTAATGTATACATAACATACATAGCATCATCAAAATACACCAGGCAATTACACTAAATTATTTATTTGTCTTTTCATTTAACATTTTACATTAGTAACAATAATTGTACTATGAAATCGTCCAGAATTATTTAAAAAAAATAGGTGATTTGGACCACAGTCATTTACCGAAACGGCACGTGTTTTAAAACTACCACCGGATCCAAAACAACCCAGCTTGAGAAGACCCGGCGAAACAAACTCAGTAGGCTTAATTTACCACTGGATTCAACGCGGCGCGATAATTTCTCTCGATTTAAATGAGGCTTAAGGTAAAATATGAAGATTCAAGCACCTTATATCCTGTAATAGTGTTACAGACCTCGAGTCTATATAATTACGGCTAGTTAGTTAGTTGTTACAATAAGAATTAATAATGCAATATCTTGTTACGACATTGTATTATTAAATTATACTAACAATACAGATCAATACGTCTCAAGACGCCGCGTCGATTTAGTTTTATATTTATTTAGTGCATGGAATACTTACTCACAGAGTTCCAATGACATGTTCTCACTTATAGAAATATATTGGGTTTACGTAAATTTCCAAATATGAACAGACACTAAACCTTCGGATTGGCGTAATTAATGCACTAAAATCAAAGACTTTAATGTATACTACTAGACGGGCTGTTTAGAAGTAAAATTGCGTCACATAACGCGGGATTTTGACAACTGACAGACAGGGAGCGCGATAGAGGTTCTAGTTTAGAGTAAGCGAGATGGCAATATTGAGTTACGGTCAATTGACGGCAACTTAGTGGTACAATTTCTATGTACCGCGTAGCTTATCTAGTAGTATACATTAAAGTCTTTGACTAAAATTATAATAAAGGTAAATAAAGAAAATAACCTTGCTTAATGAAAGAAACTAAAAATCAAGCACCTTCTCGCCAAAGACACACTAAATGTAAAAGGATCGAGATTATGCTGCTTACATAATATATTAAAGTTTCTGGTTGCACGCACTTTTTTGACTATAATTCGATAATGCCTTTTGAATACGTAAGGATGGTTTGAAACGAATCAAGTTCTTAATTTCGGTGGATTGGTGGTGGTTATTAAAATAAATTGAAAACACAATCGTAATTATATATTATGTCAACCGGGGGGCGAAAACCAATGGAGTCTCTTCCACCTGCCCTTATCCCACTAGCAGAAAGTTCGGCGCAACATTTTTTTTTTTACATATATGTATTACTGGTGTTACAGAAAGATTAATCTTGTAGTTTTTACGACCGCCTGCTTGTCGTCAACCCGTATAGGGAAAAACCAATGGTGTGTTTTAATTAAATTGATCAACAAAAAAAATAAGTAACATGCCGTAACCGTCGCGGGTATTGATTTCACAGACTATAGGGCGACGGAGAGTAAAAAGAGCGGATAAAGTTATAAACTTTATCCTAGCGTAACACTGACTGCCTCGGTGGCGCAGTTGTAATGCGTACGCGTTACGATTGAGGCCAACGCTGAGGTCTCGGGTTCGATCCCCGGGTCGGGTAAAGTGGTATTGGGTTTTTCTATTACGAAATGCTCAGTATCAGCCCGGAGTCTGGAATTTGTGCCCGGTATGGCGATAGGTTCGCCCCCTATCACATAAGGAACGGAAATACGCTCGGCGAAATGTGGGTGTACTGGTTACATCTCTGCCTACGCCTTCGGGGATTACATGCGTGAGTGCGTATACTTTAACCTGGCAAAATTATTCGCGTTTTGTAAGTATTAAAAACAGACTATATCTAAGCAATGTGTGTGTGGCGTCTAGTAAGTTCATTTGTCAAAGTCATGGTCGTCCTTACAGTTGAGTGGATAAATAATTATTATTTATTAAATTATACGACGCGAAGTCGCAATCCCTATGTTATTGGATTTAAGGACTTTACACACAAACTGAGATGAACTGCGAACTTCTTCAGGGCGAAGTCAATTTAGTTAATTGATTCCAGCGGATCAAGTCGATTCAGACTAGGGTTTTTCGCTTTTGGGAGAAATCATCACACTTTTTTGATCCCTCTATCAAATTACTTCATAATATACTCACATAGTAGTAAAGGGAGTAGTGGTAGCTCGACGAGGAGTGGAAAGGATTGTCGAGACGAAAGGCGCAGGTTCGATACCGGCCCCAATAGCATACACCTCTAACTTTTCTAAGTTACGTTGTTAATTATCACTTGCTTTAACGGTGAAGGTAACATCGTGAGGAAACCTGCATATCTGAGAAGTTCTCCATAAGAATTTCGAAGGTATGTGAAGTCTGCCAACACGCATTATACCAGCTTGGTGGACTAAGGCCTAACCCCTTTCATTCATATAGGGCTAGTATTATCTTATCTTCTTATATATAAAATTCTCGTGTCACAATGTTCGTTCCCATACTCCTCCGAAACGACTGGACCGATTAGTATGAAATTTTGTGTGCATATCGGGTAGGTCTGAGAATCAGCCACCATCTATTTTTCATCCCCCTAAATTTTAAGGGAGGTCCACCCCAAAATTTTATTTTTTAGACAACTTTTTTGGATTATTTTTTTATGATACAACATTAAAAAATACATACAACCCTAAATTTTCAACCCTCTACGATCAACCGCTATTTTTTAATAGCGATATTAGTATTTTTGTCAAGCGCGTTTCTTATTCACGCGGGCGGAGCCGCGGGCAACAGCTAGTTATTATATATAATAGTAAAGTATATCTAATTATTCCAGAGCATCCAGCTTGAGAACTCTTCGATGATGTACGACAAATGGGTGAAGATACCAATGCCCCTCGACTTCAAGGTGTACATCTTCAACGTCACCAACACAGAGGGCATCAACGAGGGTGAAAAGCCGATACTGAAGGAAATTGGACCCTACGTTTATAAGTAAGCACTTGATATGAAAAAAATTGATTTAAGTGGAAGAGCAACGTTGTAGACAGCTTTGTCTACACTTTACAGAATGTATAGGCCGGCTCGACCGGGTTGTTGCCACTGTCTTACAGAATACCGGCGTGAAGTAGCAGTTTACTGTTGCGTTTCGTATCGAATCGAATACTCAAACACAAATTGTGATTGCCCGAACTCAGAGTTGAACACAAGACCTCACGGCTCTTAGCCTTAGTACATAGCCACTAGAACAATAAGATGATACTTTATGTAATAATAAATACACTCAACACAAATTTAGTTCTGACCCTATGTAAACTTGTATCGTGGGTATCAAAAACTACAGGTTACTGTAGGTCCAATAGCACTCAGAGCCGAAAGAAATTTGTGCATATCAAACATTTGTACATATAATATCTCGGTGTGGGAATCGAACCAGCGCCCTCTCGTTTCACAGCGACACGAATTATGTATTTATTATGTTTGTTTACGTACCTCAGTAAGAGAAATTGAATTTATTACTATGATATAAATTAGAAAGGACAGTCTCCGTGGCGGGCGCAGGGGTCGAGTGAGCCGGCTGTGAAGAGAGAGGTCGTGGGTTCGATTCCCGCATCAAGATAAAATGTTTGTGTGATCCACAATTATTTGTTCTCGGGTCTGGGTGTTTTCTCCCCAGAGGGGTTGACGTCAGGCAAGCGGCCGGTCGTAAAAACTACAAGCCAAATTTTTCTGTAACATGTGTTAAAATAAAAAGCACGTTGCGCCGGCACCACTGCGAGTGGTATACTCGACTATTACTATTGGTATGAAAGAAAGATATAAATTATAGAATGTGATAGCATCTGTAATAATTATTTATTAGAGTAATAAACAATCGTACCAAGAAATAAGAGCAATAAGAATACTCGTATACACCTGGGAACCTTGAAATTCTAGAAGTATCCAGTGAGAATCAACTTTATATTCCTATTTTTTTTATGTGTTTTTGAAAATGTTCACAGTTTGATTTTTATTGTATTTTTTTATAATCCTAGCGACACTGACGTAAAAGCTATTTCTATATATATATATTTATTTTATTTATATAGTATTCATTAACAACAAACAGCCTCTGTGGCGCAGTGGATTAGTAGTCAGCTATAGAGCTCGAGGCCGCGGATTCCAAAACACATGTTTGTGTGATCTACAAATATTTGTGTGTTGTGTGAGTCCCTCGTAGTTCCTGTACCTACGATACAGGTTTAACCTAGTGTGAGGTTCAAGACTATGTGTGTATTTATTATAAAAGCTAAAGCCTCATAGGTCTAGTGGCAGCTTAGTCTGCAATAAAAAATAAAAAATTAAAGGCTAAGAAACCGTAAAGTCCTGGGTCCTGGTTAGGCTGAGAAACCGTGATGCAAGTCCTCACGGTTCAAATACCAGGTTGGGTAATCACAATTCGAGTTTGCTTTTTCGATTCGAAATCGCAATGCATGTTGCTCAGGATTGGAATTTGTGCTTGGTTTGGCGATAGGCTCATTCCGTATCACATCACGGAACGGAAATAAGTTCGGCGAAACGTGGGTGCAGCAAAGTTGCACCTCTGCCTACGCCTTCGGAAAGGCGTGAGCTTGTTTATTGGTGCAATTTCATTTGACCGGCAGCGACACAAGCACTAAATCCAAAGAGACCTATGGAAATTATTATTTTTGACTTTTCAATGTTTTTTTTTAAGTTGGTTTTTAAGTTTAGAAACTTATTTTTATTAGGATTTTTTACTTGATATTTCCTGACACTGAATATTCCTTATCATATTTGTTTTCTCCTTTACCTTTTTTTGTTTCTCCTTTACGAACGATTAATAAATATAATTAATTTGGGCGTTATTGTATCATGATCATCATCATCATCAGCCACAAGTCGTCCACTGCTGAACATAGGCCTCCCCTATTGCCTTCCAGGCCGACCTGTTGGAAGCGGCCTGCATCCATCGGCTTCCTGCAACCCTTGTCAGGTCGTCGGTCCATCTTGTAGGTGGACGTCCTCTGTTGCGCTTATTATTATTATTATTGTATACTTACTAAATATTACACTTTTCCTAGACAGTACCGCGAGAAGACAGTCCTGGGAGTCGGGCCCAATGACACCATTAAATATATGCTGAAGAAGAACTTTGTTTTCGATCCTGAAGCTTCAAATGGATTGTCGGAGGAAGATGACGTCACTGTCATCAACTTCCCATACATGGTGAGTCTAACAATGGCCAGCACACGAACAAGGGAGTCACCTGGTGGTTACTTGCTCGTTTACCGGCCAATGCTATTTTAACCGACTTCAAAAAATGAGGAGGTTCTCAATTCGGCACGCTTTTTATTTATTTAAGTTTTGTTACACGTTATGCTATCCTATCACGGTAAAGTGTCTACGCTGGACACTATTAAGTACAGAGCAGTCCAAATACAATGTGGACTATCTGACATTACGACCCTCAACGATGGGCAGAATTATGCCGGCCTGAAGTCACTGGTTATACAGTGGCTGACCCCAAACGCAACTTGCCTGAACAAGCCACTGTGGCGGGTTTTTTACCATATATATTAGACCAGTGGCGGATCCAGGATTTTGGTTTGGGAGGTCTTGACCCAAAATTAGAATTAAAAACAAATTTGAATATAACTACTTATATGGAATAAGTGAGGATAAGCGATGGATATTATATTGTAAGTAGTACTAAGAATGTAGGATAATATCAAGATTAATTTGAGATTTGTCAGTGGACCCAAATGCTTTTTGGCTTGAGCCCCTTGAGTTCGTCACCCTGAAACATAAGGTGTTAAGTCTCATAATGACCAGTAATTTCACTGACTTCAATTTCCTTCAAACCGGAACACAACACTGTTTACACACTGCTGATTGACGAAAGAAATAGACAAAGCAGTAGTACTATCCCAGATGGCCTCTTGCATACGAGAGACCTACCACCAAGTGGATAGTACCACCATCCATTATCAAGTCGGGTACAAATATGGGGTACTCTTTCACGAATTTTCTTTTTCTTTCTGCCTGGCGTTATCCCGGCTTAGCCCTGGTCACCTTTCTACTTGAAATCTTCAACTTCTTGGGCATTCTCTATAGTGAGATCATTGGCCCTCATGTCTCCCTCTAATACGTCAAGCAATACCATAGCCTAATCTACATTTATTATTGGGTTTGTCTATTACGAAATGCTCAGTATCAGCCCGGAGTCTGGAATTTGTGCCCGGTATAGGCGATAGGCTCGCCTATCACATCGTGGGACGGAGATATATTCGGCGAAATGTGGGTGTACTAGTTACACCTCTGCCTGCCCCTTTGGGGATTACAGTCGTGAATGTGTATGTATGTATGTATTTAAAATTGTACAATCATAGTATGCGCGCCTGTGCGTGGGGGTGACCCTAAACACTTTCAAGGCTGGATCATCGCCGCGTAAAGGCGTTCAACTGCTTAACATAATGTAACACTTTTGAAAAATAGAGTCTCAGAACCATAGTAATACATATATTCGCCAGTATCCCAATAGCAGGGACCCTTCCAGTTAATTATTATGGTTGAAAATACGCCATGCATTATGAGTCGTCCGCGGGATGGTACCCCTAGTTCCAACTGTTATATGCAAGCGACGTACTCGTTTGGTTACTTCAACACATGACCGAAACACCTTAAGCGACAAAAAGCGACGAACGAAAATAGTTATATATATAATATATAATATAATAAATAATAATACTAGCCCTGTATTATACTCGTCCCACTGCTGGGCACGGGCCTCCTCTACTGAAAGTGAGGATAAGCGATGGATATTATATTGTAAGTAGTACTAAGAATGTAGGATAATATCAAGATTAATTTGAGATTTGTCAGTGGACCCAAATGCTTTTGACGAAAATAGTTATTAAATTAAAAGTTTTGAGTGATAACAACTCAAGAAAATCACAATAGAAGGCTTTATTGCATGTCAGTGATTTGTCAGTATTATCTTTAGAAGTCAGATCCGATTCATATTTAGTACCCACTAACAGATAACAATGAGGCATTCGGGTATTCAACCCGTGACCTTTTAGCTCAGTGCCTAAACCGCTAAGCCGATGTTAACAACTCGGTTAAAGCCTCCACCACACTGTAAGATTTGACCGATCGTTTTTATCGACTGCGTTTCTGCGATATTGCGTTCCGCTAACTTTTTTTTGGCTGCTAGAGTATTTTTTTATAATTAGATATAGTATATTAAACATTTACATAGTGCCTACTGAAAACAAATGATACAATCTTTAAATACCTTGAAGTACTTGTGACAATAAATTTGACTGGCGGATATTGCAATCGATACTAAGAAATTTAAGTAACTACACTAATAATCTTCTGTAACCTATTTATTTTAAATAGAATACAGGATAACAATGGAAATGTCCATCATGTAAAGGAGGAAAGAAAAATATTAGTCCAACGCCTGCGGAATCCGTAACAAATTTAACACATTCCGTCAATGCTAAAACAATTATGGAGCACTTAGATAACAGATTTAGCGTGCTGAAATGTGCCATCGACTCGATAAGAACTGATGTTAATGATCAATTACTTAAACTCTCGGCTACAGTTAATTCTTGGGAGACCAAAATAAATAATTTTACTTCGTCGATTTCTGCAGTAAATAGACAGGTAATAGACCTAAAAGATGAGAATGAAAAGTTAAAGCTGGAGTTGGAGCATCTTCGATCTAATATGAAAGACATTTCTGAATGCAATAGTCGTAATGAACAATGGGTTCGCCGCTCAAATATACAAATTAATGGTGTTCCGGAGAAAAAGGCTGAAAATCTTTTAACTTTAGTTAAATCCTTAGCCCAAAAGTGCAACTTTAGCCTCAATTTGGACAATGACATAGATTTCGTCACGCGTGTTGCAGTCAAGAATGATGCGGATAACAAAACACCGAAACCTATAATTTTGAAAATGCAGTCAAGATACAAAAAAGATGATTTTTTATTGGCCCTACGAAAGATAAAGGAATGTACCGCTAAAGATATTGGTATTTCAGGATCGCAAAGTGGTTATAAAATATATTTTAATGATCATCTCTCTGCAAAGAATAAGTATCTTCTTAGACAAGCAAAGCGATTGGTGAAGGAAAAAAGCTACGCATATTGCTGGGTTCGGAATTGTACTATTATGGTGCGTCGAAGCGATCATTCGCCGGTTATCCACATCACTTCCGAAGAATCTTTAAAAAAAATAGTATAAGTATTATTTTTTTAGTTATTATAACGTATTTCCTACTAAATATATACCTATATTTGATTGGCAAGTGCTATGTAAGTAGTATTGTAATGGTATCCATTAGCTCTCACTATGACATTGATACAGGTGTATTGCAGTTTGACCAGGATTTTGTTTTAGCTTCTTACACGGAATGGTTTTGGGACCAGCAAGTGGCCTTGGTCAGTGTGCGGTTTACTGTGTTATTGTGTAAATCGTATCTTGAGTCAATTTTAAAGAAATATATTAGTCCAGCCTCTAGGAAATTATAATGCTTAACATCTATTATCAGAATGTTAGAGGTCTGAGATATAAGACTGGAACATTTTATAGTAACATGGTGAACTCTGATTACGACATTATATGTGTAAGTGAAACCTGGCTTTTGTCGGGTATCCATGACGCAGAATTATTTGATTCGCGGTATAATGTATACCGTACAGATCGCAATTACGATCAGTTAAATGTAACGAAGGGTGGAGGCACCCTGATTGCAGTTCATCGCAGACATACTGTAAGTATACAAAGTCTGCGCCCGCTACCCTTTTTATATGACGCTGACGTGACTTGTGTTAATATTTTACTAAATAATGCGCCCACAGCAACTATATTGAGACTATTCTGTTGTTATTTCCCGCAAAGTCGCGATCAGTTGTTATCTGAGCTAGCTTTCTATGAATATGTTTCTGATCTTAACCTGGACTATCCCTATGATAAATTCTTACTGGTGGGTGACTTTAATATCGGAGATGCAAAGTGGTCTCCTATTTTAAACTCTTCCGGAAACGCATTGTCCTTGGAAAATCCACAACAGAATTCATTAACGTCGCAATTGTCTACTTTTTTGTGTTTATTTTTTTTTTTTTTTTTTTATACTGGATCGGCAAAGTGACTACGCTACACCTGATGTTAAGTGCAGCGCAATCCAAGAATACTGTCGACCAACGACAGACGATGTGTCTATCGTTGGTCGGCAAGATTATGCCGGCCTGCCTAATTGCTTCTTCACACTCCGTTTAAAGGACCCCATATTATAGGAAGGAGGGAACACGTGTGCCGGCAAACTATTCCACAGCTTGATGGTCCGGCAGAAGTAAGATTTTGCGAACTTTTTAGTTCTAGCCGAGATGGATGAGACCACGAAGCTGTGGTGCCGTAAGCCAGCACGCGTGGTTCTGTTAAGGAAAGGTGAGGATGGGATAAGGTCAAACAACTCTTCAGAGCATTCACCGTGATACAGACGATAAAAAAAACTAAGTGAAGCAATGTCCCTACGCAATTGCAGCGGCTCTAAGTTCTTAGTAACGTCTGCATCATTCACAATGCGAACAGCCCGTCGCTGCAATCCGTCCAAGGCATCGAGTAAGTACTTGCCGGAACCGTCCCAAAGGTGCGAACAGTATTCCACACCCGGCCGTGCCTGCGCTTTGTATAAGCGGTAAAGCTGACCGGGAGTAAAAAACCCACGCACCTTGTTCAGGATTCCGACCCTGCGTGAAGTGGCGGATATTACGCCCTCGATGTGGTTCCTTGGATTCAGATCGCAGCAAATATCCATGCCTAGGATACTTAGGCTATTCCGCATTGCGAGCGGGATACCCTGAAGATTGGGGAGGGGAGAGAACGGGGATTTTTTGCACGTGAACGCGCACACCTGAGTTTTCTTGGCATTAAACTCAACCAGATTCTTAGCACCCCATTCTGAAATGAGATCCAAGGTCCGGTTAAGCTCAATGACAAGATTTTCTCGCTGCCCCTCAGTGACTCCCCGGCTACCAGTGGGCCTACTGCAGTAACGCCCATGCACTGTGCTGTCATCTGCATAACAATGAATGTTACCAAGTGATAACATATCATTGATATGCAGAATAAACAAGGTGGGCGAAAGCACCGAGCCTTGTGGGACCCCGGCATTAACTGACATGAGCTGAGAAGCATGCCCTTCAACAAGGACACGCATTCTACGCTCATGCAGAAAGCCGGAGATCCACGTACACAGGTTGTCGGGGAGCCCATATGCCGGAAGCTTGGAGAGAAGACCACGGTGCCAGACCCTATCGAACGCCTTAGCGATGTCGAGACTTACGGCTAGAGCCTCGCCATGCTTATCAACCGCCTCCCCCCAGCGATGTAGCACGTACGCAAGAAGATCACCCGTTGATCGCTTCGACCGAAAGCCGTATTGTCGGTCACTGATCAGCGAGTGATCCTCCAGGTAGCGGATCAGCTGTGAGTTTATGATCCGCTCCATTACTTTGCACAACACTGAGGTTATGGCGATTGGACGGTAGTTGTTAGGGTCCGACCGATCACCCTTTTTTGGGATTGGTTGCACATTGGCCTCTCTCCAAGATTGGGGCACAATACCGAGAAGGAAGGAGAAGCGGTATAGACGCGTCAGCACAGGAGACAACTCGGCCGCACACATTTTAAGTACCACCGCCGGTATACCATCCGGACCACTAGCTTTACGGGCATCGAGGAACAGCAACTCGCGCCGCACATCACACTGCCTGATACGAATATGCGACATTGAATATCCGCAATCAGGCACCGTGGGCGGCAGCGCATTGCCGTCCTCGAGCCGCGAGTTAGCCGCAAAGAGGTTTGCCAGTAGAGTGGCTTTCTCCCGCGGCGTATGGGCCAGGGATCCATCCGGATATCTCAGCGGTGGCAACGAGGGGCGACAGAAGTTAGATTGAACGGCCCTGGCAAGGCTCCAATAAGCACGACTGCTTGACGGATGATCTGCCAAGGCTCGTCCAATCCTATTGATGCGCTGAGCATCCGCTCTAACGTACGCCTTCTTACAGGCCTTGGTGGCTTGGTTATAGGCCGCTTTGAGTGAGCTTATGTTGGGATCCTTCAATGCGCGACCCCTAATCCACTCGCGATATGCAGCCTGTCTCTGACTAACAGCGTCTGCGCAGTCGCGATTGAACCAGGAGCGTCCGCGCCCACCACCGACGACCTCCGAGGAAGGAATGTAATATTCCATTCCTAACTGGATCTCGCCGGCAATAGCGTCGGCAGTCGCAGAAGGATCGTTGCCCTCAAAGCAGCGCTGCCCCCAAGGGATGGATGCAAAGTACTCACGCATACCATCCCAATCTGCCGACGAGTAGTGCCAGATTCTGCGCCTGACCTTTTTAGGTGTGGTAGGCAGGGCACGAGGCACTGAGGATCCAACCAGGCAATGGTCGGAGGTACCCAAAGGGGCGCCCACCGTCACATTGTACCCAGCTGGATGACTCCCCAGCAGAAGGTCCAGCAATGAAGGCGTGTGACTCGCCACATCTGGGATTCTGGTGGGCTGATTCACCAGTTGTTTTAATGGTTGGACTCAATATAACAGCGTTAACAATATAAATAATAGAAAACTAGATCTTGTTATATCTGACTCATGTTGTAACGTTTATAGAGTTGCTCCAATCTCAATACCAGAGGATGCCCATCATCCATCTCTCTGCGTGGATATAAATATTAACTATAATCACTCTAACTTACGCCCTGCTGTACGGATGGTGCGACGTTTTTATGCTGCTGACTATAATAAGATTAATGACGAGCTATCACAGATTGACTGGGAAGATCATTTGGATGTTGACAACGTTGATTTGGCGGTAGATAACTTTTATAAAACTCTTACTAATATCATAGACAAGTTTGTTCCATCAAGATTTATTAACAGTTGTAATAAATTTCCAGTCTGGTTTTCCAGAAAATTAATAAGACTTAACAATAGAAAACTTAAATTGCACAGAAAATGGAAAAACTACGGAAGGCTTATTGACTACGAAGCTTTCTCTAAGGCACGTCGGGAGGCTAAAGAGCTGGAATCAGTATGTTATAGTCAGTTTATTGCACGTACCGAAGAAAATATTCTTTTTTCCACTAAACATTTTTGGAAATTTATAAATTCGAAAAGAAATATTGATGGAATTCCCGATACTGTCTACTTAGACAATACCCATGCTTCTAATGGTCAAGAAATAGCTGATCTCTTCAATACTTTTTTTCAGTCTGTTTTTGAACCGGTTTCAACTAACCTTCCTTTTACCGAAAAAAGAGCTAGTGATTGTGCTATACACACTATTTTCATTGATAGGCCTATAGTTGAGAAATATTTAAGTAAATTAGATGTCAACAAAGGTAATGGCCCTGACGGGATCCACGCGATATTTCTGAAAAAATGCAGGACTTATCTATCTGGGCCTCTTTCATTTTTGTTTAACATTTCTTTGAAAAAAGGAGTTATGCCTTCAATCTGGAAGCAGTCAATTATAGTTCCAATTTTTAAGAATGGTGAAAAACACAATATTGCCAATTATCGCGGTATCTCAAAACTGTCAGTCATTCCTAAACTTTTTGAAAAGATTGTATATGACTCTTTGTTTCCAACAGTCAGATTACTGATTACACCAAATCAGCACGGATTTATTAATGGGCGATCGACGGAATCTAATTTATGCGAATTTTTGGATTTGGTTGTGGAGGCTATGGAGAAAGGTTATCAGGTGGACGCCGTGTATACCGATTTCTCGAAAGCTTTTGATAAAATCTCTCATGTATTACTTATAAATAAACTTGAGAATATCGGTATACACGGCGATTTGCTTAGATGGCTGACCTCATATTTGCGGGAGAGATCTCAAGCGGTTGCTGTGAAGGGATATACCTCCAGTTTTGTTCCAGTTACATCAGGTGTGCCTCAGGGGTCCCATCTGGGCCCACTACTTTTTAATATATTTGTCAATGGTATAATGGACTGTTTTCATACTTCTAAGGCCTTGCTCTACGCTGATGACACCAAAATATTTAGACTTGTTAAAACGGATACGGATTGTTTATTGTTTCAAAAAGACTTATTACATTTTTACGAATTTTGTCTAAAAAATAACTTAAAATTGAATATTGACAAGTGCCACACTATAACGTTTTCCCGTAAAAAACTACCCCTCAGTTATGACTACAAATTAAATAATATCAGTATTAATAGAGTAACGGAAGTACGAGACTTGGGGGTATTTCTCGATAATAGGCTTACATTTGAATCACGTATTACCAAAGTCGTCTCTAAAGCATACAAAATGCTTGGCTTTGTTTTTCGTCAAAGCAAAAACTTTAATAACATTAAGACTTATATTATGCTATACAATTCACTAGTCAGAAGCCAATTGGAATATGCATCTTCTGTGTGGAATCCATTGTACTGTACCTATAAAGAGCAACTAGAAAGAATTCAGTATAAATTTTTAAATAAGTTGAAATATAGATTCAGGTGTCCATTACCACAACTAACATCGTTGGAGTTACGACGTGAACACAGAGACCAGTTGCTTCTGTTTAAAATTATCCATAACTATGTTGATTCACCTTCTCTACTAAGTCGCATTTCTTTTAACTGTCCAAGATTATGTGCCCGCTCTAATGCTGTTTTCTCAATACCATTTTGTAGAACAAATTATTCTATAAATCGATTCCTGGTCAGAGCTTGTACTACTCACAATAATCGTTATTGTCATATTGATCTATTCAATTGTAAACTTAGGGGATACAAAAGTCTAATCGAAAAAGTTGTAAACCTTTAATGCATGTTAATATTTCTATATTGTTATAATACGGTTGTACTAAGTCTTTGAAAGCATATTTATTGCATTTGTTTGGTACTATCCCGATCTATACATAATGTACTATTAAACCTATTTATCTGTCTTCAACTATAGCATGTTTTATTTGTGAAAACTGTGTTTGGCTTATGTTCAAATCATGTTATTTTATCCAAATGTATTATATGTGCTGTTTGTTTTCCTTAATAATAAATAAATAAATAAATAAATATAGTCCTGTCCTGGGCTTCCATTAGAGCCAACTTATTTTATAGTTTATACTACTGGTTCCCTCGATCGCGGTACAATCGAAACAAATACGATGATTATTATACAATTAAACATAAGATTCTACGATAGAAAACTCAATCAAAGGTAATCGAAAAAAAATACATAAAAAATATTATACAATATTTGTACCCAATTATACAATGTGTAACAAAAACCCTGTTGTTCCTTTTAACCACGTTATCAGAATCGTTATTCAAACGAGTCGCCGCTTTACTAATACGCACGTGAAACACAAAAAAATATAGTTTTTAGTAGTAATTCATAATACCACTTTCATTGAGCTGCTGGCCCACCATCTGACCTATTTTTATGTTAGATTTTTCTCATTAGAGATATTTCCTTATGTTTGAATATCGATTCTCATACCACAGCTAAAAGGAACAACAGGGTTTTTGTTACTTGTTGTATAATATGACAACACAATTCCGACTGACCATTAATATTATCTCAGCTAAGTGTATAAGATGGCACGTGTCTCCATACAAAATGTAGGTACTAAAACAAATATCGCAATACCGCAAATCGCACTGATGCTTGGCCGTTCCCTATATTCTATCAATCGACAGATTTGCTTACTGTCAATAGTGTTTTGACAGATCTTCCATATAAAATGTGTCAAAATTTGACTGCCAGTAAGCAAATCTGTCGATAGACAGCATATTGGGAATGGCCATAAAAGTGTAAGATCGCGCACGTCCCCATACAAATGTATTATAACGTATCAGTCGATTATGACCGCGACCGCTAAAACGCGACGGTGAGGTGGGGGCTTAATACATCATTTAATTATTATTTAGAATGAAACAATGGTGGTTAGATGTCATATTTTACACGTGAGTGTTAGAATGCCATGTATTTCAAATGTGACAGTATGTTTTCCTAATAGTGCGCATACATTTTTATCGCCTGAATAACGTGAGGAGCCGCCTGATGCCAACAATGGGCGTCTCATTCATTCTCTCATTCTTCAGGTTGATATAATATATCCAATAACTTTGGGCCGGCATGTCCCAACCGTGGAGATCACGATGTTTTAAGATGGTCGATATTATATTTTGGACTGCACTGTAGTTTCCACCAGGTGCAGGACAAAATAGTGACTACCTATGCTGTCCCGTTAAAAAATCATGCATAATGTAATATTTTTACGTAGAAACAAATCCATATTTTCCCAGGCTGCCCTCCTTACCATCGAGCAGATGATGCCATCAGCCGTGGGACTGGTGAACAGGGCTCTGGAGCAGTTCTTCACCAACCTAACAGATCCGTTCATGAGAGTCAAAGTGAAAGATTTGCTGTTCGAAGGAATATTCCTCAATTGTGTTGGCGACAATCCAGCTTTGAGTAAGTACCTAAAGTATTTAAAAATCCTTAAGGTTGTTATCAATGTATTAAAGTGGTAGAATCATGCTGTAGACAGTCTTATCTACAACATGAATGGGCCGGCTCGATCGGTTTGTTACCACTGTCTCACAGAAAACCAACGTAAAGTGGTGGCTTGCTGCTGTGTTTCTTACGCTGAATGAGATATCCGGAAATCTTAGCATGTAAGTATGCTGCCACTAGACCAAGAGACGATTTACTGCCAAGTCACATGCCTATTATACTATTTGATTACATTTGAAATCCACATAGTTGAAACTGTTGTAGAATGTAACCTTTGTTGTGGCTGTGCCATTTTTTTGTATGTTCTATTTTTAGATACTTCTCTCTTTTATAAGCACTAGTGTCGTTAAACATCTTTTTATTCAACTTTCTTTAATTATTTCCAACAGAAACATATCACCAAATATTTTATACACAATCCCAAAAATATTCTTCATCATAAACTAACAAAAATCCGGCTCTCTAATCTTGGTATTCCCAAAACATTAGAGGCCATAACATAAAGAAACCATTTAGGTTTAACAAAAAATCCAACGTTGGTTGTTGGTTCAGCTTTTTTGATAATATACAAAGTGTGATGTAGCAAAATAGAGACACGTTCTGCAAATAAATCATTTCGTACTAATATTAAAGTTTGTTATCGACAAACAAGTTTTTTACTATTTTTAAACGCGTCTTCGTTTGCTGGGAAATTCCATTTTGTCCTACTTTTTTTACTTTTAATTTTTTTTATGGTATTGGCAAATTATAAATTATTATTTATTATTATTATTATTATTTATTATTTTATTATTTAGGTATACGAGCAAGTGGTTCACCTGATGGTAAGTGATCTCTACCGTCCATGTACGCCCACAATACCAAAAGAATTGAAGAAAGAATCTATATAGAGTATATATGTATATAGAGTTCAAATTCGTCTTGAGGAGTTTGTTATAGATGTAGAGGAACGGGTGTTAAATGTGCGGTGCGCGCTGTGTACCGCCGCAATAGATATTCAAAAATAACCTTATAGTTTTATTATAAAAACTATGGAAGGTAACAATAAATACTCGAGTACATACAACAGAATACACGTACAGTAGAAACCCTTGATATTATCATATATAACTACATAAGGAAAATGTAACGCTATAAAATGCATAGATATTGTGTTTCAACAAGAATATGTAGGTTCCTAATACTTCTTTAAGTACCCTTTTTTTATTAGCTTGAGTGATGAAACGAGGTCGCTCGCCTTATGGTAAGCGCCACGCCTGCCTATAAACAGAAGCAACACCACACAGAAATATGAATTGCAAAGCACTGCATGACATTGGACATGCATGGCATGGTATTAAGTGTCAACAAGATATCATGAATGTATTTTTATGAATTGATGAATGCACGAGCTGCACACACTTTTATAGCCCGCCCCACTTGAACAGAGTTTTAGTGGGGTCATTTTTTTCCTTGATTTACGTTTCTTTACATCTTATTTCGATGCCAACAGTAGAACGTAATACATGACTAGTATTATTATTAAACAATCATCCATAAGATATAGATACTTCGAAAAAATATACCTATTATTATCATTAGCAAAAGAATAAAGTACTTATACGCCGTTTTTTAGTCTTTAGTTTTTAATCAAATCACGGTGGTCATTACGTGGAGTCGGTATTAAAATGTAATAAATTATAAAGTCAATTTGTTTTTATACGGTAATAGAAGAACGAATAATATGTTACGTGACACAGGTGGAAATTACAGTCAATATTTAAGCCGACACAAAATAACAGGTTCTCAATTCGTCTATATACTTTTTATGTATGTTCACGCATAACTCCACCAAATGTTGACAGATTTGATGATCATTTTTGAATTCGATATAATTCACATTGGGTTATGGTCCTATTTCAAGAAGAATTAGGGACATTTTGATGATTCTTTCACTAGTAATCGAATCCTTGTTTTTTTCTGTATGTGACTTCGTAGGGCGGATCCCTATAGTATGTTAAGTCTCATAATGCCCAGTAATATCTCTGACTAAGGTCCGTAGAACCGAAACAATGGTTACACATTGTTCCTTGACGGCAGACAAAACGGTGATATAAAGCGGTCCGCTCCATACGAGGGACTTACCACCTCCTCCTTCTGCCACTTGCCCCTATCCCACTCGCAGTGGGGTCGGCGCAACATGCTTTTTAACAGATGTTACAAAAAATACATACATACGCACACACGCCTGTAATCCCCGAAGGGGTAGGAAGAGATGTAACCAGTACACCCGCATTTCGCCGAGCGTATCTCCGTCCCTAATGTGATAGGGGGCGAGCCTATCGCCATACCGGGCGTTCCAGTCTCCGGGCTGATACTGAGCATTTCGTAATAGAAAACCCAATACCACTTTACCCGACCCGGGGATCGGGTATACCTCAGCGTTGGGCTCAATCGTAAACGCGTATTTTCCCTTTTAATAAGTTTCAAAATGATCATTTATTTGTTCTAGGTCTGGTATGCGCTAAACTAAAGGCGGACAGTCCACCGACAATGCGACCAGCTGAAGATGGCGTCAACGGGTATTACTTCTCAATGTTCTCGCATGTAAGTTTGAGTGTTTGTTTTTACACATGAGAAAGAACTCTTTCTACCTATAATAGGTAAACTAAGGAAACAAGTAAGTGAGTCACCTGATGGTACGAGATCTCCAACCGGCAACCGGGGTACTCGCCCTGGGTGGCAGTTTCAGGTGGCGCCAAAATCATAATATAATATGATTAAAAATAAAAAAACTTACTCCACAAAGCGCCTAGCATACAAAAGCCTGGTTGGCACCATCGACTTCAAGTAAGAATAAGGCGCCACACAGGCCCACACCACAAATGAAAATTACAAATTTATTAAAGGGTTCTTATTGTCCTATTCACGAAAAATGCCAGCCATTATAAATATTTGTGAGTTTTTTAAGTAATTCATTTCAAACGCTGAACTATCAAGTTTCTGCCGGCCCAGTTTGAAAAATCATAGATCCGGGGCTGGTACTTATAAACAATATATTTCTAGCTAAACAGAACTGAGTCAGGCCCGTACGAGATGATACGCGGTACTGAAGACATCAGTGCTCTAGGACAGATCGTGTCGTACAAGGACCAGAAGTCAGTGTCGGCATGGGGAGACGAGTACTGCAACCGAATCAATGGATCTGACTCATCAATATTCCCTCCAATAGACGAGAACAATGTACCTGATCGGCTTTATACTTTTGAACCCGAAATTTGCAGGTATGTAAGAAAAAGAAGTATTTTATCTCGACAGTTCGCCAGCCCCAAGAGCATGCACCTCTGAATTTAATTATCGCTTGCTTTAAAAGTGAATGGAACAGCGTGAGGAAACTCTCATACCTGAGAAGTTCTTAATGAGAATTATCCGAATTAGGCCGGGGTTGTGGACTAACCCCTAATTCCGCTCACTCATTAGAGGTGGTCCAGCAACGGGATCTGTGTAATACAGGGCTGGTATATAATACTTATTAAAAGACTTATCTTTCTTTCTGCCTGGCGTAATCCCAGCTTAATGCCAAGGTCCACCTTCCTCCATCATGGTTTGACGTTGGTGACCCACTTACACACTTGTAAGACTAATCTAAATTTTAAATATGCAGAATGATGTATTATGTAGAGGTCTCGTAAATATTTATGGCCGTTCTAAAGTTACTCCCGAGCGGTTTAGCAGTTATTGATTTATGAGACTAAACAGTGACAGTAGGCGTAGGCGTATGAAGTGACTTTCAGAGCGGCCATAAAGATTGACGACACCTCTATATAGGTATTGACAAATATTACATAGATTGTGCTTGTAGTGCCGGCTTTACTGTCAGATGAAGCTGTAAAAGCAATACAAGTCCATTCGCAAAAAAAGTTGCCTGGAATCTCTTGTTATTAATTAATATGCTTCCACTCCTCGCGTTAGATTTCTTTTTATTTTTTTATCGTAATTTACATCCTATACACCATCTCTTTTCTTCTTTTCTTATAAACCATCACATGATATGCACATTTATATACACTTAAATACTTCATAATTACACGAAACGATTAATTGAACTAAGTACATAATACTATCAGAATACTTTCTTCAAAACATACTGGTCGAATACAGAACGTCCTATTTAAGTTGGTTAATGTGGGAAAAAATTTCATGTACCTACCTATACACACATACGCACACATATAAAAAGCGCTTCAATTTTAATATTAGTAGCGCGGAGTAGGTACTCATGTTTTTCTAAGTCGTTCCACTGAGTCATCTCTATCCGTTACCGACAACGAGATTTATTTATAAAATATCCCCAATTCGATATTCTATTTACCACAATATTGAGCGTCAATAACTTATTAGTCTTCTATATTTTTTACGGCGAGCCAATTACCTATATCGAATTTGCATGTGTTTATAGGTACGTCTACGCCGAATGTGTATTCCAGTGCGTTATTTCAGGCGTAATATTGTGCGGTCACTGAGCTAAAGTAATGGGTCGAGCCCCTCCGAGCAAATTTATTTTGTGTACCTAACCATAAAGTTAGATTGAATGTTTTGAGATTCTATTTTTACTACAAAACGAGTCAATGAAGTAAATGAAATACAGTCTAGCTGTAGTAAAAACTAAAAAACAACTTCGTAGCTCTTAAATTTAAAAAATACTTATTGTTATTTAGACAGTCTCTAAGAATGTAATTCTTTCTTGTATTCTAGGTCCTTATACGCAAGTTTGGCGGGAACAGCAACCCTCTTCAATATCAGCACTTATTATTACGAAATATCGTCGTCCGCACTGGCGTCGAAGAGCGCCAATCCCGACAATAAATGTTTCTGCAAAAAGTAAGTACAATCTCACCAAAATCATGAATGTGAAGGGAGCCAAGTTCGGTAAAAATGACTTTCAGGATCATCGCGTCGGTGCAGATAAAAATGTTATGATATAAATGGGTACTAAGATCATATCTCTTTTTTAAATCATTAATTTCTAAGATTGTACATTCTTCAATTGATTTAAAAGGAAAATAGTTATGTTCTTTGATATTGAAGTTATAACTAAATTAGTTTATCTTATCAAGAGAGTCTTATTAGACATGCAAAATAGCAAGTGTATTGGTCTAAGATTTTGTGGGTTGATAGTAGCTCGAAATGTTTCCCAAACTTGGTTAACACACTACCGTAAGTTTAGGTCCTTTATTTACATAGGTTTGTAATTCCAGGGTTTTATTACAAAAATGGGCATTTTCGATTTCGACTGGAATTAGAAAACTTTCCCGGAATATTCGGCACTTCAATTCCGGCAGGGATTACATACTTGGGTCTGGTTTCCTGGATTCCTATCAATTCTACCCAAATAGAACTACTGGAATAAGTATTTGTCTTTAATGCCTTCGATTTAAATATAATATAAATGTTTGTGTTCGTATTTCACAAATACCTTTAGGTATGGCCGCGCTCACATATTACAAAACTACGAGTACAAACCGTTGCTACTTGCTACCGTATAATATGTTTTAATTATATTACATTGTTGTTTTGTATGTTGTACTTATATTTTTTGCACCACCTAAAGGTCGGCAGGTATCTCAATAATATGGCTGCTTTATATGATTTTGTACATATAGTGAAAAAAAAAACTCTTATTTGTCGGGTTTAAAATGTCGTAGAACGGCGATGCCCTTAAGCTTTAAATAAAACGCAGACACGAGCTGTTTCAGCTGATTTTATTGTGTGGATTTTATTAAAAACAAGGTTCAATAACATTTCGTCCGTCCAATATGAAAAAAAAATATACAATGCATCGTCTCTGATATTTATTTGTAAAATAAACATTTGAGGACGAAATCACATTGCAATCAGAATGTATGATATCAAAGAGACCCAAAAATAAACACGATCTATACATACAAATAAACAAAGAAATAAGATGCAAATAAAATAGTAGCCTATGCTGTCAGTCTGTAGGCCCCGCACATAATTTATTTTTTTATATGTTTGATGGTAGGTAAGCGCTACGCCTACCTATAAAAAGTAGCAACACCATACAGAACTTAGAATTACGAAACATTTGCATGGCACTGGACTACGTAAGTCACCCCGATACATAAGTTGATAATTCTCATAATGTATAGATTTTCACTGGCTTCAATGTCCTTTAGTCTAAATCACAACAGAGCTTTCACACTGCGGCAAAAATAGCTGGTACCAACCCAGACGGCCTCTCCCATACGAGGGATCTATCACCTAAGTAGTTAGATTACAGATTGCATTTATGCATATTTCACTATTACGATATACCTAATAAAGACTTTTAAGAGGGGCGGAACCAAAGCTAGTATGGAACATGCTGACTGCTGTGCTAAGGTCTCGAGGTAGATCCCCGGGTCGGGTAAAAATAATTATTGGGTTTTTCTATCACGAACTGCTTAGTATCAGCCCGGAGTCTGGAATTGTACCCGTTATGGCGACGGAAATAAGGTCGGCGAAATGTGGGTGTACTGGTTACACTTCTGCCTACCCGTTCGGGGATTACAGGCGTGAGTGTGTATGTATGTTGGTATGTACTTCCAAAATAGGCTAAAACCCATAAAAGTCTATTTTTGTTGAGAAGTTTCCGAGTATTCTTCGTACTTCGTCATCAGATCTTAACCAAATGGGACCAACCTCGGAGTAAACAAATATGGAACACAAAAATAATTATTAAAATCGATCCATATTTAGCCGATATGTAGGTAGACCAGGTACCTACGAGGGCGGGTCAAAAAGTTCGCGGAATGGAGGGGTTGGAGAGGGGTGGGGGTATTTTTTTTACCTGTCACTACTTGTCAACTCAATACAACTATAAATACTAAGTTTCATTCCAATCGGTTCATAACCTTTGATATATCGCTGGATACACAAGTTAATCGGGAAGAAAACATCAACTATGGAGAAAATTGAGTTTCGTGCCGTGATTAAGTAAGGAAGGAAAAACACCACAAGTGATCATGAAAGAAATGTCATCTGTTTACGGGGACTCTTGCCATGGAAAAACAATTATTTATAAGTGGCATAGTCTTTTCAAGCAAGGTCGGGAGTCGATTGAAGACGATGAGCGCTCAGGCCGACCGATTGAAAGCGACGTCCTCAGACATTGTCGAAAAAGTTGAAAAACTTGTTCTGGAAGATGCCCGTTTAAAGAAGAAACAAATCGCAGAAATGGATGGAGTATCATCTACAACCATTTTGAACATCCTCCATGATCATCTTGGCATGTCTAAGGTCAGTGCAAGATGGGTTCCGAGAATGCTCACACCGCTTCAGAAACAATAGCGCGTCGAGTGTTCGCCCGAGTTTTTGAGTCTGTGTAGTGACAACAGGGATGAATTTATGAACCAAATTGTTACTGGAGATAATACTTGGGTTCATCACTATGAACCTGAGTCAAAGCAGGAGTCTATGCAGTGGCATAAAAAAGTACAGCACCTCCGAAGAAGTTTAAAGTGTCGCAATCGGCCGGCAAGACTATGGTTACGGTCTTTTGGGATGCAGAGGGTATTTTATTGACCGATTATAAAGAAAAATGAGCCAATATTACCGCAGAATATTACGCTACGTACATTATTAGAAAAATTAAAAGACGCTATTAAGGAAAAAAGAAGGGGAAAATGGACTCGAGGTGCGCTCCTTTTGCACGAAATTGCACCTGTCCACAAGTCATGTTGCGATGGCTGCCCTACACAGATGCAGGTTTGGAACACTGAACTACCCTCCCTATAGTCCAGATTTAGCCCCATCGGATTATAATTTTTTTCCAAATATGAAAAAAGAGCTTCGAGGAAAAAGATTTACCGATGATGAAGAAGTGAAGTCGGCTATTTCTACGTATTTTGAAAAACATTTTTTTTTAAAGGTATTAATAAACTTTATGAAAGATCTGAGAAGTGTATTAGGCTTAAGAGAGAATATATCGAAAAGGAAAAATAAATTTGTTTTTAATTTCGCGCCCCTTCCTCTACATTCCGCGAACTTTTTGACCTCCCCTCGTATATTGCGAAACATGCATGAAACACTTGATTAAATGAAAACCACCTAATTTTTGAAATCGGTTGTTTAAAAACCCAAACGATGTAGATCCGTCTTTGCTCAATAGAGAACGCCACAAGTGTAAATCTCTATTGTTCATTAGATTTCCTCTAACTTGTATACACAAGTTGGAAATTAGTTGCCAGATTTTCCGCTAGATGCCGTAGTACACAAAAATAAAAAGGCGGGTTCGATACCCATACTGAAAAACTGACTGAGACCCAAAATATTTGTTTTGGGACCGGGTGCTGTAGGATCATAATTCTCCCGTAATCTCTGATAGCTACGATAGGACTGTTGGGTGTATTTATTTATTTATTATTCATGTAGCCAATCTCATTCCAATATAAATATCAAATAAAAGATAAAAATACTCAGTAGAAAGTTATTTAAAATTGTGGTATTGCAGCTATACTCAATAGTCTTTATCCCCCTTTTATATATGAGCACGACAAACGAGCATATGGGTCACTTGATATTATGTGATTCCTTTTTTTATCCTAGCTCGGCAAAGTTACTACGCTACACCTGATGGTAAGTGTAGCGCAATCCAAGAATAGAGTCGACCAACGACAGATGATGTGTCTATCGTAGGTCGGCAAAATTATGACGGCCTGCTTAATTGCTTCTTCACACTCCGTTTAAAAGACCCCATATTATAGGAAGGAGGGTATACGTGTGCTGGCAAACTATTCCACAGCTTGATGGTCCGGCAGAAGTAAGATTTTGCGAACTTTTTAGTTCTAGCTGAGATAGAGGTGAACACGAAGCTTTGGTTCCGTAAGCCAGCACGTGTGGTTCTGTTAAGGAAAGGTGAGGATGCGAGGCGAGCCTGTCGCCATACCGGGCACAAATTCCAGACTCAGGGCTGATACTGAGCATTTCGTAATAGAAAAACCCAATACCACTTTACCCGACCCGGGATCGAACCCGAGACCTCAGCGTTAGCCTCAATCGTAACGCGTACGCATTACACCTGCGCCACCGAGGCAGTCAATATATAGAATAGAATATTCTTTACAGCACACCAAATAAAGTAGGTAGATTATAAACAAGGATCATACAGTAAGGTTGATACAATGGGCGGTCTTATCGCAAAACGGCGATTTCTTCCAGACAACCTTATTGCATTGCTTGAAGATTGGGCCACCGGAAATCTCACTAACTGTACGAAACACACCTACATGCTGCCACTTCACGCCGGTTTTTTATAAGACAGTGGTAGCGCCCCGGTGAAGCCGGCCCAATCATGCTGTAGCTCTACCATTTTTAAACCATTAACTTATTTCCAGGAACTGGAGCTCCAACCACGACGGTTGCCTGCTCATGGGCGTGTTCAACCTGATGCCTTGCCAGGGCGCGCCCGCCATCGCCTCACTGCCTCACTTCTACCTCGCCTCTGAAGAACTGCTGGAGTACTTCGAGGATGGCGTCAAACCAGACAAGGAGAAGCATAACACTTACGTTTATATTGATCCGGTGAGTGTAAGATATTTTATAGTGTTACGAATACGTGTTATTCGTTCCGCTGATCTTCGTCTATTTCAAAACTAATGTGATGATGATTCTGGAGCGGTACTGACCAGGGGCGTTCGGCAGGAAATTTGTTGATTATTCGTACTTACTCGTAAGTAAACGTGCCACTTTGAAATCGTTTTACGTTTGAACTATAATAATGAAATATCCTTACACACAATAATAAACTCTGTATCTGGGATACTCTGTATCTATCTGACTGCCTCGGTAGCGCAGCTGTAATGTAAATAACGCGTACAGCGTCACGGCTGAGATCTTCGTTCGATCCCCGGGTCGGGTAAAAGTGATATTGGGTTTTTTTATTACGAAATGCTCAGTATCAGCCCGGAGTCCGGAATGGTGCCCGGTATGGTGATAGGCTCGCCCCCTATAACATCATGGGACGAAGATGCGCTCGGCGAAATGTGGGTGTACTGGTTACACCTGTGCCTACCCCTTCGGGGATTACAGACGTGAGTGTATCTCGGATAATGCCATTAATTTAGCATAATTAGTGAGATTTATATGCGTTAAAGAAAGTATGCAATACATAGATACTAGCTTTTGCTCGCACTTCACTCGTGTGAATGTTTTCAGGATAAAAGTAAAACCTCACCAGATTCTATTTCTGTATGCTGTCACTACATCAATAATACAAATTGCGCCACCTGGAATTTGAACCCAAGATCTTAGGACTTATACTTTGTTACAGGTGACCGGTGCAGTACTGAAGGGTGTTAAGCGGTTACAATTCAATATCGAATTGAAAAATATGCCACGAGTACCCCAACTGGAGGAAGTACCTACAGGACTGTTTCCCATGATATGGATTGAAGAGGTATTGATTTTTTTAAGAGGGGCAAACATTGTAGCCAGTGAAATTACTAGGCATTATGAGACTTAGCATCTTGTGGTGACGTATGCAATCCAATGCCAGCTAATTGTAATTACAAGTTCTGTGTGGTGTTATTTGTTTATGGGCAGGCGTGGAGCTTACCATCAGGCGAGCAACTGCTCGTATCGTCAATGTCTAAGAATAATCGGGCAAGTCGGTCATCTGATGGTAAGTGATCCGCAACGCCCATGAACACCATTCCAGAATAATCATGGTTTCGTTGCCGACGTTTGAAAGGAATGTAATGGGAATAGTGAAGGGGAGGCGGTAGGTAGGTATTCAAGGTGGTAGGTCCCTCGTATGTGAGAGGCCGGCTGGGTTGGTGCCATCGCTTTGTCTATTTCTGCCGCCAAGCAACAGTGTGTAAGCACTGTTGTGTTCCGGTTCGAAGGACATTGAAGCCTGTGAAATTACTGGGCATTATGAGACTCAACACTTTATATCTCAGGTTGATGAGCGCAGTGCAGTGTCATGCAGTGCTTTGTTATTTCAAGTTCTGTGTGGCATTGCTTCTGTTTATGAGCAGGTGTGGCGCTTACCATAAGGCGAGCGATCTGCTCGTCTCGTCATTCAAGCTAATAAAAAATATATAATATATGGGGGATTATGTGGGAGAGAAATGTTTAGACTCAATGAATGTGTGTGACTTAAAGCGTTTCATATACAAAAGCATCATACGGCATGCGCTGTTGTATGAATGTGAGACGTGGCCTGCCTCATGTCAAGGAGATCCACGTCGCCCACATGAAGATATTAAGGTCGATATGTAACGTTGCGTACGTAGAGTACATCCGCGGCAACCTTGGTGCACAAAAATGTTGCATAAGTTGAATGCCTGTACCATACCAAGATCGTCTAGGAGTCAAATCCGTTGGTTTGATATCTTATAGAAAGATGAGTCAATGATCATCTTACGAAGGATATTCAAAACTGGTTGAAGTGAAAGTGTTAAGTAGGAGGCGGACGCTGGCAGTAAGTCGGGATAACGCCAGGCAGAAGAATAAGAAGTAAGAAGAATAAATATTGACTGCCTCGGTGGCGCAGTTGTAATGTGTACGCGTTACGATTGAGGTCAGCGCTGAGGTCACGGGTTCGATTCCCGGGTCGGGTAAAGTGGTATTGGGTTTTTCTATTACGAAATGCCCAGTATCAGCCCGGAGTCTGGAATTTGTGGCCGGTATGGCGATATGCTCGCCCCCTATCACATTAGGGACAGAAATACGCTCAGCGAAATGTGGGTGTACTGGTTACACCTCTGCCTACCTCTTCGGGGATTACAGGCGTGAGTGCGTATGTATGTATGTATGTATGTATTTGTGTGCGTGTGTGTGTGTGTGTGTGTGTGTGTATGTGCATATCTTTTTTTTATTTATTTATTTCACATAAACAGCGTACAAAGGTGTGATTAGTACACAAATTATTCAGTCATATTATAACATAATCATAGGTAAAACTCTGATGCCCATTGTAAGATTTAACTTGTGTTATAGGTACCAGGGCTCGCTCACAAACTTATAGAAACTGAAAACTGTGTGTGTGCCACAGAAATCAAAACTAAGATCAAAGACGTGCACAAATCAGCCGAATACACTAACATAAACATCTCTTTTTAATTTTTAGGGTGCAGAAATAACTGAAGCTCTTCAACAAGAGCTCAGAGACGCTCACACGCTGCTATCATACGCGGCAGTGGCGCGATGGGTCATCCTAGCGGCAGCGATTATAGTGGCGGTTATCGCTACAATAACGGTCGCGCGATCTTCCGCCATCATATCGTGGCCACGCAACAGCAACTCTGTTAGTTTCATTATAGGACCAATGGTTAATGATAAGGCGCGTTGATATTATAATTTTACAATACCTAAGGGATATTGGTTGTAAATCCTTAAAGGCACTTGTAATTTAGACTTGGAGTAAGGTGGTTTCACGCTGGATTTAGGTTAAGTGTAATTTGTAAATGTGTACAGTTAGTGATTTCTTAGGTTTACGCGAATATTACACATTGAAATAAAACTAGTTTATACGGTCTCTCCCGTGACCACGAAGGCTGAAAAGCTTTCGAAACGTCGGGACTAAAATAAAAATTAAACCGCGATAAAATCCGAATAAACTAGTTTTATTTCAATGTGTACAGTTAGTTATGTTTTGTTTGAAAAATAAATAAATGTGATCAGTGTTTTGATTTACTTTCTAGTATTTGTCGATTGCTTTCTCATGTCCAAGATGGATTTAGTCATTGAAATATGGTTTAATTATTTACTAAAGTGTACACTTGTGTTTATTTTAAAAGGTTTTTTTGCATTTCTAAATATTATATTTCTCAAAAATAAAACATTTAAAAATATAAAAAGTATCACCCTCCAATGGCGAATCCAAGACCCAAGCCATCGGTGGTTAGGGTCCCAGTGGGAGGAACCTCCTCAAAATGCGTGCCGTGTCCATAATACTGCCTTCTGAATCTGGCTCTTGACCCAACCATCAAATGAGAGCCCATGAAGATGTAATTATTCGAGTTATTATTATTTATTACTAAATACAATATAATAATATAACATGATCCTATCGGAAATTACTTTCTCTGAAACACTCAATTTGAGATAAAAAGACACAAAGCCACTATAGTAAATTTAAAAAATCATTTTATTTGAATTTGGAACAAAGTTTAATCGCTGTCTGAGCATGTGCCGCGGCCACTCGACTCGTTGTCTGTGTCCATCGGCTCTACCTCGTGTTTAACTGCAATCTCTCCCACTGACTTGATACACCTTATTGTGTATTTATTGAAGTCGCATCTGAAACAATTACATTAAATTTAGTGATTTAGCAAATATTACACAGTAGCAAGTGGGTAAAAAAATAAACGGGTTAACTGTATAATCACACTGTTTATAATTCCGACCACAATTTCCATTTGGCGAGTTTGATACAAAATTTACAAATCAGGCTATTGTTTGGACAGAGTCCCATTTCACACATCCCGGTTGCCAGGTAGCCCGATGACAATATCGCTATCCCGAATTATTCAAATAAATTAACTTGTAATTCAAGAGATGAAACTTGCTTAAAAAAGTCCCATATTATAGCTCAAAAGATCCCAAATTCAAAATACTAACCAAAAGTTATGGTGTCTATGCTGTATAACGAAATCGAGGCAACATAGTTTCGAACCTAGACATAGTACCTAATGCACACACAGAATAATATTATGAATATAAATTATTATGAATATAAATTCCAAGAAACCACACGATCATTTATTTACAAGCTCTGTATACATGTCCCACTGCTGGGAACGGGCTTCCTGTACTGAATGAGAGGGGTGAGACCTTAGTCCACCACGCTGGCCTAATGCGGATTGGCCGATTTCACATACCTTCGAAATTCTTATGAAAAATTTCTCAGGTATGCAAGTTTCCTCATGATGTTTCCTTCACCGTTAAATTAAGCGATAATTAATACAGACATAACTTAGAAAAGTCAGAGGTGTGTGCTCTTGGGACTGGTTTCGAACCTGCGACTTTCGTCTCGACAGTCCGTACCACTCCCTACTAAGCTATCGCTGCTGCACACGATCTTATATAAACCAACCAAACTGGCGGTAGAGTCCGCGGAGTAAAAATAAATACTGCATCTAAAAACTTTAGTATTTGATAAGGATTTCAATAAATATTTCGAATTAAAACGTTGATGTTTCGTTTCGATTTGCAAGATACCCACTCTGGTAACACAATATTCTATTCAGATTTCAGATCTGACTGATTGAAATTTAGGTCTAAACTTAGCTGATTCAGTAATAAATTTAACTCGGCCTAAGTGATCAAATCGATCAACCGTCAAGATAGACAAGTTTTATAGACACTTGAAGCGGTCGTATCATAAAGATCTCTAAACTAGTAGTTCAAAGTCAACTCGGCCGTGATCTGTCGTAAACTACTGGGAAACTTCACTTGGTTTCCAAACAGTGAAACGTTCTTTTTTATGTCTTGGAGAATTGATTGTTGAACTTTGCCTATTGAACGTAATATTTGACACGGTTCTATTTTTAACCGAATTCAAAAAAGGAGGAGGTTCTCAATTCGACTGTATTTTTTTTATGTTTGTTACCTCAGAACTTTCGACTGGGTGAAACGATTTTGATGATTCTTTTTTTATTTGAAAGCTGATCCTTCCCCTGTGGTCCCATTTCAATTTGGTTAAGATCTAACGACGGAGACCGGAGTGAAAAAATAAAACTCCTCAACAGACAACAGTACACTGGTCGCGATTGTGTTGTATTGGAATTTACATGCTATTGCTGTAACTACCAATTAAATTTAAAAATAAAATAACGTTTAGCAACACTTAGAAACCGACTTCAAAATAAAAACACTCAAATGTCAAAAATAACAAATTCTATCTATTCTTTTCTGTTTGGAGTCTGTGCAATTTTATTTGACCGGTAGCGACACAGGCACCGATTTCTCTGTTTCTCGGAAAAACATGCACTACGGGAGTGCAAGTTTTTCCGAGATTTTCGATAGCTGTCAAGTCATCCGTATACAAAATATTCAAATTAGTACGTTTCCAATATTACTAATTCGCTACTCGCAAAATTTAGACCAAGAGGCCGAGGAGCAAAACTGGCTTTCAATTGCGTGATAAAATGAACCCTAAGCTTTTTTATTATTCGTATCCGATACCTTCCCTCCTCATCCCTACCAACTATAATTCTGAGCTAAACCATCCCACACGTGAAACTAGGTCTCACAATGTGACGTCACGGGACCACTTGGCACATGGCACGCACAAAGTACCTATACATATTTGGCAACCATTGTACACTTCCTTATTTATGTATATGTAAGCGACTGCTTCGTGTGTATTAATACTAGGTATTGCTCGCGACTCCGCCCGCGTGAATGGCCTTTTCCGGAATAAAAAGAAGCCTATGTCCTATTCCAGATTATTATTATATTCAATTTCTAAATCGACATACGACATTTTGCACCGCGCAAAAAATTTGACGTATTAAGTGGCAACTAGAGAGATCAAGATTCAATTTTTATGAATTGAATGAACGAGCTGCAGAGACTTTTATAGCCCCGCCTCCTTGCACAGAGTTCTGATGGAGTACATTTTTTGCTTGAGTTATGTTTCTTGTCATATTATTTCTGTGCAGCACAGACGATAACAAGTGCATAGTGGACAGTTATAATAGTTATATACTTCGTTATTGTGCTACATAGACAGTAAGTGTACATAGTGAATGATTATATACTTCGTTATAGTGATTATTATTTCTTAACAGTTACAGTTCTTATAGTGATTATTATGTCTTGACAGTTACAGTTCTTATAGTGAATATTATGTTTTAACAGTTCTATTTGTGTAGTGTTTATAAGTGTCTAGATATTTAGTGTTTAGTTCTTTAAAGTGTTTACAGTTACAGTTTTATTTGTTGTACATACAGTAGTATGTTTTAGTGAGAATAATTTGTGTTATGTATTTTGATTAAATAAACAGAGGGGTTCTTCTCGTCGGTATAGCCGGTGGCTACGATAGGGAATTCCGCGATATTTTGTCCTTTTCTCACACATAGGTCCATCTCGCTCCTTCGCTAAGTGAAACCTCACTATGCGTTGGAGCGAGATGGAGCTGAATTTTGTATAAAAAGCGTGCAAATTCTTTCAGCGACACAGTTTACAGGAAGATTTCGGGCTGAAGAAAGGTAATGGAAGAATAGTAACCACCAAAAGTACCAAAGGGGGGCGTGGCTTTTACAGTTTAAATTCAGTGTTTTCTTTCCTATACAGTCCACTCTCACAGACAAAGCAATTTTCATTGCGCTGTATTTTCCTATGATACAGTTTCTGCCCGTACTGGCCTTCCGGTGTCTTTTGTACATATACGAAATATTACAGTATATGTATTGCAATTTTCATTGCAAACCACCAGTACATAAGGGCTTATAACACATACGTACACACATACCACTTACACAATACAACGTACGGGATACAGTAAAGTCCCGTACAATTTCGATGATTCATACCTACAAGTGGCTCTACCACATTCGTATATTATAAAAGTTGTAGAGCCACGTTGTAGATAGTATTTTTAAAGCATAGGTGCCGGCATTACCAGCAAATGGGTCACCGGATGGTTAGTGATCTCCACAGTGCATGAAAACCCACGATACCAGATGAATCATGGACGCGTTGCCGAACTTAAATGGAAGGGATAATTAGGGGATTGTGAGGGTAGGGGGGATTTGGGGCCTCCGGATCTCTCACTCACCGTACGAAACGCAGCGGCATACATTATGAAATTTGGTTAGAAGATATCTTATAGCCAGACATGAGGTACTTTTTGACTCGGACAAAGAAATTAGTCCGCGAAAAATATATTCGCGGGCGAAACCGCGAGCAAATACTATCTTATCTTATATATAAAATTCTCGTGTCACAATGTTCGTTCCCATACTCCTCCGAAACGGCTGGACCGATTTGTATGAAATTTTGTGTGCATATCGGGTAGGTCTGAGAATCGGCCAACATCTATTTTTCATCCCCCTAAATTTAGGTCCACGCCTTAAAATAAAATTTTTTAGACAATTTTTTTTTTTACATTTTTATTATACAGCATTAAAAAATACATACAACCCTAAATTTCAACCCTCTACGATCAATCCCTATTTTTTAATAGCGACATTAGTATTTTTGTCAAGCGCGTTTCTCACCGGGGGCGCCCACTAGGCTACTTTAATCCTGGAAATAGACATTCACGCGGGCGGAGCCGCGGGCAACAGCTAGTAATCTATAAATTTTAGTAAAATAACAGACACTCATAAAACATTACAGACGCCGTCTAGACGACCTAGATATTCTAGTAATGCGCGCCAAAAACCACTGGACGGGTAAACAATCTACTAACCATTGTTACATCGATTTATTTGACCTAAATAGCAGATCCCTAACCCGTCAGACGGCACATTTTTAACCGACGAAAAAACAGGAAGGTTCCGTCTGTATATATATTTTATTTATGTATGTACAGTTTTGGATCATTCTTTTTGTATTCGATAGTGTTTATGTAATTTAATGCAACTGGCGCTTGAGCGGGGTTTTATTGAATTTAGTTCAAAATTACAATTTTATTCTCCCATTAGCATAGGCCGGCAAACGAGCAAATGCGTCACCTGATGGTAAGTTATTTCCACCGCCCATGTACGCCCACAATACCAGAAAAATCATGGGCGCGTTGCCGACCTTAAAGGAAAGGGATAATTAAGGGATTGGGACGGGTGGGGATTTAGGCCTCCGGATATCTCACTCACCGTATGAAACGCAGCAGCAAGCCGCTACTTTACGTCGTTTTTTTGTGAGACAGTGGTAACGACCCGGACGAGCCGGCCCATTCATGCTGTAGACAAAAGTGTCTACAGCGTGGCTCTACCACTCTAAAACTGATTTCGTTCGACCAAACGCGGAAGATTTTTTTCAGCGCTAAAGCGAGACATCACTATACATACGTATTGTATTGCGTCTCTTTCACACGTATCTATATTGCATAATTCAAACCTTCAGATAGTCACGTTATCATACACTTGACCTTATTAATGTCGTGATGAACATAGCATTGAATTTGCAGTAGGGCAACGTGGCATTTTATATGCTATTGCTTTGCTCGTGGCTCCGCCCGCGTGAATTACCTTTTCCGGGATAAAAAGTAGCCTATGTTACCCGGGGATAGTGTAGCTTCCCAACAGTGAAAGAATTTTTCAAATCGGTTCAGTAGTTTCGGAGCCTATTCAATGCAAACAAACAATCAAATCTTTCCTCTTTATAATATTATTATTATATAATTTAGACTATATGTGTCATTTTATTACACACATATACAATAGTCCTTTTTATTTAAAGGCAGAATGAAGTTGTAAGAAGGATATGGCAACCAGCAGTAAACTAAAATATTTAGCTAAACTCACTTTTTTTATACGTAATAGGCTCGCGTTTGGCCAATAACACGCCTGATGACGAGCAATGATGTTGCCCAAGATAAAGCACGCTTGTTTTATACATAAGTTCACGTTTGTATTCCCGAAAGGGTTAGCTGAAGTGTAAAAAGTGCTGCACCGACGCGGACGGTTTGTGGAAATTATTTCTGTCTCATGATGTGATAGCAAGCCTATCGCTATACCATGCACAAACTCAAATCCCGAGAAACACATGTATGATTTTTAAATCGAAAACTTAAATACAAGTTGTGATTGCCAGGCCTGGGATTTGAACCCAAGACCTCAGGAACTGTCACGTTTTACTCATGATTGGATAAACTATGGGCGGTGGAAAGCACTTACCATCAAGTGACCACCATAATACAAAAAAAGTAGTTAAAATAAAAATAGTCACCGGAACTATTTCCTAACTACAACCCATATAATGATACCAGCCCTGTATTATACACGTCCCACTGCTGGGCACGGGCCTCATCTACTGAATGAGAGGGGTTAGGCCTTAGTCCACCACGCTGGCCTAATGCGGGTTGGCAGACTTCACATACCTTCGAAATTCTTATGAAGAACTTCTCAGGTATGCAGGTTTCCTCACGATGTTACCTTCACCGTTAAAGCAAGCGATAATTAACAATTAATACACACGTAACTTATAAAAGTCAGAGGTGTATGCTCTTGAGGCTGGTTTTGAACCTGCGACTTTAGTCTCGACAGTCCGTACCACTCGCCACTGAGCTATCACAACCCATATAATACCCCAGAAGTTAGAACTTCAATAATAAATTTGTAAACATATTTCGTTGTGCACGCAAACCTCAATGACTACTGAAGCAAATGAACAAGTACTGGGTCGTTACCACTGTCTCACAGAAAACTTACGTAAATTAGCAGTTTGCTGCTGCGTTTCGTACCGTGACTGAGATATCCGGAGGCCCAAATTCCCTCCCCTTCCCAATTCCTTAATTATCCCTTTCCTTTAAGGTCGGCAACGCACCCGTGATTCTTTTGGTATTGTGGGCGTACATGGGCGGTGGAGATCGCTTACCATCAGGTGCCCTACTTGCTCGTTTGCCGGCCTATACTATAAAAAAGTAGCAGCAAAAAAAAAATAGGGACGTAGGTGGTAACCTCAGTGCGTGGGTTCGACTCGAACTTAACCGGATATTTTATGGTGTCAGTGGGTTCGATTCTTAGGCCAGAGTTTTTTTTAGGGAAGCTTAACACACTTATAACATTTATGATATAAAATCTATGATTTGGACTAGTGGCTCATTACAAGCCCCCACCAATTCACGCCCATATTGGTTACCACTTATGCAATATAGTTGTTTATTTTATTGAGAAAAATACTTGATAGACTTATTTATTGCACAGTCCCCTAAGATACCGATAAAACTAACCACGCAAGCAAAACTGCGGGCTAAAGCTAGTTATAAATATATATCTGATTATAAGATTCATTCTTAACCGACTTCAAAAAAGGAGAAGGTTCTCAATTCTTTTGCTTTTTTTTATGTATGTACATCGATGTCTCCGCCAATTTCTGCCCGATTTTGTTGGAAAAAATTTCAGCCGATAGAGTTTAGCTGCGATGTGGTCCCATATAAGTTTGGTTAAGATCTGACGATGGAGACCGGAGTAAAAAAAAAACTCCTCAATGGACAGCAGTACACTCGTCGCTATTGTGTTATTGTATTGGAATTTACATGCTATTGCTGTATTGAAATAAAACTAGTTTATTCGGATTTTATCGCGGTTTAATTTTTCTTTTAGTCCCGACATTTCGAAAGATTTTCAGCCTTCGTGGTCACGGGAGAGACTGGGGACTAAAATAAAAATTAAACCGCGATAAAATCCGTATAAACTAGTTTTATTTCAATGTGTAATATTCGCGTAAACCTAAGAAATCAATATTGCTGTAACTACCACTAAAAATTGAATTCGGCTTCTAAGTTTTGTTAAACGTTATGTTATCACCGTCCTTTATCACATTAAATATATCACGAGTGACGGTGATTTATCGAGGCATCGTGATAAAAAATACATATCCATCATACATCACGTGTGCTGACTAAAATAGCGAATCATCATTTGCAACCATCGAAATAATATGACGAGAAAACTAACTCAAGCAAATAAATGACCCCACCAAAACTCTGTGCAAGGGGGCGGGGCTATTGAAGTCTGTGAAGCTCGTTCATTCGTCAATTCATAAAAATTAATTCATGATCTCTAGTTGACACTTAATACGTCTAATTTTTGCACGGTGCAGAACGTCGTATCTCGATATAGAAATTTAATATTTAGACATTAACTTTTATGACTGCCTCGGTGACGCAGTTGTAATGCGTACACGTTACGATTGAGCTAGCGCTGAGGTCTCGGGTTCGATCCCCGGGTCGGGTAAAGTGGTATTGGGTTTTCTATTACGACATGCTCAGTAGGTATTAGCGTGGAGTCTGGAATTTGCGCCCGGTATGTCGATAGGCTCGCCCCCTATCACATAAGGGACAGAGATACGCTCGGCGAAATATGGGTGTACTGGTTACACCTCTGCCTACCCCTTCGGGGATTACAGGCGAGAGTGCGTCTGTATGTATGTAAGATTTACAAAGTGGGAAAACCCTTTATACTGAGAAATATACGGTTATAACATACACTTGACACGCTCCGTAGCGCACCGGGCGAGTAACCGGCTGAGAAACGAGAGGCCATGGGTTCAATTCCCGCACTGAGACAAATGATTGTGTACGATCCACAATTATTAAGTAAGTCCTTCGTAGTTCCTGATACCCACGATACAGGTAAACCTAGTGTGGGGTCAGGACTATGTGTGTGACTGTTGGGTGTATTTATTTATTTACTTTGCCATGGCTGTTCAAAATCAGAATGACCATGGTTTTCGCAAGTGTTCTTTTTTTAATAGCATAGGTCGCCAAACGAGCAAGTGGGTCACCTGATGGTAAGTGATCTCCACCGCCCATGTACGCCCAAAATAATCAAGGGCGCGTTGCCGACCTCAAAGCAAAGGGGTAATTAAGGGATTGGGGGGGGGGGGGGGGATTTGGGCCTCCGCATATCTCACTCACCGTACGAAACGCAACAGCAAGCTGCTACTTTACGTCGGTTTTCTGTGAGACAGTGGTAATGACCCGGACGAACCGGCCCATTCATGCTGTAGACAAAAGTGCCTGCAGCGTGGCTCTACCACTCATAAAAGTCCTTGAAATAGAAATAATGGTAATTGAAATGATTATTATTTATATGAACTATTTATTAACCACTTTATTATTATACGAGACTTTTCCATAATAGTCGACGTTTTAAAGGGCATCGAAATAGTGATTTCATAAATTAAGTATATCTTATAACCTACAAGCTTTTGGTCGCGGCCCCGCCCTCATGAACGGCCTTTTCCAGGATAAAAAGTAGCCTATGTCCTAATCCACATCATGATCTACCTGTGTGCCAAATTTTACCCAAAACAGTTTAGCTATTAGGGCGTGATTGGCTAACAAACATCCAAACTTTCACATTTATAATAGTAAGTAGGAAGTAGGATTTGTGACTATAAAATGAATGCGTACGAAACTCAACAGGAACCTTTCATTTCATAACTGGTTTTTTGAGAGACGGCTTTCTTAAGTATTATCAGTACCGGATCTAGGGGGGAGGCTAAGGGGCTCAAGCTCCCCTCCAAAAACATTTGGGTCCACTGACAAATCTCAAATTAATCTTGATATTCTCCTACTTTCTTAGTACTACTAACCTACAATATCATTTTCATCACTTATCTTTACTTATTAAATTCTAATTAGATATAGTGTATTCTCATTTTTTTTTAATTCTTATTTTGGGTTCGCCCAAAGCCAAATTCCTGAATCAGCCACTGAGTATTATAGTAACGTCACCGTACGATTTCACTTGAGACGTGAAATAATGTTGTACAGACTAGGTGGTAGGTCCCTCATATGCGAGAGGCCGTCTGGGTTGATTTGATACACGCTGGTTGGGCTTTATGAGACTTAACACCTTAGGGCTTGGGGTGACGATCAAAGTCGGCAGGCAGTGTTTTGTTATTCAAAGTTCTGTGTAGTGTTGCTCTTGGTTATGGGCAAGCGTGACGCTTAACATCAGGAGAGATTTTGTTATTCAAGTTAATAAAAAAAATAGTGTTATTTCAATATTTTATATCTCCAGGTATCAGTGAGTATCCAGTGAGAGAGTGAGTGAATTTGAATCACAATTAAAATTCAAATTATAATTCAAAGTAAAAATTAAAGTTCCAGTCAAAAGTCCACCCAAAGTCCCGCCAAAGACTAGCCAAAGTCCAATAAAATTAAACCCATATCCCAATCAAAGTCGTCACATTCCAGCCAAATTACAGTCATTGTCCGACCAATGTATGGTCACATTCTAGTCAAAATCCAGTATTTTTTTGTCAAATTTTAGTAAGTCCAGTCACATTCCCGTCAATGTCCAAGCAAACTGCATACACTATATAACTTACATTTTGCTGAGCTGCGAGTATTTAACGGTGAGCACTTTCTCTAGAGCGAGCAGTACACTCGTCGGGAACTTCCTCTTGTTGGCGGACACCAGCGCCTTCACCCACAGCAGCAGATGTTCCACATGTCTGCTATCTTCAAGCAGACGCGCTATGGAGCCGAGCAGTCTGTCAGCGTAATCATTGTCCAGGGTTGATACTGTTAGGTTTACTGTTGGGAAGGAAAAATATGTTATGTATCAATTGACATGAAGAGCTGCCGCTTTGAACAACTGTCAAAAATCTTGTAGCCCTCCGGCGAGTGGTGATTTTTTTGTAGCATAAGCCGGCAAACGAGCAAGTGGGTCACCTGATGCTAAGTGATTTCCACAGCCCATGTACGCCCACAATATCAAAAGAATTATGGGCGCATTGCCGACCTTAAAGGAAAGGGATAATTCAGGAATTGGGAACGGGGTTTGGGCCTCCGGATATCTCACTCACCGTCCGAAAAGCTGCAGCAGGCTACTTTTCGGCGGTTTTCTGTGAGACAGTGGTAACGACCCGGACGAGCCGGCCCATTCACGCTGTAGACAAAAGTGTCTACAGCGTGGCTCTACCACTAAAAAAAATGGAAACAAAAATGTCAAGTAACTCGGATGCAATCTACTGACCGACTCGCACCTGACAACTGTTATTTAGTACCTATACAATAGGGTCTAATTTCCTGTGTTGAATTTTAGACATTCGTTTTTATACAACAGAAAATAATACGAAATACGTGCCAAATTGAGAACCTCCTTTGTTGAAGTCGATTAAAAAGTTATCTATCTATTTAACCCTCCAAAATTTCCACCGTCAGGTCCGAGATGCTACGCAATTATCAATCCTTTTATATTATTTGAAATCGTATTCAGACTCTACTATTAAGATAACTAATAATTAACTCATTCCATTTCTCCTAATACCATTAAAGTAATACTCACTGTCTGATGGCGGCACAGTCTCGACGCACTCCTGTATTACCGTCTGTTCGTTCAACTGAACCGCACCGGTAATGGCCGAGCCCCACGTGCCTTCCTTCAGCAACTGTTTGACCGCGTACGGAGTCGAACTCGCTTCTAAACGATACGGTCTGAAACAACGAGAAATACCTACAGTAGGTATAACCGAGTTCACGCCTGTATCGTAAAAGAAGAAGTCCAACACAAGTTTCGCCGAGCTTATTTCCGTCCTATGATGTGATGTCCATCCTATCTTCAAACCTAGCGAAAATTTCATATAGCGATAATCGAATAACTCAAACACAAATTGTAATTGCCTCGTCTGGGATTTGAATGTACCTCACAGCTCTCGGTTGAAGTACGCTGCCAATAGACCAATGAGGAATGAGAGCATAAATGGTATAAAATTATTATTAGTATACGTGGGTCATCGTCATCTTAGACCTACTGGTACACTCTGTTGATTAACGGACCAGGCAATGGCGAAACTTAGTTCCAGTTACAGGTTATGAAGGTCAAAGGGAGGGTCGCCTCATAAATACCAAATACCGTCAAATCTACGAGGAAGGCGGACCCTGACATTAGCTGGGATAACGCCAGACAGAAAGACAAAAATCAAAAGTGGTAGAGCCACGCTGTTGACACTTTTGCCTACAGCATGTATAGGCAAAAATGTAGGCTCGTCCGGGTCGTTACCACTGTCTCCCAGAAAACGAGTGGTAGAGCCACGCTGTAGACAATTTTGTCTACAGCATGAATGGGCCGGCTCGTCCGGGTCGTTACCACTGTCTCACAGAAAACCGGCGTAAAGTAGCAGCTTGCTGCTGCGTTTCGTACGGTGAGTGAGATATCCGGAGGCCCAAATCCCCTCCCCTTCCCAATCCCTTATTATCCCTTTCCTTTACGGTCGGCAACGCGACCATGATTCTTTTGTATTGTGGGCGTACATGGGCGGTGGAGATAGCTTTCCATCAGGTGACCCACTTGCTCGTTTGCCAGCATATACTATAAAAAAAAACTGGCGTAAAGTAGCAGCTTGCTGCTGCGTTTCGTACGGTGAGTGAGATATCCGGAGCCTCAAATCCCCCTCCCCTTTTATAATTTTTTTAATTATCCCTTTCCTTTAAGGTCGGCAACGCGCCCATAATTCTTTTGGTATTGTGGGCGTACATGGGCGGTGGAGATCACTTACCATCAAGTGACCCACTTGGTCGTTTGCCGGCATTGCATAGGCAATAAAAAAAAAACATATTTTAAATATGTATTATATTATTACACCTTTCATGACTTATGGGAATGGCGCCCGTAGTGAAAGTTTTTCCGAGATTTTCGATAGCTGTCACGTCATCCGTATACAAAATATTCAAATTAATACGTTTC
This sequence comes from Mimas tiliae, assembly GCA_905332985.1. Taxonomy (NCBI): domain Eukaryota; kingdom Metazoa; phylum Arthropoda; class Insecta; order Lepidoptera; family Sphingidae; genus Mimas; species Mimas tiliae. The sequence goes on from HG995244.1 coordinate 17,031,096, forward strand.
CAATATTCCTAATCCGCTACTCGCAAAAACTTACACCAAGAGGCCTCGGAGCAAAACTGGGTTTTCTATTGCGTGATAAAATTAACCCTAAGGTATTTTTTTAATTATCTGTATCCTGCTCAACCTGCCTCCCTTCCTCATCCCTACCAACCATAATAGGGTAGTTTCCTATATTTAATTTTATACATTATTTTATAAGCAACAGAAAATGATACGCAAAAGAAACCCTTTTATTAAAACACAATCAAAATTGGTTCAGAAATGTGCTCGCAGTTATGACTTTAAATGTTGGTATGAGGAAAAGTGGGAGGTGGTGGGCGTAGTAGGGATATATATAGTAGTACATAGCTATAGCTTGCACGCGTGCACCATAATGAACATTTTACACAGTGACGTCAAAGTTTGCGTCGTCTGTCATTTGACAATTAACCCTTCTTCAGGATTTGAATGGCTTCCAACTTATTTATTTTTATATCGATTTATAAAATTGTTTCTGCAATAGATTTGAGTAACGTAACTTATTGATTTGAATAATTAAAAAAAAGTTAGTCTACTAGAAATATACGTACCTAAATGTGCCATCGATGCCAGCAAACTGGCTGTAGATCATGAGTCCTTCATTAGCGGCGACTGCGAAACTCTCACCAGTCGGTGAAAACCGAACGCAATGCACGCGGACCTACAAATAAACAATAAACAAAAACATGCTAATGCTCCCTACTTCTCGAACATCATTACACTCATCTAGCCCCAATTATGGCCATCAAAATATATAACAATTTACCAAAATCTATACTAAATGAAGAAACAAACAAAGTATTTATAAGCAAATTAAAAACATTTCTCATTGAGAAAGCCTATTATACAATAAATGAATACATGTATGATATGGATAAAAATAAAATAAAATAATAAAAATATAAATATACGCACTCACGCCTGTAATCCCCGAAGGGGTAGGCAGAGTTGTAACCAGTACACCCACATTTCGCCGAGCGCATCTCCGTCCCATAATGTGATAGGGGGCGAGCCTATCGCCATACCGGGCACAAATTCCAGACTCCGGGCTGATACTGGGGTATTTCGTAATAGAAAACCCCAACACCACTACCCGACCCGGGGATCGAACCCGAGACCTCAGCGTTGGCCTCAATCGTAACGCGTACACATCACAACTGCGCCACCGAGGCAGTAAAAATATAAATAATAATAATAATTTGATATTATGACAATTTTATTATAAATAATGAGTTATCGTCCTCTCTCCTACATTCTTGCTGTGCCCAATTTGGTCCACAATAGTCACAAACTGTTATACCTACCACCTATGTTAATTGTGGATTGCAGAATAAAATAAATAATTGAAAATATACTTTAGTTTACAATGGTTAATAATTTTGACTGACTGCCTCGGTGGCGCGGTTGTAATGCGTACGCGTTACGACTGAGGCTGACGCTGAGCTCTCGGATTCGATCCCGGGTCGGGTAAAGTGGTATTGGATTTTCTATTACGAAATGCTCAGTATCAGCTCGGAGTCTGGAATTTGTGCCCGGTATGGCGATAGGCTCGCCCCATATCACATAAGGGACGGAGATACGCTCGGCGAAATGTGGGTGTACTGGTTACACTTCTGTCTACCCCTTCGGGATTACAGGCGTGAGTGCGTATGTATGTAACAAATAAAGTATAATATGTACCTCAGGTTTGACCCTCCTGTCTGCCATGTCTCCGTGAGCCACTCCGGGCAGTCGGATGTTGACGTCACCACCTTCCAGATCCCCCCTCTCCTCCACTAGTGCCATGTTGCCGAATTCAGTCAGCAAGCGACGGTTTATGAAGTCCTGTCAATAAGAAATACTTGTGATTATACACTAAAAGGTAGATCGCGTTTGCGTTTCTTTTTAATTTAATTTTTATAGCATAGGCCGGCAAACGAGCAAGTGGATCACCTGATGGTAAGTCATATCCACCACCCATATACGCCCACAGTACTAAAATTGTCATGGGCGCGTTGCCGACCTTAAAGGAAAGGGATAAGTAAGGGATTGGGAAGGGGAGGGGGATTTGGGCCTCCGGATATGTTACTCACCGTACGAAACGCAACAGCAAGCTGCTACTTTACGTCGGTTTTCTGTGAGACAGTGGACGAGCCGGCCTAATCATGCTGTAGACAAAATTGTCTACAGCTAGGCTTTACCACTCAAAAAGAGTCTGTCTGAAAACCACCGCTTTGTCTATTTCTGTCGTTAAACAAACGTCACATGCACAATTATGTTCCAGTTTGAAAGGCATTAAAGTCAGCATTACTGAGCAATATGAGACTTCATTTCGTATGTCTCGGGGTGACGAGCGCAATCCAGTGTAATACAGTGTTTTGTAATTCAAAATTGTAATGGGCAGGCGTGGCGTTTACCATCAGACGTAAGACCTACTAATCTCATCATTAAAATGAATTAAAAAAAAGGTACAGTTGTACAATAAGGTTCTTTAGCAATCTTAATTAAAAAAAAAACGATAAAATAGAAACTATAGTACTATCAAAGTACACTTACATTAACAGCATCCAGAGATCTGTTCTGAGTGATGACAAACTTCTTGATAAGTATAGATTCATTAACACTGTACAAGCACACATGTTTCGAGTTACCTGCACCCAGTACACAAGTACCGTCGGCAGAATAACATATCGTTGTGAACGCCCTGCGCGACAAATTATTTGGAATTAGAATCGGTGTTACAGTTATCTAGAATCAGGAGAGGTTAGAATCAGAGGCAGTTAGACTTAGAACAGTCTGGCCGGGTGGTTTACCGGCAATTCTTTAGTAAAATTATCTAAACGTGTATTTTTATGGCATAATAGCTCTTATTAATAATACACTAAGTCTCAAATTTGAACGGCAGGTCGAGTGTCAATAAGGTTGAATTCTGCTAGTCAATCAGTTTACCGGTAAACTGCCGAGCTAGTATAGTCAAAACAAATGAGTACCAATGAAAAGTTTGTGCAACTAAATTATATGATTCAACAAATGGGAATTCAATTAAAATCTTCTTCCACCTGCCCTTATCCCACTCGTAGTGGGGTCGATACAACATGCTTTTTAACACATGTTACAGCAAGATTTGGCTTGTAGTTTTTACTACCGGCCGCCTGCCTGACGTTCACCCCTCTGGGGAGAAAACACCCAGACCCGAAACATATATTTGTCTCGGTGCTGGAATTGAACCCGCGTCCTTCTTTCCTCGCCAATTGCGCCACGGAGGCTGTCAGGGAATGTAATTAAAATATGCCGAAAAACATATTAGTTACTTTCCTTGTCTAACATGTTCACCTACCAAATAAAATATTTGAACCATAGATGTAAATCGTAATAGACGCCGCAAGCACTTCAATCTGTATGTGAATTAAAACTGCCATACATACTATAGGTACCTGCTGTGACGTCACACGTGCAGTTTAGTGATGAGAAACACCCTTTAATTTTATTTATATTTATTTATTTTGTATTCGACTGACTTAATTCTGCGGTAACGTTGAGAACAAACTAAATCAGAGTACGCGTGATCATGATTTTGCACTGCATTTTGATTCAATTTCGATCGTGAATTCAAATTTAAGGTTCATATTGATGGCATATTCAAACGAATTCATAAAAAACTCCCGTATTCATAAACGTTACTATGAGACCTCATAGTGAGCGCGAACGCATAGTGACGATTTCTCTAAACGTCATTGGTTGGTTTTTGACGCTAAATATAAACAGACCAATCATGTACACAGAACACACTTGACACTTAGCAAAGAGCTTACTTAAGTGTTGTTTGTGAATGCGGGGATTAGATTAGCGCGTAAGTAATCTTGCGTTACCTATTAGATATGTATATGACGGAAACATGTTATTTTCTTCGTTGTCAGAATGGTCGGACATGGTGATTTACCAAGAAAATATTTATTTTTAAAAATGGAAACGCGGTGAATTCGATACAGGATGGCGATTCAACAACGTGTCCTCAACGCACCGCTCTGCAAAATCAAATCCAATATTTTCTATTTTATTCTATTCTATTTTTAGATTATGGCCCCATCGATTTTCGATGATTTCGCCAATGTCAAGTATTAAAATAGCAATATCTAGAAACAAAGATCAAAACGTAGACATCTTTAGGAAGATGCTCAATTGTTAGTCTGTCCAATATTTTCATCCGCCAACCTTTAATGTCAGCTGTCCAAAAATTATCCAATGTCAAGTGACAACTATTGATTTACTGTTACAACCTCCTGCATCGACCTCACCCAAGTGCATTCACTTGACGTTTCCGATTGGTAATCATACTTAATATTATAAATGTGGATGTAAGTCTGTTTGTTACGCTTTCACGCGAAAACTACTTAACCGATCATCATGAAACTTTGTACACATATTCTTGGAGGTATAAGAAGTAACATAGGATACTTTTTATGAAAAAATAATATCTATTTGTTCGTTACGCTTTCACACCTAAATCACTGAACCGATTTTGATGAATTTTGATGTAGAGATAGATGGGACCCTGGAGACGGTTATAGGCTACGTTTTATTTCGGAAACGTCTATTCACGCGGGCGGAGCCGCGGGCAAAAGCTAGTAACTAAATAAGGTTACAATTAATCGGAAAAATAACAAATAAGTATTGACGCTTCGATATATATATGATTTAAACATACTAACTTGGTTTTAAGCATTTTCTCCGGTGTAATAAGGTCAGTGTCCGCCCTCCCCGCTTCGAGATCGTTTCTCCCCTCCACGCTACCAGTCTGGTCGCATGTGGTCGCGTTGAAGAACGTTATGTTACCATCCAATGTAGACACTGCTATCTAAAATTATATATAAATATATATCAAACACATGAGATAACCAAAATTTTAAATAGACCACATAAGTATTTCAATCAGTATGTCATATTTTTAATACTACTGTGGTAACGCCAACTTATGATGAAGTGCGTTATAAAAATGCAAGTACGCATGCCCAAAAAAATTAGGCACGCGAAGTCAGTAACATTATTATGGTGTGTATTTAGTACTTTGTAGTATTACACCTCAATAAATTTCACAAAAATTAAAGTCATGGGATGCACAGGAGTACGGTACACACTCTTAACCCTAAATCTAGGCATTCCAAATTCAAGCAAACTGCTACTCACCAGTTTTCTATGAGACAGTGGTAACAACCCGGACGAGCCGGTCCATTCATGCTGTAGACAAAACTGTACTATACCACTCAAAAAGGTATATATATATATATATATATATATATATATATATATATATTATAGTACTACATAATTATTATAGTACTTACCTCCTCCCCATCAGGTCTGAAGACGACCTGCAGCGCGTCTGACGTCAGCTTCAACGTCTCACAGTCTGAACCACTCTCGATGCAGTTCCACAACCTCACCGTCTTGTCCCAACTGGCTGAGGCGAGACGAGAACTGGCTAAAGTGGGACTGAATGATAAACACGACACTGGTGCTTCGTGACCGCCTAGCACCTGAAATGGTCAATGTGATAATGTAAACTTAACTTGATATTTGTGAACGAATTATGTTATCCGTTCGAAAACATTACTATTATTAATAAAACTATTTCATTTCATAAAATGATTTCATTTCATAAGCACATTTGACAAGGTCATTGAGTTTCGGTTTGAAAGACATTGAAGCCAGTGAAATTACTGGGCATTATGACACTTAAAAACTTATGTCTCGGGGTGATGAGGGCAGTCCAGTGTCATGCAGTGTTTTGTAATTCAAAGTTTGGTGTGGCGTTGCTTCTGTTTATGGGCAGACGTCATGCTTACCATCAGGCGAGCGACCAGCTCTTCTCATCATTCAAGTTATTAAAAAAAGCAATATGATGGTCGTCCATCACATAGATAAATATTGAAATTATATTGTTTGAGATCCGTAAATAATTGTTTTATTTAAAGTTTTTAGTTTGTGTGATCCACAAATATTTGTCTCGGGTCTGGGTGGTGTGGGTTGGCAAGTCCCTCGTAGTTGCTGATACCCACGACATAGGTTTACCTAGTGTAGGGTCAGGACTATGGATGTGACTGTTGGGTGTATTTATTATTATTATTATTATTAATTACATATTATTCAATACTCACATCCAATAATTTCCCAAACTTAATAGACCATATGAATATCTCGAAGACATCTTGCCCACCGGCTGCACATAGTTCACTACTAGAGTCAACGGCAACGCAACTAAACTGTACTAGACTTGGCGACGTCAGCGTACGGAAGTTACGGTATCTGAAATATATATAGTATGGAATGTTCTTCTAACTCATTTATACTTTCTATATGCCTGGTGTAAAATAAACTGAGCTGCTTTAACTCAAATTAAATAGGGTAGTTTCCTATATTGAATTTTATACATAATTTTATAAGCAACAGAAAATGATACACAAAAGAAACCCTTTTATTAAAACACAATCAAAATTGGTTCAGAAATGTGCCCGCAGTTATGACTTTAAGCCCGCAAGGGGGCGAGCCTACCGCCATATCCGGCACAATTCCAGACTCCGGGTTGATACTTAGCATTTGATAATAGAAAACCTAATATCACTTTACCAGACCCGGGGATCGAACCCGAGACTTCAGCACAGCAGTGGTACCACGTACGCATTACAAATCGCCAACGAGGCAGTTTGCAAGATCCACAAATATTGATTTCGGGTCTGAGTGTTGTGGGACCGTAATTCCATCGTAGTTCCTAATACTGACGATACAGGTTAAGCTAGTGTGGGGTCAGGACTATGTTTTTTTTTTTTATAGTATAGGCCGGCAAACGAGTAAGTGAGTCACCTGATGGTAAGCGATCTCCACCGCCCATGTACGCCCACAATACAAAAGAATTATGGGCGCGTTGCCGACCTTAAAGGAAAGGGATAATAAGGGATTGGGAAGGGGAGGGGGATTTGGGCCTCCGGATATCTCACTCACCGTACGAAACGCAGCAGCAAGCTGCTACTTTACGCCGGTTTTCTGTGAGACAGTGGTAACGACCCGGACGAGCCGGCCCATTCATGCTGTAGACAAAATTGTCGACAGCGTGGCTCTACCACTTGTAAAAATCGTGTAATCTAATCACACTTGCCTGGTCAAATCGTAACACCTAACAGTGCCATCTAGCGACGACGACACGAAGAACTTCTTATTCGCGCTGAACACTATACTAGTCACCGTCGACTTGTGTTCACTGAATGTTACGAAGCAGAAGCCGTTGGTGGTGTTCCACACTTTAACTTTCCCGTCATATCCGCCGGTCACTAGGTACAACCCGTCCGGTGAGTACGACACGCACGTCATGTCCAGGGAGTGGCCTTGTTGCTTCATCACGTATTGTTCACCTGGGGTTGGCAGACATGAAATGAATTAATAGTTTATTAATCATGTAGGCAATCAAAATAGCGCTTATGACAAGTCAGTACAAAATAAAGAAACTTATGTATATAAATCATATCAACTAATGTATACATAACACACATAGCATCGTAAAAATACACCAGGCAATTACACTAAATTGTCTTTTTATTTTACATTACTAACAATATTTGTAATATGGAAACTTCCATTATTAATTATTAAATATTTTGAGTCAGTATGGACCACGGCATTTACCGAAACGGCACGTTTTTTAAAACTACCACCGGATCCAAAACGACTCAGCTTGAGAAGACCCGGCGAAACAAACTCAGTGGGCTTGTTTTTTGACCACTTACTATATTCTTGAAAAGAATGACTTGTCTTTTAAAAATTGCCAATTCTCCGTTATTATTTATTCGCGATTATTATTTCTCCACATTATATTGGCTTATGGGTGTATGTAGTAGAATCTGTCCTCTTAGACAAGATGGCTTTCTTAAATCGTTAATGATAATGAAAATTAAAATACAGGTTCCTCGTATGCGAGAAGCCGGCTGGGTTGGTACCACCGCTTTGTCTATTTCTGCCGCCAAGCAACAGTGTGTAAGCAGTGTTGTGTTCCGGTTTGAAGGACACTGAAGCCAGTGAAATTACTGGGCATTATGAGACTTAACACCTTATGTCTCGGGGTGACGAGCGCAGTCCAGTATCATGCAGTGCTTTGTTATTTAAAGTTCTGTGTGGCGTTGCTTCTGTTTATGAGCAGGCGTGGCGCTTACCATCAGGCGAGCGACCTGCTCGTCTCGTCATTCAAGATCATAAAAAAGGCCTATAATATGTTACAAACATATACTAACTCTGCCACTCCCATACAAGTAGTTGTCCTATATTAGGACATCCAAAGGCTATCCAATCCCCAGGCGAAGATATCGCTATACTGCTTATCCTGTGCTCTGATATGCTCAGTGTATGTATAAGGTTTACATCTGGCATCTCGTGTAGAAAAAATACGCCATTCGAGAAGCCTAGAAACAGAATAATTGTTATAGAAATGTGATTGAAAAGCACTTAACATAATAATGTAGAAAGTATAAACATATTCAAATTCAAATTATTTATTGAATCCATAAAATGTTATACATCAATTAGATTCAGTCAAATTTTAACTCTACCGCCAGTTCGGAATGCTGTTTCGTTAGAGAAGAACAGACAAGAAACTCTAATGCCCTTTTCAAAACTGATTTACAATATTGATACTACATTATTACAATTTAATTAGAGCAGCTTAAACAGCTCAGTTTATGCCAAGAGGAACATTATAACACAAAATAAGGATTATTAAGCATGACTCCCATGACATAGATTAAGGATATGGTAGAAATACTTGTTAAATTTGTATGAAATGTGTCACAATTTTGCATCTGATGAAGGATTTGTTTTTAAAATATTTTGCGGCGCGAATACGCGTATTTTGCAATTTTTCTCGACTTACCATTAGACTACTGAGAAGTTTCTAATTGCCCAGAATTTTAGAAACATAAAGTAGGTACACTTGTGTCATCTATATAGATCTATGTCTGTGATAGGCAGGACCAAGTTATTATAAATTATAATAATATTATGATATAACTATAAAATAGTCGGAGAATGTTAGAAGTGGGAATGTAGAAGTGAGAAAAGAGAGGCTAGATAAAGAAAAGAAGGAGAGTTAGGGAACTTAAGAAAAAAAGGGCAGAGTGAATGCACAAGAGCATTATAATGAGAGATTTCACATTTCTAACAATGATTAGGAGAAATAGAAAAAAGGAATAAAAAAGAGTTTAACTAAAGAAAAGGGTATAATAAAATAAGTATGTAAAGCTAGAAAAAAGAAACTAGAAGAAGAACTAATGGAAATAAATACAAAGTGAAATCTATACTATATTTATAAAGCTGAAGAGTTTGTTTGGTTGAACGCGCTAATCTCAGGAACTACTGGTCCGATTTGAAAAAAAAACATTCAGTATTAGATAGCCCATTTATTGAGGAAGGGTATAGGGTATATAAGACTATTTCCCCGGAATAGGCCGTTCACGCGGGCGGAGCCGCGAGCAAAAGCTAGTAAATTATATTACCTGTAACCAACATCTTAGTCTCTTTATGATATTGCGTAGCGGTTAGTTTAACTTTCCGATCCACGTTGCGTATAGCGTCGCCAATGTAATGCCGGCCCAGTTTAGCGTATGTCAGTCTTTTCTCTTCGTATTCAACTATCTCTTTCTTTACTTTATCTTCTTCTTGGTCGTCGGTTTCCTTTTCAGACAATATTAAAAATAGTATAGAGCTTTCGAATAACAATATCAGTGTTCTTACATAGATGTATCATAAAAGTTTGATTGATATAATAATAAAGTTAAAAAATTTAATTATTTAAATTAAAAAGTAAGTTTTTTTTTATCCTGGCTCGGCAAAATGACTATGCTACACCTGATGGTAAGTGTAGCGCAATCCATGAATACTGTCGACCGACGATACATACTGAATGTATTGCAGATCGGCAGAATTATCCCGGCCTGCTTAATTACTTCTTCACACTTCGTTTAAAGGATCCCATGTTATAGGAAGGAGGAAACACGTGCGCCGCCAATAATTCTATTAGACAAAGCGGCGGTACCAACCCAGACAGCCTCATGCAGACCTACCACCTTGTGTATTTCTTTATTCATTAAATCCGGCCATTATCCAACACTAAAAATGAACATTTACATACCTCAAACTCTTTATCCTTCTCAATAACATCTTTCTCGTTGACCTCATCCTCACTGTCTTCATCTTTTTTGATCTTCCGTTTTTTCCTCAAAGATATTTGCACCTCAGATACGACCAAATCATCCGAGTCTATCGACGCTTCCCACAAACACACCTGACCGTTTCTACTGACCGATATTAAATCTAAACTCTTCTTTTCAAAAAATATCCCCACAATTTTGTCCGTATGACCACTTAATGTGTATGTATTAATGTTGTCCAGATAGTCTACAGTATAGATTCTTGTGGTGGTGTCTTTGGAACCAACTGCTAGGATTTTGGAGCACGATGACCAGTCTATGCAGGTGACGTCGTCGTGTGCTTTTTTATAAACTCTTTTCATTATGAATGAACGGAATTCACCGGTAAATGTGCACGGTGCTGTCATTATGAATACTGTGGAAGACATATACAAATCATTTATGTGATTTAGTATTATTTAGTGATAGTTGTGAATATGAATGAACTATCGCAGACATTATTAAAATTCATCATTCGACTCGTTTTGTAGAACAACACTCAAGTGGGGTCTTTGCTAAGTGGCGATTTCAGTGCACTTGATTGGTCTATTTTTGGCGCCAAATAAAAACGGACCAATCACGTCTACAGAAATCAACATTTAGAAAAGAAGTACACAATTTTAATAATACAAAAAGTTTCTGTAAAGACACTGTCCAGATTAACTGCGTATGGGAATTGGTTATTAGAATATACTTTAAAATTGTAAAACACATTCAAACTGGATATTAACAATGTAACTTACAATAAAAGTTTTAATATAAACATGTTTTTGAAAAAGCACTGTCCAGATTACTTGTGTATGGGAATTGGTTATAAGAATATACTGTATAATTGCAAAAACACATCCAACCTGTATGCAAATGCCTGTATCGAGCCTCTTCTATAAATGAGAGGGGTTAGACCACATGGAGGAGGCCTGTGCCCAGCAGTGGGACATATACAATATGTAACAAAAACCCTGTTGGGCGTTTTAACCGCGATATTAGAATCGATATTAAAATTCAAATTCGGTAATGAAATAACTTGCATACTACATTTTTAAACTTTAATTATTTTATTGTCTGTGAACCGTATTTTGATTGATTACCTCTGCAAGAGCGATGTCTTGGAGCCAGAGCGATGTCTTGCAGCCAGAGCGAGATAGCAAGTTGCGGCGTCTACGTGCATCAAAGGCGCCGCGCCGTGCCGCGCATGTACCCGGTTTCATCAATACCTAACATCAGTCAGCTGTTCATAAGTTTACAGATGAAAATAACATTTATTAAATATGTTAAATTTTCTAAGCTACCTGTGTAAGGATAATATCTCGCTTCTGTTAATTTTTAATTTTATTAAGCTGTCTATATGTCTACCTTCACGACCTAGAAAGGGCCAACAGGGTTGTGTTACATACGGTATAATACAAGATTGGTATTGTTATAATTATTATTACCTGTATCGTCGCAGCAAGCAGCAAAATAAGCACCATCAGGACTAAACTTGACAGCATTCACTGCTTGTTTGAATTTATATCTGTGTATAACTGTGCATGTTACCAAACTAATCATTTGAGCTTCACCCTCTGAAAAATATGACTTCATTAAATCTAATTCCATGTGCATTCATTTTGAATAAGACTAATTTGTTATGGAAAAAATACAATTTCATTACAAGGCCAACGCTAAGGTCTGGGGTTTGATCCCGGGTCGGTTAAAATGGTTGGTTTTTCTATTACGAAATGCTCAGTATCAGCCCGGAGTCTGGAATTTGTGCCCAGTATAGGCTCGCCCCCTATCACATAAGGGACGGAGTACGCTCGGCGAAATGTGGGTGTACTGGTTACACATCTGCCTACCCCTTCGGGGCATACAAGCGTGAATGTGTATGTATGTATTTTCTATAGCACTTCATGTCCAAAAAGAACAAGATGTGATTAAAAAAATTACAATACATAAAACCAAATAATAGAAAAAAGAAAAATAATTGTGATGTAGTGTGCTTACTTTCATTGACAGCCAATAAAGTTGTGCCATTCGGAGAGACATCAATTGCTGTATAATTATAATGGCTCTCAAACGACAATGTGTTACTCTGGTTTCTAAAAAAAAAAAAAAAATGTTGTTACTAAACCACACCATCATATGGAAATAAAGTATTAAATATGTTTTTTTTGGGTAACGATTTTGTAGGACTGTACGTCCCTCACAGTTCCTGATACTGGCAATACAGGTTAACCTGGTATGACTGATGGATGCATTTATATATTTGTCTCAATAGTTAATTCCACTCACTGCTAAAATATCCACTTTTAAATATCAAGCCCTGCCAATTTTGCACATATTGTAAAAACAATATACATGCATCTCAGTGCACATATAAGAAGTCATTATTCTGACCATTTCTTTTTGAAAAGACTCATGAGTGTCCTGTGTGTTCATTGGCTCTTCAGGCTTAAGACAGCTTAGTGGGACTTGATTATTACTTACTGTTTAAGATTATACACGGTGATTCTGTTTCCAACGGGACTAATCACACAATTGCCATCGTTCGTGAACAACACGTCGCCCTTCCTGTACACAGTGCCCAGTAGATTTTGAAACTAAAATAAAGGTTATGTTTTTAAACTAAATATACGGCCAAGACAAAAAATAATATGTTTAGTGAAATTTTATTACACTACAAATAAAACTTGAAAGGATAAATCGTTAAACACTAAACGAAATAAATTATTTTTTTCACTGTAAATTGAATTTGCAACTCGATTTCAATTTATGAATGTTTTGTTACCTTATAGTGAAACTTCATCTTGGTATAATAGGCAAAAACATTAATACACTCTTGTTTTACTTATGGTGTTTGATTTTAAGTAATATTTTTAAATAAAATTAAATTTCCCACGCGAGACCAATACAACGTGAGTTTTGATTTGACATTTGACAATGGAGTTGACATTGTCAACAAACAAAAGTCAAAACAGACTTCGACTTACGAAGTAGAAACGGAATTGGCTGAATTGTGGTAGGGCAACGCCGCAAAAGCCATAAAAGAAAGGAAGAAGAAGAAGTAGAAACGGTAGATTTCCACTATTAAAGATTTCCACCAATTTTTAACATTAAAAAAGGTTTTAACAACGGCTTTTCTCGCTTTTCTAAATATTGGTTTTATTATTTTCGTCATGCAAGAAAAAAACATAAGTAAATCAGCTGAATCAGCATGCTAAAACTCTTCTATATATTTTTATGAAAGATTATAATTTATTTATGCTCAAACTTCTATTATTCATTAATAAATACTAAATATGATTTTTTATTTTTTACTTTAGACAGTAAAAAATCAAAACATTCGTAACAATTTTATTTCATAAATAGATTTTGAATGATATTTTTTACGGCTCAACATACATGGTCACACCATACCTTTTCAATATTGCCAACTTCAATAGGCAAATTACAACTATAAAATCTGAAAAATAATAATATGTTATAGCTAAACATTGAGAGCTAGTTAAACCTGTGAAAGCCTGCGAATTGACTTGGTCCATAACATAATAAGTTACTTGAACTATTCAAACTATGGACATCTATATATTCTAGGTATAAGGTAGTGACTTGCATCAAGTACCTACCTAACAGAATAATTTCATGACACAATACCCTATAAGATATTCGTGCTTCTTACGCTAAAAATGATGGACTTCCATACAACCGATCATCCCTTATTTACCTCCTTATGAGAGAAATTTCCAAAAATCCTTCCCTAGTTGCTGCTGAAATCATAAAAACCTTAACAACTGCCTAAATTTAAAGTTTGTAATCTCAACGGTTTAGACTCTGCGTTGACAAATCAGTCAAAACAAGTAATTAATTTGTATGAATAAATATTAATCCCACTGTTCTTCAACCAAATATGCAATAGTGACAAAGCTATATTACGATTAGCCTCTGTAGTGTTTGTATTATTTTCTTTGTATTTTTTTTGACCTGATGGTAAGTGAGCTCCACGGCCCAGGAACATCCATATTATGGATGTTCCTCAGGTATTATAATTATTGTAATCGTGGATACGTTGCCAACGTTAAAGAAAAGGGATAGTTAAGGAACTGGCAGGTGAAGGCGGAATTGGGCCTCCGGATATCTTTCTCACCGTACGATGATGCATTTCAACTGCAAGCTGCTACTTCATGTCGGTTTTCTTCGAGATAGTCGTAATAATCCCGTCGAGTCTGCACATTCATGATGTAAACAAAACTACCAAAACGTGGCCATACCTCTTTACATTTTAATAAATAAATAAAAAATTTCGAAATGTAGGTACTTATTTTTTAATTTTACAAAATAGTAAAATTTAAAAAAGCTACCATAATGGAATTAATTATTACGTGGCCACATTTAGGTATATCCAAATTAAGTCCTTTTTTAATTAAACCCATAATATTATATACATTTTTATAATATTATGAATGAAATAGACATTAAAAAGAAAATGATTATTTATACATTACTGAAAATAAGTAAAAATAATATCTATCATTACTTTTTAAAATAAAAAAGTAATAAAAAAACTAATTAGTACATGCGCAGAAGAAAAGTGCTGGCCAGCGATCCACATCAATGTCCTACGTCATAACGCAGCTAAATCTTTAGCTCAGGATTGGTTGCGCATTTCGGATATTACGTATCAAAGCCAATCAGAAGTTAGGTCATATCGAGCACTGCCTTGAACATCAATCGTCATATGACCCATTCTAGCGAGTCTGCAAAGCTTGAGCCATATTTGTCTGTGCAAAAGTAGTTTCGTGGAGTGAGTGTGTGCAGATAGTCATCACAGTTTTTGGGACCTGTAAATACTCCCACAATAAACGATAAAATGGCCGAAAATCCAATCTACGGACCCTTCTTTGGAGTTATGGGGGCGGCGTCTGCTATTATCTTCAGCGGTATGTATTTTCTATGAACCATTATCATCGAAATGGCTGTCTCGAATCATTATCGATCACCCGAAATGTGTTATAAAGTTGGAATGCGCCTTGAAGAATCTGATTCTTGTAAACAATTTGTAATGTATGTTCACTATAAATCTGGCTGATTCTGGTTATTTTAGGCGCACTAATTATAGTTGTAGCGCACCTTGTGCTCTACGTTGTCCCTACATACATAAATATATAATTATGTATGACGGATTGTGCGGAATCTATTCATGTTTTAACGAAAGTGGGCGGATTGGGGTTGAAGGGAGGATTTTCAGGGCGTTGTTTTTTGATTCCAATGCGCGAAACTTAGTCATGTGATTAATAAGTTGAAGTCAAATGTTGGCAGCACTGTATGCATGCGTTGAACATTAACAAAAAAGGTGCAGAAACCCGAAAATCTTTCTTTCAGTTATGCCATCCTAGTACATTCAGATTCAATATGTTCAGGCAGAATATAGTTTTTAGATCAATAAACCATTTTCCATTGTGAGTCATTCAATATAATGCTAAAGGACTTTAACAAGAGACCTATGGTAATGCAAAACTTAATGATTTTAACACTGTCCATTGTCTTACACATTCTAAAGCTGTAAAACAAGGAGGAAAACTACGCAATAAAATCGCCTTGATGAGTGATTTTTATCGTAAATTAACTGGAACCATAACTTCCAGTCACATGACAGGATCACAATCATGTGACCAAGTCAGCAGTTAAGTCATGCTTCACTTAACCAATAATTAATCAATAATTAGGAACTGAAACCACTATTTAATGGATAAGAGGCTTTACTAAAGAGGTTTACTGCATCATGACTTAACCAATTAATTCCATCACATGACTACACCCAAGTTAAGTATTTAATTATTCCAAGCTAAGATTTTGCACAATCTTAATAACACCTTGGCTACAAAGGAATATAAAAAAAAAAACAAATATAGGAATTTAATTCAAAAAATGTCATGTGCTTGTTAACTGTAGGATAAAACCTCTTCCTACAGTAGGGAGTTCCCTTTATAGTGATTTTAGTAGTGGATCACCTGACCTACTTTATATACAACCTCTACTGCTAAACTAACAATTATACAAAGAACATGATGTTTCTAAGAAAAAAAATAAGATTTAGTTCCCCAATTACATCTATAGAAATCTATTACATGATTGCTTGTATCTTAAGTCTTATCTCTTTACATAACTGAAGGAAACAAATATGAGATTTTTTATAGCTGAGGTAAGCAAACTATCTAGTGGGTCACCTGATAAGTGATCTCCAGCCATCACCACCCATGAATGCCTAAAACACCAGAAGAATCATAGACACACTACCAAACTTAAAAGAATGGGATGATTAGGGGATTAGGAAGAGTATTTGGGCCTTAAATGTTTCCCTTTAGTTAAATATCATAATTTTGTCAAAACTTGGTTGACTCCCATGACCATGAGTAAATCAGCATGTGACTGAGCATGTGATCACTGTTTAAACAATTTGGACACACCTAAGTGTGTATGTGTATATCCTAGTTAAATAAAAACATCAGTTATCTAAATAGTTTTATAAGATTCATTTAATATTGTTTTAAATTATCTTTTCAAGTAGTAACAATTTCCAAAAACACATTTCAATTCTTATGGTATTCAATGTTGTTTCTAATCGAAATTATGGGTAAATGGGTTAGGTTGAGGAAGCCCATTAATAGCCCTCATATTAATAATAATGATCATCTATTATTTTAGAACGTCTTTCACACTTTAAATGGTATATTTACATAATTAATATTTGATGAACTCAAAACTTATGTAACTTTTTACTAGCTGATTTGGTAAATATTCTTTATATGATGAAAAGAATCTACCTAATAACATTATTCAGTATTATTAAATATTAACATTATTAACTAAAGATATAAAAACATTCATCTTGAGTTATTATTAAATCAATTTATTGGAACATGTGCCGCTTAGAAAAAAAATCCTAATTAGTTACTCATCTAAATTACACTTCCAACAATGTTATTATTTTTGCACAGTAAAGTATTTATGATGTCATCTCAATTTAAAACTGGTTTTAACTCTTAAATAGATCTGTACCGAGTACAATGCCTTAAAGTACATTTGATTAAGCAATGTTATCCCTATTGTAGCTCTATTGTAAATCTTTATTTTCAATAAGAATGAACCTATATCAGATTTAAGCATCTGAACAAGAGTTGCAATCTAATTGCAGTATTGTAAGTTATCATTCAAAGATCTTATGGATAGCTTGAAATTTACTCTCAAATGAAGTTAACAGTTTCCAGAGCCTATTTTATTTATCTATTGTATTGTATTCTTATAAATGTTCTGACATTCATTCAACACAAAAGACAAATAATATATAGTGCAGAAATCAACTTGATACTCTAAATCAGGTCTCCTTTTGGTCATATTTTTGTTAAAATAACATTATTTTCTAAAATTTGTTATCTAATTTTCCAGCCCTCGGAGCAGCCTATGGCACAGCCAAGTCGGGTACCGGTATCGCCGCCATGTCGGTGATGCGGCCCGAGCTCATCATGAAGTCCATCATTCCCGTCGTCATGGCGGGTATCATTGCCATTTACGGGCTGGTCGTGGCCGTACTTATCGCAGGTTCCCTGGAATCCCCCGCCTCTTACACCCTCTACAGGTCAGTGTTATAACAAAGTAAGAGACCACCTCTATGAGCGATTCCCTCGTTGCGAGTCATAAACTGCTGCGATATTGCGGTGTAGAGATTATTTCGTAGTTAGGGCACAGATTAATGTTACATAGGGATGAATAAAGACAAAATAAGAGTACAACAAAAATCTAATATAATGTTTGAGTGCTGTAGACTGTTTTGTCTAAAGCATGTATGGGCCGGCTCGTCCGGGTCATTACCACTGTCTCACAGAAAACCGGCGTAAAGTAGCAGCTTGCTGCTGCGTTTCGTACGGTGAGTGAGATATTCGAAGGCCCAAACCCCCTCCCCCCTTCCCAATCCCTTAATTATCCCTTTCCTTCAAGGTCGGCAACACACCCAAGATTCTTTTGGTATTGTGGGCGTACATGGGCGGTGGGGATCACTTACCATCAGGTGACCCACTTGCTCGTTTGCCCGCCTTTGCTATAAAAAATAATAATAGTAATAAAAAAGTGTATTAAAAATAAGGTAGGCAGCTTCTGTCCCATGATGCTGAAAGGGATCCATTCCAGTTTTTTGTATTTTGATTATTCATTAGAAAGGTGCAAAATAGCTGTTAAGTATATAGTAATTGATTAATATGACTTATTGCTCACTAATATAAACTTATTTGTGTAAATACACCCACAAAGTCACACATGTTTAGGTATTACTACATAATATAAATTAAAGAAATATTAACAATAACTGCCTCGGTGGCGCAGTTGTATATTGTAATGCGTACACGTTATGACTGAGGCTGACGCCGAGGTCTCGGGTTTTTCTATCACCAAAATGCTCAGTATCCACACAGAGCCTGGGATTGTGCCCGGTATGGCGATAGGCTCGAGATACGCTCGGCGAAATGTGGGTGTACTGGTTACACCTCTGCCTACCCCTTCGGGGGTTACAGGCGTGATGTATGTATAAATGTATTAACAATAAGGCTTCACTTTAAAATCATGACTTGGAAATACAGTTTCTAAATGTTGTATTGACATGAACATATCTATTGCATAAATTGTGACCATTTGAAGGACATAGAAATTATTTTGCCAAGTTTAATTTTAATAAAGTAAATTAAACTGCAGATTTATCATTGCTATATCTAGTTTGATTTGTAAAAGTGACGGATCACCTTATAATGTAGGCAAGTAAAAATATGTACACTGGATTTATTTATTTAGTACCTACAATTGTGGATAACATCATGAAAATGCAATTGCATAGTACTTGTATCCAGTATTATAATTCTTATCTTGTACACTTGTACAAATAAATACATGAAGACAATAATAATGTCTATAGAAATATATTTCAATATTTTAAACATAAAAATGTATGATGAAATATAATTTGAAGTGGTTGTCAATTGAACATATTATCTTTGAATGTCAAAAATCTTCATGATATACACTGATAAGGGTGATCAGTCAGGTAGATAATGTGTGTCAGGCTATTCTTGAACCAGTGAACTATAAAAAAATTGTTGGTTATGATTGATTTTTATGCTATCAGTGTCACTAGCTTCAGCTTCGCCCACGTGATTGTATTTTTCCAGGATAAAAAGTAGCCCAAACTGTTCACCTGTTAAGGTGTGAATGACTTAACAAATATCCAAATTCACAAACTCACAAACATCCCAACTTTCACATTTATAATAGTAGTAGGAAGTAGAATCTCAACTGCCACTGTAGTAGGTGAGTTGCTGTAAAAAAAATGTGGCTCTGTAACAATAAGTCATAGGTTCAATTCTCATACAAAAAGACAAACATAGGCTATTGTGAGATCAAGCCTCTTAAAGTTCCTTGTATTATAGTGTGGGGTTTTTTCTATCCTGGCAGGGCAAACTGCACTTGATAGTACATACCCCGTACAGTGCATCCGCAATCACGCCTGAAATGTAGGCTGAGGTGTATCAATACATCCACATTTCGCCGAGCGTATCTCTGTCCCATGATGTGATAGGGGGCGAACCTATCGCCATACCGGGCACAATTCCAGACTATTATACTGATATATTTTGTGACATGAACAATGTAAAGACAACATTATTTTTGTTTCCAGAGGGTTCATCCACCTTGGCGCAGGTCTTGCCGTCGGATTCTCCGGTCTCGCAGCCGGTTTCGCCATAGGCATCGTTGGTGATGCGGGCGTCCGTGGTACAGCTCAGCAGCCTAGGTTATTCGTCGGAATGATCCTTATCCTCATTTTCGCCGAAGTGTTGGGTCTGTACGGTCTCATCGTCGCCATCTACCTGTACACGAAACAGTAAAGCTGAACACATCACACCACCACCCACTCCCGTCGCCGTGCTCCGAGGTTCTATGCCAGTCTGTCTAGTTCTGCGCGCAAAGGCCGTCGTCGCCGGTAGCCGATATGTATGGACGTCTGTCACTATGTATGTGTATAGGGTCTCGGAGCACTTGTCCATCATGTATAGTTGTTGTTAGCGAATCATTTGTGGCTGATCCCCGGTGCGGTGCTGCCTGGATGCTGCGGCCGCATCGTGCCCCGGGACGCGACTTCTGTATAAATATTTTTTCTATTTCAATTTTATAAAACGATCACTATTTTCGAATCCCAATCATGTATCGAACGTGCTACCGCGCAATGACGGCGTACTATTTAATTTAATTTATTACCGCAGTGTTTGATTTATTCGGTGACAGGAGAATTATTTTCATCTAACGACATATCAGTTTGTTTGCGCGTACCATCCGACGATATCACTTATAGATTATTTTAGCGTTAAGGCGAAACTAATGTACAGTTAGAGTAGAAATTTAAGTCCAAGCGAGTTATTTTAAATATTTTATGAAACCGTTGTTCCCCGGGTACTGTGTACCGATGTATCGCAGATCGCTGAGATGAGGTTGAACCTGGCTTGAGTATTAATTACGTGCTATTAGCTTTCAGTGTCATAGTGGATGTGTTGTATCCTCATTATACTGTTACGCCTGTAAAATGTTATCTTATTCTCTCTTGGAGTGACTGTTGACAAAAGCAAGTGAGTCACAAACAATTGTATTGCCAGGAATCAGTGAATAAACATGGTTTGTACATTCCATATTATTTTGTTTCTACTTGATTATATTGTGTTTTATTTTCCTTTTCGATCTTATTATGGGTGCGATATATTAAAAAAAAAAATATAATAATAATAATAAATTAGGAAGGCAAACGCTTTCATGACATTATATAAACTGTCGTAATAAAATTACCTTTAATAATAATAATAATACATTTCTGACGACTTATTATAGTAAAAGTATTTCAAATATATTTATTCTGTATACCTCATAGTCGAAATGATGTTTGAATGATTATAAATTGGTAAGTACATCTAGGTAAAATTGTATTTTATTTTAGGTTTCATGTTAGAGAATGTTATAATCTTTGGTGTTATTGAATGAATTGTGTTAATAAAATATTTTGAAAACAACTACTGTAAATTATGAATCAATTGTTTCTCTTCTCACAATTGTCCAATAATGCTGAAATAGAACAGATACACTACACATTAGTTCACCAATTACTTACCAATACTCTCAAAATAGCCTTCGGTCTGAAGTTCATGAGTGGTGTTATACTACACGGAAAATACTTGCCGGCTTGAAGTTGAAACACGAATAGCAGCTCGGCTATTATGTTCAAAGATAAGTATTCTAGGTGTAGAGGGCGGGAAAAGTGGGTAAATTCAGCCCACCCTGTTATTTTCCATATATACCTAATGACGGCCATACCAAAGTTGAATGAAACAAAATTATTAGCTTTCAAAAGATTTCAATTACGTAAACACAGTAACCACTTTAAAAATGTAGGGAGTAAGCTACCTACTACTCAAGATAAAGTACAAAAATTAAACTGGCGCTGTTAATTTTATTCGCAACATCTGCCGATTTAAAAGGCAACTAACGGACACTACTGGTCAGTAGTGCAGAAAGGAAAAAATGGCCGAGCTTATTCACGTCCCATTTTGTGATACGTGGCGTGTTTGGTCACTACATCCATTTGGCATAAATTCCAAATACTTACGTGACTTTCGAATAGTGATTGCCTGATCTGGGATTTTAATCTAGAATCAAGGAAACCAGTAGTTTCTCAGCCAAGGGCGTAAGAACAGAGCATCGAGTAAGAGTAACGATTACCGAAAATACGAGGTAAATAAGAGTCTGAACGGTGGTTAGCGGGATTCAGGGATGACCCGGCCGGGCCCCCGAGTCGACTTGCTACGCATTATCAACCTGAGTATACTTACGCAGTATGCCAATACACCAATGAGGCGATTACGTGTATCAAATTATCATTCAAAAATAAAAGTGATTTTCCATTTGTGTTTAATCACTGCCTGGTTTATGATATTACTAGCTTTTGCTCGCGGCTCCGCCCGCGTGAATAGACTTTTCCGAAATAAAACGTAGCCTATAACCGTCTCCAGGGTCCCATCTATCTAATCTACATCAAAATCGGTTCAGTGATTTAGGCGTGAAAGCGTAACAAACAAATAGATATATTTTTTTCATAAAAAGTATTCTATGTTACTTCATATACCTCCAAGAATATGTGTACAAAGTTTCATGATGATCGGTTAAGTAGTTTTTGCGTGATAGCGTAACAAACAAACTTACATTCACATTTTTAATATTAATATGATATGCACTCGAAATCTTTTTATATTAAGAAAATTAGACGAGATATAAAAAGTGCGGTCGCGCCGACCTTGGCTGACTCATACTTTTTTAATTGCGTCTGGTGTAGACACAAGACATATGCCAGATGTTTCAGACCGTTGATTTCAGACCATCGCGGTTTTACACGGAGAAGTTATTTTCAATTAATTTTTTCACGATGACGTGAAATAATTCAGTGTCTACGTGACGGAAAACAGTATTCTGGTAGAAAATGAGTAATGGGCATTCGTAATGCCTCAATAGAATGTTTGAACTCGAATTATGGTGGTGAGCCATTCATCACACTACCAATATCTTTGTCATAAAAGCGTTTGGGGATGTAGTGCAATTTCAGCTCCTAGTAGCTGCATAACGCGGCGGCCGCTCCTCGTAAATCACATCAGCTTGTGATCTGTTGAGTTGTGACCGTTTTTATCTATTAATATTCTGACCTCGTATTTGGGAATGCCTCGCAACGCAACTCGCTAGCCACTGTGGTGGATTTATCACCATTTGAACGGCAAGCGCTATCCAGTCTGGTATGATTATGTAGGTAGGTGCTATGTATTACCTCTGGTATTACTAGCACTAATTTTTAAACCGACTTCAAAAGAGGAAGTTCTCAATTCGGTTTTTTTACCACCGACAAGAAAGGTGAATGTATAAATAAATTAATACATCCAACAGTCACACATATAGTCTCGACCCCACACTAGTTAATCTGTATCGTGGGTATCTGGAACTACGAGGGACTTGCGGTCCTAAAACACCCTGACACGAACCAAATATTTGTTTACCACACAAACATTTGTCCCGACTCCCAATCGAACCCACGGCCTCTCGCTTTGCAGCCGGCTACACGCCCACTGCGCCACGGTGACTGTAAAATGCCTGTATGCAAGGGGTTTTAACGGGAATATTAGGTATTTTAATGTTTCTTATCATTTCCTGTGGGTTGCAACATTAATTCCGTTATGATTACCTACCTACGTCAAGAATCTATCAAAGTGGCCACGTCTGCAGTATTTATTGATATAACAACTCTTACCTACTTGTTTGTATACAGTGTAGAACAAGAAAATCAAGCCATGGTCCATGCCTTTATAAGCCTTTAAAGCTGCCTGTATCAATTGCCATAGATACATCATACGAATTGCATACTACAAAGTGATAGTATTAAATAATACCTACTTATTAATTCATAATAATAAATTAATAATTGATAATCCCGGGTGACTAGTGTGTGATCTTTCGAATCGAAAACCCAAACAAATTGTAATTACCCGACCTAGAATTTGAACCCAGGACCTCACGGTTTCTCAGACTAAGCGTGCTGCCGCCTGCTACGAGACCAATAAGGCGAGAAATAAGTAATGAGTTTATGAAATATATTTATATATTCAAATTATAATAATATCAGCCCTGTATTATAATTACTACCCCATTGTTGGAAACGGGTTATGTTGGATAATATAAAATAATGAAAATAATATTGTTTTTTCACTAAAAAGAAATCTTCAATGTTTTAAGTCTAACTAGCTTCAAAAACGTAAGAACACGTCACGTATACCTTGACAATTGACATATATTGTCAGGGCTGCCAGATTGTGTAATTATATACAAAAACTATATTGTTATAAGTGCCGCCAGTACTAAATAATAACGCAACGGTTATGACGTCACACTATTATTGTATAACGTTATATTGTCTGTTAATCCATAAGATACTCTGACTTATTTAATTATTCAATTATAAATAATATACACGTTATTTAGAACGATCTAACATGTTCAATAATAAATACAATTACTAATGTAAACTATTTGTGAAAAGGTATAAATAAGGTGGAATAATTATTGACGGCAGTAACAGTACGGCGGCTAAACGGAATATAAAGTGTTACTCTGCCCAAATAAATGGAGAAGGTCGTGTACATTGTGTTTCAATTGTTCTACTTCGTTACAATATATATGCTGTTTGTACCCTCTTTTATTAGTGGGAATTTCCACCTCAATACGTACCTAAGTAAGCAAAAAAGAATATACGTCACCCCTATTAATAAAACAGACTTACTTTAAACTAGGTTTATAACACTTAGGTACGATTGTGACCAATATAAACCGATATAAATGTAATATAAAGTTAATCTGTTTTATTTTAAGGACAAGAAATTCAAATGATAAATTAACGATCTTTGTTGTATTTTCTTATAACATTGTCTGTATGCTTAAGCCAATTTTGTTTATTGTTAAAATAGATATGCTAGTGACAAAGCTGACTCATTGTAAAAAAAATATTGGCAACCCTGTTTGTTTAACGTTGGCAAACGTCAAACTTGTAGCAATCGAGAAACTGGAAATTTTACCAAAATATACCAAGTAAACCATCAAAATGAAATATAAATTATTGTTATTTTTTACTATACTCCTAACTTATTACGAGGGAGATGCACAAACACGTACCAAAGGGGTAAGATATGGTTTCTAAAACGGTAACACTAACCGGCACCTTTGTAACGATATTGTACGTTTTCCAGATCGAAGAGAAAGTCCAGCAGTTGACGGACATGACTGCGAAGAAGTCTATAGTATCCTTGAACCTCAGCAAGTTTAAAGAGTATGTTAAATCGCCGCCCAGAGACTATTCATTCATCATAATGTTCACGGCAATGGCGCCAGCCCGGCGCTGTGCGATTTGCCAGCATGTATTTGATGAGTTCTTGATCGTGGCCAACTCGTTCAGGTTCTCTCCTTCGTATACGAACAAGCTCTTCTTTGGTATGGTTGACTTTGATGAAGGATCAGATATTTTCCAAATGGTGAGTAATATTCTGGTAACATAGACTTAATGTCTATGATCCAAAGACTTTAATATATACTAGACAAGCTGCGTGGTACATAGAAATTGTACTACTAAGTTGCGGTCAATTGGCCGTAACTCAATATTACCATCTTGCTTACTCTCAACTAGAGCCCCTATAGCACTCTCTGTCTGTGAGCTTTCAAACTCCAGCGTTATTTGACACAATTTTACTTCTAAACAGCCTGTCTAGTAGTATACATTAAAGTTTTTGCTATGATCATTATGTAGCACATATTGCATATTTAGGAATAATTTTATATTCATATTGTGCCATGGAACAAAACTGGATGTTATGTCAAAGATTGAAATGCTATTAAGATTTCCAACTATGGTTTTGACAATATTTAGCTCCATAATAAACCTCAAGTGGTCAAATTCATTGGTTCTTAGCTGAATATTTTCACTGAGTATAATATATTACAACTGTTAATATCCCAATCCTAAATAGATAAAAAAATATTTTTAAATTTAAGTTTGATAGTATAAAACTCTTTATTTGAGACCTTGATTGCATTTTTATGACAGCAATTTGTACATCAATAGAGAATATTTGTTTTTATTTCAGCTTCGTCTGAACACTGCACCTGTGATCATGCATTTTCCAGCTAAAGGCAAACCTAAGCCAGCCGATTCCATGGACTTTGAAAGAGCTGGTATACATGCTGAGGCTATTGCCAAGTGGATTCAAGACAGGTCTGATGTTCAGGTAAGATTTATTGTTCTATATTTTGAACTAATAACATAGTTAGATTTGTATCATCAAAAGGTAGGCAGAGGTATGAGTGGTAGAGCCACCCTGTAGACACTTGTCTACAGCATGTATGGGCCGACTCGACCGGGTCATTACCACTGTCTCACAGAAAGCCAGCATAAATAGCAGCTTACTGCTGCGTTTCATAATAATATTATTTTCATGTAATTTAAATAAGTTTATGCCCAAATACTGAAATCCAGCTCCAGCATTTATGTTGTTACTCATGTTAAGTAGTTCTTATCTATCAAAATGGTATGAAAATAAGTAGCCATTAGTTAGTCAGGAGGTCATACAGTAGTTTTTCAGTATTCAGGTGTGAGACATCAAATCAAACAGCCATAAAATTAATGTCTGATGATTAATTTAAGCCATGAAATATCCATCAATGAAACCATTTAATGTGAGAACTCAAGGAAAACTATGTTTATAATGGAAGTGGTGAAAAATATTGTATAATTAAAATAAAACCAAACAGTTTTGCAACACATACAAAATAAATTGACCTAAAGTTAGCCACATGGCAACTTTTGTCAAGGAGTAAAAAGTAACACTTCAGATGGTGCATTTCAATGTGTGGTCTCTTGGAATGTGTGACTGGCATTATATTCAGCAAACCTGTTTTGCATTTGATATTGGCCATCTGATGTTGCCACTTTACTTGTCTTCATGTTACTATTGAATTCTCACAATTTGCAATTATAATACTTAATATAAAATGGATACACAATTCAAGGTACGGTTCACACTTCTTTTGGTCATAACATGATATTCAATATGTTAGAAGAAAAAGTAGATACAAATTCATTTACTTTAGTAATACAGTAAAAGCTCCTTATTCGCGTGCTAGAAAAATATATATAATCATATAATATATAAAAATATATAGTCAGAATTTAGAGTATATTAAGTACTTTCATTGCTATAAAATCCATCAGGGATAAGTCATTTGTAACCATCTACTTTACTACGACATGTTAACTTCTCTGAGCAAGTAAATAAGTAAGTAAAACAGGAAATAAAACATAGAACATAAAGTTAATATCTTTTTAATAAACTACCACCACTTGTGGCAGAAAACCCATCAGTATGTACTATATATCACTGTACATATTTATATACAAAACTAATGTAAAACTAATACGTAAGTCACAAATAATACTTAGCTTTAGGTAATCCTCCAACAGTCACATAGGTATCCAATTGTTACAACATATTTCGTGGTTTATCACATCAGACTATTTTACTATGTATTTACTACTATTACTATTATTATATATGTAATAAAAAAACAAACTGGCAGAGCTTCGCCCTGAAACACAAACTAAATCAGACTGTACCTCGGAATGACAAGACCCCTCTTTTTATCATAGTTTTCCCACTCCAAGAAACCACCGGATAATATTAACCACCCACAATTTAAGGAAATGAATGACGGTACACAATATAAAATACATAGTCATATATACAGTTTCAAACCAGTGTCCGTATTCATAATAAATAGGTTTATAAATACATCTTTAATTATTTGTTAAATTGCCATATGCGATTTTCCTAACACGCGCTTCCTTCATGCGCGTTTTCACTATTCGCGGATAAAAAAAATGCGATCCAATTCCTATATTCGCGGCTAAAGATTTCTTTATTCGCGGAACTAATCGGTACATACACATTGATAAAAAGGATTCCATTATGTAGGTATCCACGCGAATATCTTTTGAAACGCGTCGTATGACCAGCCTATTTGTTTTATTAAGAAAACTAATTTTCAGATTCGAGTCTTCAGACCACCGAACTACTCCGGTGCCGTCGCATTTTCAATGCTCTTAATCCTCGTGGCAGGATTTCTGTACCTTCGCCGAAACAACCTCGAATTCCTATATAATACACAAATGTGGGCTGTTGCCGCAGTGTTTGTGTGCTTTGCGATGGTGTCAGGACAGATGTGGAACCAGATTAGAGGGCCACCGTTCTTCCATAAAACTAAGAATGGACCGGTGTACATTAATGGTGGATCGCATGGACAGTTTGTGTTGGAAAGCTATATAGTTGCAGTATTGAGTATCCTTTTCAAATGTTTTATTAACCAGTTTTTTGTTCAATAGATTAGTAATTGCTCAATTGATCAGTTTTTATACCATAGACTGCCTCGTTGGCGCAGTTGTAATGTGTACGCGTGACTGAGGCTGTCACTGAGGTCTCAGGTTCGATCCCTGGGTCGCGTAAAAGTGATATTGGGTTTTTCTAATACGAAATGCTCAGTATCCGCCCGGTATGGCGATAGGCTCGCCCCCTATCACATCGAGCGACGGAGATACGCTTAGCGAAATGTGGATGTACTGGTTATACCTCTGCCTACCCCTTCGGGGATTACAGTGCGTATAGATCAGTAATTAGTTTAGATCTGTGATCTTCTTTCTGCCTTGCGTTATCTCGGCTTAATAATGCTGGGGTCCACCTTCCAATCATGATTTAACAGTGGATTTGATATTATGTGGGCCAACCCGCCCTCTGACCCTCATATACTGCAATGAGAACAAAGTTTCGCCATTGCCTCATCTGTTAAACAGCAGAGTGTACCACATGCAGCTGAAGTACATATATAAAATAGGTAACAACACTTCTGAATTTCATAATGGTTCCCTAACTCACGCTCAGATGGTGCCGTGGTAGTCGGCATGATCCTCATGATAGAAGCTGCTGGAGGAGTGAAGGGAGAGCCAGCTCGAGTGCCGGCTGAAGGCAAGCGCAGGAGGTTCCAGTCCGTAGTGGGGCTTGTGCTGGTGTGCGTGTTCTTCTCACTGCTGCTGTCTGTCTTCAGAGCGAAGACTCAGGGTTATCCTTACAGGTTAGTAAATTTGTGTAATAGAAGCTTTAAAGTGTGAAGGGAGCGTCAGCAAGAGTCAAGGCTTAATTTAACAGGCCTGTATAATTGTCAGGCCAAAATGTCACTTGGCGGTTGACATTATATTTGGACCGCACTGTATTTAATATCAGGCCCAGTGTAGTTACTTTGCCGTTCCAGGATAAAAAAGAAAATTGATTTTATTTCAATTCTAAATTGTCAATGAAGCTAGAGTTCATCTTGCATTTAATTTAATGTGGTTAATTTTCCTTTACTTTATGTAATTAATTGTATTTTTTTGTTTCAGTTTCCTATTTAAATGAGGATAATTAGCTTCATTGTAATGTAGCAGTAAGGTCTATGGAGGTCGAATAGTGTGCAATGTAAAATGTGTGTTTTATTCCTGAATATAATATGTTAATATTTACTGCTTTTTTAATTTTTTTATTCGCCTTATGACGAATCACGTGATGAGCAGTTCGTGCGCCTCATGGTAAGCGCCACACCTGCCCATAAACAGAACTTCGAATTATGAAGTACTGAATTTGTCACCCTGGCCAGCCAGTGAAATTATTCGGCATAATGATATTGAGTATCATATGCCGAATAATTTCACTGGCTTCAATGTCGATCAAACCAGAACAATGCTTAAACGCTGCTGCTAGGCGAAAGAAATAGACAATACGGCTTCATATATGGGGGACCACCTTTTTTATATCATAGGCCAGTAAACGTAAGTGATCTCCACTGCCCATGTATTGCCGACCTTAAACATGTAAGTGGCCTTAATTTTTATCACCTACATGCCCTGATGAATCCTTGCTCCGTTTCGAAGCCTTGAGCGACCGCTCCGCTCGCCACATAGCAGGGCCAACCTTTAAACCAAGCCTTCTGAATCACACGATTCTGACGTCAATGCTACTGCCCAGTTGACCTAGAGATGCATACAGAAATATATCGACTAAAAAACAACACATTGCATTAAAGTGAATGTTCATATCAGAACCTGTTCACCTTTCTCTTAATTACAATAGTATGTTTTATTATCTCGTACTGGAATAACTTATGTAATTTTTAAGGTTCGTACCTAAAGGGCGCCACCGGAAGTCTATTTAAGTGTATGCCGTCTGATGGTGCTTAAAAGAGTAAAATGCTTTAAAAATATTTTTTCAACGGTAGGCAGTGGCTTGGCTGTACTCTTACTGCTGAAGTCCATGGGCGGCGGTAACCACCATCAGGTAGGTCGTCTGCTCGTCTGTCTATCTGGGCAATAAATATAAAAAACTATATCAAACAATTTTAGCTTTATTTTACATTAATTTATAACATTTACATTTCCACATCAACAATAATAAATTTACAAATAGCTATAATTTGAATAAATAGTCTAGTCTAATAAATGTTACCCTTAATCTCAGAATTTGTAAATATGATTGTCATTATTTTTTTTGTAAGTAGTGTGAAATGTCAATATATTCTAAAATCAATAAATAATTATAAATAGATTTCTAAAAATTACACTACCCTCTATATATCAATCTGTTGTCCACACTAAACTAAAACAAATTGAGCATTTTATTTAATTATTTTTTAATTCAAAATCAAACTTTTTACACCTAGATATTTGATTGGTGTCTAGGGCCAATTATGCCAGTTCTGGCATCTTAAAATATGTAAGGAATGATGGCTTTCCTGTTAGTAGGGTAATTTTTAAATGTCTTCTTGTACCAATCGTGGGCAGTGATTGCGGTTTGACACTGAAAATAAAAATAAAATTATGAACTGCCTCGGTGGCGCAGTTGTAATGCGTACGCGTTACGATTGAGGTCAACGCTGAGGTCTCGGGTTCGATTCCCGGGTCGGGTAAAGTGGTATTGGGTTTTTCTATTACGAAAAGCTCAGTATCAACCCGGAGTCTGGAATTTATGCCCGGTATGGCGATAGGCTCGCCCCCTATCACATAAGGGACGGAAATACGCTCGGCGAAATGTGGGTGTACTGGTTACACCTCTGTCTAACCCTTCGGGGATTACAGGCGTGAGTGCGTATATATAAAATTATGAAATATGCCTTCCTGTATATGGCGTAAACATTGTACACTAACACTGCAACATCCAGTATAAGCACATTTTTATGGGATTTAACACATGCAACCTGGAGTGGGTGGCAGTTGATAGTTCTATGATATTTTTTTTATTTTTTTTAAAGCTTGAACGGCGAAAAGAGCAGATCGCTCGCCTTATGGTAAGCGCCATGCCTACCCATAAATAAGAAACACTACTCAGCTTTGAAATTACAAAGTACTGCATGGCTAATGCCATGCTAAAACACTCTAATGAGTGTGTTTATTACCCCATGACATAAGTTGTTAAGTCTGATAATGCCCAGTAATTTCACTATCTTCAATGTCCTTCAAACTAAACACAATAATGTTTACACACTGTTGTTTGGTGACCTTGACAGCCTCTAGTTTACCGGGATCTGTGTTGTAGCAGAGACTAGTTATTTAAAACTAGTCTGGTTCTAGAAACTTATATAATATTTGTTAATATCACAAAATCTTGAGCTTATCTGAATTAAATTTAATATCTATCTTAACCTTGGTATGATATTATAAAGTATATTTCGAAGACTTTAATGTATACTACTAGACAAGCTGCGCCGTACATAGAAATTGTACCACTAAGTTGACCGTAACTCAATATTACCATCTCGCTTACTCTCAACTTGAACTTCTAACGCGCTCCCTGTTTGCTTTATGTGAGCTGTCAAACACCCGCGTTATGATTTATGTGACGAAATTTTACTTCTCAAGCCTGTCTAGTATACATTAAAATATTTGGTATATTTCCTTTATTTATCTTACTCCAAAGTGAGGTGGGTATAAAATTTGTAAAATAACTTTGTTGAACTTTGTTTTTTTATCCTCATAAATACTACTTAAAATGTACACAAACCTGATTACTCAAAACCCACAAATAAATGCAGAAGAATGTCTTAGTTGGTATCAGCATCAACAGAATTGTGTACATGATAACTTCACACATCCTGTGAGGGCTTGACACATACTCAAAAAGCCTCCCTTTTGGCACTCCATGGTCCTCAGTCACAACTTTACCGGTTTTCTTATCTTTACGCATGTTTGCAAAAATTACGTTAGTCTTGTACTGTTCAAACCAACACCACATGAAGATTAGGACTGATGGGACAAGTAGATACACAGCTTTTGAGTCAATCCATGGTATAGTGGTTCTTGAGTCACCTGAAATATAACCTTACCATTAAAAGTTCTGAACCCATTTAGAAAAAACTGATTTTTTTTTGAGTTTTAAATGTTGAATAGATTTTCTATAGCTAGGAACTATCTCAATTAAACCAGCTTACAAACAAATAAAATCACATTCAAATAGGCCTATGTGTTTTGGCACTATGATGTCATATATACAGACACACATAAAACAAAGGCCTTTTAGCAACTGCAGTTTAAAAATTTTAATCAATTAACTCTTAATCAGCCTAGAAAGTATTGGTGGATGACAAGGCCAGTTTGTGATAGGCTTCCCTTCCTTATGGATGAAACAGGTGAAGCTTTTCAAACAGAAATTGTTAACAAAGTTTATAAGAAAATTGAAAATCAATTAATTAAACAAGTTTATGTAATTTATGTACTCCAAATGATTAAATCCGACTATAAAAACTTTATATCAGGCCTGTATTATAATGCCCCACTACTAGACCCGACCCTCTTCTATTAAGCCTAAACCTTAATCCTCTTTGCTGGCTTAAAGTGGGTTGGAACCTGCATACCAGATGCAGTTTTCCTCATAATGTTTCCTTCTATGTTAAAACAAGCAATAATTAACAATACACACATAACTTAGAATAGTCACAGGTGCATGCTCTTAGGGCTGGTTTCAAACCTGTGAGTCATCTCAGCAAACTGCTTTGTGCTAAGTCATTCCCACTCTAAAATATCTTACCAGAAAATAAAGGAGCCTGTGCCATTCCGACTAGGATACAGGCGAAATAATGTATAATACCAGCCAGGTAGTGGCTGAAGTTCATCTTGCTGTTCTTAGCAAACACTTGCAAGTAGTATGTCTCATAGAATCTCCGCAAGCATTGCATCGCGAGAAGAGTCATTGCTACTAAAGCAGTTGCCACAGATGCTGAAAAATCATTAATTAGATTTAATCTTTTTTATTTCTTTCTGTCTGGTGTTATCCTGGCTTAATGCCAAGGTCTGCCTTCTCATATCATAGTTGACTGTATTAAATAAAAATAATAAATATACCAAGGTTAAAGTGATAATTATAAAAAAATTAGAAGTTTTGAATTTGGAATAATGTATACATAATCCTCATCTAATCATAAATGTGCAAGTGAAAGGATGTTTCATTCAGTTCAGATTTAGATTCTTTAACTTTGATTTTGATTTGGTCCTTTTTTCTATATAAATTATAGCTAAATAAATACAAACAAATAATGTATATATGTTGATTGTGTATATTTCTTATCAATCAACTAGTTTAAAATTGAGATTGGTTGATTGCTTGATAAATATCTCTATAATTTCAAACCTTGAAATAGGTAAGTACACTAATTAAAAACCTAAAGCTTATTTAGTATTCTCTGTAAACTAATTATCATTAGGGATATATTTCAGGTTAAAAGTATGGATTAATTATGAATTTGAAAGTGGAACAAGGTGGGTATCTTGAGAGGTCGATGTAAAATTACATTATTTCCAAAGCATACAATTATGTTCAAATAAGATCATTACCTGCAGGTTCATACTCCTTTAAGGTGAACTTCAAGCCTAGAATAACATTCTTGTTCACTTCAAAACCGAAGAAATACACCATGCACATATAAAACAGCGAAGAAACACTGAACAGCGACGAAAAAATATAAAAATGCCTGTAGTAGGACTTAGGTATCTCTAAAACTTGTAAAAAATTAGCCTCCGACCCTTGGTATGCGAAAGAACCATACAAATAGCCTTTTTTAATAAACGGTGGTATATATTTCTCATAGTATTTTATCAAAACACCGGTAAAAGTAACTGCGAACGCCAAATTTATGAAAATAACATCGAGTATGTTTAACATCGCGAGAATGTAATTAGTTAGTTGCACCGCGTGTTCTCGTAAGCGCCTTCAGTAATCTAAGTGATTGTCCATGTTTACTGCTATATTATGAGCTAACGGTATCTCAACTTAACCGACTTTCATATTTACTTTCTACAATCTAAAGTGACCGACCAATACAAACACTGAACAGTGAACACGAGGCCTGACAGCAAGTGCCAAATTCGAAATGACATTGACGTTTCACGCGTTGTTGGAATGACAGTTGTATATTTTTGTTTTGTTTATGGTTTCACATTATTATGCATTTCGCCAACGACAAGTATTTAATATATTTTCTAGTCTTCACAAGAGCGATGAAACACTGGTGTAGCCGATTTCAAAATTTTCTCGGAGTTTCGTTGTCAATTCTTTTCAGTACGATGCTTTTCAGACTTTTTCTTGCATGATTCTTGCTTGTACCCAGGCGGACTCTTGCAGGGAGAATATTATCTAGTTTAATATTACAGAGTTTTCTTATATTGTCAGTCACCTATACGATAAACTCTTCTTGTGTAAAAAATATTAAGACAATATTTGATTATACAGTATGTAACAAAATCCCTGTTTGCCCTTTTTGAGCCGTGAAGATAGACATAGGTATAAACATTATAATAAAAATAGTTAAATTAATAAAAACAATAAACAGAAGCCAGATATTGTCCTTACACAGGTAACTTAGAAAATGATATTTACTTATTTATTTATTAAAAAATATTTACATCTGAATTTCTGTGTGTATTGCGCTAGGGGCGCGGCACGTTTGATTTACGTGGACGCTGGAACATGCCATCTCGCTCTGGCTCCAAGTCATCCCCCTTGCAGAGGTAATCAATCAAAATACGGTTTACAAACAATAAATTAATTCAAGATTAAAAAAATAAATATGATTACTTTTAAAGTCCAATTTTCGCGACTTATTTCATTACGGTTGAATAACGATTCTGATACCACAGTTAAAACGCCTGCATGGTTTTTTTTACATATTATTGTATATTACCTATGTAAGTACGAGTATGTAAGTTACTATGTTTTACGAGTGGTAGAGCCACGCTGTAGAAAATTTTGTCTACAGCACGAATGGGCCGGCTCGTCCGGGTCGTTACCACTGTCTCACAGAAAACCGACGTAAAGTAGCAGCTTGCTGCTGCGTTTCTTACGGTGAGTGGGATATACGGAGGCATAAATCCCCTCCCCTTCCCAATCCCTTAATTATCCCTTTCCTATAAGGCAACGCGCCCATGATTCTTTTGGTATTGTGGGCGTACATGGGCGACGGTGTTCACTTACCATCAGGTGACCCACTTGCTCGTTTGTCGGCCTATACAATAAAAAAAAATAAGTACTTATTTAAATAAGTTATATTTTAAGATTTTGGTGGGTCATTACACCCAATTAAACCACTGGATAGTTGAGCTGTAGACAATTTTGTCTACAGCATGAATGGGCTGGCTCGATCGAGTTGTTACCACTATCTCACAGAAAACCGATGTAATGTAGCTACTTGCTGCAAAAATGCTTAAATATAGCATAGTGCTCTGTTATTTCTATCTTTGGCCTGATACTTATTTTCCGGTCAGATACGTTTTTTAACATTTCACGAAACGTTTCTATTAAAATAAACTTCGACCTTGTAATTTTACTCTCATAGCACTTGCTACAATAGTTATTATGATAACTATTGTAAATGCATAGACTGATTTGGATGTTCGAAAGATTCGAGCTCAGGAGGCCAATTCTCGTAATTTTAAATGTTCAAAATATCATTCCGATCTAGTCTCAGCGTCAATAAAGTTGCAAATGGCATTCTCTGAAACCAATAAACAATATAATTCCGATTTAAGAATGATATTTTGAACATTTAAAATTACGAGAATTGGCTTCCAGTTATCACATACATTTCAGGAAGAAATTCCACCTATTAGAGGGTGAAACAGGGGATGAAAAACTAAAGCATCGATATTTTTGCACCTATTTTGATGATTTTATTTGACTATAAAACTAGTAAAATAAAAACTTTTAACATATTATCGGATACATACATACATACGCACTCACGCTTGTACCTACTCCCCGAGTACTTCTGGTACACCTATGCCTACTAGACTACTTGTTACAACTAGTACACCTACATTTCGTCGAGTTTTTTTCCGTCCCATGTTGTGATAGGGCGAGCCTGTCGCCATATCGGGTAAGTTCCAGACTCCGGGCTGATACTAAGAATTTCATGATAGAAACACCCAATATCACTTTACCCGACCCGGGGATCGACCCCGAGACCACAGCACAGCAGTCGTACTGCGTATGCATTACAACTGCGCCACCGAGGTAGTCTAATATTTTTCAACAAAAATATAAATGTTTAGATTCTTTTTAAGTTGGTTTTATTTTTGTTAATAAATAAATAATATGTACTTATTGTTTTCATGTATTGTTTTGGTAAATTTATATTTGATTTGTTTTGGCCAGGCGTATCGTCCGCTTGTCTTATAACTTTACTTAAAAGGTCAAAAATTTAATTTTGACATTACATTTTACGTTCAAATTTATCTTCAGTCATAAAGCAGGTCACGCGTCACCATGTTTATCTTAAGTCATAAGCAGTGATATCCATTAAAGAGCGCAACGGCGTGGAAACGACTTTTAACAAATGAAGTGTGCCTTCTCTGAAGTGTGTCTCCCCCACTCTTTTAGGGCACGTCAAGTCCAATGTTCCACGCGGTTACACCTTATGTGACGGCTTAAGCCCGACCCATATTGGAAATCGCGCCGCTGTGTCGCCTGATGGGGTTCGTCTTTATTGAATTATCTTTAAAAGTTAAGCAACGTCTTGAACGTTGTGAAATATGGTTTGTCTATTTAAAAATATGGATTTTGTAGGTAATGTTTGATATGTTAGCTACACTCTTAGGTTTAGCGAAGGTTTTTAATAACAAGTATGCCATTTACGATAAATAACACCTTATAAATCATCGAAATAAGATAACTAGAACAATAACTCTCATTTGAATTTGCCAAAAAATACGGCTCCACTTTACACATGCAAAGGTAAAATCACACGTAACACTCTGAATACACGCAACAAAAATTAATGAACGTTCAAAATCAACTTTATTTCATAAAAGTTAATGTCTAAATATTAAATTTCTAGATCAAGATACGACGTTCTGCACCGCACAAAAAATTAGACATATCAAGTGTCAACTAGAGATTATTAAACACAGACTTTTATAGCCCCGCCCTCTTGCACAAAGTTTTGGTGGGGTAATTTTTTTGTTTGAGTTATGTTTCTTGTCATATTATTTCGATGTTATAAATACACTCGCCACTACGAAGAGGTCAGTTCAACCGAAGAGGTATTAAAATAAAATTAATCGAGGTTATCCATGTGTATATAGAGTCTTCACAAGCAATGTACGGTCTTGGTCTAGCTAGGGGCAGGGCAATTGGAGGCTAGATAGATACACCACAAGCACGGAACACCATAGTTGGTAGTAGACAATTTGTTTTTTTTTTTATTGCTAAAGTCGAATTAACGAGCATGTGATTGTAAATGAAAACTGCCCATGACCTTACGTCATGAACATATTGCTAAATGCCAGGGGAGTCGAATTAAATTCTCATAAAGGAAAGAAGATTGGAAGGGGGAGGTCTAGGTCAACAGGAATTATACCGAACACACTAACAGCAAAGCTATCACTTGATTACGGTTTTTTACGAGAATGAAACACTCGTATTACCTGGGTCGAACCGATCCAGATGATGTGGAGTGTGAATAAAACTGACTATAACGGCACCAACCATTAAATGTGGCTTAATTGTGACCTCGTTTAGTGTTTAGACTTTAGATGTTTCTTGATGTTATTTGTTTGAGGTATTATGTCTGCCG
The DNA here is from genome assembly GCA_905332985.1 of Mimas tiliae. Classification (NCBI taxonomy): domain Eukaryota; kingdom Metazoa; phylum Arthropoda; class Insecta; order Lepidoptera; family Sphingidae; genus Mimas; species Mimas tiliae. The sequence continues at coordinate 17,069,096 of HG995244.1, forward strand.
ATGTTGTCGATAAATTAAAACAATCTTTATGAAAAGATTTTTTGGTTTTACATCCTGGCTCGGCAAAATAACTACCTACACTACACCTTATGGTAAGTATAGCGCAATCCAAGAATAATGTCAACCAATGACAGACACTGTATCTATCGTAGGTCGGCAGAATTATGCCAGCCTGCTTCACACTCCGTCTAAAGGATCCCATGTTGTAGGAAGGAGGAAATACGTGTGCCAGCAAACTATTTCACAGCTTTATGGACCAACAGCAGTAAGATTTTGCGAACCTCTTGGTTCGAGCCGAGATGGAGGAGACCACGAAGCTAGTACGCATTATTATTATTTGTTAAAAAAAATGCAAATATTCGATAAATTTTAGCATTCTATGAGCTAACCTACTCGCACTAGGGTAATGGTGGTAAAAGGTCAACGTTTAGGTATAATCACATAGAAGAGGTTCATAATTATACCAAGGAAGGAAGTTGCAATGCCGGAAGACAATTATAATTGCGACAATACAAACAAACACAAGGTAATTCTACGACAAAATTTCGCAAATCAATTTAAATATACTTTTAGATGTTACATAAGACGAAAATACAAAACGACGGTTATCAAATTTCAATGGTTTATCGAGTCACTTTTACAATGTTACTGCTTTACAGACAACAACCCCATGTCAGGATACTTTAGAGACCGCTCTCTATTTAATTATAACTAAGGCCGAACTAGAACCGAATAGTAAACCGTTAGAGCTGCTGCGTAATAAACTCTTGGACTATTGACTGAGCACTGATCACTAAGAACTAGACTACAACTGAGCCCTAGCACTGACAACGGGCAAATGGCCTCCAGTTATGGCGGCGACCTCTTTTATACGATTTGTCCATCATTCTACCACAGTACAGCACAGTTATTATTCCAATGTACCCAACGTCGTTTTCTAACACACCCTCAATTCACCAGTAAAAAGGGAATACCCTAACAATACAATAAAACTGACGAGAACTTGCATCATGTTGTCGTTTGAGAGTTCTGGAGGCCCATATCTCCTCTTCCCAATCCCCATTCCTTTTTTTATAGCATAGGCCAGTAAACGAGCAAGTGGGTTACCTGATGGTAAGTGATCTTCACTGCCCATAAACATTCACAATACCTGAAGAATCATGGACGCGTTGCCGACCTTAAAGGAAAGGGATAATTAAGGGATTGGGAAGGGGATGGGGATATCCACTTACCGTACGAAACGCAGCAGCAAGCTGCTACTTTACGCCTGTTTCCTGTGAGACAGTGGTAACGACCCGACCACGACCACTCAAACAAAAAAAAAACATGTGTGCAATTCACACGTGGTAGAAGTAAAAACTTCAAAAATTTTGGCTTCAAGATAATGAGACGAATGTAAAATGTCGGGAAATGTATAATGCTTCCTATCTCATTTTCTCCCACGTTAAATCTTATGAATTCATGTGTCTGTCTCTTTTTCGTTTCATCGCTTTTTAGTTTCATAGATTTTCAAATCACAACGATGCTAAAGAAGTTTTCACTTCAAAAAAAACACTTTCTTCTAAGGCCGGCAACGCATCCATGATTCTTCTGTTATGGGCGGTAAGGATTACTTAACATCAGGCGACTCCCTTGCTGATTTGCCGATTTCTGCCGATTTCTTTGATTTTGTTACTGTGGAACTTTTTGTTATATTCCTTTGGAGTTTAAAATGGTAGGGGTCATGCCAAAACTAGCAAATAATATATGAAAGCACATAAGACGAGGTTTTAAAATATTCCTAGGTTTCCTTCACTACGCAAATTTCATGTTTCAGATCATATTAAGACCAAGACGACATGTTATTGAATATTAATAAACATCCCCTGGACGGTGAGGGTATAAAACGGGAGCACACGTTAGATTAAATCATATTCTCACAAAGCGTGCTCTGGGTTATCCAACTCCACCATGAAAATGGTAAGTTGAAGAAAATATTACGTAGAATCATCAGACACTAAATACCAAATATACGCACTCACGCCTGTAATCCCCGAAGGGGTAGGCAGAGTTGTAACCAGTACACCCACATTTCGTCGAGCGTATCTACGTCCCTTATGTGATAGGGGGCGAGCCTATCGCCATACCGGGCAAGAATTCCAGACTCCGGGCTGAAACTGAGCATTTCGTTATAGAAAAACCCAATATAAATAATCGTAACGCGCACGCATGACAACTGCGCCACCGAGGCAGTCATTAGACACTACCTATACTTATACTATTTACAAGGTGGTAGGTCCCTCCCTCGTACATTTAGCACAACTTTTTGCGCAATGTCCCAATGCGCTCTATTTTTTTATATCATAGGCCGGCAAGCGTGGTACCTGATGGTAAGTGATCCCCAACGCCCATGTACGCCCACAATACTAAAAACAATATGGACGCGTTGCCGACCTTAAGGGAAAGGGATAATTAAGGGCTTGTGAAGTGGAGGGTGAATTGGGCCTCCGAATAACTCACTACGTACGTACCGTACGAAACGCAGCAGCAAGCTGCTTCTTTACGTCGTTTTTCTGTGAGAGAGACGAGCCGGCCCATTCATGCTGTAGACAAAAGTGTCTACAGCATGGCTCTACCACTCATAAAATGTATACGTACTGTAATGGCAAGGTCAGTTTACGTAGTACGAATTGGCACGCATAGTTTATATACTGGGTCCTTATTCTCTATGTATATACAAACAACAAACACGTAACGCGCATGTTTTACGTTTTAAACTTCGTGAAATCAAGTGCCATATTCCTCACCAGCCTTTGCTCGCGGCTTCGCCCGCGTGAACGGCCTTTTCCGGGATAAAAAGAAGCCTTTGTTAATCAGTCATAATGTAGCTTTCAAACGGCAAAAGAAACGGAGTTTATTCGTTACATACAAAAATACAAATCATTCCTCTTTATAATATTAGTGTGATAACCGTATAAACACGTAACGCCACCGCGTGACGTGTATAAGCCAATGTCAAACGTTCGTAACAAGAACGTAACGCAACTTAATGCGTTAGTAAAATTTTGACTTTAGCTTACAAAACGCCACTCAATGTCAATTTGACGGAGTCGACGCAACGCGTTCGCGTTAATGTAACGTGCGTTACGAATATATGTAATACGTCTACACTGTCATACAGAATAAGGCCCCAGATTGTACAATTTATGTGATTCCGTTTAAAGTCGTCGCCGACGTCTTCTGATATCGTGGGTGTACAATGGGCAGTGGATATCAGTTACCATTAGGTGACTCGCCTGTCCGTTTTCTGGCCTATGCTACAAAATATCCACGCTGACTGCAACGTTTCCAAATAACATCTTTCGGAACTGAAGCCAACCTCAATGGTACACACGGCTGACACACGAGCGAGGTTACGACGATTCACCAATTACTGGACCAGCATGAGATATTTCAAACCACTTCAAACTGAAGGTAGGTCTTGGTACTGCTTAGGAACTTCATCAGTTTCATAAAAGATATTCCACAGATGACCCATCATCTCATCGTTCTTGTCGTCTTCTTGGCGTTGGCTTCAACCTGCTGCAGTCACATTAGCGGCCACATCTCCTACCAGGACGTCAGCCCACAAGTGTATTGCGGCAGGAACCTGGCTAGGGCGTTGGCCGCAATATGCTACGACTACGGTGCTCCTGAAAAAAGATCTGATGCTGGAACTATGTATGGTACGGTAAATTGAGTTTTTCGAAGGGTTTATTTAGTAATGGGATTTGTATTTTATTTTTAAGAGCAAGTGGTTCATCTGAGTGTAAGCGATATTCACCGCCTCTGTACACCCATAATATCAGAAGAATCGTGGACGCATTATCGAAGGGATTCTTAAGAGATTGGGAAAGGGAGGGGGATTTGGACCTCCGGATGCTAAACCAGAAACAGATTCATGGGCGAACACAATTATTGATAAACGATGTCTGGAAATATGATAAATTAACGAATTCTAACATGGATTGCTCTAGTTTCTTTGTCTACCTCTTCATGGATATATATCAGACATCGTTTAATAATTGTGTTCGAACATGAATCTGTTTCTGGTTTAGCATACGCATACGCATAAGCGTAAGCTTATATTAAAAAATGATAAGATCCTCAAATTTATCATGTTTCACCTTGTCTACTCTCCAGGTTCTCTATTAGCTCCTTACTACAAAGACCAAGAAGGAGGTTGGCCATGGCTGGCTCCCCACAATGCCAGGAGTCTTAGCGTCCCGGCCAGAGGCAAGCGGTTCGTCGTCAACGAGTGCTGCGAAAAAGCTTGCACCGTCAGCGAACTGTGGTCCTATTGCTAGATCTTTATTGTAAAATATTTATGTAATTGCTAAAAGATAGACTTCAGATAGTCGCTTCAAGCGTCAGACATGAGCGTCAGTGATGCCGTCATCTGCCAACATCTCAATGAAGATGCCAGTAGCGTCGATTGGTCTCCCATAGATAATAGTGTACTGTATAAACGCAGACTCGGCGTTAGTGACGTGTGTATTTGACGCTTGATGCGACTATCGGAATTCTGCCTTTACTGTGTTTAGTTGTTGATTGTTTTTGAGAAATATAGTGTATTGTTTCAATTGTTGTTTTCTTTTCAATTGTTTTTATTTCTTTTGTTGGATTTTGAATCAGGGACCAAGAAGTAACTCTAAGCGTAAAACTCCCGATGTCAATAAGAAAACATTTGTAACTTTAACGGCTGAATAGATTGAAGCCAGTGAAATTACTGGGGATTGTGAGACTTAACATCTTATGTCTCGGGGTAATGAGCGCAGGTCAGTGCCATGCAGTGCTTTATAATTTAAAGTTCTGTGTGGTGTTGCTTCTGTTTATGGGCAGAGCATAATTATCTATTTATCCCCTTACCATCTGGCGAGCGACCTGCTCGTTTCGTCAATGAAAGGTAAAAAAAGAAGATTTTCTTCAAACTTAGGTAAAAATCATCACGATTAAATGTGCTTTCAACGCATATAAATCATACACACATACAAACAATTATAGAAATTAAATTATTAAACTCAACACACCTCCTTTTTGTTGATGGTAAAAAAATGGTTCACAATACCAAAGCATCGGTCGTCGGTAGTTTTTTAAGTAATCTACAATTTATTATTAATATCATCAAGCCACAAGCAGATCTTAACTGAAGCCCTGGTTAAATACAGAAATTATACTTTTTACCTCACCAATTCTAAATAACTCAATAAATAAACAAGACTTAGGCTCAAAGTTATGTAAAAGGCTGGCTCTGTTGAATTTTTACTTACAAATTAGAAGCGGACCTCTATGCACCTTATATGCATTTTGCAACGAGATATTTTGTATTCAAGACGCGGTACTCTAGGCGTTTGCCGCCGACAGCGAGTGCATTCGGTTTAGCATAAAGTTTCTTTGCTATCTTGTGTTGTAGGCGGACGTTAAAACCTTTAATTTGATTTAAATACAATATTTTCAAAGAAAATATTTTTTAATACAATATTTTGAAGATTCGCAAACCATGCATTGATAATGAATTGAGATTGTGAAAGCATTTGAAACTCCAGTGAATAGAAGATGTCAAGTGTCGACATAAAATAAAAGAACATTTCTTATCTGTAGGATATGTCATAGACAGTGATTCGGGTTTTTTTACGCTTTATCATCTCTTTGAAGTTAAACATTTTTTATGGAATAGTTTTATGTAATTTGTAATGAATAGTAAAGTATAAGTAAACTTAGCGCCGTATTCACAAACAACCATCCAAACAACACTTTAGTAGGCTCTTTGCTAAGAATCAAATTCTGTGTACATGATTGGCCTGTTTTGATTTAGCGCCAAAAACTAACCAATGACGTTTAGAGAAACGTCACTATGCGTTCGCGCCATCGAAATAAGATGACAAGAAACGTAACTCAAGCAAATAAATGATCCCACCAAAACTCTGTGCAAGGGGGCGGGGCTATAAAAGTCTGTGAAGCTCGTTCATTCATCAATTCATAAAAAATGATTCATGATCTCTAGTTAACTACTTAATACGTCAAATTTTTTGCGCGGTGCAGAACGTCGTATATCGATTTAGAAATTTAATATTTAGACATTAACTTTTATGAAATAAAGTTGATTTTGAACGTTCATTAATTTTTCTGCGTGTATTACCATTTTACCTTTGCATGTGTAAGTAAGTGGAGCCGTATTTTTGGCAGATTCATAAGAGAGTTATCGTTTAAGTTATCTTATTTTGATGGTTCTCGCTCACTATGAGGTCTCATTGTAACGTTTATCAGGGTTTCTCATATTTACAGGGTTACCTACTATCTAAGCGCAGAGAGTCCGCCAATCCAAGTTGTCAGAAAACGACTCCGTGTGATATACTACTCCTGACTCAAACTTTCACTCAAGTCCGGCGATAATAAAACAGTCAGCGTCCAAACCGCCCGTCTGTTCGCATTAACAATAACAAGACGAAATTTTCGAGTTTCCTTTTTGAAAGAACACACTTCAAAGTGCACCAGTAGTGAGATGTTACGCTAGAAGCATAAATTAGACTATACCTTTTGTCGTCCGCATTGAAATTATTCAGACTGTAGAAATGTGCTCTAGTTTATACAGACTTACTGGAATTATTTTAGTATCGTGAACTGAAGGCCAATTCTCGTAATTTTAAATGTTCAAAATATCATTCCGATCTAGTCTCAGCGTCAAGAAAGTTGCAAATGTCATTCTCTTTAACCAATAATCAACGTCAAATGCACCTAGCATTAGCAGTAGCATTATACCATTTTGGCTTCAGTCAACTTTTATTCTACATTCAATCTCATTACGATCTATGTTCACTTTAGACGTTGATTATTGGTTTAAGAGAATTCCATTTGCAACTTTCTTGACGCTGAGACTAGATCGGAATGATATTTTGAACATTTAAAATTACGAGAATTGGCCTCCTGGTAGAGAAACTTTATAATTATCTTAACTGTATCGTGAAGATGTTTTGTAACATACATATGAGTATCTTGTTCACTAGATGACATTTCTAGATTTGAAGTTTATTATGTTGAAAAGTCTGGAATGCATGTGCGATAAACGATTTTGTTTGCTTTTTCATTTGAGTTAAGAAAATACTAAGTCCTCGCTATCATGTAGGTAATTATGCCCCATGATAGTGGCAGCGTATTATGGCTGATAATCGTGAGGTCCTGGTTTCAGTTCCTAGGGCGGGCAATCATAAATTATAATACGTGGTTCAGTTTTCGATATGAAAAATCACACATGAATCGATATACGAGTATATATATCTACACTAATATTATAAAGAGGAAAGATTTGTATTTTTTGTATGTAACGAATAAACTTAAAAACTACTGACTCGATTTCCAAAATTCTTTTGCCGTTAGAAAGCTACATTATCACTGAGTAACATAGGCTACTTTTTATCCCGGAAAAGGCCGTTCACGCGGGGGGAGCCGCGTGCGATGGCTAGTATATATATATTGATTGTTGTATTTATATATTAATTTTGTTCAGAAATGTATTAGTTACAAGTAGTTACAACGGAAGAAACAGCTAAGGTCGCAATATCTGTCGTACATGATATATCTAAGCAATAACAAGACAGTAAATAAAACAATCCAATAAGAAAAGGAGGTGCAATAAAACGGTGAAACACTCGTACAGCAGTACAATATCGAACTTGTATCGGTTATGAAAAAAGTTGGTGTCGACCGACGTAGACGAAGGTGATTGCACATATATGGCTGATAGCGAAAGAATTTCGTTTTTTAACTCCTGAGATAAAATGTTGTTATAAGTTTGCTCTTGTTTGCCTATTTTTTTAGACAACCTTCACATACATAGTCGTGACCCCACACTAAGTTAACCTGTATCGGTGGCATCAGGAACTAAAAGGGATTTGCGATCCTACAACGCCCAGACCCGAAACAAATATTTGTGGATCACACAAACATTTGTCTCGGTGCGGGAATCGAATACCGCCTTTCCCTTCGCAGCCGGCTACCGCCCCACTGCGCCACAGTGGCTCAGTTAAGGCCTTATAGTTAAAGACTGTATAGTGCATATGAATAAAAATTTACTTGATCCCGAATCTTGACCCAAGACGTTGATAATTACGACGCGAATTTATTTTGTGACATCACAGTGACATCCCTATATTGTTAAAAAAAAATGCATGAATCACTTACCGAAACTTGCAGCACCAGCGTACTTCAGGGCATTCTTCAGCATTCTTTATACTGCTCAATGCTGAAGCTTGTGAAATAGGTTGCTAATTGCCGTTAAGGCTACCGTATCGCAATAGTTGAGCTGTGAAGTAAAAGAAGTGTGAAGTTTTTTAGCTCTATTTAGAAGGTATGCAAGAGGCCGTCTGGGTTGACACCATCGCTTTGTCTATTTCTGATACCAGACAAAGTGTATAAGCACTGTTGGTTTTTCGATTTGAAGGATATTGAAGCCAGTAAAATTGGTGGAGCAACTTATGTCTCGGGGTCCGAACGCAGTCCAGTGCATTATAATTCAATTAAATGTTATGTGTGCATTGTGATGATGTGTGTAACTACGGGCAGGCGGGGCTCTAAACATCAGGCAAACGACCTGCCCACTTCGTCTTTCAGACTAGTAAAACAAGCATCAAAAATGTATGCCAAATCTGCAACTCCAACATCAGGATGTAATTTATAGACGTAAGTTAGACAGGCTGTGTTGAGCGATGGAGACGTCATAGCCCCTTAGCACTAGGCATCCGGCGGCCTTGTTCTATCGACTGATGCACATCTTCGCATACCTGTCATAGACCATGTAGATTGGCATTAAAATACAATACACATTAATAAGCTCACGCCTGTATTCCCGAAGTGGTAGGCAGAGGTGCAAATAGTGCTGCACACACGGTTCGCCGAGTTTATATCCTTCCTACGATCCTCGACTCGGTCGTGGGAGAAACTCTCCCCTGCGGTTTTACAGTTTCGTCATTTTCTGCAGCTGGAAAATAAGCACGTCACCAGTAAGCGATCCACCGTCCATGAACCCCACAAGTACATGTGTTTCACTAGTACATATATCTGCGAATGGTAGTATCAAGCAATCAAGCAAGCCATTCATGGCTTTACTGATTTTCTATTATTATCCTCTTTATTAATAACTATTTTGTAGTACGGTAACCACGAGCAAGTGTGCACACGGTACGCTCTGCTGACTAATGGACGAGGCAATGGCGTAACTTGGTTCTCTTTGCGGGTTGTCGTGGTCAGACGGCGGGTCGCCCCATATATGTAATACCACGTGGTAGAGTGGTAGAGCCACGCTGTAGACACTTTTGTTTACAGCATGTATGGGCTGGCTCGTCCGGGTCATTACCACGGTCTCACAGAAAACCGGCGTAAAGTAGCAGCTTGCTGCTGCGTTTCGTATGGTGAGTGAGATACCCGGAGGCCCAAACCCCCTCCCCTTCCCAATTCCTTAATTATCCCTTTCCTTTAAGGTCGGCAACGCACTCTGACTCTTTTGGTATTGTGGGCGTACATGGGCGGTGAAAATCACTTACCATCAGATGACCCACTTGCTCGTTCGCCGGATTATGCCATAAAAAAAAAGAAAGTACGGTAACCACTTAATCCAAACTGTCAATTCTTAAAAATATACAAATAACTCAACAAATTCTCAGAAGTAACATCAATAACAGAGTCCCTAGGAGTAGTCCTCTGCTATTGACAGGCGCGGCCCTACAAGTCCTTACGCCTTTATAAGGATATAGAGGTGGCCTTTTTACTTTTATTGCTTTTCGATACGCCTTTTCTATCGTTTTATCGACGCCTCTAACCATAAAGTTGGGACTTTTTTATGTTGCCCCAACACTAAAACGTGTTGAGATTTATATAATTCTTATCTTTATTTTATATTTAAGTTAGTTTTAGGTATAATAACTAGAGTGTAAAATTATGTATTGTTAATGTTTAATCATGGCTTCGCACTATTAAGCATAACGTCAATGACAAGTATTTAATACACACAAGAACGATGAAATACTGATGTAGTCGACTTGCTAGGTGTTAGATCTTTGACCACCGGTATTCTATTTCTGCCGCAAATTAAGTGTATAAGCACTGTTATATTCCGGCTTGAAGGACATCGAATGTAGTATTACTAAGCATTATGTATCTTATGTCTGCTGTGTCGTTTGTATTACCGATGTTCATGTGCGGCATTGACCGCTTATCATAAGGTGACCCGCTTGCTAATATGACAAGCACAGTGCATTTCCATGCTGTTATTCGTAATTCAAAGTTCTAAGGTGTGGTTAAGGGCAAGCGTGGTGCTTACTGTTAGGCGAGCGACGTGCTCGCCGCGTCGTTCGGTCGTTTAAAAAAGTATTTCTAGGTCTTAGGTCTAATCCATTATGTGCAGTTGGTGTATTGTTAACTTGTGCTGTTAACTGTGAATAGTTTTTTTATATCTTGAATGAATTCATAAGTCTAAGACATAAGAATAGGTGACCCGTGCAAATATTTCGCGCCAATAGTCGTGAATTACTTAATATAATAAAGTAGAAATAAGCCTAAGCATTAAACATAAGCTTTAAAATGTTGAATCATTACGTTTGATGAAGAATTATGGAAGTTATGGTGTTCTGACAAAAAACACCTTTGATAAATAATATATAGACATGATTACCTAATGTAATATAATAACCTTCCTTAGAGTGTGTGTGTGTGTTTGCAATTTTCTCAAATCGATATGAGAAAATTGCGAACAAAACAATAAAGCTAAAAATACCTACTTTTGAGTTGCTGATTTCTACGTTTAATTGACCAAGTACTGACTGAATATTGGTTATTTAGGATTTTTATTTTTTGAGTCGTTTTTGCTAATGAACGTCTGGGGCATTTATACATAAGCTACTTTTTAATAATAAATATCTCCTTGAACGTTCCCAAATTGAAACATAAGCCATTTTAATATCGCCTTGGGGGCAACAAAAACACCACTACGAAATATAATATATTCTTTTGTGCAGTACATGCGATCGTTCGAATCCAATCTGTTACATTGCATATTCAAATGGGATATGCTTCAATGGACGCTGTAATCTGGATTTCCAAAGATTTCATACCGAATTCGTATGTTCGGTTTTCATCAATATCTTAAGTTAAAATTAATCGATTATGAACGTGGATGGTGCTCGTTTGACCATTTTCGTGTATAATACGATGACATGACCACATGTTTAATCATCAGCATTCTATTAAATTAAGTTAGTAGATAGAACTCATGAAGCCGTATTAGGCATCGAAATAAGATGAAAAGAAACGTATATCAAACAAAAAAAAATCCCCACCAAAACTCTGTGCAAGGGGGCGGGGCTATAAAAGTCTGTGCATAATATTCTCTAGCTGACACTTGATACATCGAATTTTTTGCGCGGTGCAGAACGTCGTATCTCGATCTAGAAATTTAATATTTAGACATAAACTTTTATGAAATAAAGTTGTTTTTGAACGTTCATTAGTTTTTGTTGCGTGCCTGGGTGTTACGTGTGATTTTACCTTTGCATGTGTAAGTAAGTGGAGCCGTATTTTTTGGCAGATTCGTATGAGAGTTATCGTTCTAGTTATCTTATTTCGATGGTATTAGGTATCTTTGCAATAGTTGTCACGTCACTCTTAAACGAGAAATATGCTAGGTCCATGTTGACCATCAAACGATAAGCGGCGATAAGTTTTAGCTTGTCGTAAAGGTGTAGGTACCGCAGAAATGAGGTAGACAGAGACAATAAAACTCAGGGTTTTGTACGTGGATACGAGCTATTTCACATCACCGCGTTACAACTCGGTACTCGTTTGCAGGTGTTAAGCAAACTGAGTCACTGGCCTGTCGTGGACTCCGATTCCAGGTGAACGAACACGCAGGGAAGTAGGCACGTGGCACGGACGTGACGGTGTAGTGTCGGGGCAGATCCCGACACGACGCAGCACGGGTAGGGCGTGCTGAGTAAGTGTCCAGCTACAGCTCGCCAGAGTCCAGCCTGTGGATGGCAGTCCAGCACGTGGGTAGCTTCGAATTATGAAGTACTGCATAACACTGAACTGCACTCGTCACCCTGAGGCTAATAAAAAAAACATACAAATTCTGTTTATAGAACACAGGTACTTAAATGCAGGCGACTCAAAACAGGTTATTAATCAAAACTTTGTTACCGCTATTAGAATAACCTTTCCTTTTATCCTCGACGGTAATCAGGTCCTTTCCCCTACTATGGTTGTTGAACTTCTTTTCATTATAGTAATAATATCATCCTTATATTATACTGTCCCACTGCTAGGCACGGGCCTCCTCTACAAAATGAGAGAGGTTAGGCCTTAGTCCACCACGCTGGCCTAATGCGGGTTAGCAGATTTCACATATCTTCGAAATTCTAATGGAGAATTATCAGATATGCAGGTTTCCGCACGATGTTTCCTTCGCAGTTATAGAAAGCGTTAATGAACAATTAATATACACGTCACTTAGTAAATTCAGAGGGGCATGCCTTTTGGGGCTGGTTTCGAACCTGCGACTTTCGCTTCGGCAGTCCATACCACGACGAGCCGGCCCATTAATGCTGTAGACAAAACTTTCTACAGCGTGGCTCTGCATGTGGAGCCGACCCCACTGCGAGTGGGATAAAGATAAAAAGATACAAAGTATGACAAAATATATAGGCTTTGTCTTGAGTTCTTGAGTAGTCAATCTCCCGTGTGGAACTTTAGTTTACAGAAACTTGAAGCCTATCGCCATATCGGACATAAATTCCAATCCCGGGTCCCATGTGATTTTTTTTTAATTAAAATTAAAAAATCAAATCCACAAACTGTGATTGCTCAATCTGGGATTTGAACTCAAGGCCTCACGGTTTCTTTGCCAAGCAGGCGAATTGGGCGAATGATATAGGTATTGTTAATATTTAAAGAATAAAAAATAAAAAATATTTCAGAAAAAGTCTTTCACGGGTGCGAAGCCGCGAGTACAAGCTAGCATAACTACTACAAAGATTGATTGTCGCCGTAAACGAACCCTAAGTTCTGACTTCGAAATTTAACTCGAATTCCAAAGGCATTGGGCGTCTCTCATCGGGAATTATTATCTCTATAAAGCTCTCCAACTGTTATCGAATGAGTTTCGAGAATTAGATGAAGTTTCCTAGTAGCGAGCTCTCAGCATTTTTCCAACACACATACTTAATCATTGTCGGCGGGCTCAGTTGCAGGACTGTCCGTCTCCTTAATGCCAAACCCTTTTTTCTCGAGGGTGATTAAATTGACCGAAGGCTAGCGTGTTTGTGTTCCGGTTTTAATTTCGACCTTTTTATCTAGATTTTTTTAGTTAATTGGATCGGCTAATTAAATTCCAATGTATTTTTATGTGTTCAATGTTGGATTGGAGTTTTTAAGTTTTTTTGTTTCCATTTGGGGCGTAATCAATCGAGGATTGTGGTTGGTTGGGGGATGAATCAATTTTTGATCAGTTTAAAAGAGTAGATTTTATTCTGAACTTGCTTTTTATGAATGAATGACTGTTTTCTAACCACGTTCAGTGATTTATTTGTTATGAAAATAAAGCATCTAGTCGGATCTTATAGCGAATTCTAAAATAATGATTTTCCAACACATAAAGTGCTTTTTATTACCGGATTTTTTCTTACGGCAGTTACGGTACCTGGAATATATATAGTATAGAATGTTTTAAGTATACTATATATTTTAAGTATTATATTATACTTTCTTTCTGCCTGGTGTTATCCCAGCGTTTTTTTATTTATTAGCTTGAGTGAGGAAACGAGCAGGTCGCTCCTCTAGTGGTAAGCATCACGCCTGTTCATAAACAGAAGCAACACCATACAGAACTTTGAATTACAAAGCACTGTGCAATCCCCAAATTCCCACCCGCAATCACCACGAGCAAGTCACCATTCTAGCCATCGAAATAAGATAACTAGAACGATAACTCTCATATGAATCTGCCTAAAAATACGGCTCCACTTACTTACACATGCAAAGGTAAAATCACACGTAACACTCATATACGCAACAAAAATTAATGAATGTTCAAAATCAACTTAATTTCATAACTGTTAATGCCTAAATATTAAATTTCTAGATCGAGATACGACGTTCTGCACCGCGCAAAAAATTCGATGTATCAAGTGTCAACTAGAGAATATTATGCACAGACTTTTATTGCCCCGCCCCCATGCACAGAGTTTTGGTGGGAACATATTTTTGCTTGATTTACGTTTTTTGTTATCTTATTTCGATGATTATAGCGTCAAAATTAATAAAAATGATTGACAATAATCAATATCCGATTCCGTTGCCAACGAAAACACCTCAATTTACCGAATCAAGGTATGCGATGTCCAAACTGAATATTTAGGGGAGCCCGCTATGGAAATCGGGCAGGTGTTACCGTATTGTTTCGACCAATATTGAATTTCCCCGAAGTTATTTTACATAGAATTATATCGGGAGGCACTCGCTTTTGTAGAATATTTGAATAAATTTGTATGTGGTATTGGTAAATATGAACTATTGGTACACGGCTGGGGTGAAGTTTTTGATATTTTTTCGCGGTTTGTTTTTTTTGGAAATGTTTTGGTAAAATATATTTAAAATTTGTAGAAATATATTTTGTATATTGGATAGCTTTTATATTTTTCGTTTACAAATTGTAAACTCACTTAGACACTAATACTTTTAAATCATGATTACTATTCTTAAGCCACTTATTTTGATTTGATTTTTTTATTTAAATACCCTTTTTAATAATATATATTGTCAGTTACGAGTATATCCTTAGGGATAATTACTGATAATTATTGATTATTGGTTTAAGAGGATGCCATTTGCAACTTTCTTGACGCTGAGACTAGATCGGAATGATATTTTGAACATTTAAAATTGCGAGAATTGGCCTTCTGATATTTTCTCGCCTATAACGTACGGGAAATTATCTTCGTATAAATGGAAGCCCCATTTCGATTTTTTTTATAGAGAGATAGTTGATATGTATTGTTGGTAAACCTTAATTGAGCTATAAAATATTAATATGGTATTTTTTGTTTGAATTTTGTTACATATTTTAAAACGAAATTTGTACTACCTCTATCTTTGACGCTAGCAGGACTCTATAGCCCACTTTAATTATACACTGACCTGGTACATCCACGGAAGTTAGAACATGACCTAAAATAATGTATAACTGAATTGCTAGAACTTGGTTCAACATATAACACAATAAAAGCAGTCAGCATGTACTAAGCTTTGCAACAATATCATTGTTGATATTTGGAAGTTCGCTCTTACCACCAGTTTGTCGTAGTCAACGATGAAACTTCACAATATTTAGGTGGCGCAGGGTTGGAGTGAGTTGGACACCACCAAATATTGAAATTAACGAAGGGAAGATCGCCGTCGCAGTCTTTCTGTCTCGTACTTCAAAACGTGTTTGATTCTTTTTGTCATTTTTGTATTTGAGGGAGACAGTTTCTGTGGTATTGTCGGTTGTGTCATATGAGATGTATTTTACTTTTAAATGAAGCTTCAGCTAAGAAAACCGGCAAGCGGATCACCTAAAAATGATCACCGCTGCCTATAAAACCCATATTGCCATACGATTGATGAAGTATCATTTGTAATTAGATAATACGCACTCACGCCTTTACAGGATTACAAGGGAGCCTTTACAGGGGATTACTCCCCGAAGGAGTGGGCAGAGATGTAACCAATACACCCACATTTCGCCGAGCGTATCGCCGTCCCATGATGTGATAGAGCATTTCATAATAGAAATCCCCAATATAACTTTACCCGACCCGGGTACCAAAGCTGAGAACTCGTCGTCAGCCTCATTCGTAACACGTATGCATTACAACTGCGCCACCAAGGCAATCAGTGTGATTAGATAAGTCGTAATAAATTTGGGTCCCAACCGCATCCTCGTTACGTCCCCTCAGACAGAGTTCAAAATATTTAAGCACAATTTCTAGTTTTATAATATGCTTAGTTCTGCGGCTTTTGTTTAACTTATTACATTTACCTGAGGGTCGTTTATTTATTTTGAACATTCGGCAAATTTTGTTTTGTTTAACGAAACGCTTCGCGGCTTCGGGTTGGGGTTACATTAAAAGCAACTAGCAGAGTGTACATTTTGGTTTATAGCCACGATTAGTTTAGCATTGTTGACTTTTGTAAGTGTTTAACGCTGATTTTTAAGGCTTTTATTTGGGGTTAGCATATAATTTGCTACAAATAATAATTGTGCCTCGGCGGAGCAGTTTTAATTCGTACGCGGTACAACAGCTTTGTTGAGGTCTCGAGTTTGATCCCCGGGTCGGGACAAAGTGATATTGGGTTTCTGTTATGGAATGCTCAGTATCAGTCCGCAGTCTGGAATTGTACCCGATATGGAGGCTTGCTTATCACATCATGTGACATGGGATCATGATGTATTGGTGCCCCCTCTGCATACCACTTTCGAGAATACAGGCGTGAGTATGTATTTAATAATAGTTGTGTAATATCCAACAAAATCCGTGCCAGTTTCGATCTTGGCTTACTGATAGGTACCTACACACGCAATCACGCCTGTAATCCCCAAAGGGGTAGGCAGAAGTGTAACCATTACACCCACATTTCGGCGAGCGTATCTCCGTCCCATGATGATATGGGAGCCTATCGCCATACCGAGCACAAATTCCAGACTCCGGGCTTTCGTAATAGAAAAACCCAATATCACTTTTACCCGACCCGTGGATCGAACTCGAGACCTCAGCGTCAGCCTCAGTCATAACGCGTACGCATTACCACCACCGAGGCAGTCCGTAGTAACTGGTTGGATGTTATAGTTTCATAGTCTATTCGCTGATAGCCAATTATACTATATTATTAGGTCTTGTTTACAGTTTATTAGAATTTCATACTTTAATTGAAACATTATAAAACATTATTCAATGGTAGATTAATAGACAACAAATCTAAATTTTAATCACCCTTCTCCAATGTTGTTAATTTTCAGCGGCAAGATTAATTCCTCAGAAGCGAGTTAATAAATTAATGCCGTGCGTCAAATGTCCAGTCTCTTGTTAACGAGTCGCAAATGACAAATCAACTTTACTTAACAATGGAATCTGAGGATGAGATCCAGTGGGAGATGTTGTGAAGCGATATCCTTATTATATTTTGTCCAGGTGTTTTTTGTATCGACTGACGATCAGACATTGCATCCCTTGGTATAGGCCTATAGGCAGGATTCTGCTGGCCTGAAGTAACTCCATCACTGGTTATCTTTAAAAAGATGGTCAAAGACCACTATCTCTCCCTCTAACATGGGCTATTAATCACTATAATCTATACTAATATATAAAGCTGAAGAGTTTGTTTGGTTGAACGCGCTAATCTCATGAACTACTGGTCCGACTTGAAAAATTGTTTCAGTGTTAGATAGCCCATTTATTGAGGAAGGCTATAGGCTATATAAGACTTTTTTTCCGGAATAGGCCGTTCACGCGGGCGAAGCCGCGAGCAAAAGCTAGTAATTTAATAATTATATGTGTGTGTATAATGTAATATGGTATTTATGTATTCTTATTCGTAAACTGTATATAATCCGTAATATAATCTAACTTCATGTACTCTTAGACAGCCCTCTCTTATTCGTACTCTTATCTCCATCCTATGGTTGCCTGTAAGAGATTGTCCGGAACTATAAGGCCGCCAATTGTACTATGTTTAAAAGTTTATTGTCTTTTTAGTTTTACTGTTTAATGTTAATAAAGCATTATAATTAAATAAATAATTGATAAACACTGACCAACTCAGGAACGCGATTGGCTGGAACGAGTGACTGGCAGATTTTTCCACCATGTTGTGTCAGATAGTCGCTATCCAGTGGAATCTCTCTATTCTAAAAAAAATAACTGGCGCCGCCGCCGCTGCCGCTGCCAAAAGCTTGTCACGCTATCTCCTCCGAAACCGCTGGGGGTATGGGGTCGAGACCGATACCAATCGATGCAGAATAATGTGGGGAAGAAAGTAAGATATGACTCATATTCGTCGGACATTAAGTTTTTTTTTATTTTATGTTTTGTGGAAAAACATGGGCAAAGCCTCTAGTATACCTAAATAAAAATTATGATAAATAAAATACTGCCCCGGTGGCGCAGTGGTAATGCATACGTGTTACGACTGTTGTGCTGAGGTTCGGATTCGATCCCCGGGTCGGGTAAAGTGATATTGGAGTTTTCTATCACGAAATGTTCAGTATCAGCCCGGAGTCTGGAATCGTGCCGGGTATAGCGACAGGCTCGTCCCCTATGTAAACATCATGGGACGGAAATAAGCTGAGCGAAATGTAGTTCTGGTAACACCTCTGCCTACCCCTTCGTGGATAACAAGCGTCCGTGCGTATGTATGTATAAATAAAATATATAGCTCATGTTATTTTTATTTTTTTTAGTTGCTTGAATGACGAGACGAGCACGTCGCTCGCCTAAAGGTAAGTGCCACGCCTGCTCATAAACAGAAGCAACGCCACACAGAACTTTAAAAAGCAAAGCACTTTATGACACTGGACTGCGCTCATCACCCCGAGACATAAGCTGTTAAGTCTCATAATGCCCAGTGATTTCCCTGGCTTCAATGCCCAAACCGGAACACAACAGTGCTTACACACTGTTCCTTGGCGGCAGAAATAGACATAGCAACCAAGGGACCTTCCACCTTGTATAAAAGCTAAAGTCATAAATAAATAAATAAATACACCCAACAGTCACACACATAGTCCTGACCCCACACTAGGTAAACCTGTATCGTGGGTATCAAGAACTACGAGGGACTTGCGGTCACACAACACCCAGACCCGAGACAAATATTTGTGGATCAGACAAACATTTGTCAAGGTGCGGGAATCGAACCCACGGTCTCACGCTTCGAAACCGAGTCATGAAATATAAAAGCTGACAACACAGAATCTTTGAAAGACACCAAACTATAATTTTTATGTCCGCAATAAGACAAACTATTTTAAACCACGAACTAACATTTATTCGTAATAGTTGGGGTGTCATCTGTGACGGGCATCAAACTTGCAGACTGAGGGTTAATCGAAGGGTTGGTGTAATGACAGTTCACAACTCTGGATTGTAATATCTGATCCGTCTACTTATATTACGGTTACGTGTAGCTGATTTGTGCTAAGACGCTGATTGAAGGTTATTTGGTACATGTTTAATTAGAGGTATGGTATGTCTAGTTCAAGATGACCGTGGTATGTTATAGTGGAGTTCGATTAGAGTACTGTCAAAATTCTACTAACAGTCAATTGAAATAAAACTAGTTTATTTATACGGATTTTATCGCAGTTTAAGTTTATTTTAGTCGCGACGCTTCGAAAGCTATTCAGAGGCAGAGAGTCTCTCCCGTGACCACGAAAGCTGAAATAAAAATGTCAATATAAAAATGAAATCCGTATAAACTAGTTTTATTTCAATGTGTAGTATTCGCGTAAACAGTCAATTGTTAAAAATGAAGTTGTAATTCATTAGCTTCTAAATTACAAAAAATATTTGCAAATAAATAAATTAATAGATACAAGGTTTTGATCATAACTTCACCCGCGTAGTGTTTTTCTGTAATGTAAAGCATTTTATGTCTGTCCTCGGAGTTTAAGGTTCGCGATTAAACGAGTTTAAACTCTAATTCACCGTCCATGACCGTCGTGGGAATGGTCGGCTCTTGATGGTCGATATTATATTTGGACGTACTTATCATCAGGTAAGTGTAGTCCCTTTGCCCAGCCCGGATAAATAAGAAAAAAAAACAACAAAGACTTATACGAAGCTGATGGAAGAATATGTATGTAACGCCATTTATGCCAGGTAACTCCATGAAATCTGGACTACCAATTTCAGCTCAAATGGCATTTTAAGGATGTCTACCCAGCACCGAGCTTTATATGGTCAAAAACATGAACATCTCAATGGAAACTCAACAGTAGGCCTAGTACAAGTTATAATAGTTTTTTAAAACGATGAAAGTTGTCGTATTCTCCCCATACGCCAAGTATTAGTACTAGTGGGAACTATGATGAATTAAAATTAATAATATCGGTAATATTATTTCATATTAATCGAATCTGAAATTAATTTTCAAGCCATTCTTTCTTTTATTACTGTATGAATTACTAGTTCGACACTTCGACGGTGGTAATTTTATACGAATTCGAAAACTGTGAACGTATTTGTAACTCATACTAGGCCTACAGAATTCAAACGCCCAGTTATCAGTGGCGCACACGCTTTAATTTTGGATTTGTTTATGGGTCAAAATTAATCAAATAGGGCGCAGTTATGACAGGCCCGACAGTGCTGATTGATGACCACTTGGGGATAGTTTCGAGATATCTCGCCGGCACAATGCTGACCGCTCCAGATGACTTTGTGTTACGTTAATTGATATTTGTATTGTTTGCAGGTTTGGCTTTAATTTCATTTTCCAGAACTTATGTTGTAGCCTTCCTTTTGATTTAATTGGAGATATCCAAACGCCCTAATCCCCCATCTTCTTCCCAATTCCTTAACTATTCCATTCCTTTAAGGTTTACATGATCCTTACGGTATTATGGATGTTCACGAGCGGTGGAAATCATAAGTGATTTCCAATCATCTGATGGTAAGCCATAAGATGATTGGCTCGGTTGCTGCTTTAAAACCTCTGCTATAAAAATCGGATTCAGAAGACAATAGTTTACAGCCAACGTTCACAGTTTTACACTTTGTTTGCTGAAATGAAATAGTTTTATTCATCATGTAGGCAATTAAAATAGCGCTTATGACAAGTCAGTACAAAATAAAGAAACTTATGTAGGTATAGAAATCATATCAACTAATGTATACATAACATACATAGCATCGTCAAAATACGCTGGGCAACTATAAATTAGTCTAGGTGGTAGGTTCCTTGTATGCGAGAGGCCGTCTGGGTTGTTACCATCACTTTTCTATTTCTGCCGCCAAGCAGCAGTGTGTAAGCACTGTTGTATTCCAGATTGAAGGACATTGAAGACAGTGAAATTACTGGACATTATGAGACTTAACATCTTATATCTCAGGGTGGCGATCGCAGTCGAGTGCCAATAGAAAAACACACCAATAATCAAATTCCATCAGAAGTGAAACTTCATCCATTTCATGTTACCTCGGAAATGTTCGTAAATCCCAAGCTACATCGAGAGTAAAAGATGCAGTAGGTACCTAATGATGTAAGGACGTTGGAGTGAAGCACATTTGATCGTGTCAGCGGTGGAACATGATAGGGGCGTGGTGCCAGGTGATGTAACCGCTTGTAACGTACCCTATGGGACGATTACAACGCTAATTCATTACCTATATACCTCATGTGCTAGTATTTGACGTATATAGGTATGTAATGTAACTCTGCATCTATGCATCCATATATTGAAATCTTCACCGGAATTGTGATTTATGTACTAACATTTTGCGGACTGAAGAGTAAGAATTGAAAATTGTGGGGTGAAGATTTTTTTTTATGGAAATAATCTGCAGCCTTGGTGTTTGCGATGTGGCAGATAAACTTCAGGAAAGTCACTTACGGTGGTTCGGCCACGTTTTGTAAAACCATAGGAGTAAGTCGGTTAAATGCCTGTGCCAGGTCATGCCAGATGTACGGTCCCGCGGACGGCCTAAATAACGCTGGATTGATGTACTAGAGGGAAACATGAGGGTCAATCCGGAGGATGCTCAAGATCGCTCGAAGTGGAGGCGGAATATTCTTTCTTACTTAAGGTCGCATATTTGTCAGCACTATACCTATGCATTTTCTTGGATGCATTCCTCATTACTGAACGGGATATAAAAGGCAACGACATGACAACGTCAACCGACAGTGTGACCGAAGTGCCCGAGAATCTTTTGGTCCTTTGGCAAATTGTCGAGACCTTAATACATATTATAGCGTTGTATGCAATTCCGGACTTTCTGACATCAAATTATTAATTCCGACAGCCTCCGTGGCGCAGCGGGCGAGTAGCCGGCTACGAAGCGAGAGGCCGTTGGTTCGATTCCCACACTGAGACAAATGTTTGTGTGATCCACAAAAATTTGTTTCGGGTCTGGGTGTTGTGGGACCGCAAGTCCCTCGTAGTTCGTGATACCCACGATACAGGTTTTACCTAGTGTGGGGTCAGGACTATGTGTGTGACTGTTGGGTGTATTTATTTATTTAAACAAGCAATTCTAGCTGTATAAGGCTAGCTTTAGTTTAATTTTTCAGGTTCGCACATACTCGTTTGTTTGATCCGAAGATTGTGGTTATTTTTCACTTGGACATTATGGAAGGGCCTTACAGTAAACAACTTATAATAATGCTTTTTAAATTAATTCTGTTTATATTAGTAAATTCACTGACGTTAGCTAACATGAGTAAAAGTTACAAAACATGCGACTGAGGCCTACGAAGAAATAGTCTTTCAGATGTGGCTAGGAAATTGAATTCTGCGACATTTCTTCAGACTCCATTAGAAATCATGACTAGTTCTAAAAGCAAACAATTTTCAGACGATGCCCGAAAGCAAAAACGAAAGGTGACTTGGCAGGTAAAACAGATTCACGTATTGTTCTTACAAAAACAGTAGATGACTCGACAAAGGAAATTCAGGTAATGACTGTTACAAATCTTATGATGACTTGACTTAATGAGTTATTGAAATTTCTCAAAGATAAATTAGGAAGTACAATATAACAATTCAAAACCTGTTCTTTGTCCAAGATAAAGCAATATTAATTTGTAGTACTAGGAGCTTCGCCCTTAGGCTCACTACGCTCGCTTTTCCTACGGGGCTTTCAACCCCTAATAAGGCTTACTCGTAAAAAGACTTAATAGAGAATATTTTACTCGTAAAAAGCCCCTAATAAGGTTTACTCGCAAAAATATTTGTTATGCAATGTGATATTAACGTAAACAAACGAACTTAAAAAAATAATATAGTGAATAACTGTTTTACTGTGAAGAAGATTTAATCAATTCGCGATCTCTAATTAAATGTTTCTTACATTAAGGGCGATAAATGAATTAAGTGAATGAATGAGTCAATCGTTGTATAAAATCCAAGATGAGAAAAACCAAGAAAAGACGTGATTCTTCATTCCGATCCATTCCATTGAAGTATCGTTCTTTAAAATTCAATTAAAATTCTAAATTTTAAGATAGAGACTTGAAATGAGGTTCATATGAATGAGAAAGCTTTCATATTCCAGTCGATATAAATATTTTCTTTGTAACATAATGAGTCTGAGAGCATCGAATTTATATATCTCGAAACGCATAGATTTTTCTAATAAGTGGCTTTTAGATTTTAATAAATATCAGTCTGTTAAATTATTTTTATACAAATGAGGTCTTGTTTGAAGGAGAAATGTCCGTCGTAAATTGTAAAAATATATATATAATATATAATCTGCATCGATTGGTATCGGTCTCGACCCCATACCCCCAGCGGTTTCGGAGGAGATAGCGTGACAAGCTTTTGGCAGCGACAGCGGCGGCGCCAGTTAGTTTTTTTTAGAATAGAGCGAAGAGAGATAAGTCTTTCTTTCTGCCTGGCGTTATCAAGGTCTGCTAACTAATGACTAGACATTTTATTAAAAATTTACTTCTAAAATCTCTACTCTGAACTATACATAGAATAGTTGCCGACGACACGACAGCCTCGGTGGCGCAGTTGGCGAGTAGCCGGCTACGAAGCTAGATGCCGTGGGTTCGATTCCCACACCGAGACAAATGTTAGTGTGATCCAAAAAAAATATTTCGAGTCTAGGTGTTGTGAGACCGTAAGCCCCTCGTAATTCCTGATACCCATGATACAGGTTAACCTAATGTGGGGTCAGGACTATGTGTGTGACTCTTGGGTGTATTATTATTATTAATACGTAAATCACTGTTATTAAATTACAAACCAAGAACAACCAAATAAAATTAATATTGTCCAATGATATGTTTTATCAATTCAATTGAAAAAGATGAAAATAGCATTATCATTTGAACCTTGAAACCTTGAAAACATTAAACACCAACATTACGTCTCAATACTTGTTTTTTTATATGCCTGAGTGACGAAACGAGCAGGTCGCTCGCCTAATTGTAAGCGCCACACCTGCCCATAAACAAAAGCAACACCACACAGAACTTATAAAGCACTGCATGGCATTGGACTGTACTCGTCACCCCGAGACATAAGATGTTCAGAGAGTCTCATAATATCCAGTAATTTCTCTCTTTTTTTATAATATAGGCCGACAAACGAGCAAGTGGGTCACCTGGTGGTAAGCGATCTCAACCGCCCATGTACGCCCACAATACAAAAGAATTATGGGCGCGTTGCCGACCTTAAAAAAAAGGGATAACAAGGGATTGAGAAGGGGAGGGGGATTTGGGCCTCCGGATATCTAACTCACCGTACGAAACACAGCAGCAAGCTGCTACTTTACGCCGGTTTTCTGTGAGACAGTGGTAACGACCCGGACGAGCTGGCCCATTCATGATGTAGACAAAATTGTCTACAGCGTGGCTCTACCACTCGCAAGACTTCAATATCCTTAAAACCGGAACACAACAGTGCTTACACACTGCTGCTTGGTCGTACCAACTCAGACGGCCTCTCGCATACGAGAGACCTACCACGTTGTTTTTCCACCTGGGTAAATCCAAACCAAAGTCGATAATTGCAATTGCACTTACACCTCAAACTACCAAAGGCCTAAACTGATGCAAAGCATTCCGTGTAGTCAGACATCAATCGGCCCATTTTCGTGTTACGTATTACACCGCGCGTGGTTCCACACATATATCAACGTAGAGTGCGCGCTGACGCGCAATGTACCATGTCTGACTGATGGGCCGATCGAATAACGAAATAGTCTCCTCTATCACATGGTGTTGGGGTTAGAGTGCTCTCTCTCTCTCGTACTCTCGTATCGAGGCTACGAAAGTTAAGTAATATCATTTTTACAGGCTCCTCGAATACCAAATTAAAACACGAAATATTAGTATATTATTATCTAAACTTCTTGTAAGGGACTAGGGGCTTTGCCCATGTATTTCCACAAAACATAAAATAAAAAAAAACTTAAAGTCCGACGAATATGAGACATATCTTACTTTCTTCCCCACATTATTCTGCAACGATTGGTATCGGTCTCGACCCCATACCCCCAGCGGTTTTGGAGGAGATAGCGTGACAAGCTTTTGGCAGCGGCGGCGCCAGTTACTGTTTTTTAGAATAGAGAGATAAGTTATTAGGTACACTAGTATTTTTAAATATATATTTGTTAACACTGCGTCGCGTCGGTGGCACATTTGTAATGCGTACGCGGTACGATTGCTGTGCTGTGGTCTCGGGTTCGACCCCCGGGTTGGGTAAAGAGATATTGGGTTTTTCTACAATGAAATACTTAGTATCAACCCGGACTCTGGAATTGTGTCCGATATGGCTATAGGCTCAAACCCTATTACATCATGGGACGGAAATAGTTAGGCGAAATCTTAGTTACACCTTTGCCGACCCCTTCGAGGAGTATAGGCTTATGTATGTATATTTCTTATGAGAATGTTTAATGGCTACGTATGACGTGTGTTGTTTGTAAGTCAATCGTATAATAATTGGTAAAAGATTTTAAAGATTGCTGAAGAAGTAAATATTGCCTCCGTGGCGCAGCGGGTGAGTAGCCGGCTGCGAAGCGAGAGGCCGTGGGTTCGATTCCCGCACCGAGACAAATGTTTGTGTGATCCACAAATATTTGTTTCGGGTCTGGGTGTTGTGGGACCGCAAGTCCCTCGTAGTTCATGATACCCACGATACAGGTTATCCTAGTGTGGGGTCAGGACTATGTGTGTGACTGTTGGGTGTATTTATTTATTTATTTATTTTATATATTTATATTATCACCTATTTGGTGTAGTGGCAGCGTACTTGGGCTGAGAAACGGTGAGATTCTGGGTTCAAATACCAAATCCTAGGTCGTCCAATCTGTGTTTGAGATTGAGATTCGAAAAATCACACGTAATATGCCCAAGATTGGAATTTGTGCCCGATATGGCATAGGCTCGCCCCTACCACGAAACTGCAAGGGACAGAAATAAACTGGACAAGATGTTGGTGTACTAGTACAACTCTGCCTCTCTCTCTCTCTCTCTCTCTCAAGCGAGTGTTTTTCTCAGAGCACGCTCAGGGAAAGCGGAAGCCTGGAGGCCAGTTTCTGCGATACAAAGATGTCCTCAAGCGCCACTTAACATCATGTAGTATATCGTGTGACAAGTGGGAGGAACTTGCTCATCACCGAACAAACTGGCGTAGTACCGTGCGTAGATCATGTGCACGCTTTGAGGAAACCCGCCTCGAACACCTTGACAGTAAACGCCAGCTGCAGAAAGCAAGGCCTAAAACTGTGTACACTTACACCTACAACTCTTCAGGGCAACTTTTCTGTGCGTCCTGCGACAGGACTTTCAAGTCCAAATTGGGGCTAGCTAGCTATATTCGCTCACATCAGCGAAAAACTTAGTCTGGAACTACAAGGTTCGCCGTCGACGGACACGTCGTGGAGGCCATCATCATCATCATCACAACTCTGCCTATCCCTTCAGAGATACAGGCGTGAATTTATATTAAATAAATACTTAATAGGTATATTTCGGTGCAGGTTTCCATACTAGCATAAAATATAAATAAACTTTAGCGTTTAACAAAATTGTTAAATATTTATATTATAACTAGCTGTTGCCCGCGGCTTCACCCGCGTGAATGCCTATTTCCAGGATTAAAGTAGTCTAGTCGCATCAAGCGAGTCCCGTCATCGCGATCGGTGTGAGAAACGCGCTTGACAAAAACATTAATATCGCTATTCAAAAATAGGGGTTGATCGTAGAGGATTGAAAATTTAGGGTTGGATGTATTTTTTAATTCTGTATCATAAAAAATAAAAACAAATAAATGTTGTTTAAAAAATAATAATATTTTTTTAGAGTGGTCCACCCTTAACATTTAGGGGAATGAAAAATAGATGTTGGCCGATTCTCAGACCTACCCGATATGCACACAAAATTTCATACAAATCGGTCGAGCCGTTTCGGAGGAGTATGGGAACGAACATTGTGACACGAGAAGATGGTAATAAGAATCTAGTTGAAGTACTTACTTAATTTTCTTCAAAGTTGAATATTAGAATAAATACTCAGAATTTTAATTAGGCTGTCTGGGTATTACAGGAGGCCAATTCTCGTAATTTTAAATGTTCAAAATATCATTCCGATCTAGTCTCAGCATCAAGAAAGTTGCAAATGGCATTCTCTTAAACCAATAATCAACGTCAAATGCACCTAGCATTAGCAGTAGCATTATACCGTTTTCGCTTCAGTCAACTTTTATTCTACATTCAATCTCATTACGATCTATGTTCACATTTGACGTTGATTATTGGTTTAAGAGAATGCCATTTGCAACTTTCTTGACGCTGAGACTAGATCGGAATGATATTTTGAACATTTAAAATTACGAGAATTGGCCTCCAGTTCAAAAGAAAGTTGTTTATTTAGATTATTGTCATTTGGTGTGCACCGAATATTATTACAGTTAATTTAGTAAACTGTCTCGAGGCGACGATTGTCATTTATATAGTTGTTTGAAGATAATAATGCAGGGTGGTAGGTAGGTCTCTCGAATACGAGAGACGGCCTGGGTTGGTAGGTACCAACCGAGCGGAGGTCCGCTTTGTTTATTTCTGCCGCCAAGCAACAGTGTAAGCACTGTTGTGTTTCGGATTGAAGGACATTAAAGCTAGTGAAATTAATGGGCATTATGTGACTTTACAACTTAAGTCTCGGAGGGAAATAAGCTCGGCAAAAAGTGGGTGGACTGGTTACACCTCTGCCTACCCCTTCGGGATTACAGGCATGAGTGCGTATGTATGTATAAGTATACTGTTATATGTATAATGTATAACATAAAAATACATTCATAATCAAAATTAAAATCTAAATATAAGACATTGTAGAAACGAGAGTTGAATGTGTCTGCAGTTTATCATTATATATAATATTATATTATTTTATAATATGCATTAAATTAGGCATGCGAATTATAAAAGATTGTGTTAATACTAAGTTTAATTAATTTTTAATGAATGATTGCAAGCAAATGCAAAACTAGTATATTAAGAAAGAGCTTTTACCAGCAGCTTCGCTTGCGTGATTAAGTTTAACGGTACCCTAGGGAATTGTGTTCTCTACAGTAAATAAGTACATCCAACATTTTGCTCCAAAAATATATTTTACTGCCTCGGTGGCGCTGAGGTCTCGGGTTCGATCCCCGGGTCGGGTAAAAGTGATATTGGGTTTTTCTATTACGAAATGCTCAGTATCAGCCCGGAGTCTGGTATTTGTGCCCATTATGGCGATAGGCTCGCCCCCTATCACATCAAGGGACGGAGATACGTTCGGCGAAAAGTGGGTGTACTGGTTACACCTCTGTCCACCCCTTCGGGGATTACAGGCGTCAGTGCGTATAAGTATAAATATATTTTACTCGATGCGAAAATCGAGCTCTCTACCTGGACATAAGTACCCTATGTTTCAACCCAGGTCTATGGGTTGTGGTTTCAACTCAATTGGAGGAACGATGCACCAACGCTTAGGAGACGAACAAACAAACACATATTTATTTTTAGAAATTATAGGTTTATCTAACTATACATGTTTATAAACAAAAAAAAAAACATGTGTGTAATTCACACGTGGTAGAAGTGAAACCTTCAAAAATGTTGGCTTCAATATAATGAGACGAATGTAAAATTTAGGGAAATGTATAATGCTTCCTATCTCATTTTCTCCCACGTTAAATCTTATGAATTTATGTGCTGTCTCTTTTTACTGCGTACACGTATACAAAACACTACGGTTGTTGTGATGCCTTTTCTCAAGCTTTGTACTACGCATGCGCGCAAAACACGCGTGCGCGCACAACTGTATAATGCTTCCTATCTCATTTTCTCCCACGTTAAATCTTATGAATTTATGTGTCTTTCTCTTTTTCGTTTCACTTTTTCGTTTCATCTCTTTTTCGTTTCACCGACTTTCAAATCACAACGATGCTAAAGAAGTTTTCACTTCAAAAATGTGTTTTTCACATGCCGTTCAAATTCTTTTTAAGTTACTGTATTGCAGTTTTGTATAGCGATAGCACAATATTCGCGTGCATTCTAACTCCGTGGGGTTATTGAGTGCGTATTGGAAGCAACGCGGTTGTAAGTGGAACGTTTTGTCATTTTGACTATTGGAATTTTTTGTTGGCTATGCAGAATTGAAAAGATAAAGTCGAGATGGTTTGATTAAATGTTTCAATTGAAATTTAAAATGTGCCATTTGATGTTGAATTTTGATTTGATATTGTTTAAGGGTGATGGAATACATACTAAGGATGATGGATGACATACAATATACTTCTGTAGCTTATTCTGTCGTTCCATTAACTTTGGAACAGTTTGCTACACGTGTTACAATACAGGGTCCTTTTAGCAGAGGGTATAGAAGCAAATAAGCAGACCGGCATAATTATAGAGACCTACGATGGATGCTAATCATCTATCGTTGATTGACACTATTCTTAGATTGCACTGTCCTTACCATCAGGTGTATCGTAGCTGCTTTGCCGAGCTAGGTTAGCAAAAAAATTATAAATGGATGTATGAGAGAGATACATAGAGATTCACTCACGCCTGTAATCCCCGAAGGGGGAGGCAGAGGTGTAACCAATACACCCACATTTCGCCGAGCGTATCTCCGTCCCATGATGTGATAGGGGGCGAGCCTATCGCCATACCGGGCACAAATTCCAGACTCCGGGCTGATACTGAACTCTTCGTAATAGAAAAACCCAATATCACTTTATCCGACCCAGGGATCGAACCCGAGACCTCAGCGTCATCCTTAGTCGCGTAACACGTACGCATTACAACTGCGCCACCGAGGCAGTCATTATGAGAGAGAGTGTTATTATTATATTGTTATAGAGCTGAAAACTTCTATAACATAAATGGAACGACTTGATCGTGGTGGTACCACTTTCTCACAGGAAATCGATGTGAAGTGCTTGCTTGCGTTTCGTAGTGAGATTTCCAAACGCTCGGGCTCCTATTTCCCAATACCATTTCTTTTCAAGGTAAGTTAGACTCATGATTCTATTTTATTTTATTTTGTAGCATACTCTAGGATTGGGAAGAGGAGGGGGATTTGGGTTTTCGGATATCTCACTCACCGTACGAAACGTAGCAGCAAGCTCCTACTTTACGTCAGCTTTCTGTGAGACAATGGTAACGACCCGGACGAGCCGGTCCATTCATGCTGTAGACAAAACTGTCTAAAGCGTGGCTCTACCACTCACTAATCACTTTCTGATAATGACATTCATAGGCAGAGATCAATTACTATCGGGTGAGTTAATGGCACGTTCGCAGGTCGTTCAGTATAAAAAATATTCCTATTCCAGGAGTTACGGATAAATTCATTGTATCTTTCAAAGACAGCTCTAAGTATATTTAAAACTAGCTTATGCTCGCGGCTCCGCCCGCATGAATGCCATTTTCCGGGATAAAAATTACCTAAGTAGCCTAAGTTACTCCTTATTACATAAGTTATTTGCCAGTGGAAGTCCCGTTAAAATCGGTCCAGCTGTTCCAGAGATTAGCCGGAACAAACAGACATACAGACAGAAAAAAATTGTAAAAGATGTTATTTTGGTGTATGCATGTAGTAAAAAGCGGTTATTTAAATATTACAAACAGACAGTTTAGAGTGGTAGAGCCACGCTGTAGACACAATGGGGCGGCTCGTACGGGTCGTTACCACTGTCTCACAGAAAACCCGTGTAAAGTAGCAGCTTGCTGCTGCGTTTCGTACGGTGAGTGAGATATCGGGAGGCCTAAACCCCCTTCCCTTCCCAATCCCTTAATTGTCCCTTTCCTTTAAGGTTGGCAACGCACACTTAATTCTTTTAGTATTGTGGACGTACATGAGCGGTGGAGATCACTTACCATCAGGTGACCCACTTGCTCGTTTGCCTGCATATGCTATAAAAAAAAAGAAAAAGCACAATTTTATTTATTTGTATGTATAGATGTCTTATTTGTGAAAGATCTAAAACTTTTATAGCAAAATCAAGTTCGAAAAGTAGTTTATATTTAACTAAAGTACATCGAATGGGAACGTGTTTGTATAAGTTATTGTAAACAAGTTAGCGACGCAAAGTTTAAGCGGACAGAACTTGCCGTAAACCTCAGGCTCTGTTGACTTCGTTTAACGACACCATACAACTATGTATGTGTGTATGTAATGTTTAAGTGCTTTTGTTGGTGTGCTATGTAGACTCTGTTTTATAAGTCGCCTCCGTGGCGCAGTAGGCGAGTAGCTGGCTGCGAAGCGGGACGCCGTGGGTTCGATTCCCGCACCGACACAAATGTTTGTGTGACCCACAAATATTTGTTTCGGGTCAGGGTGTTGTGGGACCGCAAGTCCGTCGTAGTTTCTGATACCCACGATACAGGTTAACCTAGTGTGGGTTCAGGACTATGTGTGTGACTGTTGGGTGTATTTATTTATTTATTATTTATTTTGGCTGGTAAGGGGTGCCAAGCATCGAAATAAGATAACTAGAACGATAACTCTTATATGAATCTGCCAAAATACGGCCCCACTTACACATGCAAAGGTAAAATCACACGTAACACTCATACACGCAACAAAAATTAAGGTACGTTCAAAATCAACTTTATTTCATAAAGTTAATGTCTAATATTAAATTTATAAATCGAGATACGACATTCTGCAACGCGCAAAAAAATAGAAGTATTAAGTGTCAACTAGATATCATGAATCAATTTTTATGAATTGATGAATGAACGTGCTGTACAGACTTTTATAGCCCCGCCCCCTTGCACAGAGTTTTGGTGGGGTCATTTTTTTGCTTGAGTTGTCATCTTATTTCGATGGTACCAAGTGAGTTTAAGTAGACTATTTTTTCTTTTTTAAGACGAACCAGTAAACGAGCAAGTGGGTCACCTGATCAATTATATTTTATGTTACAGAACTCTGATGGTAAGTGATCTCCACCCAAAGTATCAGAAGAATCATATACGCGAATTGGGAAGGGGAGGCCCAAATCCCCGGCCCTCCGGATATCTTACTAACACGCGGTACTCACAAATGTATGCGTAGTTCCAGGATACAGGCTTAAGGAAGCCAAGGACACGGTAATGAAGGATATTGACGTTTTAAACTACGTTTTGATGATCAGCGAAATATGTTATTTCGTACTGTTAATATTTATATTTTGCGTACAGGAAACAAACAGTATTATTCACACACATAGTCCTGATGACCCCACACTAGGTTAACCTGTATTCTGGATATCAAGAACTACGAGGGACTTGCGCTCCAACAACACCCAGACCCGAGACCAATATTTGTGGATTACAAACATTTGTTTCGGTCTGGGAATCGAACCCACGGCCTCTCGCTTCGCATGCGACTTCTCGCCCACTGCGCCACGGAGCTTTCAAATAACAAATTAACTTTGAAATAAAAGTTGAAATTAAATTTGAAAATTGAAACTTAACCAAAACGGTTTCCAACATTAAAAAATATTGATGGTTGGTATGACTAATAACTAAATAAATTTAGTATTCTGTTTTGTTTTTTTTTAATTACCTATATCATCCCACTCCTGGGCAAAGGTCTCCCCATTTTCTTTCCATATACGTGATCCATTGCCACTATAAGCCACTGTGGTTCAAATGAAATTATTTTTAACGTTTTCATACTTAGAAGCACATTTCAACCAGACTTAATGGAAATAGCGATGTTGCAGTTCCGATGGTAATGGAGTATTAACCCGTGGGAAGTTTGAGTCAGATCCATTAAAGGCGAATGTACAGACGTACCTGTCCTAACTCTTAGATAAATTCGTTACGGCCACTGTCTGAGCTGCACTGCCCGCTGAAATTGATTTAAAACTCTCTATACTATATGTTTAGAGTTTAGTTTGGAGTTTTGCAACCAGAAGGCCAATTCTCGTAATTTTAAATGTTCAAAATATCATTCCGATCTAGTCTCAGCGTCAAGAAAGTTGCAAATGGCATTCTCTTAAACCAATAATCAACGTCAAATGTGAACATAGATCTTAATGAGATTGAATGTAGAATAAAAGTTGACTGAAGCCAAAACGGTACCTATAATGCTACTGCTAATGCTAGGTGCATTTGACGTTGATTATTGGTTTAAGAAAATGCCATTTGCAGCTTTCTTGACGCTGAGACTAGATCGGAATGATATTTTGAACATTTAAAATTACGAGAATTGGCGTTCAGGTTGTTAAGGTTTGTTAAATTGCAGAGCTAGGTTGAAGAAAGTTTTGTCTACAGCATAAATGGGCTGGTTTAACCAGGTGGTCTATTAGATATCTTTTTTAGACAGTTGTATGTCTGTTTAAACAAAAACATAGTTCAATCTTATTTCTTTACATACTTAATTCCCAATTTTTTTGTGGTAGAGCCACGCTGTATACAGTTTTATCTACAGCGTGAATGGGCCGGTTCGACCGGGTTATTACCAAAAACCTACGTTAAATAGCATCCTGCTGTTGCGTTTCGTACGGTGAGTGAGATATTCGGAGAAGCAAATCCCCTCCCCTTCCCAATCCCTCAATTATTATCCCTTTCCTTTAAGGTCGGAAACGCGCACATGATTCTTTTGGTATTGTGGGCGGAGCTCACTTACCATCAAGTGACCCACTTGCTCGTTTACCCGGCTATGCTATAAAAAATCTAATTGCATTGATAAAATTGCTTTGGTAAGCCAAACTAACTATGTTCTTTTAAACATAGTGTCATTTGGCATCACAAAGCCTCAATTCAGATTGTTCGTCATTTGGAAAAGAATAGATAGACATACATTTAATAAGTGTTAGTAGAACCTAGAATCGGTAAGTTTTGTAAGTTTTACATGACTGTCCTTGTATAACAGTATGTATAACCATATCATAGTTTAACTAATCATACAGTCTGTCGAATAAGGCGTCTAGAGCGCAAACCTGCGGTGCAGTACGGAGTGTGACGTAGGCTATACATACGCAATTCACTTTGTAGCAACAATATTACATGATATTTCAAATTCATTGGTATACCCGGTTTATCAAACTCTTCTCTTCTTCCACGTGCCGTTAATCCACTCGCAGTGGTATCGGTGCAACATGCTTTTTAGCACAAGTTACAGAAAGATTTGATTTGTAGTTCTTACGACTGGCCGCTTCTCTGTCGAGTATTCGATGGGAATCCAGTTTATCAAACTAATATCATTTATT
Organism: Mimas tiliae; assembly: GCA_905332985.1. Taxonomy (NCBI): domain Eukaryota; kingdom Metazoa; phylum Arthropoda; class Insecta; order Lepidoptera; family Sphingidae; genus Mimas; species Mimas tiliae. The sequence goes on from HG995244.1 coordinate 17,103,558, forward strand.
GAAATCGGCTTTTAATCTACCACAACCTTTATCGCTTAATTCACTGCATGGTTTTTAGACTATGCCCTTAGGTATATGTTGTTAATCAGCCAGGACTTGTCACCGTCAGGAATGGTTCCCCGAGGTGATACTGCATTCACCCCGTACACTCCTCGCGCATGTAATTAAAATGAATTTGTATGCTCTGGAATTAGCAGCATTTTTATTCTTGCAATTGTATGGGATCCCATGCGAATTTTGCTGAGAAAGAAAGAAATATTAAATGTTTGTTTTCATTTTATTTTGATATTTTAATTAATTATTTAAATACACCCAATAGTCACACACATAGTCCTGACTCTAGGACACAAGGTTAACCTGTATCGTGAGTATCGGAAACTACGAGGGATAATCGAACGCACGGCCTCTCGCTTCGCAGCTGGCTATCCGCCCGCTGCGCCACGGAGAAATGTAATAAGTATGTACTTTAATTATTTATTGTTTTCGAATTCACCCAGTCTTATTAATGTAATTATACAGAGAATGTAATTTGCTGCAGCGAAAACCTATAATTAACGCCTGATTAACTCTTTAACTCTGGTTTGGACATAAATTATATAATTTATCGATTAATGGATATTTTCGAATTTGCAATCATATTAGTCAATTTTAAAAATGTATTTACGTTTGTTTACTAGTTTTATTACTTTTTATGTACCATTCGAAAAAATATATAGTTTTTAAATAAAATAGTTCATATTTAGTCCAACTTACTCGTATGTCGCATAAGTTTTTGTGATAGGTAGGTATAGCTGATACAATGGCATGTAAATTGTATAGCGCCGATTACCTAGCGGGCAATGGATAGTACTGCCGAGACAGAGGTCATAGAATCCATCTCAGCCCCTAAGACACACACCTTTGATTTATCGAAGCTTCGTGTGTATTTATTGTTAATTACCGCTCGCTGGTGAAAGAAACCTGCATACTTTGAAATACTAGTGTGTGACTGTTGGTTGTATTTATTTATTATTTATTTAATTACGTAGAAAAATACAAAGCAATGTCCGGATTGGTTATGGTGAAATAACCATAACCTCATTAGTACCTACCTGGCAGTGGGACCGTATAATAATAATACCATCCCCGTATTATATACGTCCCACTGCTGGGCACGGGCCTCCTCTACTGAATAAGAGGGGTTAGGCCTTACTCCACCACGCTGGCCTAATGCGGTTTGGCAGACTTCACATAGCTTCGAAATTCTTTTGAAGAATTTCTCAGGTATGCAGGTTCCTCACGATGTTTTTCATTCACCGTTAAAGCAAGTGATAATTAACAATTAATATACACATAACTTAGAAATGTCAGAGGTGTATGCACTTGGGGTTGGTTTCGAACCTGCGACTTTCATCTCGACAGTCCATACCACTCCCCGCTGAGCTATCACTGCTATGGGACCGTATAATACAGGGTTGATATTATATTATCCCCTCCAAACGCGTTCATTCATGTTGTAAACAAGCCCATCTACGGCGCGTCTCTACCACTTAAACTCCTTCAAACACCTTTAATAACTCAAGATAGATAATAACTAAATTCCAAACCCTAAAATTATGCAATAACCGGAGCGAGCTGAGCTTTACTAAGCCTTAGTTTAATAACAGTGTAATACTACGAAACTGTTCGCTTTATCTATAATAAACTGTGTGGGAATTTAATTAGTTCTATACGGACCCTTGTGGATTGCTCTGTGTTGCAGTTTTGATAAGTATGAAGTGGAGGGTTGAAGAAATGGCTTTATAAGGGGGTTTATGATGTTGCTATTTTGAGATTGATATCCGTATGCGAGGTGAAGATGAAGAACTTATAGTGAGTTGTGGTAGGTTTGGAAAGAAGGTAATAGTAAAAGTCCAAAGTCCAGAAAACTGTTTTACTTGCACTACACAAAACACTACATACATATAGAAGGAGAAAGTTAAGAAGGAAGTCTTGAGCACAGAACAGATAGGTATACCGTACAAGGCGAAGCTAAAGCGAAACATAAATCACATATACGTAAGCATTGATATGCAGAGGCTACTCGTCATAATGTTCAATTGCGACTGGTCGTTGCGTATGCGCCGGCCGCACTCATTATGAAGCGAACCCAAAATGACGTCACACGCTCAGGTAGTCGCAGGAACAATAGAACTGCGAACTACTTAAAATATAAAACACAGGTTTTTTATCTATATAAAATAATGTTTGTTGTTCAATGTTTTTCTGTCTGTGTGCTGAATAGTTTATTTATTTATTTGTGTTATGCTTTTGTTTTGTGTTTTTGTGTTACTTGTTGAAAGGTGATATGTCACTCACAAACTTATCCATCAGATTTAAGCTTTTTTTTATTAGCTTGAATGACGAGACGATCAGAAGGCCAATTCTCGTAATTTTAAACGTTCAAAATATCATTCCGATCTAATCTCAGCGTCAAGAAAGTTGCAAATGGCATTCTCTTAAATCAATAATCAACGTAAAATGCACCTAGCATTAGCAGTAGCATTATACCGTTTTGGCTTTAGTCGACTTTTATTGTACATTCAATCTCATTACAATTTATGTTCACATTTGACGTTGATTATTGGTTTAAGAGAATGCCATTTGCAACTTTCTTGACGCTGAGACTAGATCTGAATGATATTTAGAACGTTTAAAATTACGAGAATTGGCCTTCTGGTCGCTTGCCTGATCGTAAGCGCCACGCTTGCTCATAAACAGAAGCAACGCTACACAGAACTTTAAATAACAAAGCACTGCATGACACTGGACTGCGCTCGTCACCCCGAGACATAAGGTGTTAAGTCTCATAATGCCCAGTAACTTCACTGGCTGCAATGTCCTTCAAACCGGAACACAACAGTGCTTACACTGTTACTTGGCGGCAAAAATAGACAAAGCGGTGGTACCAACCTAGCCAGCCTCTCGCAAACGAGGGACAGTAGCATTTTGGATTTGAAAGGAAATTCAATGCTCACTATTTTCATACAAAGACGAATAAATGTGAAGTAAGTACCTAAATAAAGCACCAATTCATTTCACATTGGTTTTCTGTGAGACACCCCACTCGATTTGACCCATGCTGTAGAACTGCAGACAAAACTGTCTACACCGTAGTTCTACCACTTACTAAAGTGATTTTAAAGCTATATCTATTTTTAGCATAACACCTTTGAGTAAACACGTAGAAAACTTTAAATAACACGTCCAACGTAATACTCAATGTGAAAGCAATGTTAGCTTTGCATTTAAACGTTGTTAAATCTAAAATCTAAATGTAACCGGTTCGATGCTTTGCATTCAATGTCCCATATCTAAGAGGTTTACATAGATTCTGAATTACTGGAATCACCTTCGGGATTTGGTTTATTTTTGTTTATTCCTAAATCGCAGTCACGCATGAATATAAGAATAACGTCACCACCGAAATTTGAACACCGAGTACTTATTCTTCTATGATTCGTATGATATTATTCTTTCTTTCTTTCTGCCTGACGCTACCTCAGTTTAATACCAGGGTCGATCTCCTCCCACTATACATTTAACGGTATTTGGTATTATATTGGACCCGACCCGCCGTCTGACTCCCACAACCCGTAACGGAAACCAAGTTTCGCCATTGCGTCATGCGTTAATCAGCAAAGTGTACCACGTGCTGGTGAGGTTAGCTTTGGACTTAAGCAGCTCGCTGTTGCGTTTCATGCTGTGAGTGAGATATCCGGAGGCCCAAATCCCCTTCTCCATCCCAATCCTTTAATTATATTTTTCCTTTAAGGTCGGCAACGCGTCCATGATACTTCGTGTATTGTGGATGTTCATAACTAACCATCAGATGACACATTTGCTCGTGTGCCGTCCTCTGCCATAAAAAGACTACAGTACTTCTTATGTCATGTTAAGTTTCTTAATGCTAGTTGACAATTACCATAAACGGGCCAGTGTTCCCGAAAGATGAGATGGGCGGAGAGATTGGTTAATAACCTGTAGTATATTGTTGTTTCTGTATATCTTCTCCAGTTAGTTCCAGAGGATACAGCTCAAGCGATGTGGAGAGCAGATGTATCATTGTTCTTTAGAGCGAACACAGTGAAGACGAGCGGTATCAACGCTTATATCAATGAGCGGAGTGTGGCAAACTATGAGCAGCATCATCAGCAAATATATTTCCCGGTGCACTTTAGGTTGTACACAATATCTCCGCTTTGCGGGAAAAAGCCCTGACCGCTCTTCTCCTCTACTCACGTTCCACCTTCGCTTTAGTAAATACTGACCCTTATGCTTGATACAAAAGAAAGTTTCTCCCACGACTGAGGCGAAAATATAACAGAAAGCTCTCGTTTATCATATAATTTGAAAGCGAGAATCATACGATGCAACCACGTAAACGAAAATTTTGTTATATTTCTGCCTATTTCATATGAGGATCTTTTCTCGTCTAAATCAAGCTTAAAAGCAAAGGCAGAATTACTCAGCATCTTCCAACATCTAAGCTTGACTCCACAAACCCGTGGCACATCCAGTGAATATTTATAACTCTTGCATTCATTCCTTGCACACGAGGGAACTAATCTGCTAATGCATCTATACTTGTCTGTCCGTGTATTTTGAGGGCTTCGGTAAGCGCTGGAGCTGAACTGCATTGCTTGATTAACGATTTTATTTCTGTACGAATGATTGAGTTTTGCCTTTGTCTAATTTTGGTTAATTTAGTGGTTTCTGGTGATATTGTTTTTGCAATGATGTGAGTAACTTGAGCAACCGGAAACCTCACTCAGTTACGAAACGCGACATAAAGCAGCCATTTGACATTGATATTCTAAGAGACCTTGTGGAACTACCCTGGTCGAGTTGGCCCATTTATACTGTATACAAATTGTATTGACTGCCTCGGTGGCGCAGTTGTAATGCGTACGCGTTACGATTGAGGCTGACGCTGAGGTCTCGGGTTCGATTCCCGGGTCGGTTCAAGTAGTATTGGGTTTTTCGATTACGAAATGCTCAGTATCATCCCGAACTCTGGAATTTGTGCCCGGTATGGTGATAGGCTCGCCCCCTATTACATCGTGGGACGGAGATACGCTCGGCGAAATGTGGGTGTATTGGTTACACCTCTGCCTACCTCCTTCGGGGATTGCGGACCTGAGTGCGTATATATAAATTGTATTGACAGAAAAACACGAAGGGTGAACGCTTGTTAAAATCCCAACATAGCAAGTGAATAAGTATTAAGCATCATAAGAATAGTTAGAATTGTCATTGTCATAATTTATGGGCCACATTGAACATAATCTTTTGCCAAATAAAATGATCATTAATTTATTAAGTAAAATTCTGAAGTTAACCCTTTTTTAACTTTAAAACAACTACATACAGACATTTACTTGTTTACCAGACGAGCGTGCCGCATTCGTAACAGGCACTCAGGTCGATTAAGTGTGCGCCACTCATTTTATTACCGACATCTTGTGATGGGCGTTTTATTCAGCATTATTGCGAGAACGTTCCTCTAGTCCCCGCGGCGCCGTTCTATGTAAAAAAACACTATCCACTTTTATGTCCTCTCTTTAATGAATGCATAAATTGTTAAGAAAAATAGGACGTCGAGCGCTTCGTTTTAATTTACAGTCATTAAGTATTATTGCAATCAATTGTATTACTATTAGGTATTATTGGAATCGATTTAGACACAACGCTTGCTTAGATACATTTTAACTTAATAAAGTTTTTGTAGATATAATTTTTTCATGTTACGAGTATACCGTAGAAGTGTAACGTTGCAGTCTCTGCTTTGTTTTTGAGGATGCAGGCATATGTAAATTTTGCCCCTTATTCCGTTGAAGTATTTGCAAACAACAAAGTTGAAATAAAATGTTGGGTATCAAAAACATAGGTTGTATTACTAAGTACTAAACGCGCATACAAAGTGTGAAGCTTAAAAATAACAAGCAAATTAGAGGTGAAGTAATTACAATCTAAATTCTAATCTTCCGCAATGTCAGACATAAATAATAATCAAAACGCATTTTATCGCATCAAAGGCGCCACGAAATTCAGGCACATTTTATTAGTATGTACTAGGAGGTGTACAAACATCGTGGAAACTATTGAACAAGCGACCCTGCAATGACTTCAACGCCAGCCGTAATCGAGATGCATCCAACCGGATCAAAAGCTCAAACGACAATACCATGCGAAAACAGAATTTGCGTTTTACGCGCACGTTGCATTGTCAAGTACCAGGCGTGCAGACGTTGTGCGAAGCTATTTAACAATTCAGGCGATGCTCTACCCACACCTTTGTTCGCCAGCCCGGCCAGTGTTTGCTTTCAATTAAACACTGCGTTTGTGACTAGCGGCAAGGTATGATTTCCTGGTGCTTGCGAGTTAGTCAGCGATGGCGTTTGAATTTTGCGTTCGGGCGATATCTCCATGGGAATTAATTATGTTTGGTTTGCGTTATAGTATGTTATAACGTTCTATTTTTAACACACTTTAAAAAAGGAAGAGGTTCTGAATTTGGCAAGTTTTATTTTTATTTTGCTTATTTATGTATGTACACATCGATTTCTCCACCAATTGTGGATCGATTTTGGTGAAAAACATTTTATTCGAGTTTAGCTGGACGCGGTTCCATACAAATTTGGTTAAAATCCGATAACAGAGTACGGAGTGAAAAAGTGAAACTCCTCAATGGATAAAAAAAACTTTTTTTTTGACCGGCACCTACTCCAAAGCGATGTTATTGTTGACTTTTCAGTGTTTTTATTTTGAAGTCAGTTTCTAGGTTTTGTTCAAACTTATTTTATTTTCGTAAATTCTCTTTCGAGAAATACTTTTATAAAATAGTGCTAATGTGTTTTCTTTGAGTGCTTTCTGTTGTTGGTCTAGCGATAGAAAAGGATTGTTTTAATGGCCTCTTATTGATAGAAAAAACGGCATAATACCAATACTTAGATTAGTTTCGTTATTTCCTTATTCTAGAGGTGGGGAAAAGTGGGGAGCGAGTCTACTTGCCATAAAGGACACTTAGTGAAAGTTGTTCTTACCATCAGGTTATAGCCTAGTTATTTTGCTACTTTGCTGAGCCAGGATAAAAAACACATAAATTCAGATTGTTTATAAAGTAATTAGACCGCCAGAGGCACTTTTATATGTCCTGTTATACTACCGGTGCTTCGGATAATACTTACATCATGGTTAATAGTAACAACTAGCAGCGTACAAGACGTTCAGTCCACACTTGTTGTAAGTTGTAACTCTGATATAGTTCGTCAAGTAAATAAAACTTGCTCCGTGTCATATGGAGTTGGGGGCTATTTTTGTGGGGCAACTTTTAATTGCGTTGGTCAAAGCGAAGCCAACTCTCCGAGGGTGTCATGCGGCGGGAATCAACGGAATTAGATAAACTACGGTAATTATTAGCATTTTTTTTATATAGCACAGGCTGGCAAACTAGCAAGTGTGTCACCTGATGGTAAGTGATCTCTACCGCCCATGTAAGTCCGCAATACCAGAATAATAATGGACGCGTTGTCGACCTTAAAGGAAAGAGATAATAAAGGGATTGGGAAGGGGAGGAGGATTTGGGCCTCCGGATATCTCACTTATCGTACAAAATGTAATATGTTGTTACATCACGTTGGTTTTCTGTGAGACAGTGGCAAGAACCCGGTCGAGCTGGCCCATTCATACTGTAGACAAAATTGTTTACAGCATGGCTCTACCACTTATAACAGCTATACCATCACGCACTTTTCCGAGTGATGAGACGAGAACCTCACTCGCCTGATGGTACTCGGTATGCCCATAAACAAACAGTAGCAAAAAAAAAACAAAACTTTGACTTACATTGTACTGCATGACACTGCACGGCGTTCCTCAAGCCGAGCCTTAAGATGTTAAGTCCCATAATACCAATAATTTTGCTAGCTTCAATGTCCTTTCAGTATCATGAGACACGCTGCCTACCCTATTTTGTTGTTGTGTGAATTATTTAATTTTTGTTTTGTACCTTGTTTCATCTTTCCTAGTGTATAACAGCCATTTACAGTAAACCATCTTAGTTTGATTCTTTGGATAGATCGCACAAACGAGCCAATAAGAATACAATTTGAAGGTCGCGCGTTTAAATTACTTTGTTTGATTGGTTGATTTCCATAATCTGTCTGGATATTGAAACTGAGATAGTTTATTGTAACTGGCCATTAAGTGTGTCTCTTTTGTTGAATAAATATTTTCTTTGTTTCTTCTTTAGCTTCAAGGCTGGTAAAATAGACTGCTGTGGTACTTGCCTAGATAGCCTCTTGCATAGGAGGATTACCTAGTAATGATAGCTTACAGAATTCAAAATCAATACATCGCTTCACAACGAACACGTCAATTATTGTGCAGACAAACATTACAAGCTACATTTTCTACGAGTTTGAGCCTTAATTTTGCGCAGAGCGTGACGTTCGCAGATCTGCAACTTAATTATAGCTTTTTGCACAAAATTGAGTTATTGTTTTATATTTACAGGATGCCATCAGCGTTAATGCTATTAATGTTGAATTCTCCGTGAGTTTGAAATATTATCAACACTATTATAAAACTTGGTCCCTGGTATGCGAGAGACCGTCTGAGTTGGTACCACCACTTTGTATATTTCTGCCGCCAAGCAACAGTGTGTAAACACTGTTGTGTTCCGCTTTGAAGGACATTGAAGCCAGTGAAATTACTGGGCATTATAAGAGTTAACACCTTATGTCTCGGGGTGACGAGCGCAGTCCAGTGTCATGCAGTGCTCTGTTATTTAAAGTTCTGTGTGGCGTTGCTTCTGTTTATGAGCAGGCGTGGCGCTTACCATCAGGCGAGCGATCTGCTCGTCTCGTCATTCAAGCTAATAAAAACTAGGTCCCTCGTATGCGAGAGACCGTCTGGGTTGGTACCACCGCTTTGTCTATTTCTGCAGCCAATCAGCATTGTGTGAGCACTGTTATGTTGCGGTTTAAAGTTCTATGTGCTGTTGCTTCTGTTTATGGGTAGGTAGACGTGGTGCTTACTATCAGTTTCATCACTCAAGCTAATAAAAAAAAACCTTAATAATCGCCTTCATAGACTGACCGTTAAAACCCTCAGTATAAATTATCTGTCAAAAACATTTGTAACTTTTAAATGCCTGAACAGATTTTCTTATAAGATAGCGAAGAACCATCTCGATTAAATCAGCTTTCAAAAAAACACCGCATTCAAATTGTTCGATTCGTTTAGGCGCTACGATGTCACAGACAGTTACATGGCATACACAAGCAAATGGGTTAAACTTGTAACACCCTTTATTTGGGGGTTAAAAAACTGAATCGCAATGCGTTTGCTGTTCACCGTTTAGGAGTTTTCTATTTTTCCTCGTACTCCGAGCACAAAAATAATTATCAAAATGTGGACCACATTTGGCGAAGGTATCACAAGTGAAAAGTCCGTATTATTGCAGTTGGTTAAAAAGAAAATAAAAGGACAAATAAATAAAATAATATGAAGAATTTGTCTTCTGCCTGGCGCTATCGGATTATTTTCATACACTTCACCCAGTCTTAAGCATCCTCTGTAGTAAGAGCATTGTCTCTCATCTTCCTCCGCCGTTCCCTATATTCTATTTAAAGATAGATTTGCTTACAATCAATTGTGTTTTGACAGATCTTTCATACAAAATCTGTCTATATTTTACTGCCAGTAAGCAAATCTGTCGATAGACAGAATATTGGGGACTGCTATAGGACAACATGCATTGGCTAGCGCTTTTTGGGCGGTCCACGGAATTATACCCCTACTATACTATAATTATGTACTATACTATAATTAGGTACTATACTATACATATCTATATGTACTATAATAATATCAATTGTTATAATTATTAGTACAGTAATTTTTATTGAAATAAAACTAGTTTATACGGATTTTATCGCGGTTTAATTTTTATTTTGGTCCCGACGTTTCGAAAGCTTTTCAGCCTTCGTGGTCACGGGAGAGACTGAGGTGTAGGTCATCTCGAAAAGTTAATGTTACAATGGCTACCTTCATTTTAAAATTATACATTTATTTTTAATTATTTAAAAAAGTTAGTTGACACTAGTCCGATCTACGCAGAAAGAGCTCACGGTATCTTGAGGTCTGGCAGTTGGTCTTTTGTGTTCCGATTTAATTAAATGTATAATTGGATCCCAGGCTTGTGCAAGCTTCCAACCATCTTCTCTGTTGAAATTTGGGTGTTTCTTAATTTCAATAGCCTCGCGAATCATCCTAGGTAGGAATCGGTGTTCGTATAAACTAGTTTTATTTCAATGTGTAATATTCGCGTAAACCTAAGAAATCACTAAGTAATTTTTATTTTAAATTGTTTTTTACATTTTTGAATATTAATTTATAAAAACAATTAACGTCAGGCAGGCGGCTGGTTGTAAAAAGTACAAGCCAAATCTTTCTGTAACATGAGTTTAAAAGCATGTTGCGCCAACCCCACTGCGAGTGGGATAAGGGTAAGTGGACATTTGTAAAAAATGCTTCAAACCGAAACACAACAGTGCTTGACGGTAAACATAGACCAACCCAAACGACCTCTTTCAAATTAGCAAACATATGTACAGCGACACACACAGATATACTTTTTGATATAGGTGTTGACATTCTCAAACAGATTAAGATTTAATTGTTAGGTATCAATAGCAAAATTGAAATATGAAGGAGAAAAAGATTATATTGTTTGAGCCGAATTACGAATACGGTTTATAATTAAGAGGAAGTCCGGCAAATTCAACCTGATTAACGAGTCTGACCGTGATCTCAAGGTATATATTACGTCACATTTGGTGATATTTAATTGAGAATAAAATAGTTCCAAGTTCAAATTAAAATTAGTTAGAATATAGACGTGTTTCCTTAAATGATGTTGATATTATGAAAAGAATCTCTCATATATATATATATTATCTCGTGATAAGGACGTTTCAGATAATTTTCAGTTACAAATATTGTTCCGATAGTTGCAATGTTTGGTTCTTCAAACGAGGTCGCCATGTCGTTGCCTCGTAAAATATTTTTATTGTTGAGTTTATATTTATTCAACAATGTAGAATCATTGTCAAGAATTGATCCGTTAGTTGATACTAAAGTTGGATTGATTAGAGGTTTAAGATCTAGTAACGGTCAGTATTCATTGTTTATGGGAATACCTTTTGGCTTGGTGAACGCAAGCAATCCATTCGGAGTGAGTATATTTAACTTTTATTTAATAATTTGGTTATATTTTGTCGTGTGTGTAATATATTAAAAGTGTTAGTATAGTATTTAGTATTATTAATTTTATATCTCGAGCATCAAAAGTATTAATAGTATAAAGATTATGAAGGTAAGAAGTCAAAATAAATGAATAATTTCTATGTATAGGTACCGTTTATGGGTCAGAACCGTTCCATATTGGCTAAGGAAGACCACCGCGGGGTTTTGAGTCTGTATAACAGCATAGGGTTTTTTTTGGTTAGGGATACGACCCAGCGGTCGTTCAGACAACTGGGTCCGGCATAACCATTCCCCTTCCCCTAGGGCTCGACAGGTATCTGTAAACGAGATTTTCTCCACGGGGAAAAAGAAGGCGTGGCGCTTACCATCAGGTCCTGCTCGTCTCGTCAGGAAAATAAAAAAGCTAAATAATGATAGCAGCGATAACTCAGCGGGGAGTGGTAGGGACTATCGGGATGAAAGTCGCAGGTTCGAGACCAGCCTCAGGAACATGCACCTCTGACTTTTCTAAGTTACGAGTGTGTTCATTAAATTATTATCTATCACTTGTTTTAATCTTGATGGAAACATCGTGAGGAAACCAGCGTACCTGAGAATTCTCTATAATAATTTCGAAGGTGTGTGAAGTCTGCCAACCCACATTAGGCCAGCGTGGTGGACTAAGGCTAAACCTTCAATCAATCTTCTTTATAGAATAATTCAGTTTCCAGCAGTAGAACAGTTTATAGCATTCATTCATACGCATACGTATTTACGCCTGTAATCCCCAAAGAGGTAGGCAGATAACCAGTACACCCACACTTCGCCGAGCTATCGCCATACCTGACACAATTCCAGACTCCGGGCTGATACTGAGCATTTCGTAATAGAAATACCCAATATCAATTTTACCCGACCCGGGGATCGAACACGACACCTCAGCACATCAGTAGTAGCATGTACGCATTAGAACTGCGCCACAGAGGCAGTGTATTACAGGTCTGATATTATTATTAAATGATAAGGGACGATACATTACAGTAGAAGGGTAAGTAAACCCACTGTTATCTTCATTCTTTAATGCACTTTCGACCGCAACCATAGCTATAACTATAAGCAATATAACTTTTAATAATCTATACATCAATATTTTCAAATCTTCGCAAACATCAATAAAAAATGGTATAAATATAGATAAAATCATCATAATTTGATTTTAGATTGCTTAATCTGCAGCGGCTGTCTGTTTTGCAGATAAAAAATATCAATAAAATAATTAAAGATTTTTGAAGACTAATTTTAAAATAAAAACTAGGAAAATACCAGGGTCGTTTTTTTATACCGTAGCCTGGCAATCGAGCAAGTGGGTCACATGATGGTAAGTGATCTCTACCGATCATGAACTGAAGAATTATGGAAGTGTTGCCATCATTAAAGGAAAGGGGTATTAAGGGATTGTGAAAGAGAAGCGAATTTAGGCCTACGGATTTCTAACTCACCGTAGGAAACGCAGAAGGAAGCCGCTACTTTAAGTCGGTTTTCTGTGGAACAGTGGTAACGACCAGGTCGAAACGAGCTCTACAATTCAAAAAACTACACCTAACTTTATAACATTTTAAAATCCATACCTAGCAAACTGAGATAGCATCAATATTAATTTCATTTATTCTTTCTCTTAATTAAATAACATCTATTTTTAAATTTCGGTATATATTAAATGAAGTATACCCTAAAGTATATATTTTTATAGTATAGGCTGGCAAATGAGCAAGTGGGTCACCTGATCGTAAGTGATCTCCACTGCCCATGTACGCCCACAATGCTAAAATAATCATGGGTGCATTGCCGACCTTAAAGGAAAGGGATAATTTAGGGATTGGGAAGGGGAGGGGAATTTGGGCCTCCAGATAAATGTATATGTAATGCTGTAAGTATTTATTATAAAAATATGTTGGCTTTGTTCCAGGTGGCTACTAAGTACCCTAGTTTCAAAGAACCCTTCGAAGCCTACGATGATAGTTCCATCTGTCCTCAAGTTAGCCAGTCCAATAGTGTTGGTTCCCTCGATTGCCTTCGTTTAAATATTTATGTGCCGTCTACTGCGACATCCACAAATAAATTGCCCGTCATGATCTGGATTTACGGAGGTGCATTTAAACAAGGTTCTGCTGGCAGAACAATGTTCGGCCCAGATTATCTGGTTAGGCATAACGTCATTGTAGTGACATTCAATTATCGTGTGGGGCCATACGGCTTCATGTGCCTTCACATCCCAGAAGTACCAGGAAACCAAGGTCTCAAAGATCAATACATGGCCATGAAATGGGTTTACGATAATATAGAAGCATTTGGTGGTGACGTAAATAATATTGCTTTGTTTGGTGAAAGCGCTGGTGGACACTCCATAGAATTTCATCTAAGATCTCTAAATGAAAATTTGTTTCATAAAGTTATCATGGAAAGTGGAAGCGCAGTAGCAGCTACTGTCTTTTTAGAACCTGACAAAGAAGTACCGATAAAACTAGCTGAGTACTTAGGTTATACTACAAATAATATACAAGAAGCCTTGGAATTTCTTGCATCGTCTGAACCGAACGAAGTGATAAGTGCTACAGTTTCACTCAATATGTCTTTTAAACCTTGCGTTGAAAAGATAATTGATGGTGTTGATAACTTTATAACTACTACGTGGGTCGATACGCCAGTACCCAAGGTAGCAAATATACCAGTATTGTTAGGTTTTAATGAACATGAGCTTATGACCGCGTACCTCACTAAAGATGCTTCACACTTCAAAGGATTAGAAGTATTTAAAAATAATTTATATACAGCATTCAATTTTACGGAATATGAATTGATAGAAATGGAGAAATTAGTCCGCCACTTCTACATAGGTGATGAACCAATTAATAAAGATGTTGTGTGGCCGATAATCAACTTCGATTCAGACTTCACATACATTCATCCTATACAGAGAACTTTAAGAAAGTTCATAGAAAGTGGAGCTGGAAATACATATTACTACATGTTTTCGTATTCTGGTGGAAGAAATGTTGCCAAAAATAGTGTTAACATTACTGAAGAAGGAGCAGCTCATGCTGATGAGATGGGATACTTATTTGATATGATGGTCCTACCAGAAGTGCCAACTGCTGCAGATCAACTAGTTTTGGATAGAATGACTAAGATGTGGACTAACTTTGCAAAGTATAGGTAAGTTAATATTTAATGAGTTTCATTTATACCTACGTAATAAGTTTTTGGTCGTGGGTCCGCCGGCGTGAAGGTTTTTTCAGAATAAAAAGCAGCCTATATCCTAATTCAGATTATGGTATACCTGTATGTAAAATTTTGTCTAAATCCGTTCAGCCGTAATGGAGTGATTGATTAAAAAAAATGATTATGAGTAAGTGATGGTAAGTTATCTCTATCCCCCATGTACGCCCATAATACCAAAAGAATCATGGGCGCGTAATCGCATCTAAAAGAAAGGGATAATTAAAGGGTTGAGAATGGGAAGGGACGGTCTGAGTTTTTTTTTATTGCATAGGCCGACAAACGAGCAAGTGGGTCACCTGATGGTAAGTGATCACCACCGCCCATGTATGCTCACAATACCAACAGAATTATGGGCGCGTTGCCGACCCGAAAGGGATAATTAAGGGATTAGGAAGGGGAGGGGGATTTGGGTCTCCGGATATCTCACTTACCGTACGAAATGCAGCAGCTAGCTGCTACTTTACGTTGGTTTTCTGTGAGACTGTGGTAACGACCTGGTCGAGCCGGCCCTTTCATGCTGTAGACAATTGTCTATAGAGTGGCTCTACCACTCACAAACTACGGTTTCTCAGTCTAAGTACGTTACGTAGACGTATGAGGTGATAAACTAGCTATTATCTTTATATATATAATTCTACGGTACGTGTGTATGTGACTGAACTCCTCCTAAACGGCTGGACCGATTTGAATGATTTTTTTTGTATGCGTTTGGGTGGTGCCCTGGATGGTTTAGATTCACAATTGGACCCGGTAGAAGGCGCTGCTGTAGTTGCGGGTGAAACCGCGCGGGACAGCTGTCCCGTAACTAGCTAGTTAGCTATATAATTATGCTGCTGACTATACAGTCTATCAGCTAAATCATAATTACTTAATGAGAGATAACACCGAAAACACAATAATAAAATGTTGATTTGCACCGAAATTTGATCTACCACGATATTATGGTAGCACTTTGCATCGGTGCATTTAAAAAGGTTTAATTCAAATAGAAGTCGGCTAAATATTTTACAGAGACGCAGAGACGTGGACTCTAACAAAGGGCTTAATCCACCACTTTAAGGTCGCTCAACGAGCTATGGAGCGGGTTATGCTTGGTATCTCTCTGACGGATAAAATCCGGAATACGGAGATCCGTCAGAGAACTAAAGTAACCGACATAGCCCGCCGAATTAGCAAGTTGAAGTGGCAGTGGGCTGGTCACATTTGTCGCCGCAACGATGGCCGTTGGGGTCGAAAGGTGCTAGAGTGGAGACCACGTCTATCCAAGCGTAGTGTAGGCCGACCTCGAGCCCGCTGGACCGACGACCTGATACACGTAGCGGGAAGCGGCTGGATGAGGAAGGCGGAGGACCGTCAAGGGTGGCGCCAACTTGGAAAGGCCTATGTCCAGCAGTGGACGAATTCAGGCTGATGATGATGATGAAATATTTTACAAAACTAAATCACATCATTCATCTTACTTATTTGTGGCAGATCGTATTTTGGCAAAACAGTCATCACATCCTGTTATATTTTAAGTTCATTGATGTTTTGAGGATAGGTACGTTATATCTGTTTGATCTATGATCTGTTTTTTTTTAATTATTATTAGTTCGGGTGACGAAACTATCAGGTCGTTCCCCTGATGGTAAGCGCCACGCCTGCCCATAAACAGAAGCAACACCACACAGAACTTTGAACTACAAAGCACTGCATGACATAGGACTGCGCTCGTCACCCCGAGGCATAAGATGTTAAGTCTCATAGTGTCCAGTAATTTCACTGGCTTCAATGTCCCTCAAACCGGAACACAAAAGTACTTACATATTGTTGCTTGGTGGCAGAAAAATAATTTTATAAAGTAAGTAACAAAATGTCTATAGGAATATATTTGAAATTTCAGTGATCCTACCCCGGAGACAACCGACCTTTTACCAGTGAAATGGATTCCTGTAACTGCAGACACATTGCATTGCATGAATATAAATTCAAAACTGACCCTCATTTCTAGACCTCTGCAAGAAAGGATGGCTTTCTGGGAGCTGTTCTACAAAATGAATAAAGCGTCGCAAAGAACATTCAAGTAATGATATTATTCGAAAATTAAAGCAATGAATTATAAACAGTTGTGTTTTTTGTATACCCTATTATAATAATGGCAATACCACACAACTAGACTAAACGGGTGGGTGTACTAGTTACACCTCTGCCTACCTCTTCGGGGAATACAGGCGTGAGTGCGTATGTCATTTATGTACAAACACTTAGTGTCAGGTGTATGTAACGACCATTAAAAATGACCACACCTTCTTGTAGCTCGTTGTATATATATCCTAAATAATTTAACGAGTATAAGTTTCTTTTTAATGTAAATTCCAAATCGATTTAAATTCATTACAATTAAGTTTTTAATCAAATTCCAGTCAATTACATAAAAAAGAAAATCAAACAAGCGTTAACACGCTGAACGAAGTGATAAAAGTTACCAATGCGAAGTTTAAAATAATTTTAATGATGAAAATTACTGGCCAGATCGGGCGACGTGACAGTGCAAAGTTTTTGCCAGCCTGAAGAGTTCGCTCCTGGATTTTGCGAACATCGTGTTTGTTACAACGTGCTTAATTATAGTTTTTAGTCTGCGTTAAAATTTCTATATTTTTTGTGGACTTATCTTCTTTCTAGTACAGTATTTTTTTGTGTGGTAATTCGGATCTAAGCGAGGTAAATGTTTGTGATTTCTTTCTTCGCTTGAATTGCGGGACTAGTACGTTACTAGCCTGATGATAAGCGCCACCACAGCCAATAAACAGAAGCAATACTACAAACACCGGAGGCCGCTCACCTTCTCAATTCCTTTATTTATCGTTCCAGGTCGGAATCGCGTCCATGATTCTCCTGATATTGTGGGTACATCTAAGTGCACATGGGCAGTGGAGATCACTTCATACCAGGTGTCTCTGTTACGCGTTTGCTCGTCTAAGCTATAAAAATGACGCAGAAGGCCTGGCCACGTCTTACACCCATACAGGAGTACAGGCTGAATGTTGGTCTTGTATGAGACCTTCGACATATTTCGGTTAGCTATGTTTAGCTACTCATATATTAATTAATAATAATACCCCTGTATTATACATGTCCCACTACTGGGCACGGGCCTCCTTTACTGAATGAGAGGAATTAGCCTTAGTCCACCACGCTGGCCTAATGGCCGGTTGGTAGACTTCACATACCTTCGAAATTCTGAAAGGAATAACTTCACAGGTATGCAGGTTTCCTCACAATGTTTCCTTCACCGTTAAAGCAAGCGATAATTAACAATTAATACATAGGTAACGTAGACAAGTCAGAGGTGTATGCTCTTGGAGCTGGTTTCGAAATAGCGACTTTCGTAACGACCTTTCTTCGTTTCTGTACCACTCCCAGTTGTGCTATCGCTGCTTTTAATTTTATGAATACTCTCGGACTATTTATCGGATTCCCTGTATTGTGAATATCAAAATCTGCAAGTAGTACAACAATTATACTGGGAATAAATTATAGGTACCTGGCATAAATGTTTGTTCCAAATACTTTCAATGCAAGAATTTAGCTCGCAATGTTCAGTTTCTTAAAGCAAATAATAAAACCTTACTATTTCTAGTACCCTTTGTGTCTCTTTGATGTAATATTAAACATTATTCTAGTTTTATTTTACATTTTTATAAGAGTACTCTTGTTTTGACTTTACAGACAAAGATACTTGGCGGTATCCTTTTTATAAAAATAACGTATTTAAATAAATATTGTAATAAATCTTGATAAAAAGAAGTATAGTTTTTTGTATTATTTGAGGGCTTATAGACGTATATACTTTTGTCTACACTCTACAGCAGAGGTTCCCTTACATTTTTCTCATATTCCACCTTCAAAATTTAGCTTGTTCTGGTGGACCTGAAGCTACATTTCTATCTTATTCCCAAAACTCGACAAAAAATGTGAAGATTAGATCTAACTATGGACCCCCGTCGAGTCTCCCGTGGAACCCTGTGGTCCAACTGGACCACTTTGGGAACTTATGCTCTACAGTTTGTATGGGTCGGCTCCAATGGGTTTGTACCACTGTCTCAGAAAATCGACGTGAACTGCTAGCCTACTGTTGCGCTTCGTACGGTGAGTGAGATTTCCATAGGCCCAAATTCCTCTCCTATTCCAAATCTCCATTTCTTTCCAGATTTATCGCCATATATTTATAATCAGATAAAACTGTTTTTTCACGAGAAAACGAGTCGACAAATCAGCAAAATCATCTCTTGTGCGAGCCTATCGCCATACCGGGTACAAATTCTAGACGCCGGGCTGATATGAGCATTTCGTAATAGAAAAACCTAATATAGTCGCTTAGCTAACAATACCGCGTAACTCGAAAATTGGCCATGTGATATTGTCATTGGATAAATTGTTTTTGGCGCGTATCCAATAAATCTACACAAAAATTTAAATGAACCATACAAAGCACGATATTCAAATAGCTTTGTCATCAGGTAATTCATTGGTTACGTCACACGTTTTCATATAAAATATTTAATTTTATGTCTCTCCTGAAAACTAAATTTAACTTGCGCGGTATTGTTAGCAAGCGACGATATCACTTTTACCCGACCCGGGAATCGAACCCGAGACCTCAGCGTCAGCCTCAGTCGTAACGCGTATGCATTACAATTGCGCCACCAAGGCAGTCGTAATGAAAAATCGGCTAAATTCCAGAAAAACAATAAAGCGAGATTGAAAAAATAACACTAATTAAAATGTCTCGGGTGAAGTTCAGTACTAAATTGCGGCTATTAATTTGACGGATCCGCTCTTAACCAAGCTATTAACCGCCGAAGGACATTAAGGCTTATAATCCAAGTCAACGAATAGTGAATAAAATGTAAACAATTTTTTGATCGAACAAAACATCGAATGTTTACCATTCATCATCATCATCATCAGCCACAAGACGTCTACTGGTGAACATAGGCCTCCCCTAATGTCTTCCAGGCCGACCTGTTGGAAGCGGCTTGCATCCATCGGCTTCCTGCAACCCTAGTCAGGTCGTCGGTCCACCTTGTTTAGCATTATAAACCCCGATATCAATTAGAAAAGCTGCTTCTCCTAAGAATCATCTTGTTTAAAATAGGTTACAAATAAACGCATTCAAATAGATACACACACACACACACACACTATACTAAGCTAAAGGGGTCAAACTTATAACACCCTTCGTTTTATTAGGAGTTAGAAGCATCGAAATAAGAGAGAGTTATTCTCATATGGATCTGCCAAAAATACGGCTCTACTTACTTACACATGCAAATGTAAGATCACACGCAACACTCATACACGCAACAAAAATTAATGTACGTTCAAAATCAACTTTATTTCATAAAGTTAATGTCTAATATAAAATTTATAGATCGAGATAAGACATTCTGCACCGCGCAAAAAAATAGAAGTATTAAGTGTAAGCTAGATATCATGAATCAATTTTTATGTATTGATGAATGAACTAGCTGCACAGACTTCTATAACCCCACCCCCTTGCACAGAGTTTTGGTGGGGTAATTGTTTGCTTGAGTTACGTTTTTGTCATCTTATTTTGATGGAAAGAAGCGTTCCAATTTTAAATATATTTATTTAATAATAAAAAAAGAAATCCTCAAGTATTCGTCATTAGTTCTTTTTTAATTATGTTTGAAGCCATGGATTATTTGTTTACATTTTATGCACAGTTCGTTGCCGTGGCTGTAGTAATATAATGATTTAAAAGGAGACAACTCAAAGCGGACCTTGGAACATTTTAATTGACGCCTCCAGTGATGGAAATACCAAATTCCGAAACAAATATTGCGGATTGTCTATGTCTGCCATTATATTTTTTATCGGGGCTTTGTTTTTTAAAATATTCTTTAACAACTTACCATTTGGCGAACTGTTTTATATGAGAAAACATGAATAACTCCACATAAAGAAGTTTAAAATCAAAATTTACATATTTAGTACTGACCCCACAGTAAGATACCATTACCTTGTGTCGTGGGTATCAAGAATTACGAGAGACTTTCGGTCTCCTAACACCCATACCTGCAACAATTTTTTGCGGATTACATGTTTGTCTCGGTGTGAGGGTCGAACTTGCGGTGTCTAGCTTTACAGTCTGCTACTTACCCACTGCGCCAAGGAGGCTGTCTTACATTTTCAATACTCAGTATTCTATTATAAGGAGGTAGGTCCCTCTTAGGCCGTCTGGGTTGGTACCACCGCTTTGTCTATTACTACCGCCAAGCAGCAGTGTTTAAGCTCTGTTGTGCTTCGGGTTAAAGGACATTGAATCCAGTGCAATGACTGGGCATTATGGGACTAAACATCTTATGTCTCGGGGTGACGAGCGCAGTCCAGTGCCATTCAGTGCTTTGTAATTCAAAGTTCTGTGTGGTGTTGCTTCTGTTTATGGGCAGGCGTGGCGCTTATCATCAGGCGAGCGGCCTGCTCGTTTCGTCTCTCAAGCTGATACAAAAAAAGTGGTAAAGATACGTTGTAGACACTTGTCAACATTATAAATGGGCTGCTTCAACCGGGTTAGTGTCACTGTCTTACACAAAATCCACGTGAAGTGGCAACTCGCTGTGGCATTTCGTATGTTATGAGATTACTGGCCTAAATCACGCCTCCCCTTCCCAATCCTCAATGGTCAGTAACGCATTAATTCCTGCTGTTTATTAATTTGGTCTGAGGAAATCTTTTTTTATTAGCATAACTCATACATGACTCATCACAACAATCTATTCGCTCGTTTTCTAGCTCTGCCTTGAAAAATCTCAGCATTGTGTTAACTTGAAATTCTCGTTATTCTTGAATATTATGTTTCCTCAATTCCCAAAATTTTATACAGCAAGCCCCTAAGTGATACGAAACATTGTTCTCAGACCACACAAAACAACCATTCATTTTTGCGATTTCGTTTTTAAATAGCTCTTCGTTTCCTAACAGTAAAACTCTGAAAAAGTTATGTATATTAAGATATAGAGGAAGATAAGAAGATATGCTATAGTAAAATATTTTCTGTATTTTTTTTATGGCATAGGCTGGCGAACGAGCAAGTGAGTCACCTGATGCTAAGTGATCTCCAACGCCCATGTACGCCCACAATACCAAAAGAATCATGGTTGCGTTGCCGACCTTGAAGGAAAGGGGTAATTAAGGAATAGGGAAGGGCAGGTTTGGGCCTCCGGATATCTCACTTACCGTACGAAACACAACAACAAGGTGCTACTTTACGTCGGTTTTCGGCCCATATATGCTGTAGACACTTGTTTTTATAATTTTTTTGATAAAAAAATACTTTTTGCCTCGGTGGCGCAGTTGTAAGGCGTACGTACGCGTTACGACTGAGGCTGACGCTGAGGTATCATCGGGTTTGATCCCCGGGTCGGGTAAAAGTTATATTGGATTTTTATATTAAAAAATGCTCAGTATCAGCCCGGAATGTCCAAAAAGGCGATAGGCTCGCCCCCTATCACATTATGGGACGGAGATACGCTAGGCGAAATGTGAGTGTACAGGTTACATCAGGTTGCCTACCCCTTCGGGGATTATAGGCGCGAGTGCGTATGTATGTATTATTATTTTAACCTTATTACTCAGACAACGGTGGACTAATGCTTTATATTACAGCTATGAGTCCGAGCTATCTAATAACTTAGCTTTTGCCAAGTAGGACACAGGGATTACATAATATCTCATATTGTATTTTTTGTTATTGTTATTTTAACAGTTATTTTTTGAAAAAGTTTCTATTGCCTTGTTGTGTTATTGTATAAAAACGGCAAAGTTCCCTGAATTTTATTATTTTACGTGAAATACATAAAACAGGATAGCAATATCACAGGCAGTAGATATTTTCCGTACTTGTAATTAGAAACAAAAATACACCCAACAGTCACACACATAGTCCTGACCCCACACTAGGTTAACCTGTATCGTAGTTACGAGTATCATCAACTACGAGGGACTTGCGGTCCCGACAACATTCAAACCCGAAACCAATATTTGTGGATCATAGAAACAATTTCGTCTCGGGAATCGAACCTGTGACTTGTGAGGCTATCTAATCTCAACCTGTTGTTAATTTAATGGTGAATTGACTACTATTTATTGAATTGTTAAATAAAATACAAATCTCAGACACTAATTGAAAAAAAAACTAACTTTTATATGCATGAAACAAAATCTTGAAACATAACCTGGAACCAAAAACAAAAAACTGCATTTAAATTGGCTCACTAGTTAAGAAGCTACAAAAGTAAAAACACACACAATGGGGCCAAACTTACAACACCCCTCTTTTAGTACGCACTCAGTACGCACTCACGCCTATAATCCCCGAAGGGGTAGGCAGAGGTGTAGCCAGTACACCCACATTTCGCCAAGCGTATCTCCGTCCCTTATGTGATAGGGGGCGAGCCTATCGCCATACCGGGCACAAATTCCAGACTCCGGTCTGATATTGAGCATTTCGTAATAGAAAAACCCAATACCACTTTACCCGAGCCAGGGATCGAACCCGAGACCTCAGCGTTAGCCTCAATCGTAACGCGTACGCATTACAACTGCGCCACCGAGGCGCCTCTTTTCTATCTGTGGTTAAATATGTTAAAGTACTACAATACATGTATTGCAATTGAATCGTCTATTCCAATCATTTTAAAATGTCTTTTTAAACAATTCACAAACGCAGGCTGTTATTCGAATAACTTATGAATACAAAAAAGCTCGTTGTAAATAAAAACTAGCAATTTAAATTCAATTTATTTTCAAATATTCCAGGTATCCTATTGGGCGCGTGCTCTATTCCAATAAATAATTGAAAGTATCTTCAAATCTATTTAACTAGTCTTCAAAATACGAAGTTTATTTGTAATGTTGATTGAATTACAGTTTTGTTCTTATATATTTTTATTAACATGACATGGAAAATCGGTAACTAAATTGCGAAAAGCGCTGTAAAAGGACTATCACCCAGAGACACAAGATGCTAAGTATCATAATGCCCAGTAATTTCACGGGCTTCAGTGTCCTTCAAACACACACAACATTGCTTACACACTTTTGCTTGGCGGCAGAAATAGACAATGCGTTGGTACCAAATTGAGAACCTCCTCCTTTTTTGAAGTCGGTTAATAACATACTTATTTTAAAGTAAAACTGAAATGAAAATTGAGAACCACTTGCGTTTTCATGTTGATTTACAAAGGTCAGTCTTTATTTTCAAACAACACATGATATATAGTGTATATAGAAGCAAATAAGAAAAAGTCGTGGAAACACGCGTGTATTTCTTACGTTATATCCCGTAGTACAGCCCTCTGAGGATTTCATTGTTCACACAAGGCAATATCATCAAATATACAACAACTTCACAAAGGTAACTTGTAAATATTAGCCATGACTCTTCAGCCTCATCACTGTGTCTTGTGTAACGAGACTCTGTTTTTATTTCTGAGTTTCACAAGTTGGGAGAATATATTCTGGAGATAATACTGCCTCTGTGCCTCTGCCTCGGTGGCGCAGTTGTAATGCGTACGCGTTACGATTGGGGCTAACGCTAAAGTCTCGGATTCGATGTCTCGTGTTCTCGGGTCGGGTAAAGTGGTATTGGTTTTTTCTATTACGAAATGCTCAGTATCAGCCCGGAGTCTGGAATTTGTATCTGGTATGGCGATAGGTTCGCCCTTTATCACATAAGGGACGGAGATACGCTCGGCGAAATGTGGGTGTACTGGTTGCACCTCTGGCTACCCCTTCGGGGATTACAGGCGTGAGTGCGTATACATAATATATTAGACTGCCTCGAGCCAAGACTGGGTCGAGTAAAAGTGATATTGGGTTTATCTATCACGAAATGCTTAGTATCAGCCCGGAGTCTGGAATTGTGTGGTAGGCTGAAGTATCACATTATGGGACGGAAATCAGCTCTGCGAAACGTGCGTGTACTAGTTACAGCACTACCTACCCCTTCGGGGATTACAGGCGTTAGTGTGTATGTAATTATGTTATAAAAGCTATGTATTTTTCAATTTCTTTATTTGACGCCTATATTTTTGCTTGCTTATTTTTAAAACCTTACAAGAGGAGTTTTATTAGTTAGCCCTTTGTTGAAGGGAGTCAGTCTGTAGCACCGTAGCGCCTTAACGAATGGACCGATTTAAATGCGGTTTTGTTTCAAAGATAATTTAATCGAGATGGTTCTTGGATAATTATGTTTGAAGAAAACCTGTTCAGTAGTTTAAAACTTAAATAAAAAATGTATTAAAATAAAAAAAAACTTCATAACAAAAAATAAAAGAGACTCGAAAAACTATTATAAAAAACTTTGTAATTTGAGTCGGTAAATTGTTTAGTTTTAGATTTAAAACTTTTAGTTTACTATGCAAATCTTGTCACAGAGTGATCGGATTTCGATGTTTTGTATTATTCAATAGGGCATACTAAGTTAATAAGTCCCATTTATGTAACAAATATAAAAAATGACGTGACCTTACTCTAGACTTTTGGTTTTCTGACAGTACCGGCACACGCCAACATTCTCCCGCCCTCCGCCCTTCCCATTCCGGTCCTCTATATATTATTCAGAGTTCTTTTCGGGTACTTTTGATTTTTTGATTGCGTTCCCTTGTTCCTCTAAGCGGTTTTTTATTTGTTGGCCATCTTTTCGTTTCCCTTGCGAACTTTTGGCGAGGTTAGAATTATTTTTAAATATGATTCTTTTTGATAAAAGTTAGCTGTTTGGGATATTTGGGAACGAATTGAATTACCTAATTACTAATAAAGCTCCGATATCAGTCCGAAGACGAACTGTAGGTAATTTTTAAATTACTAAATACATTGTCTTCAAATATGGCCAAGAATCATCTGAATTTATCCAGCTTTGAATAACGCATTCACATCGGTCCATTCGTTCAAACGATATGAAGCCACAGACCAACTTATAACAGCCTCCATGACGCAGCGGTCGAGTGGCCGGATGTGGGGCGTTGGTTCGATTCTCGCACCAAGACAATTGTTTGTGTGATCCATGAATATTGGTTTCGGGTCTGGGTGTTGTGGGACCGCAAGTCCTTTGTAGCTTTTTATACCCACGATACAGGTTAACCTAGTGTGGGGTTAGGACTATGTGTGTGTGACTGTTGGGTGTATTTATTTATTTATAACATCTTCTTATCAGGGTTTAAGATATAAACAACAGCTACGTCTATGCTCGCGCGCTTTCAAAAACAAGCCCACTGAGTTTGTTTCGCCGGGTCTTCTCAGACAGGGTCGCGTTTGGATCCGGTGGTAGTTTTAAAACTACAATTTAGAGGTACACATGGTCCGTATCAATCACCTTAAAATAAAAATAGGACTTTTTATTTCCCTAATTTATTTTGGTATGATAAATCGGACCAAAAACAAGCCCACTGAGTTTGACTAACTGGATCTTCTCAGGACTGGGTCGCGCCGCGTAAAATCCAGCGGTAAAGTAAGCCCACTGAGTTTGTTTCGCCGGGTCTTCTCAGGTTGGGTCGTTTTGGATCCGGTGGTAGTTTTAAACCACGTGCCGTTTCGGTAATGCCTATGGTCCATATCGACCTTTAAAACAGAGAAAAAATAACAATAATAATAATACTTAACAATCCTGGACTAATATAAAAATATTGTAAACTTTATAGTTGCCCAGTGTATTTTGACGATGCTATGTATGTTATGTATATATTAGCTGATATGATTTCTGTACTTACATAAGTTTCTTTATTTTGTACTGACTTGTCATAAGCGCTATTTTAATTGCCTACATGATGAATAAAACCATTTCATTTCATTTCATTTCATTTCATTTCATTTCATTTCATTTCATTTCATTTCATTTCATTTCATTTCATTTCATTTCATTTCATTTCATTTCATTTCATTTCATTTCATTTCATTTCATTTCATTTCATTTCATTTCATTTCATTTCATTTCATTTCATTTCATTTCATTTCATTTCATTTCATTTCATTTCATTTCATTTCATTTCATTTCATTTCATTTCATTTCATTTCATTTCATTTCATTTCATTTCATTTCATTTCATTTCATTTCATTTCATTTCATTTCATTTCATTTCATTTCATTTCATTTCATTTCATTTCATTTCATTTCATTTCATTTCATTTCATTTCATTTCATTTCATTTCATTTCATTTCATTTCATTTCATTTCATTTCATTTCATTTCATTTCATTTCATTTCATTTCATTTCATTTCATTTCATTTCATTTCATTTCATTTCATTTCATTTCATTTCATTTCATTTCATTTCATTTCATTTCATTTCATTTCATTTCATTTCATTTCATTTCATTTCATTTCATTTCATTTCATTTCATTTCATTTCATTTCATTTCATTTCATTTCATTTCATTTCATTTCATTTCATTTCATTTCATTTCATTTCATTTCATTTCATTTCATTTCATTTCATTTCATTTCATTTCATTTCATTTCATTTCATTTCATTTCATTTCATTTCATTTCATTTCATTTCATTTCATTTCATTTCATTTCATTTCATTTCATTTCATTTCATTTCATTTCATTTCATTTCATTTCATTTCATTTCATTTCATTTCATTTCATTTCATTTCATTTCATTTCATTTCATTTCATTTCATTTCATTTCATTTCATTTCATTTCATTTCATTTCATTTCATTTCATTTCATTTCATTTCATTTCATTTCATTTCATTTCATTTCATTTCATTTCATTTCATTTCATTTCATTTCATTTCATTTCATTTCATTTCATTTCATTTCATTTCATTTCATTTCATTTCATTTCATTTCATTTCATTTCATTTCATTTCATTTCATTTCATTTCATTTCATTTCATTTCATTTCATTTCATTTCATTTCATTTCATTTCATTTCATTTCATTTCATTTCATTTCATTTCATTTCATTTCATTTCATTTCATTTCATTTCATTTCATTTCATTTCATTTCATTTCATTTCATTTCATTTCATTTCATTTCATTTCATTTCATCTTCAACTTGCGTCTTTTAAGAATCCAACTATAATTTTTATGGTGCGAGCAGCTCTCATTATTTGGCGGTTATGTCGAGATTTCTCCGCCAAATTCTAATAATTATCTTTTTATTCCCTAGAGTTTACCTTAAGGGTTATCCAATATTAATTTAAGATTAATATGGACTTTTTGAGTGGTAGAGCCACGCTGTAGACAATTTTGTCTACATCATGAATAGGCTCGTCCGGGTCGTTACCACTGTTTCACAGAAAACCGACGTAATATAGCTGCTTGCTGCCGCGTTCCGTACGGTGAGTGAGATATCCTGCGGCCCAAATTCCCTCCCCTTACCAATTCCTTAATTATCCCATTCCTTTAAGGTCGGCAACGCGCCCATGACCCTTTTGGTATTATGGGTGTACATGGGCGGTGGAGATCGATTACCATCCGGTGACCCACTTGCTCGTTTGCCGGTCTATACTAAAAAATAAGATTTTTTAATCACCGATTAGGTATGACACATATTTAACATCGCAACAGATAACAGAACATGCAAGGCGTCTAAGTTATAGGTAAAATTTTAATTAACGCCTTATTGGTCTAGTGCCAGTATATTAAAGCTAAAACCCGAGAGATCCTGGGTTAATTTCGCAGGTCAGGCAAAACAGATTGTGTTTGAATTCGAAAAATTACATTAAATTGGCCGGGATTCTAATTTGTGCCTGGTATGGCGATAGGGCATAGGCACGCCCCCAATGCCTATTGGGCGAAAATAAGCTCGGCGAAACATAGTTGCCGTACTAGTTGAACCTCTATAAAGGCATGAGGCGAGTATGTATGTATAGTTATTAATTATATTTCGACAAAATAATTTCCACACATGAAAAATTCTCGCTTTTACATTAAATTTCATTACAATTTCTGATCCCAGATTAATCTCAATTTCGTTACATCAAACACCTATTTATAGAAGATACAAAATGTTGTTTATATAACACGATTTGCCGATCAAACGTAACCAAATAGACCGACAAATAATTGCGTCAAATTAATTGGATAATACGAATTGAATTACAATTTTGTGCCTTTGAACTGTTCGAGGTTCGGTGGATTGTCTTAGTTTAATTTACTCCAAATTTGCCGCTTTAATATAACGAGCCTTCTGTACAGGCGCGAGTCCAGGGGGGGGGGGCAACGGCTGCTATAGCTCCCCCTTAAAAAAGTAAAAATAGGGTATTACATTTTTGATATGTTCAAAAATATAATACCACATTTTTACTTCTTTATTTTACTGTAGTTCATGAGTCTTCTGGTATTGTGGGCGTACATGGGCGGTGGAGATCACTTACCATTGGATAGCCCAAGTACTCGTTTGCCGTCCTAAACTAAAAGAAACTCTTCTGTAAATCGAACAAAAATGTTCCCTTTTCACTTTATCGAACCACCGCTTTTCACGAGAATTCTGACTTCATGTCTGCCTCTATTTACTATTGACGAATTAATCGGTATAAGCTGCACGGTATATGGTATTAAGTTAAATGGTTAATATTCTCATGTTTTATAGCTATTTTATTTGGAAAGTAAATCTTTTTATAAGTTACTAACTTTTGCTCGCGACTTCGAGGGCGTGTAGTTTTATTTTAAAAAACACAAAATCTCCACTTCGTAGGTGGGTTTGGTCCCCTTGGGGTTTGAATTCGGGAGATCCCGAATTCTAAACCGATTTTAATCATATTTCGTATATTTATAGAGATAAATTTAAAATGTATTTTTTTGTCTTTGTTTTGTTTGTTTCTATATAAATATGAGCAGAAAAAAAATATTTTCGTTCTTTTCTTTGTCTTTTATCCCTACAGTATAAAAGCAACAGCCTATCAAAATTTAGATTTTCTATGCTTAACGGTTTGGGCTGGGCGATTATGAGGCAGTCAGGATTTTACCTTTTACATAATATAATAAATAGCTTTTATTTGCGTGACAGCCTTTTTCCGGGATATAAAGCATTTTTGGAACGAAGTTCCTTATCGCGCGTTGTGAAAGGGGGCTAGACGGAAAAAATTCTTACGAAAAGTTGTCACGACACTTTTTGCTATAGTAAGCTATTGTAAGCTGTGCGGCGTCGCATGTTTCTCTGTCTGTCTCTCTCTCTCTTATAGAAAGCAAGCCAGATATTTTCATTTCTATTTCGCATTGAACAGTGTGGTGTCGCGACGATTATTTTTGTTGAGTGTATACAGGTTTTTTGTAAATAATAAATAATAAAAAATAATAATAATAATGAATCCTGACAGTGTTTCTGCACAAGTTCCGGATATTGCTGATGGAGTTAGGTAAGTAGAGATTATATGCAGATAATAATAAATGCTTTTGTATTTTTAGCAAGTACGCACTATAACCTCTCTTTATTATTGTGCTAACCAAGTCATACGCATTATAATCTCCACATTTTGTGTGTTTAGCAAGTGTACGCGTCATAAATTTAATAAATTCAAAAACAAATCATATTTTAATATTACAATATCAGAACGTATGTATTTAGCAAGCCGTGCGTGTTCTAACCTATACGCTGTTGTGTTTACGAAGTCGAGAGAGTATATATATATATATACACTCTGTTGTGTTTACAAAGTCCCGCGCATCTATGACGTGTATGAAAGAATAGACAGACAGAGTACATATATATATGTATATATACATAAATGTTTCGGTGTGTGTATGTATATGTACAATTTTTTTGCTTTTTTTTTTAATAGCGAATCAACTAAAGCATCGACTACTGAGGTACAAACTATAACATCAAGGAAAAGGAAAAAGACAAATGCACAAAGATGTAGAGAATATAGACAAAAATTTTATTACAATTCCTTCACTAATTAATCGAAAGGAACTTCGTTCCATCCGGGTGTCCCTTGACACCTCTCAAGTTTTTTTTTTGTATTTTTTTATTGCATAGGCTGGCAAACGAGCAAGTGGGTCACCTGATGGTAAGTGATCACCACCCATGTAAGCCCACAATACCAAAAGAGCCATGGGCGCGTTGCCGACCTTAAAGGAAAGGGATAATTAAGGGATTGGGAAGGGGAGGAGGATTTGGGCCTCCGGATATCTCACTCACCGTACGAAACGCAGCAGCAAGCTGCTACTTTACGTCGGTTTTCTGTGAGACAGTAGTAACGACCCGGACGAGCCGGCCCATTCATGCTGTAGACAAAATTGTCTACAGCGTGGCTCTACCACTCGTTAAATCGTAATAGAAAAAACCCAATATTACTTTTACCCGACCCGGGAATCGAACAAGACCTCACCGTCAGCTTTAGTCGTAACGCGTACGCATTACAGCTGCGCCACCGAGGCAGTCAGGCAGTCCCTAGATCATAATAAAAAAGTAAGTACTATCGAATACAGACTTTATTAGGCAACATAAGGTTTTAAACGAGCGCTATCCAATAATAATGAACGTCGGTTTATTTTTCCATTAGTTTCCGAACGAGTGCTCAAAGTGAGAATGCTTTAAAAATCATCTATAAAAAAAAAACCATACCAATTGTGGAATTCCTTTGCCATTCGCCCTTCGGTCGGGCATTCAACAATAGCGGCTTCATGCGGTTTGTTTGAGTCTGATATGCGCCCACAGATGGGCTTAATAGATACTGCAAATACTCTGCCTTGGTGGCGCAGTTGTAATGCGTATGCGTTAGGATTAAAGCTGACGCTGAGGTCTCGGGTTCGATCCCCGAGTCGGGTGAAAGTGATTTAGGGTTTCTCTATTATAAACTGCTCAGTATCAACCCGGAGTCTGGATTTATGCCCGGTATGGCGATAGACTCGCCCCCTATTACATGATGGGACTGAGATACGCTTATAGCCGTTCCCAATATTCTGTCTATCGACAGATTTGCTTCCTATCAGTATTGTTTTGATAGATCTTCCATACAAAATATGTCAAAATTTTACTCCCAGTAAGCAAATCTGTCGATAGATATAATATTGGGAACGGCCCTTAGCGAAATGTGGATGTACTGGTTACACCTCTGCTAACGGGGATTATAGGCGTGAGTGTATTTATGTATGCAAATTCTCTGTAGAAACCAAGCGTGTTCATATTTAGTATCGGTTCAGGTTGCAAGAGCTTGCACTTACAAACACTTTTGAGGTATTTTTCAATACTTACACGCTGTAGACAGTTTTGTCTCACAGAAAATCAACATGAAGGAGAACATACATTTACGGTGAGTGAGATACATATTCGGAGGCCCAAATCCCCCTTCTCCTTCCCAATCCCTTAATTATCACTTTCCTTGCAAGGTCAGCAGCGCGTTCATGATTCTTCTGGTATTATGGGAGTTATGGGCGGTGGCGTTCACTTGCCATCAGGTGTCCAACTTGCTCGTTTTGCGGTCTATTCCATCGAAATAAAATGACAAGAAACGTATCTCGAGCAAACAATGACCCGACCAAATCTCTGTGCAAATGGGCGGGGCTATAAAAGTTTGTGCGGCTCGTTCATTCATCAATTCGTAAAAAATGATTCATGATCCTATACTTAATTAACTTTACTTTTCTTGCGCGGGCAGAACGTCGTATCTCGATTTAGAAAATTAGGTTTATAGAATCTTTATTTCAATCATAAGAATAATACAGTTCACTTACATGAGATTAAACTTATAATAACAATTTTTATTTATAAAATTATTAATTAGACATTAATTTTTTATGAAATAAAGTTGATTTTGAACGTTCATTAAATTTTGTTGCGTGTCTCATATACGCATTGTTACGTGGATTACCTTTGCATGTGTAAGTAAGTGGAGTGGTAGTGTAGGCAGATTCATATGAGAGTTATCGTTCTAGTTATCTTATTTCTATGGTATATTCTATAAAAATGCCAACACTAAAGATGTCAGTATTGTCCCATCTACGATACGTCGATTTTCTGTGAGACAGTGGTAACAACCCGGTCGAGCCATTCCAGTGATGTAGACGAAACTGTCCTCAGCGTGGCTCTACCACTCAAAAATGTTGTCGCGTCCTAACTTAGCATAATCCAAGCTAATTCATTTATAACATTTAGCAATTTTATAAATTAAAACAAATACACCTACGTGCAATTATAGTCCTGACCCCATACTGGGTTAAACCTGTATCGTGTATCTTTATATACTTTAAGCATATTACATTTTCTTAAGAAGCAGTATATTTTAGTGTTTTTTTTTTAAATACATACATTGACAGCCGCCGTAGCGCAGCGGGCGAGTAGCCGGTTGCGAAGCGTGAGGCCGTGGGTTCGATTCCCGCACCTTGACAAATGTTTGTCTGATCCACAAATATTTGTCTCGGGTCTGGGTGTTGTGGGACCGCAAGTCCCTCGTAGTTCTTGATACCCACGATACAGGTTTACCTAGTGTGGGGTCAGGACTATGTATGTGACTTTTGGGTGTATTATTATTATTATTATTATTATTTCATAATCACTCACGTCTATAACCGCCGAAGGGGTAGGCAGAGGTGTAACCAGTACACCCACTTTTCGCCGAGCGTATCTCTGTCCTTTATGTGGTAGGGGGCGAGCCTATCGCCATACCGAGCACAAATTTTCAGACTCTGGGGTGATACTGAGTATTTCGTAATAGAAAAACCCAATACCACTTTACCCGACCCGGGGATCGAACCCGAGACCTCAGCGCAGCAGTAGTATCGCGTACGCTTTATAACTGCGCCACCCAGGCGGGAGAATTTGTTTTGTGTAGTATTCAGGGAAAAACATGTGCAGGATACCCGGCTTAAGCATATCACATTTTCTTAAGAAGCAGTATATTTGTGTTTTTTTTTATATTTTGCTATATTATGCGACCACACGTAGTAAGAGTCTTGGCAAAGTTTCAAATGTTGTATCAACGTATTTTTTTATTTATGTGCTATGGTTTAATTTCTACAATGCTTTTGTATTATTCAGGGGCACTTTTTAAGCCTAAGTGTGGATTGCATCATCCGCCAGTTAAAGTTAAAGTTATCGTAACAAGCATTGGTTATTTAAAGGTTGTATCGTTTTCAGTACTAGTATTATTTAATTATTTTTTAAATAATTAAAAATAAATGTATAATTTTAAAATGAAGGTAACCAATGTAGCATTAACTTTTTTAACGAGACGACCTACACCTCAGTCCCTCCCGTGACCACGAAGGCTGAAAAGCTTTCGAAACGTAATAAAATTAAACCGCGATAAAATCCGTATAAAGTAGTTTTATTTCAATGTGTAATATTCGCGTAAACCTAAGAAATCACTACTATCAGAATGTCAAAAATTTGTAGATGTCGTTAAACATTGTTTGTTACTATAATTTAACTTTAACTGACTGCTGGTGGAACTCACACTTAGGTTTAAAAGTATGTTAGGTAGTTGCAGATAAAAATATTGTATTTTTCTTACCTTTATTAACACAGTGCGAGCTATTGCGGTAAATTGTGTAAAAACATTTATATACTACTATACTATTTCTACTTTGTTTTGCATACATACGCACTCACGCCTGTAATCCCCGAAGGGGTAGGCAGAGGTGTAACCAGTACACCCACATTTCGCCAAGCGTATTTCCGTCCCTTATGTGATAGGGGGCGAGCACAAATATATCGGGCACAAATTCCAGACTCCGGGCTGATACTGAGCATTTCGTAATAGAAAAACCCAATACCACTTTACCCGACCCGGGGATCGAAACCGAGACCTCAGAGTTGACCTCAATCGTAACGCGTACGCATTACAATTGCGCCATCGAGGCAGTCACTTTGTTTTGCGTATGTTTTTTAATAAAAACGATAGGTAGATAGCAGTGATAGCTCAGTGGAGAGTGGTATGACGAAAGTCGCAGGTTCGAAACCAGCCCCAAGAGCATACACCTCTGACTTTTCTAAGTTATATTAATTGTTAATTATTATCACTTGCTTTAACGGTGAAACATCGTGAGGAAACCTACATACCTGAGAAGTACTCCATAAGAATGTCGAAGGTATATGAAGTCTGCCAACCCGCATTAGGCCAGCGTGGTGGACTAAGGCCTAACCCCCCTCATTCAGTAGAGGAGGCCGGAGCCCAGCAGTGGGACGTATATAATACAGGGCTAGTATTATAATAAAAGCGACAGTAGCAAAACTACTTACAACTCTGAATTGTACTGTGTGGTACTGCACTGCCCTTATCATCACAAGACATAAAATGTGTCTTATAATGCCCAGTAATTTCAGGGGCTTCGATGCCCTTCAAACTGGTGGTGGTAGTTGGCGGCAGAAATAGTCAAAGCGGCTGTACCTACTGTAAACTCACTATCACTTTTTGTTCAATAAAGATAAATAACTTCGTCAGGATGTTCAACAAGTTTAATTGTCTTTACACAACAAATGTAAAATTATATTACTGCCCACAATTTATTACACTTGGTATGATTAATCACAATTCTAACTGAACTTGGGCAGCGTTTCCACGGAAGAGCTCTAAGCACGACTAAGTTCTCATAAATAATAACGCACCCTCTTATAATAATAATAATAATAAGCCCGCAGGGCAGCTTGTGGCGAGCTGTTGGGGAGTAGCGACCCTACGTACCCGAGTGCTCCCGGGGGAGGCTCCTGTTCTTCATCTCTGGCTCGCCTTCACTGGCCGGCTGGAGTGAACACTGATGAGGAACAGGTCCCCCACCTCTGGCTTGCCTTCACCGGCCGGTCAGAGTGGAGTCGCGAGAGCTTCATGCTCGAAGAGTGGATGTGAAACGTAAGTGGTGAGTGGGCAACGTGATGGGACCCTAAGGGAGCAAATGATCGTTGTATAAAGCCCAGTGACACCTCTCCGCTCTTTAGCCACTCATCTGGGTGTTGCTCCTTTGTCGCTTTTTCTAGTGACTATTTTGGGGAGCCCATCTACCTGAGTTGGAGAGTCACCACCTGCCTATTTTATCCATTTTTTTAACATAGGTCAGGCAGGTGCCATAGTCTTTTCCATAGACCCGGTTATCTAATTCACCAACACCTCATCTCAATAAAACAGAATATATTAATTTTTGCCCATCCCTACAATAGTCTTACACAAACCGGGGGCTGTCCTTGGATACACTTCTATAGTGTATACAAGGATAGCCGTCGGGCGGTGTCACATCACCTTATTAAATTAAAAATGTCTAACGGGCCTCTACGTGTTGGCTTCGGCTCCACGCACGCCTTCCAAAAGTCCGGGACTCTGTAGTCCCGAGATTATGGCATGACAAACATAATAATAATAATAAAGCTTATTTATTCCAACAAACTTGCATGATTACAATTTAGTTATTAAAAGATATTTCATAAATTATATTTAGGTTAATACATTCTAATTGATTTATATTATGATATTATTTAGTAGATTTATAAATTAGTTTTTTTTAAGATTGAATAATTAATTTAGTTTTTAATTTTTAATTATGATTATAATTTTGTAAATGGATTAATTAGAAATTAAAATAAGATTTAAATTATAATTGAGATATAAATTAAATTACAACATTAAGGTCGAAGTTTGTGTGGACCCCTGACGGGTAAAAGCCTCCTCCAAAGAGTGCCAGGTGTCTCTATCTTTTGCAATGTTGAGCCAGTTACTGTCTATAGTTGCAGTTATACCATCCTGCCATCTGATATTGGGCCTACCTCTTCCTCTGAATCCATGTGGTCCCTTCCATTTTGTTACGTTTATCGTCCATCTGTTGTCTGTATATCTTGATATATATTTATTTATTTATTTTATTTATTTATTTATTATTTACACACTACACTACCATTACAGGTTCAGTAACCTAATGCGATAATGCAGTTTTAAGATTAAAGCACATACATAAAAAAAAACTAATTACAAAATAAATAAGAATAATAAACCTATCAACGGAAACATATAACACTTATACAAAAAAAAAACTATAAAACTATAACAAGATGTTATAATTATTAAATACGATGTTATATAAACCCTTACATAATTATAACCTATGTCCTACAAATAACACAACGTATGCAAAACTATCTTTGCGAACTCACTCCAATAGCATGTAAATAAATCAATTTTATCGTGGATGATGTTTATTGTCCGTATCGCTTGGATGAGAGGCGTCTTTGCCCCCAGGTTTGTCCTGGCTGCCGGCACAGCCAGCAGCTGCGGGCGCCGCCGCCTCCACCCGTAACGATCCGGCACACACAGACTCAGATGGCACAAAACACCCGGGTTGTGCTCTTTGCCACGCAGTAATTTCACTAAGTATGCGACAAGCGTGAACTCTCGTCGCACCCTCAGCTCATTGTACCCGACCATACCCAATACAAATAGTGTAGGATACATTAATGGGTAAAACGGATACACCCCATATAATTTCATGTACAAATGTCTCGTAAATTTGTTCTGGACCCGTTCTAACATACTAGTGTACTTAGCCTCGTATGGAGCCCATATTACAGCGCTATGTTCTAGATGACTACGAACTAGTGCATCATAGAGTACCCTAACGGTAGTTATGTTGGTGAACTTATGCGACTGTCTTAACACAAAGCCTAGGTTTCGGTACGCTTTTCTACATATTTTAGTAATATGGTCACGAAAATTCAGTTCCGGAGTGAGAGAAACTCCTAAGTCACGCACTTGCGATACTCGTTGCATTGCCTCTGTACCAACCTTATATTCGTAGTGAATCGGAACACGCGCGCGGGTGAAACTCATCACTGAACATTTGGAACCATTAAAGTAGAGTTTATTCTTATGACTCCACTCGACTATCCTATTTATGTCCTCCTGCAATCGGTCGCAGTTAGACGAATCCTTGACTTCTATAAACAATTTAAGGTCATCTGCAAATAATAAACACGTGCCATGTTTAGTAACTTTCGGTAAGTCGTTTATCATTATTATAAAGTTGAGGGGTCCTAAATTGCTGCCCTGGCTTACGCCGGACTTGGTGAAGTACGGCTCAGATTCACACCCGTTATAGTCGACGTACTGTTGCCGACCTTTCATATAGCTGGCAAAAAAAATTAATAGACGCGGTGTACAGCCAACGGCCGCGAGCTTCCCGAGCAACACATCATTGTCTACTGTGTCGAATGCCTTCCTAAAATCAAAGTACGCGGCATCTACTTGCAGGCCAGCGTCTATTGATGGTACCACCTGTGCCATGAAATTAAGAAGATTTGTGGCAGTGCTGCGTCCCTGCCTAAACCCATGTTGCTCATCCGCCAGTAGCGCTCGCACCTGAACCTGCACGCACCGTTGGATAGCAGACTCGAATACCTTTGCCGGCGTCGATAGCACGGCCACAGGTCTATATCCGTCAACGTCAGGACCCGCCTTACCTTTAGGAACCGGAATGACTCGTGTGAGCTTCCATTGAGCCGGAAATATTGCTTGTTTCAAACAGGTGTTAAATATGTGTTGTAGTGGTTCCGCTAATGAAAAACCGCAATCTTTAAAAAGAAACGCCGGTATGCCGTCAGGGCCCGCTGAGCGCTTTGGCTTGAGGCGTATTAGCGCGTCTCTTACTTCTTTCAGCGTGAGAACGTCAAGCTGCACGCGTGCACTATCCGCGCCGCCTGTCGCCGCCGCCGCACCTGCTTCCAATTGCGGTGACTCGCTACTGCATACCGATTCAAAGAACTCTGCGAATTCCCTAGCAGATTCCTCTCCTGTTAAATGTTGTCCATTCTTTATAATCGTATGTTTACCTAACGTGCTGTTTTTTGATCGAATATATTGCCAAAATGATTTCGGGTCCTGTGTAAATTGATACTGAATTTTATTTATATGTTGTTTATGAGCAATTTTTATAGATTTTTTTATACGTGATCTGTATTTGGAGAATTCATCATAGTCACAATCAAGCTTAGACTCCTTAAATCTCTTGTGAAAGCCCGCCTTAGCTTTTATGTCTTTTATTATATCACTGGTGTACCACTCAGGATATTTAAACTTAAAATTATGACTATTTTGACTTCTTCTAGGCACACATTCGTCCAAAATACGATTAAGATTGATATAAAAAAACTCCAATACTGTATCTACATCTTTCATTTCATACATTGCACTCCAATTCGTGGCAGCTATCATCGAATACAATGCCTGATAGTCGGCTTTATAGAAATTCCACCGTGGTCGAACTGTGCGTGCACCGCCATCAGTGGAGGGCTCGGGGCGGGGTAGCGCGACGTGGGCGCGCGCAGATGCAGAGGCGAGGCGCACGCTCACCACCAGCGGCGGGTGGTGCAGGTCTACGGGCACGAGAGCCTCGTCAGCTGCCACTACTGATACCTCCTCACTGAACCCTGAACTCAGTACCAAATCCAGCTGACGACCCAAGCAATTCGGTACACTGTTATTTTGAGTGAATTCGCAAGATGATATAAAACATTCATAATAATTACTAATATTAATTGAACAAGAATATAAATTAAAATCTCCAATCACAATTATTTCCTTATATCTAGTACACAAATCTTCTATTATTCTAAACAGTAACATATAATCACTCTCAGAACTACGAGGTGGAATATAAACTACACAACACAAAAACAAAAATCTATTATTTAAGTGAACCGTTGCACAAACCATTTCGAACATGCACTCATCTATTGATACATTCGATAATAAATGTACCCGTCGAAGCTCAAACCGGTGTGTGGCCACTAGAAACACGCCACCTTGCTTACGACCATCGGCACGATCGCAGCGCAGTATTTGATATGTCGACGGGACAATTTCAGCATCCCTTATGGACTCGTTGCAACCGGATTCGGTTATAGCGTATATGCAGAAGTCTGAATTAGATAATATGTTCACGCTAAATTCGTCTAATTTGGTCCGAAGACCTCGCACATTCTGATAGTATATATCAACATTTTTGCTAGTTGTTTTTGTTTGTGGTTGATTTTCGAAACCAAATCCACTCATTAAATTCTGTATTTAGTGGCCATACTTCAGCTTGATTTAATTTATCAAACATTTTTTCCGGTACTCCTACAATAAATGACGAGTAATCTCGTTCTGTTTTGTGTTTAATTTTATCAATTTTTATAGCGACATCTGCTCCACAAATATTCCTGACGTGATCCGTCACAGATTCTACTGTTGTATTTGGAAGCAAGCGCCATACATGTAGGTGCTTTTTTCGCTCTGTCGCCTGTAAAGCCGTCAGCCCAGAATTATTACCGACATTAACATTGGCCTGTTTGTTACTTGCCTTAATTGTGTTTTTATTTTGTACGGTCTTCCACTTGTTTTTATTATTTTCCTTATGCTCCTCCTCCTCTTGAACTTTTGGATAATTTATCGCCAGTTGACTATTAATACTCATCACCGGTTGCGTTGCCGATTTCGTGGCCCCACCCTTGTTTACATTTAGCATGTTGGTGGATTGCTGAGTGTCTTTGGTATATTTAAAAGAAACTGTGTTAGAACTGTCATGTTGTCTTGCTACTTCGGCAAATGTACATGGAGAACCCAGGCGTGTATCCTTTGTTATCTTTTGAGTAGAATTGTCTAGTATAGGTTCACTGTTGACTTTTTCTTCAATTACCCTCAATATTTTAGTTACATGCTCCAGATCACTTTTTGTCTGAGAAAATTGGTTTTGTAAACATGTTAAGGCATTTGCCTGGCTATCTAGACGAGATACTATTTCTAAACGAAACTCTCTCAATTCTTCCAGCAGTATTGAATCGATGTTCATTGAAATAGGTGACCATTTCGCTTGACTCCCACGCACTGAATTAACATTATTTATGGGTGTTGT
Source organism: Mimas tiliae (assembly GCA_905332985.1). Classification (NCBI taxonomy): domain Eukaryota; kingdom Metazoa; phylum Arthropoda; class Insecta; order Lepidoptera; family Sphingidae; genus Mimas; species Mimas tiliae. The sequence goes on from HG995244.1 coordinate 17,143,941, forward strand.
GGCAATATTTAAATCATTTGTAGTTGTAACTGGGGTATCAGTGTTCCCCCGTTTAGGTATTGAACAAGTGCACTCCGGACATATCCAGTTTTCCTTGTAAACTTGAGTGAATGCCTTGAACGTATCCGACTCAATTTTAAGACATTTTATGCCATATTTTTTCTTACATTTTGCATTTGAACATTGCATATAAGAACTGTTAATTATAGTTGAGCAACAAGCATCACACATAACAGGCATTTTAAAATTATAATCAAAACAAATTGTGCAGGTGTGTTAACGATGCGGTTAGCTTTAGCTTGTGGTTGGTCGATGTAGGTAAGAACTGGCCGTTGTTAAAGGAAGAATTTCAAAATATGCGCGTGTGTGCGTGAGCGCGGGCGATCCGCGGGTTGTCGTAGGTCCGGGACAGTAGCCGTTTTTTGAAAATTATTCACTTATCATTCACGTAATTATCCAAATTTAGTGTTTTTGATATCACCACTATAATGTCCACTTCACTAGCTTTACGTGTATATAACTCGCGTGCGGGAATATTAAGATAATCCTATTATTTTTGACAAATATATACGGAGCAAACTAAAAGCGTTCACTCCCAATAGAGCGCGACGTAACACAGTATATGACCACTTGATATATGCACCCTCTTATATACCAAAGCAAATCACCTCCACCACATCTCAATGTTATTATCTACCCGCTTTACGTAGTTATTCTCCTGACTACCTTCACTAACACCAATAAAGGTGTTATTACCAAAGACTTTAACACTTTGACTGCCTCGGTGGCGCAGCTGTAATGCGTACGTGTTACAATTGGGGCTAACGCTGAGGTCTCGGGTTCGATCCCCGGGTCGGGTAAAGTGATATTGGGTTTTTCTATTTCGAAATTCTCAGTATCAGCCCGGAGTCTGGAATTTGTGCCCGGTATGGCGATAGGCTCGCCCCCTATCACATTGTGGGACGGAGATACGCTCGACGAAATGTGGGTGTACTAGTTACACCTCTGCCTACCCCTTCGGGGATTATAGGCGTGAGTGCGTATGTATGTATTGTATGTATGTACTTTAACACTACTAGACAAGTTGTGTGGTACATAAGAATTGCGCCACTAAGTTACGTTCAATTGACCGTAACGCAATATCATTATCTTGCTTACTCTCAACTAGAACCCCTCTCGCGCTTCTTGTCTGTGAGCTGTCAAACTCACGCGTTTTGTGACGCAATTTTACTTCTAAATAGCCCGTCTAGTAGTATACATTAAAGTCTTTGGTAGTACTTTGTAATTCAAAGTACTGAGTGGTTTTGCTTTTGTGTATGGACAAGCGAAGTGCTTAAGATCAAGCGTGAGATCTGCTCGTCTTGAAATTCAGATAAAATGCTATTGAAATTTTGGTGATGGTCAATCGGCCCATGCGACTACTGGTCGGAAATTTGATTTACTTTTGTCAAAAACTCAAGTGAGAAATGACTGCGCAACAGTAACAGACAGGAATAGAACACCCGTGGAATCCATAAGGTGCTCCATCCTGTACATTTGCATAGCCTCCCGCACCGCCTGATTCTGAATATGACGCCGCGATTAAAATGAAGGCATATTCGGGCAATGTATGTTAGCGTATTCTCTTAATATTGGTATATTGAGGGTGTCTGAGAAAGTAACGTTGGGTACACTGAAATATTAATGGTGCGATATAGTTGTGAAGGGTAGTTAAATGGTATAAAAGAGGTTGTCGCCATAACTGGAGGTCTATTGCCCGCAGTCAGTCGGTCAGCCTCCAGTTCAGTAAGATCAGTGCTCGTTCGATAGTCCAAGTGTTCATTCTATGCTGGTTTACTATTCGGTCTTAGTTGTCTTAAGATATCATTAGAGAACGGTCTATAGAGAATCCTGACAAGAGGTTGTGGTCTGTAAAGTAGTAAAATTGTAAATGTAACCAATAAACTATGAGTTAAAGTGATTGCTGTCGTTTGGTATTAATAGAATAATACTCGTCTCACGTAACTTCTAGCATGTAAGTCTTCGATTCTTGATTATCTAATATCGAATTCACACAGTTTGATTTTAGTTAATAAACTGAATTGACTACAAAAGTTTTGTTGATAAATTTGATTGACGGTCTGTTTAGATGGTTAAAAAAGCGCATGAGATACAGCACATTTTTGTTGTAATACATTTTGCCGAATCTATAGGTGTTTCGATATATAGTTTTAAGAAAATGTATAGTTATATGTGTAGTATATAGTTTTAATAGGTATATTATAGAAAACGTAAGTACATAAAACAAGTTAATTTATTTCGTTTTAGCCTTTTGTTTAGAATATAACAGTTAAAATGTTTGTCACTTTGAATCAAACTTTTAATCAGTTTTTGAAACCAATTAGTGTCCAAAACATATCTTATATGGTGTTTCTACAGTTAAACTTGAATCCGTAAATTATAATGTTCAAGCGACCATCATTCTTCTGACACTATGGGCATTCATGGGCGTGGTTACTTATCATCACGCGACCCACTCCTTTGCTGACTTTTACTATTAAAAATACCAAAAAATTGTATTATACCGATCAGCATATGCTATAATATGCTATAAATATTTATATAAATAAACCACGTTTAACACCGAGTGTCGAACGATTAGTATTCATACATTCAGAATAAGCGGCCAGCGTTGGTAGAATGCAATACGTCAGAGCTATGCATTTAATAAATCATGAAAATCGTCCGTCCGTCTGTCATCGGGAGCGATGACAAATTGCGAGCTCCGTCGGCACTCTGCCCACCCACCTCTCGATTGATGACTCTGTGTGTAATTGCATTATTTTGATGCTTGTTTTTGGTCTTAATGGTTTATGCGTTGTAGATATTTGTTTTGAGGTGATCTTGGTTTTTGATCTCGTGTGGTAGAATTATCAGTGCTAGCTTTCTGTTCGCGGCTTCGCCTGTTTTCTAATATAATCCGCTAGAGGCGCTATATTAATCTGCAAACATATTTTTGTGAATATGGTTTTTATCCTAGCTCGGCAAAGAGACTACACTATATCTGATGGCACATGCAGTGCAATCCAAGAAGTGTCGATCAACGACAGACGATTAGCGTCCATCGTAAATCGACATAATTATGCCAGCCTGCCTAATTGCTTCTTCATATCCGCATATAGGACTCCATATTATAGGAGGAACGTGTGCCTGGATTACGTGACAGGTATCGAAAAACTCGCACTAGGGCTTCTGTTAAGATAATTTTTCACCCATTTAGGTTGAAAGAGTTTTTAATACGATATAGGCGAGAGTTTTACAGAAAACCAGTATTTACGAGATCTTCTCATAAGATTCTTCTTTCAAAGAAGACACACTTTTAGCGACAGAAATAGACAAAAAGATGGTACCAATCAAATCAAATCATTTATTCAGTAATTAGGCCGCCAAGGGCACTTTTACACGTCGAGTTTGGAATGTACCGATACTTCGGATATGCCCACTGGTCTGAGAAGAAGCACCAAGAAACTCAGCCGTAGGTCTTTTTCTAATTTAGACCGCCTCTGGCTTTTGATAGCCCTATCACTTAGTGTTTCGCTTATTGGAAATGGCCGTAAATGTGGCTTAAATCACACTCAATTTTAAGATCCATTAATGTAGCAAAATGTTACATATGCATATCTTTTCTCGTTGTTTTAATCGCTAAATATATTCACATGGCATCCCCACGGTAAACAATAAGCGTAATGCGTCGCCATCGGATAGCGCCATGCATCACGCGGGCGTGTGTATAAATCAACGCGGTATCAAGTGGCCACACCGAACTGTACTCCCGACTCTGTCAATATATCATAAACTGCCCTTTGCTCGCGGCTCCGCCCGCGTGAACGGCCTTATCCAGGATAAAAAGTACTGTAAGTAAGGATGTTACTCAGTGATAATGTAGCTTTCTAACGGTAAAATAATTTTTGAAATCGGTCCAGTAGTTTTTAAGTATGAATATTGTGGAGTAGGCGAAAGAGGTGTGTCAGGATCGTAGCTTGTGGTACTCAATAGTCTCTGCCTACCCCTATGGGACATAGGCGTGAGTGTATATGTATGTATGTATGTAGTTTTTAAGTTTATTCGTTACATACAAAAATCTTTTCTCTTTATAATTAAATATCAGTGTAGATATATTAAATTTACAAGGGAGCTAGACTGCCTCGATGGCGTTATATGCATACGCGCTACGACTGCTGTGCTGTCTCGGGTTCGATCCCCGGGTCGGGTAAAGTGATATTGGGTTTTACTTTCATGAAATGTTTCCATTAACCCGGGGTCTGAAATTGTGCCTGGTATGGCGATGGCTCGACCCTATCACTCGTGTCTATCGTGGGACGGATATAAGCTCGGCGAAATGGGTGTACTGCTTGCACTGCTGCCTACTCCGTCTGGGATTACAGGCGTGAGTGCGTATTATAGGAGGGTAGGTCCTGCGTACACAAGAGGTTGTTTGGTCTTGTACCACCGGTTTGTCTATTACCAAGCAATAGTCTATGTGTAGACTGTATCCGTGGCACAGTGGGCGAGTAGCGGGCTGTGAAGCGAGAGGCCGCAAGGTCGATTCCTGCAACGAGACAAAATATTTGATTTTGATTTGAGTGATCCACAAATATTTGTTTCAGGTCTGGGTGTTTTCTCTCCAGAGGGATTGACGTTAGGCAGGCGGTCGGTCGTAAAAACTACAAACCAAATATTTCTGTGTGTTAAAAAAAACGTGTTGCGCCGAATCCACTACGAGGGCATAAGGACAGGTGAAAAAGAAGTTTGTTTTTTTATACCTATTATAAGCCGGCAAACGAGCAAGTGGGTCACCAGATGGTAAATGATCTCCTCCGCCCATGTACGCCCACAATACCAAAACAATCATGGATGCGTTGCCGACCTTAAAGGAAAGGGATAATTAAGGAATTGGGAAGGGGAGGGGGGTTTGGGCCTCCGGATATCTCACTCACCGTACGAAACGCAGCAGCAAGCTGCTACTTTACGCCGGTCTGTGTATATGACACACAGAGCGGTCAAATTATAAATCCTCTCTTTTTGTAGCAGGTTAAAAAGATGATATGCATGATGCAGTTGAATTCGTAGCTCCATCACCATCCGGACCATGTGTTGCTTCCACCTTGTGATCTATCATTGTAGGTACCGGTATAAGGTTGGGTACACATTGATTCGTTTCTTAAGAAATAGACAGACATACATACATACATACATACATACACACTCACGCCTGTAATCCCCGAAGGGGTAGGCAGAGGTGTAACTAGTACACCCACATTTCGCCGAGCATATCTCCGTCCCACGATGTAATAGGGGGCGAGTCTGTCGCCATACCGGGCACAAATTCCAGACTCCGGGCTGGTACTGAGCATTTCGTAATAGAAAAACCCAATACCACTTTACCCGACCCGGGGATCGAACCCGAGACCTCAGCTTTAGCTTAATCGAAACGCGTACGCATTACAACTGCGCCACCGAGGCAGTCTAATAATAATCTGTTTATTAAGAAAATATAAAGAGGAAATACTTTGGAAAGTATTTCAGGAGTACCTACTTAACATATTGAACGTTATTCTGTTTTGTTTACCCATTGTTCTTTTTATTCGAATGGATTTGTGCTGTTTATTTTTTTTATTTATTTATTTAAATAAACACACCAGTGACATATGCATTAAAATTACAAGAAATAATAACAATGTGAAAAAGAACTGATGCACATGCCTATTGAAGGTGTGTACAGCATTCGCAATATTATATGAGTAACATTTTTTAAATTAAGTTAGTAAGTAATTAATTGTAACAAACAATAAGACTAACATAAAAAAAAATTGTAACCAAGTATGAAAATACAGGACAAAATTAAATTACAAAGATAATAAGTGTATACAATCAGTCCAGTGCACAAGTTAAAACTTAATATACTAATTCAGTTGAATATGTCAAGCAAAAGGGTCAGTGCTTCTCGTCTGAACTTTGGCAATGATGTACCGAATATGTCTAGACCAGGAGTTTTAGTGTTGAGAGCATTATATTCATTACATATTCTAACTATTGGTGAGTTAAGACCAGTATTGGTGCGGATGGGTGGTGTACGAAAAGTTTTAGTAATGGCATATCTAGGCAGTTTATGCGGAACCGCTAGGCTGATTTGACTAAGGATATTACTGTCGTTAACCATGTTGTTGATTAATTTGTACAAAAATATTACGTCACTGATTTTCCGTCGGTCAGATAGTGTGTTCATTTTGAAAAAAGCCAAACGTGATTTGTAGCTACCACGGTGACTTATGCCATGTGAGTGAAATGCTAATTGTCTTGTAAAAGCTCGTTGAATACTTTCTACACGTTGAGATTGTACACTATAGAATGGATTCCAAATTATACTACCATATTCTAAATTACTACGTACAATAGCGTTGTATATTACTATCTTTGTTCTTATATGTCTGAAGCCTCTAGTGTTACGCTTCATGAAACCGAGCATTCGTGCAGACTTCTTAACAACTGAATCTACATGCGCTGAGAATCGTAATTGCCTGTCAATGACTACGCCGAGGTCTCTTATTTCGTCCACTGCAAGTATATTTGTACCACCTATTTTATAGTTCGATTGTATGGGGCGCTTTTTCTTTGTGAACGTTATGTGAAAACATTTATTTGAATTGAGTTCCATGCTGTTATGAGTGCACCATTCCTGGACTCGAGATAAGTCATCTTGAATTTGTGTTACATCATCTGCAGAATAAATAGTTTTATAAATTTTTAGGTCATCAGCGAACAGCAAACTCTTACAGTGATGTATAACGGAAACAATATCATTGATAAATATAGAGAATAGGATTGGGCCAAGATGGGATCCCTGTGGTACTCCAGAGACTGCGTAATATTCAAAAGAAGTGAAACCGTTAGCTACAACATAATGGAGTCTTTTCGCTAAATAAGACCGAAACCAGTGTAATAGGGATCCCTGTATTCCATAATATTCCATTTTTTTTTGTAATAATGAATGACTGACTCTATCGAAGGCGCTAGTAAAATCGGTGTAGATGGCATCAACTTGACGACCTTGGTCAAGTTCATGTGAGAGGTCAGAAACGTATGAAGTTAGATTAGTTATTGTTGAATGACCAACTCGAAATCCGTGTTGGTTAGGTGATAAAAGTGGATCAATATACCCAGATAGTTGAGAACAAACAAGTGACTCAAATAATTTAGAGAAGCAGGAAAGTATGGTTATAGGTCGATAATTCTTTGCTTCACTTTGATTGCCCTTTTTATGTAATGGAATAACCCTCGCCTTCTTCCAGTCGTCTGGAAAAACACCATCACCGAGAGACCGATTAAAAATATAGGCCAATGGCAGTGTCAATGCAGATCCACAACGTTTCACAAAAACGGTTGGTATGGAGTCTGGACCGGCACCTTTGAAGGGATCAAGTTGTTTAATTTTCTTAAACACTTCGTGTTCAGTTATTTGAATATCACCTATACTAGTGTTGCCTTTTAAGGTATTAATAATAAAATTAGAAGTTAAGATATCGGTACGATTGTGAGAGGAAGTGAACTGCTCGGCGAAAATATTGGCAATTTCGGGCCCAGTAGTCGCAACACAGTTTTCGTTCCGAACACTCGTAGGAAAAGATGAATAGTTCTTATTTTTGCTTTTGATATAGCTCCAGAAGTGCTTTGGATTTTTTATCAAAGTATCTTCTGTTGCCGCGATATATTGAGAGTGACAAGACTTGTATAACTTTTTGCAGTAACCCTGAAGTATTTCAAAAGAGATCAAGTCACGGGGGTTTTTGTATTTGCGATATTTTTTCCTTAACTTGTCTTTCTCTAAGAGTCTTTTTATTAGAGCATAACTAAACCAATGTGGATATTTTTGTTTAATTTTTTTATGCTTTGGTACGTGTTTACTTATAACGGTTTTAATATTATCGTAAAGCACTGATACAATTGCGTTAACATCGTTACAAACAGAAAATGCTGCAATCCAATCAATATTTTTCAACTCATCCCTGATTTTTGAGTAGTCGGCTTTAAAGTAGTTTAAACTATTGCGTATATTATTTTGCGAGTGACAGGATTTTACTAAAGTGATAGAAATAGTTACACAGGGATGATGATTATCTATATTGCATAGAGTGTCAGTTGATTTTTCTACAACTATGTCTGGTAAATTACTTAGGACTAAATCTAGGATTCTGTTATTTACATTCGATACATTATTAAATTGATACAGATTGTTTAAAGACATGAAATCAACAAGTGGATAACCTAAAGAGTTGTTGTAATTACTAGGGATAGCATAAGAGTGTTCATCGTTTAATGACCATTTTATAAAGTTCAGATTAAAATCACCCAGTATTAAAACATTATCGAAAACAGTCATGACATCGTTTACATTGTTGATAAACTTATTTAGAGTTTCTAACCGTACTGGAGGTGGAAGGTATACAACGCAAATAGCAACTTTCCTAATACGGCTGTTAGCGTATATTGCTTTTACAGCTTCACCTGACAATAAAGCGCTTATGGCGCTCTAGCCAGAAATATATATTATGTATTTAGTAGCGATTAAGCTCAGAGGCGCCTTTTAGAAGGCTCAAAACTCGGCTTGAGCAATCGCTTGGGAGTAGTTTAGCGCCGCCTCCGCAAAATTTTATTTATTTGTATAGATGTATAGATATAGAAGCATGAGAATGTAGCATCTGCCTTACAAACAGGTAGACCCTACATTCGGGCCGCACGGGCTGCGCCTTCCATTTATTACGGGTTAGTTGGCGGCTGACTTGCATTTTGTGTAAAGTGGTTATTTGTTTGCCTCTTACGCTATTGTTAAACGTTTTACGAACAAGGATTCAATGAGTTTCATACATACAAAAGGATATGAATGTAATGAATAGGCTTTGGATCTCTATATGAAGTAGGGGATGTAGACAGCGATGTATCAGATAACTAGACTTTATAATTAGACAGCTAATTCTAGTATTTAACTGACACTGCGAATGAATTTCAACCGAACTGACATGTGTCATTCAAAAGTGTTAACAGAATGCCGTTTTGGCTTCAGTCAAGTTTTATTCTACTTTCGATCTCGTTAGGATCTATGTTTGGACTAACAATTGAGCATCTTTTTAAAGATGTCTACGTTTTGATCTTTATTTTTACATATTGCTATTATAATATAATACTTGACATTGGCGAAATTATCGAAAATCGATGGTGCCATAATCTAAAAATAGAATAGAATAGAATAGGATCTGACAGCCTCCGTGGCGCAGCGGGCGAGTAGCCGGCTGCGAAGCGAGAGGCCGTGGGTTCGATTCCCGCACCGAGACAAATGTTTGTGTGATCCACTAATATTTGTCTCGGGTCTGGGTGTTGTGGGACCGCAAGTCCCTCGTAGTTCCTGATACCCACGATACAGGTTAACCTAGTGTGGGGTCAGGACTATGTGTGTGACTGTTGGGTGTATTTATTTTATCTATGTTCACATTTGACGTTGATTATTGGTTTATGAGAATACCATTTGCAACTTTCTTGATAATAAGATTAGATCGGAATGATATTTTGAACATTTTAAATTACGAGAATTGGCCTCCTGAATGATGGAACCAGGAGTTCGCTTGAGAGATGTTAACCTCCACGGCTGCCCATAAACAGAAGCAAAGTTTTGCATGGCCTTGGCCACTGCCCTCAACACTCTGAAATATAATATGTCAATTCTCATAATGCTCAGTAAATACAACACTGCTAAAACATTACTGCTTAGCGGTAGAAATGGACAAGGCGGAGGTACCAACACAGACGACCTCTCGCATACGAGGGACCTATCACATAAATACATTTTCTGAAGAGGCGCTATTGACTGGTAATCGTCTAGAATCTAGATATATACATAAAAATATCATAATACATCATATGGAATTTGAGAAATACATACATACGCACTCACGCCTGTAATCACCGAAGGGGTAGGCAGAGGTGTAACCAGCACACCCATATTTCGCCGAGCTTATCTTCGTCCCATGATGTGATAAGGGGCGAGCCTATCGCCATACCAGGCAAAAATTCCAGACTCCGGGCTGATACTGAGCATTTCGTAATTGAAATATCCAATAGCACTTTACCCGACCCGGGGATCGAACCCGAGACCTCAGCGTTGCCCTCAATCGTAACGCGTACGCATTACAACTGCGCCACCGAGGCAGTCGTATGAACTACGTAGATAATAGCGGGATATAATAATATAAATAATATGTATTAAGTAACAATAAGCACGGAGTGTACCGGGACGGGACGTGATCGGTGGACTCTGCTGGTCTCTGGGGACCGAGCACGCTTCGCTCACAGTGTGGCGCTAAAACGAATCTTTCAGCCATTCATCTGAATAAAATTTTAGTTCTAATACCTACTAGGAGTTATTAACTTTTTATAAATTTTTTATTCGCCAAACGAGCAATTGGCTCACCTGATGGTAAGTGATCTCCTCCGCCCATAAATGCCCATAATATCATGATAATGACAGTCGCGTTCTAAACCTACTATGCGGTCAGGACTATGAATTTTATGCTTATATTTTATGAGTGGTAGAGCCAAGCTGTAGACACTTTTGTCTACAGCATGAATGGACCGGCTCGTCCGGGCAGTTACCACTGTCTCACAGAAAACCGACGTAAAGTAGCAGCTTGCTGCTGCGTTTCGTACGCTGAGTGAGATATCCGGAGGCCCAAATCTCCTTCCCAATCCCTTCATTATCCCTTTCCTTTAAGGTCGGCAACGCGCCCATTTTTTTTTAAATCGTTGGCGTACATGGACGATGGACATCGCTTACCATCGGTGACCCACTTGCTCGTTTGTCAGTCTATGCTATAAAAAAATATATCTCACAATTCGTTTTCAAGAAACATTTTAGCGTCTCTAAAACTGGCAGTAAATTCGCTTACAGCGTCACTAACAGCAAACAACTCAAGGGACGGGCCTACGTGACGCGAAGAACTAAAAACTACCAGTTCAACTTTGATAGAGGAAATTGTTTTAAGTAAGCCAAAGCGAAGATTTTGTAGGTGGACTGGCACGCCGTTGGGGACTGTAGCTAAATAAAACTTGCCTTTATTTACACTACTCGCTTGATTTTCAACTATAAGAGTTTTAAATTAAGTTAAAATTTCAAGGTGCTTGGAGAATATCAATCGACTCTTATATTTTTGCGTTAGGAGGGTTATGTCTTTAAACTCCGTCAAACACCTATTGTCTGTTTAACTGACTGTGGTATTGTAGCACCTAAACGAATGTATCGATTTTGATACGATTATTTTAATCGAGCTAATTTAATCGATAGTATTATAGCTAGGTAACTTTGACCTGATGCTGAGATCGAGCCCACTGCAGCCTTTAACTCTTCGATCATTATTTATAGCAGATATATCGTGTTTGAGCTCATCAAATAGGTTTCGATAAGCAGTTGGCTTATAGTTGGCTTATATATCAGAGTCTAATATCGATTGGAAGGGGAGCCACAGGAACTGAGATTTATGGTAGTTGATGTCAGAGGCTTTTAACGTTTAGGTAACTATGACTAAATATACTAGTAGTTTTAGGTTCAAGAACGACGATGAAAACCTTGATTCTATCGTAAAAATTGTCCAAGGCGTACAATACATTTGAAAATCCACGTACTGTTGTCAAAGTCAGGGTCAAAGGCATGGAAAATTCAAGTGTAAGAATATTTTTTCGAACCAAAAATAAATTATGAATTCAGTCAGAATTTTATATCCAAGCAAATATACCAATGCGGTCATCTAACTATTCTTTTTTTCATACAGGTTTTTATAAATAAAATGTACTCAATATTCTGTCCTCGCCAAATAAACCTACTTTGGTATGTACAATGTATTCAAATAGCAAGTTTTCACGTCACATACAAAAATCCAATTTCCGTGTAAGACGTGAACGCTTTATGCAGACCGTTGTATCAATATTTTGAAAATATTTCGCTGGATCAATGTCTCTCTTGATACCATTTGTTTACCTTCGTACTATGTTTTGTAGAGTTTTATGTGCTCTTTTATATACAATTTCTGTCAACCTACAATCAATACGTTACAAGAGCAACTCAGTGATATGGAACTCTTGAACCACTTTTGTAGAGTTTTTACAATACGGCACAATAAGGAATCTTTCGTGTATTCGGCCGACATCTGAATGCGGTAACGGAAATGTAACCCCAACTATAATAAATCCCCCTATTATTCAAAAATACTTTAAATAAGATCGTGAAACTTTATAATAACTGAACTAAATAAACCGCTTAGACGCTATGTTTTTCAATTTTGATTATAACCATGTTTTTTGTTGTGAGAAGAAACTACCTAATCGATAGCGAGGGCGAAATTTTATGTTCGAGCTGGAGTATTATGGATTCTTAATTTATATTTATTTTACTAACTCTCTGGTACTGTTTGCTTACAAAATACTTGCTATCAAACAAGTCCTATTGATGTCAGTTTTGTTTACTTTTGACCTAATCTAGTTCAAGTTTTTTAAGTGGTAGAGCCACGCTGTAGACACTTTTGTCTACAGCATGTATGGGCCGGCTCGTCCGGGTCATTACCACTGTCTCACAGAAAACCGGCGTAAAGTAGCAGCTTGCTGCTGCGTTTCGTACGGTGTGTGAGATATCCGGAGGCACAAACCCCCTCCCCTTCCCAATTCCTTAATTATCCCTTTCCTTTAAGGTCGGAAACGCCCCCATGACTCTTTTGGTATTGTGGGCGTACATGGGCGGTGGAGATCACTTACCATCAGGTGACCCACTTGCTCGTTTACCGGCCTATGCAATAAAAAAAGAAAAGAAAAAAAGTGAGATATCTGGGTATCAAATAAATTACATCGTATGATCATCAAATCGTAAGATCTTATTTTTCTTCACAATGAGTCAGCTTTTATTTCATTAATTTATTGTTAATTCAGCAAGGGTGGAATATTCAACATTCCGTTCCTGAGAATAATTAAATTAATGAAGTGACCTCTCGGACCTTTAATTTTTTTTCGTAATGTGTACATAGATCGTAATGAGATTGAATGTAAAAGTTGACTGAAGCCAAAACGGTATAATGCTACTGCTAATGCTATGTGCATTTGACGTTGATTATTGGTTTAAGAGAATGCCATTTGCAACTTTCTTGACGCAGAGACTAGATCGGAATGATATTTTGAACATTTAAAATTACGAGAATTGGCCTCCAGATGTTAAGCCCACGTCTGCTCATAAACACTGCGGCTGTACATGGTGTACATTTAATGAACGTAATATTATTATTATTGCTAATTTGCTTGCGAAATTTACAAGTGGTAGTGCGACGCTATAGGCAGTTTTGTCTACAGCATGAATGTGCCGGCTCCGCCGGGTTGATACCACTGTCTCACAGAAACCCGCCGTGAATTTATTGCTGTGGCGTGTTGTACGCTGAGTGAGGAGTACGCGTCAGGAGGCCTGAATTCCCCTCCTCTTCCTAATCACTTTAATTGATTTTTTTTTATTTTTTTTATTTAATAATAAAATTATTGCTTCAATAGAACATACAATTCAGTGACAAACATGGGTTTAGTTTACATAAGTAGATTTAGTTCTAATTACTGTTATTAAAGCAGCTGGTGCTTAAAAAAGGAAAAGCTGAGCTATAAGCACCAGCACCTTCCATTTTCGCTGACATTAATCAGATGCAAACTAAATGTAGAACGGATAACCCTAGACAAAATGTTTACAATGTAAATGTACTTAATTATCCCTTTCCTTTAAGGTCAGCAACGCATTAATGGTTCCTCAGGTATTGTGGATCATCAGGTGACCCACTTATTCGTTTGCCGTTCTACAATAAAAAATATGCTGTGTGAAATTCTCGGGTTTCCGAGATACAAAGAGAGGAATCCGTTTTATAATAATGTACCTATTATAAAGTTATATGTCGTAGACGGTTTATGTTAAAAAAATGTAATTTTACAGTAGGATTTATCATTTTCGGCGTTTTACAGTCTACTGTCTGTACCTAATCTAATAGTGAACTGCCACTTCACACTTTTTGAGGCAATGGTATCACTTCTGTCGAGCCTGTCTCTTCATCCTGTCAACAAAACTGACAGCATTCGCTCTATCACATATAATATTAATCCTCGAAGGGGTAGGCAGAGGTGTAACCAGTACACTCACATTTCGCCTAGCTTATGTCCATCCCATGACGTGATAGGGCAAGCCTATCGCCATACCGGGTACAATTAAAGACTTTGGCCGATGATGAGCATTTTGAAATAGAAAAACACAATATCACTTTTACCCGTCCCGCGGATCGAACTGGCGACCTCAGCACAAGCAGTCGTACCGTGTACACTTTACAACTGCCCATTCTTATAATGTAATAATATAGAAAAATGTAAGTACATCAAAAGCACAAAGCATTCGCAGTAGGGAATCGTCGACACAAGTCCTATACAACACATTGTCGAAAAATTGCGTATTTTGATGGTGCGTGTTATTCCAAAGCTTGCACTGTATTTTCATTTGAATGTTACATTTTAGGGTTCCGTAGAGATGAAACTTAGTATATTTGTGCTGTAACATGCCTATTCTGCGGCCATTAAGCAGTTGAAATACAATATTGTTAATGTCAACGGATATAGTTTGGCAAATATAGACTTGTTCCGCATCTGGGTGTTAAAGCATTACCAATTTAATGAAATGTTATTGTCATGAATACAGAATAAGAAGCAGCGATAGCTCAGCAGAGAGTGGTACCTACGTACTGTCGAAAGTTGCAGGTTTGAAACTAGCCCCATAAGCATGAACCTCAGACTTTTTTAAACTGTGTTCATGGTTAATTTTATTATCGCTTGTCATGAAGGAAAAAACGAGAGAAACCCTGCATCATCCACAACAAGCGGTTTACAAGGCGGTATGTCTCTCGTATGCGAGAGGCCATCTGGGTAGGTACCACCGCTTTTCTATTTCTGCCGACAAGCAGCAGAGTGTAAAAAATGTTGTATCTCTGTTGGAATAACATTGAAACGAGTGAAATTACTGGGTATTATGAGACTTAACACATTAAATCTATTGAAGTTTGCATTGGTTTTAAAAGTAGTTTAGGAAACCTTAGGATGTCACATTCTATTCCTATTTGGATCGCTTTTTTTTGTATTTCCTCGGCATACGGAACCCATATTATTTCCAATCGAATCTACCATTCATTTCACTACAGAATTCCGGAGCCAGGAAAACCTGTGTACATTTTTTTGTCCAGTTGTCTGTTGGAATATTTATGTTTGATAGAAAAAAAGAGATTTAGCGATCCATATGTCACAACTGTGTCGACTTTTTTATTTATCATGACGATGGAAACAAAATTATCAACTACCTTTTCACGCAGTCGGGTAAAACTCTATAGTAATGTGGTAACAGTCCTTAAGTTATTATTTCTGCCGACAAGCAGCACTGTGGTAGCACTGTTGTGTTTCAGTTTGAAGGACATTGAAGCCAGTGAAATTACTGGGCATTATGAGACTTAACATCTTATGTCTCGGCATGACAAGCGCAGTTCAGTGCCATGCAGTCTTCTGTAATCTAGAGTGCCTGCTCATCTCTTCATTCAAGCAAATAAAAAAAAACTGGTGCATTAGTTATGAAATACTTTTAATTCTTTAGTGGTTTAATTTTTTTTTCTCTCCTAAAGAGGCCCTAGGCTGAAAAAAATTAACATATCAGTCGGCTATAGTCAAAGACTTTAATGTATATTACTAGACGGGCTGTTTAGAAGTAAAATTGCGTCACATAACGCGGGAGTTTGACAGCGCACAGACAGGGAGCGCGATAGGGGTTCTAGTTGAGAGTAGGCGAGATGGTAATATTGCGTTACGGTCAATTAACCGCGACTTAGTGGTACAATTTCTATGTACCGCGTAGCTTGTCTAGTAGTATACAGTAAAGTCTTTGGCTATAGTTATTTTTTTTATATTGTATTTAGATAGAATACTGAAAAATTTATGTCGATTAGAATTGGCAATATTGGATATTGTCTCTACTCTATCCGCTGCGATGTGTGTGAATTTTGGGTTCATATATTGTTTATATATTTATCAAACGGCGTAGCTTTTTCTATACTAATACTTCTATCTATATATGACAGCCTCCGTGGCGCAGCGGGCGAGTAACCGGTTGCGAAGCGTGAGGCCGTGGGTTCGATTCCCGCACCTAGACAAATGTTTGTCTGATTCACGAATAGTTGTCTCGGGTCTGGGTGTTGTGGGATCGCAAGTCCCTCGTAGTTTTTGATACCCACGATACAGGTTTACCTGGTGTGGGGTCAGGACTATGTGTGTGACTGTTGGGTGGGGTGTGTATTTTATCGTATGTGTGAAAAGTTTTAAGATCACTATTAAACCAAGCTCCAGCATTAATTTTCCTATAATTTTTCAATGTAGGTACAGTATTCTCGTCTCACCACAGGCCTCGAAGATGATCGCTTTTTCAATTTAACTTATCTACGGTCTCTCACGGCGGGTCTGAAATCACAATAAGATGTCCGCCGCCGTGTACCTTAATGGAAACGCTATAACTATTGAAAATTGCTATTGTGGGCTTTCACTTGGCGTTGGTTTTACATTTTGCGAGAGTTAGTCAGTGTCAGAGTTAGGTATTACACCTAGTAATAGATGTAAATGAAAATATGAATAATGTAGGTAATAAATAGTACATAGGTGGAGGTGTAACCAGTACACCCACATTTCGCCGAGTGTATAAAGTCCGTCCCATAAAGTGATAGGGAGCGAGCGTATCGCCATACCGGGCACAATTCCAGACTCCGGGCTGATACTGAGCATTTCGTAATAGAAAAACCCAATAGTATTTTAACCGACCCGAGGATCGAACGCGAGACCACACCACCGCGTACGCATTTCAACTGCGCCACCGAGGCAGTCAAGTAGTATTTTGAATATGCTCATCTTTATATGTATTGACTTTATTTATGGTATAGGCCGGCAAACGGTCAAGTGGGTCACCTGATGGTAAGTGATCTCCACCGTCCATGTACGCCCACAATACTAAAATAATCATGGGTGCGTTGCCGACCTTAAAGGAAAGGAATAATTAAGGGATTGGGAAGGGGAGGGGTTTGGGTCTCCGGATATCTCAATCACCGTTCGAAACGCAGCAGCAAGCCGCTACTTTACGCCGGTTTGCTGTGAGACAGTGGTAATGACCCGGACGAGCCGGCCCATTCGTGCTGTAGACAAGTGTCTAGAACATGTATGTTGACTTAAGTCCCTTTAACCCTCTTTAACCTAGCTTGATGAAGCTGGATCATAAACGATATTAACACTGTTAAAGTTCCCCTTAATCTATCGACTAATTTCGAGTTGGTGAGGGTTAAGTAAGGGGGTGCACACAGTCGGGTCACGTGGCTATGTCAAAGTAATTTACACCCTTCGTACACCAACTCTATCTAACTTGAGCTAAAGTTGGTTGATAAGACGCGTGACGCGACTAGCTTCAGTTTCCTAATTATTTGCGTCACTTGTAAACTCGACTTTAGTTTAATATTCCGGTTTATTGCATAAAAAGTTTGGTGAGGTTTTTACCGGCTACAAAAGGATTTGACTGTATAATTTTTTAAATGTACGTTCACGTAAAATAAAATAAAAAAGCCTTTTATTCCTTGCAATATGATTGGAACGTTTTTTTAATACATGCATATTTTGTTTTTATTTTTGTTATTACATTCTTTATTTCGATACCATATACAAAAAAAAATGCAATGTATGGGGCGCGCATGAACCAATTTTATTTAAATACCTAAACCACGCCCGCGCTCGTTCGAAAGGTTAAGTAAATATTATTATTGTTAGCATATTCTGTTAATATTGGTATATTGAGGGTGTCTAAGAAAGCAACGTTGGGTACACTTTAAAAATAATGATGCGATATAGTTGTGGAAGGGTAGTTAAATGGTATAAAAGAGGTTGTCGCCATAACTGGAGGTCGGCACCGGAGCCCTATTTTTCGATGTCGAAAAAGCATTCGACAAAGTGTGGCATAACGGCTTGCTTTACAAGCTGTACTCCATGAATATGCCCATACAGCTCGTGCACATCATACGAGACTTTTTGTCGAATCGCTCTTTTCGATATCGTGTGGAGGGAACTCTCTCTTCTCGACACACCATCACGGCTGGAGTCCCGCAAGGCTCCGCCCTGTCCCCATATCTCTTTTCGCTGTATACAGCAGACATACCGCGTCCAAAGAACGCCCATCTGGCACTCTTTGCTGACGACACGGCAATCTACGCTTCACGTAGAAATCCGGCTGAGGTGACTCGCCTCTTGCAAGCCGCCGCCGACGAACTGGGCGCATGGTTCCGCAAGTGGCGAATCACCATCAACCCTGCCAAAAGCGCCGCGATCCTATTCTGTAGGAATCCCCGTCTTACGGTTCCAGCGCGGAATGTCACCATGCACGGCGTGGCCATTCCCTGGACCAAGACAGTCAAGTATTTAGGAGTGACCCTTGACCAGAAGTTGACCTTCGTCCCACACGTAAATGCGGTACGTGCGCGAGCCGCATTCGCGATAGGCCAGTTATTTTGGCTCTTGAACAAAAAGAGTCCAATGTCCGTACGCAACAAGATTAGGATTTACACCACTTAGATTAGGCCGATTATGACGTACGTATCGCCGGCGTTCGCTCATATTCCCGAAATTCGATTTAAACGAATGCAATCCCTGCAGAATCGTTTTCTGCGTATGGTCATGGGGGCACCGTGGTACGTGCGTAATCGCAACCTCCACGTAGATGCCAATTTGCCGACGATCAGGCAAGTCACGAAAGTGGCAAGCAAACGTTATTTCGATCGCGCCGCGCATCATCCGATCACGCTCATACGTAAAGCGTCGATTTACACTCCCTTTGATCGCGCAAAGTGGAGACGACCGCGTTCCGTCCTCACCGATCAAACGATTTTTGTTAAAACTTGTTTTATTGTACAATTTTTAGTGGTAGGTACAGCTTTAGCGTATAAATTCCAATACAATGACACAATTACGATGACTGTGCTGCTATCCGTCGAAGAGGTTTTTTTTCTCCGTACTACGTTATCAAATCTTAACAAAAGTTTTATGAGATTTTTTTCCAACAAAATCATTCATCATTTGGCAGAGAAATCGATCGCCAAATTGAGAACCTTCTCCTTTTTTGAAGTCAGTTAAAAATAGAAAAAGTTAGAACTTAAAGGTGTGGTACGAAAACATTGGTGGGCGAGTCGGATTCGCACTTGGCCGGTATATACAGAGTGATATAGTTTTAAATATTCGTGAAAAACAAATACCTTTATGCACTGATTTACTCATCGATTGTGATATCAAAAAAAAAAAAAAAACGATTAAAACTAAAAGCTTTTTTACATACGCACTCACATACGCACTCACGCCTGTAATCCCCGAAGGGGTAGGCAGAGGTGTAATCAGTACACCCACATTTCGCCGAGCGCATCTCCGTCCCATAATGTGATAGGGAGTGAGCCTATCGCCATACCGGGCACAAATTCCAGACTCCGGGCTGATACTGGGGTATTTCGTAATAGAAAACCCCAACACCACTACCCGACCCGGGGATCGAACCCGAGACCTCAGCGTTGGCCTCAATCGTAACGCGTACACATTACAACTGCGCCACCGAGGCAGTTTTATTTTAATAAATAATAAAACCAACACAAAAAAATTTAAAGCTAAAAGTAAAAGTACATAATTTTAAGTCGGTGGTATCAATCATAGACTCCATAATTGAGTACCATTTTTCACGATTGTATTTCTTTTAATAAGTAAATTTTTATTTGTCTTTCAGTTGAGTCGGTTTTTTATTCTAAAGTTCTTATTATGGTCACGCCATATACAAACAGATATAGTTTTTCAACCGATTCTTAAATTGCAAATTATAATCAATTAAACTATCACATATAAACTCACCGGTATTTTTAGCGTCGCGCCAACACTACGTTTGCAAGGTACATTTGCGCCGCTCGAACTTCTTTATAACTTAATGAGTGCCCTTTTAATCAAATTCTCCAAGTTAGTCTTGACTTCCTCGCCTCTTTTTCTTGAATATTCACGTTGTGTACTTTCCTCGTGAATTCCTATTCATCAATTCTTTTTGTTAAGCTCAAAGGACGTTGTTGCGAAGATTGAGTGCTGCTAAGAGAAAGAAGTAAGATGTTTTTGGAGGGTTCTTTTTAGTTTTTGTCCCGGTACAGTAAAGTGACTACCTATTACACCTGCGGGCATAGTAACTCGTCGAGATATCTGACGCACGAGTGAATATACTACGACAACGAGTATCGCAGATAATGACCATTCCCAATATTGTCTTTCTACAAATTTGCTTACTGACACTAAAATTTTGCTTAAGGAAGATCTGTCAAAACACTTTTTTTTTTTTTTATCCTGTCTCGGCAAAGTGACTACGCTACACCTGATGGTAAGTATAGCGCAATCCATGAATACTTTTGATAGTAACTAAATCAAAAGGGTGCTGATGGGGCGGCGATTCTGTAGTGCATCAGGGAACATCGCGTAGACTGCTGGTACGCTACGATGCGTAAAAGATGAGTATCCCTGGTGCGCATAGTGCGTGGCAGCGCCAACAGTATCCTTAGCATGATCGCCAGTCGGCTGGACTATAGTTACATCAATCACTGCTGCGCCATTTCTCATAGAATGACGCAGTAGTGAGTGATGAATTTGTTTATGTTTTTGTTGTGAGAAGTTTATACATATTATGAACACTCGTCTGTAAGAACATTGTTACTAAACAAAATGGACACCTTGGTCTGAAATAAAGTCTTTATTATTATTATAATTAAATCAATCTATAGATAGAATATAGGGTACGGCCGTTCGTGTCAACATTCGATAAACATTATAACCATAGGACCCAAGAATAGTGGTTTAGACTAAGTTAAGCAGAAGTTAAGAAGTTAGTCTAAGAAGTTTTTAGAGTGGTAGAGCCACGCTGTATACAGTTTTGTGTACAGCATGAATGGGCCGGCTCGTCCGGCAGCTTGCTGCTGCGTTTCGTACGTTGAGTGAGATATCCAGAGGCCCAAATGCCCCTCCCGGCTTTTTCCGGGATAACAAGTAGCATACATACAAACCCACACCTGTAATCCTTGAAGGGGTAGGCAGAGATATGACCAGTACACCCAAATTTCGCGGAGCTTATTTCCGTACCATGATGTGATAGGCCATACCTACTGGGCACAAATTCCAATCCCGGGCAATTAATTTGTGATTATTCGTTGAAAACTCAATTTTATATTGTGATTGAACATGGGAATTGATTCCAGGACCTCAGCCTTAGTACGCTGCCAATAAACCAATGTTGTGATGTGAGGAATAATAAGAATAAATATTTGTTTTATACCTTTACAATAATTCTTTCAAATCTTAGAATGGATTTGTGCTCAAGTTTATTCCTTTCATTTAACATCGTTGCGTTAACTCGGAGGGCACAATGTTTTCAAGCGTTAATAAGAGTTCATTAATTCATTAAGGAAGGCTTTGTTGAACACTCTTTAATTATTATTTGCCTACTACAAGAGTTTACGTGAACGCTGATATTGTCAGGTTTAATTATAACTTGAGCATTTTGTTTTGAAATATTCTGGGCGGTAGAAATCTTCACGTATACTGGTTGGTTTACAAAGTGGTACGTCACTCGTATGCGAGAGGCCGTTTTTTTTTCGTTCGTTCTCGTTCCCGATCCCTCTCGGCACTCTCCTTCTGCAAGATTACGGCCTCGCAGAAGTGGGCCTCCGCACGCCAGGACCTCCGACTGTCGACCATGGCGGACACCACTGCCGGCAGCGAGAGGTCTCCTCCAACGACTGCAACGAGAGCACTGCGCTCCTCGTCCCAGGCTGGGTATTTTTCCAATGTATGTTGGGCCGTATCCTGCGGACAGTTGTCGCAGAGGTGACACACGGCCGACTCCTCTGTGCCAACTATTTGACACAGGTACTGGCCGTAACTACTTTGGCCAGTCAGGACCTGTGTCAGTCGGAACCAGAAGTGTCTGTCCAGCCACTGGTAAAAGACAGGGCGCACTGCCGCGACGGCCTGATGACCCGCTGACGGGTTCTCCAGCCTGAGACGCCACTCCTCCACGGTGGCTCTGCGGAGGGAGCCGCGTACATGCGAGAGGCCGTCTGGGTTGGTACCACTGTTTTGTCTATTTCGGCAACGAAGCAGCAGTGTGTAAGCTTTGTTGTGAGAGATCTTTAACCAACTTAAAAAAAAAACTTTTAAACCAAGAAATAGTATTCCAATTCGATGCATATACTTAATATGTATTTGAAAGCTATGAGTATACACAAAAAATATATATAGATACAACCGACTTAAGAATCTACTCCCTTGTGATATCGCCTAAAAGAAAAACTGTCTTTAAAACAACGCTTCATTTTGTGAAATATTATTTAAATCGTAAGTTTAAAACTAAAACACCTTTCTTTATAAAAGAGTTCTGCATAAAGTACAACCTATCTATAAAAACGAGAAAATGATTAAAAACTTATATAAAACTGATCTAACTTCCGAAGAATAATTTAAAATGAAACTTGAAGTGAGATCTCGGAAAGAAATGTAAATTAAACTAGGTAGCAAAGCAAAGAAAAATAATATCATTATGCATTAATTATGGAACTGTTTCTATGTTAGGTATGTGATCCAGCAAATGTATGGTACTATCAACTATGGGGTTAATATATATTCTATTGTATTTTTTGCAGAATTTACAAAAAATAATATTATAAATCGTGTTTTGAAGATTTTAACTTATAATATTGTTTAATGAGAATTTAAATAACAGTGGATGATAGCGAATTATTTCTTGGATTATTAACAGCCTCCGTGGCGCAGTGGGCGAGTAGCTTGCTATGAAACAAGAGGCCGAGGGATAGATTCCCACACACAGATTTTGTCGGGTGTGTGACAATGTTGTTTATTATTTATTTAATATTCGGTGGTATACTTCTTGCACAAGAATGGAAAGCGTCCATCGCACACTTAATATAAATAAAATTTCTAATTAAGAACCTCCTCCTTTTTTTAAGTTTAGTTTAGAGTTTAGGTTAGATTAGTGAAAAACCAATACCTAAGCATTATGTTAACCTTATCTTATTCGTATGTGGAGACAGCGCAATATCCTTTAATAATATTTTTCTCCCCACAGGGGTTGACGTCAGGCAGGCGGCTATTCGTAAAAACTACAAGCCAAATCAATCTGTAATATGTGTTAAAAACATGTTGCGCCGAACCCACTGCGAGTGGGATAAGGTCAGATGGAAGAAGAAGAAGGAGTATGATGCGAAATGATTTGAGTTTTGGCAATTTTTATAGCCATTCGCCAGGCTGTTGTTAGTTTCTTTGGGATCCAATTCAATCCTCTTCTTCCTTATTCTGGTTGGTATCATCCCGGTCTTTTAACTTTTAAAAGATTTTATTTAGACACTTCCAATTGTTTTTAAAGAGAGGGGTAAACAGTCAAGAGGTTTACCTGATGGTAAGTGATCACCTCCGCCCATCGGCACCGTCAATACCAGAAGAATTATCGGTGCGGTTGCCGGCCTTTGAGGAAAGAATAGGTTCTTTTTTTCTTTTCAATTCACTTGGTCTTCAGCATACGTAGTGAGACTCTTGGCTCTCATATCTTCTAGACATTAAGCTAGTACTTTTCAATCCAATTGAATCTAAAGCAACTATGTCAGGAAATCTCACACAGCATAATTTGTACACAGGACCCCGCCCAGACTGTACCCGAAATATCTAAGCATAATAGGATAGAGTATCTTGCAGTGTGTCACAAGAACCTCACACTAGAGCCCGAAGTTCCAACATTAAGATAAGACAAATCGCCCGTTAGTTATAACAGATGTATTTTTAATGCGTCCATAGATATGTATGCGATATGGTAGTGGAGCGGTTATAATTAATATCGTTGAAAATGGAGCTGTGACTAAGCTTGAATTGCACCATTCGGCGAATAAAGTTAGAATCATTATTATAACATTTTTTTATAGCATACGCTGGTAAATGAGCCAGTGGATCACCGGATGGTAAGTGATCTCCATAAATATACTCGTATATAGATCTCCATATAGATCCACCGTCCTTACACGCTCACAATACCAAAATAATCATGGGCGCGTTGCCGACCTTAAAATAAATGCATAATTAAGGGATTGGGAAGGAGAGGGGGATTTGGGCATCGAGATAGAGATATATTCCGTCCAATGATGTGATAGTAACTTGCTTGCTACTTTACGTCTATTTTCTGTGAGACAGTGGCAACAACCCGGTCGAGCCAGCTCTTTCATATTGAAGACAAAACTGTCTACAGTGTGACTCTACCACTCAAAATGACCACCACGCAACTTACTTATGGCCGTTCCCAATATTCCGTCTATAGACATATTGCTTACTCGCAGTAACATTTTGACACATTTCGTATGGAAGATCTGTCAAATCAATACTCATAGTATGCCAATATGTCGATATACAGAATATAGGGAACGGCCATTAATCGTACTAATTCTTAACAAACAATGATTACCGAAGCGTATTACTTTAGTTTTAGTACTGCACTTGTCTTTTGGCCACTGATCAAAATAAATATGAGATGAAATTTAGTATAATTTGTACATTATTTTGATTATAACATTCGAAAGTAGGATGTTTCCAGACGGTAAAATTCAACGAAAGAAATACAGACTGTATTATATTAAAACATGGATTAGCATCGAAAGAAACTATTTTGATGAAAATATCGATATTTTTTATTTATTACGACTACCTCGGCGGCGCAGTTGTAATGCGTACGCGTTACGATTGAGGCCAACGCTGAGGTCTCGGGTTCGATCCCCGGGTCGGGTAAAGTGGTATTGGGTTATTCTATTACGAAATACTCGGTATCAGCCCGGAGTCTGGAAATTTGTGCCCAGTATGGCGATAGGCTCGCCCCCTATCACATAAGGGACAGAGATACGCTCGGCGAAATGTGGGTGTACTGGTTACACCTCTACCTACCCCTTCGGGGATTACGTTAGGCGTGAGTGCGTACGAGTACGAATTTTATTTATATCCTAGTAATATTATTAGTTTTGTGGTTTACTACAAATTCCAGAATTTGTCCTACAAAACAGGTGATCTGGTATTAATAAGTGTGTGAGCTTCCTTTTAAAATCTGGAGTGACTTCATAATTCATACCGACATTTTGTTGATCAATGACGCCTTAATATCTGAACGCGTTTGTATGAAATTTTGTGCACAAGTAGAATATGACCTGCATAAGTCCGTTTATTTAGAAACATATTAGATTTTTTGGACTATTAGTAGAATATTGTAGTTAGTATCTGTTTTTGGCACAATAATTTGATTTGAAGTCATTTGAATCGGTTAAATTGTGCTGTATTAATTCATTTCATTTAAAAATTATTTTAAATAAATAAATAAATACACCCATCAGTCACATACAGTCCTGACCCTACACTAGGTAAACCTGTATCATGGGTATCAGGAATCACGAGGGACTTGCGGTCCCGCAACACCCAGACCCGAGACCAATATTTGTGGATCAGACAAACATTTGTCTAGGTGCGCGAATCGAACCCACGGCCTCACGCTTCGCAACCAACTACTAAATTATAAAACTTATTAAATTCAAATTGACGACCGTTATCCCTATATCAATACATAATTACATTAAATGATGTGACTTATCGATATTTCTTCGAAACAACTCCATCACTAGTTGTAAATCTAAGATTTTGGACTGGTGCCCACTGTTTCCTCTTCCTACGGGCTTTAACGTTATTATATATTATCTATGGCTGATGATTCATCGACATCGATATAAATATTGTATTTGAAATTAGGCTGTTCTACGAACAAACCAAAGATGGTGGGTGAATGTGGGCAATAAACTTGAATTTGTTATGCTAATGAATATTTTATTATAGGATAGTTTTTAGATTATTTTCTTGTGGTGTAGCTTTTTGATAAACTGTGTACAAAGAGTTTTTTGTGTAGTATATGTTGGTAAACGAGCAAGTGGGCCACCTGTTGGAAGGGATCTCCCATCGCCCATGTAGATACGCCCAAAATACTATAAGAATCATGAACGCCGGTGGGATAATAAAGAGATTTGGAAGGGGAGGTGGATTTGGGCCTCCGCATATGCTACTCACCGTACGAAACGCATTATGTGTTGTGATCGTGGAAGTTTCTAATTAAATCACAATTTTGTTATTCTTGAATTCCTTAGTTTATTAAGATTTAAGTTGGTTAAAGTTATTAATTCTCGATAGATTTTTAAGGTGGTAATTTTTTGGTTCTCTCTAAATCTTTAGTACTTTCGGGAGTGACCTTTAAATCTTCCATGACCATTGATTTTTCAACATACAGTTGACGCAATCATTTCCCGCTAATGTTTCAAAACCGATAAACGTTGTTATCAACTTGAAACAACTTATAGCCAAAAATTGTAATTTCGTCAAACAACGGCTGATTGTGAGAAACAAATGTGATTACAGACCTCATAATTCCCAAGTAATCTATTTATGTGCGTCTTTGTACAAAGTTGTCTGTTTTCCTGTGATGTCCCCTCTCCCCCATCTCCCCACCCTAAACTCGCAACACTTGGCAAGTTAATTAGTGCCTTTGTAAGATGTTTCAGCGGTTTGTCTTGTTTTTGAATGTTTTTGGATTTGTTTCATGTTTGATGTGGTAAAGGTTGTAAGGTTATGGCTTAGCCGAGTATTTTGAGAATTGACTCGTTCTTTTTTTCTCCTTGAATTATATTTTCTATAGGCCGGAGTGACGACTGAATTTGTGAAAAACATTTTTTTTGTCTCGTTGTGGGAATCGAACTCGCGGCCTCACGCTTCTTAGTCGGCTACTCGGTCACTGCACCACGGAGGCTTACTACAAAGCATATACAGTACACCATAATATAGTTAAGCCTCTAAAAATTCGCCAAAGCGTAACTGAAGCTCAAGTGAAGTGTCCCGCATAAATCACTGTAAAGTTCCACAATAGTATCGCAGACCAACAGCAACCTTCTTAAGATTTCAACATACAGCAGAAGCATTGCTATTTCCAAGCATGCATTTGGAAATCGTACATAAATATTTAGAAAAGGCATAAGAACTTATTTACCTCTACTAATGTTACTATCTTGTAATGTGAGATTGTTTCGAGTTAAGTAACGTTTTTATTTTGCCTAATTAGTCACTGAATGAAAACACGGACTCAAAATTGGCTAATTTTATTGTCATCTTTTGAAGTCGGTTTAATTTTTGTTAAAAAGTGTTTATTTTACAACTTATAATGAACGAATCTTCAACATCGGCGCATATATATCGACGTTAATCTTATTTCACCCTCTTCAGAGTATAACGTCTTCAAATTAAAATGGGACCAACTTTGACGTAAACTTTATCGATACAAAAATGATCAAAATTGGGCAACTCAAAATACATACAAAAACAAATTTTGGCGTCGGATTGAGAACCTCTTTTTTATCGTCGATTAAAAATCTTGGGAGTGCTTTTTTGTATTTTATAGCATAGCTCGGCAAACGAGCAAATTGTTCACTTGATGGTAAGTGATCTCTATTCTCTACCGTCCATGTACGTAATACAAGAAGAATCATGGACGCGTTACCGATTTTAAAGAAAGGGACCCCCATGCCCCTTATTTAATAGTAAAACATTGGCTTAAACTTTAAATCTTGCTTCAGCCATTCTCACGCAATATCTTCGATTTCAAATCGAAATGTTTTTGTTATTTTTTTATTGTGTTAAGTATAAGGTCTTATTTAAATTGTACTCTTGTGTGATGGTATGGTGTGCAATAAATGATTTCTATTCTATTCTAATATTCATGGTAGGGCCGCACTTATTCGGTCTAAAAGCATTACAGAAAACGTTCGTACAATCGGGCCAGAATGCCGGGAAGAATTGTTTATTCAAAGCAACGCCTGTTTTAAACTCGTCTCTTGATAAAATTAAACTTCACTAAATTGAGCGGGTCCGTATCTCCGCTGCAACATCAGCTGCAAGTCTGTATGGCAAGACTTCAATGGTGGAAAGCCAAAGTAGGAAAGATAAATCAGAAGTGAAATTACGATATATATCATACAGTGAGAGACATAGTTTTTTTATTGCCTGGATGACGAAACCATCAGGTTGCTCGCCTAATGGTAAGCGCCACGCCTGCCCATAAATAGATGCAACACCACACATTACTTTAAATAACAAAGCTCTGCATGACACTGGACTGCGCTCGTCACCCCGAGACATAAGATGTTAAGTCTCATAATGCACAGTAATTTCACTGACTTCAATATTCTTCAAACCGAAACACAACAGTGCTGCAGCTTGGCGGCAGAAATAGAAAAAGCGGTGGTACCATCCCAGACGGCCTTTCGCATACGAGGGACCTACCACCTTGTGAAGGTGTAATATGATTAGCTCAGTTCAAAGTTCAGACACAAGAAACGTGGGTAGCTATCATGTTCGTAAGGCGCTTATGTTAGGAGAATTGCATTTATAATAAATTTGTAAATTAATTCTATATGCGTTCAGACTTGTATAAATAGAGTATTAAAAATAAACCCTGTTGACACTTTCTGAGTCGTGTAGATTGACATATAGACAGCTTAATAAAAATAGTTAAATTAAAATAATAATAATAAACAAAACAGAGATATACACAAGTAATGTGTTAGATAACTGAACACATTACTCCAAACGACATACAAAACTTGCCTGGTTTACTCGATGCCTAATGAATCCATAATGTTATTACTTGTCATCAATCAATGTAATTATTATTATATGTAATTACGTACTGGTGTGGGGCAAACGTTTCAAAATAATTTGAGGTTTCAGCGGAAAACGACGCTCGACCAATTAGCTGATGGGATGAAATAATCCACTAATGGTGAATGACTTTTGAGGGTCATCGTTGTACATCAATCATGTTTTGGTAACTCTATGAATGGAGGCGTATTTCGGGAAAATGTTGGGGGTCGTGACCCATATGAAGCTAAAGGTTAGCTAGGTTTTTCTAGAAGTATTGTTTTTAAGGGTGTGTTGTTAAGGACCCCATTTTTAGATCAGTAATGCGTAGCCGGCTGATATTTTCACAGGTGAATTTAATAATAAAAAAATAAAATTTAAATTTTAAGGGGTGTGGTACAGAACAAGAACCCTCCATGCGCAAGTATAAAATGCAGGATTTTCGTTTGAATAAAAATAGGTTAAATTTTGTGGTTTACTATATTGTGTTGCATTTTATTTTAAAAAAGGCACTATTAATCTCTTTCTGAGGTGACGTGACAATTAATAATATAATTTCATTTGCATTATTATTATTTTTTATGTGGAATACATAAAAGACTTAATTCTATACACCAGAATGAAAATAAAGACACACAAAACTAGACTCTACTTAAATTTCTCACCATGTTCGTATTTAAATTCAAATAATCAGCAAAGAAAACAAAAGCAGAACTCTCAATTCACAAACAAAATGTTTAATGTCATTTGAAAAATCTTAGAAAAGTTCAAAATAAACATTACCCATTGTGAGGACGGGAAGATGTTCACAAAGAGCGGGTCTAATTTTACTCCGTCGGCTAACTCATTTAGCCTTTCCACAAGCCGAGGCGAGGCAAGGCGTGTTCACATCGGCCAAAAATATTTGCCTTAGTACGGCACATGGCGTTTTCTAAAGGGTATTATAATCTACTTTAAACTTTATACTCGATCTAAAACATAGAATTTATAATTGTACTAGCTTTTGCTCAAAATAAAACGTAGCCTATAACCGTCTTCAGGGTCCCATCTATCTCTACATCAAAATTCATCAAAATCGGTTCAGTGATTTAGGCGTGAAAACAAATATATATTTTTTTCTCATAAAAATCACGTATCACATTTTTAATATTAGTTTGATAAGTATGATTTAGAGTAATAAACAATAATACGCGTATTTTATTTATTTATTTCTTATCATGTTTATTTTTACCCGATTGCCAAGGAAGGGTTATGTTTTTGGTGCGAATCATGTATATATGTTTGTTTGTATTTTTTTTTATTACATCGTATCTAAAACGGCTGGATGGATTTCGACAGTTAAGGTATCATTATATTCATTTTAAAACCCAAGTGTCCTTAGACATGTGTTTAAAAAAACAACATGGCGGATTTTTGGCGCGAAATATTAATACATTATTTTTTTTATCAAACCTATCGAGTAGGGTATCAAAATAAAACAAGTCATTTTATCTGCGTTTAATATTTACTATATAAAACGTTAATGTTTGAAGCGTTCTTTGCGTCAGTAGTTCTGATCGAGTTAAATCCGCCATTCCTCGAACTATTCCAGCTATAGACTAGTTTTTATTCTGCAAAACGCATTCAAATGTAAACGACTGATAGCAAATACCAGTGAACTTCACTTTGGAATGCATTTTCTGTTTTGTACGGAATACATGTATACATGATACAAAGACTGCCTCGGTGGCGCAGTTGTAATGCGTACGTGTTACGATTGAGACCAACGCTGAGGTCTCGGGTTCGATCCCCGGGTCGGGTAAAGTGGTATTGGGTTTTTCTATTACGAAATGCTCAGTATCAGCCCGGAGTCTGGAAATTGCGCCCGGTATGGCTTGCACACATCACATAAGGGACGGAGATACGCTCGGCGAAATGTGGGTGTACTGGTTACACCTCTGCCTACCCCTTCGGGGATTACAGGCGTGAGTGCGTATGTATGTATGTATGTATGTATGATACAAAGGATTGGAGTTTATTATTATTTGTACGTGCCATTATTTTTTTAAATATAAATAATATATATATATATGTCGTAGATTGCGGTAGTTTAACAATAATTAGTAACTCGATTGATATTGCTATGACGGTGGGTAGTGAACGCCGTCATAGTCACGTGATCGGAATAGTTTGGAGGGGCAACTGTCACACTTTAAATATTGGAGAGCGGTGAGTCTGGAATTCAGTTCATTAGAGAGAGCGGTACAGTTCGGACCTTCCAAAAGGGATCGATAGTTCACTCAACTTTGATAATCATTTGTAATTTGTGATTGCTGATTACCTACAAGAATACAAGAATTATCATACAATATCTTTGTGGTTTATTTGCCTAAGACCTACGCCATGAACCCTGTACCAGAAGTTCCTACCGATAATGGGCGTACCGCCAGTCTATCGGAGTCGCCGTCATATATATATCCCCGAAGAGGTAGACAGAAGTGCAACTATTGCTTCCACGTTTCGTCGAGCTTATTTCGTACACAGCCGTTCATTAGTAATTTGACAGATATAATTTTTTATCATATTAATGAGATTCCTCACTTTTATAAGTGACAGACACAGTTATAAGTCAAGGCTATGGAAAAATGAAAATAGTTATGGGGAACTTCCTCTGTTTTTTCGTCGGTAAAAATCTAAGTTACACTATGGATTAAACCGAATAAAAATAGAATAATAATTTTATTGTACGGGCAAGGTACCTTACCTTGCAAGGTCATAAATGGTCCATCTCGACCCGGGTGGTACCATTGTCTCAGAAAAGTGACACTGTTGCATTTTCAATAATATTCGGCGATATTTCCGGAGGCCCAAATTCCTATTCTCCTGTCCTTTAATGGCGGCAAGAACACCTACTCACCAATTTGCTCCAGTTCCGTTTTTATACTAAGCACGGCAAAGTGACTACGCTACACCTGATGTTAAGTGCAGCGCAATCCAAGAATACTGTCGAACAACGATAGACGATGTGTCTATCGTAGGTCGGCCAAATTATGCCGGCCTGCCTAATTGCTTCTTCACACTCCGTTTAAAGGACCCCATATTATATAGTAAGGATGGAACACGTGTGCCGGAAAACTATTCCACAGCTTGATGGTCCGGCAGAAGTAAGATTTAGCGAACTTTTTAGTTCTAGCCGAGATGGAAAACCCCAAAGCTACTATGGTTCCGTAAGCCAGCACGCGTGGTTCTGATAAGGAAAGGTGAGGATGGGATAAGGTTTATAAAAACACCAACCAATTAAAGACACATTTAGAAACCGCAGTGTGTACGCGGTGTTACCTAGTAAAGTTTTAAAATAGATAATCAAATATCAGCTGCAAGTTGAAATGCGAAGGCGGGCGCGGGCTGAGACGCGCGGTGTGGGGCGGGCGTTTCAGTGCCGCGGAACTCACTTTATGTTTTTGCATAAATTGCAGCGTGAGTAAAAGCGCCTTGTTAGCTCTGCGGGTATTGCTCCATATTTAAGGCACTTTGTATAGATTTATTGTTAACTGGAGATCTATTGCGCGTGATGTGCGATGAATGAGGATTGGGAACGAGAAGGAGAATTTGCGCCTCCGGAAATATCACCGAATATTATTGAAAATGCAACAGTGTCACTTTTCTGAGACAATGGTACCACCTGGGGCGAGATGGACCATTCATGCTGAAGACACTACCTACTACAAATTGTCTACAACGTTGCCCTTACAATAACCCTTGGTATGAGCAGGCGTGGCGCTTACCATCAGGCGAGCGACCTGGTCGTCTCATCATTCAATCTAATAAAAAATAAACTATTTTTATTCGGTTTAATCTATAGTGTAAATAAGGTTTTTAACCGATGAAAAAACACAGGAAGTTTCCCATAACTATTTTCAAGTTATGTGTATTGAACTTAGAATAACTACATAAAGAAACTAAGTACTCGCATGAAATTAAAGCAGTTCTTCACTTGGAGCTATATGTGGTTCGAAACTACGATCAGCATACTAATAACTACTCATAATATTATGTTTATGGTCCTCATTTATAAATCAATGTATAAAACACATTTTGCCCATCTACAAATTATCAAATTTTTAGGAAAATACAATTTAGCTCATCGAAATAAAATGATTTTAGCTGACATTTAATTTGCGTTTGTTTACTTGTAACGTCACACACACTTAGCCAATTTTCAGCTTACGATTGTGAGTATGTTTTTATTTTGTTTGTTTATTTCTTAACCGGCTAAGATCAGAGACCATGCTGCCAAGTCATTAGTTATATTCCAAGAACGATGAAACGGGGACGTGGCCGATTTCAAGGTCTTTTTGGAGTTTTGGTGTTAATTCCTTTCAGTTCGACGCTTCTTAGACGACTTTCTTCAAACGGATCGAACACACAAAGTCGATCGATACCCCTGGTCAAAAATCACCTAAATTCACCCATTTCAATGTTTCCATACACTATTCATCAGCGTTAATGATTATTGCACAAAACCACACCACTTTTATACAACAAACACAACTTTAAACCAGTTTAGGAAATAATTAAAATAAGATAGACACCGCACTGTCAGAATTCCCGCTAAAACTCTTGTGAGTATGCGTTGTTTGACATCTACTTTCTGGAAGTAATTATTATATTCTAATTTAATAATTATATGTATGTATGTGTGTATGATGTAATATGGTATATATGTATTCTTATTGTAAACTGTATAGAATCTGTAATACAATCTAATTTCATGTACTCTTAGACAGCCCTCTCATAATCGTACTCCTAGCTCCATCCTATGGTTGCCTGTAAGAGATTGCCCTGAGCGATAAGGCCGCCAATTGTACTATGTTTAAAAGTTTATTGTCTTTTTAGTTTTAATAAGTGTCTGTATGTACAATAAAGCATTATAAATAAATAAATAAATATTCTAAGGCTTCTCTCTTTCTGCCTGGCATTATCCTGGCTAATACTAAGATTCGTCTTCCTACACTTCGTCTCACACGCTTTCAATTGAAATTAGCGCTGTGTTATGTTACATGCTACTGCACAGCATTACGCAGTTTTTTTAATATATATAAACAGAAACGAATAAAATCAAGTACCAAAAACATATTTTGACAAAACGTTTATTATTACGTAACTTAGATTAGGTAGCAAAATACATTACTAAGGTAAATGCAAAATAAGCTGAAACACTTTTTACCCCTATTAAAAATAATCTAACATTGTAAACAAGATCGGAAGGTGTCGACTGTTTATATTAAAGTAATGTAACTTCTGCACGGCTGTACAAACATTGTTATCATACATCCACACTGTTTACACATATTACACAGACTTTTCAAACAAATGTTACTAGAGATGTTTTATCCCTCGACAAAAAATAGGGGTATTATATGTTTAGCGAGTGGTAGAGCCACGCTGTAGACGCTTTTGTCTATAGCATCAATGGACCGGCTCATCCGGATTGTTACTACTGTCTCGCAGAAAATTGACGTAAAGTAACAGCTTGCTGCTGCGTGCGGTGAGTGAGATATCCGAAGGCCTACATTCCCCTCCCATCCCCAATCCCTTAATCATCCCTTTCCTTTAAGGTCGGCCACGTGCCCATGATTCTTTTGGTATTGTGGGCGTACATGGGTGGTGGAGATCGTTTACCGGGTATCAGGTGGTCAAAAAACCCCTTCTTTGTCTGTGTGTGTGTGTGTGTGTGTATATATATATAGTATAAAAATATTTAAACACGACCTCCTGTTTTTTTTATTTGCTCGAATGACGACACAAACCGGTTGCTTGCCTGAAGAAAATCTGTCGACTATTTAGAAGTTACAGATATGACTAGCATTCAATAGTCTCTGCTTACTCCAATAGGATACAGGCGTAAGTGTATGTATGTTATTGGTTAAAGCCGACTTCTGAGGGTCGTGTTAGCGTCAGAGTGTTTCTAAGTGGTAGGACTCTTAGATGCGAGAGTCCCTTTGGGTAGGTTGTCTATATCTATCGTCAAACAGCAGTGTGCGAACACTGTTGTGTTACGGTTTAAAGGACACTGTAGTTAGTATAATTACTGGGCATTATGAGTATAATAATAATTAACATCTTATGTCTCAGAATGACGAGCACAGTATAGAGCTACGCTGTGTTTTGTAATTCAAAGTTCTGTGTAATCATGTGATTACCTACTTGGCTGGTATTATGCTGAACTAGAATTCTTTCAGCATCATGAGACACATGCTTGACAAAAATACTAATGTCGCTATTAAAAATAGGGGTTGATCGTAAAGGGTTGAAAATTTAGGGTTGTATGTATTTTTTAATGCTGTATCATAAAAAAATTAAAAATAAAATTTTGTCCTAAAAATAAATGTTAGGGTGTGGACAACCTTTATCACTTAGGGGTATAAAAATAGATGTTGGCCGATTCTCAGACCTACCCGATATGCACACAAAATTTCATACAAATCGGTCCAGCCGTTTCGGAGGAGTATGGTAACTAACATTGTGATACAAGAATTTTATAAGATTTAGCTAACCAACAGCGATACATAAAAACGAATAACATTTTAGTACATTTTGGAAAATAAGGTTAATAACAGGTTTTCCTGAATTAACCTTAAAAGTATAATTCGGTTAGTGAACGGACAATAAATGGAAAAAAAATGGTTTACAACATCTCTAATTATGTCAGCGGTCAGCGATGCTTTTCCTTATAATTATATAAGGTATATTATTATATCAATTTAAATTTGGTTAAGAATTACATAATAAATAGCCTGAAAAACTAAATTATACCTCCTATAATTAATTATGTCTGCTTTACAATTATGTGCAAAATTATATTTTAAATATTATAGTTCTATTTTAATTGCTTTTTTAATTATAAGTTCTATTTAATGATATGAATATGATCAGCTTTGGGATTAAATTGTATCTTTATGGATGTGCTTGTCCCTCAAAACACTTATCATTTGGGATTTAAAACATTTTTTAGAGCAAGTAAAGTAGTAGTATTTTTTAAGTAGTAAATTATTGTTTTGTACCTTGTTTCTTCTTTCCTGGTGTATTAGTGTCTCTTTTGTTGAATAAATGTTTTATTTCTTTCAGGTGTTCTTTAGCAGTTATGGACGGTGGATGGTGGAGATCTTTAACCATCAAGTGATCTACTAGGTCGATTTGATTACATAGTGAGACATACGAGTCTCACATTCTCTCCACAATACAACGAGTGGTAGAGCCACGCTGTAGACAATTTTGTCTACAGCATGAATGGGCCGGCTCGTCCGGGTCGTTACCACTGTCTCACAGAAAACTGGCGTAAAGTAGCAGCTTGCTGCTGCGTTTCGTACGGTTTGTGAGATATCCGGAGGCCCAAATCCCCCTCCCCCTCCCCTTCCCAATCCCTTATTATCCCTTTCCTTTAAGGTCGGCAACGCGCCCATAATTCTTTTGTATTGTGGGCGTACATGGGCGGTGGAGATCGCTTACCATCAGGTTACCCACTTGCTCGTTTGCCAGCCTATACTATAAAAAAAAAAAAAATACGCCAAAAGGCTTCCTTGCTTCATACAAAATGCTACAGCATTATGGGACTGTGGCATTTGACATAAATCACTTCATTTTTCTCCCGAACAGGTTAAACTATAATTTGACCCCTTTTTAACCTATTTATTATTATTTTTTAGCATAGGTCCGAAAACTAGCGAGTAAGTAGGTCACCTGATAGTAAGTTCCCTCCACCGCCCATGAACACAGTATCAGAAGAATCATGGATTCGTTGCCGACCTCCAGTAATCTCAATCCTCGTACAAAATGCAGCAGCGAGCTGCCACTGCACGTCGGTTTTCTGACAGTGGTAAAAATCCGGTCAAGCTGGCTCATTTATGCTGCAAATAAACGTAATAGCGTGGCTCTACCATAACCCGATTGATGGGATTTTTTATGAGATAAATGTTTCGGATTTTAGAAAATATACGAATATCCTAAAGAAACATCCCTGTAAAGCCAAACACCAAACATCTTTTTGGCCAATTAGTTGTATTTAATTTTAATTATCCTTTCAAAAGCTCTAAAAAAGTAATCAAATTGAGGGCAGGCGTGTCTTATCGCGGCCCGTGTGGCTTCGTACATGTGCGTATGTTGGGCCGTATTGCGTAATCATTAGCCGGCGTACCATTCATACAAATTGGGCTGGAGATCCCAGACGCAGCGGACGCGTCTGTATCGACTCTACTATTGTTTACAATGTACGATTTTTATTAATATTAAATTACATAGTATTAGGACTGCCTCGGTGGCGCAGTTGTGATGCGTAAGCGTTACGATTGAGGCTAACGCTGAGGTCTCGGTTTCGATCCCCGAGTTGGGTAAAGTGGTATTGGGTTTTTCTATTACGAAATGCTCAGTATTAGCCCGGAGTCTGGAATTTGTGCCCGGTATGGCGATAGGCTCGCCCGCTATCACATCGTGGGACGGAGATACGCTCGGCAAAATGTGGGTATACTGGTTACACCTCTGCCAACCCCTTTGGGGATTACAGGCGTGATTGCGTATGTATAGTATTAATGACTTAAGATAAGATTCTTCCCAGAGGGGTTGACAGCAGGCAGGCGGCCGGTCGTAAAAACTACCAGCCAAATCTTTCTGTAACATGAGTTAAAAAGGATGTTGTGCCGACCCCACTATGAGTGGAACAAGGGCAGGTGGAAGAATGTCTTAAGATAAAAGTTTTGACTGTCTCATTGGCGTAGTTGTAATGAGTACGGGGCACAACTGTTGTGCTTAGGTCTTGGCTTCAATCCCTGGGTGGGGTAAAGTGATATTGAACTTTTCTATCATGCTTAATAAGGTCGGCGAAATGTAGGTGTACTAGTTACACTTCTGCATACCCCCTTGTAGTACAGGCCTGAGCGAGTGTGGTAAATATGAAAACAGATGTTGCAAGAGAAAGTTTTGAGTGGTGTTGCTTCTGTTTATAGGCAGGCTTTGCGCTTACCATCAGGCGAGTGACGTACTCGTTTCTTCATACATGCTAATAAAAAATAATATAGATAACCAATAAACTGGTGTAAATTGGACGGTGGACGGTAGGCAGCGGCTTTGCTGTGCCCTGGCATTGCAGAAGTCTATGGGCGGCGGTGACTACTTACCATCAGGTGGCCCGTTTGCTCGTCTGCCTATCCTGGCAGTAAAAAAAAATATCACAAAAGAAAATAAAAACCAAACATACTAAGTCACGTTAACGATACGATGACATCGTATCATATAAAACCTCTTTCCTCGCCCCAGGAGTATTCCACGTCTGACTATTAATATTTTAGAGTTCATTTTATTTTATGGATTCGAATGGTAAAAAAGATGGCCTCGCGCGAGGTCCTATATTGTTTCGGTTTTACTCCGCTTTTATAGGCGACCGTGTGACGGAAGATGTTATTGTGTTATTAAATAAATATGGCTATTGAGCAATTCTTTGAATATTTCTGTCACTGTAGGCGGGAAATAAAATATTTTTGTATTGACTGCCTCGGTGGCGCAGTTGTAATACGTATGCGTTACGGCTGTGGCTGACGCTGAGGTCTCGGGTTCGATTCCCGGGTCGTGTAAAGTGTTATTGGGTTTTTCTATCATAATGCTTAGTATCTAGCCGGAGTCTGGAATTGTGCCCAATATGGCGATAAGCTCGCCTATCACATCATGGGACGGAGATACGCTCGGCGAAGTGTGGGTGTACTGGTTACACCTCTGTCTGCCCCTTCGGGGATTACAGGCGTGAGTGCGTATGAAAGTTAAATAAGGCCCGTATTCACAAACAGCACTTAAGTAAGCTCTTTGTCAAGACTAGTGTCACTTAGTGTCTAATTTTGTGTACATGATTGGTCTGTTTTGATTTAGCGCCAAAAACTAACCAATGACGTTTAGTGAGATCATTACTTTTTTATGTCATAGGTCGGAAACGACCAAGTGTGTCACCTGATGGTAAGCGATCTCCACGATCCGGACGAGCCGGCCCATTCGTGGTAGCAGCTTGCTACTGCGTTTCGTACGTTGAGTAAGATATCTGGAGGCCCAAATCCCCCTCCACTTCCCAATGCCTTAATTATCCCTTTCCTTTAAGGTCGGCAATGCGCCCATGATTCTTTTGGTATTGGGGGCGTACATGGGTGGTGGAGATCACTTACCATCAGGTGACCCACTTGCTCGTTCGCTGACCTATGACATAAAAAAATACCAGCCTTCTGATGTAAATGTCTCCATAATCATAAAAAGGATTTTAGGCGTGAAAATGGGCTAAAAAGGAAAATATATACCAAAGTTATTCTAGTTTGGAATTTGAGTCTAGAATTTAGCTCGTATTTTCGCATTGAACTAACTGGGTGTGAAAAATCTTGATGGATTAACATGGCGGTGTGATGTCGATACAGAGCTGAATAGTACGTGCATAAATCACTACAAGTCCTTGAAGTAGGGGTTAGGGGGGGGGGTATAAGGACATAGAAATATCACTAGGTGGTTGCTGCTACTGCTTTGTCTATTTGTGCCAAGCAGTGGTGTGTAAGTATTGTTGTGTTTTGATTTGAAGGACACTTTACTGGGCATTATGTCTCAGGATGATGAGCGCAGTCCATTGCCATGTAGTGCTTTATAATTCAAAGTTCTGTGTGGTGTTGTTTCTATAATATATGGGTAGGCGTTGCGCCTACCATCAGGCGAGCGACCTGCTCGTTTCGTCTTTCAAGGATTAATTAAATACAAAACCTGTCTCGATGGCGCAGTTGTAATGCATACGCGTTACGACTGAGCCTGACACTGAGGTCTCGGGTTCCATCCGGGTAAAAGTGATATTGGGTTTTTCTATTACGAAATGCTCAGTATCAGCCCGTAGTATGGAATTGTGCCCGGTATGGCGATAGCCTCGCCCCCTATCACATTATGGACGGAGATACGGTCGGTGAAATGTGGGGGTACTAGTAACACCTCTGCTTACCCCTTTGGGGATTACAGGCGTGAGAGCGTATGTATGTAAAATCTACGGCAAGATGTCTACTATAAAAGTAGCTATCTGGTACGTTAATAAGCGGTTGAATAATCTTCCCAGATTTTAATATTTCTAGAGTTAGATGAATATTAATCCTTTATCGATTCAGAAGCCTATGGTGATAAAAAGTTTCCATGTTCTATCAAAAATGCAAACAAGAACCACAGCACGTTTCATTAAGCCCACAGCGAGGCGAGGCGAGGCGGTTAAACTCGAGGCCGATACGTTAAAAATTGTATGTGCGTACGGCCAGGTTATTACAGATTTTATCGTCACTTTCAGTTTAAAATTCATTGTATGTTAACGTACTGCGCCATGGGGAACCGGCTGTGTTTTATTTTGATTCGTTCATTCTTAAAGGAAATTTGTGCTGAATTTTCGATATATTTTTTGACTTGTTAAGGTAGCAATCGAGATAATTATGTTGTTTCTCATCCAGGATGAGTAATGCAACAACGGTTTTTGAGAAGTACAAGTGATATTTCTATTTTGTCATGTATCATATTTTCTTAGCAGGTTATTTAAAAGTGAACCGGTTCGTGGACGTTTGATTTGGGAGCGCATTCCAAAGAAGAATAGATTGGTTAATATAGATGTTCTTAGAAGTAGTAGAGCTACACTGTATGACACTTGAAGTGACAGTTTGCTGTTGCGCTTTGTATCGTGAATGAGATTTTTGGATGCCTATATTCCCCTGACCTTCCGATTGTTTCTTACAAGAATATTGTTGCATGGGCGGTGGAGTTCCCTTACCATCAGGTCACTCACTTGCTAGTTTTCTATAAAAAATACTACAAATTCTTCAATCTATAATTACTGTTAAATTTATTGGGATTACTTTGCTATGAACGCCAAAAACGCAACCTCCATGGGCATTATGAATAGCCGACTGTAAAGTCAGAAGCCGCGGGTTCGTTCCCCGCACCCAGGTTTTTTTGTGTGATCTGAAAATATCACTGTGTGTTTTTACGAGTGGTAGAGCCACGCTGTAGACAATTTTGTCTACAGCATGAATGGGCCGGCTCGTCCGGGTCGTTACCACTGTCTCACAGAAAACCGGCGTAAAGTAGCAGCTTGCTGCTGCGTGTCGTACGGTGAGTGAGATATCCGGAGGCCCAAATCCCCCTCCCCTTCCCAATGCCTTATTATCCCTTTCCTTTAAGGTCGGCAACGCGCCCATAATTCTTTTGTATTGTGGGCGTACATGGGCGGTGGAGATCGCTTACCATCAAAAACTGGGTGTTGTGGGGCCGTAAGTCCCTCTTTCAATTACCCACTATGAAGGTTCTTCTAATCTGGGGTCAAGACTGTATGTGTTACTGTTGGGTGTATTGATACTTCCAAACTCCACTCTGCTTTTTCATTCTAATACGTGTAATATAATAATAATACTAGCCCTGTATTATACACGTCCCACTGCTGGGCACGGGCCTCCTCTACTGAATGAGACGGGTTAGGCCTTAGTCCACCACGCTGGCCTAATGCGGGTTGGCAGACTTCACATACCTTCGAAATTCTTATGAAGAACTTCCAGGTACGCAGCACAAGCAGTGATAGCTCAGCGGGGAGTGGTATGGACTGTTGAGACGAAAGTCGCAGGTTCGAAACTAGCCCCAAGCGCATACACCTCTGACTTTTAAATGTGTGTATTAATTGTTAATTATCAATTGCTTTAACGGTGAAGGAAACATCGTGAGCGAAACCTGCATTCGTGTAATATAATACATGAATATATTTTTTGCAAGCGCTGTAAAAATAGCTGGTGCAGTTCAGTCGCGAGTCCCGACAGGTGATATTTTCACTTCATGACGGTGATTTATTGCATGCAGGTGACAAACGACACTGGAATCACATTCAACTATGAATTTCTCAGATAATAGCGTTATGGCGTTAAGGATTATAGCGTTAGGATAATAGCGTTTAAGGTCGGCAACGCGCCCATGATTATTTTAGTATTGTGGGCGTACATGGGCGGTGGAGATCACTTACAATCAGGTGACCCAATTGCTCGTTTGTCGGCCTATACAATAAAAAAAAACAAATTTATAACATTCCCAATTTTTTAGGAGTTTCAAAACCAGATTAAAACCCAATATTGTAGACTTAAAGCGCAGTGTGTCGGTTCTGCAATCACCCGTCGTGTTTACCAACCACTAACCACTAAAGTGTGTATGCAGATAATGTCCAGTTATTATAACTGTTAACGAGCTAGCCTGGTGGTCAGGTATGGGTAAATATTTACGTTGGAAGTGGCGAGTCATCAACCCTACCAGCGGTTGTCGAAAGGAATAAAAACACACCCACCCCACCCAACAGTCACACACATAGTCCTGATCCCACACTAGGTTAACCTGTATCGTGGGTATCAGCAATTAGAGAAACTTGCGGTCCCACAACACCCAGATCTGAAACAATTATTTGTGGATAATAATAACATTTGTTTTGGTGTGGGAATCGAACCCACGGCCTCACGCTTCGTAACCGGCTACTCGCCCACTGCGCCACGGAGGCTGTTATTATGATACTAGTTTTTGCTCGCGACTCCGCCCGCGTAATAGCCATTTCAAACAAACAAACTCACTAACGCATTTATAATATTGCATTAGGATTTTCAATTTCAAGTTAAGGTGGATTTATTTTACCAGATAAAAAAGAGGTGTGTTATAACTTTGACCCCTTTGTCTGTGGATACACATGTGTGTATCTATTTGTGGTATTATAACAAACTAAACGAATAGATCGAATTAAATTCGTTTTTTTCATCTTTGTAGACTGGTTTAAACAATATGTTTGTTAGTCAATCACGCCTAACAGTTTTAGATAAAATTTGACATACAGGTAGACCATGATCTGGATAAGGACATACTGCTATTTATCCTGGAAAAGGCCATTCACGCGGGTGAAGCAAGCAAAAGCTAGCGATTGTATAAAGATGGTGGAAATGCAATTCACAGTTATACGTAGGTTAGCAATTTCCTGGAGGCCAATTCTCGTATTTAACTGACACTGCAAATCAATTTTAACCGAACTGGGATTAGATTTTGAATTAACTAAAAATAGTATCCTGCTCCTCTTTGAGTTCAGTCCGGTGTCAATATAATCTCATCTTGATGTCATTGTAATCTCAATTCAGTCACAATTTTGACGTTTATTAAGGACATGTGTCATTAAAAAATGTTAGTAGAATAACGTTTTGGCTTTGTCAACTTTTATTCTACTTTCGATCTCATTACGATCTATGTTCACATTTGACGTTGATTATTGGTTTAAGAGTATACCATTTGCAACTTTCTTGACATTAAGACTAGATCGGAATGATATATTGAACATTTTAAATTACGAGAATTGGCCTCATGTCGTTCGTAAATTATTAAACGAGAACCTATAGTAGCGAATGCATAGCTATAGGTAATATGATAGATACTGCATTAGATATACAGCGGAGTGGCAGTTTCACTCATGCAGGAAACTATGCGAAATCTGCCCTATCGGCTCGCCAGGGAGTATTTTGTATTTTCAAGCGATCTAGCTAACAGACTTTGTACGTGGATTTTTGTAGTTTATTGATGGAAGAGATAACAATTTATTGTGACAAGACCGTATCTTTGATTCCATTAGCATTGTTGTCATGACATCGTCGACATGCAGCAGAATTAAAAACTATTTGATTTGTTGATTCTGATATACGGACAAATGTTTATAGTACATACCTATTTATCAATTATTTTTCTTGTTTTTAATTAGCTTGAATGACGAGACGAGCAGGTCGCTCGCCTGATGGTAAGCGTCACGCCTGCTCACAAACAGAAGCAATGCCACACATAACTTTAAATAACAAAGGACTGCATGACATGCGCTCGTCATGTGTTAAGTGTAAGTCTCATAGTGCCCAGTAATTTCACTTGCTTCAATGTCCTTCAAACCGGAATACAACAGTGCTTTTGCTGTTACTTTGCGGCAGAAATAGACAAAGCGTTCGTACCAACCCAGCCGGCCTCTCGCAAACGAGGGACCTACCACCTTGTGCCCTTAATAAGCTCTCGAACATAAGAGTTACTGCGGAGGATGCTTTCAAAGGATCTCCTCAGAAAAAGGGTATTTGTTTTTGTTTTATAGTGGGAGAGTAGCCGGCTGTAAAGCGTAAGGTTCAATTTCCACACCGAGACACAAATGTTTGTGTGATCAATAAATAATCTCTTCAAAGGATTTCACGTCAGGCAGGTGGCCGGTTGTAAAAACTATAAACTAATTCTTTCTGTAAAATACAATATGATAAAACGGTGGAAAGAAAAAAATCGATAGAGGAGGCCCATGCTCAGCAGTGGGACGTATATAACACAGGGCTAGTACAAAAAATATAAAAACAACTATAAATAATAAGAGATACAAAAGTAGCACGAAACACAAAGCACAATATATCCTTTTGAAAATAAAACAAATTACAACTTTATTATTATCCAGAAAATACTAGCATTATTTTGTCATTATCGTACATTATAAAGTCCTCCATGTTTCTGCTCCATTATGTAAATCCGAAACGGGCAAGTTCTCTTCACTTACATGTAGAATATTCGTATTCACAGATTTAATGTTTCAAATTGATGACTACTCGTTTGTCTACAACTGATGAAATCTTTGTATAAAGGATTTAGTTTCTGTTTTAGGAGCTACGAACATTGTAGAGTGAGATTTGGGGTGATTTAACGTCTTATGACAAGTCAGTACAAAATAAAGAAATTTATGTATAGAAATCATATCAACTAATGTATACACAGCATCGTCAAAATACACTAGACATCTATAAATTTCACAATATTTTTATTAAGGAATAGTCCAGAATTGTTAAGTATTGTTTTTTCTTCTTTTTTATGGGTCGATATGGACCATAGGCATTACCGATCACCTTTACAGCGGCTTGTATTAGGAATGG
Organism: Mimas tiliae; assembly: GCA_905332985.1. Classification (NCBI taxonomy): domain Eukaryota; kingdom Metazoa; phylum Arthropoda; class Insecta; order Lepidoptera; family Sphingidae; genus Mimas; species Mimas tiliae. The sequence continues at coordinate 17,188,832 of HG995244.1, forward strand.
TTTTAACTTCATTTATATTTCTTGTATACGGATGAATAACATGTATTGAAAAAACTCACACTGGACACGCTGTTGTTTTATACTATTCATTTTCGGTACGCACAATGCATATACAATAGGGTAGTTATAAGCCATTCAAATCCTGTAGAATGGGTAATTGTCAAATGACAGACGACACAAACTTTGACGTCACTGTGTAAAATGTTCATTATGGTGCACGCATGCAAGCGAGATAGTGAGATATCCCTACTACGCACCCACTTTTCCTCATACCAACATTTAAAGTCATAACTACGGGCACATTTCTGAACCAATTTTGATTGTGTTTTAATAAAAGGGTTTCTTTTGCGTATCATTTTCTGTTGCTTATAAAATAATGTATGAAATTCAATATAGGAAACTACCCTATTTTGTATACGACGATCATGTAATGGTATTTTTCACCATTCTAAGTCATTCGGAACTCAGCGCGTCAAAGAGCTGAGCGAACATTGATTTGGTTTTATTAGAGCGTCATCTGTGTCGCGTTCGAGAGTTGGCGCAAAACTTCGCCTCAACGTCGCCTCGGCTTTGTACTTGCTCATAATTATGTCGAGAACAAGGATTATTGTCAACGTGTGCCTCTTGTTTAATTACTTACGTTGCATTTGATGTTTGTTACATACATACGCACTCACGCCTGTAATCCCCGAAGGGGTAGGCAGAGGTGTAACCAGTACACCCACATTTCGCCGAGCGTATCTCCGTCCCTTATGTGATAGGGGGCGAGCCTATCGCCATACCGGGCACAAATTCCAGACTCCGGGCTGATACTGAGCATTTCGTAATAGAAAAACCCAATACCACTTTACTCGACCCGGGGATCGAACCCGAGACCTCAGCGTTGGCCTCAATCGTAACGCGTATGCATTACAACTGCGCCACCGAGGCAGTTGATTTTTGTTATTCTGATTTATAACGATGAAACCTATTATGTACATAAAACCATCGAAATAAGATGACAAGAAACGTAACTGAAGCAAACCCCCCCCCCCGGGGAGCAAAAATGACCCCACCAAAACTCTGTGCAAGGGGGCGGGGCTATAAAAGTCTGTGCATAATAATCTCTAGTTGATACTTGATACGGAGGAATAAAACGGAAAAATATTACACGCGTGTTATGGGAACGGGATCCAATGGATGAATGGATGCAACCTCTAACTTGGGGGTTAGGCCTAGCATTTTCAATACCAAACAAATAAAGTGAATTCCATTGAGTAAAACAAAAAAAAAAAAACATTCGTGGCAATCTTAGGGGACTGCCAATAGAAGTGAAAAATTGTGAATTGTATAGGCGAGCAATTATATTATTATTTTTGGTTTGTAAAGAAGTGTTAATGACCAATTTAAATTGTATATACGAGTATATAATGTATACTAATAACGCACGAAGGTAAATCTATGTACATATATACACAGTATACATATAGTTCATGTAAAGCTGTAAAGCATGTAAGCAGCAAAAATAGATGACGCGAGTTCCATGATTTTGGTTCACCCAAAAAGTGCGCGCCTAAAGAAGTTTTCACTTCGAAAACTATTTCACCATTCAATAGAGCAGGCAATCAAAGCCGCACAACTCTAAAAATCGAAAACATCCGTATTCTTTATTTCGTTCACGTACCGTCATTCCCTTAACTAATTTATCGTGCAGTTTGTTCAGACGATTTTAGTGGCCCTATCAACTTTCCACCCCATAAAAGTCCTACGGGAGGCATTGATTGGCGCCGGATCTCGCCGAATTTGCATTTTATAATTAAAGAATCAGAAGAGGTCAAAGACAGTGTCGGGAAACTTTGTGTGATAGTTATGACGCGCGGGTTTGTCTGTTTTATTAACCGACTACAAAAAGAAAGAAAAGAAAGAAGAAAGAAAGAAAAATGATTTATTGTCACCAGTGATACGCATGCAACAAAACAAAACATTACGAAATATAAATAAATGAATTAAAAGTAAAATAAAAAGAAATATATAATGCTGCACGCCTGCACCGTGACAACTAGGTTGCTAACTCAGCATGATGCTGTGTTGCGGCACAAACCATAACACAGCGCTGATTTTCAGTAGCCACCTACAAGTGACAAAGTAGGAGGTTCCCAATTCGGCGCGTTTTTTTGCTTTTTTTATGTATGCGCATCGATTTTTCCGCCAATTGTGGACCGATTTTGTTGGAAAAAATTGGTTTCCGTGTAATTTTATTTGACCGCCAGCGACATAGGCACCGAATCTAAAGTGACCTTAAGAAATTGTTATTTTTGACTTTTCAGTGTTTTTATTTTGAAGTCGGTTTCTAAGTTTTGTTAAACGTAATTTCATCACGTTTTAGAGTGTTTTGTCTACAGAATGAATGGGCCGGCTCGACCTGGTTGTTAGCATTGTCTCACAGAAAACCGGCGTGACATAGCAGCTTGATGATGTGTTTCGTACGGTGAGTGTAATAATGTAGAACGTCAAGATTAACACGTACATATGCTGTAGACAAAACGGTCTACAGCGTGGCTCTAACACTTAAAACTAATTATCCTAACTACACTTACCTGACTGCCTTGGTGGCGCTGTTGTAATGCGTACGCGGTACGACAGCTGCGAAGAGGTCTCAGATTCGATACCCGGGTCGGGTAAAGTGATATTGGGTTTTCCTATCACGAAATGCTTAGTATCAACCCGGAGTATGGAATTGTGCTCGATATCTTGATGGCCTCGCCCCGTGTCACATTATACGACGGAAATAACTCTGTGAAATATTGATATACTTGTTACACCTCTGTGTATCCTTTCGGGGATCATAGGCATGTATGTGTACTACACTTAATACCATATATGTGCAGTATAATATTTTTTTCTGTGTAGACATGGACAAACCCTTTTTCTATATAGACAACGGCGACGATTTCGAAGACTTCTAATGTCAAATTTCGTAGTGACTATTTAGTGGTGGTATTTTTTCCCCTTTTTCTAAGAAATGTCGTTAGTAGTAAGTTAAATGCACTGTTAAACTGTATCAACTGGAGCATGTGATTGTAGTTTGATTATTATTGATTGTACCGTGCATGAAGAAGGGGTTGTATTTCAAATTGAATGGAGTCGAGGGACAGTCGCCGTAGTCAGCTCCAAAATGAAAGGCCGTGAGTTTGATGCCCGTATAGAGCAAATATCGGTAAATATGTTTTTAAATTTATTTATTGAAACACCAAATACATATCATATATAAACATATAATTGACAGCCTCCGTGGCGCAGCGGGCGAGTAGCCGGTTGAGAAGCGTGAGGCCGTGGGTTCGATTCCCGCACCTTGACAAATGTTTGTCTGATCCACAAATATTTGTCTCGGGTCTGGATGTTGTGGGACCGCAAGTCCCTCGTAGTTCTTGATACCCACGATACAGGTTTAACCTAGTGTGGGGTCAGGACTATGTGTGTGACTGTTGGGTGTATTTATTTTATTTATTTATTATTTATTATAAAGGTGGATTAAAGGTATATTTAATGCCAAAGGTATTCTCTACCAGTCTATCTATTATAAAAAAATTGTCTCAAGAGTAATCTCAGACTGTCAGTTTATTGTAGATCGTGATAGCAGATCAAGATTTGCTTCTTAATGTACTGACGATGTGTGGATATTGAATGTGTATATTACTATGGACTTTATATCCGAGTTTACCATAAAATGAACCAAAAACAAGAAAACTCTGTCACTGGTTAAAATAATACAAGTACATTTTTTGGCAACACAGCGATAAAAGCGGCCAATTCTCACACAAGGCGACAATTTAGTTGCTCCCCCACACATAGGGCATTATATCATGATTTATTTTAAACGAATTGCATATGAATAGTGGGGAATCTCTAGCGAGTTCCCGCTCAATGTTAAGATACAGCGCGTGGACTGTAACTTTAATATTTATACAGGCCGTTTCATACGTAACTAGATAAATTCTTGCGTTTCGAATAATATAGGTAGGCTGGGTAAAAAATATTTATAATGTCCTGTATAACTTATTTAGATAATTTATTTATTGTTAGAATTGACAATACGTTGTGTTAGAACAACGGTTAGAACAAATTTGAAATAGAGGACATGGTTTTTTTTACCGACTTCAGAAAAGGAGGAGGTTCTTAATTCAGCGTGTTTTTTTTTTAAATTTATGTACAACGATTTCTCCGCCAATTGTGGACCGATTTTGTTGGAAAAAAAATTCACTCGATAGAGTTTAGCTGCGTTGTGGTCCCATATAAATTTGGTTAAGTACTGATAACGAGGTACGGAGTAAAAAAATAAATCTCCTCAACGGACAACAGTACACTCGTCGCAATTGTGTTATTGTATTGGAATTTACATGCTAATGCTGGAACTACCACTAAAAATTAAATTCAGTTTCTAAGTTTTGTTGTCGTCGTTTAATTACTCTTAAACTCATTTAAAAATAAATATTTATAAAGAAAAGTAGACAGATTCATTATAAGACTTATAGTTTTATGAACACTTAATAGTACATTATACATGTTTGAAAACGTCTTTTGTGAATTAAAACTATGAGATTTAATTTCATAAGTGAGTTTTCAATATTAAATGAATTTAGAAAGCTCAAAATCACATAAAAATTTAATGTTTCTTCACACAAATTTTGACCTTTTTGAAATTATGAATGTCTGACTTCAGAGACTATAGTGCAAGTTTTTCGACTTTTTTGATAGCTTCACCGCATTTGTATTTACGAAAATATGTCTGTCGATCAGGACAGATTTACAGATTATTAATTCAGATATTTCGGCTGATAAAGATAGGCTTAGTAATATTTTGTATTTATTTTGATTTATTTAACATCTCGCCTCAAACCTACCTTCTTTATCCAACCACAAAAAATAACCGTAAATCATTCATTTTAACAAATAAAAATATATTAAATGCGATAATAAATTCAAATGCCCCATAAAATCACACCCCGGGGCTAAACAGGCGATTGGGGTGCAGGGGTGCAATGTAAGGGGTCCGTGGGTAAGGGATCTATCTCGTGTGATTAGGGGCGATGTGATACGGGGTGTAAATTTGTTGATGCTATCGTTGCAGGTGGGGTAGATATACTGGGGTTTATTAAGTGTTGGTTCCGTGTAAAGTAAGGGGATTACATCGCCTTATTCAAGAGTAAATAAAATAATAATATTAATACTATATAATAAATAATGATATCAAAATTATATAACAATAAATACATGATTGAATTATATATATTTAATTTAATATTAATAATAAGTTTATAATAATAGTAGGATTTAATATATCGAATCAATTTTAACATTTTAAGTTTTTTTTTATCTTAGTGTAATAAAATATAAAAATTATTTAATTCTGATTCAAAATATAATTTATGTACGAATTGATCCTAAATTGTTATGAAGCAAGAAATAAAAGGCTTTTCAAGAGTGATAAGCTTAAGGTACGCGACAGAGACAGGAAGACTGCGACAGGTGAGCGAGTCAGGCGATAGCGACAATTCAGGTTTGTATGGAAAAGGTCGTGCGTCGCGGTGTCCTGTATCGCTCGCATACTTTAAAACATGCCTTTAGACGTGGCACCCAACAGTGTTTACACACAGCTGCTTGGCGGCAGAAATAAATAAAGTGGTGATACCAAGCCTGACGGCCTCTCGCGTACGTAAGACCTACCACCTTGTAAAGGTAAGGTTGTACCCTTGTATTACAAATTATGAAGTAGGGATTTTTTGAAGAACAAAACCAATGTTAAATATTTCCAAGATCATGTGATTGTTGAATGTAAAAATCAAACCCAAGAATTCTCGACTCACACCCGTTCTGTACTAATAAGGAGACATACATATATGTTGATTCGATCGTAATCATCCCAGCGGTCACCTAAAACAATTCCCAAACGCATAAAACACCCCCAACGAAGGGGAAATCTTAATCAGCGCTCCGACACAATCATGTACTAGGGCGTTTTTCTATTTTCCTCTCCATTTTCACAGTAATGTTCCGAATTCCTCTTGTATTACGTTGTCAATGTGAAGTTTAGTAAAGTGTGTTCAGAAACTGTTATACTTTGCAGTTGTAATACAGGCCTATCGTCGTATGCAAGAGGCGGTCTGGGTAGGTACCACCGCTTTGTCTATTTCTGTCACCAATCTACAGTTTGTAAATACTGTTGTGTTCTGGTTTGAAGGATATTCAAGCCAGTGAAATTAATGGACATATCTGGGATATCCGATCTGGGTATATGGGATCTATCCGGAGGCCCAAATGCCCCTTAGCTTCAAGATTCCATAATTATCCTCTCCTTTAAGGTCGACAACGCGTCCATGATTCTTTAGGTATTGTGGGTGATGATAAGCGCTATATAAAAAAGTAACTCTTCGATAACTTTGATTCGCCTTTCTTTCACGCAGTAATGAAACCATGGATCGGCATGATTTTTGGCTTATATATAGTTTCTGGATCGGAGAGTGACATAAGCTATTTTTATCCTCTTAAAATGAAGGGTATGATATCTATACGAATCAAGCAGTTAACAAAAGTTAGCAAATAATATATTTTAAAATAGTTTTATATTCTTCTAATTTGTACAACTACAACATCTCGTAGCCGCAATTCGTAGACGTCTACAAAATATGAGCGTAGCGCCGCAACCGTAGCATACCTACGGAGAAACGCTACGTAGAGTAAAGTAGGTTATTTGTTTAAATAAGACAGAACAATCTGTGCATAGTAATTCAGAATGTTTTTTGTCGTGAATAGTAAATTAGTTCTTTAACTTCTAAACATAAATTTTACTATGACCTAAATATTTTTTTCATAATTACAAGACATTTTCAGCAAATGGCCTAATTTTTACATTTCTAATATCCTGTGATAATTTTGACACACTTATTGCACACATTTTTATCTTTATAATCAATAAATTATAATTAATACCCATAGTAAGTAAGTGTATAGTCAGTTGGTGTAATTTTAGCAAAGAAAATTCAGTATTATAATATAGAGTTCATTCCCAAATGCTTTTCACAGCTTTAAAACATCAAGAGCCACATAAACGTAAATAAAATTCGCACAACAACGCTTCGAACCGCAAAAGAAGTGACATTTACACCGTATTCATTCATTAAAGCAACTTCCAGCGAGTGAGTTCATCTCCCGACATGTGGCTGTAAAGTTTCTTTAAACGGTGCGCATTATCCACACTTTACTCCGTCACAGTAATTCCAACTCTATTACTTAAACCCACGGTATATATTACTTTAAGCAGGTGTTCGTTGCAACTGTGTTTTGTGGTGAACATGAGTTGTATTCGTCGCGCATGCGCTACTGTCTGCAGCGGCAAAACCATGCTGGGTCCTCACGATGCCTGTTTCGTTTGACAGTCAATAGGCAACCTTCAGAGAGGGAGGTCGCGCGAATTTCTCTCTCAAAACGGTTTTCGTTCGCGATGAAGTCTAGGCTAAGTGCAGATTAGTGTCTAAAATTGTGCATCATGCCTTTACAATAAGGGTGGCAAGGGTGAGTAAGTTTGAAATGTATTTTTCTGAAATTTTGTTATTATAATTTCCTACGTACCTTTATGAGGAAAATTCAATTTGAGAGTTAATTTTGATTCGTCGAGATTTACGTTTGTTTCGCAATAATAAGATTTACCTTGTGTGGTTTTTGTTTTCGTGGGATCCGCTTGCTTTACACAAATAATTTTATTACGTGATTGGATTATTTTTTCAGTAGATGGGTTTCGTAATCAGTGGTAATTTGATAAGGATGTGGGAGTCAAAATATGTTTGAATTCTTCTACCATTTTGATATTTGTTATTGTTTCTATACCTACATACAACACGGTTTTATGAATTCGTTTGCCAATTGATGCGTCGAATATTTTTGTTCAATAAGGAAGATCAAAAGTTCCTTAGAGCAGTCGACGTCAGGCAGGCGGCCGGTCGTAAAAACTATAAGCCAAATCTTTCTGTAACATATATTAAAAAGTATATCGAGCTGACCCTACTGCGAGTGGGAATAGGGCAGGTGACAAAAGGAAGATCAATTAATGTACTTAATCTATCTCAATTTAGTATATCTTTTACTTTTGTCTAATTGTTATTTTTAGAACATTTAATATACTTAATTAATCATCGTTAATTTTGCCCATGTTCTTAAAATATCTACTAACATGATCAGTACTATTTTCTTTACCAATATTTAGCTTTATTAATACTAACTTTACTTTATTCTGTTTCGAGTATTTTATTGATGGTAATTCATCATTCAAAGATTTCAGTATCCACAGAATTAATTAAGTTAGATTTTGTCTTTTTTATTTGTTTACTTTACTAAGCAAAAGTTTATTATGTAAACATGGATTTAATATAATATTAGCTCAGCATCATAATAATACTGTCCCACTGCTTAAAACGCGCCTCTTCTTTATATGAACGATGTTAAGCCTTCTACCACCACGCTGGCTTAATGCTGGTTGAAAGATTTCATATACCTTCGAAATTCACAAACCTCGAAATGTTTGTTTTTCACCGTTAAATTCAGTGATAATTAATATTCATTATACACGTAACTTCGAAAATACAGCCAACAGTCACACATATAGTCCTGACCCCACTGTAAGATACGAGTCTTGTGTCGTGGGTATCAGGTACTACGAGAGTCTTTTGGTTTCACAACACCCAGACCCTCGATCAAATACAAATTCAAATAATTTATTCTGTAAGTTGGATCATAATGTCAATAATTTTTTATGCTATATTACATTTACGGTCAGTCTCGGTACGGGGATCGAACCCGCGGCCTCCCGTTTTACAGCCGGCACTCGCCCGCTGCGACACGGAGGCTGTCAACTTCGAAAAGTCGGATGTGTGTGCCCTGAGTTGAACCCACAACATCTGTTTCGTCATTCTGTTTCACTTTCCAATGAGCTATCACCGCTTCGTCCATATTAAATTTTACTAAGACAAATATGTTTTCTTCTATTTAGAGTATTTTTATTGACGTCAGTATTGATCCCAGCTTTATTATATTTGTTGACGTCTTGTATCAAAGATTTCGTATAAACGTTTAGTACAAAAGTATTATTGAATGATATTATATTTCCAACGTTTTTAATGTTATGTTACGTTATTACGTTTTTTAGCACGTTGAGTTTTATTATTATTGCTATTGTACAGCTGTATAAATACATCTTGAATTGTATAAACGTTCGTCAAGCAATTTTCTATTAATGTTGATTCTACGGATATAAGCGATTTTAATATTCTGTTGTATTTATTATGTTTTTTTTTTTTTTCTGTTTATTTAAGGGGCTTTTAAACAATGTTTATGTCAGCCCAATGTTAATGTTTATTTATTATGTTATGAAATTGTTTTAAAGTTATGATGAAAGAAGAATCTAGTAGAATGATTGAAATTGGTCAGTAAACTTGGCTACAAAGAATATGTTTGGGTGTTTTTTTTTTTATGCACGGGAACGTGATTACACTGGGCCTGGTGTTTAGGACAGTGCAGTCCGAATAATTATATTGTCGACCTTCAAAAGAAAAAGTCAAGGGACGGTCAGCAGATTATGCCGGGCTTAAGTTACTGGGTGACAACCTCCGTGGCTGTGGATTCCGTCCCATGATGTAACAGGGATCGAGCCTATTGGCATGCTGGGCATGACTGCGGGTTGATACAAAGCATGATGATAAAACCCAATGTCACATTTACCCGACCCAGGGATCGAATTCGAGATCTCAGCACAGCAGTCGTACCGCGTACGCATTACAACGGTGCCACTGAAGCATATTCAAACTCTAGACAAAATGCCTTTGTAAAACGTTAATAGCAATGTCTCAATTGTTATTTTAACACTAAGATTTCACGCTTAATTTACACCCAGTATTACTCCGCTAAAATATTGTGTCGTAGGATGGTCTTAATAGAACGTAATCAATCTCCGTTAACCTCAACTGAAGAATTCCGGACGCCCACCTGTTTCATTTTGATATCTGCCTTGAAATGTTCATGTTGGAAAAATTACTTTTTCTGTAATGTAGTGTTTGTTAACACAGATAATTTTGTTTCGATGGTTTTCTTTTGTTGGTTTCTTTTTGGTTGCTTTTGGACAAGCTCTGTAGCGTAGTGGGCGCTCGTCCACATTGGTTTTTTATTTTTTTATAGCATAGGCCGGCAAACGAGCAAATGGGTCACCTGATGGTAAGTAATCTCCACTGCCTATTTACGCCTGCGATACCAAAATAATTATGGGCGCGTTGCCGACCTTAAAGAGATAATTAAGAGATTTGATTTGGGCCTGCGGATATCTCACTCACCGTACGAAACGCAGCAGCAAGCTGCTACTTTACGCCGGTTTTCTGTGAGACGGTAACGACCCGGACGAGCCGGCCCATTCATGCTGTAGAAAAAAGTGTCTACAGCGTAGCTCTACCACTCGAAACCATTGGTTGCCCATACCAAACATTGGTGCGGAAAATTGCCAAATTTTAACCTAATAATAGACACATTTAATCAACATGAGACATCGTGTAGTTCAGAAACTACGGGATCAAGAAGAAATCAACAAAACCCGTTCACAAAATCTAAGTTTTAGTTTTTCGTTCCCGCTCTTAAATTAAATTAAATGAAAATGGTACCAACTTTGAGCTACCTTTTCCAATAAAAAATAATGAGCGAAATTACTCGTAGCTCTTTCTAAAAATATACTATAAAAAAAACAACTATACGCGTCGAATTGATAACCTTCTTAATTTTTTTACAGCAGAGACCGGCAAACGACTAAGTGGGTCACTTGATGGCAAATGAACTCCATCGCCCATTAAAATATATATTTGAGGAATCATGGATGCGTTGCCGATCTTAAAGGATTGGGAAGAGGAGAGAATTTAGGCCTTCGGATGTCTCAATCATGAATCTGCTGCTACTTTACGTCGGTTATATCTGTGAGACAGTGATAACAACCCTACTGAGCCGGCCTATTCATCCAGTAGACATAACTGTCTACAGTATGGCTCTACCACTATGTCTTTTTTTCTTTGGTTGCAAATTTCAGTGAATATATTGAAATACTTATGAGATTACTATTGAAATATAAAATCCAATACTTTAAAGTTATTCCACACCGCCGTGCTC